>OV838946.1:1330874-2644249 GCA_929442735.1 Watsonalla binaria
TCTGCGATGATGTCATAAAACTTGTTAATACTTTACTCTTCATAAGTCTGTCTATGAATGTGTTATTGAAGTAATATTTGTAAATAAGATCGTCTATTGGTTGCTCGTCTTTTTCTCTCATCATCTGTTCATCATGGTTTTCAATCCGATTTGAAGTAGGTATCGAAAATAAATTGATCTTTATTGATTCAGTAATAGGTTGTGGAGTGGTTGTTTGAGCTGTTTTTGGATCGTCATCTTTAGTTATTATATTTGCATGTACTTTAGATATAGCAGGGTTTTTGTTTTCTAAATATAACTGTTTCGCTTTCTTAAGTATGCGTGCAAAGTTGTTTTGCCTATGAGATATCTCGCTCTGTGTTTTCGCAATCAAATTCTGTTTGATGCTTATCTTCTCGTTTTGCGCCAACATTAGTTTCTGTACGTTGTAAAATTGCCTTTGTTGGGCTAAGAATTTCTTTTGCTGATTCTCGAACTCTAGCAAATTCTTTGACATATCCTTTTCCTTGTTCGTAAATAAATCTTCTTTCGCAACCAATTTGCTTTCAAAAACTTTCAGTTTCTCACTGAGTTTGTTTAGTGTTTCGTATTTTATATCAAAATCTTGGAATTTGCTGTTGATTAAATCAACACTTTTAGTGAAGTCTTCGTGTGTAGTGTGTAACTTTTTGTGTATCGTTTTGATTTCGTTATGCTGCTTCATAATCTTCTTGAACGTTTTAGTAAGCATAGAAATAACTTTAATAAGTCCTCTTTCTGATACTGGTTTGCCTTTATCGTACTCAAGTTTTGGAACAACTTTGTATTCATTGACATCTCCTAAAACACCTGAATTCTGATGCCAAACCTTATCATCTTTATCAAAAACGTTTCTATCAACCTTTCCCGGTATAATATTCTCAGTATTATTAATAGCTTCAGTGAATTCTAGTTTCTTGACTACTTCACTTTCATAATCATGTTTCATGCTTCGCTTTGGCGTTACTTTGTCATTGCTATCCGAAGAATTGGATATGGTATCTTGAAGGTTTAGTATCAATGAATCTGCTTTTATATCCTTTGGGATGGAAGGGTTACGTTCAGTATTACTATCATTGTATCCCCTCAATTCATTGTTAAGTAAAATAGCAACTTCATAAGGGTAGTCGTTGAAAACAGATGCAGGTTTCAAATCGTTTAGGAATTTAGACTTTGCTAGTACTGGAATGTGTTCTATACTGGATTTATTAACTATACAATTGCTGCAGCTCTTCACACTTTTTCTAATACGCCTTTTTCGTACATCTGTGGGTGTTGAGATATTTTTCAGTTATTAAGTTATATTAATTAAATTTGGATTAGATTGGAACCCAGTAATTATTAATATTTAATATATGGCATGATGTGTAAAGATGTTTTTTAAAGTTGTACGAATAAATTTATATTAATTAAAAAAACAAAAAGATTATACACATTTTTACCCACATCTTATTAGCAAAAATACCAATAATGCTAACCTATTTTAATATTTTTTTTGAGAATATCTACATTCAGAACGATATAGGCTCATTTCAGGAATCAAATGTTTTTGGAAATCGAAATCATAGATTAGACGGCAAGTAATTATTTTACTATTATTCAGTAAAATTACTTCTTTTATATTTTTATAGTGAAGTCTAGGTTGTGATTTGTCGATAAATGAAAAAAAAGCCGTGGTGGCCTCGGGGTTAGAGCAGTCGCCTGCTATGCAAGCGACGCAAGTTCGAATCCCAGCGGGGCCTGTACCAATGAGTTTTTCTAAAAACTTATGTGCAGTCATTTCACACCACGTGCTTTACGGTGAAGGAAAACATCGTGAGGAAACCTGCATATGTCTGAGAAGTAATTCAATGACGTATGTAATGTGTCTGAGACGGTGCTGGACTCACCATCTGTCACGTTGGCACTTAATCATCTTCGGTGAAAGGTGGGTGTTGTGATTACAACCCCTCTGCACCCCTTCGGGGAATACAGGCGTGAGCATATGTATGTTAAATTGATTTCTATAAACTTGGGGTAGAACATATATTTTTAGGGTTTGTATGTGATGATTTTAATTAGTTTTCGTAATATTTGTAGTTGAGCCCCCATCGTTCTAAGGGTGCGACAATATGTATGTATTTGAATACTGAGATGTTCTTTCGTATATTATACAGACCACAATGTAGGTTACATATATATCTAAAATCCAAATCGATTCAGTCGTTGCTGTGTAAAAGTGCATAGCATAAAACACATACATATATAAATAAAATTGAAGTGTCTGTTTGTAATTCCAAAATTACACCTTTTGACTTAATGCATATGAAAGTATACACGGCACCAACATAGAAAAACCAATAAAAAAAAGAAAATTGTCCCTCCGTCTGTCTGTTTGTTCCGGAACATCTTCGAGCTAATAATCTAGCTAATATTAAAAGGAGTAACATAGGCTACTATTAATAATAAAATAAATATTAGAGTTCCGCGGGCCAGCCATAACATTAAGTCTAGTATCTAATACATTCAGATTTTTATTGGAATCGATTATTAATTTAAAAAAATACTCACTATTCGCTGCCCTCTTTGTCCTATCAACGTAGCTCGAAACAGCCGGAGGACTTTGCATATAATTCTCACCAAATGCATCGAAATCATTCTGCACCACGGTGTCAGCATCGACCGAATTCGGCCTGAATATAAATTCACCCAAATTCGTCTTCTCAAAAAGATCTTCTTTATACTTATTCTTTATCCAAACACCCTTATTGACAACGTTGTTACGTTCCAATTTCGGTTTTAAGTAGTTCCCTTCTACTTCCAAATAGTTCGATAAAATAATGCCGAATTTAACGAAAAATATCGATATAACTATTGGATTGGACATCACTAGATCACTGATTTAACATGTCTTGGAGAATGCGAATGATCGGATGTCGAATGAATGGAATTTAGGTCGTATTTGAGCTGTAACCGGCAAAGTTTTTTTCGCTTATTTGTAAACAGATTTGCGTGTTTTAGTAATGCGCATGTAGCTTTGTGAGAAGTATCGATAGTGTACTTATTATAACTTTTTAAAAGGCCCTGGTGACCTTCAACTATCAGTTAAGCAATTCGGTGATCTAGTAGTACCGGGTTTCGTTCCCAATGACAGACAAAAATGAATATTAAAAAACTTGAGAATGGCTGAACCGATTTGGATAAATTTGACATTGAATATATTTTTTTAAGTTCAGGGAAGGTTTAAACGGTGGGAAACATCATAAAGAATACGTAAAAGAAATGGTGTGACAGAGATTGCTGGGTCATCTAATTTAGATATTTTTTCCTATAAATACCTAGTACCTGCTTGGCAATATTGTTAAGGTTTCTGTCATTCATCCTAGACAATATTTCTTTGTGCTATTTGCTCTGTAACCTTTCCAATTATTTCATATTTGTTTCTGATAAGTGCCTGGGATTCATTTTGAATTTGTTCATTTTATTGTTTTAGAGGCTTACTATGTTGGTTTTATATACATACATACGTATATACTCACGCCTATATCCACTGAAGAGGTGTACTTAAAGTACACCCGATTTCTATAGTTACTCTTAAGTTATAAGGACGAGCATATTGCCATTGCCGGGTACTATTACATACTCTGCTACTGGGAAATTACAGATGAACAAACCAATAACAGTTGCCCGGCCTGGGGATAGAACTCAGGAACTCATGTTCTGTAGTAGCACACCTTATGATATTACTTCGATAAGAGAGCGAAATTCTGGACAAATTTCATCATGATGGATTACTTATTATTTTGTTGAGCAACATCGATAACGGTTTATTGATAGATCCCATCACTAAAGGCCGTTATTTACGGCTGAGAAGTCCGCTACATGTGTTTGCTATTTTTTAAACACCATACTATTTTTAATACAGTATTTTTTTTAAGATAAGCAATTGTTTTCAAAACTTTAGATTAACAGGTTTGAATTTTCACGAGGTTTTTAAGATAGTGTCAAAGTCAAAAGTCAAAGTCAAAAATACCTTTATTCGATTAGTCTTTTAAAAACTACTTTCAAATCGTCAGAATGACATAATTATACAGGATTATACATGATACCGCCAGGTTCGGAAGGTTGCTTTTACTGAGAAGATCCTGGCAAGGAACTCAGTAATTACTCTTTTCAAAAATTTTATACGGTTTTAAAATTACAAAATAATCAATTAAGAAATGTAAGCCCATGGACACAGTTCCAATGCACAAATTTCGATAAAAATTAACATAAAGAAAAGTCTAGTAGTTCTACTTATATCTAAATGCGTAGCTTGAGTGGATCATAAGATTTCTTCTTGAGGTAAATGTTATTCTAATAATAATCTGCTAGAGGATTATCTTGCCTTGTAAGGGTTTCACGGTTTATAGGAGGTAGTGGGCTCGATTCCCGCATTATGTTCGTATTTTTGCCATCCATCTTGAGAGTCGTGGTGGCCTTGGGGTTCGAGCAGTCGCCTGCTACGCTAGCGACGCAAGTTCGAATCCCAGAGGGGTATGTACTAACGAGTTATTCTGTATGTGCAGTGATTTCACACCACGTGCTTTACGGTGAAGGAACATCGTAAGGTAACCTGCATATGTCTGAGAAGTAATTCAAAGACGTATTTATCTGTATAGATGTATAGAAATTAAATATGGTTCTTATAATGCTCACGCCATCCCAGGAGGGTCCCCAAAGGGGTAAACAACTACACACACGATTAATTGCCAGCGTGACAGATGGTGAGTCCATCTCCGCCTCAGGCACTATAGTCTTTGAGTTACGAGTAGTATGTAATCTGTGAGGCGTCATAGATATTCCTAGATCAAGGGTTAAGAGTAAATAAAGAAAAAATCTGCCTGCATTATTTTTATTTCACTATAAAGCTTGCTACATTTATTAATATACTATTCTTTAAAATATTTTTCATTTCATGGTTTCTGCGTGACGTCAATATCATCGTTGCATTTTCTTTGTCTGGAAAATAATTTAATTATTACTTAGTAAATAAATAAATCTTTATTACCAATAGTACATATTCCCGAAGGGGTAGGCAGATGTGTTGTAATCACAACACCCACTTTTCACCGAAGATGATTAAGTGCCAACGTGACAGATGGTGAGTCCATCGCCGTCTCAGTCACTATATATACGTCTTAGAATTACTTCTCAGGCATATACAGGTTTCCTCACGTTGGTTTCCTGCACCGTAAAATACATGGTGTGAAATCACTGTACATAGAAAAAACTTACTATGTATAAATGACTATAAATAGCAAGTTTTTTCTAAGTACAGTGATTTCACACCACTTGATTCAACCCAATGTGGCTGATCAACCCTTTTACGAGGAAAATCTGTGATCTTGGTTAAACCAGTTGTCAGGCTATTTTAGGGCTCCGTCTGACCTGTAACGATTGCCAAAGATGATAAATTGGCAACCGGGACCGACGGCTTAGCGTGCTCTCCGAGGTACGAAGGGAACTCGGGCGGTCACCCATGGCTTGGCTTACTGGCTAGGGTTGGGGCATAGCTACTGAGCCACGAGCTCCTATTTAAGAAATAATGAAAGAAAAAATAAATGTTATGACTAAGTATTAGTTTTTATAGTAAATTCTATGAGGGTTAAATCGCGAGGCACAGCTAGTGCTAAAGTAATATGAATAAATTTGTGTCGCTTAATTCTTAAAAAGGGTAAAGAAAGATACGAACACGAGACGGGATTCGAACCCCTATACGGCAAAGACTACGGAAGGGAAAATTCGACGCATGCGGTAGGATCACGAATAGCTCAGTTTGCAGAAACTGCACGGTTTGCAGAGATCGTGGGTTCGAATCCCGCCTCGTGTTCGTATTTTACTTTTTACCCTTAAAAATATATTTTTTCATTACCTTGTACAACACGGCCAGTCCCACATTCTCTGGTCGCGTCCATATTGCTCGCCATCGTCTATTGTCTGTGGCATCGCTTTGCCCATACTCTCTGGTAAGAAGAGGCATAGACTCCCACCGAATATTCCCAGAGCACCCAGGATGAAAAGGGGGAGGTCAGTCGCTATTGTCGCCTGAAATTAAGCAAGTAATTACTGAGTTTCTTGCCAGGTTCTTCTCAGTAAAAGCAACCTTCCGAACCTGGCGGTATCATGTATAATACTGTATAATTATGTCATTCTGACGATTTGAAAGTGCTTTGTAAAAAGTCTAATCGAATGAAGATATTTTAGTCTTTTGACTATACACCACAAGAAACAATAAGACCAATAAGAATAGATATACGATAAGGCGTACTTATCGGTAAAGCGATCTCTTCCAGGTAACCTTAAGGTACAGAAGATAAAGGAAGTTACTGAAAAGGTAATATGGGCGGGTACGGTGAAGGTAAGAATAAAAATGATATTCAGCTTGTGTTAATAGGTGTATGGAATAAATAATAGTATGAAACTTAAAGTGGTTTTATAATAATGTTAGAATACTAATAACTACATTTTAATGATCAGTCCCTGACGCCATCTTTTATATGTATTGCCGCCAATCTGACCTATCGCTAGTGATGTGACACACTCATAACACAGCTCAGAGAATTAGCATTGCTATTCAACGTGGCAATGCTGCCAGCCTTCTTGGCGATCCCGAGAGACACCGATTTGGGACAAGTTTTTTACTTGTAATTAGTTTTTAGTACTGAGTAAAATTATGTTTTAATATAAAAGGATATTTATTATCTATTTGATTACTTACCAAATAAACGATGTATGGGACTAGAATGGTAGCCATATAACCACTTATGTGTATGAAAGCCAACCCTTGTGCTCGTACCACGGTAGGCAGTAGTTCTGCCGCGTACTGCATGCCGATGTTGAAAGATATATTCACAGCGAAACGACCGACGATTGCCAGAGACGCTGAAGGTATACCTGTGAGAAGTGGAAGCATTTAGACTGGGCATAACAGGGTCTCCAGACAAGAACTGCTTGCTTCGGTCGCGGCGGCTTATCTCATAGTGTGTGAAAGATGATGATGATCAAGCTACGCATTTAGTTATAAGTAGAACTACTAGATTTTTAATTATGTTAATTTTATCGACATTTGTGCATTGGAACTGTGTCCATGAGCTTATGTTTCTTAAGCGATTTATTTTTATACTCTTAAAATTGTATAATATTTTTTGTTGAATCCGACCCTGGCTGTAGCATGTATAATCTTGTAAATTATGTCATTCTGACGATTTGAAAGTGCTTTGTAAAAAGTCTAATCGAATAAACATATTTTGACTTTTGTCTTTGACTTTGATATGGCTAAGATAGGAGTGAATATGACGGCTGATAGAGAGACACGGAAGAGAAGACACATTGCGCTGACCACAAATAAAATGGGATAAGGGCAGGAGGATGATGATGATGGTTATAGTCAAATCCTTTACTTGGGGCTCACTACTTACCAATTGGAACGGTGGTAGCTAGAAGGCTGAATATTCCACTGATGACCATAGTCGCAAAGGCCAGCCAACGACGACCAAGTCTGGAAATTCCGATACATGCATACAATACATATATACATTCATGGTTCCATTAATTTTTTTACACGTTGATTAAATTTAATGGGTGGACCGCGGCACCCTAATGTGCTTACAATAAAATTTGCCTATGTTACTCCTTGTAACATTAGCTACCTGCCAGTGAAACCTATGCTAAAATCGGTCCAGCTGTTTCGGCGATTACTCGGAACAAACAGACGATTTTTGTATGTGAGTGTATGAAAAATTTGGCCTGGGAGCCAGGATCAGTAGGAGCAGACCTTGGTTGGTTTAATTAAACACTGTAACTTGGGCATTCCTGGTATTTATATACGGCATGAAAAGAGACTTTCAACAGCGCGATCTAAAAAGATATAACGCCATCTTGTGACAAATGGTTACACTACGTTTAACAGTGAGTACCGTATATATTTTCAAATGCAGTGAAAAGCTGTTAAATTCGAATTACAAACAGACACTTCAATTTTATTTATCTATATAGGGTACGTATGAAACAATTTTGCATACTTACACATCTAAAATCAAAATGAGCAAGATATCAGCGGGGAACTCAGTAAACGTAGCCACCGTGAAAGTCAGGAACATGTCCAGGCCTAAAGAGCCTACATTCCTGACGTGGCCATCGAATACCATGGCTATGGACATCCAGATGACCACCAGCAGGATACTGTGGCGTCGAAGACGAGGGGTTTTGAAGAGGTCCAGGACGCTGTAGTTCTTGCATTCCTGTTCCGCCTTCGCTATTTCTGTTGCTGTTTCCTGGAGGATAATATTGGGTTTAAAAACAGCTCCACTCACAAACAAGCTTACAGTTTGATGGTAACTCAATGGTATAGGCTACTGCAGCTTATGAGCGTGACCAACACCAAGGGTGGCACTCGCGCGTTGTCTACCTTATAAATAATACCTGATGGTAAGCTACTGCAGCTTATGAGCGTGATCAACACCAAGGGTGGCACTCGCGCATCGATTTCCTTTTAATCAACTTAACCATTGTGCCAACATACTAGAAGAGAACTAACCCTGAATTCCTTCAGCACATCATCAGGTATCTTTTTTCCATACATACTAGAAGAGCACTAACCCTGAATTCCTTCAGCACATCATCAGGTATCTTTTTTCCATTGATTCTCTCACATTTTTTCATTATTTTGATAGCTTCATCGATTCGTCCTTGAGCTATCAGCCATCTGAAATCAAAATGGTTCAACGTACTTACTTGTTAAAAGCTCAAAAAATTATCCAGTTTTTCTGATCATAAAAGTAAAAATCGTTAGGAAACCTGCATATATGCCTTAGCTCAGCCTCCCTAGGCTGTGACGGTGTTAAACTCACAATTTGTCACGTTCGCACAGTCTTTAGAGAAAAGGGGGTGTTTATAACACGTCTGCCTTCCTCCCCTGGCACCCTTCTGAACTCAGTACTAAATAAACTCATCCCGTACATATTTAGGGTCGGTACTTGATTCAACCCGATGTGGCTGGTCACCTGATTTTTATACGAAGTAAATGACTTTCGTAACCCCTTTTACGAGGCCAATCGATCGTCAGACTCTCTTAGGCCTCCGACTGACCTGTGACGATTGGCAAAGATGTTAAATTGGCAATCGGGACCGACGGCTTAATGTGCTCCGAGGCACGGAGGGAACTTGAGCGGTCACTCATTGTACTACTGGCTAGGGTATGGGTTGCTTACCTTAGCTGATCGAATAATATGCGCAATAGCAACGATGCCACATGGTTGAGTCCTAAATACATTTTGGTAGTTTATTTTACTGATCGCTCTTTATAATCGTATTACTTGACCCAGTCCTGATCGACTAATTAATCAACGCAGACCCACAAACATTACTCACAAAGACCTGGAATTTGGAGGGCATTACCTTGCACTCTCAGGCACCACCCAAGGCGTCAGTATCGCCAACACCAAAGGCACGCTGATGGTCAATGTATACATCTTCCAATCACGAAGCCCTAGGGCTATCCAGGGCAGCAGGCAGGCCGCAAAGGTAAAGTACACGGCTATTGACATATTTGCCACGAACGTGCGCCATTTTGGACCAACGTACTCCAGAACTAAAGAGAAGAAGGGTGAGTTTTAAACAAAGATTCTCCATTCTATGTAAAGATAGCCTTTCCAAGTACTGAAGGAATGCAAGATTCCAATTCAAGTATCCAACTAGAATTGGAATTTTCTTTCTTGCAACCGTGGATTCAATCGCTCTTACAATAATACGTTGTCACGGCATGATACCCGCCTGGCTGGAAGATCTTCCCTTTGTTGGGACAGAACGTGATCACTCTGGTTTCCCCAAACGAGCACAGCATGGGATTGTTCAAGAAGAAGAGATATTGACAGAGTCATCAACGAGGGATGCCCCTGCTATTATGATGCTGCAAGCAACCATAAGCTGTGTGACCACTTACCATCAGATGAGCCAAATGCATGTTTGGTAGGCAACGAGTTAAGCTCCTGGTATTGCAAGTGAGTAAAGGGGTTAGCAGAGACTCTTAAAATTTCTATTCCATTAAAGAAGTTGGTCGCATTCACAGAATGCAGTTGCCACTTGCCACCAGGCAGATTGTACGCTTTACGTACTCAGATTGTACCTTTCTAGCAAGAACAAATAATGGGTTACATACCAATGATGTACATAATGATGAATAAGTTGTCATAGGCCAGTCCGACAATGAACCTGCACAGGGAGAACGTCCAGAAACTGTCAGCGAACACCGTAGCCACTCCACCGATGAGGGCTGCCATGTTTGTTCCTGGAAATTAAACGGTTACGTGTAGACTTAATTCCATAGGTGGCTTTATATAGCGAAAGCCTATTCTTCCAGAGTACTCCTAATTACTCCTTGTGATATCAGCTATCTGCCAGTGCAAGTCCCGATAAAATAGGTCCAGCTATTAAATGCTAAACTCACTGGCAGATAGAAAATATTCCAAAGAGTAAATTAATTTATTATAGAAAAAAAATTTAAATTAAAAGCAAGTTTAAAAAAAAAATTAAAGCATGAAACCAAGTCAACACGGGTCAAATCACAGGACATAGTTAGTAGAAACTATAGAAGTTATAGTACATATTGACGTGCAAGATGTACCCACCAAATAATGCAGGAATCCGACCATATTTGTCAGCAATCCAACCGAATATGAATCCTCCCACAATAGCGCCACAGAAGAATATTGCTTGAGCAGTAGCTGGATAGTTGTCTCTGTCGCACACCCAGCCTTGCTGTTAAGAGAGAAGGCGATAAAGAAAATTGTCGTGTTCAATCTCTCACTTTTTTCTAGTTCCGTGGACACTAGATGCAACAGCGCCAAAATAGCGCTCTTGAAATGATGGTGAATTTCGGTCACGGCTGTTAATTTCAAAGAGGATCAGCCATATGCGCAGGAGATATTATAGTGCACAAGTGTGTGCGCAAACACAGGTGCACTCTTTATTCCCTCACTCTCATAGTCAGATGGGAGGCAATCCGACACGACTGAGAGAGACCCCTATACTTTGTTTTCTTGTTTCGACGCTTTCATCGAAGTTATATTTAATACTGTGAAATTGATAGACAAGTGTAACGGTGTTAGCACAATCCCCAATAAAAAAATATTGAATTGGACATTGAATTGTAATATAAATAAATCTCTACACACTCTACTTCATACACATTCATCAATATCTTCATACATACCTGAGTAGCAATGGTCTCGTAAGGCACATCAGTGAAATTAAACTCCCAACTTTGACATTTCTTGGTCGGCCATGTTGTGTTCGGCTGTCGTCCGCCATTTTGTAATATCTCTCGCCAATTCACGTCGTACACTAAGCATTTGTCGTATTTATTGTCTGTTGACGGGATTGATAGGTAGCGTCTGAAAATTAAATAAAATAATAATCATTATTTGTGTAGTTTGGTGCAGGCGCTGACACTAGTTATGAGCGCTCCGTGAAAATATTGCTTGTGTATTTTAACTGCGTATGTATTTTATTCGCCTCGCACCTCATACAATTATTATTGCGCATTCGTAGGTAACTGCATTTTTGTCTGGAATTTCTTTTTGTTTGCTAATATTTTTTTTATTAACTGTGTCCATACAGTTGTCCATACACTATATCCCATCTGTCACAATTACAACTGTCCACATATTTTTGAAAAGAGTAATTGCTGCGTTTTTTGCTGGTTTCTTCTCGGTAAAAGCAACCTTCGGAACCCTAACATTTACTTCTGTATAATGTAATTTTATTTATGTCATTCTGACGATTTAGAAGTAGTTTGTAAGATGAGTTATCAAATAAAGATATATTTGATTATGTAGGGAGAGGAATCTTCAGCAAAGGAATCTTCCATTTAGGTGGTTGTCATGTCTGGGGAACCGTTCCTCAAACTATTCTAATTGAACACTTGTATTTGTGTAATGCGCTTGAAAGCTCTTATTGCGCGATTTAGGTTCTCGTGTATTTGTACTCAAACTTCACATTTGTCAACGAGTAGCGCCATCTATGTAGCGAGTGGAGAAACGCTCCTGCAATTATAAGTCGCTTTATAAAGTACGAGTTAAAGTCACGTGGTTTCACCCGTGTAGTTCTCTTTCCCGTTGGATTACCGGGATAAAATATAACCTATATTAATCATTGATAATGTAGCAATCAAATGGTGAAAGATTATTTTAATCGGTCCAGTATTTTTGAGCTAATTCATTACAAACCATTCGTCTTTATAATATTAGTATAGAAATAAATTAATATGTAAAATGTCTATGATTTTTTGTCATTACCTCTCCTCAACAGTCAAGTTCCCTAACTCTTCAACATAGCACCAGTATTCCGACGGGACAACGGTCATGAAGATCTGTCCGAAGTAAACGAATGCGAAGAAGAAGGAGTACGGGATCATAAGCAGGAACAGTATCCTCTGGTACCAGCCGAAGCCTCCGACGTAGAACAATAAATCATCCAGATTCTGCACCTTCACTTTTGGGGAACCGTTTACTGGAAGAGAAAACAAATTCTAATATATTTTCTGCGTTTGCGGTTGAAACTTTGAGGCCTTGGGGTCCGGATGCTCATCAACTTTTCAAAGAGGTTGCACGTCGTCTGGTAGAAGCTTCTCGTGACAAGCGGGCTGGGGTTACCTCGCTCAGAGAATCAGCATTGCTCTTCAACGTGGCAATGCTGCCAACCTTCTTGGCACGATGCCGAGAGACACCGATTTGGGACAAGTTTTCTATTTGCAATTCGTTTTAAGGACTAACCCAACCATGAGCTCTTATTGCAACGTTAGTTCAGCTGTGTGACAGTGACAGATGTATACACGTCATATACATCTGTTTCATAATAAGAATAAAACTATCATGGCAATAAGAGGTCATGGTAAGGCCCCTGTTCTTTGTATATATAATCAAATTCTGATATCTATGAAGAAGCCGTGGTGGCCTCGGGGTTTGAGCAGTCGCCTGCTACGCAAGCGACGCAAGTTCGAATCCCAGCGGGGACTGTATCAATGAGTTTTTCTAAAAAAACTTATGTACAGTGATTTCACACCACGTGCTTTACGGTGAAGGAAAATATCGTGAGGAAACCTGCATATATCTGAGAAGTAATTCAATGACGTATGTCTGAGACGGCGATGGTCTCACCATCTGTCACGTTGGCACTTAATCATCTTCGGTGAAAAGTGGGTGTTGTGATTACAACACCTCTGCCTACAGGCGTGAGCATATGTATGTATGTATGTTCTAATGAAAATTTTTAGGTCTGTCTGCGACCTTAATTCGCTTTTGCAAAATTTTGGAGTTGAGCCCCTTTTGTTCTGATGGTGCGATATGTAGATTCTTAGGTCGCGGTGAAAAAATATTTACATGGTGTCTAGTTCACAAATATATAAATAGCGTTGACGTAAAAGTTATTATTTACATATCATCTTTACAATCGCTTATTATATAGATTACGTAATATGTTTATGAATTACGTGTGTAAATAATAATGAAGTACTGATATAATTTTATAACTACACACACATCTCACGTAAATGCTTAAAAATTATAGACACACATACATACAAATGCACACGTCTGTATTCCCCGAAGGGGTAAGCAGAGGTGTTGTAATAACAACATCTACTTTTAACCGAAGATGGTTAAGTGCCAACAAGACAGATAGTGAGTCCATCGCCGTCTCATGCACTATACATACGTCTTAGAATTACTTCTCAGACATATGCAGGTTTCTTCACAATGTTTTCCTTCACCGTAAAGCACGTGGTGTGAAGTTACTGAAATAAGTTTTTAGAAAAACTCATTGGTACAGGCCCCGCTGGGATTCGAGCTTAGGTTTGAAAACATTGTGAGGAAAGTTACATATGCCTGAGAAGTAATTCAAAGTCGTATGTATAGTGCCTGCAATGGTGCTAACTTACCATCTGTCACGTTGGCACTTAATCATCTTCGGTGAAAAGTGGATGTTGTTATTAGAACACCTCTGCCTACCCCTTCGGGGAATACAGGCGTGAGCATATGTATAATTGGATGTAGGATTGGAATTATATGTAGGATTGGATGAGTCCCATTGCACAAATCCTTTACATTGTAATAGTATGGTACTTTCTATAAAATTTCAGAGACACTTACCGACATCCATCGGGTTCGCTTGCATTTCAACGATGTCTTTTGGTCCATTATCTCGGGATTCTGATCCCGGTTTTCGGGCAATTTTTTCATGTGATTCCATTTTGAAATAAGATTTTTGCCTTAAAAGACACTTTTCCTGACGTGATTCCTGCTGCCTTAAACCTTAATGGAGGAGCTTCTTGCTATAAGTAAATCAATACATACAAATAAAATTGTGGGTTTGTTATTCCAAATTAACAGCTTTTCATTAAACTCATATCGCACCCTCAGAATGGGGGCTCAATTCAAAAGTGAAATATTTTTGGAAATCGCGATATTGACAGTAAATATTTCACTAGGTTTGAGTACAATGACACTTTTTTTATATTTTTATAGTAAAGTCTAGTTTAGGTTCAGATTTTTTCAAAAACTTCGGGATGAATTAAATTTTAGGTCTGCCTATGATCTTAATTCGGTTTCGCAAAATTTGGAGTTGAGCCCCTACCGTTCTGAGGGTGCAATATTATGAAATATGTATGTGTTTGTATATTTATAATATGCTGTGTATATAATTCAATGTGTTGTGTACTGTATATATATTGTGTAATATTGTTACGTTTTGTGTAATTGGTTACTGGCCGTTCAAAATGTATATTTCAAATAAATAAATAATGACAATTAAATAAAAAAACAATTTTAAAAATAAAACTCTATCTCTCTGTCTGTTTGTTCTGACTAATCTCTGAAACAGCTGGCCTTCACGCTTCGCTAGTAGAACCGATACAAAAAGTACGGGAATGACATATGTCACGTGACTGATTTATATCCATTGCATACATTTTATATTGCTTCTATAAGCGCAAGCTCGAGAGAATGTTACTACATTCACGTTTACGTGTGACTACAATTACGTGTGATTATATTGGGACTGTTACTGGCAGATAGCTGCTAATAATAATAATAATAACATGGATGCTCATCAACTTTTCAAAGAGGTTGCACGTCGTCTGGTAGAAGCTTCTCGTGACAAGCGGGCTGGGGTTACCTCGCTCAGAGAATCAGCATTGCTATTCAACGTGGCAATGCTGCCAGCCTTCTTGGCACGATTCCGAGAGACACCGATTTGGGCCAAGTTTTCTACTTGTAATTAGTTTTTAGTTACTTATTTATTATTTGTATAAATTTAGATGACAATACAATATAATAAAATCTTAACATGGAATAACCAATTGTAAATAAAATTAGGGTTCTGCAAAATAAAGAACCCATTAACAATACGTGGGTGACGTAGCTAATAGGTACTATAAAGGTTGACAGTTTCAATACACACTATTGCGCATATCATTTGATCAGTAAACTTAATCCAAAACAAAGCCAGTAGTCGGATGGGTGACCGCCCGAGTTCTCTCCGAGCTCTCGTTAAGCCGTCGGTCCCGGTTGCCAATTTAACATCTTTGGCAATCGTTACAGGTCAGTCGGAGGCCTAAGAGAGTCTGTCAACTGTTTAACCCAGATGTCATAGCAGTCGCTTTGTGTAAAAATCAGATGATCATCCACATCGGGTTGAATCATTCGCCGACCCCAACAATGTATGGGATAAGGCCAGGGAGATGATGATATGGTACACGAAGTACCAGGCGCACATAACGGACAAGGAGTTAATAAGTTGATTGCGACTAACATGGAGTCACATGCGTTGAATCAAGTGCCAACCCCAACAATGTATGGGATAAGGCCAGGGAGATGATGATATGGTACACGAAGTACCAGGCGCACATAACGGACAAGGAGTTAATAAGTTGATTGCGACTAAAATGGAGCCACATCGGGTTGAATCAAGTACCGACCCCAACAATGTATGGGATAAGGCCTGGGAGTGAGACCGCCCGAGTTCCCTCCGTGCCCCGGAGAGCACGTTAAGCCGTCGGTCCCGGTTGCCAATTTTTATCAACTTTGGTAATCGTTACGGGTCAGTCTAAAATTGTGTGACAGCTGGTTTAACTCAGATCACAGATTTTGCTCATCAAAGGCGTTGCGAAGGTCAGATGGCAGTCGCTTAGTATACAAATCAGGTGATCAGCCACATCGGGTTGAATCAAGTGCCGACCCCAACAATGTGTGGGATAAGGCTAGGGAGAAGATGACTTCGATTTAATTTATCTGCATAGATTAAGAGATTTGAAAAAATCACTAACCTTTTCCAAAGTATGAGCCAGAAGACACTATGAATCTGAATTAATATTTAGCTCCAATTGATGCGCGTGCGCATATCACTGCTGCTGGGAGTGGAATGAATGATCTAATGAATCTTGTCAATTGTTTCCATAACTGAAAGATACGGTTAATTGTCAACACAACCGTACATGGACGTGTGTGTGTGACAACACTTGCTAAGTAATTTAATTTTTTTTCATCTGAACAATTCCATTGTTATTAGGATTTTGAACGAGACATATTTGGAGTACATATGCTCACGCCTGTGTTCCCGAAGGGGTAGGCAGAGGTGTTCCTGTGGCAACCCCAGATTTCGTCAGTTATATCCCGTCAGGCTGCTATTGGGAATCAGATGGGAAAACCCAAAAACACATTTCACACCCCGGGGATCGAATTCTGGACCATGAGTTCCGGAGAAGCGTTTGCGACTACTAGATCAAACCTAGAATTGAGTAGTCGCCTGCTACTCAAGCGATGCAAGTTCGAATTCCAGCGCGGCCTGTACCAATGAATTTTTCTACACCTCGCACTTTATGGTGATGGAAAACATCGTGAAGGAAACCTGCATATTGCTGAGAAGTAATTCAAAGACGTATGTGCTTTGTGAAAAAACAGCTATTACTACTTGTGAATTATAACTTAGTTTATGGGTTCAGATGCTCATCAACTCTTCAAAGAGGTTGCACGTCGTCTGGTAGAAGCTTCTCGTGACAAGCGGGCTGGGGCTTTTCTCGCTCAGAGAATCAGCATTGCTATTCAACGTGGCAATGCTGCCAGCCTTCTTGGCACGATCCCGAGAGACACCGATTTGGGACAAGTTTTCTACTTGTAATTAGTTTTTAGTACTGTTCCTGTATTACTTAAGTTAATAGGTTGAAACAAGTGTCGACCCCATCAATGGGGCCATGGCATCGGAGGGTTCCAGGTTGATATATAAATTTGCCAGGGCACCTCAGTTTATGGGAAGAAAGGAAACATTATGAAACCCTACCAGATTTTCTGTTCGGGTGTGTTTTTTGAAAGCTGGCTTTTTTTTTCCATAAAAGAAGGATTTTCAATTCGACCGTATGTATAATTCAACCTTTTGTGGCAAGAAGTATTTTGAAATAAAATGCATACAAATAATTATTTAATTAACTTTATTTATCGTCTATCACAGAATGAACTGAAATGTTAAACAATGTTTGCACTTTTAAAATGGCAACAATAAAAAAAAAATACTTGATGAATTTCACAATTTGTCATGATAAGACAATTTTGACATATAATAACTGCGGTGTCCAACCGCAAATGTTTGTGCCTTGTCAAATCATTGAACAGAGTGTCAAATTCATTTTAAATAAATTAACATACATGTATCGCTATTTTTATTATTTACACTTATTGTCATAGTAAAATTTAAGTTGAAATAACTTACTAATACTATCTATTACACTAAACTTAGAGCTTATAGGACGAACCCTTAATTTTCCATTTTACTACTGGGGCCTTACTTCTTATTTCCATGATAGTTTTATTCTTATTATGAGACAGATGTATATGACGTGTATAAGTCTGTCACTATCGCACAGCTGAACTAACATTGCAATAAGAGCTCATGGTCGGGCCCCAGTTCGTACTAACGTTTTGACAGCTCACATGACATTAAGTTATACACGACCAAAGGTATCTTAGATCTATTTGAAAGTCGCTAACTATAAATATCACATTATTTCAATAGGCAAGATCATTCGACAATTTTTTTTATTAAAAATATGCTAATGCAATTGTTGTAAAACAAATAACAAAGGCGGCTAATATTGAAAAAATTAAACAATAAAAATGTTATTATTTATAAAATGAAATTGTAAAGGAACTTATTTTATTCAAGTTGCAGATCAAGTGATTTCAATAACTGCGCATATGTATTTATTTTGAAAGAAAATCATTCCTATTAATTAACGCAAAATTATCGAGATTCACAAAGTCTTTTTTGTCACCTCAAATTAAATAAATTATCAATTTGTACAATATTTTATAATAATACACAATATTTACCTAAACTCATATTGTTTTCACCATATTTTTTTGACTATAATCCACATTTTTCATCGCAATTTTATTTTAAATTAGATCACAAATGATTTTGGCAACATTTCCTACTCCTATCTAATACAATCCCAATCATTATACAATTTAATTCATGCTAAACGTCTAATTCAACGGTAAAATTAAAGGACGTGTCAAATTATGTATCACCAATTTGACACCTCACTTACACAAAAATGCAATTTGACACATAAAAATGTCAATAAGGTAATTAAAATATCAATGAATTTTAATGTCGCATCTTATGAATAACTAGCTACCCCCGCTACTATGCCTGCCGAATACTTCAATAAATATTATAAGAATATCTCGTGTGTTGATCCAGAGAATAAATTATCTGTGAGACAAATATCATCTTAATTCGTTTAGCCATTTTGATGTGACATGATTGACAAACATTTTCAAACTTTCACGTAACACACGTAAACTGATTAAATATCAACACACGTAAAGATTCAACCTGATGTAAGCCGCTCGACGCTCGTTTCCAGCGACAAATGTGGTCACGTGATATGTAGCGATACGTGATAGGAGCGGCTGCATGACGTAGTACCTTTTTGAGTCGCGGGAAATTTAAATGGGGTCACGTGACCACATTTGTCGCTGGAAACGAGCGTCGAGCGGCTGCATGAGGTTACATACAAACAGCGCTCTAAATATAGGTTTTGACACGTTCGAACGACCTTGCGTTTTGCGCTTATTTTGTATGGAAACGGATGGCGCTGTTTAACGTTCACATTCAAAATGAGGGAAATACGCAGTCGATATCGTCAACGTAACAACCTATAAAGTAGCGCACAGAGGGTGAACTATGATCGTTACAGCAGCGCGTATTTAGAACTTTTTAGCTTTGACGTTTAATTTTACGGTGTCACAATGAAATGTCAAAACTCAGAAGTTCTTTATAGGCGCTGCTAAAACCGATGGAGGGTAGACCCATTGTTCATAGTTTTCAAGTCAATTTTAAATCTAGAATTGTACAACGATTTGGGATAGTACCTACCAAATAATAATTAAGATGCAGAAGTGATTCAAGACATTAAGAAACCTACGACTTGCTTACCATCCAAACGAGATACCGAAATAATCTTCTATATATACAGATAAATAAAATTGATGTGTCTGTTTGTAATTCCAAAATAACAGCTATTAACTAAATGCATTAAAAAACCAGCCTGTTTGATCCGGCTAACCTCAGAAATGGTTGGACCGATTTTTGCCGTACTTTAGGCTACTTTTATTGGGAAAACGTTAGTTATGAGTTTAATACTCGTAACATATTAAATGTAAAAAAAAGAGCCGTGGTGGCCTCGGGGTTTGAGCAGTCGCCTGCTACGCAAGCGACGCAAGTTCGAATCCCAGCGGGGCCTGTACCAATGAGTTTTTCTAAAAAACTTTAGTACAGAGATTTTCACACCACTTGCTTTACGGTGAAGGAAAACATCGTGAGGAAACCGGCATATTTCTGAGAAGTAATTCAATGACGTATGTAAAGTGTCTGAGACAAAAGTGGGTGTTGTGATTACAACACCTCTGCCTACCCCTTCGGGGAATACAGGTGTGAGCATATGTATGAATGTATATTAAATGTATTAAGAAATCTACTTATTTGCATTTGTGTAACTATTTGCTTCACTATTTACACAACAAAGAATGATGTAAATTGCGTCAGATACTATGACCAGAGATAAAATCTTAAATACATGATAATGTTATATGTATTTAAAAAATCCAGGCACTTAGATAATTAAGAGCCGTAATGGCCTTCAGGTTTGAGCAGTCGCCTGTTACACAAGCGACGCAAGTTCGAATTATTTAGTTTACGTGGAAGGAAAACATCGTGAGGAAACCTGCATATTTCTGAGAAGTAATTAAATGACGTATGTAAAGTGTCTGAGACGGCGATGGACTCACCATCTGTCACGTTGGCACTTGATCATATTCGGTGAAATGTGGGTGTTGTTACAACACCTCTGCTTACCCCTTCGGGGACCCTTCTGGAATGGCGTGAGCATATATTTATATACTGTATATATATCGCACCCTCAAAACGATAGATAGTTACGACATTTTTTTTGGACAGAAAAATCGGCTAGTTCGAGTTTATAACCGAGGCAGTTACTATTTTACCAGTTTTGAATAAAATGTAGGTATTTATATTTTTTTAAATACAGTTTTGGTTGTGCATCGTAGATAAGTGTTAAAAAATGTATATATATTTTTTAAACTACGTGTAGATATACACTTTGAGGTTTTACGATTGTTGAGCCCATATTGTTCTGAGACTATATATACGCAACTGAGCACAATATTATCTTTGAAATGTGCTCGGACCCTAAATGCCGTTATTGTTGTTGCTATGAGGAAGCAACACTTCTCTGCTAACTAACGAATGTTACGTAATATATTGCGTGTTTGAGCTTATGAACACAAAATAAATACATACATAAGACCTGTTTCCAAGTCGGAATTACATGATTGAAGAGCTCGGGTCAAAGTTGCTATTGCGCATGTCATCAGCGATGTTAAACAACCCTTACCCAAATCAGTAGTTAGATGATTAATGGAGCCGTGGTGGCCTCGGGGTTTGAGCAGTCGCCTACTACGCAAGCGACGCAAGTTCGAATCCCAGCGGGGCCTGTACCAATGAGTTTTTCTAAAAAACTTATGCACTGTGATTTCACACCACGTGCTTTACGGTAAAGGACAACATCGTGAGGAAACCTGCATATTTCTGGGAAGTTATTCAAAGACGTATGTATAGTGCCTGAGACGTCGATAGACTCACCATTTGTCACGTTGGCACTTAATCAAATTCGGTGAAAAGTGGGTGTTGTGATAACAACACCTCTGCCTACCTCTTCGGGGAATACAGGCGTGAGCATATGTATGTAGTAATTAGATGGAAGAACGCCTGAGATCCTTCCGTGCCTCTGAAAGCATGTTAAGCCTTCAGTTCCGGTTGCCAATTTATGATATTTGGCAATCTTTACAGGTCAGTCGGAAACCTAAGAAAGTCTGACAACTGGCTTAACCCGGATTACCGATTGTCCTCATAGAAGAGGTTACGAAGGTCAGATGGCAGTCGCTTCGTATAAAAATCAGGTGATCAGCCACATCGGGTTGAATTTGCTGTTGGATTCGAACTTGCGTCGCTTTCTTAGCAGGTGAATACTCAAACCCCAAGGCTCTTGTAGTAATGACATTGTATCAAATAGACGTAAATAGTCGACGGCGTTGCCCAGTCCAGTGTACATAATAAATACCCAGTCCAGTAAATCGTTTACTCGTCCAATTCATGAAAGCTGTCCTTAAGTTTTAATTTTATGTTGTATGAACCAAATATTTACTATACCTATACAAACATACGATGAATGAGTATGATTTATTAATTAACACAATTAAAGCTATATTCATATAAATGCGATAGCGTATCTGTCTGTTTTATATGATTTTCGTCACACATTTTGTTGAGTTTGCGATTAAAATTACAGGACGGTGTTGAAATAACAACACCCACTTTTCACTGAAGGAAATTAAGTGAGTAAGATGGTGAGTCTGTCGCCATCTCAGGCACTATACATACGCCTTTGAATTACTTCTCAGATATATACAGGTTTCTTCACGATGTTTTCCTTCACCGTAAAGCTCGTAGTGTGAAATCACTGCACATAAGTTTTTCGAAAATCTCATTGGTACAAACTCCTCAAACCACGGCCACCACAGAGCTATTAACCTTCAAGACTTGGCGAGCGCTGGGCGAACATAATGCAGTTAATAGATTTCATATGATCTTACTACAGTTTTATTCTGGAGAGTTTCTCAGCGTCTTGTTTTACTTGTCGAGCAAGAGCTTGTAAAATCATTGCACCTCATATGAAATGTGAAGGACCTGTACATTTCCTCTCTGGCGCTAATAGAAACAATAAAAAAATTATGGAAGTGACAAAATCTGTCACGTGACATATGTCATTCCCGTACATCATTTCTACTAGCGAAGCGTGAGGATAATGCTACTTTATCAACAGGCCCTGGGGTCTCGGCTCTTAGACTATCAACGATGTATGATGTGACAATTCAAGTTGATAAATTGCGTGGTTGACCAGATCGTCGCACTCGACGTCGAGTCTCGTTTTCAAAGATACCAAATTGAACTTTATCATCTATGATTGAAACTGACACGCGAAATTCGCCGTTAACTTCACAATTCGTTCATAAACCATTATTATGTCAAGTATCACTTCTGCATAATTATTCTTCATTGGCTATTCAGACTACATTATCATCCTTCTGTTCTTTCCTCTTCTGTGACCTGGTGGAGGCTCTGATGGAAGCACGAATGGAGGCACGGCAGCCTACAGCGCTGGGCATAGCTCTCACGAAGGTATCTTCCTCTTGAGATGACGTCTGGCGTCTCACGTAGCGTTCTGGTGTTTCAATGTCGCTTTTTATGTTTCTGAAAACAAAAAGACATTATTTATTTTTTATTTTATCTTCAACTACCTCCTAAATTTCCTAGAAGGTGGGATAATAAACGTAATAACAAATATCCTGACAAAGCACAATAATTAAATGGTTTTTGCTGACAATACGCTATAGCTAAGATACACAGATTGTTAATCTATACAGATAAATAAAATTTATGTGGCTGTTAGTATTATATAATGATTAACAAATGCTATTACAGTATGCAAGAATTATTAAATGATATTTTTTAATATAATTTAATAATAGATTTATAAATATACCTTTTATGTTTGTAGTATATATTATGTAGATTTATATGGTACATATGGTTATGGATCTCAAATATAAGTAAATTCATTGTTATTGATTATGATCTCAAATACAACATATTAAATATGTTGTATTTTGTTGACAAGAACCCGGCAAGAAACTCAACAATTACTCTTTTAAAAAAATATTATACAATGTTTTTGGTTACAGTATTTATATCTCATGAATATAAGCCCATGGACACAGTTCAAATGCTCAATTGTCAAATATAATAACTAAAATATAACAAATATTTGTGAGCATGGCAAATTCCAGCCAGTCAAAGCAAAGATCAAACTAAGATTAATTAATTGTAGCAAAAGTACAGTGCCAATGGGATTATTTACAATAATTTTGCGACAAAATACATCCCAGGCTTCCTTATCACAAATATAATCACTTACAGTATAATATCCTTTTTTGAGCGAAACTGCTTTGATGGTCTCTTTAAATTTATTGAAAGGCAATGTGGAAAATATATTAGGTTTCCGCGAAATAAACTCACCCATGAAGAATGGTAAAACCGCGGGGCACAGCTAGTACGTGCATAAAACTCTGACAGCTGTCAAATTCCCCATAAAAAAATTGAGGAAGATGTAAGTAACAAAGCCTTAGGTACCTTGGGAAACAAGGCATATCCCAGAACTGCTGGTCTTTGCCGAAGTCCTCCCCATCCTGCAGGGTCTGAGGCATCTCTGTATCCATGGTCTCTGGCAGGAACAGGCAAAGCAGACCTCCAAGCACTCCCAGAATACCCAGGATCAAGAGAGGCAGGTCTTGGGAGATGTTGGCCTGGAGAGAATAAAATTCAAAATATCTTTATTTTTACTCCATCTTTACTTTCAAACCGTCAAAACGACATGATTACACAGGATTATACATGTTATCACCAGGTTGCTTTTACTGAGAAGAACCTGGCAAGAAACTCAGTAATTTTGACTAGCGTAGAATTTTTTTTTTTTACAATTTTCAGTTTTTTTACAAGGTCTTTCAGTAAGGGGTAACACCCACCAAATAACAAGTGTACTTTACAAAAACGGTGCATTAGCCCTAGACAAAGAAACGCTCTCTCGTGCTTACGCTAATAGAAACTATACAAAATGTATGGAAATTACATAAATCAGTCACGTGACATATGTCATTCCCATCGTCCCGTCATTGTTTCTACTAGCGAAGCGTGAGGATAATGTTAGTTTGTCTACAGGCAGTGTAGAATTATGAATGCAGCGAATTTCTGCTCGCTACATAGATGACGTTACTCGCGTCATACACGCAATCATCATAATCTTCCTGCCCTTATCCCATGTTATTGTAATTACTGAGTTTCTTGCCAGGTTCTCCTCAGTGAAAGCAACCTTCACATGACTAATTATTTTATTCTGGCGATTTGAAAGTACTTTGTAAAAAGTCTAATCGAATAAAGATATTTTTGACTTTGACTTTGGGGTCGGCGCATCATGACTTACCAAATAAACGACGAAAGGTGCTAGAATGGAGGCGACATATCCCATGATGTGTATGAGGGCCACTCCCTGCGCTCTCACCACTGTGGGGAGCAGCTCGGCGGCGTACTGGAGCCCTATGTTGTACGATATGTTCACTGCAAACCTGCCCATTATGGCCAGAGAGGCTGAGGGGCCGCCTGGAACGAATATGTTTTATTTAAAAAACCTGACACTAGTCTTAAAAAAAATATGCATACGCCATTCCAGAAAGGTCTCCATACAACATCCACATTTCACCGAATTTGATTAAGTGCCAACGTGACAGAGGGTGAGTCCATCGCCGTCTCAGGCGTTTGATATGACTATTCATATGTGTTTGAATTACTTCTCAGACATATGCAGGTTTCCTTATGATGTTTTCCTTCACCGTAAAGCACGTGGGGCTAAATTATTGCACGTAAGTTTTTTTTAGAAAAGATCATTGATACAGGCCGCTGGGATTTGTGTCCTTATTAACTTACCAACAGGAACAGCTGTAGCTAGAAGGCTGAAGATACCGCTTATGACCATGGAACCACATGCTAACCACCTCCGACCCCATCTGAAAGGAAAACGATTACCAGTGAGTTTTTGTTCAGATTAAACTTGGAAATAAAATTGGTAGGGGTAGGCAGAGGTGTTGTAATCATAGCACCCACTTTTCACCGAAGATGATTTAGTGCCAACGTGACAGATGGTGAGTCCATCGCCGTCTCAGACACTTTACATACGTCATTGAATTACTTCTCAGAAATATGCAGGTTTCCTCACGATGTTTTCCTTCACCGTAAAGCGCGTGGTAGGAAATCACTGCACATAAGTTTTTTAGAAAAACTCATTGGGACAGGCCTCGCTGGGATTCGAACTTGCGTCGCTTGCGTAGCAGGCGACTGCTCAAATCTCAAGGCCACCACGGCGTGGACTTGACATTGGAAAGACAGATCTTTGTTTAGCAGTGAGACTGAACGGGCTATATTAGATTAGATTGTTGCCAGACGACGTGCAACCTCTCTGAAAAGTTGATGAGCATCTGGACCTCAAGGCCCCAGAGTTTCAACTGCAAACGCAGAAAATGTGTATCCTTGACCGTAGCAAGTATATTTCTTATGCTTGAGGCATTCCTGCTGAACAGCAGCAGCACCGGCCGCCACAGCAGTGCCGGGGAGATGGGACGGAGCTAACGTATCGACACACGTGGTATCCCACACCAGCGGCCGGCCGCTAGCGAGTATACATTAAGAAAACGATGGCAAGCTCGTGATAGGATACGTATACTGTACAATTGCACACGGACCAGTGTTTTTAAATATCATTGACTTGTCATCCGAGAAAAAATCTCTGTTAAAAATCTGCTGAATCTGTATAGATGTTTAGCAGTGAAAAGGTTAGGATAGGCAAACAGACAGACTGATGCACTTTCGAACTTATAATATAGTATTGTCGCAGAGTTTCTACGCTCGCTACATAGATGGCACTACTAGCTAACACGAGAACCTAAATCGCGCTATAAGAGTTTGGAGCGCATTGCAGTATATACAAGTGTCCAACTAGAACAAATGGAGCCAGTGTTCCCCAGATACGACACCCGCCTGCCTGGATGATCTTGTCCTTGCTGGAGATGACGCTCTCTTTAAAGTATAGATATAAATAGGTACTGACCTATCTAAAACAGCAGTCAAGAAAGTATCCGCTGGCAGTTCCGTAGCCGAAGCGATGGTGAAAGTCAAGAATATATCCAGGCCCAAGGATCCAACATTCCTGACGTGACCGTCGAAGACTAAGGATATAGCCATCCAGATAATGATGAGAAGAATTGCGTTTCTCCTCAAACGAGGAGTCCGGAAGAGGTCCAGGACCGAGTAGGTTTTGGATTCAGCTTCGGATTCCTTGATTGTTTTCATGGATGATTCCTGTTGGGTGTAAGATCATTTATGTAATCAATAATTTTTAAAATAAAATATGCTCACGTCATCCCAGACGGGTCAAGCAGAGGTTGTTACAACACCCACAATTCACGGATTATCATTACGTGCCAACGTGACAGAGGGTGAGTCCATCGCCAGCTCAGGTACTATACATATGTCTTTGAATTACTTCTCGGATATATGCAGGTTTCCTCAAGATGTTTTCCTGCACCGTAAAGGACGTGGTGTGAAATCACATCAAAAAACACATTGGTACAGGCCCCGCTGGGATTCGAACTTGATTAGCACGACTATTCAAACCCTACGGCCATCACCGCTATTACTACTGAGATAAAATCCTCAATAATATAGGCTGTCCGGCTTTTTGGCTCGAATGTCCGGCCAAACTGGCTGGTCTGTCCAGTTATTTGATTTGGGACCTGGCTTCAACTAAGGCCTTAAGCTTACCGTGAACTCGCTCAGGACCTTCTCCGGGATTTTGGTCTTGTTAATCCGTTCAAATTTCTTCATTATCGTAAGAGCTTTATCTATCTTGCCTTGAGACACCAGCCACCTGGAAATTGCAAGGATAAGGCTGAAGTTGGCACTAGACGTTGAGTTCGTCGCTGGAAATAACGCAGGTGAGACGATTTAAGATTAAGGAAAATGAGCCGAAAGTTGTAATTACGTATTCCATATAATATTGTAACTGTGTATATTGATGATATCCAAGCATGGCAATGAGTTGGTCACTCTTCCATTAAATTGTAGTAAACCAACCCTATGTATAAAGAAGGGACACATGTAAAAAGAAACAGCCGGGGAGTTTGTTTCACCGTTAGTAACCTAAATGACAAATGGATAGACTAATATATCAAATAATAAATAAGTAACTAAAAACTAATTACAAGTAGAAAACTTGGCCCAAATCGGTGTCTCTCGGGATCGTGCCAAGAAGGCTGGAAGCATTGCCACGTTGAATAGCAATGCTGATTCTCTGAGCGAGAAAAGCCCCAGCCCGCTTGTCACGAGAAGCTTCTACCAGACGACGTGCAACCTCTTTGAAAAGTTGATAAGGACCGTTTGTTCTCCTGTCAGGCTTACATTTGTAAACGGTGGTAAATTAACATAAGTTATCGTAAGATAAATGATGTTAAATAAGTGTTCCAAGTATCCTTTATGTTGACAAAAATTAAATTTTGAATTTTGTAGTTTGATAGGAATTCAACTAAATATGATTGAGACTAAGTTTCTCGGCGACGAAAGCTCGTTAGCCAAGTGGTCGAAAGCGCTTCTGCGGACAGCCTGCCTGATGGTAAGCGACTGCTGCAGTCAATGAACATGACTGCAACCAGAGTGGCACTTGCGCGTTACCTTCTTTATAATTGTAATCACTATACCAACATTCTAAGACATGAAAGAGTCCCAATACTGCTAGCACAGTGCCTCTACTCTTCCCCTCCATAGAGCACTGCTAACCTTCACCACAACACACTACTCGAAGGCAGCATTATTTGTGTGGTAGCTTCTGTAAGGTGGAAGTTCAGACCCCAATCGAGCAGCTCCGTATTTTCAACAGTATAACCCGTTATGCCCTCTTAATTTTTACCTTGCACTCTCTGGTACCACCCACGGTGTAGCAACAGCCAGGATGAAGGGCATACTGGTTCCAAGCGCGAACAGCCTCCAGTCATCAGCCCAAAGGGCTATCCAGGGCAGCAGAGAGGCAGCCAGTGTGAAGAATAGGGCTATTGACATGTTGGCCACGAAGGTACGCCATTTAGGGCCCACGTATTCAAGGACTGCAATGAAATATGACAAAAAAATATGAACGAATGTTTTTTTACGTCAGTACCCAATATGCTTTCATATATGCATTTAGTGAATTGCTGTTAACTTGGAATCACAAACAGACACTTCAATTTTATTTATCTGTATCGACATCACAGGAGACCGAAGAGCTGGCAGCTACCTCGGACAAAGAATTATTCTTGCCATTCAAAGGAGGAATGCTGCCAGTATCTTCGGAACCTTGCCTACAGGGACTCCTTTTAATAATATATCTTAGTTATAAGATTATATTCTGTATGGTTTTTAGTAATTAGATTATATTTTTAAGGTTTATAGATATGTTAGTTTTTAGTTATTCTATCCCTTAGAGTCTTTTGAAGCAATAAATAAAGTTATATATGTATAGATGTATATGAATTACTTGAAGAGCTGACTGAAATATTTGTGTCTGACAACTACACATGCGCTAGGAAATACAGGCTCTCATATCTCGCGATCATACTCTCCTGTCCCTCGCACTCTCTCTGCGCTCAACGCTCTCTTGGAGTCACACTCTGAGTGTGATTTGTTTGCGGATGAATGGCAGACGATCATGTCGGCATGTCTGGAGTATTGCGAGGCGAATGTTTGATCGTGTTTGTATTTTTATAATATGCTGTGTATATAATTCAATGTATTATGCACTGTATATATTGTGTAAAATTGCTACGTTTTGTATAATTGGTTACTGGCCGTTCAATATGTATATTTCTAATAAATAAATAAAAATAGATTACACATACGTATATTCAATAAATACTCATTATAAACAAGAGTTATAAATACTAGTTTCTTAAAGTAATGTAGACTCTGAGCCTGTCTTATATCTTGGGGCAGTTCATTCCAGAGATGGACAGCGTGCACTGATCTAGATAAATCCAACCACAATCTAAGACGGCGCACGCGCAGGTCACGGCTTCTCCTTGAAGCGCACCGCTATCGCGTCATTCTAATGCGAAGCGATTAAAACTAGGTCAAAGTTAAGGCGATCTTGGCGCTCCTCACTCACGCATTTGTATTTTGTATAACTGGTAATTTTTATCACGCAGACTGCGTTGTGTACGCAGTCTGCGTGGATTGGATGGACTATGATGAAATTTAGTTCATGATTTTTGTGCATGGCACTTACATGCTTCAATTTTGAATTCCTAAAATGGTTTAAAATGATAATAATGATCTTCTACCGAATTTCGGTTACGGCGGGTCAGCCATCTATCTGCACAGGAGATGTTATAGTGCACAAGGGTGTGCGCAAACTCACGAGGAGCTCGTGGCACAGTTGTTATTGCGCATATCAATCGACCAGCGAAGGCAACCCTAGCCCTAGCCAGTAATTGGATGGGTGACCATCCGAGTTTCCTCCGTGCGTCGGAGAACACGTTAAGCCGTCGGACCCGGTTGCCAATTTATCATCTTTGGCAATCGTTACAGGTCAGTCGGAGGCCTAAAATAGTCTGACAACTGGCTTAACCCAGATCGTGCCGACCCTAACAGTGTATGGGATAAGGCCAGGAAATGATGAAGTGTGTGCGCAAACGCAGGTGCACTCTTTATTGGGTCACTCTCATAGTCCGATGGGAGGCAATCAGACGCGACCGCAGAGAGATCAGAGCGTGCTTTCTGAGGCACCGAAACACCGTCAAGATACAACAACAGTTCCGGGCATTTATTGTGAATTGCTTGACAGAAAAGCTCAATATCTGGCTGACGCGACCTGGGTTTCGAACCCGGGACCTCGTGATGGGCAGAACACTCTTAGCTTTCAGCTTTAAGTTCCTTAGTCAACAAGAATGAATGCTTTGAACTTATCTATTCACTCAGGCCTGCAAAACTTAGTTAGTTATTATAGATAAAATAAACAAACTCACCCAAAATATACATCATGGTGAAGCAGTTGTCGAATGCGAGACCAACGAGGAACCTGCACAGGGCGAAGGTGACAAAACTGTCGCAGAAAGCGGTTCCCACGCCGGCCAGGAAACCGATTAAGTTTGTTCCTGAAACATGAATAGATATATTGAGAAGTTGTTCCCATCAATACTGAGTAGTTGTACGGTTTTATGAATAAATTACGTAAAATATCTAGCTCCAACGATAACATAGTCATAGGCTATGGTTGCTAAAGGCCGAAGAGCTCGCGGCCTTAAGCGATTGAATGAACGCGCGGCCGCGTTTACCTACATCACGTACGCGGTAATTAAATTTGTTAAATTAAGGAGAAGGTTAATGGTTTCGAAAAATGCTTTTATGGGAAAATTTCAGGAACTATTATTGGCGGAGAAAAAATAAAAACGTACTAGTTAGATTTCACGTTACCACAATTTTTTATGCGATAATATGGTCAACTTTGAACGTCAATTACTCGAAAGCGGAAGAAGATATTTTTGTCATAATAATTTTATTTGCTTCCTAAAATTATACCCTATCACATATTTTAACAGCTGTCCTATTTTCCCGGACACTCACTATTTTCCACATATTGTCAAAAATTGTCTCACGGTGTAAAGAGCCGTGGTGGCCTCGGGGTTAGAGCAGTTGCCTGCTACGCAAGCTACGCAAGTTCGAATCCCAGCGGGGCCTGTACCAATGAGTTTTTCTAAAAAACTTATGTACAGTGATTTCACACCACGTGCTTTACGGTGAAGGAAAACATCGTGAGGAAACCTGCATATTTCTGAGAAGTAATTCAAAGACGTATGTATAGTGCCTGAGACGGCGATGGACTCACCATCTGTCACGTTGGCACTTAATCATCTTCGGTGAAAAGTGGGTGTTGTGATAACAACACCTCTGCCTACCCCTTCGGCGAATACAGGCGTGAGCATATTTATGTCTCACGGTTAAGAGCTACTTAACAACTTTAAGGCAGTTAAAAGTTCTGCTGAGACTTGTCATATCTTAAAAGTCCTTATAAAGTAATGCTTAACATAATCATATTTTGCTTGAGCCTTCCAAAATCATATTCTTACCCACTAAAGCTGGTATTCTTCCGTATTTATCAGCGATCCATCCAAACACCAGACCACCAACTATGGCACCACAGAAGAAGATGGCTTGAGCCGTCGCGGGCAGGTTGTCCTTCTCACACACCCAGTCCAACTGTGAGAAAGAAAGAGACCATTATAAAGTCAAAGTCAAAGTCAAAAATTTCTTTATTCGATTAGACTTTTTACAAACTTTCACATCGTCAGAATGACATAATTTACAAGATTATACATGCTACCGTCAGGTTCGGAAGGTTGCTTTTACTGAGAAGAACCTGGCAAGAAACTCAGTTACTCTTTCCAAAAGAAATATTATACAATTTTAAGAGTACAAAATAAATCGCTTAAGAACATAAGCTCATGGACACAGTTCTATATCTTGAGGTACCCCACCTAGCATACCTAAAAACCTTAAAAATATAATCTAATAACTAAACATTTTTATTAAAAGGAGTCCCTGTAGGCAAGGTTCCGAAGATACTGGCAGCATTCCCCCTGTGGATGGCAAAACTAATTCTTTGACCGGATTAATATTCGGATCACATTATGATTCTCCCAAAGTGGCCTTTTTAGTGCCTGAGATACACGGCTCAGACTCACCATCTGTCATTTAATCTTCTTCGGTGAAAAGTGTTGTTACAACACCTCGTCGAGGAATATTGTATGACAAATTAGGCCTGGGAGCCAGGATCAGTCGGAGCAGACCTTGGTTGGTTGAATGAAACACCGTAACTTGGGCAGCCCTGGTATTTATTGATTCCACAACTGTATTGACTTGTTCCCTTGACGACAACTTGAAGACCACACTATTGACATTTGACACTGAACTCTATATACAACTAAAAGATAATTTTACCATCGAGATTTAAAACAATACAACGCCATCTTGTGATAAGATGGCTAACTACTACGTTAAACTACGTTAAACAAATATAGACGTGAGCATATGTATAAAAAGATGAAAAGATGTCACCTTAGGCAACTCACAGGAGCACTAACAGGTCATTATGGGACAAAAGAACACCTTCATAAGATGAACTTATCTAACGATGTGGTGTGTAGGTACTGTCAATCAGAAGCCGAGACCATGAGTCACCTAATATGCAATTGCGACGCACTGGCCAGATGGCGAATGGACTGGGTAAGGCGTATCCGAACCCAGAGGACTACAAGCTCTTCCCCATGGGCAAGATCAGCAGGCTTGTTCAGGGAGTATTTGAGGAGTCAGGTACGTAGAGCATAAGGGCAAGAGTGGCACAAGAGATCCTAAAGGTCGACGTGCTTCCGGGCAACCGGACCCACTAATGCCACAAAAAAGATATGTATAAAATCTTTATGTATTAACATTAACATTTATCTGTATAGAAGCGTAAAAATAGCTTATTTAATTCACATAGTAAAAAAGAAAAATTTAATAAAAATTAAATTTATAAATTAAACACGGAATTTAAATTAGTGTCTGCGGGAATGGTGCCCAGTAAGCTGGCTGCGTTACCTCGCTGGATCGCTAAGTTAATCCTCTGAGCGAGGTAAGAACCAGCTCGACCCTCACCAGAGACGTCAACCAGGCGTTTTGAAAGATCCTTAAAAAGGACTTTCGCATTTGGCCCCCATGGCCCCAAAGTCTCATCCCCAAACGACAGAAATATACAATTATGACTGATATCTGCATATTTCCGCCGCTTGAGGTTTTCTGCACACACTGCCGCCGCCCCTGCTTGCTTCGAAGTCGAGCTAAGTGGCAGCGAGCAAGTGTGTCCACACAGGTCGCGTCCCACACAAGGGGTTTCCCGACACTCCAGGGAACTAACGTCATCCCGTCAGGTCTTTTGCCATCGTCTCGTGCAATACCGTTCGGTTCTAGAGTTGCTGGCACGTTGACGGTGACAAAAGCCCTGCGAATGACGTCATTCAAAGTGTATAAAAACATGGCTTTGAACTTACCTCCGAAGCGATAGTAGAATATGGCACATCACTAGTGTTGTATTCCCATCCATGGGTACAGGGTATGACTGCCCATTCGTCGTCAGGTGTAGTCCGACCGGCAGCCAGAGCTGCTGACCAATCAGCTTTGTACATTTGACAGCGGTCATGAGGGTAGGGCCCGTCCGATTTTGGTGGGATGGCCAGAGCGCGGCTGGAAAAGAAAAATGAATATAAATATTGATTTCATTCAAGAACGTTCTTTTACATATAAATAAAAGGGGGCTGGTCATCTCAAGCTACGCATTTAGTTATAAGTAGAACTACTAGATTTTTAATTATCTTAATTTTATCGACATTTGTGCATTGGAACTGTGTCCATGAGCTTATGTTTCTTAAGAGTAATTACTGAGTTCCTTGCCAGGTTCTTCTCAGTAAAAGCAACCTTCCGAACCTGGCGGTATCATGTATAATACTGTATAATTATGTTATTCTGACGATTTGAAAGTGCTTTGTAAAAAGTCTAATCGAATAAAGATATTTTTGACTTTGACTTTGACTTTGAAAATTGAAGTGTCTGTTTGTAATTGCAAAATAACAGCTTTTCACTAAATGCATATGTATGAAAGTATATACTGTACTGTTATAAAGAAATAAATATCAAATTTTTTTTAAACTTACGTATTGTGACATTAGCTATCTTCCAGTGAAAGTACCGTTAAAATTCGTCCAGTTATTTTGGAGATTAGCCAGAACAAACGGACAGATAGACAGAAAAAAAAATAAAACTGTTTGCTTCATTTCAGTAACTAGTATACTTTCATATACATTTAGTGGATAGCAATTATTTTGGAATTACAAACAGATATTTAAATTGTATTTATCTGTATGTATAGAGAATAGATGTATAGATTATATCGCGTTTTATGAAACTTTATGGCCTCAAACAATTAGTATGAATAAACCATTCAAAATGCGGGAAATTCAAATATCTCCCAACCGCCAACCAACCAATTATAATCAGATTTGTTCATTATTTCCGACTTTTTACCGGTACTCAACAACCGGAAAATCATAGTTCACGCTCAAACAACTTCAGATATTACCACCAGGCACGACGTTTTAGGAAATACCTAACACCTAGACATGATTGGTAAGGTTTTCCGCGGGATGATCGACGCCCCGAACTGATTGGTGAACTGAATCGACTCTTCGTTCCTGACAGGTGCCTGCGTAGTAGGAAACAAGCTGTTCCCTGTCCCCAACAGTCGTATGTCGCATTCACGTCATACATGTGAACAAGTGCTGCTTGAAGGGGCTGGTTATCTCAAGCTACGCATTTAGTTATAAGTAGATGAACTAGATTTTTAGTTATGTTAATTTTTATCGACATTTGTGCATTGGAACGTTGTCCATGGGCTTACGTTTCTTTAAATTATTCATTTTGTATTCTTTAAATTGTAATTTTTGAAAAAAGTAATTACTGAGTTCTTTGCCAGGTTCTTCTCAGTAAAAGCAACCTTCCGAAATCTGGCGGTAGCATGTAAAATCCTGTATAATTATGTCATTATGACGATTTGAAAGCACATTGTAAAAAGTCTAATCGAATAAAGATACTTTTGACTTGACTTGACTCGTGCTAAGTCCCCCATACCTCGCTCGTTGACTGCACTTAATGCTCTCCTGGAGTCTAACCCTACTATGATGTGTTTGATGACGGATGGAACAAGCTATTGTTGGAGTGCATGGTGTTCTGCGAGAAAGGATGAACGTTCATTTTTATTTTTAGTTTTTATATTATATTTTATGTGTATATTGCATTACCTGTGTCTGATTAGTGTAATTGACATTGTATGCCGTTCTAATTATTGAATAAATAAATAAATAAAAATTAAGTCACTCAAGGGTGCCGTTGCGAGCTATGGCACTCAGCGAAGAGTGGGGATGTATTTGACTGTGTTATAAAATTCCTGCGGACTCAAAGTCAGTGCTCATTACTCGTGACGGCAATTCAAAAATCCCAGCAAGATTGTACCGACGTTTTTTTTAAAAACAAAATATGTGCAGGGTTTCACACCATGTGCTTTACGGTGAAGGAAAACATCGTGAGGAAACCTGCATATGTCTGAGAAGTAATTCAAAGCTGTCAAGATGATGGTTTCACTGTCAAAATAAAATAAATAAATGTGCTCACGCCATCCCAGAAGAGTCCCCGCAGAGGTGTTGTAACAACAACACCCACATTTCACCGAATATGATTAAGTGTCAACGTGACAGAGGGTGAGTCCATCGCCGTCTCAGGCACTATACATACGTCTTTGAATTACTTCTCAAACATATGCAGGCTTTTAGTTTGAGCACATAAGTTTTTAGAAAATCTCATTGGTACAAGCCCTTCTGGGATTCGAACTTGCGTCATTTCGAACAGGCGACTGCTCAAATAGCAAGTCCGCACTTAATCTTCTTAGCTCTTATCTGTATTGCGATGCTTTCCTTCACCGTAAAGCACGTGGTGTGATATCACTGCATATACATTTTTAGAAAATCTCATTGGTACAAACGCCTCTCGAAATTGCATCGCTTGCGTCGCAAGTCCTCACTTAATCTGGCTCTTATCTGTATAGATATAGATTTGGTCAAAAAACTAAACAATAGCATTTTTTTTCGTCTCCAAACTTTCAAGCCTTCCGGTTTCTTAGGAGTAAGAGTAACCTCAGATAGAGTTCCACGACCAGTCACGTCCATAACGAACAAAAACGCCGGAACAGCGTACCCGGTAACAATGATCGCACCATTAGACTTGACCCTGACAGCTTTTGGCACGAAATTGTCGACCTTTTGCTTTTGTTTTCAACGGCCTCTAGGCTTGAGGTCACTGGCCAATTGTTATTGCTATTCCTGTACCCCAAATATACCTAATTGGAGCGTTCATCGATTCGCACCACGCGGGATTCGAACCACGGTGCGAATTGACGCTATATTTACATACATACATATGCTCACGCCTGTATTCCCCGAAGGTGTAGGCAGAGGTGTTGTTATCACAACACCCACTTTTCACCGAATTTGATTAACTGCTAACGTGACAGATGGTGAGTCTATCGCCGTCTCAGGCACTATACATCCGTCTTTTTGAATTACTTCTAAGAAATATGCAGGTTTCCTCACGATGTTTGCCTTCACCGTAAAGCACGTGGTGTGAAATCACTGAACATAAGTTTTTCAGAAAAACTCATTGGTACAGACCCCTCTGGGATTCGAGCTTGCGTCGCTTGCGTAGCAGGCGACTGCTCTAACCCCGAGGCCACCACGGCTCTTATGTACAGTGATTTCACACCATATGCTTTACGGTGAAGGAAAACATCGTGAAACCTGCATATGTCCGAGAAGTAATTCAAAGACATATGTATAGTGCCTGCGATGGACTCACCCTCTGTCACGTTGGCATTTGATCATATTCAGTGAAATGTGAGTGTTGTTATAACACCTCTGCTTACCCCTTCTATAAATACACCTCAGCCTATGCCTTCGGGGAATACAGGCGTGAGTATATGATTCTTATTATTTCTAACCTTAAACCATTTAAAAAATTACTTATTACAGACATCCTTGGAGGGAGGCAAGAAGAGTTAAGGAAATAACCATTTAAGCTGTTCGATAAAGTCTTAAATCTAGATAGTGTTAAAGTAAAAATTGCAAATTTCCGACTACTTTTGAGGTCTTTATTTTACGCAGTTCACCTAAATATCCTTGAAAGCATACATATACTCACGCCTGTAATCCCCGAAGGAAGGCAGAGGTGTTGTAATCACAACACCCACTTTTCACCGAAGATGATTAAGTGTCAACGTGACAGATGGTGAGTCTATCGCCGTCTCAGACACTATACATAAGTCTTTGCATTACTTCTCAGACATATGCAGGTTTCCTCACGATGTTTTCCTTCACCGTAAAGCACATGGTGTGAAATACACTGTACATAAGTTTTTTTTAGAAAAACTCATTGGTACAGGCCCCGCTGGGATTCGAACTTGCGTCGCTTGCGTAGCAGGCGACTGCTCAAACCTCAAGGCCACCACGGCTCTTGAAAGCATAATGTCTTAAATGTTTTTTTTCATTCTTTTTTATTTGCGAAATTGAACTTAATATTGTGTTCTGCAACTATGTATCGAAACGCCGATAAATCAGAAGATTAATACCGTTGTATGTTGTATAAAGTTTTATATAGGATATTTGTTCGTACAGAAAGTACATGGCTCATTTTTAAGACAGTGCACACGCTTCTATAATAAATTACCAACAGAAATTGTAAACTTGCCCTTCAATAAATTTAAAGAGACCATCAAAGCAGTTTTGCTCAAAAAAGGATATTATACTGTAAGTGGAACTGGGCTGGCCACGTCTGCCGCATGTCGGATGAGCTTTGGGCGAAAACCATTACAAAATGGACACCAAATGGCAGGAAACGACTACGCGGCAGGCCTCGTAGGAGATGGCGGGATGAGCTCGATGCTTTCAGGAGCGATCGGGAGAGGACTGCTGAGGACAGAGAAAGTTGGAAAAGTGGAAGGGAGGCCTTTGCCCAGCAGTGGGACACGACAGGCTTATAATAATAATAATAATAAGTGATTATATTTGTGATAAGGAACCCTGGGATGTATCGTTGTCGGAAAATTATTGTAAATAATCCATTGGCACTGTACTTTTGCTACAATTAAATTAATCTTAGTTTGATCTTTGCTTTGACTGGCTGGAATTTGCCATGCTCACAAATATTTTTAATATTTTAGTTATTATATTTGACAATTGAGCATTGGAACTGTGTCCATGGGCTTATATTCATGAGATATAAATACTGTAACCAATAACATTGTATAATATTTTTTTTAAAAGAGTAAATGTTGAATTGTTGAACCCGGTGGTAACATTTATAATTCTGTATAATGTATTTTTGTGTCCTTCTGACGATTTGAAAGTAAGACAACTACATACGCGGCCGGAGACACAGTTTATTGGTAGGTTACAAGTCGTATACTGGGACCGACGGCTTAACGTGCTCTCCAAGGCACGAGGGGAATTCGGTCGGCCACCCATCCGATCGAATGATATGCGCAATAGCAACTGGGCCCCGATCAGCATGCATGTGTAAAAAATATAATTAAAAAGTCGCTCCGTCCCATCTCCCCGGCACTGCTGTGGCGGCCGGTGCTTCTGCTGTTTAGCAGGTGTACCTCAAGCGCCGGAAATATGCTTGCATTGGTCAAGGATACATATTTTCTGCGTTTGCGGTTAAAACTCTGGGGCCTTGAGGTCCAGATGCTCATCAACTGTTCAAAGAGGTTGCACGTCGTCTGGTAGTCTGGCTTCTCGTGACAAGCGGGCTGGGGCTACCTCGCTCAGAGAATCAGCATTGCTATTCAACGTGGCAATGCTGCCAGCCTTCTTGGCACGATCCCGATAGACACCGATTTGGGCCAAGTTTTCTATTTGTAATTAGTTTTTAGCTACTTATTATAATATTAAAAAGTAAAAACATACTATTAGGAATACTAACCACTAAGCTAACGGTGTGAATTGTCAAACAAAATGATTATATTCTATGTATGGTAACGAGCTTATGATTACCATGATCATACAGGAAGGGCGCTATATACACATGCTATTAACATGAATCGAGATTGACTAATTTCCGTAACCCAAAGTCCTTTGATTTAACAAGATTGTTAAAAATTTTTTGCTATTTCGCCCGCGGCTTGCGATTTGAATTACGTTTTTAGTAGGTTGTAACTTAACACGTAGTTTAATCACGCTTCCGTATAATACATCTACATCCACACTTCTATTATAAAGAGTTAAGATTTTTATTTTTGTGTGTATGTTTATAGTGAGCAAACTCAAAAACTACCCTGCCGATTACAAAAATTCTCTCACCATTGGAAAGCTATATTACCAGCGAGTAATATAGGCTTTATTTTATCCTCGTACTCCCACGGGAACGGGAACTACGCGGGTGAAACCGCATGACGTTCGCTAGTTACTAAATAAAGCATTTGATTAACATATGCTCACGCATGTATTCCGCGAACGGGTAGACAAAGGTGTTGTAATAACAACATCCACATTTCATCGAAGATGATTAAGTGCCAACGTGGCAAACGGTAAGTCCATCGCCGTCTCAGGTACTATACATACTCTTTGAATTACTTCTCAGACATATGCAGGTTTCCTCACGATGTTTTCCCTCACCGTAAAGCACGTGGTGTGAAATCACTCCACAAACTCTCCAGCTTCATAATATTAAGTATAATAATAATAATGGTCTCCTACGGAATTTGCAGCTAATCTCAACGAGGATCAGCCAACTGCGCAGGAGATATTATAATGCAGGCGTGTGTGCAAACACAGGTGCACTCTTTATTGGATCACTCTCATAGTGGGATGGGAGGCAATCAGACACGACCGGAGAGAGGTCAGCCGGAGGACCAACGGTGCAACGTGCTCCGAGACACCGGGGTGGAAACACACACAACTTACAAACTCCGGGCATTTATTGTGAATTTCTTGACAGAAAAACCAATATCTATTTTTGACCCGACCGTGAACGGCAGGCGAACTCACTAACCACCAGACCAACGAGACAGTCTATTATTATTAAGTATAGATACCATTTATCTGAGATGATACGCAACAAATGATATAAATAATTTATATTTTTTATTACAATGATTGACGGACCATGATTGTTTGCGGTTTTATAAAAAGCAACCAGGATCTTCAAAGTATTTATGCATTACCATTGTTAAATACCTTGTAACCTAAATTATCTATACAGATAAATAAAATTGAAGTGTCTGTTTATAATTTCGCAATAACAGCTTTTCAATAACTCAATAATTACTATGAAAGTAAATACGTAGAATAAGTAGATTATTTTTTAAATACAAAGACTGTATAAAGTGAGGATATTATTTATAAAAACTACTGCGTAAATAAAACGTGGAAAATATTTTTTAATTATCTCGAAGACGCCATTTGAAATTGTACGAATGATTCTTTTAATGATTATAAAATGCACGTTTTTAATGTATTTATTCAAAGAACGCCGTCGATATGTACAAAGGTATTTATTATGTTAATTAAAACAGAAGGCAACCAATTAATGTCAATTGATATTTCAAAGCTAAAATTGATATGTGAGTTATTGATAGGAAACGAATACAGACTTATCGCACTCTCAGAACGATAGGTGGTCAATTAAAAAAATTGTGAAAATAATTATGTCAAAAAATATTTTTTACACTTATCGACAATGCGCAGCCTAAACTATACTTTAAAAACATAACACACATTTTATTCAGAACTGGTAAAATAATTACTGTCTAAGTTATAAATACAAGCTTGCCGATGGCGATTTCCAAAAAAAAATATTATATACCCATGCATCCATTCTAGGAGGAGTACGTGGCACAGTTGCTTTTGTACATATCATTCGATCAGCGAAGTTAAGCAACCCTAACCCTAGCCAGTAATTGTATAGGTGATCCCGAGTTCCCTCTGTGCCTCGGAGAGCACGTTAAGCCGTCGGTCCCGGTTGACAATTTATCATCTTTGGCAATCGTTACAGGTCAGTCGGAGGCCAAAAATAGTCTGACAACTGGTTTAACCCTGATCACAGATTTTCCTAGTTAAAGTGGTTGTAAAGGTCAGATGGCTTCGCATAAAAATCAGGTGATCAGCCACATCGGGTTGAGCCAAGTGCCGACCACAACAATGTATGAGAGGTGATGACTCACGCATCTATTCCCCGAAGGTGTAGGCACTGGGCAGAAGTGTTGTAAGAACAAAACCCACTTTCCATCGAAGATGATTAAGTGCCAACGTGATAGATTGTGAATCTATTGCCGTCTCAGGCACTATACATACGCCTTAGAGGTATTTGAATTACATCTAAGGCGACTTCGGAAAAAGTGGGTGTTGTTCTGAGCTTTGACGTTTCATTTTGTGCCAACGTGACAGATGATGAGTCTGTTGCCGTCTGAGGCACTATACACACGTCTTTAATTATTTCTCAGACATATACCGGTTTCCTCACGATGTTTTCCATCACCGTAAAGCACGTGGCCCCGCTGGGATTCGAACTTGCGTCGCTTGCGTAGCAGACGACTGCTCAAACCTCAAGGCCACCACGGCTCTTGTTACATTGTTAAAACCTTGCAAAAATCTATGCTCAAAGTGGACTTTGCTAACACCATCTGTCAAACTAAAAAAAAATATTATCGATGATTATAGATCACGGTTACAGAGTATACACGTTAAAAAATAAAACATGTACCAGTTATGCAAATAGCTATACAAAAACACGTGCAAAAAATACTTCCGCATTATCAATACGTTATGTAAATAATATATGAACTGTTTGAATATAATTTGATACTGCTTATTCGGCAAACCATAAAAGCACGCATTGGCGCAGTGATATGTATATCTGCTAGGTTTCGTGAATTCAAGCTCTTTGGCCGACTGCAAAAAAAGGAGGTGGTTTCTCAATTCTACTGTTTATATACATATCGCACTCTCAGAAAGATCTATACCCAATTTTTTTTTTTCAAATTGTAATCTGAAATCGGCATGTTTTAATAAATAAGCAGTAGTAATTATTTTAACAGTGTTGAATACAATGTTTTTTTGTATTATTAAAGTATAATTTAGTTGTGCATTGTCAAAGTCAAAGTCAAAAATATCTTTATTCAATTAGACTTTTTACAAAGTACGTTCCAATCGTCAGAATGACATAATTATACAGGATTATACATGATACCGCCAGGTTCGGAAGGTTGCTTTTACTGAGAAGAACCTGGCAAGAAACTCAGAAACTTTGAATTATTTCTCAGACATATGCCGGTTTCTCCACTCGCTACAAAGATGGCGCTATTCGCTAACAATTGCAAAGTTTGAGTACATATACTCATATAACCCAAATATCGCAATGAGAGTTTTCTCATTGCAGTATAATAAGTTTCCAAATAGAACAGTCGGTGTTCCCTAGACTTACAGCCGCTTCAATAGAAGATCTAGTCTTTGCTGGGGATGACACTGATCACTCGCTCTCCACACAGTATATATACAAGTGACTAACTAGAACAGTTGGAGTCGGTGTTCCCCAGACATGACACCCGCCTCAATGGAAGATCTTGTCTTTGTTGGGGATGACACTGATCATGAGCTCTCCACACAGTATATATACAAGTGTCCAACTAGAACAGTTGGGGCCGGTGTTCCCCAGACATGACACCCGTCTCAATGTAAGATCTTGTCTTTGCTGGGGATGACACTGATCACTCGCTCTCCACACAGTAAATATACAAGTGTCCAACTAGAACAGTTGGGGCCGGTGTTCCCCAGACATGACACCCGTCTCAATGGAAGATCTTGTCTTTGCTGGGGATGACACTGATCACTCGCTCTCCACACAGTATATATACAAGTGTCCAACTAGAACAGTTGGAGCCGGTGTTCCCCAGACATGACACCCGTCTCAATGGAAGATCTTGTCTTTGCTGGGGATGACACTGAACACTCGCTCTCCACACAGTATATATACAAGTGTCCAACTAGAACAGTGCGACCCGGTGTTCCCCAGACATGACACCCGCCTCAATGGAAGATCTTGTCTTTGCTGGGGATGACACTGAACAGTCGCTCTCTACACACGTTATTAAAGTGCAAATCATTCGCGTTTGGGAGATCGATGCTCCTTGACCTTTAAAAATCTAGTGCTTTGAACTTTTTCGTTACAAACTTTTTGCAGCCTTAGAAAAAGAGGTTTTGCGAAGTGTTATTGAAGGCTGGGAGTATGCAGATTTATATTCTATGCAGTTTTTACATCGATCTATTAGTCTTCTAGATTTATTTTTGTATTCGAACGTTGCACTGGTTAGTTTTTTGCCGTTACAAAATGACAGCATAATTTTGGCAATTTGGAGCCACTAACCATCGGAGTTCAACTCCTACATATTAATTACTAAGAACCCTATCAAGAACCGTATCGTAATTTAGAAGAGCGATGCGTTCAAACAGGCAGAATAATTTAGTATGGAAACGACGACCTGAATTATATGATACAAATACATATGCTCACACCATTCCAGAAGGGTTCTCAATGGGGTGAATCGAATTTCATTCAGCAGGAGTGCCTCAAGCAATAAATATGTTTGCATAGGTCAAGGATACATATCTTCTGCGTTTGCGGTTGAAATTTCGAGATCTTGGGGTCCGGATGGTCATCAATAATACAAAGAGGTTGCAAGTCGTCTGGTAGAAGCCTCTCGTGTCAAGCGGGCTGGGGTTACCTCGCTCAGAGAATCAGCATTGCTATTCAATTGCAATGATGCCAGCCTTCTTGGCACGATCCCGAGAGACACCGATTTGGGACAAGCTTTCTACTAAGTGTCCCTAGTATATATGTGGGGAAAGAGAGTGATCATGTTCATCCCTAGCGAAGGGAAGATCTTCCAGCCAGACGGGTGTTGTGCCTTGGGAATTGCGGCTCCAAATGTTCTAGTTGGAAACTTGTATATATACTACAATGCGCTCGAAAACTCTTATTGCGCGATTTAGGTTCTCAAACTTCGCATTTGTTAGCGAGTAGCGCCATCTATGCAGCGAGTGGAGAAACGCTGGTATATATATAATAAAGATTCATAATCATCTTGACAATAAATAAAGAGTTAATTTAAACATTTTGATGATTGACAGCTCGAGTGTGACTCAATGGAGTAAACGTACATATTAAAAAAATATAGGCCTAGATTCCATACTGATTGTAAAGCTTATATTTATATACTGTGGCACCTGTTTAAATCAGTAATTAAAAAGACACTTACCGCTCTTCAACTGTCAAATTGGCCAGCTCCGGAATCCAACACCAATGCTGTTCCGGAACGATGGTCATAAATATTTGCGAGAAATACACAAATGCGACGAAAAATGCGAAAGGTATCATTAATAGGAACAGTAGTTTCTGATAAAGTCCAAATTCCCCTACGTGGGGTAATATATCATCGAAATCTGTCGCTTTCTTAGTTTTTTCTTCATTACTGTTTATTCTTTTTAAATTTTCCGATCCGTCGCCGACGAAAGCCTTGTTATCAAAGCCTCTATTTAAATTAATGTTTGACAGATTGTCTCTGGTCGTGTTCTGGCGGGAGTCGTCCTCTTCGCAACAAGAAGTTCGCTCTTGGGGCGCCATCTTGGATTTCGTTTAGTTTTTTTTTAAGAATCGATGAACATGCTCTTATCAATTTCGGGTTGAAGCTGAAACAAAGAAAAAAAATATTATAATATGAAATATGCTCTCGTCATCCCAGAAGGGTCCCCGAAGGGGTAGTCGCAGAGGTGTTGTAACAACAACACCCACACATCACCGAATATGATTAAGTGCCAACGTGACAGATGGTGAGTCGTCGTCCAGGCACTATACATACATCTTTGAATTACTTCTCAGACATATGTAGGTTTCCTCGCTTTCTATCATCATTATCACAATTTCTATAACCCAGATGAAACGCAGGAGCTGCAAGCTAGTTATAATAACATCTTTATAATGGTTTTAGTGAAATTTTAAATAGATATATCTTTGAAAGCGAAGACCAAGTCTGAGGTAAAAGTTAGTCTATACTAATATTATAAAGTGGATAGATTTGTATGTATGTTTGTAACGAATTTCGTCAAAAAGTACTAGACCAATTTTAAAAACTCTTTCATTATTTGAATTCTACATTATCATTGATTAATAAAGGCTATATTTTATCCCCGTACTCCCACGGGAACGGGAACTACGCGGCTGAAACTGTGGGACGTCCGCTACTTCTTCTTCTTAAAGTGCCTCTCCAATTACTGAAGGTTGTCAATCAGCTCCGAACATTTGTCTCTGTGGTTAGCGCGGCGAAACAGGTCAGCGGCACTCGCAATCCCGGTCCACTCTCTGATGTTTCGTAGCCACGACTTCTTCCTACGACCAGACTTCCTTTTGCCAGCTACTTTTCCCATCATGATAAGTTGTAGCAAATTATATCGGTCATGTCGTAATACATTACCTAAATAAGCCACTTTTCTCATTTTGACGGTCTTCAAAGCGCCCGTTTTTGTCCAATAAGTCGCAGGACTTCGTCGTTGGTCAAATTTTAACTTTTGACGTCCGCTAATGTATTATAAATGTCGCTATAAATTACTGGCAACATTTCTTAACCGCAAACATATTACGTCTTTACTTTATTGTGTGGGGTGTTAAACTTAAACAAATAAATATCTTTAAGTTTCACCACATAACCTTGTCAGCAATGTTTGTCTGTGGTTTGCATATTGAACAGATATATACTTAAGGTCGATCTGTCAGTTTGTTTATATTACGTTTTTAAGAACAATTAATTACTATAACTAATAATATAATAATATTACTACTTAGAGTGGTGGCCGTGGGGTTTAAGCAGTCGCTTTCTAAGCAAGCGACGCTAGTTCGAATCCCATCGGGGCCTGTACCTAATTTCTAAAAACTTATGTGCAGTGATTTCACACCACGTGCTCTACGGTGAAGGAAAATATCATAAGGAAACCTGCGTATGTGTGAGAAGTAATTCATAGACGTATAGTGCCTGAGACGGTGACTTCGGAAAAAGTTGTTCTGAGCTTTGACGTTTCATTTTGGTACTGTTAAATTAAACGTCAAAGCAACATTACATTATATATCCTCACGCCTGTATTCCCCGAAGGGGTAGGCAGAGGTGTTGTAATTACAACACACACTTTTCACCGAAGATGATTAAGTGCCAACGTGGCAGATGGTGAGTATATCGCCGTCTCAGGCACTATACACACGTCATTGAACTATTTCTCAAATATATGCAGGTTTACTCACGGTGTTTTCCTTCACCGTAAAGCACATGGTGTGAAATCACTGCTCTTAAGTTTTCGAAAAACGCATTGATAAACCCCGCTGGGATTCGAATTTGCGTCACTTGTGTAGCAGGCGACTGCTCAAACCCCTAGGCCACCACGTCAAAGCTAAAAAATTATTAATACTCGCTGCTTAAATGATCATAATGTGTCTATGATTCCACGCCATAACGTAAACCACGTGAAATAAATTAGTACATTGAATGAGTTTGCTATACTTGAGCGAGCTGTTTTTTCAGATCCAGTATCTAATAACCAGAAACAATGGTTTTCTCTACGCTCGAACATTCACTACAGTCCTTAGTACTATATCTGCAAGTATCATAATGATCTATCGAATTTCTGTTACGGCGGCTAGGAGATATGATAGTGCAGGCGTGTGTGCAAACACAGGTGCACTTTTTATTGGGTCACTCTCATAGTGGGATGGGAGGCAATCAGACACGACCGGAGAGAGGTGAGGCGGAGGACCAATGACTATATCTATACTAGTTGATATGTACCATCAACCTATGCACTGTGACAAAAATGTTCGCATAGACAGTCATCATCTCCCTGGCCTTATCCCATACATTGTTGGGTTAAGCACTTGATTCAACCCGATGTGGCTCCATGTTATTCGCAATCAACTTATTAACTCCTTGTCCGTTATGTGCGCCTGGTACTTCGTGTACCATATCATCATCTCCCTGGCCTTATCCCATACATTATAGGGATCAGCACTTGATTCAACCCGATGTGGCTCCATGTTATTCGCAATCAACTTATTAACTCCTTATCCGTTATGTGCGCCTGGTACTTCGTGTACCATATCATCATCTCCCTGGCCTTATCCCATACATTGTAGGGATCAGCACTTGATTCAACCCGTTGTGGCTCCATGTTAGTCGCAATCAACTTATTAACTCCTTGTCCGTTATGTGCGCCTGGTACTTCGTGTACCATCATCTACCTGACTTTATCCCATACATTGTTGGGATCGGCACTTGATTCAGCCCGATGTGGCCGATCACCAGATTCTTATACGAAGCGACTGCCATCTGACCTTCGCAACCCCTTTAACGAGGAAATTCTGAGATCGGGGTTAAACCAGTTGTCACACTATATTAGGCCTCTGAATTACCTGTAACGATTGCCAAAGATGATGAATTGGCAACCAGGACCGATGGCTTAACGTGCTCTCCGAGGCACCGAGGGGACTTGGGCGGTCACCCGTCGAATTACTGGCTAGGGTTAGGGTTGTTTAACTTCGCTGAATGAATCATATGCGCATAAGCAACTGTGCCACGAGCTCTACGAGCTTAAAAAGTCTATAGAATAATTTATTTGCTAATTTATCTAGACCCTATCTTGTATAAATGCTGATGATTAATATATTTAAACAACTTTAACAGAATTATAGGTGGATATTATCGTTTGCGTAAAACTAGGCCACGGCTTTGCAAAGGTTTAATCCTTTCCAATTACTACGTTTCTGAGTCCGTAGATTTGTCTAATCTATTCTCGTCACTTCTAAAGGGTCTCCGAAGGGGTATAAGGTTATCAACGCGCGAGGGCCGCCCTTGGTGTTGGTCACGTTCATAGGCTGCAGTAGCTTACCATCAGGTATTATTTATAAGGTAGTCAACGCGCGAGTGCCACCCTTGGTGTTGGTCACGTTCATAGGCTGCAGTAGCTTACCATCAGGTATTATTTATAAGGTAGTCAACGTGCGAGTGCCACCCTTGGTGTTGGTCACGTTCATAGGCTGCAGTAGCTTACCATCAGGTATTATTTATAAGGTAGTCAACGCGCGAGTGCCACCCTTGGTGTTGGTCACGTTCATAGGCTGCAGTAGCTTACCATCAGGTATTATTTATAAGGTAGTCAACGTGCGAGTGCCACCCTTGGTGTTGGTCATGTTCATAGGCTGCAGTAGCTTACCATCAGGTATTATTTATAAGGTAGTCAACGCGTGAGTGCCACCCTTGGTGTTGGTCACGTTCATAGGCTGCAGTAGCTTACCATCGGGTATTATTTATAAGGTAGTCAACGTGCGAGTGCCACCCTTGGTGTTGGTCATGTTCATAGGCTGCAGTAGCTTACCATCAGGTATTATTTATAAGGTAGTCAACGCGTGAGTGCCACCCTTGGTGTTGGTCACGTTCATAGGCTGCAGTAGCTTACCATCGGGTATTATTTATAAGGTAGTCAACGTGCGAGTGCCACCCTTGGTGTTGGTCATGTTCATAGGCTGCAGTAGCTTACCATCAGGTATTATTTATAAGGTAGTCAACGCGTGAGTGCCACCCTTGGTGTTGGTCACGTTCATAGGCTGCAGTAGCTTACCATCGGGTATTATTTATAAGGTAGTCAACGTGCGAGTGCCACCCTTGGTGTTGGTCACGTTCATAGGCTGCAGTAGCTTACCATCAGGTATTATTTATAAGGTAGTCAACGCGTGAGTGCCACCCTTGGTGTTGGTCACGTTCATAGGCTGCAGTAGCTTACCATCGGGTATTATTTATAAGGTAGTCAGTTAATATGCAGGCTTATCCATCATACAAACTTACTCATCACTAGCTGTGCCCCGTTGTTTCGCCCGCGTAGGCTTAATTTTATGCGAGGCCCGCAGAACCCTAATATTTTTTTTTATTAATCGTAATAATAGCTCTCTTACCCTGAATAAACAGACAGATATACAGACGGGCAGCGAGACAGCGATATTTTTCAAAAAATGAGATATCTCTGTCATTATCGTCTATGCTGTCATAATATGCATGTGAATTTGGCAAACAGACACTTTATTTTTATTTATCTGTATAGATGTATTAGAAGGTATAATCACAATCAGTAACCATCCAGGCCAATGTCAAATTAAAAAATATAGTTCTGCAGTAATTATGTCAATCAAATATCAACTTTGCCTTCCAAGTAATAAGAGTTAATAGCGTGATTTATCAGTCGCAAATTGTAAAGTTGTATTCCATTGCTCGTGCAAAAAGTAAGTGTTGTTGGATTTTGAACTTTATTAATATTGTTTTAAGACTCGTTCAGAATTGTAAGTGACATTTTGAGCTTACAAAATTGATGATTATGCAGCGTTAATTGAAAATGATCTTTATTTCTTTGATGTTAGGTTCTTTTTAGTGGAATATATATACACATACATATGCTCACGCCTGTATTCCCCGGATGGGTAGGCAGAGGTGCTGTAATCACAACACCCAGTTTACAACGAAGAAGATTAAGTGCCAACGTGACGGATGGTGAGTCTATCGCTGTCTCAGGCACTATACATATGTCTTTGAATTACTTCACCGTAAAGCACGTGGTGTGAAATTACTGTACATACATTTTTTTTAGAAGACTCATTGGTACAGGCCCCGCTGGGATTCGAACTTGCGTCACTTGCGTAACAGGCTACTCAAACCACGGCTCTGAAAAGCAAGGTCTCATATCTAAATCAATTCTAGATATTTGATAGTAGGCGTCCAATAGATTCTGTGAACTTAAATAAGCGATTGTTCTAATAATTATCTTCGATTGAAGCAATTTGCTTCAACTGCATTGCGAAGGACGGGATTTTAATAATTTCATAATTACATTTCGTGCCTTATTACAGTTCTATTAATGAGGTCACTATAAAAGATATCCGTGACATCGTTTGATTTTTTTAAGTTGACATAATTCATGGGAAATTAAAAACAAAAAAGATCTATGTGGTATTTTTATTAAAATTGATGTTATTTTACTTATTAGAACCTGGATGACCGACCTGTGCGTGGTTTCTTTTCAATGACGTTTACCTATAAATGTAAGCTGAAAAAAAAAAATTCGGTGACCGTCAGTCTCGTCCCGTGGTACTCTAGTTCCGTTATCGCCCCGTAAGATGGAAGCCTCACGTCTGAGCTACCATAACTTGACAGATGTCGGCGAAATTTACTGTCGATGTTTTCCAAAAATGAAACCACAAATTTTCATGAAAATATTCTATAGGAGTAATGTAGAATACGTACCTGTCTTTAATTCTATAAAATTATTTACAGGGAACAGTACTAAAAACTAATTACAAGTAGAAAACTTGTCCCAAATCGGTGTCTCTCGGGATCGTACCAAGAAGGCTGGCAGCATTGCCACGTTGAATAGCAATGCTGATTCTCTGAGCGAGAAAAGCCCCAGCCCGCTTGTCACAAGAGGTATATACATACATTTAGGTATATACAAGAATTGCTCGTGGCAGAGTTGCTATTGCGCATATCATTCGATCAGCGAAGTTAAGCAACCCTGAGCCTAGCTAGTAATTTGATGGGTGACCGCCCGAGTTCCCAACGTGCCTCGGAGAGCACGTTAAGCCGTCGATCCCGGTTGCCAATTTATCAGCTTTGGCAATCGTTACAGGTCAGTCGGAGGCCTAAAATAGTCTGACAACTGGTTTAACTCAGATCACAGATTTTCCTCGTTAAAGGGGTTTCGAAGGTCGGATGGCAGTTGCTTCGTATAAAAATCAGGTGATCAGCCACATCGGGTTGAATCAAGTGCCGACCACAACAATGTATGGGATAAGGACAGGGAGAGCGATACAAGAATTGCTCGTTTAAAGGTATATTTTAAAAGGATTTTAGTTATTAGATTGTATTTTTAAGCTATAGTGACAAATTATGTTATTAACCCAAAAAATGTGTAAGCACATAAGTGAGTTTCTAGCTCTCAGGAGGCTGGTTTCTGGACCGATTATCAGTCAGCGACGTTCATAAGTACCTTAACCATGAGCCCTTATTGCAATGATAGTTTGTGTGACAGTGACAGATGTATACACGTCAAATACATATGTTTCATAATAAGAGTAAAACTATCATGGCAATAAGAGGTTTTAGTAAGGCCCCAGGGCTCATACTCCTCGACAAAGTCACAATATCCTCACACTTCGCTAGTAGATACAAAATGTACGGGAATGACATATGTCACGTGACTGATCTATGTCATTTACATAACATATTTGTGATAAGGAACCCTGGGATGTATCTTTGTCGAAAAATTATTGTAAATAATCCCATTGGCACTGTACTTTTGACAATTAATTAATCTTAGTTTGATCTTTGCTTTGACTGGCTGGAATTTGTCATGCTCACAAATATTTGTAATATTTTAGTTATTATATTTGACAATTGAGCATTTGTGCTGTGTCCATGGGCTTATATTCATGAGATATAAATACTGTAACCAAAAACATTGTATAATATATATTTTTTTAAAAGAGTAATTGTTGAGTTTCTTGCCGGGTTCTTCTCAACAAAAGCTACCTTCCGAACCCGGTGGTAACATTTATAATCATGTATAATGTATTTTGTGTCCTTCTGACGATTTGAAAGTACTTTGTAAGAAGTCAAATCAAATAAAGATATTTTTGATTTGATTTGATTTGATTTCCATACATTTTTTTATCGTTTCTATTAGCGCAAGCGCGAGAGAACATTACTGTGTCTATAGACCCTGAACTGAATAAATAATTGTCTTTAGAATTTTCCTTATTATCGTCTTAACTGAGTAAAAATCGTTTTTATCGACTCGTACTTCGCTGAGGAAGCGAATAAGTAAGTATTATAGAACACCCATAGTTATAAGTCTCCCCAATGTGGTAAGCAGAGCTGTACTTATAGAACACCCATAGTTATAAGTCTCCACAATGTGGTAAGCAGAGCTGTACTTATAGAACACCCATAGTTAACCAGTTATAAGTCCCAAGAGCCGTGCTGGCTGTTGGGTTTGAGCAGTCATCTGCTACGCAAGCAACGCAAGTTCGAATCCCAGCGGGGCCTGTACCAATGAGTTTTTCTAAAAACTTATGTACGTGGGGAAACCTACATATATCTGAGAAGTAATTCAAAGACGAATGTATAGTAGCCGTGGTGGCCTTGAGGTTTGAGCAGTCGCCTGCTGCGCAAGCAACGCAAGTTCGAATCCCAGCGGGCCTGTACCAATGAGTTCATCTAAAAAAAAACTGATGTACAGTGATTTCCCACCACGTGCTTTACGGTGAAAGAAAACATCGTGAGGAAACCTGCATATTTCTGAGAAGTAATTCAAATGTAAAGTGTCTGAGACGGCGATGGACTCACCATCTGTCACGTTGGTATTAATTCGGTGAAAAGTGGGTGTTGAGATTACGACACCTCTGCCTACCCCTTCGGGAAATACTGGCGTGATTATATGTATGTATGTATGTATGTATAGTAGATATCTTTCATTAAACATTCCCAGAAGCCACGTCTATAATCTCTGATTCACATTTGTAATATAATTATTGCATTAAATATATTTATATCGCAGAATTGGACCAATTTTGCTTCCTTATATAAAAATATACATTATTCATAACACAGTATAATTTTTTTTTGCGTTTCTTGAAGAACCACTTTTTTAAATATTAACCTCTTTTTTGGACACCTGGTTTTTGCGGGTGTACTAGCCATGCCCTGCGGTTTCACCCGCGTAGATTGAATGTAATACCTACTCGTAAAACCCTTGGTTTTAAGTCAAATTAAGCATAAGTAACTCCTTGTAATATTAGCTATCTGCCAGTGAAAGTCTCGTTAAAATTAGTCAAGCTGTTTCGGAGATTAGCCGGAACAAACAGATTGACAACCAGAGAATCACAGTCACTGAAAGTCACAGAAATTTGAGTGCAATGATGTCGCACCACGAACTTTACGGTGAAGGAAAACATTGTGATGAAACCTGCATATGGGAAACATCGTTTGGTTGTTTAGTATACTGCATATCATTCGATCATCGAAGTTAAGCAACCCTAACCCTAGCCAGTAATTGAATGAGTGACCGTCCGAGTTCCCTCCGTGCCCCGGAGAACACGTTAGGCCGTCGGTCCCGGTTGCCAATTTATCATCTTTGGCAGTCGTTACAGGTCAGTGAGAGGCCTAAAATAGTCTGACAACCGGTTTAACCCAGATCACAGATTTTCCTCTTCCAACCCCTTTAACGAGTCGTTTCGTATAAAAATCAGCCACATCGGGTTGAATCAAGTGCCGACCCCAACAATGTATGGGATAAGGCCAGGGAGATGATGATATGGTACACGAAGTATCAGGCGCACATAACGGACAAGGAGTTAATAAGTTGATTGCGAGTAACATGGAGCCACATCGGGTTGAATCAAGTGCCGACCCCAACAATGTATGGGATAAGGCCAGGGAGATGATGATATGGTACACGAAGTACCAGGCACACATAACGGACAAGGAGTTAATAAGTTGATTGCGACTAACATGGAGCCACATCGGGTTGAATCAAGTGCCGACCCCAACAATGTATGGGATAAGGCCAGGGACGATGATGTAGGTACTGTGCCCCGGTTTCACCCGCATAGATTTATTTTCATGGGTGGTCAGCAGAACTCTGAGGGTTTTTTTAAAATAAATACATACACTACATTAACTCCTAACGTTAGCTATCTGCCGATGACCAAACACGTAGACAGACAAAAAAAAATTGTTTTCTATGTGAGTTCCGTATCTACTTTCATTATGTATTTAGTAAAAATGCTATTTATATACACTTATTATAAGGGGAAATAGAGGAAAGATTTGTATTTTTTGTTTGTAATGAATAAACTCAAAAACTACTGTGCCGATTTCAAAAATTCTTTCGCTATTGTAAAGCTACATCATTAGCGAGTAACATAGGCTTTATTTTATCCCCGTACTCCCACGGGAACGGGAACTACGCGGGTGAAACTGCGTGACGTCCGCTAGTCTGTAGATATAGACGGTATCACTTCGGATTTGCCACCACAATTTAATGATAAATTTACTTTTCAAACTTCTGGTAGATTTATCGACATTCACAAATGCCTGACAAGGGCTTTCGATAGATAAATCATTTATCTATTTAAGCGTAAACATAAAGCCTAGGTCGAAACATTCACGTCTAGTTATCATTGTTCGGAATCTAGCTTTGACGTCACAATGAACTAACGTTTGGTTTCTTGAAAATGATGAGTAATTTTTTGAATTTTAAGAAAAAATCATAATCATTTTCGTATGATAGTTAAAAAGTATAGTTAATTATTTGACTAGACCCTTGGTCCGTGGGGTCCTAGCGCTATTAGGCTTTTTAAAGAAATTACTAAAAGGTTAGTCGACATCACAGAAGACCGAAAAGCTGGCAGCTACTCATACTAACTTTCATCCCCTATTTTATCCCCTTGGGGGTAAAAGAAATCAAAATCCTTTCTTAGTCTTCCTACGTCATAACATCTACTTTTTTTTCTATCAATGTATATCAGTACTTCTATGCTAATATTATGAAGAGCAAAGGTTCGTATGTATGTTTGTAATGAATTGGCTCAAAAACTACTGGACCGATTTTAAAAATTCTTCCACCATTTGAATGCTACATTATCACTGATTAATATAGGCTATATTTTATCCCCTTACTCCCACGGGAACGGGAACTACGCGGTTGAATCTGCATGATGTCCGCTAGTATCAGCTACATAATGTTAAACTTACTTCTTATAACCCAACTAGTTTGCAAGTAATGTCACTTTCACTGCAATATTACTGTGGATAGTATAATATTTAACCATATTTAGGAAGCTGTAGTAAATAATGATAAATATAAAATATTATAATTTTTTGTAATAATTCCAATATACTTCCGTAACGTTAAAAATAATTTTTTTTCGGTATATATATTTTTTTAAGAAATTCGAAAGATTTTTTATGAAAATAACAACGTGCTGATTTTTAACCTATATCGCTGATTTATAAAAAAATAAAATTTTGAATTTTCTGATATCACGAAACAATAATTAGGAAACGAAATTTCGTAGAAAACATAAAAATATAACGCAAAAATAAATGGTTACAAAAAAAAAATCTTACCGTTCCCTTTTCGAAAACAGCAAGAAAAGTTCGAAAACTGGAACACACCGAAATAGAACTAACACTATGTAGAAAACATAAAAATATAACGCAAAAATAAATGGTTACAAAAAAAAAATCTTACCGTTCCCTTTTCGAAAACACCGAGAAAAGTTCGAAAACTGGAACACACCGAAATAGAACTAACACTATGCACTTCGAATTTCAAAAAGTATTATTTCAAACGATACCAATTGTTATCGTATTTAAATAACACTACCACAAGTACTATACGAAAGAGGCGCGTAAAATTACTTGTAATTTTTTTATCTGGCAATCGCGGCGTGTCCGCGACTACGGTCGTACTGAGCGGATTTACTCCTAACCTTGCTTTAAAAGCGACTTTGCTTGCGGTAGAGTATTGAACATTTACTATGCGTGGAAAATACCAACTTAGCATGAACTATTTACTCGAATATGATAACTACAAATCATGGGCCCAATTAAAATGGCCGTCAGCCCAGAATCCTGGTCCCCACTATTTCTTTACGCGCTTTTTTTGACGTCATCATAGTTTGACATTTTTATTTTTTAATTTATTGTCGGTGATATTTGTCAGTTGCCATAATATATCCCACACGAGAGGACAGGCCTTTCTAATATATTACCTATAATAATGTATGGAGTTAATAAATAAATTATACCTGCATGATAATAATGGTCTCCTATCGAATTTCGGTTACGGCGGCTAATCTCAACGAGGATTAGCCATCTGCGCAGGAAATATTATAGTGCAGGCGTGTGTGCAAACACAGGTGCACTCTTTATTGGGTCACTCTCATAGTGGGATGGGAGGCAATCAGACACGACCGGAGAGAGGTCAGGCGTAGGACCAACGGTGCAACGTGCTTTCCGAGGGCCCGACCCGGGAATCAAATCCGGGACCTTGTGATCGGCATCACTTGACCAACGAAGCAGTTAGCACCTGCGTGATAATAACCAGTCTAATGCAATTTTGTAAATTTAACTCCATTTTTCACACCCTTATCTTAATGAAGGAAGGATGAATGAAAATATCTTAGCGAAACCTTTAACCTGTAATATACCTGAGAAGATATTCAGTCATAATAATCGTTAGCTAATTTTGTCAGCCTGTTGTGTCTGCTTCACCCCCAGATACATGGTTCACTTGCGACAGATGTGACAAGAGCCACCCAATAGCCAGGGTCTAAGAATATGGCTATGGTATCCCCTGCCTGTCGTAAGAGGCGACTAAAAGGGGGCCGGAGGGCCTGCTGGCGGTGGTCGGGGTGGGAGCTTTAACCACCGAGCAAAGGGCCGCGCTGCCACCCACAGCGAGGTCTTCAGGGGCGGCGTCACAGCTGCCCCGGGGATGTGCCCCGGCAAAGTGTGGGGGGACACCGGTGCGTTCTATCAGAGTACCCGGAGTCCTCCCTGAGCACTGAGGATGGCCGGGGGGTTTTAGTGCGGTAAAAATCCCACATACCCCGATCTGCCTCTCCCAGGGCGGTCGGGGACCTTTTGAAGGTTTCCCCCTCGTCAACAAAAAAAAAAAAAAAGTTGTGACAAGAGATGCCGTGCTGTCATATATAACATAGCACTGCAACAATTATCTGACAACATGAAGTGGCCTATGATGATGATGTGTCCGCTGGGTAAAGACCTCCTTTCCACTTTTCAGACCACAATACCAAAGCAGTCAGTAATAAAATGTTGCCAGCATTTATGATTCTTAATATCATGACCTACCTCAAAAATCACGTATTATTATTATTGTGTAATGTCATTTAGGAAGCATACATCGAGGCTAGATTCATAGGCAATTATAAATTCATATTTTGGCCTTGTCCTTAGACCAATGAATTAAACTTATTTAATATAATTCACTACGATATAAGTATTTGCTTCTGTCAATTTGTAAAAGTCACCAAATAACATTACGTCTAGCCACAGGAAACTTTACTAGAGATTTCGCGTAATGATTTATACACATGTTAGGTTGGAAGAAGGATTTAAGCAGTCAATAAATTATAAGGAAATGAAGCCGTGGTGGCCTTGGGGTTAGAGAAGTCGCCTGCTACGCAACCGAAACAAGTTCGAATCCCAGCAGGGCCTGTACCAATGAGTTTTTCTAAAAAACTTATGTACAGTGATTTCACATCACGTGCTTTACGGTGAAGGAAAACATCGTGAGGAAACCTGCATATGTCTAAGATGTAATTGAAAGAAGTATGTACGTTGGCACTTAATCATATTCGGTGAAATGTGGGTGTTGTTGTTACAGCACTTACGCTTACCCCTTCGGGGACCCGTCTGGGATAAAAAAATATACTTTTTTACACATTAACAAATTTTCTGAACATTATCCTCCCTTCATCCCTACTAGGTAATATAGGACCAAATTTATCTAAATGATATGTCAAAGATAGATAGGAATATCTCAGCGTTCATATGCCTTACCGAGGCCTAAACTCAGCAAAATACACATATGCTCACGCCTGTATTCCCCGAAGGGGTAGGCAGAGGTGTTGCAATCACAATACCCACTTTTCACCGAAGATGATTAAGTGCCAACGTGACAGATGGTGAGTCCATCGCCGTCTCAGACACTTTACATACGTCACTGAATTACTTCTCAGAAATATGCAGGTTTCCTCACGATGTTTCCCTTCACCGTAAAGCACGTGGTGTGAAATCACTGTACATAAGTTTTTTAGAAAAACTCATTGGTACAGGCCCCGCTGGGATTCGAACTTGCGTCGCTTGCGTAGCAGGCGACTGCTCAAACCTCAAGGCCACCACGGCTCTTCACGGCTTTCAAGGCCACTCAGCAAAATCAATTAATATTTTCTCATTTAATGACAATTCAGACATAACTGATTTAACCTAGATTACAGAATTCACCTGTAAAGGGTTTGTGAATCACGCAACAGTTTCATCAACGCAACGTTACGTGCAATGGGCAGTCACTATGGAATATGACGGTTTTTCGATATGTCTGCGACATACCTAAGACTTGTGTTGACATCTCTATGGTTTAAAGGTTAGAAAATGATGGTCAAGGATATGATAAATTATAATCATATCTTCAATGATGTTATAATTCTATATTAATATTATAAATCTGCAGATTGTTAGATTGTTTGAAGGCGGTAATCTCAGAAACAAATGTTCCGATTTCAATAAATCTTTCAGTGTATGATAGTCCATTTATCGAGAAAAGTTATAAGATATATTTTATTTCCAAAAGAATTTACGATATTGTAACCAAAGAGCCGTGGTGGCCTCGAGGTTTGAGCAGTCGCCTGCTACGCAAGTTCGAATCCCAGCGGGGCCTGTACCAATGAGTTTTTCTTAAAAACTTATGTACAGTGATTTCACATCACGTGCTTGACGGTGAAGGAAAACATCGTGAGGAAACCTGCATATGTCTGATGGACTCACCATCTGTCATGTTGGTAATTAATCATGTTCGCTAAAAAGTGGGTGTTGTTATTACAATACCTCTGCCTACCCCTTCGGGGAATACAGGCGTGAGCGTATGTATGTATGCATTTAGGGAAAATCTGTTTATTTGGAAGTACAAACAGATTCAATTATATTTTTCTGTATAGAAAAAATCATAAATTGATAATTCGTGTGATTAAAAATCGTGCGCATGAAATCGATACGTAACACTCGGATTGAATTATCGATTGTTCCAATGTCAAATGGAGTCAATGCCGTTATCATTCGAGTCATTTTATTTTAACTCGATTGAAAGCACCCATTGCACATTTTTTTAGGATTTTTTACTCTAATTAGGGAAGTTAAATTAAATACATAATTTTTTAACAAAAAAAAGTGCAAAAAATTTTAATGATGATAAAAACTTATACTTTAAAAACGGAGAAGGCGAAAAACATACTTAACCTCACGCTTGTCCACAGAGCTGTACTAATAGTACACCCATGTTTAACCAGTTATAAATCGCATGTAATAGCAATAACACCCACTTTTCACACAAGATGAGTCAGTGTCAACACGATAGATGGTGAGTCTATCGCCGTCTCAGGCACTATACATATGTCACCGACATATGCATCCTCGCAATGGCTGGCATTATCGTCATACTTGTGAACAGGTGCTACTAGTGGGGGCTGGTCATCTCAAGCTACACAATTATTCGTAGTACTTATTATGTAATTGTATGTATTTTTTTTTAAAACAGTAATTACTGCGTTTCTTGCCAGGTTCTTCTCAGTAAAAGCAACCTTCCGAACCTGGCGGTAGCATGTATAATCCTGTGTAATCTTGTCTTTCTGACGATTTGAAATTACTTTGTAAAAAGTCTAATCGAATAAATCTAATCTAATTTGAATGTTGTAATTGTACATAAGGTTTTAGAAATACTTATTGCTGCCACTGGGATTTGAACTTCCGTCGCTTGCGTAGTAAGCGACTGCTCAAACCCCACGACCTACGCTCTACACGGCCAACAAAGATATCGTCATTATTTAAAGGTATATTACCTAACAAATATATATCTAGAGAAGCGAGATCATTAACCAATGATATAATATTTTTTACACCCCCAAATGTCCCCTGACCATTGAGCCATAACTTCACGCTTACTACACCGTATTATTTCTGTATGTTTTTTATTTAAAACTAACTGAAAATGTCCAAGTTACTGACTCTGTCCGCTAATTAGATTTTTAATTATCGCTTCACAGCCTTCACGCTTAATGAGCGATGAAGTTATGTGTTCGAACTAAAAATACCTTTTAGTATCCTATATCCTGCATCGTTGACGACTCTTCTCTGGCAGGGTGTTACATAGAGCAGCATATAATACTAGCGGACGTCACGTGGTTTCACCCGCATAGTTCCCGTTCCCATTGGTTTACGGGGATAATATCTCATCGCCCTGGCCTTATCCCATACATTGTTGGGGTCGGCACTTAATTCAACCCGATGTGGCTCCATGTTAGTCGCAATCAACTCATTAACTCCTTGTCCGTTATGTGCGCCTGGTACTTCGTGTACCATATCATCATCTCCCTGGCCTTATCCCATACATTGTTGGGGTCGGCACTTAATTCAACCCGATGTGGCTCCTTGTTAGTCGCAATCAACTCATTAACTCCTTGTCCGTTATGTGCGCCTGGTACTTCGTGTACCATATCATCATCTCCCTGGCCTTATCCCATACATGGTACTTGATTCAACCCGATGTGGCTGATCACCAGATTTTTATACGAAGCGACTGCCATCTGACCTTCGCAACCCCTTTAACGAGGAAAATCTGTGATCTGGGTTAAACCAGTTGTCAGACTATTTTAGGCCTCCGACTGATCTTTAACGATTGCCAAAGATGATAAATTGGCAACCGGGACCGACGGCTTAACGTGCTCTCCGAGGCACGGAGGGAACTCGGGCGGTCACCCATCCAATTACTTGCTAGGCTTAGGGTTGCTTAACTTCGCTGATCGAATGATATGCGCAATAGCAACTGTGCCACGAGCTTGATGACGTAGCATTTAAATGGTGAAAGAATTTTTAATATCGGTCCAGTACTTTTTGAGACAATTCGTTATAATCATACATACAAATCTTTCCTATTTATAATATTAATATAGATAGAACGAATAATTGTGTTAATGTTTATCAGTGGATATGCCATTGGAACTCTTTGGATCAATGTCAATTTATAGATATAGAGTAAAAGTCTCTATGGAAACACTCTCTTTTAAAATATTGTCTATCTTCAGATTATCTGGTTAATGGTTAGGGATTTCCGAACGAGTCAAGGGCCGTGACCGTTACGACTGTGGGTGCAATATCTTTCTGCAACTCCACCTTACGTGTTCAAAGTACTTGTATACTATTATATTGTACTATAATAAACGTTATACAAGTCTACATCGATCTCCTCATTTCACAGTGGGCAAAATTATGTGATCGGTCAATTTAAAGAAATCCAGAGGGCCTGAATTGCGTTGCGCGAGAATTATAATGTGATCCGAATATGATTCAACATCGTAATCACAAAATGGTCACTTAGGTGCAATTCATATTATGATTAATATTACGTAATTCACCTGTTTCACACTTTCCTATGAACATTCATAAAATAGTCCACAAAATATGAATTACTTTTGTGATAAATAGCATCATAAAAAGTTAGTTAGGGACTAACATCTACAATTATTGTAATCATTCGTAAATCATAATATGAATTGCACCTAAGTGACCATTTTGTCATTTCGATGATGAATCATATTCGGATTAAATTATGATTCTCCCAAAGTGGCCTTTTTAGACTTACAGTTCAAAGGGTGGGGTCCCTCACAAGACATTCTTATTATTATAAGCCTTGGTGGCCGTGGAGTTTGAGCAGTCGTCTGCTATGTAAGCGACGCAAATTGGAATCCGATATCGATAAGTCAAAGTCAAAAGTATCTTTATTCGATTAGACTTTTTACAAAGTACTTTCAAATCGTCAGAATGACATAATTATACAGGATTATACATGATACCGCCAGGTCCGGATGGTTGCTTTTACTGAGAAGAACCTGGCCAGAAACTCAGTAATTACTCTTTAATATAGTTTAAGATAGATAGTCGAACATTACATATTTCAATGAATATTGCCACACGAACGTAGTCGTTGACAGAATATAGTTAAAAGTTAGAGACAGCTTGCATATAATTTGATCAAGGTAGGCACATATAGAGCCCAAATAGGATATCCTGTGTGGGTGTCACACAACTAATTACACATTTCATAGACAACTCCCACATTTGCTAGTTTGGCTAGCCTGACCTGTTGACCGCCATCAATAATATTTCAATTATACACCGGCCGTGGGGTTAGAGCAGTCGCTTACTACACAAGCGACGCAATTTCGAACCCCAGCGGGGCCTGTACCTATGACCTATGTACAGTGATTTCACACCACGTGCTTTACCACGAAGGAAAACATCGTGAGGAAACCTGCATATGTCTGAGAAGTAATTCAAAGACGTATGTATAGTTCCTGGGACGGCGATGGACTCACCCTCTGTCACGTTGGTGCTTAATCATCTTCAGTGAAAAGTGGGTGTTGTTATTACAACACTTCTGCCTACCCTTTCGGGGAATACAGGCGTGAGCATGCATGGTTCTTCTCTGGTGTTAGTCACGTTCATAGGCTGCAGTAGCTTACCATCAGGTATTATTTATAAAGAGGTCAACGCGCGAGTGCCACCCTTGGTGTTGGTCACGTTCATAGGCTACAGTAGCTTACCATCAGGTATTATTTATAAAGAGGTCAACGCGCGAGTGCCACCCTTGGTGTTGGTCACGTTCATAGGCTGCAGTAGCTTACCATCAGGTATTATTTATAAAGAGGTCAACGCGCGAGTGCCACCCTTGGTGTTGGTCACGTTCATAGGCTGCAGTAGCGTACCATCAGGCGGATTGCAATGCTTGTCAATCAAGTTTTCAACCATGGATAAATAAACTTGAGTCTCAATGACTTCGTGAGAATGCCCATTCACGTCAGCAATGACACAGTATAAATATACGCTTACTATGCAGTATGGAAACTATATATGTTTTTAAAATAAGAGCGTATTTGAAACTAGCTGTGCCTCGCAGTTTCACTCGCGTAGACTTAATTTCACGGGTGGCCCGCGGATATCTAATGTTCATTTAAATATAATTAACCTAAGTTTCTCCTTATAACATTGGCTAACTGCCAGTGAAGCCTTGTTAAAATCCAGCGGGGTTGGAGATTAACCGGAACAAATAGACAGACAGACGGAGAGACAGACAGATTTTTTTTATAATAGTTTTTTTTTGTATGTACATTTATATGCATTTAGTGAATAGTTGTTATTTTGAAATAACTAACACTTAAATTTTATTTATCTCTATGTACTGTATGTATGTATGTATAGATTATATATCCACTCCACTTCAATATATATTTGAGCTACCAATGCTCGCGTCTGTGTGAGTGTGTTATTTCGAACGTTTGTTCGTAAACTCCGTACTGCATGTAATATTTATGCTGTGGCAATGTCATTCCCCGCATCTATTTATGTATACAGCACCGTTGTAATAATTATCTTCGCCTTGACACGTCGTAAATAAACGTTTACCTTTTGTTTCATTACTACGCACTTCCGAACGCTGACATGATAAAATCAAGCCAAATTAAAAAAAAATAGCTTAGGACATAAATACAATATAATAAAATTACAACAAGATAATAGAATTCATCATCTCCCTGGCCTTATCCCATACATTGTTGGGGTCGGCACTTGATTCAACCCGATGTGGCTCCATGTTAGTCGCAATCAACTTATTAACTCCTTGTCCGTTATGTGCGCCTGGTACTTCGTGTACCATATCATCATCTCCCTGGCATTATCCCTTACATTATTGGGGTCGGCACTTGATTCAACCCGATGTGGCTCCATAATCAACTTATTAACTCCTTGTCCGTTATGTGCGCCTGGTACTTCGTGTACCATATCATCATCTCCCTGGCCTTATCCCATGCATTGTTGGGGTCGGCACTTGATTCAACCCGATGAGGCTCCATGTTAGTCGCAATCAACTTATTAACTCCTTGTCCGTTATGTGCGCCTGGTACTTCGTGTACCATATCATCATCTCCCTGGCATTATCCCTTACATTATTGGGGTCCGCACTTGATTCAACCCGATGTGGCTGATCACCTGATTTTTATACGAAGCGACTGCCATCTGAACTTCGCAACCAATTGTCAGACTATTTTAGGCCTCCGACTGACTTGTAACGATTGCCAAAGATGATACATTGGCAACTGGGACCGACGGCTTAACGTGCTCGCCGAGGCACGGAGGGAACTCGGGCGCTCACCCATCCAATTTCTGGCTAGGGGTAGCGTTGCTTAACTTCGCTGATCGAATGATATGCGCAATAGCAACTGTGCCACGAGCTCCTCACAAGATAATATAATTACAAAAAATAAATGTTTAAAGCCTTATATAGCTTATATAGCTCAGCCTGTGCTGCCCGTAAATTGTATTACGTTAAGCGCTGATTTTCAGCCACTCCCGTTTTCTTAGATATTGTGCGGGAACATTGTGAAGAGGGCCATGAGGGGAGGTGTTGTGTCCGTAACTTAGAGAACAACAAAGACTGGTGAAATACTAGATCCAGTACAGTTATAGTTATATACAAAATACATTATTAACATACATGTTTAACATGGAACTCTTTGTTCCATAATTTATGTAAGCATAGGTGTTGTAGCAACACCCACTTTTCACCGAAGATGATTAAGTGCCAACGTGACAGATGGTGAGTCCATAGCCGTCTCAAACACTTCATACGTCACTTCTCAGAAATATGTAGGTTTCCTCACGACGTTTTCCTTCGCCGTAAAGCACGTGGTGTGAAATCACTGTACATAAGTTTTTTAGAAAAACTCATTGGTACAGGCCCCGCTGGGATTCGAACTTGCATCGCTTGCGTAGCAGGCGACTGCTCAAACCTCAAGGCCACCACGGCTATAACTGTGTGTTAATTAATTACTTCTTATTCGTGTATAACGAAGGCGTCATACATGCGTGCGGTACCCTAAATATAGTTTAACAGTTTTGTAGGTAATTTTTTATCTATATATATACATTTATACAGATAAATTGAAGTGTCTGTTAGTAATTTAAAATTAACAGCTTTTTACAGCACTAATGCATATGAAAATTTTCCCGTATATATAACTTTGACCCTGTCTGTATGTTCCAGCTAATCTTCCAAACGGCTGGGTTTATTTTAACGGAACATTCACTGGCAGATAGCTAATGTTACAAGGCGTATAAATGAAATTAAGTCCGATATTAAGTAACATAAGTAAGAAGATTCATAAAAACATATTTATGGAGCATCGCTCTATATGGATGTGAGACGTGGACACTCACGCAAAGAGATAGGGAAAGGCTGCAGGCATTTGAAATGTGGTGCTGGAGAAGGATGGAGGGTATAAGTTGGACAGAGATGGTCACAAACGACGAAGTATTGGAAAGAGTAGAAGAAGAAAGAATGATAATCCGGACAATAGAAAACAGGAGGGGCAAGATGATTGGACACCTATTACGACATGACGCTTTCATCAAAAACATCATAGAAGGGAAGATAGAAGGAAAGCGAAGAAGAGGGAGACCAAGGATTAGTTATATACAACAGCTGAAGGAAAAAGTCAACGTCATGTCGTACAAGGAAGTTAAAGTGTTGGCGGACAATAGAGAGGGTTGGCGATTGCTTCACCGACAAGAGCCTAGCTCTTAAATTAATGATGATGATGATTAAGTAACATTTACAGAGTGCATAGTGCGAGTTTTCTTAATATCCCCGTCACAAGTCATCGCGTCGACGTAAACGCAGATTTGTATGAGCTCACAATAGTGTCATCTTTAGGGCGACAGACGGCGCTGTTTCGATCCTATACAAACTTGTAACATTAGCTATCTGCCAGTAAACAGACAGGGACAAAGTTATATATAAGAGTAATTTTTCATATGCAGTAAAAAGCTGTCAATTTTAAATTACAAACAGACACTTCAATTTATTTGTATAGATAAAAAAAATACCTACAAAACTGTTAAAAGTAATTATAATTGAATGAAACAAATAAAAATTCATTAAATGATATATATGACGACATTAATGATATTATTTTATGTAATGGACGATTATGTGGAGCAAGGCCACAGACACTATTGTCAAAATATATTGCATAGTATACCCTGCGTTTGGACATAAAACATTTAATTCAAGTTGTTAAACGTAGAATACCTTTCACCAAGTTAGTGTAACTATTTCTCACAAGATGGCGTTATATCTTTTTAGATCGCGCTGTCGAAAGTCTCCTTTCATAACGTATATAGCACACACATTTCCTAACGTAGTTGTCGAATCATTAAATACCAGGACGGCTCAAGTTACGGTGTTTCATTCAACCAACCAAGGTCTGCTCCGACTGATCCTGGCTCCCAGGCCTAATTTGTCATACACAAGTTATAATACGTTAACTCAGACTTATGTTTTTTCGACATAAGACAATCCACTAAATAATTTACAAATCGAATGTGACCGGAAGTGTCGGTAGAGGGCGTCCAAGGAACAACTACTATGACCAAATTAATAGTATTTTACAGAAAAGTCAAATTCGGAGCACTCGTAACCGAAGAAAGTGTATGAAGAGATACATGAATGTAGATGAAGGCAAAGTATGTAAGGATCGTAGCATGTGGCAAACGATGGTCTCTGCCTACCCCCATGGGATACAGGCGTGAGCATATATTTGTAAGTATGCACTAAATAAAAAAGTTCAATCAAAAAAAATACTACAAGGCTTGCTCGTTTGATAACATTCAATTAATCAAACATTCATTCACATATTCCCCAAAGGGGTAGGCGGTGTTGTAATAACAACACCTACTTTTCACCAAAGATGAGTCAGCGCCAACGTGACAGATGGTGAGTCCATCGCCGTCTCCGGCACTATACATACGTCTTTGAATTACTTCGAATAATACAACACCTCTGCCTACCCCTTCGGGGAATATAGGCGTGAGCATATGTATGTATTTTTATTGCATGTTATTGCTTAATTAATGTCCCCACTCTAAAATATACTGCATTTTAACGGTTCATAAATTGATAAAAACATTAAAATTACCAAAATTTGACTGCAAGGTGAAACTGCTCATTAATTAACTGATAATAAAATCGTTTTTAACCCAAATTTTATTAATGATTAAGATCAGATTCTGTCATCGAGATATTTACGAGTTAAGTTGAATTTATACATCGCTTCGCACTGGTTTTTACCAAAGTTTTGAGGAAAATACACATTTGACATGTGCATGTCAGTATGTCAGTGCATTTATTGTGATTATTTGACAGAAAAATCCAATTTCTATTTTTGACCCGACCTGTTAATCGAACCCGGGACCTCGTGATTGGCAGGCAAACTTGATAACCACTGGACTAACGAGGCAGTTACACCCATGTAATAGGGGCCGAGTCTATTCCCATTTACCGGCTACTAATCCAGACTTCGGACTACTACTGGGATATTACAGATGGAAAAATTTAATACATTATGTCAAAACCGGGAAGGGATTTTTCTCTTGTTATTCCCGGGTCCCAGTCGGTGCGGGGCACTAACATTATCTCCCGCTTGTGCTAGTAAAATCGATACAAAAGGTATGTATGGTAATACATACATACATATGCTCACGCCTGTATCCCATGGGGGTAGGCAGATACCACCGTTTATACTTCTTTCGCTTCATCCACATTCATGCATCTTTTCATATACTTTATTAGGTTACAAGGGCTTCGAATTTGACATCAAAAATACTATTGTCGATGTATGGTAATGACATAAATCAGTCACGTGACATGTCAGCCCGATACATGTATCCTTTCTATAACCGAAGCGTGAGGATAATGCTACTTAATAACAGCATTGTACATTCATAAGGGCACGTCTTGCGACCTCTAGAAAGCTGTAAAAAAAGCATTCATTGGTAAAATATGGAATTATCTGCAACCATAGCGTATACTGTACAATAGTAATTCTCGGCAAGGATTTACGTAATAGAACAATGATCTAGCGGTGTGGGGTGTGGTCCCACTGCAGGCGGAGCGGTGAAGTGGAGACGCTGAGATACATATAAGGATCATATTTCATTTAATTGGATCCGGACTCGGATGGTGGTCTCTGCCTACCTCCATGGGATACAGGCGTGAGCATATGTTTGTATGTACTTCTAGAGTGCAATCTTCATAAAGACCAAAAAATGCCATTATCTGATTCAAGCAGTCCGTATGTTTTGGTCCTGAGAATCGCTTATCGACGAAAAAGAAAAGTAAATATAAAGAAATAAATAAAATTGAAGTGTCTGTTTGTAATTTCGATTCGTGAGTCACGCGGTTTAGTTCCCGTTCCCGTGGGAATGCGGTAATAAAATACAGCCTATATTTTTGGCTGATATATGTGTTGCTGAAATAATTTTTCATATCAGTCTAGTACTTTTTGAGGCAATTCGTTACAAACATACTTACATACAAATATTTCTTCTTTATAATATTAGATATAGGAGCTCGTGACACAGTTCCTATTGCGCATACCATTCGATCAGTGAAGTTAAGCAACCCTAGCCCTAGCCAGTAATTGGATGTGTGACCGCCCGAGTTCCCTCCGTGCCTCGGAGAGCACGTTAAGTCGTCGGTCCCGGTTGTCAAATTTTTCATCTTTGGCAATCGTTACAGGTCAGTCGGAGGCCTAAAATAGACTGACAACTGGTTTAGCCCAGATCGCAGATTTTCCTCGTAAAAACGCTTACGAAGGTCAGATGGCAGTAGCTTCGTATAAAAATCAGGTGATCAGCCGCATCGAGTTGAATCAAGTGCCGACCCCAACAGTGTATGGGATAATGCCAGGCAGATGATGAGAAATAGGAGTTTAATGGTAACCCCCGGGGTTCGGAAGGTTATTTACTGACAAGAATTTTAAGTGCTTAAGATTGCCCACAGACATACGATTAACAAGCAACAGAGAGAGCAACAGAGAGAGCAACACTGTCTTTGTTCAAGAGTAAACATGTCACAGATATACATTAGTGTGTGGCCTTATAAGTTATTTAAAATAACCATCTATTTAGTAGAGCCGTGGTGGCCTTGAGGTTTGAACAGTCACCTGCTACGCAAGCGACGCAAGTTCGAATCCCAGCGGGGCCTGTACCAATGAGATTTTCTAAAAAAACTTATGTACAGTGATTTCACACCACGTGCTTTACGGTGAACAAAAACATCGTGAGGAAACCTGCATATTTCTGAGAAGTAATTCAATGACGTATGTAAAGTGTCTGAGACGGCGATGGACTCACCATCTGTCACGTTGGCACTTAATCATCTTCGGTGAAAAGTGGGTGTTGTGATTACAACACCTCTGACATTGTCTCTGCTAATTAATGCAGCGTCGCATTTTTGCTTTATAGAAAATATTTTTTTTTCATTCTTAATATTCGCGATTCGATTCGCTTAGCTCCCCGCTTGTACCTACACCCGACCTCGGCAACAGAATGAGTGAGCCTATGTCATAATAATTATCAACAATCTCAACACGACTTCTCATCTAGCACGTTTCATGACACATCTATACATACTAACATTATAAAAGGAAAGATATGTATTTTTGTATGTAATGAACAAACTACTGGAACGTGTACAGTGGGCTGGGGTTACCTCGCTCAGAGAATCATCATTGCTATTCAACGTGGCAGTGCTGCCAGCCTTCTTGGCACGATCCCGAGAGACACCGATTTGGGACAAGTTTTTTACTTGTAATTAGTTTTTAGTACTGTTCCTTGTAATTAATAAATATATATTATTTAATACACATCTCATTAATCTCATATTATACATAGGAATCTCATATTATATATATACACATATAACATAGTATCTATACCAATACATATAGATACTATGTTAACTTTTACTGAGAAGAACCTGGCAAGAAACTCAGGCAGTAAGTTTGATAATATGAGACTTTAAAGGTTATCCCCTTTCATATAGTCGCTTAGTTACTCATAATTATAACCTTGTAACTGATTGGGTACTTTAAATACAAGCTATATTACAAATAGACATTTAACCAACATACGAAAAAGAGTCGACGTCGAATCGACGATTGTGGATTGGAACTGTGTCCATGGTCTTATTTTATATTATATTATATTTCACCTGATTAGAATTAATTTGATTCTCGCGGGAGCCTTAATTTTTTGTAAAATAAAAATAGCTTAAGTTACTCCTTGTATTATTAGCTATCTGCCAGTGAAAGTCCTGTTAAAATCGGTGCAGCCGTTTAGCAGACACACGGACAGAGAGACAGAGAAAAAGTATAAAAAATGGTCTTTCTATGTCACTATCGTGTATTAATGTGTATTTAGTGAAAAGTTGATATTATGGAATTCCAAACAGACACTTCTATTTTATTTATCTGTATAGATGTGTAGATAGATATTTAACCAACTTTCGAAAAACAGTCGACGTCGAATCGACGTTTGTGCATTGGTACTGGGTCCATGGGCTTATTGTAATCTATACAGATAAATAAAATTGAAGTGTTTGTAATTTTAAATACACAGCTTTTCACTAAATACATATGAAAGTTTCACGATACTGAAAAATGTAATGCTAAATTATTTCTCGGTCTGTCTGTTTGTCTGCTAATGTTACAAGGAGTAACTTATTACAAAATGCATAAGGGGTTCCGCAGACTACGAATGAAATTAAGTCAATGCAGGAGAAACCGCAGGTGAATAGAATTATCGTAAATGTAACGATCAAAATTGTACACATATGCCTTGTAAAGAGTAATTACTGAGTTTCTTGCCAGGTGATTCTCAGTAAAAGCAAATGTCAAAAAAAGTCAAAAGTCAAAAAATCTTTATTCGATTAGACTTTTTACAAAGTACTTTCAAATCGTCAGAATGACATAATTATACAGGATTATACAGGATACCGCCAGGTTCGGAAGGTTGTTTCTACTAAAAAAAACTTGGCAAGACACTCAGTAATTACTCTTTTCAAAAATATTATACAATTTAAAGAACACAAAATAAATAATCTAAGAAACCTGAGCTCATGGACAATGTTCCAATGCACAAATGTCGATAAAAATTAACATAACTAAAAATCTAGTACATCTACTTATAACTAAATGCGTAGCTTGAGATGACCAGCCCCCACAAGCAGCACCTGTTCACAAGTATGACGAGAATGCCAGCCATTGACCTCCTCAACCATCATAGAGGGAAGTGTGTGGCATCCTTGTGGGAAGCAACCTTCCGAACCTGGCGGTAGCATGTATAATCCTGTATAATTATGTCATTTTGACGATTTCAAAGTACTTCGTTAAAGCCTAATCGTTATAAAGATGTATAATTTTGAATTTATTGCTAACTCCGCCCGTTCTGATTAGTTAACTATTATATATTTACTTATTTCTTACTTTGTATCAATGACTGTTTAAATAATTTAAGCCAGGCCGACTAACTACATACACGCCTGTATTCCCCGTAGGGGTAGGCAGAAGTGTTGTAACAACACCACCCACATTTCACCGAAGATGATTAAGTGCCAACGTGACAGAGGGTGAGTCTATCGCCGTCTCGTGGTGTGAAATCACTGCACATAAGTTTTTAGAAAAACTCATTCACACAATTCGAATTTGCTTTGCTTGCGTAACAGGCGACTGCTCAAACCACACGGTCACCACGGTGTTCTAACTAGTTAAGCCTAAATCGTGACCACCCATCCACCTACAGCCTCAGGGTGTCAATGATACTTGTATAAATATATCATTATGGTTCTTGCAACATTAGACCTTGGTATCAATCAGTCAAATTCTATCCTACGGTATAATGATTGCTTGATCGACCATTTCCGGCTTAGCCAAAATTGGACGCGAAAATTATGTTTTTTGTAGAGTCCCGTACCCAAAGGGTAAAACGAGACCCTTTTACTAAGACTTCGCTGTCCGTCTGTCCGTGTGTCACTAGGATGTATTTCATGAACCGCGATTTTAAGCAGTTGTAATTTTCATAGATGATTTATAATATTTATATCTGTTAACGATTCTAACAAAAAAAAGGAAAATGCAAGAAAAAAAAAATTTCCGGTGACCGTCAGTCTCGTCCCGTGGTACTCTAGTTTCGTTATCGCCCCGTAAGATGGAAGCCTCACGTCTGAGCTACCATAACTTGACAGATGTCGGCGAAATTTGCTGTCGTCTTGTAATGATATTTTATGAGTTTTTCGGTGCCTGAAAACATGGTCAAAACGATGGTTTCCATAAATTAAACCTAGCTAGATCAATTTTTTGCCCCTGAAACCCCCTACATGCAAAATTCCATGAAATTCGTTGGAGCTGTTTCCGAGATTCCGCTATACAAGAATTGCTCGTTTAAAGATATAAGATTGGGAAAGCTTAAATACTTAGGACGTGGGTACATACGTTTTGGCATAGAAATACACAGAAATGGTAAGCATTGCTTTCCCGTTTATATGAAATGGCCTGCCAAATACTAAAAAACAGAATTGTATAAATAATGGCACGGAACAATTCATACGCGAGTCCGACTCACACTTGGCAGATTAATTTTGTAAGCGGCTTCTGCATCCTACGTATGTTTGCAACACCAAGGGTGTCATAATCCAGCTACATATTTGCAAATGAATTAAAAAATGTCTGTAATATTTGTGAGTTTATATATTTTTTGTGATTTATATTGTATAAAAATGCTCACGCCATCCCAAAAGGGTCCCCGAAGGTGCAAGCAGAGATGTTGTAACAACACCCACATTTCACCGAATATGATTAAGTGCCAACGTGAGTCCATCGTCGTCTCAGTGTTTGAATTACTTCTCAGACATATGCAGGTTTCCTCACGATGTTTTCCTTCACCGTAAAGCACGTGGCGTGAACTCACTGTACATACGTTTTTTAGAAATGCTCATTGGTACAGGCCCCGCTGGGAATCGAACTTCCGTCGCTTGTCGCTTGACTGCTCAAATTCCGAGGCCACTACGGCTCTTTTTGTTTTATTTATACTGTATTACTCAAAATTGTAAAAGTATTTTTTTAAAAGAGCCAGTAATTACTGAGTTTCTTGCCAGGTTCTTCTCAGTAAAAGCAACCTTCTGAACCTGGCGGTATCATGTATAATCCTGTATAATTATGTCATTCTGACGTTTGGAAAGTACTTTGTTAAAAAGTCTAATCGAATAAAGATATTTTGAATTTGAATATAAGAATGACGCGTTTACGTGTCCTCGTTCAAAATACAGGCTTTTGCTAAATGCATACAATCTTACAAAATTAAAAGCATTTTTTTTATTTCTCGCGCCTGTATCTCATAGGGGTAGGCAGAGAACACCTATGTAACTAATCAAATACAAATTAATTTGAATTTTTTATTTTGATCTTACCATCATCCTCCTGTCCTTATCCCATGTTATTTAGGGTCGGCGCAATGTGTCCTTCTCTTCCATTCCTCTCTATCAGCCGTCATATCTGTATTCACTCCCTTAGCCATATCATCTCTCACACAATCCATCCATCGTTTCTTAGATCTTCCTCTCCCCTTGTAACCATCCACATTCCTCTCTATCAGCCGTCATATCTGTATTCACTCCCTTAGCCATATCATCTCTCACACAATCCATCCATCGTTTCTTAGGTCTTCCTCTCCCCTTGTAACCATCCACATTCCTCTCTATCAGCCGTCATATCTGTATTCACTCCCTTAGCCATATCATCTTTCACACAATCCATCCATCGTTTCTTAGGTCTTCCTCTCCCCTTGTAACCATCCACATTCCTCTCTATCAGCCGTCATATCTGTATTCACTCCCTTAGGCATGTCATCTCTCACACAATCCATCCATCGTTTCTTAGGTCTTCCTCTCCCCTTGTAACCATCCATATTCCTCTCTATCAGCCGTCATATCTGTATTCACTCCCTTAGCCATATCATCTTTCACACAATCCATCCGTTTCAAAGGTTATTCTGGCAATGTGATCATTCATTCGGTACATTCAGGCCTTCTTATTTGTAGTATAAATGAGCACTGCCGCGGGCGTACTTATCTAAATATATATAACTCAAAAGTGACTGACTGACATAGTGATCTATCAACGCACAGCCCAAACCACTGGACGGATCGGGCTGAAATTTGGCATGCAGGTAGATGTTATGACGAAGGCATCCGCTAAGAAAGGATTTTGATTAATTCTACCCCCAAAAGGGATAAAATAAGAGATGAAAGTTTGTCAATTTTAAACCGATATATTATTATATATATTTATTATTATATAAAACTAAATCTACGCGGGTGAAACAGAGGGGCACAGCTAGTACTCGTATAAATTGCTTAAATTCCAATGAATCTGATACATATATGGCAAGACCTCACAACATGTCAGTCAATACTATAAATTAATTATAATTAGGTGTTTGCTCAAAACGGCGCGGGCGCAATCAAATTATACTTTTACTAGTTGATCAATTTGCTAAAGATGACAAGTTAAGGGGGAGTCACGTGGTTCAAAATTAACATATCCAAAATGTTTTTTCTATTTAACATAAGGGTCTCTTGGAACGTCATTTCTCTTAAGGTACAACCTCATGCAGCCGCTCGACGCTCGTTTCCAGCGACTAATGTGGTCACGTGATATGTAGCGACAAAGCTGAAAATGTTGAGCTTTATCGTTGGGAAGTATCGAGAGTGTAAGTAGTCTGTTAATTGGAATGCCTCGTCACCAACTACCACATATGGTGAAGCCATTCCATCAACCGTTAGCTTTTCTGGATCGGGTACACTCATTTCTCTCTACTTGAACTTTTGACCCATCTTTGAATCATGAACAATGTCACCATCACCAAACGAGTGGCGAGCGACTGATAGTCGCTGAAAACGAGCGACGAGCGGCTGTATGAAGTAGTTCCTTTACGTTAACTTAGAAGAGGCCCAACGGCCAATCGTTAGGGGGGGCAACGCAAGCTTGCTAACGCGATCGCACGCCCCCCCCTGTAAAAGCGACGAGGAGGAACACCCGTGGGTTTTAGCCGGTATGAGTGCGGCATAACCCTTCCGCTGCCCCCGCGGCGGTTGGCGTATCCATGACGAATTTCCCACGGAAAAAAAAAATGTTAATTTACTACTGTACCCCTATCACGAGTTTGCCACCGTTTTCGTAATCTATACTCGCTAGCGTCTCCGTTGAATATTAGTATGAGAATATGTAGAGCGACTCCAAACGATGACGTGACTAACAATATCTTTTGAAAAATATAACTATGTATTTGGACAGACAAAAACTAATCTCTGGCATTGATATAAATATTCTTAGGTACTGTTTTTTGTCCGGATATCTGCCAAAGTGTTTTACGACGCATAATATGTAATCATTTCGCGTGAAGTTTAAGTCGAGAACTTGAACTTAGCCGTGCATAACATAATGTCGATCTTTTTTCCTATTGTGCATAGTTTTCATTGTTCTTTTTTGCTCGACGTGCAATACCAACAATAATATCTATACATCTATACAGATTAATAAATATGAAGCGTCTGTTTGTTATTCCAAAATATCAGCTTATTACTAATACATATGCTCACGCCTGTATTCCCCGAAGAGGTAGGCAGAGGTGTTGTAATAACAACACGTGACAGGTGTTGAGTCGATCGCCGTCTCAGACACTTTACATACGAATGAATTACTTCTCAGAAATATGCAGGTTTCCTCACGATGTTTTCCTTCACAGTAAAGCACGTACGTGGTGTGAAATCACTGTTCATAAGTTTTTTAGAAAAACTCATTCGTACAGGCCCCGCTGGGATCCGAACTTGCGTCGCTTGCGTAGCAGGCGATTGCTCAAACCTCAAGGCCACCACGGCTCTTACGGCTCCACGGCTTTTTACTAAATACATATGAAAGTAAGTACTCACTTAAGAAAAGGTTTTTAAAATCTGTCTGTCTGTTTGTTCCGGCTAGTTCAGAAACGGCTGGACCGATTTTAACGTAACTTTCACTGGAGTAACTTAGGTTGCTTTTAATTAAAACAAAATATCAGGATTCCGCAGGTCATCCATGAAATTAACTCTACGCGGGTAAAACCGCGGGGCGCAGCTAGAATATGATATCAAAACTCCGTAAGGTCATAGATAATCCAATCAAAAGAGTGACATAACTGACTTACGCGCCCCGGCTTCGCACGGTTGAACACCTGCAAAAATATTATGGTCAGTTCCAGGAGTTTTTCCTAAAATGTATGTGCACACCACGTACTTTGCAGGAGATATGCCGTTCTAATTCCCACTTGCAGCGAAAGCAAATGTTAAAGTCAAAAATATCTTCATTCGATTAGACAAAGTACTTTCATTAATGACATAATTATACAGTATTTACATGCTGCCGCCAGGTGCGGAAGGTTGTTTTTACTGAAAAGTGAAAGTAACTCCCCCCTACCAAATACCGAGAGACCATATCCAAAAAAAATGCTTATATCGATCATAGTAGGTCCCCAGTTTGATAAAACATTTAAATACTTTTTTAAATATATTTCAGATATTTATTATAACATAGTCGATCACATGGTATCATTTAGACGTAGGTTCATGGGCATGCTGCTCAATCATATCTGTTCCGGCACTTAGCGATAAACAAGAAACATTTATACAGACGGACGGAGGCAATAAACATACATATATATTTAAGCATGCATACTATTAGTATTTAAGTAATCTATTCAGATAAATAAAATTGAAGTGTCTGTTTGTAAATCCAAAATAACAGCTTTTCACAAAATGCATATGAAAGTAATGTACTGACTCACAAAACAAATTTTCAAAAATTTTCTCTTACTAACTCCTTGTCCGTTATGTGCGCCTGGTACTTCGTGTACCATATCATCATCTCCCTGGCCTTATCCCATATACTGTTGGGGTCGGCACTTGATTCAACTCGATGTGGCTCCATGTTAGTCGCAATCAACTTATTAACTCCTTGTCTGTTATGTGCGCCTGGTACTTCGTGTACCATATCATCATCTCCCTGGCCTTCTGCCGTACATTGTTGGGGTCGGCACTTGATTCTCAACCCGAGGCTAATCGCTTAAGCTACTTTATTTAAAAAAAATATTTAGGGTGCCGCGGGAATAAAATTAAATCTACACAGGTGAAACCGCAGAGCACATCTAGTATTGAATAAAGTTTTACCAACGCGTTGTTTTAAATATATTTAAATAATTTATTACACCAAATCGCCACTTATTGCACAACAAAATTACTTGAAAACTGATAAATGCGTTTCATTTGCAAAACTGTCATTGAGTGTGTTAATGTTAGGAAGTCCACTAAGGAACAACACTTATTATAAAACAGAGCATTTCCGCATCCGCATTTTATCACGTTGACACTATTTATAAAGATAGAAACGTTGATGTTATCTGTAATGTTTTAATGAAGAGAAAAACCGGCCTAGTATGGGTTCGACTCACGGACTAAGGGCCGTACCACCTATACATATTAGTGATGTAATGAATGCTGGATTTTCACATTCGCTGCGAATGCGATTGCGAATATTTATCTTTAACATTCGGGAATGCGAAAGCGAATGCGAATATTTTAAAATTTCAAAAACGCGCGTATAATGTTTGACAGGTTTGACGTTTCGTGTCGACCATGTTTAAATTGAACATAGCCGAGCCGATATTGGTTAATTGAATGAATTTAGTCACAAGAAGTTCATTCTAAAAGGTTTGTTTTAGTTTTGAGGTTAGTTTTATGCTATTTTTTCAAATTTAACTGATATTTAAGGGACAAAGTGGCATAAAAACATTCGCTAAATAACTCGTTACATCACTAATACATATACTATATGACGGAAAAGGGCGGAAAGGGGATACAAAATATACGGGAATTAAATATTATTATATTATGTCATAGTTTGTGTACAGGAGCTAGTGGCACAGTTGCTATTACCCTAACCCTAGCCAGTAATTGGATGGGTGACCGCCCGAGTTCCCTCCGTGCTTCTGAGAGCACGTTAAGCCGTCGGTCCCGGCTGCTAATTTATCATCTTTGGCAATCGTTACAGGTCAGTCGGAGGCCTAAAATAGTTTGACAACTGGTTTAACTCAGATCACAGATTTTCCTCGTCAAAGGGGTTGCGAAGGTCAGATGGCAGTCGCTTCGTATAAAAATCAAGTGATCAGCCACATCGGGTTGAATCAAGTGCCGACTCCAACAATGTATGGGATAAGGCCAGGGAGATGATGATATGGTACACGAAGTACCAGGCGCACATAACGGACAAGGAGTTAATAAGTTGATTGCGACTAACATGGAGCCACATCGGGTTGAATCAAGTGCCGACCCCAACAATGTATGGGATAAGGCCAGGGAGATGATGATATGGTACACGAAGTACCAGGCGCACATAACGGACAAGGAGTATTAACTCCACAGACCCTGTTCCGTCACACAGATATATATGGTACAGGGCTTGTAGATAAACTCATCATCTCCCTGGCCTTATCCCATACATTGTTGGTCGGCACTTGATTCAACCCGATGTGGCTCCATGTTAGTCGCAATCTACTTTAATAAGTAGATTACTTTAATAAGTAGATTGCGACTAACATGGAGCCACATCGGGTTGAATCAAGTGCCGACCAACAATGTATGGGATAAGGCCAGGGAGATGATGAGTTTATCTACAAGCCCTGTACCATATATATCTGTGTGACGGAACAGGGTCTGTGGACAAATTAACATTACCCTCACGCTTCGCTAATAGAAACTATACAAAATGTACGGGAATAACATACATTATCATATTATATCACAGTTTACCTACAGGCCCTGGAAATGATAATACATTTTATGAAAATATAATAAAGCTCGTGTTCCGCAATGAGAAAATCTTGGTAATGTTGAATGTTTTCAGAAATCTGAGCTTGTTATGTGTTTCTATGCTAATGCTTCTGTGAAAACGAAGGCCGCATTCACAATGTAACAGTTGGAGGTATATTATTTAAGCTACTGGAATTTTTGTTTCAAATTCGTAGCTGCTTGAACCTAAAATCGTCACATAATAAGGAAAAGTACCTTAACTTTTGAAGTCACTACTACAACTTTCGAAGATTCCCTAAGATTTCTCTGAGAAGCCATCATAAGATCCTACTTTCCTTACCATGGTAACATAAAAAGTATTATCCAAATCGGTTTATAAATGACGAAGTTAACCGCGAACATATACATACATATCCTCACGCCTGTATTCCCCGAAGGGGTAGGCATAGGTGTTGTAATAACAACAGCCACATTTCACCGAACATGATTAAGACCCAACGTGATAGATGGTGAGTCCATCGTCGTCTCAGACACTATATACGTCTTTGAATTACTTCTCAGAAATATGCAGGTTTCCTCACGATGTTTTCCTTCACCATAAAGCATGTGGTGTGAAATCACTGTACCAAATTAAGTTTTTAGGAAAACTCAAAGTCAAGTCAAGTCAAAAGTATCTTTATTCGATTAGACTTTTACAAAGCACTTTCAAATCGTCAGAATGACACAATTATACAGGATTATACATGCTACCGCCAGGTTCGGAAGGTTGCTTTTACTGAGAAGAACCTGGCAAGAAACTCAGTAATTACTCTTTTCAAAAATATTATACAATTTAAAGAATACAAAATAAATAATTTAAAAAACGTAAGCTCATGTACAATGTTCCAATTCACAAATGTCGATAAAAATTAACATAACTAAAAATCTAGTACATCTACTTATAACTAAATGCGTAGCTTGAGATGACCAGCCCCCACAAGCAGCACCTGTTCACAAGTATGACGTGAATGCCAGCCATTGACCTCCTCAACCATCATAGAGGGAAGTGGACAACCCGTCATCCAGACGCCGCCGCAAGCAAAGGCATTTTAGTGAGCCTGACAACTCAAGCCAGTCAAACAAAGATCAAAACTAATAAATATTAAGAATTGTAACATTAGTACAGTGTCCATGAGACTACTTACAATATTTATCTGGTAATACATTATTCCAAGTTTCTTTATCACATATATAATCACTAACTGTATAATAACCCTTTTTAAGTAATACAGATTTTACAGTCTTTTTAAATTTATCAAAGGGTAAATTTACAATACATGTAGGAATTGGTACAGACCCCGCTGGGATTCGAACTTGCATCGAGTGCAGTAGCAGGCTACTGCTCCCTTAACATTATAAGCAAAAGCACACATTCTAACTAGCGGTGTTCTGAGATTCCACCCCCGTAGACTTTATTTCTTGGGTTGGTTTTTTAAAGTTACTCTTTGAAGCATGAGCTATCTGCCAGTGAACGTCCGTTAAAATCGGTCAGCGGGTTCATAGATTAGCCGGAACAAACATACAGACGAACAAAATTTAATACATACCATGAGAAGCTTTTAATTTGATATTACAAACAGACACTACAATTTTATTTATCCGCTATTTGCACGTATAAGTTTTTGTGAAATAGAAATAGAAATAGAAATAGAAATAATATTTATTCACATGAAATATGGTACAAAGGGTAGGTGTTATTAAAGGTTACATGAATCACATATTTCACCCAATTTTAGGGCATGTAAATATTAACTTAATTATCTAATTAAGTACTGCAGTTACATTTTAACCACATATTGAACGTATCAGCATTTATTTTTCATTATATACATCATTCTTTATTTCACACTTCAAAATATACTACGTAATTAAGTACTAGAATTTATAATTATTTTTCTAAATGTGTGAAAGAGTAACAAATATCCAGATTATTACATTTTTTTTCCTTTATAATACTGTTGGAATATAATTGCTTATAATGTTTCCCCCATCAATGTGATCTTGGCTTTATGTACAACATAAATTCTTCATAATAACCTTTCACCCACTTGCAGTTCCAATCAGAATTCCATTGCGTTACTTAAAAAACATACTTCTTAGAACTTCATTAATTAATTAACATAAGTGTTTTAAATAAAAATGATACATTAGAGTTGTTAATTCAAATTGATTCTTATCGTTTAACTTTGTTTCAAAATGTCAAAACTTTTGTGGATAATTTTAGTTATATTTCACCTGAAATTCGTTGTGACTGTGAAGTCAAAAATTGAGTGTGGATATAAGGTAAATAATGCTACAAATTTTACCCATATACTTGCGTCTGTATTCCCCGAACGGTTAGGCAGAGGTGTTGTAATAACAACACCCACTTTTCACATTAGATGATTAAGTGCCAACGGGACAGGTGAGAGTCTATCGCAGTATCACATACGTCTTTGAATTACTTCTCAGACATAAGCAGGTTGCTCACAATGTTTTCCTTGACGTTAAATCACGTGTCTATTAACTCATTGGTCACCATCTGTCTCGTTGGCACTTAATCATCTTCTCTTCCTACCCCTTCGGGGAATACAGGCGCGCACATATCGCACCCTCAGTACGGCAGTGGTCAAATACAAAAATATTTTTTGCAAATTGCATTCATAGATTGAATTAAATCCTTTGACATTAATTGTTTTACTAGTTTTGAGTGCAATACAAATTTTTCAATAAATTAAAAAACTATTTTTAATGATTTTAAATAAAGGGTTGTGCATAAATTTTTGGTCTGTTTCATCATCATCCTCCTGCCCTTTTCTCATGTAATTTGTGGTCGGCGCAATGTGTTCTTCTTTTCCATTACTCTCTATCAGCCGTCATATCTGTATTCACTCCTTTTTTTTTTTTTTTGTTGAAGAAGGGGAAACCTTCGAAAGGTCCCCGACCGCCCTGGGAGAGGCAGATCGGGGTATGTGGGATTCTTACCGCACTAAAACCCCCCCGGTGGCCGTCCTCAGTGCTCAGGAGGGACTCCGGGTACTCTGATAGAACGCAACGGTGTCCCCCCACACTTTGCCGGGGCACATCCCCGGGGCAGCTGTGACGCCGCCCCTGGAGACCTCGCTGTGCAAGGTGGCAGCGCGATGTGGCTCGCGCTGCCACCTTCCCGGGCCCGCGCCGGTGGTCAAAGCTAAAGCAGGGGATACCATAGCCATATTCTTAGACCCTGGCTATTGGGTGGATCTGTATTCACTCCTATTTTAACCATATCATCTTTCACACAATCCATCCATCGTTTCTTAGGTCTTCCTCTCCCCTTGTAACCATCCACATTCATAAACAAAACACTTTTGTCAACATTATCCTCATTCCTCCGCATAACATGTCCATACCACGACAAATGTTTATTCTTCAACTTGTCAGTCAGTGGTGTTACTTTCAGACTTCCCCTTATATACTCATTCCTTACCTTGTCTAATCTCGTTACGTCACACATCCATCTCAACATCCGCATCTCAGTTGCATGCAGGTCTGTTTATGATTTTAATATTTTTCGCAAAAATTTGGAGTTTTGCTTCTATTGTTCTGAGTGTGCGATATGTTTGTCTATGTAGGTATGTCTATTTCAATGTTTTCTCTACAGCAATGTCCTCAAACGAGAGATGGGGCTCTTAATGTCCATCTCATCCCACACTCCCACCTGGATGCTGGTTGGGTGAAGACATTTGATGAGTATTACTATGGCAGTAAGTACCTACTGATTATACTCACGTTATCCTGGTCCCCGAAGGGTTTAACAACAATACCTAACATCATCTCCCTGGCCTTATCCCATACATTGTTGGGGTCGGCACTTGATTCAACCCGATGTGGCTCCATGTTAGTCGCAATCAACTTATTAACTCCTTGTCCGTTATGTGCGCCTGGTACTTCGTGTACCATATCATCATCTCCCTGGCCTTATCCCATACATTGTTGGGGTCGGCACTTGATTCAACCCGATGTGGCTCCATGTTAGTCGCAATCAACTTATGAACTCCTTGTCCGTTATGTGCGCCTGATACTTCGTGTACCATATCATCATCGTCCCCGGCCTTATCCCATACATTGTTGGGGTCGGCACTTGATTCAACCCGATGTGGCTGATCACCTGATTTTTATACGAAGCGACTGCCATCTGATCTTCGCAACCCCTTTTACGAGGAAAATCTGTGACCTGGGTTAAGCCAGTTGTCAGACTATTTTAGGCCTCCGACTGACCTGTAACGATTGCCAAAGATGATAAATTGTCAACCGGGACCGACGGCTTAACGTGCTCTCCGATGCATGGAGGGAACTCGGGCGGTTACCCATCCAATTACTGGCTAGGCTTAGGGTTGCTTAACTTCGCTGATCGAATGATATGTGCAATAGCAACTGTGCCACGAGTTCCTCCTATAGATTTAACAACAATACCTACAGAGCACTATAATATCTCCTGCGCAGATGGCTGATCCTCGTTGAGATTAGCCGCCGTAGCCGAAATTCCTTTAGGAGACCATTATAATTATAATGATTATTGTCCACAGCTAAAACGGCAGTGAGCACGGCTAATGTCCAGCTGATTTATCACTCGGTGTTATCTGAAGTACTACACGATAAACGGAGGAAGTATGTATTTGTATTACACTAGCGAACCTCATAGTTCAATCTCGCATTCTCAACTTCTTTGGACATGTGTCGCGACGTGGTGACCCATCCATAGAGCGTTGGTGGTGCAGGGTCAATTCGAGGGTACTATGGCACGTGGCAGATCACCAATGAGATGGACGGACCAGATTAAGGCTGTGATGGGTGTTCCTACTATCCACGAATGCTCCTGTAAAGCAGCAGTCCGAAATTAATGGCGCCGTTTGGTTCAGCAAGCCACCAATTCTGTCATTACGACCATGACCGCTCTTCCAAGAGTGTAACGATTGAGAAGAAGCAGACCTCACGCGGTTTCACCCGCGTAGTTCCTGTTCCCGTGGGAGTACGGGGATAAAATAAAGCCTATGTTACTCGCTGATTATGTAGCTATCCAATGGTGAAAGAATTTTTTAAATCGGTCCAGTAGTTTTTGAGCCTATTAATTACAATCAAACAAACAAAGTTTTTTTTTCAAAGTGTTTTTCCTCTTTATAATATTAGTGTAGATTTTTATACACAGTATGGACTATGGTACTGGTGGACGTCACGAGTTATGAGCGCTCACCGAAAAGGGTAACTGCAACCCCCAGCTGACAAAAGTCTGTTGATCATACCTAGGTTTGTTGTTCAGGTTCACCTTTTCCGAAACTGGCTACTTCTGGCGCTGGTGGAAGGAACAGCGACCAGCCACCAGAGCTACCTTCAGGACCTTGGTCCAGGAGGGGAGGCTGGAGTTCGCTGGAGGTGGCTGGGTTCACAATGATGAGGCCACACCTGACTATTTGCAAATCATCGATCAGTACACTTGGGGATTAAGGTACACAAGTCATTTTATTTTAGCTTTAGGGTTAGAATAGCCTTATACCTTTTTTTTTTTTTTTTTTTTTTTTTTTTTATCGTGGAGAATCCGTTATGGATACACCAACCGCCGCGGGGGCAGCGGAAGGGTTATGTCGGACTCACACCGACTAAACTCCACGGTGTTCCTCCAAGTCGCTAAGTGGGGGGGTGCACGTGATACGTCTTCACATGCTTCGCCGTGACCCCCCCAGCGACTGGCCTGTCAGACCCCTCCTTACGTTACCAGGCTGAACCCGGCTTTTACACTATGAGAGGGCGCGGCCAAGCGTCGGCGCCAAGACCCCCGTCCCGGCGCCCGCGGCCCTCATTACGGAGGCATCAGCCGCTCTTCGGCCCGCCTCCGTCGGCCGGTCCTTCTACGGCGGATTGGGTCAGACAGAGGGTCTGCCTCTCGGACCCGCTCCGCCGTTTCTTTGGACGACATTACATCGTCACAGAAGGACACGACCGCATCCCATGCCTGGGGGCTGCCGACCATGGCCCGAACCAGCGTCGGCAGCGAAATGTCCCCTCCGGTTTGGGCGACGAGGACACCGCGTTGCACAGTCCAAGCTGGACATCGCTCCAGCGTGTGCTGGGCGGAGTCCACGTCGCAGCCGCACTCGTGGCACCTTGGGGTCGCTTCCCTCTGTGCCACCCCATGCAGGTACTTCCCGAAACAACCGTGTCCGGACAGTACCTGCACGAGGCGATAGGTTAGCGCCCCGTGCCGGCGGCTCATCCATTCCTTGAGGACCGGGCGAATGGCCTCTATAGTCAGACGCCCGGCCTCCGGCTCCGCGAGCCGTTCCTGCCACTTTCCCAGTGCTTGCTCGTGTGCTTGCTGCCGCTCGCGCCTCAGTTCTTCGGGCGCGACAGCACCGCCGCCTTGTCGGGCCTCAGCGCTCCGACGATAAACGGCCGCGAGCACCTCAGCCTCGAGGTCCCAGGGTGGGGTCCCCGCCAATACGCACGCTGCGCCGTGTGATTTGGTGCGGTATCCGCGGATCACCCTGTTCGCCATGACCCGCTGCGGTCTCCGCAGCAGGGCCTTATTACGGGCGCCCAGGGATTCCGCCCACACCGGCGCGCCGTACAAGGCCATCGACCTCACCACCCCGGTGTACAGGCGACGGCAGCACGCACTGGGTCCCCCCGTATTGGGCAGGAGCCGGCTAAGCGCACCAGCGGCAGCAACGAGTTTGGGGGCGAGGCACTTAAAGTGTGCGTGGAACTTCCACCTGCCGTCAAGTACGAGGCCGAGGTACTTCATTTCGGCCCCTATCTCGACGGCTACACCCCCCACGTCCAACTGCGCTCCCACTGGTGGCTTCCTACGAGGCCCGTGGAAACACAGGGCTTTCGTCTTGCTGAGGGCCACCTGAAGGCCCAACCGTCGGATCCGGTCGATGACTACTGCCACTCCAGACTCCGACAGTGCGACCGCTTCGGCGAAGTTCGCCGCCCTCGCTGTGACAAGAGTGTCGTCCGCGTAGCAAACGACGTCAACTCCGGGAGGGAGAGCACCGCGCAGCACCCAATCGAATCCGATGTTCCACAGGAGGGGCCCTAGTACCGACCCCTGTGGAACACCGCACTCGACTCGCCGGCGGAACAACTCTCCATCCCCATCGACGCAGACGACACTCCTGTCCAGCAGGTAGTCCTCCAGAACCCGTCGGAGCCTTATACCTTATACCTAACTGCCTCGTTGGTTTAGTGGTCAGTACGTTCGCCTGTCGATCACGAGGTCCCGGGTTCGATTCCCGGGTCGGGTCAAAAATTTGTATTAGGTTTTTCTGTCAAGAAATTCACAATAAAATGCCCGGAGTTTGGAAGTTGGCGGTGTTTCCACCCCCGTGCCTCAGAAAGCACGTTAAGCCGTTGGTCCTACGCCTGATCTCTCGCCGGTCGTGTCGGATTGCCTCCCATCGGACTGAGAGTGAGGGAATAAAGAGTGCACCTGTGTTTGCGCACACACTTGTGCACTATAATATCTCCTGCGCACATGGCAAATCCTCGTTGAGATTAGCCGCCGTAGCCGAAATTCGGTAGGAAGTCATTATTATTATACCTTGCCTAAAGAATAAGTTGCCCAATTTTTTACATAGGTACATACGCTCACACCTATATTCCTCGAAGGGGTAGGCAGAGGTGTTTTGTCATTGTAATGATATTTTATGATATTAGATTTATTTTTTGTCCCTGAAACCCCCTACATGCAAATTTTCATGAAAATCGTTGGGGCCGTTTCCGATATTCAGATTGAGATGGAAGAATTGCTCGTTTAAACATATAATCAATAAATATTGAACTTTGACAGGAAACTCAACGACACTCTAGGCCCCTGCGGCAAGCCAAAGGCAGCGTGGCAAATAGATGCGTATGGTCACTCAAGAGAGCAGGCGTCATTATTGGCTCAGATGGGCTTTGACGGACTACTCATAGGTATATTCATCCCTACTAATATTATAAATGCGAAAGTAACTCTGTGTGTCTGTCTGTTACGCTTATTATACCTCTCAACCGATTTTGATGAAATTTGGCACAGACAATCTTTAGACCCTCAGAAAGGACATAGGTTATATTATATAAAACTAAATCTACGCGGATGCAACCGCGGGCCACAGCTAGTATTCATATATATATTGCATTTATGTTAATAATCTTAATTATAATAGTATCCAAGTATAGCTAACATAGACCCTACTACTAGAACGCCTGTAGTCCCCGAAGGGGTAGGCAGAGGTGTTGTAATCACAACACCTACTTTTCACCCAAGATTATTATGTGCCAACGTGACAGATGGTGAGTCTATCGCCGTCTCAGATACTATACATACGTCTTTGAATTACTTCTCAGACATATGCAGGTTTCCTCACGATGTTTTCCTTCACCGTAAAGCAAATGGTGTGAAAATAACTGTACATAAGGTTTTTAGAAAAAGTCATTGGTACAGGCCCCGCTGGGATTCGAACTTGCGTCGCTCGCGTAGCAGGAGACTGCTCAAACCTCTGATTTGATTTAGTTCAGCGAATTACCCATGGAAAGTTACCTAATACATTTTCCAGGTTGTTTATAATCTCAATCACAAGATTTTTTTTTCCAGGTCGAGTGGATCACAAAGAGAGAGAGGCAATGATAGAAGAGGATAGAATGGAATACATGTGGAGGGGCAGTGATATACTTGGTAAGTGGATGGTTACGCGATGAGTTCATTTCATGGGTGAACCGCGGAACATTTATGTTTTTTTTTAAATAAAAGTAGCCTGAGTTACCCCTTGTAACATTAGCTATCCGCCAGTGAAAGTCTCGTTAAAATCAGTCCATCCGTTTCGAAGATTAGCCAGAACAAACAGACACACAGACAGATAGAAAAATAATAAAATAATTGGCTTTTTCTATATCTTATATATTAGTGTATACTTTCATACGCATTTAGTGAAAAGCTGTTATTTTGGAATTATAAACACTTCATCATCACCTCCCTGGCCTTATCCCATACACTGTTGGGGTCGGCACTTGATTCAACCCGATGTGGCTGATCACCTGATTTTTATACGAAGCAACTGCTTTCTGACCTTCGCAACCTCTTTAACGAGGAAAATCTGTGATCTGGGCTAAACCAGTTGTCAGACTATTTTAGTCCTCCGACCGACCTGTAAAGATTGCCAAAGATGATAAATTGTCAACCGGGACCGACGGCTTAACGTGCTCTCCGAGGCACGGAGGGAACTCGGGCGGTCACCCATCCAATTACTGGCTAGGCTTAGGGTTGTTTAACTTCGCTGATCGAATGATATGCGCAATAGCAACTGTGCCACGAGCTCCTAAACTAATTATAAACACTTCGATTGTATTTATTTGTATGTAGTAGGTATGTATAATAGATTAGATACCGATATATATTTGCGTACGAACGCAAACAATAAATACGCCACTATTTCGCTGAGCGCTCAAATCTCGTGACGGCAACTGATGCTACAAAATCGGTCCAGCCGTTTCAGAGAACCCGGAACAAACAGACAGACAGAAAGAGTTTCTTTTTGAATATTGATTTTTTTATGTCCGTATCGTATATACTTTAATATACGTTAAAAGTTGTTATTTTGGAATTACAAACAGACACTTCTATTGTATTAATCTGTATAGATTGCACCTCGATGCGAGCAGAAAATAGTAGATATTTTTTTTAATTATTACGGACATACCAATTACAATAATTAACATTGACATTTTAGAACAGGGATCTTATGCCTTATAAAATATCTTAATATATATAAATCTCGTGTCACAATGTTTGTCCTCAATGGACTCCTAAACCACTTAACCGATTATAATAAAATTCGCACACCATGTGCAGTTCGATCCAACTTGAGAGATAGGATAGTTTAAATCTCAAATTATAGTCGCAATTTTAATTTATTGCTAATGTATTGTAACAACAACTTCAGCCTTAGCAACGCGTGACCGGGTCAGCTAGTACACTTATAAAATCGTGGATACTCTCGCATACTTAACCTCACAGAATCTCAAACATTCAGACAAAATATAGTTCCATGCATCCGCGAACAAATCACATTCAGGGCTGGCATCTAGGAGGGCATTGAGCATGGTCAGGGTAGATAGTAAAATAGGATTTGTAGTTGGTGTTTAGAACTTGAATCTGGTGAATCTTGAGACTCAGTACTTTTATCTTTTCCCAGGTAAAATGTCAGACATAATGACCCACGCCCTGTTCAACCTATATAATGCTCCTGAAGGATTCTGCTTCGATTTCCTTTGCAACGACGAGCCAATCATTGATGATCCCGACAGTAAAGTTTATAATGCTGATAAACGGGTAGGTGCTGCGGAGCAATGAATTAAATTTAAATTAGATAAGTTTCACTCGATGTCAGCAGTAAGCTTCCAAATAAGATTGCTTAGCCTCCATGCGATCATGAGCCATGAACTCTTACTGCAATAATAGTTCAGCGATTCAGTGATTTCACACCACGTGCTTTACGGTGAAGGAAAACATGCATATTTCTGAAAAGTAATTCAAAGACGTATGTATAGTGCCTGAGACGGCGATGGACTCTCTGTCACGTTGGCATTTAATCATATTCGGTAAAATGTGGGTGTTGTTACAATATCTCTGCTTACCCCTTCGGGGACCTTTCTGGGATGGCGTGAGTATATATTAGTAGGTTGTTACAAATTGGACCCCAACTCAGCATATTTCATTTACTTTTCCAGGTAAACGATTTCATAGGACACATAGAAAGACAGGCTAAGTATTACGACCACGACAATATCATGGTGACCATGGGTGGTGACTTCACTTACCAAAGTGCTGCTAATTGGTTCATGAACATGGACAAGTTGATCAAGTAAGTTAAAATGGACAATATGGTTAAATGGACAAAACCATTAAATGGCCTTTTTAGTTAAATCGAGGGAAACGTTATGCCTGACTGATACACAAATGTTTAATAAGACATATTTTTGGATTTTTTGGTTTTTGGTACCCGCCAAACAAGATTTGCTTTATTTGGGACTAGATGGGACTGCATTTTCCGGTCCGAGCATTTATACATATCATGTGACAAGCAGTATTTATATATAAATTGGGATCATACGACTGATGGAGAGCCGTGGTGGCCTTGAGGTTTGAGCAGTCGCCTGCTACGCAAGCGACGCAAGATCGAATCCCAGCGGGGCCTGTACCAATGAGTTTTTCTAAAAAACTTATGTATAGTGATTTCACACCACGTGCTTTACGGTTAAGTAAAACATCGTGAGGAAACCTGCATATTTCTGAATAGTAATTCAATGACGTATGTAAAGTGTCTGAGACGGCGATGGACTCACCATCTGTCACGTTGGCACTTAATCATCTTCGGTGAAAAGTGGGTGTTGTGATTACAACACCTCTGCCTACCCCTTCGGGGAATACAGGCGTGAGCATATGTATGTATGTATGTACGACAAATGGACAACGTGGTAAAATAGGTTAGACAGTAAGATGGACCATGCAATCAAATGGATTAAAAGGAGAAATGGACAAAATGGTAAAATATAGTGCAATAAATGGACTTCTCTATAAAAAAAATATCCTTCACAGCCACGTGAACACGCATCCAGCTAATTTGTCAGATATCAACATATTCTACTCTACGCCAGCTTGTTATTTGAAAGCAATATACCTATTCGGGAAGCGGGATAAAGCTTTGTTTACCGACAGGGTATGTATTGTATTGAAGTGTCTGTTTATAATTCCAAACAGCTTTTCACTAAATGCATATGAAAGTATATACGGGCATAAAACAATCAATTTAAAAATCTCTATCTGTCCGTCAGTTTTATTTCGGCTAATCTTTGAAACGGCTGGACCGATTTGAACAAGATTCAGTGGCCGATAGCTGGTGGTACAAGGATTAACATAGCCTCGTTTATTTTCTGAAATAATTTAGCCTATGCCTAGCCATAGCTGAAAGAATTTTAAAGATAGGTTCAGTACTTTTTGAGCCAATTCGTTACAGACATCATCATCTCCCTGGTCTTATCCCATACATTGTTGGGGTCAGGAATTGATTCAACCCGATGCGACTGATCACCTGATTTTTATACGAGGCGACTGCCATCTGACCTTCGCAACCAGTTTTACCAGTTGTCAGACAATTTTTAGGCCTCCGACTGACCTGTAACGATTGGATCGCCAAAGATCCAACCCCAACTCGGGATATGCGCAATAGCAATTGTGCCACGAGCTCCTCTTGTTCTTCCAATTCGTTACAGACATACTAACATACAAAATTTTTCCTCTTTATAATATTAGTATAGAAAACGTCTCTCTGTCTCCTGTAGTATACTTTAAACTTTTTTTACCTTCAGGGTGACCACTTTCCCTACGGCAGTGATGCCTCAACGTATTGGACTGGCTTCTATAGCTCCCGACCCAGTTTGAAGTACTTAGCCAGAAGGGCTCACGTATTCCTGCAGGTAAGAACTTTATCATGGACTTTTCGGTTAAGGAAACCTGCGTATATCTGAGAATAAATTCAAAGACTTTGTAAAATTTGTGAAGAGTCATGGATGCTGTGGAGTTTGAGCACAAGCGACGCAAAATCGAATCCATCAATGAGTTTTTCTAAAAACTTATATAGGTACAGTGATTTCATACCACGTGTTTTATGGTCAAGGAAACCTGCATATGTCTGAGAAGTAATTCAAAGGCGTATATATAGTGCCTGAGATGGCGATAGCCTCGCCATCACACCATCTGTCTACCCCTTCGGGGAGTATAGGCGTCTGCATATCAATACTAATATTATAAAGAGGAAAACTTTGTTTATTTGGTTGTAATGAATAGGCTCAAAAACTACTGGACCGATTTCAAAAAATCTTTTACCATTGGATAGCTACATCATCAGCGAGTAACATAGGTTTTATTTTATCTTCGTTCTCCCACGGGAACGGAACCTACGCGGGTGAATCCGCGTGACGTCCGCTAGTGACTGTGTTTATGTTTTATAGGTAGTGAAGCAACTCACAGTGATCACAAGAATGAGTGATTCGTACGAGCTACATCTCCTGCGGCATGCTGTGAGCCTGGTACTCCATCATGATGCTATTACAGGTACAACTATAAGAAAGGATTGATCAAATCCCAAATTCCTAGTCATTTTAATTAACGACGGTAAGCAACCCAAAGTCATGCCACTAATTAGCTGGGTGACCCGTAAAGCATGCTATGCCGAGTTGTCCATGGAACGGGTCACCATAAAAGTCAATCATAATACTGATAATAGTGACTCCTGGCTTAAAATTCTTAGCCTAGGAGCCACATCAGGATTTCAGGGTCCAGCTCGAACAGAAAATATATCACCGCCCTGGCCTTATCCCATACATTGTTGGGGTCGGCACTTGATTCAACCCGATGTGGCTGATCACCTGATTTTTATACAAAGCAACTGCCATGTGACCTTCGCAACCCCTTTAACGAGGAAAATCTGTGATCTGGGTTAAACCAGTTGTCAGACTATTTTAGGCCTCCGACTGACCTGTAACGATTGCCAAAGATGATAAATTGGCAACCGGGGCCGACGGCTTAACGTGCTCTCCGAGGCACGGAGGGAACTCAGGCGGTCACCCATCCAATTACTGGCTAGGCTCAGGGTTGCTTAACTTCGCTGATCGAATGATATGCGCAATAGCAACTGTGCCACGAGCTCCTCCAAATGCATAGCTTTATTATACCCATTATATTCCTAAATTCTTAAAACATAAACATGTTTGTGATGAATAATAACTAACATTATATTCCTTACAGGAACAAGCCAGCAACACGTCTCCACTGACTTCGTCAGGATCTTAAGCGACGCCATTTCAGCTTGCACCAGGAAAGTGTCCAACTTGTTGGGGTAAGTATTACTAGAAGGAACCGTAGGTAACTTACTAACACCCAATAGCCAGGGTCTAAAAATATGGCTATGGTATCCCCTGCCTGTCGTAAGAGGTGACTAAGAGCCGCGGGCCCGGGAAGGTGGCCAAGCGATGTGCAATGCGCTGCTGCCCGCAGCGAGGTCTCCAGGGGCGGCGACACAGCTGCCCCGGGGATGTGCCCCGGCAAAGTGTGGGGGGACACCGGTAGAGTACCCGGAGTCCCCCCTGAGCACTGAGGATGGCCACCGGGGGGGTTTTAGTGCGGTAAGAATCCCACATACCCCGATCTGCCTCTCCCAGGACGGTCGGGGACCTCTTGAAGGGTTCCCTCTCGTCAACATAAAAAAAAAGGAACTTATTAAGCGTGCTGCTTGTGGGGGCTGGTCATCTCAAGTTACGCATCTAGTTATAAGTAGATGAACTAGATTTTTAGAGCTATGTGAACTTAGCACCCGACTTGAAAAAAACCAAATTTTTTTTTTGCCGTCTGGAAGGCTTTCGTATGTAGTTGTTTGTAGTGAAAATTATTTCGTTTGTAGTTGAAAAAAAAAAAAGTTATGCCTCATGAAAAAATGGTCAGCACCCGACATTCGAAATTTAAAATTTTAAAACGGCACGTTTGTAGAGAATCGTTTGTAGTTGTTTGTAGTACAATTATTTTTGATTGTAGTAAAAAGACAAAAAAGTTATGGGAGAAAAACAAAAAAAAAAAAAATATTTTTTATTTTTCATGATTATGCTAAAAAGTACCTTAAAATCGTTTGTAGTAAGCTAAAATTGGTAGTAAAGTGTCGACGAACATTCCTAGACGTTTGTAGTAACTTTCATTCGTTTGTAGTAGCTTCCAATCGTTTGTAGTAAGCCACGAATGGTTGTAAAGTGTCGACGAACATTCCGAGATGTTTGTAGTAACTTTCATTCGTTTGTAGTAGCTTCCAATCGTTTGTAGTAAACCACGAATGGTTCCAAAATGTCGACGAACATTCCGAGATGTTTGTAGTAACTTTCATTCGTTTGTAGTAGCTTCCAATCGTTTGTAGTAAACCACGAATGGTTCCAAAATGTCGACGAACATTCCTAGATGATTGTAGTAACTTTCATTCGTTTGTAGTAGCTTCCAATCGTTTGTAGTAAACCACGAATGGTTCTAAAATGTCGACGAACATTCCGAGATGTTTGTAGTAACTTTCATTCGTTTGTAGTAGCTTCCAATCGTTTGTAGTAAACCATGAATGGTTCCAAAATGTCGACGAACATTCCTAGATGATTGTAGTAACTTTCATTCGTTTGTAGTAGCTTCCAATCGTTTGTAGTAAACCACGAATGGTTCTAAAATGTCGACGAATATTCCGAGATGTTTGTAGTAACTTTCATTTGTTTGTAGTAGCTTCCAATCGTTTGTAGTAAACCATGAATGGTTCCAAAATGTCGACGAACATTCCTAGATGATTGTAGTAACTTTCATTCGTTTGTAGTAGCTTCCAATCGTTTGTAGTAAACCACGAATGGTTCTAAAATGTCGACGAACATTTCTAGACGTTTGTAGTAACTTTCATTCGTTTGTAGTAGCTTCCAATCGTTTGTAGTAAGCCACGAATGGTTGTAAAGTGTCGACGAACATTCCTAGACGTTTGTAGTAACTTTCGTTTGTTTGTTGTAGCTTCCAATCGTTTGTAGTAAGCCAGCGATGGTAGTGAAGTGTCGACTAACATTCCTAGACGTTTGTAGTAACTTTCATTCGTTTGTAGTAGCTTCCAATCGTTTGTAGTAAGCCAGCGATGGTAGTTAAGTGTCGAAGAACATTCCGAGATGTTTGTAGTAACTTTCATTCGTTTGTAGTAGCTTCCAATCGTTTGTAGTAAACCACGAATGGTTCCAAAATGTCGACGAAAATTCCGAGATGTTTGTAGTAACTTTCATTCGTTTGTAGTAGCTTCCAATCGTTTGTAGTAAACCACGAATGGTTCCAAAATGTCGAAGAACATTCCGAGATGTTTGTAGTAACTTTCATTCGTTTGTAGTAGCTTCCAATCTTTTGTAGTAAACCACGAATGGTTCCAAAATGTCGACGAAAATTCCGAGATGTTTGTAGTAACTTTCATTCGTTTGTAGTAGCTTCCAATCGTTTGTAGTAAACCACGAATGGTTCCAAAATGTCTACGAACATTCCTAGATGATTGTAGTAACTTTCATTCGTTTGTAGTAGCTTCCAATCGTTTGTAGTAAACCACGAATGGTTCTAAAATGTCGACGAATATTCCGAGATGTTTGTAGTAACTTTCATTCGTTTGTAGTAGCTTCCAATCGTTTGTAGTAAACCATGAATGGTTCCAAAATGTCGACGAACATTCCGAGATGTTTGTTGTAACTTTCATTCGTTTGTAGTAGCTTTCAATCGTTTGTAGTAAACCACGAATGGTTGTAAGGTATCGACGAACATTCCTAGACTATAATAAGCTGCTTTATTTTTACTGTGTCTCCACTTTATGTATGATTACAGCCTTCTAACCCTAATTTAGTCCTTCCAGATGGCAAAAAAAAAATTTGGTTTACGTCTAGGAATGTTCGTCGACACTTTACAACCATTCGTGGCTTACTACAAACGATTGGAAGCTATTACAAACGAATGAAAGTTACTACAATCATCTAGGAATGTTCGTCGCCACTTTACAACCATTCGTTGCTTACTACATACGATTGGAAGCTATTACAAACGAATGAAAGTTACTACAAACATCTCGGAATGTTCGTCGACATTTTAGAACCATTCGTGGTTTACTACAAACGATTGGAAGCTACTACAAACGAATGAAAGTTACTACAAACGTCTAGGAATGTTCGACGACACTTTACTACCATTCGTGGCTTACTACAAACGATTGGAAGCTACTACAAACGAATGAAAGTAACTACAAACGTCTAGGAATGTTAGTCGACACTTCACTACCATCGCTGGCTTACTACAAACGATTGGAAGCTACTACAAACAAACGAAAGTTACTACAAACGTCTAGGAATGTTCGTCGACACTTTACAACCATTCGTGGCTTACTACAAACGATTGGAAGCTACTACAAACGAATGAAAGTTACTACAAACGTCTAGGAATGTTCGTCGACATTTTAGAACCATTCGTGGTTTACTACAAACGATTGGAAGCTACTACAAACGAATGAAAGTTACTACAATCATCTAGGAATGTTCGTCGACATTTTGGAACCATTCATGGTTTACTACAAACGATTGGAAGCTACTACAAACGAATGAAAGTTACTACAAACATCTCGGAATATTCGTCGACATTTTAGAACCATTCGTGGTTTACTTCAAACGATTGGAAGCTACTACAAACGAATGAAAGTTACTACAATCATCTAGGAATGTTCGTCGACATTTTGGAACCATTCATGGTTTACTACAAACGATTGGAAGCTACTACAAACGAATGAAAGCTACTACAAACATCTCGGAATGTTTGTCGACATTTTAGAACCATTCGTGGTTTACTACAAACGATTGGAAGCTACTACAAACGAATGAAAGTTACTACAATCATCTAGGAATGTTCGTCGACATTTTGGAACCATTCGTGGTTTACTACAAACGATTGGAAGCTACTACAAACGAATGAAAGTTACTACAAACATCTCGGAATTTTCGTCGACATTTTGGAACCATTCGTGGTTTACTACAAACGATTGGAAGCTACTACAAACGAATGAAAGTTACTACAAACATCTCGGAATGTTCGTCGACATTTTGGAACCATTCGTGGTTTACTACAAACGATTGGAAGCTACTACAAACGAATGAAAGTTACTACAAACATCTCGGAATGTTCGTCGACACTTTACAACCATTCGTGGCTTACTACAAACGATTGGAAGCTACTACAAACGAATGAAAGTTACTACAAACGTCTAGGAATGTTAGTCGACATTTTAGAACCATTCGTGGTTTACTACAAACGATTGGAAGCTACTACAAACAAACGAAAGTTACTACAAACGTCTAGGAATGTTCGTCGACACTTTACAACCATTCGTGGCTTACTACAAACGATTGGAAGCTACTACAAACGAATGAAAGTTACTACAAACGTCTAGGAATGTTAGTCGACATTTTAGAACCATTCGTGGTTTACTACAAACGATTGGAAGCTACTACAAACAAACGAAAGTTACTACAAACGTCTAGGAATGTTCGTCGACACTTTACAACCATTCGTGGCTTACTACAAACGATTGGAAGCTACTACAAACGAATGAAAGTTACTACAAACGTCTAGGAATGTTAGTCGACACTTCACTACCATCGCTGGCTTACTACAAACGATTGGAAGCTACTACAAACAAACGAAAGTTACTACAAACGTCTAGGAATGTTCGTCGACACTTTACTACCATCGCTGGCTTACTACAAACGATTGGAAGCTACTACAAACAAACGAAAGTTACTACAAACGTCTAGGAATGTTCGTCGACACTTTACAACCATTCGTGGCTTACTACAAACGATTGGAAGCTACTACAAACGAATGAAAGTTACTACAAACGTCTAGGAATGTTAGTCGACATTTTAGAACCATTCGTGGCTTACTACAAACGATTGGAAGCTACTACAAACGAATGAAAGTTACTACAAACGTCTAGGAATATTCGTCGACACTTTACAACCATTCGTGGCTTACTACAAACGATTGGAAGCTACTACAAACGAATGAAAGTTACTACAAACATCTCGGAATGTTCTTCGACACTTAACTACCATCGCTGGCTTACTACAAACGATTGGAAGCTACTACAAACGAATGAAAGTTACTACAAACGTCTAGGAATATTCGTCGACACTTTACAACCATTCGTGGCTTACTACAAACGATTGGAAGCTACTACAAACGAATGAAAGTTACTACAAACGTCTAGGAATGTTAGTCGACACTTCACTACCATCGCTGGCTTACTACAAACGATTGGAAGCTACTACAAACAAACGAAAGTTACTACAAACGTCTAGGAATGTTCGTCGACACTTTACAACCATTCGTGGCTTACTACAAACGATTGGAAGCTACTACAAACGAATGAAAGTTACTACAAACGTCTAGGAATGTTTGTCGACATTTTAGAACCATTCGTGGTTTACTACAAACGATTGGAAGCTACTACAAACGAATGAAAGTTACTACAATCATCTAGGAATGTTCGTCGACATTTTGGAACCATTCATGGTTTACTACAAACGATTCGAAGCTACTACAAACAAATGAAAGTTACTACAAACATCTCGGAATATTCGTCGACATTTTAGAACCATTCGTGGTTTACTACAAACGATTGGAAGCTACTACAAACGAATGAAAGTTACTACAAACGTCTAGGAATGTTCGTCGACATTTTAGAACCATTCGTGGTTTACTACAAACGATTGGAAGCTACTACAAACGAATGAAAGTTACTACAATCATCTAGGAATGTTCGTCGACATTTTGGAACCATTCATGGTTTACTACAAACGATTGGAAGCTACTACAAACGAATGAAAGTTACTACAAACATCTCGGAATATTCGTCGACATTTTAGAACCATTCGTGGTTTACTACAAACGATTGGAAGCTACTACAAACAAATGAAAGTTACTACAATCATCTAGGAATGTTCGTCGACATTTTGGAACCATTCATGGTTTACTACAAACGATTGGAAGCTACTACAAACGAATGAAAGTTACTACAAACATCTCGGAATGTTCGTCGACATTTTAGAACCATTCGTGGTTTACTACAAACGATTGGAAGCTACTACAAACGAATGAAAGTTACTACAATCATCTAGGAATGTTCGTCGACATTTTGGAACCATTCGTGGTTTACTACAAACGATAGGAAGCTACTACAAACGAATGAAAGTTACTACAAACATCTCGGAATGTTCGTCGACATTTTGGAACCATTCGTGGTTTACTACAAACGATTGGAAGCTACTACAAACGAATGAAAGTTACTACAAACATCTCGGAATGTTCGTCGACACTTTACAACCATTCGTGGCTTACTACAAACGATTGGAAGCTACTACAAACGAATGAAAGTTACTACAAACGTCTAGGAATGTTCGTCGACACTTTACTACCAATTTTAGCTTACTACAAACGATTTTAAGGTACTTTTTAGCATAATCATGAAAAATAAAAAATATTTTTTTTTTTTTTGTTTTTCTCCCATAACTTTTTTGTCTTTTTACTACAATCAAAAATAATTGTACTACAAACAACTACAAACGATTCTCTACAAACGTGCCGTTTTAAAATTTTAAATTTCGAATGTCGGGTGCTGACCATTTTTTCATGAGGCATAACTTTTTTTTTTTTCAACTACAAACGAAATAATTTTCACTACAAACAACTACATACGAAAGCCTTCCAGATGGCAAAAAAAAAATTTGGTTTTTTTCAAGTCGGGTGCTAAGTTCACATAGCTGATTTTTAGTTATGTTAATTTTTATCGACATTTGTGCATTGGAACGTTGTCCATGAGCTCATGTTTCTTAAATTATTTATTTTGTATTCTTAAAATTGTATAATATTTTTGAAAAGAGTAATTACTGAGTTTATTGCCAGGTTCTTCTCAGTAAAAGCAACCTTCCGAACCTGGCGGTAGCATGTATAATCCTGCATAATTATGTCATTTTGTAAAAAGTCTAATCGAACAAAGATATTTTTGACTTTGACTTTGTTATTCGCGCGTGTTTTCTCCTGACGCCTAAAGAATTATACCCTTAGCTACCGATGAGAAACTGTTTAGGGTACAAGTGTGGGTAGTATTTGTTCCACTAAGTCCTAACTACCCAAACAATTATTCCAGATATTTGACCCCTACTTGGGGCGGCAGCAGGAGGTCCAAGAACAGTCAGCAGTTTGTCATCTGCCATCAACTGAACATGTCCCAATGCAGAGTAAGTGAACTGATGATTTACGTACGCGTAGTTCCCGTTCCCGTAGGAGTTATCATCTCCCTGGCCTTATCCCATACATTGTTGGGGTCGGCACTTGATTTTTATTCCTTCGCAACCCCTTTAACGAGAAGAATCTGTGATCTGGGTTAAACCAATTGTCAGACTATTTCAGGCCTCCGACTGACCTGTAACGACTGCCAAAGATGATAAATTGGCAACCGGGACCGACGGCTTAACGTGCTCTCCGAGGCACGGAGGGAACTCGGGCGGTCACCCATCCAATTACTTGCCAGGCTTAGGGTTGCTTAACTTCGCTGATCGAATGATATGCGCAATAACAACTGTCCCACGAGCTCCTCTCATTCCCGTGGGAGTACGGTGATAAAATAGCTTTATGCATGCAAAGTCTCAGCCCGATTTAAAATTTACAAATTTTCATACAAACTTTCATCTCGTATTTTATGGCCTTGGGGTAGAATTAATCAGAATCCTTTCTTAGCGGATGCCTACGTCATAACATCTATCTGCATGCCAAATTTCAGCCCGATCCGTCCAGTGGTTTGGGCTGTGCGTTGATAGATCACTGAAAGTATTTTCCAGTTCACAGAAACTCAAGAGAGCTTCCTTCTGCTGGTGTACAACCCTCTCAGCATCAAAACTTATCACCACGTCAGACTACCAGCGGTCGCTGTTCATTACTCCATTCGAGATTTCAATGGTAGGTAGGTGAGGTGAAATTAGACCTGGGGGCCCAGTTTCATTCGGAACAAACCTTGGTTGTTTGGAATTAATCATCGTATCTGTGCAGTGCTGACCACAACGATATTGGTACTCATTAACGCTTGTCATTAAAATAATATACGTAATTAAAAGAGGATCTCAACATCGAGATGTAGAATAATACAGCGCCATCTTGTGAGGAATTAGGTAACTACTTATGCAATGATTCTAATTTAAATATTAGTTAATTATGTGCTGAGATGAACATTTTTGATATTCGAATATTCAGTTAGGAATCGAGTCAGTACTCGAGTCAAGGGATTTGGACAGGTAACCAAGTACTTGCGTGAGTATTCGAATACATATAAATGTTGTAAATAATAAAAAAATAATTTTGAACGAGCAAGCATAACATACTTTGCCACTTATATGTCCAAAATGTGGGTACTTGAGTATCCAAGTACTTGCTTAGTATTCGAATCAGCCTGAATCAGCACATATCTAGTTTCTTAACGATCCTATATGCCTCCTACACAACTATAAATTATCTAATATATACCCAGATGAAGAAGTTGAATACCAGCTAGTTCCCGTGCCAACAGCGGTCATCAACCTCCCAGGACGCAGTTCCACAGCGATCCAGGAGTTGTGCTTCGAGGCTGAAAACATACCACCCATTGGCTACTCAGCTTATTATATCACCCCTGTTCGAGATCCTTTGGTAAGGATTTGGGTCTAGCGAGTGATTATGGAGTATACTGACGCTTAGTAAGGCAACCAGATCCAAAAATTATAGGGAAAATATCCTCATGCCATCCTAGAAGGGTCCCTACAGTAACCAGAGGTGTTGTAATGACATTATAAAGCTCTCTTTTCACATAAGGTGTTTGGCATGAAAGAGACAGATGGTGAGTCAGTCGTCGTCAGCGGTCAGGCACTACATATCAGCACCACCCTGACTTATCGCCTGGCTTATCATAGCTACATGATTGTATACGAAGCGAATCCCATCTGACCTTCGTAACGTTTCAGGCAATATACATAACGTTTTTGAATTACTTCTCAGACGAATGTAAGTTTCCGCACGATGTTTTCCTTCACCGTTGTTTATGGTGTGAAATAACTGCACTTAAGCATTAAGAATAAGTCGGGATTTGAACTTACGTCGTTTACGTAGCAGGCGACAGCTCAAACCACTTTAACTCCGAAGCTGAGTTTTCTAGAAATGTTTGCGGCTGAAATTTTGGGTTCTTGTGGTCCAGATGCTTACCAACTTTTCAAAGAGGTTGCACGTCGTCTGGTAGAAGCTTCTCGTGACAAGCGGACTGGGGTTACCTCGCTCAGAGAATCAGCATTGCTATTCAACGTGGCAATGCTGCCACCCTTCTTGGCAATGACCCGATTTGGGTCAAGTATTATTAATTGTTAACATTATGTATATTATGAATTGTTTCTAGGAGGAGAATGAATATATGAAGAAAGTTCAGGCGTCTACTCCAGTACCTGATCAGGAATTAGTGTCATTCATATCCAATGAGGTAGTTTATAATTTTTGGGATTAAAGGTACAAAATGCCTTGTTTAGTTCTTGCCAATCACGAAGGCTTTACGAAAAAGGTGGGAGTTTTTCGTACATATGCTCAAGCCTGTATTCCCCGACGGGGTAGGCAGAGGTGTTGTAATAACAACACCCACTTTTCACCGAATATGATTGACGAGCCGTGGTGGCCTTGAGGTTTGAGCAGTCACCTGCTACGCAAGCGACGCACGTTCGAATCCCAGCGGGGCCTGTACCAGTGAGTTTTTCTAAAAAACTTATGTACTGTGATTTCACACCTCGTGCTTTACGGTGAAGGAAAACATCGTGAAGAAACCTGCATATTTCTAAGAAGTAATTCAATGACGTATGTAAAGTGTCTGAGACGGCGATTGACTCACCATCTGTCACGTTGGCACTTAATCATCTTCGGTGAAAAGTGGGTGTTGTGATTACAACACCTCTGCCTACCTTAGGGGAATACAGGCGAAAGCATATGTATATATGTAATCTGGTAATGGTAGTTCTTGAACGCCCTTTACCGTCACTTCCACTCACTTTCGTGTAAGTACATCTCTACTTCGCGAGGGACTCAAGTGAGCACATGTATATGTTATTTCAGTATATAAAAGTGTCAGTTGACAAGACGACAGGTTTGCTGGATTCCATTCAGCATGTAGACGGGATCAAGGTGCTGGTGTCTCAGAATTTCCACTACTACAGTCAGACCCAGCAGGCTCAGCAGTCTGGGGCCTACAGCTTCAGGCCTGAGAAGAAGAGGCCTAATGCTGTGAGTATCATGTAACCCAAAGATTGTTTTGGAACCAAAATGATTCTAGAATTAAATTCGGACCAGGACCCTTTGTTTGAATTTATGAATTTGTAGACCTAATCAAAAAAGAGCAAATCTGAACACCATCCACCTTTTTCTGCCCTTATCCCATGTTGTTTGTGGTTTATCCAATGGTAATTCTTCAAGTCTCCATTGACAAATGATCTTAGCAACCCTTTTACAAGGAAAATTAGTATTCTAGGTTAAGACAGTTGTGATACTATCTTAGGCTTTCGACTGACATGTAATTATTGCTTAACGTACTCTCCGAGGCATGGAAGGAACTCGAGCGGTCACCCATCCAACTTGTTTGGATTGAGATTTCATTTAATTTATGCATCTTCTTCAGGTTACAGAGAAGGTGTCTTACAGTGTGATCCGAGGGAACTTGGTGAAAGAGATCAGGCAGAGGTTCAGCGATTGGATCACGCAGATCATAAGGTTGTACAGAGGGGAGGAGTTTGTTGAGTTGGAGTGGATCATTGGTCCTGTGCCTATTGGGTAAGGAATAATAATAACTTTCACCCCCTTATTAAAAGTATAGCTTTAGATGATTCTAAATTGGAAAGAAACCTCACTGGACTGGAACCAATATCGAATTCCAATATCGGAAGCAAACACTCACTTCGGGTCGCTGAACCAGCAGAGTAAGTAAGATAATTCTAAATAGAGCCGTGATGGTCTTGGGGTTTGAGCAGTTGTCTGCTGCGCAAGTGACTAAAATTCAAATCCTAGCTGCGTGCACCAATGAGTTTTTCTAATAACTTATGTGCAGTAATTTCACTCCACGTGCTTTACGGTGAAGGAGAACATCGTGAAAAGACCTGCATATCTGAGAAGTCATTCAAAGACGTATGTATAGTGTCTGGGACGGCGACATACTCACCATCTTACTTAATCTTCGGTATAAGTGGGTGTTCTCATTATGACACCTCTGCCTACCCCTCCGGAGATCACAGGATTGAGCATATGTATGTAAGTATGTATCTTTGTAGGACGGATCTTGGCAAGGAGGTGGTGACCATCTTCAAGACCAACATCTCCAATAACGGGGAGTTCTATACAGACTCCAACTCGCGACAGATGATGAAGCGTACATGCTGGAATGAGACTGCCAGTAAGAAACTTCTCTTTTTTTGAAGAACGTACCTTCTACTATTGGTCTTCTATTGATTAGGCAACGGCAACTAAGACAACGGCCGAGTCCCTCGTCAACCGGCTCTGTCGCCTTAACGTAGTGCACCAAAATATACAAGGCTTGGCTGGCAAACAATTAGAAATTGATTTATTTTTAGAAAGCCATAATGTTCATGTGCTTTGTTTAACTGAACATTGGCTTAAAAATCATGAGCTATTGCTCAACAATAATAATTATAGACTTTGTAGTGCATTCGTCAGAAAATCAGCAATTCATGGTGGCTTTTTAATCTTGGTATCTAATAATGTTAAATGTAAAGAGCGTAGTGATATAGTAAACCTGTCTATCGAGCGTACTGCCGAACTATCGTGTATTGAACTAGAAAGACATGTAATAATATGCGTATATCGCCCCCCATCTGGCAATTTCTGTTCATTTGAATCTATCCTTGAAGATGCCATTAGACGTGTTGCGGGCCATAATAAAAGCATTGTAGTGTGTGGCGATTTTAATGTTAACTTGCTAGAAAATAATTCCCTTTCGGTGCGTTTAATTAGTCTGTTTAATTCTTTTAATTTAAAGCACTTATTCCTAGAACCCACTAGAATAACTGCCACTTCTGCCACATGTCTAGATAATGTGTTCTGCGACTGTGAGGCCCTGGAAAAATCTATTATCAGTGATCTTACGTCAGACCATTGTGGTCAAAAAATCACAATATTAAATAAAACAAATAATGTAGTAAAAAAAACCACTTATAGACCTATTACTAAGAAACTTGTAGCAAATTTCAGGTCTAACTTGGCAAGCAAAATAACCAACCTACAAGGGCCACAAGAAGATCCTGATGCTCTTTACAATAGCCTTTTTAACGTTATACAAACGGAATTCAATAGTACTTTTAAACTAAAAACTGTTCAGAAGCAAAGTAAAGTAAAATTCAATGAATGGGCAACTGTAGGTATACATATAAGTAGAAAGAAGTTGTATGATCTTTATGGTATGAAACGATATGATCATAGTCCTGAGTTCTCAGCATTCGTAACTAGATACTCTAAATGTTTTAAGAAAGTTTGTATAAAAGCTAAAGCCTTACATCTTGCCCAGAAAATCAAATACTCTGATAATAAGATAAAGACTACCTGGAACGCTATTAATGCCGAGACGGGAAAGGCAAAGAGTCGCGACTGTCGTATTACTTTAAATATTGATAACAAAGTAATCGAAGATGATAACAAAATAGCTGAAACTTTCAACAACTTCTTTGTAAATATTCCTTTAGTAACTACTAGTTCCCTAAATTCATCTCCCACAGACGCCGAATTATTATTGAAATCAAATGTTTCTGAGTGTGGCACTAGCTTTAGTTTTTGTACTATCACGCCTTTTGAAATAATAAAGACATTTAAAAGCTTGAATTCCAAAAAGACTGGTGATTTGTGGGATATATCAGTGAAAGTACTTCACGATATTATTGACATAATTGCCCCCTGTTTAGCTGAAATTTTTAACAGTTGTATTATGAGCGGTGTATTCCCGGACCTCATGAAATATAGTAAAGTTATTCCATTATTTAAAGGTGGTGATAATAGTGATCCTACCAACTTCAGACCGATCTCTATCCTGCCAGCCCTCAGCAAAATTATTGAAAAAAATATTTTGAATCAAATAGTCGCCTTCTTTAATCTTAATAATATTCTACATGGCGAGCAATATGGCTTCACAAAAGGTCGTTCAACTACTGATGCTGGTGTTGCACTTCTTAGACATATTTATAGAGCGTGGGAGAACGCTCATGACATCATAGGTGTATTCTGCGACCTATCCAAGGCTTTCGATTGTGTCCAACACGAAACCTTATTAGTTAAATTAAATTATTACGGTGTCAAAGGTAGGGCACTCGACCTAATCAAATCGTATCTTTGTCAGCGGATTCAAACGGTCGAAGTAAATGGCGTCAAATCTTCCGGTTCTCCAGTACTAATGGGCGTCCCACAGGGTTCAATCCTAGGACCATTTCTGTTCTTAGTGTATATTAATGATTTACCAAATTTAGTCAAGAATACGTGTGACATTGTACTGTTCGCTGATGACACATCTCTTTTGTTTGAAGTCGACAGAGCCAAAACGAATTATGCAGATGTAAACAGTGCACTTAATCAGGTATTGAAATGGTTTAATGTTAATAACTTAGTCTTAAATGCACAAAAAACTAAATGTATTAAATTCACTTTACCAAACGTCAAACCTGTTGATACAAAGGTCATGGTAAATGGTGAAACTTTGGATATCGTAGAGTCAGTAGTATTTCTAGGTATAACCCTTGATAACAAACTTCAGTGGAGCCCACATATATCCAAGTTATCAGGAAAACTCAGCTCCGCGGCTTATGCAATTCGTAAAGTTAGACAGTATACAGACATAGAAACAGCTCGACTCGTATATTTTTGTTATTTTCATAGTGTTATGTCCTATGCTATTTTAATTTGGGGCAAAGCTGCTGATATAGAGAATATATTCACATTACAGAAAAGGGCTATACGATCAATTTATAATTTGAGACCCCGAGATTCGTTAAGGGAAAAATTTAAATCAATTGGAATTTTGACAGTGGCCTCACAGTATATTTTAGCTAACTTATTATTTGTGCATCAAAACATTGGATCGTTTCAAAAAAAATGTGATGTGCATAACATAAACACAAGGCACAAAAACAAAATTGTAGTGCCTGCGCATCGCTTACAGAAAGTACATGGCTCATTTTTAGGACAGTGCACACGCTTCTATAATAAATTACCAACAGAAATTGTAAACTTGCCCTTCAATAAATTTAAAGAGACCATCAAAGGAGTTTTGCTCAAAAAAGGATATTATACTGTAAGTGATTATATTTGTGATAAGGAACCCTGGGATGTATCTTTGTTGAAAAATTATTGTAAATAATCCCATTGGCACTGTACTTTTGCTACAATTAATTAATCTTAGTTTGATCTTTGCTTTGACTGGCTGGAATTTGCCATGCTCACAAATATTTGTAATATTTTAGTTATTATATTTGACAATTGAGCATTTGTGCTGTGTCCCATGGGCTTATATTCATGAGATATAAATACTGTAACCAAAAACATTGTATAATATATATTTTTTTAAAAAGAGTAATTGTTGAGTTTCTTGCCGGGTTCTTCTCAACAAAAGCTACCTTCCGAACCCGGTGGTAACATTTATAATCATGTATAATGTATTTTGTGTCCTTCTGACGATTTGAAAGTACTTTGTAAGAAGTCTAATCAAATAAAGATATTTTGAGTTTAGGACGACGAGGTCGATCAACGAGGTGGGTACGATCACCTGGTCAGGTCAAGTGTAATTGGGTTATTCCATCTGTAATTTACCAGTAGTAGTGTCTCCACTCCACATACATACTTACACACCCAGTGAACACAACACTTAGGTAACACTACTTGTGTGGTATCTTCTGTAAGTTGGAGGTTCAGTTCCTAGTTGAGCAGCTTCGAATTTCGAACGAGAGATCCCATTATGCCTACCTTTTCCTTCGCAATGAGCTGCATCTGATTCAATCAAATGCCAACCCCAATAAAGGCCAGGGGACCATGATCTTCTTTTACCGTAAGTGTTAATGTCGCTTATGCTTCCAGATCAGCAGCAGAAGAAGCCAGTAGCGGCGTGCTACTACCCAGTAACATCCAGGATCTGCATTCGCTCTCTCAACAGCAGTGTGGAGATGTGTGTCCTTAACGACCGGGCTCAAGGAGGCACTGCCTACAATGAGGGTGAAATTGAACTCATGGTAAGGAACGTTATCAAAAAAGATTTGCGAATTATCCTGGCCTTATCCTTAGGTATATTTCCTCTCGTAACGTCGGAGGTAGTCAACGAGTTACGAGGTTGGTTTTTGGTTGCAAGCACTACCGCGGAACAAGATGTCCTGCCGAGTTATTCTGTAAGGTTTCTCAGCTTTGCACTCACAAAGATACGAAATTGAACTCCGTCTATACATTATGTTTAAATTTTCTATAGTTGAAACCATACTACTGGGGAAAAATTCCCCAGTAGCATCCTAAGTCTAGATTAGTGGCTGTTAATGGCAATAGGCTCGCCCCCTATTACATATGGACTTAAACATAACGGGGGAAAGGTGGGTGTTCTTTAACTACACCTCTACTTTTCCTTTCGGAGAATACAAGCGTGGTTATAGAGGGAGGGGGGCTGAGTTGCCTTAGTTGCTCCGACCTATATCTAGGTAGGATCCCTTTTGGTAAATACATGGGAGAACATAAAGGCTTTTTATTTCCAGGTGCACAGAAGACTCCTAACAGACGATGGGTTTGGTTTGGAAGAGGCTTTGAATGAAGAGGCCTATGGTGTCGGGCTCGTGGTGAAAGGGAAGCATAGGATATTCTTCGGCAACTTCAGACAAGACGGTAAAGCAATCTAATACAAAATGAGATCTCTGGTCAGAATATCTGTCCCTTTGCAAAATAGGGCAAAAGGATTTCTTTTCCAAAGGACTCCTTCCCGGTTAACTTACCGCGGGAGCATAACACTCCCTAAGGTCCTTAGGTTGCGATCTTCTATGTGGTAGAGCTAAAGTTCCCATTCAGGCAGATGGAATTGCGAATTTCTCACTGTCAAAATTTGATACACCAGTGAGTGATTTATTTCTCGAATTCATGAATTTTAAAGCTAGATCCAAATCATCTGCTTAGATATGTAAGCTCTAATATCTGGTCAATTTTATTATTAATGTTTTCTTTTATACCGTTAAGGTAAGCAAGCAGGCGGCCCACCTGACGGTCACTGTTGAATTGCCTATGGTCGCTTGCAATACCAGAGGCATTACTCGTTGCCAACCCTGTAAGAGAACCCTTCTTGAAGAGCCCCATGCTGTTCTCGTCTGGAAATGAGGAATTTCATTCCACAACTTGAGCGTGAGGGAAACGAAGCTCCTTTGGAAACTGAGCCGGACCATTTGGGTTCCAAATTAGGGGATGAACTCTCCTTCAATATTGGAATTTTCTTCTTTCATTTGATACTGATTATGACTTGAAATCTACTACTTATTTTATCATTGTAGTGGAAGACCAAACGTTCTCCGAACGCACAGCCACAGCAGCTCGGAGGTGGCAGTACGAGCCATGGTTGTTCATGATGTCAGGAGACAAGCTGAACAGGAGGAAATGGCAGAATGTTAGGAATAAGCGGGTTAGTTGATGATTTAGAGAATCTGTTGTGTGAATGATGTTCACTTTGCAACCAACCCTGCTTATTAACATCGTTGAGACTTATATCAATATATCTATACAGAAGCGTCTGTTTAAAGTTTCAAATTAACAGCTTTTCGCCAAATGAAGAAGAATGATACTTACATAAAAAAATCAAATAATTTTTTCTTAGTCTGTCTGTTCGTTCCGTCTCTCGCTTGACGAATTTAACGGATTTCCACTAGCAGATGTTACAAGTACTAACTTAGGCAACTTTTATAGATATATACACACATATGCTCATGCCTGTATTCCCAGAAGCGGTAGGCAGAGGTGTTATTATCACAACACCCACTTTTCACCGAATTTGATTAAGTGCCAACGTGACAGATGGTGAGTCTATCGCGGTCTCAGGCACTATACATACTTCACATACGTCTTTGAATTACTTCTAAGAAATATGTAGGTTTCCTCACGATGTTTTCTTCACCGTAAAGCACGTGGTGTGAAATCACTGTACATAAGTTTTTAGAAAAACTAATTGGTACGGGCCCCGCTGGTATTCGAACTTGCGTCGCTTGCGTAGCAGGCGACTGCTCAAAATCCCGAGGCCACCACGGCTCTTCAACAGGTTTTTCAACCTTTTATTAATTTCCAGTACTCAGCCTTACGTCTCCACGGACTGCCTCGCCATATCCGCGTCCTTACCTTAGAGCCGTGGAAAGCCGGATCAGTTCTGCTGCGACTGGAGAATACTTTAGAACAGCCTAATAAAGGTAACAATAATTACCTTGTTACTGTATTAAGCAAATGAACATAAGTCAACAACTACTAGCGCCATCTAGTTGTCTTCAAATACAACTACCCGCTCGAATTTTTGTACTCGTGTGGCGTATATATTCTTGTCCCTACTTTTTGTCTTAATGATCTGAGCTCACAATATATTTTTACTTTATATTAAACTTCATCACCGCTGTTTTATTTCAATGGTTACGCTCTCAATTGACTATCATTATGCTCACAAATATTTGTAATATTTTAGTTATTATATTTGACAATTGAGCATTTGTGCTGTGTCCATGGGCTTATATTCATGAGATATAAATACTGTAACCAAAAACATTGTATAATATATATTTTTTTTAAAAGAGTAATTGTTGAGTTTCTTGCCGGGTTCTTCTCAACAAAAGCTACCTTCCGAACCCGGTGGTAACATTTATAATCATGTATAATGTATTTTGTGTCCTTCTGACGATTTGAAAGTACTTTGTAAGAAGTCTAATCAAATAAGATATTTTTGATTTTGATTTTGATTGATTATTCCTAGTATTAAATCATCTTAATTCTCCTTCACGAGCTTCTCTACAGGAGCAGATAGTCCAGTCTATTACAGCACTTATTACACCAAATTCACACCGAAAATCAGGTGCCATAGTGCCGGAAAGTATCAGCTTCACTTCCACAACCACTTTTACAGAGAACATCCGTAGTAAAAATACTTTCATAGGCTTCTAGCCTGTAAGAATAGTTAGATTAGCAGTTGAAATTGAAACTAAATTATATATGTTTTAAGGTCGATATTCAAGAGATAAAGATGGTGGTGATGAATTCAAACCAGCGCATATCACCGTGGAGCTTCGTAAAGTATTTCTACAGATGCAAATACAAATGGTAAGAGAGACAACCCTGGCTGCCAATCAATGGCTGGAAGACGCGAGGCAGATGGATTGGAGCACAAGGTAGTTGATGTACATACCCTAAGCTTCTGCTAAAAGAGACTGAGACAGTCCCCGACTGGGGACTGTACTTCCACTTTACAGAAACCAGACAAATAGTAGAGTTGTGCGTTGTTTTGTGTATACAAGGTGAAATCGTGAGACGTCCATTGAAGGAAGTGACGGACGCGCTGTCCTAGCAGTATTACCTATGCATGAAAAGAGGTTGTGATATGCAGAAGTTGGTTTTAAGAGGATGCTAATTGGGTACCAATAAACGTGTATGATACATACAATACAATTATAGTAAAAAAAATAGTATTAAGCAGTAGAATAGCAAATACTCGGGTAACCTCTCTCAAGATGCCTAAAGCGTAATCTAATGCTTACATTGTCTGCAATGGTGTCGGTCTAGTCACTTGCAAAGTCCCCCTCCCTCCTTTCCAGGTACGTGTACACAGGAGGAGACGATGGTCTTATGTCGGAAGACAACATTGAGGAACTGGATGATAAGCACAAATTGGTTGATAATAAAGATTCAGGTAAACATCATTAGCTAAATCATACCCAAAACAGCATAACTAGTCAATTCATTTTGTGGTCAAGTCGACGAATTGTGTTGCTTATTAGCGTGGCTCAAATTGTAATCCGATACTTGGATTCAATCACAACCTGCCTCAAAGTATCAATACAGCTGGAAATTCCAAATTCGTAGACGTTGAAATATTATGTTAAGACTGTGGGACTTAATTTAATTATTTATTTATTTAGTTGCATCAACAAGGTGTACATTAACAAATTCTTCGAGGGCAATTGACAGAATAGTTACATGACAAATGACACCTCAATTATAGATACAAACGACAATGCCATAGAAAAAAAAAACAGTATGATATGAATAAAATTTGTAAATATTATTAAAATTAATTACATAAACTCTGGGACCTTGGGGTCCAGATGCTCATCAACTTTTCAAAGAGGTTGCACGTCGTCTGGTAGAAGCTTCTCGTGACAAGCGGGCTGGGGCTTTTCTCGCTCAGAGAATCAGCATTGCTATTCAACGTGGCAATGCTGCCAGCCTTCTTGGCACGATCCCGAGAGACACCGATTTGGGATAAGTTTTCTACTTGTAATTAGTTTTTAGTTACTTATTTATTATTTGTAATAAAATTACATAGAAATGAGTACAACTTTAAGATATTAAATTAAATTATGTTGAGAGCACTTGTTCAATGCTGGCCCTGAACCTGCCGATACGATTTGAGAAGACAACAATTTCGTGATATCTTACAAGCCCGTTAATAGGTTAGATACAATGATAGGACACTGATTTAAATAAGATCATCTTAGTAAGAAGCACCAAAATATTTTGGAAGAAAACAGTTAGTTCTTAAAACGAGCATGTTGATAATAGATCAAATCTTAAAAAAAATACATACATATGAGGAGCTCGTGACACAGTTGCTATTGCGCATATCATTCGATCAGCGAAGTTAAGCAACCCTAAGCCTAGCCAGTAATTGGATGGGTGACCGCCCGAGATCCCTCCGTGCCTCGGAGAGCACGTTAAGCCGTCGGTCCCGGTTGCCAATTTATCATCTTTGGCAATCGTTACAGGTCAGTCGGAGGCCTAAAATAGTCTGACAACTGGCTTAACCCAGATCACAGATGTTTCTCGTTAAAGGGGTTGCGAAGGTTAGATGGCAGTCGCTTCGTATAAAAATCAGGTGATCAGCCACATCGGGTTGAATCAAGTGCTGACCCCAACAATGTATGGGATAAGGCCAGGGAGATGATGATGCTGTATGTATACATATTGCCTGTATTCCCTTTTATGTATAGTACAGGTCGGCAAATGTTTATGTAATGGAGGGTAATAGGCTCCTATTACTCCGGGCTGCTTAGAGACAAGTTAGCGAAATTTACTTACTGTGTTATTCCTTGAATTTTCATTAAGTACTGACAGCTAAGTAATATTAATGTATAGTTAATTATTACGGACATACCAATTACAACAATTAACAATGACATTTTAGAACGGTGATCTTATGCCTTATAAAATACACACTTATAAAATTGTGGATACTCTCGCATACTTAACCTCACAGAATCTCAAACATCCAGACAAAATATAGTTGCATGCAAACAAATCACATTCAGGGTTGGCATCCCGGAGACCGGGCTCTGGCTACAGTACGACAGGTCGGCTGTAATAATCTCACATTGCTCTTAATAACAGCCCATTATTCAGAAGAGGACCAAGAATTCCCAAGACGTAAACCTCAAAGACCAAAATACAACGAGAAAATAAGAGGCAAAGTAAAATCTCCGTACGACGAATACGAAAGAAAAAAACGATCTCTTAACTCCACTGATAATGATATTGAAAACGTTATCAACGATACCAATAACGATTGGCAATCAAATGCCACTACAGAAGAGCCGAAAGAAGTAGTGTTTGAAAATGAAACTTTAACAACACGGGATAGAGAGACAATTCGAACGACAAGCAGAGATATGAGAACAGCTACAAGAATAACGCCGAAGTTAAGTTTTCTGAGCAGGATGAAACCTTCAAAGTTGCGGCTGGAATGGACTTCAGATGGAGAAGAAGTGTCTGAGGAAGACTTTTCATCAAACTTGAAGAAGAGATCGGCGAAGAAATGGAGGAAGATCGCCAGACCCACCAAGAAAGGTAAGTTTCATTATTTGCTATTGACACTTGGTGTTACTAGAGTTCCAAAGCTAGGTAAGTAAGATTTAGGGCGTAGCGTTTGAAATTTGGAGCTGCCTGAGTGGAGGCTTTATCTGAGGGTACAATACTATGCGTCGTCAGTGATTCGTCATGTTGAGAGATTAAACATTTTCTGGTTCCTTTTACCCATTATAATAGAACCTAAATCATTACATAAAATATTTGCCCTGACACGGGAATCGAACCCTCTACACCTACCGTGGCAGTTAGGTATGCTTATCACGTCATTCTGACAATTCGAAAGGTTTAAAGAAATCGAATTGAACGTTCGTTCATTTTGATTTGTACACTATATAATTTGACTGTCTTTTCCAGAACATTCAGAAGACGTAGACGATGGTGTAACCAGATCGATTTACGAGATGTACTACATGTCCAGACCCAGATCTCCTGTAAGACTAACCAGAAGTGAAGAAGATGAGGAGAGACCTAGACAAAAGAAGAAAGCTAGAAGATTCAGAAATGATTTCGAACAGAGTACCAGAAAAGCATTCGAAGTAAGAACCAAGAGGCGTGGCAAGGGAGTGAGATTGGATATGCCATTCTTTATAACAGACTCAAGAAAAAACAATAAGAAGACAATAGAAGAAAGCGCAGAAGATAGAAGACTGAAAGAGAATGCAGAATATAGGAGCAAAGGTAAATTCATAAACCCGAATAATTGTCTTAAGGAATTTGAAACCTAGGGGTGGAAGAAATCCAATTTTTCCAAATAAATTTCAATTCAATCCTAAACGTGACAGATCACAACCGTCTCAGGCACTATACATAGGAGTTTGAGTTTATTCTCAGATATATAACTTAAGGGCAGTGATTTCTTACCACGAGCTTTACAGTGAAGGAAAACATTGCGAGGAATCCTGCATATTGTCTGAGAAGTAATTCAAAGACGTATGTATAGTGCCTGGGGCGGCGATGGATCACCATCTAGAACCTTTGCACTTAATTAACTTCGATGAAAAGTTGGTGTTGCCTCTGCTTAACATTTCGGTGACCTTTCTGGAATAGCGTAAGTGTATCTACATGTCTAATCTAATTCGTCCTTTTTAAGTCCTGGACGCCCGTAATACTCCTGACACTTCTCCCAAAATGAAGAAAGTAAGAGACTCCGACTACATGCCTGATTATGATCTTGGAGAAGAAGATGATAATGATGACTATCATGAGAGAAGAGTGGAGAGTAGTAGGAAAAAGAGGTAACTATTATAATTGTTCTTAAACATAAAAATATTCTTAAAATGGTTTCGAAAAAGGGCGAGATGCTCTGCCAACTACTGAAATAATCCCATAAAACATTTTTCGAAACCAATAACCTTCTCCTTAATTTAACAGGTTTAATGACCTCGTACGTAATGTAGGTAAACGCGGCCGCGCGTTCATTCAATCGCTTAAGGCCGCGAGCTCTTCGGCCCTTAGCAACCATAGCCTATAACTACGTTATCGTTGGAGCTAGATATTTTACGACTTCAACATAGTGCCTACAACTTCTAGGAGACAACTGCCGCTTCCTCCAACATCCTGTAAATATCAATCTATGATATCTGCCGAAATGTGAGTGTACTATAAGTGTGTCTCTGCCTACTGAGTATGAGCTATGTTATATAAATTTCATCTCTTGCGACTCCTAACACTCATTCACCTCTTCTTGTTCACAGAACTTTACCAAAAGAGGAGCCGTTTGAAGCCAATTCGGAAACTATTGAATCAGAACCTGATTACATAGTCACATTGCGTCCTACTCAAATAAGAACATTTGTCATCTGGTTCGAAAGTCATAAGAAACCTTATGTCACTTAGAATAAGATTAATTTCAGAATATTTGATAATCAATGCAATATTTTTTTCATTAGGGTTGTATTTCTTTGAATAAAAAAGTATTTAAAATAATATTGTTTTTTATCAAAACACTTCAAGACATGACCAGCGGACGTCAAGTTGTTTTACGCGCATAGTTCCCGTTCCTGTGGGAGTACGGGGATGAAATATAGCCTATATTACTCGCTGATAATTAAGCTATCCATTGCTGAAATAATTTTAAAAATCGGTCCAGTAGTTTTTTAGTATATTGAATGTAAATAAGCAATCAAATCTGTCCTCTTTTACATAAACAAAATCGTATTCAATGGAAAAGGAAGAATGTTGGCTCTAGGATACATAGGTACTAACAAGGTTTATGTATCATCATCGTTGGTAAAAAAAATTGCATTTCCGAGAAATAATTTTATTACCCTTTACAAAACTCTTGGTATAATATTATGTACAAAAAATTACAAAATAAAAACCCAATAATATGCACTTTGCCCGACCCGAAGACCGAACCCAAGACCACCTGTTCTATCGTTTGTACAAACAACCAGACAAATTATCTTGTATGTCATCTCCCTGGCCTTATCCCATACATTGTTGTGGTCGGCACTTGATTCAACCCGATGTGGCCCTATGTTAGTCGCAATCAACTTATTAACTCCTTGTCCGTTATGTGCGCCTGGTACTTCGTGTACCATATCACATCTCTCTGGCCTTATCCCATACATTGTTGGGGTCGGCACTCGATTCACCCCGATGTGGCTCCATTTTAGTCGCAATCAACTTATTAACTCCTTGTCCGTTATGTGCGCCTGGTACTTCGTGTACCATATCATCATCTCCCTGGCCTTATCCCATACATTGTTGGATTCGGCACTTGATTCAACCCGGTGTGGCTGATCACCTGATTTTTATACGAAGCGACTGCCACCTGACCTTCGCAACCCCATTTGACGCACAACGACGAAAATCGGTAACCAATTGACTCTCTTAGGCCTCCGATTGCCAAAGATGATAAATTGTCAGCCGGGACCGACGGCTTAACGTGCTTTCCGAGGCACGGAAGGAGTTCGGGCGGTCTCATGTGCAACGCGCAACTGTGCTACGAGCTCCTTTTGGCCTCCTCTCTCAAATTTTCTTGTAAGTACTTATATTTAGTTATTACTAGCTTTCGTTCGCGATTTTACCCGCATGTTTCTACAGATCCACTCGCTGAAGATGTAGCATTCCAACAGCTAAATGGGGTTAAAAATCGGTCCAGTAATTTTTTGTATTATTTATTTATTTAAAAACTTTCTGCATTACATTATATGCACTGGCGGACTTAATGCCATGATACGGAGACAGACGTAGCAGGTGTTAATTTCTAATAATTATACATGATTTTAAACATACAATAATACAAATCGCACCACAATAGTTATCTGCTAAAAACTTAAATATTAAAATGAGTAAAGGAAAATTTATTGACACAAGAGGGACACGACCACTGTATCTTAAAGTTTTAACACGTTTTTACGTTGACAATATCACCTGCCTATTTTCCTCATTCTGTACCCTATTTATTTATTTACTAGCTGTGCCCCCCGGCTTTACCCGCGTAGGCTTAGTTTTATGGGTGGGTTTTTTCAAGGAGCCCTAACTTAATAAAGTATCCTAAGTTACTCACCAACTACCTGTCAGTGTGAAAGTCCCGTAGAAATCGTTCCAGACGTTTAAGAGTTTACCCGGAACAAACAGACAGACAAACAGACGGACAGAGAAAATGTTAAGAATTTGTTTATTTATGTACTTACATTATATTTATACTTTCATATGCATTAAGTAAAAAGCTGTTAATTTGAAATTACAAACAGACACTTCATTTTTATTTTTCTGTATGTATAGTTCGGGATATAGTATCCTATGTCCTTCTCCTGGTTCTAAGCTACCTCCCCACCAATTTTCAGCCAAATCGGTTCAGCCGTTCTTGAGTTATAAATGGTGTAACTAACACGACTTTCTTTTATATAAATAGATTAAACCTCATAGAACGGTTTCAAGTCACTTAAACTAAAGGAAAAAAGTAGCACTTTCATGCAGTCTCCTCACAAAACTCCAATCATACAGACAAACTACCATGGGTAACCGTTTTCGTAATCTATACTCGCTAGCGTCACTAGCAATATTTGTTCGAAATATTTTAGTTCTTCACGTCACCGCTGGGAGTCGCTGCACAATTTCTCATACTAATATCCGGCGGAGACGCTAGCGAGTATAGATTACAAAAACGGTGGCCAACTCGTGATAGGGGTATTGTGTGCCTAGTGCAAGTTTCTCACAGCCACTGTCACATGTCAATGCGTCGACGTAACCGCAGATTTGTATAGGATCGAAACAGCGCCGTCTGTCGCCCTAAAGTGACACTATTGAGAGCCCATACAAATCTGCGTTTACGTCAACGCGATGACTTGTGACGGCGATTTTAAGAAAACTCGCACTAGGCACTCTTTTTGGGCACATTAAAAAGCGCCCCAAGCGGCGAGTGTAGGAACTTTTACGTCTCCTTACAAAAAGCGCAAAACGCAAGGTCAAGCGATAACGTTCAAACGTGTCTAAACTTATACTTAGGGCATTGCAGTCGAGTCCAATGATATAAGACTTTTTAAACGAGGTAGATATGTCACTAGCATTAAACGTTTGTCGTCAGTTAGGTATACTTTCATATGCATTTAGTGAAAAGCTGTTATTTTGGAATTACAAACAGACACTTCAATTTTATTTATCTACATAGAGTAGGATAAAAGCCGTGGTGGCCTTGAGGTTTGAGCAATCGCCTGCTACGCAAGCGACGCAAGTTCGAATCCCAATGGGGCCTGTACCACTGACATTTCTAAAAAAACTTAGGTACAGTGACTTCACACCACGTGCTTTACGGTGAAGGAAAACATCGTGAGGAAACCTGCATATGTCTGAGAAGTAATTCAAAGACTTATGTATAGTGTTTGAGACGGCGATGGACTCACCATTTGTCACGTTGGCACTTGATCATCTTAGGTGAAAAGTGGGTGTTGTGATTACAACACCTCTGCCTACCCCTTCGGGGAATACAGGCGTGAGCATATGTATGTATGTATGTGGATAGAGTATAGATGATATGGCTAGAATGGGAGCGAATACAGATATGACGGCTGATAAAGAGAAATGGAAGAGAAGAACACATTGCGCCGACCACAAATAACATGGGATAAGGGCAGGAGGATTATGATGACATGGCTAGAATGAGAGTGAATACAGTTATGACGGCTGATAGAGAGAAATGGAAGAGAAGAACACATTGCGCCGACCACAAATAACATGGGATAAGGGCAGGAGGATTATGATGATATGGCTAGAATGGGAGTGAATACAGTTATGACGGCTGATAGAGAGAAATGGAAGAGAAGAACACATTGCGCCGACCACAAATAACATGGGATAAGGGCAGGAGGATGATGCTGATGAGAGTATAGATGTCATTGTTCGAATCCCAGCTTGTGTACATATTTTTTTCCATCATATTAGAAACTTGAATATAACTATTTACATAACTAATAACTTTACAAGGCCTTATGATCAAACCCATAGCTAATAGTACAATAAATATCTACTTATATATTATTTGTACAGTTGTTGTTGCTTATCACCAACACATTGATACTACAGACCACAATGTATAAACAGTTAGGAAGAAGAAAAACACTCGCGCTATCTGATGGAGATAGTACAGCCTGAAAAAATGAAAGAATAATTATTAATAATGATACAATGATCCCCTACCGAATGTCGGTCACTGCGGCTAATCTCAACGAGGATCAGCCAACTGCGCAGGAGATATTATAGTGCAGGCGTGTGTGCAAACACAGGTGCACTCTTTATTGGGTCACTCTCATAGTGGGATGGGAGGCAATCAGACACGACCGGAGAGAGGTCAGGCGGAGGACCAACGGTGCAACGTGCTCCGAGGCACAGGGGTGGAAACACACCCAACATACAAACTCCGGACATTTATTGTAAACTTCTTGAAATAATACCAATTTTTGACCCGACCCGGGAATCGAATCCGGGACCTCGTGCTGCTTCGTTGGTCGTTCTGTCGATCACAATGTTAATAATAATAATATTCGTACATTAGATATCACACAACGAAAGAGCCGTGGTGGCCTCGAGGTTTGAGCAATCGCCTGCTACGCAAGCGACGCAAGTTCCCAGTGGGGTGCCAATGAGTTTTTCTATTTCACCTCACGTGCTCACCTTTTCCATTTAATCCTGGCCTGAGGTAGGGTGTCGTCGCTCTCCTTAAAAATGTACCGCCTGATGCCAGCTAGGTAGTCATCAAAATAATCCTCCCAGTTAATCTCCTTCATGCTGAACGGGAATATCTTAAAACAAACAGAATCGTTATGCAAACAAACATACAGTAGTACCCGATTAACGTTAAATAAAACATAGGAAATATTGTTGAATGATTAAAGTCGTTCAATTAGAGTACTATCGAAGGCGTGGGCAGAGGTGTACATAATTAAAAACCTACCAGCTTTTATGCCAGTCAAGTCCCATGTAATAGGGGTAGAGTCTATTGGAATTAACTGGGCACTAATCTAGACTCCGGGCTGCTAATGGGAAATTACAGATGGATAAATCCAATAACACTATGCCCTGTTGCATAAAGTACATACACAGAACAGGACGAATCATTGTGTTTATTTTTATCTATGGGTATGCCATAGGAACTCTGTGTCCATTTCAATTTATCGGTATAGAGTCGTAGTGTCTGTGGAAACACTCTACTTTTTAAGTCAAAGTCAAAGTCAAAAATATCTTTATTCGATTAGACTTTTTACAAAGCACTTTCAAATCGTCAGAATGACATAATTATACAGGATTGTACATGCTACCGCCAGGTTCGGAAGGTTGCTTTTACTGAGAAGAACCTGGCAAGAAACTCAGTAATTACTCTTTTGAAAAATATTATACAATTTTAAGAATACTAATTAAATCACTTAGGAAACATAAGCTCATGGACTCATAACAATATTGTAAGTCTTATTTTGGCCGTGACCGTTACGACTGTGTGTGCAATACCTTTCTGCAACTCCACCTTACGTGTTCAAAGTACTTGTATACTATAATATTGTACTATAATAAACGTTCTACAAGTCTACACCAGTCTCCTAATTTTATTTTACCCAGGATTCAAACCTAGAACCTTAACCAACGAGGCAGTCTAAATTCTAAAATGTGGTATTCACTTCTTGTTCCAAAATTATCTACGCTAATATTATACAGAGAACAGATTTGATTGTTTGTCTGTTTGCATTGAATAGGATCCGAAACTACTAGATCGATTTGAAAAATTCTTTCAGCAATAGATAGCGATGTTCACGCTGCTCAGTGAACAGTCGAGCAACAAGGCTGGGACCCTAACCGCTGCGGGGAACCTAGTCCCGGCGGGGCGTACGAGCCTCCCACTACGCCCACCACTTGCCACCGAGCCGTCGGCGCGCGCGCACGCGATTCTTATTGTCGGTCACCCACCTTGTACATAACGCCTAATTTAATTATACGCCTATTTTACAGTCCACTCGTTTCTTCTTAAACCTGAGCTAGAGATCCCACAGCGACATCATCAGCGAGTGACGTAGGCTATATTTTATCCCCGTACTCCCACGGGAACGGGAACTACGCGGATTAAACTGCGTGACGTCTGCTGGAAGCCTACCATCATCGGTTTAAGCAGAACGTTATTTTACGGTTCAAAACTGAAACGTCAAAGCTCAGCAATTTACACCGGTGATGGTAGGCCCCCTAACTATGATCGTTCAAGCAGCGCGTATTAAGTACTTCTTCGCTTTGAAGTTTAATTTTACGGTGCCAACACCAAGAATTCGGGACTTATTTTAGCGGGCCAGAGTGTAATATACCCAAAATTAATCGTCAACGCTCAGAAGCTCTTAGTACTCGTGGTTCTGTTATTGGCCCCTACCTTCTTATCGAGCTCCGAAGTGTTATTCCAGAGTAGTCTTGTCTGTTTGTTGCAGAAGTCAATATTCCTTGTAGTGAAGTAAGTTAGAACTGACGAGAACTTGTGGATCTTTCTATACACCTTCAGCATTCTGTTGGAAATTATCAAAAGTCAAGATATTTTACATATTTGTTTGGACTTAAACTTAGAAATCGTCGGAAAAATACAAATCCGCCGATTTCGGAAGGTACTGTTGATGAGAAAAAACGTGACAATAAACTGCAAATTATTATTTCCAAACATAATACCACTTATTTTAAAACATGGTTTGAGCAATGACAACTTTTACAGAACGGCAAGTTTTAAACTTTCATGTCATTGTCGAAAAACCTCCGTGGTTTATTTCAATGTTACTTAAATAACAATGATTGTAACAAATTGTAAGATTAAAAAAAAAAGAAAGTGATCAACCGCATATTGGTAAACTGTGCCACGAGCTTGGTAAATATTTTGCATTTAGGCATATAATTTGAGATGGATAAGGATGATAAGGTAATTTCGCTAACGGGTCAGATAGCAGTATATTATTAATAATTAATACTAATAAGTAGCTAAAAACTAATTAAAAGTAGAAAACTTGGCCCCAATCGGTGTCTCTCGGGATCGTGTCAAGAAGGCTGGCAGCATTGCCACGTTGAATAGCAATGCTGATTCTCTGAGCGAGAAAAGCCCCAGCCCGCTTGTCACGAGAAACGTCTACCAGACGACGTGCAACCTCTTTGAAAAGTTGATGAGCATCTGGACCCCAAGGCCCCAGAGTTTCAACCGCAAACGCAGAAAATATGTATCCTTGACCAATGCAAGCATATTTCCGGCGCTTGAGGCAGTTAATTTTAGAGATTTGACTATAAAAGACCTAGTAGAGAGTCGACTTACTTCGGCTTCCTCCCCAGACACATGGCCAGTCCGTCAATCAGCAAGGCAGGCAGTATGTGCAGGAGAAATATGTAGATGTTGTTCAGCATAGCAGACCGCGTTAGATTCAAAGATATGTACCTGAAAATATTGCTTTTATTATCCACTCACGCAAACCCACAACTCGATGTTTAAGTCTACGTGGCGAAGCTATTGCCAATAAACAGGATTGCTAGGCTCCAGTATCGTGAACACCCCCACTTAGCAACCAGGAGGAACACCCTCCCGCTGCCTCCGCGGCGGTTGGTGTATCTTTAATTAAAGGTGTTGTAAAGTCCTGAGCCTTCAAAGCAGAAGCTGCAAGTTTACCGACATCTCTTTTCCTTAACTTGATTACTTTCGGTGGGTCTGATGACAAAACTAAGTCCATGTACTCGTCTTCAGATTGATTTGCATCTATATGAGTTTTGTTACGTATCATTGTTTCCAGTTTCTGTTTCTCGTTATTTAATTTTCCCATAATCGATTCTCCACGTTAAAAAAGCAGGCTCCGGTACACTAGATACAAATTATATATAGAAAAATCTATTAATACTTAGCTCCGTTTGAACCCAAGGCCTTGTGTTCCGCAGTAGCGCAATCTTGCTTATCTAGTAACCACTAGCAACAGCACACTGGTAATGGCCAGTACCACTACACCAGCGAGACAGGCAAACCATCTGTTGGCACTTATATTCTACCAAGGCGACAAATAAGCATACAGTACGCCTGATAGAAGTAACACCAAGTGTCACTTGCGAGTTGTCTACCTTAAAAAACTCTGGGCTGTGGGCGCTCTTTCACTCCTCCCCTCCATGGAGCACTGGGGAATTTACTCGTCAGGCGGGTGTCTGGGGAACACCGGCTCCAATTGTTCTAGTTGGACACTTGTATATATACTGTGTGGAAAAGCGAGTGATCAGTGTCATCCCCAGCAAAGACAAGATCTTCCATTGACGCGGGTGTCATGTCTGGAGAACACCGGCTCCAACTGTTCTGGTTGGACACTTGTATATATACTGTGTGGAGAGCGAGTGATCAGTGTCATCCCCAGCAAAGACAAGATCTTCCATTGACGCGGGTGTCAAGTCTGGGGAACACCGGCTCCAACTGTTCTGGTTGGACACTTGTATATATACTGTGTGGAGAGCGAGTGATCAGTGTCATCCCCAGCAAAGACAAGATCTTCCATTGGCGCGGGTGTCATGTCTGGGAAACACGGGCTCCAACTGTTCGGGGGATCCCGTAATGCTTTTGTCTTAAACTTAATAATCTTTGGAAAGTGTGTTTTAAGAACTTGGAACCCTTCTAGGCATCAGCTTAAATTATAACTTACCACACAGCATCAGATAATGGATTCCTGTCGATCTTCGCCAAATTCTGCGTCAAGAAGTCACCCCATGTTATCCTGTTCTCAACTGAACTGACGAAATTGAAGACCGGGGGCTCTGAAGGGGGGCTGGAATTGAAAAAAAACGAATTATTTGCACTGCGTTGGATTTCTGCATAGAGTGGGATACAAGCAGAGGTGTACTTATAATGCACCCACATTTCGCCAGTAGTAAGTAATAGGGGGGATGATTATGCTCATCCCTAGCAAAGGGAAGTTCTTCCAGCCAGATGCGTTTCATGCCTAGAGAACTGCGTCTCCAACTGTTATAGTTGGAAAGTTATATATTTCAATGCAAAAACTCTCATAGCGCGATTTATGTTCTAATGTATTTGTACTCAAACTTGATATTGTTAACAAGTAGCTCTGCTACAGGGGTGAGCCTATGGCTATCCCCGGGCACCAATCTAGACTCTGGGCAGCTACTGGGAAATCACAGATGATAAAACCGTCCCACTCATTGAACCCAGGACCTCGTGTACAGCAGTAGCGGTTGCGACCATTATCCTATCGAGACCTGTGTATTTATAGGGCACAAAAATATGAAATTTTCACAAACATAATGTGAAGTGAACACTAAGAAAGTGTTTTCCGGAATTCCACCCCCAGGAGCGCTGATCTTGAATAGTCATTTTACGAGTCTGTGTCTGTCTGAGCTGTAGTGGCCTTGGGGCCTGAGCAGTCGCCTGCTACGCAAGCGACGCAAGTTTGAATCCCAGCGGGACCTGTACCAATGAGTTTTTATAGAAAAACTTATGTGCAGTGATTTCACACCACGTGCAAGTGAAGGAAAACATTGTGACGAAAACTGCATATATCTGAGAAGTAATTGAGAGACGTATGTATAGTGCCTGAGACGGCGATGGACACACCATCTGCCACGTTGGCACATAATCATCTTCGGTGAAAAGTGGGTTGCTCGTGACGTGCTATAAGTACCTGTTCTGATGTTTGTAAGCTTTGTTCACACTAGCAGCTGCTACTATGAGGCAGTTGACCACTGAATCGACGGGAACGATGTCGGCAGTCACATTACCATCGCATTGCAGTGTACGTAAGATACCCGTAGCTGAAACGAAAAAGTTAATTTTAAGTTAAGGTTAATTTTAATTGAAAGTCCCCATAAATCCTGCGTATATTTCATGTTAAGTGACTTAAATGCTTTAATTATATCATTAGCACGTAGGTTTGATAGTATATATTTAAGGCGTACTTCATTAAGACCATACATTCGATTTTAGCAGACAATAACATACGATTTGATACATAAATAGTAGGTTTAATTAAAAATAGAATAATAAATTTGTTATTATGTTAGCATGTGTGAGCGTGTGTGTGTCATATATAGTATTGAATTATATATATAAATATTTCAAGCGCAAGAGAATGTTACTTTATCTAGGCCTACAGGTGTTAACTTGCCAGATGGTGAGACCGTCACTGACCCAGCCACTTTACTATATGTCTTTGAATTTTTTCTCAGACATTATGCAGGCTTTCTCTCGATGTTGCCATCACAGTTAAACTCATGATGTTACGTATTCAGATTACATTCACTTACCGCTTCCTACAACAATCCCCGTCGGTCCGTACATGTTATCAACCCAACATTTCAGAGGCTCCTTCGCTGTAGATATCACTGGAAAAATATAACGAGTGATGGTTAATGAATGGTTAGCAACAGATGTCATGATGTGATGATGAAATAAGTGATTCTGAAATCGGCTCAGCGGTGCAACAGAGAAAAAAAGATAACTCTTACAATATAACGTTTATTATTCCCTATTGATGGGTATTTTCAATGTGGAATAGTGAAACAGCCCAATTTCTGCTTTTCTTTCCAAAATTCTGACAAGTGAAATGTCAATTTTCCTATTTTAAACAACGGGAAAACAGGAGGCTTTTTAGTCGACCCAAGATATAGTTTGTTCTTTTTTTTATTCAATTTTAAACTCTTTTAGATCGTGTATTCTATCTAGGAGCTCGTGGCACAGTTGCTATTGCGCATATCATTCGATCAGCAAAGTTTAGCAACCCTACCCCTAGCCAGTAATTGGATGAGTGACCGCCCGAGTTCCCTCTGTGCCTCGGAAAGCACGTTAAGCCGTCGGTCCCGGTTGCTCATTTATCATCTTTGGCAGTCGTTACAGGTCAGTCGGAGGCCTAAAATAGTCTGACAACTGCTTTAACCCAGATCGCAGATTTTCCTCGTTAAAGGGGTTGCGAAGGTCAGATGGCAGTCGCTTCGTATAAAAATCATGTGATCAGCCACATCGGGTTGAATCAAGTGCCGACCCCAACAATGTATGGGATAAGACCAGGGAGATGATTCATCATGACCTCAACTAATGATCTGCTAAGATAAAAAACGTTATCAATGACAATGTACAAATTTGTTGTAAGTATTTCTGAAGTCGTCGTCTAGAGTAAATCATCTGTGTCAAAATATCATCTTTATAATAGTGGCCGAGAGCCATGGTAATCGTGGGGCTTGTGCAGTAGCCTGCTACGCAAGCGACGCAAGTTCGGATCCCAGCGGGGCCTGTACCATTGAGCTTTTTTAAATAAAGCTTATGTGCAGTGATTTCACACCACGTGTTACGGTTAATTATGTCTGAGAAGTAAGTCGAAGACGTATGTATGATGCTTGTGACGACGATATACGAGTACTCACCATCTGTCACGTTACACACAGATGTGAGTATATGTGAGTGTATGTATGTTTATAATAGTTACCAATAGCAGGTCGGAATATTCCTATCGGTGTATCACCAGCGTTAGCCTTCAGTTCCTTCTCAGCTAGGGCTTTGGTGAAGGTGTAAGTATTAGGCCAGCAGCCTAAAATGCTGGAAGAGAAAGAGTATGAGTATTATGAGGGCCTGGTAGATGCAGGTGATACTAAACTCAATCCAATAACCAGGGTCTAAGAATATGGCTATGGTTTCAGCTGCCTATCGTAAGAGGTGAGTAGGCGAGGGCCGGCGAGCCTGCAGGTGGTCAGGGTGGAGCTGTGATCACCCAGATACGGGCCCGGCAAGGTGCCTTGCAGTTCAGGGTCGGCGACACAGCCGCTTTACTTCCTCGCCATGTTTTGCATGTTAAAATTTGATGTTCCTGAAATTCTATTCTGGATTCACCATCTGTCACAATAGTTCTTCGTTGAAAAATCTGTACCTACCCCTTCTGGTTCAAAGTCAAAGTCAAAAGTATCTTTATTCGATTAGACTTTTTACAAAGCACTTTAAAATCGTCAGAATGACATAATTTACAGTATTATACATGCTACCGCCAGGTTCGGAAGGTTGCTTTTACTGAGAAGAACCTGGCAAGAAACTCAGTAATTACTCTTTTCAATAATATTATACAATTAAAAAAAAAAACAAAATAAGTCACTTGAGAAATGTAAGCCCATGGACACAGTTGCAATGCACAAATGTCGATATAAATTAACACAAAGAAAAGTCTAGTAGTTCAACTTATAACTAAATGCGTAGCTTGAGATGACCAGCCTCCACAAGCAGCACCTGTTCACAAGTATGACGAGAACGCCAGCTATCGCCCTCCTCAACCATTATAGAGGGAAGTGCGGTTCATTCTAAGGCGTAGTCATATCGTTTGTATATACTTACGTTGATAGCATTGCATCTATCTGCGGATCTGTCAGTTTGTCTATCACCTGTTCCAACTGCTCACAGTTTGCCGAACAATGATAAAACCGCTCTTCTATCCTTGTTAGATGCGAGTTAGAATATGCTGTAGAAATGTGCATAAATACCTGGAATTAAAAAAAAAAAAGATGTCGGAGAAAAAGGTACAGTTGTCTTCTAGAAGTTGTAGGGTTTTATGAATATATCAGTATGTTGAAGTCGTAAAATATCTAGCTCCAACGATAACGTAGTTATAGGATATGGTTGCTAAGGGCCGAAGAGCTCGCGGCCTTAAGCGATTGAATGAGCGCGCGGCCGCGTTTACCTAAGGTTAATGGTTACGAAAAATGGTTTTATGGGATTATTTCTGCGCATTCAAAGTCAGTGCTCATTGCTCGTGACGGCATCGGTGATATAGAATACTTACATCCAATTGCTTGACATCCCTCGCCAACCTCAAGAGGTGTAACGGGGCTCGTACGTTAGTGGCTAATGCTGACCGAAGTTGCTCATCAAACTTCACCGTTGCTGCTGAGTGGAAGATGATGTTAACCTGAAATTTTATGATGAGTTCAAAAAATAATTATGCTCACGCCATTCCAGATGGGCCCCCAAAGGGGTAAGAAGAGGTGTTGTTACAACAACACCCACATTTCACCGAATATGATTGAGTGAGAACGTGACAGAAGGTGAATCTATCGCTTATCGTAGTGCCCGCTATACATAAATCTTTGAATTACTTCTCAGACATTATACAGGTTTCCTCACGATGTTTTGCTTCACCGAAAAGCACATATGAGCCTGTACCATTGACTTTTTCTAAGAACTTATGTACAGTGATTTCACACCACATGCTTCACGGTGAAGGAAAGAACATCTGTCACGTTTGCACTTAATCATCTGCGGTGGAAAGTGGGTGTTGATACTACAATACCTCTGCATACCCCTTCAGTGAGCATATGTATGTGTAAACATTCGATAGACATACAATTGGTTCCTTGTTTTGTACCATAGTAATTGTTGTAGATTGTAATACCGGAGCCGTGGTGGCCTTGAGGTTTGAACAGTCGCCTGCTACGCAAGCGACGCAAGTTCGAATCCCAGCGGGGCCTTTACCAATGAGTTTATCTAAAAAACTTATGTACAGTGATTTCACACCTGGATATTTCTGAGAAGTAATTCAATGACGTATGTAAAGTGACGGCGAATGACTCACCATCTGTCACGTTGGCACTTCGGTGAAAAGTGGGTGTTGTGATTACAACACCTCTGCCTACCCCTTTGGGGAATACAGGCGTGAGCATATGTATGTAATACCTTTTCAGTGATCATTTGTCTGTCATTCAGAGTGAGGCCAAGACCGACCGCCTCGCAGTCAGCGGGCACCACGACTACTTTATGCCTGAACTTCGGCACCTCCTCTTTAAGGCGGCCGAAGATCTGAAAATTAAGAAATTCAAATGTTTTTGACTATCAAGGGCGTACATAAGCAGATAAGTAGTGCTTACCATTCGTGATGAATGAATATACTCTTGCCGTGTATGTGTGTGTGTCTATACCAAAACGTATGTATCTACGCGCCACATTGGTATGTAATTAACCTAGCTACCCTACTTATTGGGCCGCGGCGTCTGGATGACGGGTCGCTCACTTCCCTCTATAATGGTTGAGGAGGTCAATGGCTGGCATTCTCGTCATACTTGTGAACAGGTGCTACTAGTGGGGGCTGGTCATCTCAAGCTACACAATTATTCATAGTACTTATTTTTATTTTTTAAATTTTTTATATCGACTTTAGTGCACTGGAACTGTGTCCATGGGCTTATATATATATTTTATGATTTACATTTTTTTACATACTCAAAGCTGTAAAATTATTTTTTCTGAGTTTCTTGCCAGATTAATCTCAGTAAAAGCAACCTTCCGAACCTGGCGGTAGTATGTATAATCCTGTGATCGTGTCTTTCTGACGATTTGAAAGTACTTTGTTAAAAAAGGTCTAATCGAATAAAGATATTTTGAATTTTGAATTTTGTTTATATTTACCCCTCTGTAAATCCAATGCACGCATCTGTTGACTATGTGACTGATTCGTTAGTCTAGAGGTTGCACGAGGTCAGATCTCCGGGTAATTTAGCCCAGTAGTACCCCAGACTCAGGTCAGGATTAGTGCCCGGTTAATCGCAATAGGTTCGCTCCCTATTATATGGGACTTGGGAACATAGCTGTCGTAATGTGGGTGTACTAAATACATCCCTGTTTGCCCCTTCAGGGAATTCAGGCACGAGCATATGTCATGTCGCAAATCTTATAACACTTTCTTCCGACATGGGGATCGAACCCAACCCCGTAGATAGAGAGATTATATATCAAAAAAAAACTTGTGAACAGGTGCTGCTTGTGGGGGCTGGTCATCTCAAGCTACGCATTTAGTTATAAGTAGATGTACTAGATTTTTAGTTATGTTAATTTTTATCGACATTTGTGCATTGGAACATTGTCCATGAGCTTACGTTTCTTAAATTATTTATTTTGTATTCTTTACATCGTATAATATTTTTGAAAAGAGTAATTTCTGAGTTTCTTGCCAGGTTCTTCTCAGTAAAAGCAACCTTCCGAACCTGGCGGTATCATGTATAATCCTGTATAATTATGTCATTCTGACGATTTGAAAGTACTTTGTAAAAAGTCTAATCGAATAAAGATACTTTTGACCTTAACTTAATCCTTCAGAAAACCTTGCAAAATATGAAGATGTTTACTTAAACTTCCACTAAGTAGTTACTTTACTGCACTTGAAGTTCTTTACTTGATGGATTCGACCTTAAAATGATACTTATATTTTATAATATAAGTTTGTTTGCCAGACAAACATGTCGAGGTCACGTGGCATGAAGTTTCTTGTATATGCATGTGCATCTCGCAAATATTTATCATTCATTCGTTTGTTTAAAGTCTCTTGTTGACGTTAGTCGCAAACATGACCTTTTACATAAAGATTCACTGTACATTTTTATTAAGCACAGAATAATAAATATATGCTTACTACAAGCAGTACGGATTAAAGGCTCCGTACTTAAAGTTACGTTAATTTAAAGAAATTAATCGTTCTAAATGTCACTCACACAGACGCGTGCATCTACGAGATAATAAGCGGACATTGCCATGATGCAGTTGCTATTGCGCATATCATTCGATCAGCGAAGTTAAGCAACCCTAACCCTAGTCAGTAATCGGATGGGTGAGTTCCCTCCGTGCCTCGGAGAGCACGTTAAGCCGTCGGTCCCGGTTGCCAATTTATCATCTTTGGCAATCGTTACAGGTCAGTTGGAGGCTTAAAATAGTCTGACAACTGGTTTAACCTAGATCACAGGTTTCCTCGTCAAAGGGGTTGCGAAGGTCAGATGGTAGTCGCTTCGTATAAAAATCAGGTGATCAGCCACATCGGGTTGAATCAAGTGCCGACCACAACAATGTATGGGATAAGGCCAGGGAGATGATGATATGGTACACGAAGTACCAAGCGCACATAACGGACAAGGAGTTAATAAGTTGATTGCGACTAACATGGAGCCACATCGGGTTGAATCAAGTGCCGCCCACCAGGGACGATGATATCTATACTGTAGCTGATTTTTTTTAAGTTTAATAAAGTCAATTTTTCGTAAAACTTGGAAATAGTCACCACTATATTCCCCGAAGGGTAGGCAGAGGTGTATTTACAGTAGTACACCCACGTTCTGCAAGTTATGTTTAAGTACCTACTCATGAAATGTCTATCCCTTCTTCTCTTTCCTTCTACTTTTCTTCTAGAATGATCTTAAAGCAGCTCTCACAGAACACTAAGACATAAAAATCCCAAAGAAATACTCACAGGGTCATCAAATATCTCCTCCATTCGTGTGTATATATCCTTCCCTCTCTTCTGCCTCACTAGCAGATAGATATTCTCCACTCCTGGACAGCTCCGGAGAAGTTTCTCCAACAGGATCTTGCCAAGGAATCCTGGGAATTAGGACATATTTGATCGGAGTTAGAGATTTAAGTAACACGTAAAAGGGGAGTCCCTTTTACGTACACAGTTGCTATTGAAAATTAATATTATTTATTCAACTTGTACACTGGTAAGGCACTTATGAACGTCGATAAATCGCCACCGGTTCGGAAACTACCGTTCTGAGAAGAACCGGCAAGAAACTCAACTGGCATCATGTACAATTTCATCAAAAAGAGGTAAGTATCGGCTTAACGTATATATATATGTGTGTCTATATTTCCGCCTCCGCCTGACCTCTCTCCGGTCGTGTCTGATTGCCTCCCATCCCACTATGAGAGTGACCCAATAAAGAGTGCACCTGTGTTTGTACACACGCCTGCACTATAATATCTCCTACGCAGTTGCCTGATCCTCGTTGAGATTAGCCGCCGTAACCGAAATTCGGTAGCAGACCATATATATAATCTTCTATATATATAAAAGAAAGTCGTGTTAGTTACACTATTTATAACTCAAGAACTGCTGAACCGATTTGAGTGAAAATTGGTGGAGAGGTAGCTTAGAACCAGGAAAATGACATAGGATACTATATCCCGGAAAAATTATACATACAGAAAAATAAAAATTAAATGTCTGTTTGTAATTTTAAACTAACATCTTTTCAATTAATGCATATTAAAGTATATAAGGTACATACATCAAAAACAAATTTGTAAAATTTTCTCTGTCTGTCTGTTTGTTCCGAGTAAACTCTGAAATGTCTGGACCGATTTCTACGGGACTTGCACTGACAGGTAGTTGATGTTACAAGGAGTAACTTGAGATACTTTTAAAGTTAGAGTTCCGTGAAATAATCCACCCATAACATTAAGTCTACGCGGGTGAAACAGTGGGGCACAGTTAGTATGTATATATATGTATGTACATCATCATCGCCCTGGTCTTATCCCATACATTTTTGGGGTCAGCACTTGATTCAACCCGATGTGGCTTATCACCTGATTTTTATACGAAGCGACTGCCATCTGACCTTCGCAACCCCTTTAACGAGGAAAATCTGTGATCTGGGTAAAACCGATTGTTAGACTTTTTTAGGCCTCTGACTGACCTGTAACGATTGCCAAAGATGATAAATTGGCAATCGGGACCGACGGCTTAACGTGCTCTCCGAGGCGCGGAGGGAACTCGGGCGGTCACTCATCCAATTACTGGCTAGATATGATCAATAGCAACTGTGCCACGAGCTATAGGTATAGAACTATAGTCTAATCTTACCAGTTCCGCCGGTGATCAGGACATTCTTCCCGTTATAAAATGCTTGTACGTCAGTCATCTTCTGCGCGTTCATACCTTCGTCCATGTTGTACGTATTGTTGATCGAGTTGTTGTCAAACTTATTCGATTGCTGTGTGAAATTGTTCATTACATGTTCTGTTTTTATTCCATTGATTTTAAAGGTGCTATTGGATATTTTCGTGGCCATTTTAGCGCATTTTGGATTGTTGATCTGTGGACAAAATAAAAAAATTATATAAAATCTCTCGTGTCGCGGTGTTTGTTACCAAACTCCTCAGAAACGGCTGGACCGATTATATGAAATATTGTGGGCATAGAGGAGCTCGTGGCACAGTTGCTATGGCGCATATCATTCGATCAGTGAAGTTAAGCAACCCGAACCCTAGCCAGTAGTTAGATGAGTGACAACCCGAGTACCCTCCGTGCCTCGGAGAGCACGTTAAGCCATCGGTGCCAATTTAACATCTATGGCAATGGTTACCGATTTTCTTCGTGAAAGGGATTGTGAAGGTCAGATGGCAGTTGCTTCGTATAAAAATCATGTGATCAGCCACATCGGGTTGAATCAAGTGCCGACCCCAACAATGTATGGGATAAGGCCAGGGAGATGATGATATGGTACACGAAGTACCAGGCGCGCATAACGGACAAAGAGTTAATAAGTTGATTGCGACTAACATGGAGCCACATCGGGTTGAATCAAGTGCCGACCCCAACAATGTATGGGATAAGGCCAGGGAGATGATGATATGGTACACGAAGTACCAGGCGCACATAACGGACACAGAGTTAATAAGTTGATTGCGACTAACATGGAGCCACATCGGGTTGAATCAAGTGCCGACCCCAACAATGTATGGGATAAGGCCAGGGAGATGATGATATGGTACACGAAGTACCAGGTGCACATAACGGACAAAGAGTTAATAAGTTGATTGCGACTAACATGGAACCACATCGGGTTGAATCAAGTGCCGACCGCAACAATGTATGGGATAAGGCCAGGGAGATGATTGTGTGTACAGGTATTATGTAGGTCTGAGAATCTGCCATCATCTATATATCTTACCCCTATATGATAAGGGTGTTCCACCCCAAAAAATATATGGCAATATGGTAAATATTCACGGTCACAGTTAGTTTATCTACATCTATATTCAAATTCAAAATTATCTTTATTCGATTAGACTTTTTACAAAGTACTTTCAAATCGTCAGAATGACATAATTATACAGGATTATACATGATACCGCCAGGTTCGGAAGGTTGCTTTTACTGAGAAGAACCTGGCAAGAAACTCAGTAATTACTCTTTTAAAAAATATTATAAAAATATAATAAATACATAATTTAAGAAACATAAGCTCATGGACACAGTTCCAATGCACAAATGTCGATAAAAATTAACATAACTAAAAATCTAGTAGATCTTATAACTAAATGCGTAGCTTGAGATGACCAGCCCCCACAAGTACATCTAAGTGTCTGTTTGTAATTCCGAAATAACAGCGTTTCACTAAATGCATATATTTTCATATACGTTCCTGAGTCGCTTGCGTAGCAGACGACTGCTCAAACAGCTAGCACGGCATTAGCAATTAAAAACGAAAACGAAATCACAGACCAAATCAAATTAAATTGAATTTGTATATCTATGCCAACGTACTTTATCTAGAACGGTAGCTAAGAAATCCGAATCAATTATTAACTCGTCCCATTGACCCAGGCCTCGAGTATGTTATGTAAGCCAATGCAATGCTTAGATAACTTAAATAACATACCGAAATAGACACGAGAATATATACCTGAACTAGCGGCCCGGTACGTGCTTCGCTGCGTATAATGCATAGTAATAAAAAAAATATTATTAAGTTCATTAATTTAAACAAAAAAATATTTTAAATTGCTGACATATGATGACATTGAATGTGTTTGACAGAACTATCGTCACATAAAAGATGTGTCTGATGATGTCTGAGATTGTTTTGCCTTCCCGAAATCTCTTCACTAATACCTACTTGAACTTTAAAGTATGGTATTAAGGTTCAAATTGGCTTTTAAGTATTAGTACAAATTGTTTCAAAGTCAACGTCAAAGTCAAAGTCAAAGTCACGTACGAACCTTCCCTGGACTTCCAGGAATAATTCAAGACCAAAATTAGCCAAATCGGTTCGTGCGTTCTGGAGTTATAGGGTCAGGAAGGAAAACCCGACTTATTTTAATATAGTAGAAGATGAGTGTTTTTAAAAACTTACATACATACTCTTTATCCCATGGGGATAGGCAGAGACCACCGTTTGCCACATGCTACGATCCTTATTTACTTCTTTCGCTTCATCCACATTCATGCATCTCTTCATACACTTTCTGAGTGCTCCGAATTTGACCTTTCTGAAAAGTACTATCATAGTAGTTCTTCCTTGGACGCCCTCTACCGACACTTCCGATCACATTCGCTCTATAAATTTCTTTCGATAATCGCCTTCCACTCATACATCTTTCAATTCTGGTCACCACATCATTCTTCAACTGGCAACTGTCTCTTATCACACAATATTATATTCGATCTACACATGCGGTGTTTCACACCACGTGCTTTACGGTGAAGGAAAACATCGTGAGGAAACCTGCATATGTCTGAGAAGTAATTCAAAGATAGATGTATAGTGCCTCAGACGGCGATTGACTCATACTCTGTCACGTTGGCACTTTCATATTCGGTGAAATGTGGGTGTTGTTACAACACCTCTGCTTACCCCTTCGGGGACCCTTCTGGGATGGCTTGAGCATATTTTTTTACAATCCCATACTTACCTTGGCTTAGTTTATCATACCTATATAATAATGCAAAATAGTTTTCAGAATTTATACGTGGCGCATTTTAAGATTTTTTTAAGGTCAATTTATCAGTATATGGGTTACTCAAGGCGTTACCAAAAGAATATAATCGTATGTTTCCTTATAACTGGTAAAACCGATGACCCAAATACCATATAATATATATAATAAATAATTAATCATGAACGCGAAATGGTTATAATTGTAACCTTCATAATAACCTTATTAGAACTTCCAAGAACCTTTCAAAACTAACTAATGTTTTGAAATTTTCTGAGAATTGCGATGTGGTTTCGTACGTGCCATTCTCAGAAAGGTTCTCAAAGGACTTAAGATCTATATTTCAAAATAATTCGTAGAAATAGGCCTCTGGGTTCCGAACTTGTGCGGCGTGCGTGTTAGGGAACTACTCAAACCACACGGTCACCACGGCTCTATATACATTCATACAGATAAATAAAATTTAAGTGTCTGTTTTGCAATTCTAGTACCGAACGGTATAGCACGAGACGATGGCAAAAGACCTGACGGGATGACGTTAGCTCCCTGGAGTGCCGGGAAGCCCCTTGTGTGAGACGCGACCTGTGTGGACGCACTTGCCCGCTGTCACTTAAACTCTGCTTCTAAGCAAGCAGGGGCGGCGGCAGTGTGCAGAAAACCTCTAGCGGCGGAAATATGCAGATATCAGTCATCATTGTATATTTCTGCCGTTTGGGGTTGAGACTTTGGGGCCATGGGAGCCAAATGCGAAAGTCCTTTTTAAGGATCTTTCAAAACGCCTGGTTGACGTCTCTGGTGACCGTCGACATTACATACATACATACATATGCTCACGCCTGTATCCCATGGGGGTAGGCAGAGACCACTGTTTGCCACATGCTACGATCCTTACATACTTCTTTCGCTTCATCCACATTCATGCATCTCTTCATACACTTTCTTCGGTTACGAGTGCTCCGAATTTGACCTTTCTGAAAAGTACTATCATAGTAGTTCTTCCTTGGACGCCCTCTACCGACACTTCCGGTCACATTCACTCTATAAATTTCTTTCGTTAATCGCCTTTCACTCATCCTTTCGATATGTCCAAACCATCTCAACATACTTTTTTCAATTCTGGTCACCACATCATTCTTCAACTTGCAACTGACTCTTATCACACAATTTTTCATACGATCTACAATGGTGGTCATCATGGTCGACATTATACGGATAAATAATAATAATATAATAATACAAAATAACATGACGCTGAGAAACCTTGGTGAATGCCACGGCTGTATCACGACACCGTTCAGTCAAGATATGTCAATGGCTGTCCATGACTTTCTCAAGATTCACATGGCATCTATAATTACCGGAATTTATTTTTAACTTCACGGAAGTACTCAGGATATTAATGTATACGAAAAGGAGAATGCAACCATGCAATTATATGCTCATCAACATTTCAAAGAGGTTGCACGTCGTCTGGTAGAAGCTTCTCGTGACAAGCGGGCTGGGGTTACCTCACTCAGAGAATCAGCATTGCTATTCAACGTGGCAATGCTGCCAGCCTTCTTGGCACGATCCCGAGAGACACCGATTTGGGCCAAGTTTTCTACTTGTAATTAGTTTTTAGTACTGTTATAAATAAAACATATATTTGCAATTATATATTTTGAAACAAGCTGAGCCCGCGATTTCACCCTGTAGACTTGAATCCATAGATGTCTTTATTACGCGGCACACTTCAATGAAAAAAAATTACTCCTTGTAACGTCAAGTATCTCGCCAGTCAGTCGTTTCAGTGATTATCAACAAACAGACAGACAGAAAAGAGATTATTTTTTAATTGTTTTTTCTTTATTATGAGTACTTATATCGTGAGTACCTGCCGTGTATACTTTCATATACATTTAGTGAAAAGCTGTTAATTTTGAGTAAAAAACAGTCGCTCCAATTTTTATTATCTGTACTTATAGATTATAGAGTCGAAGGTCCGAGTGGGTCAGACAACTGGTTTAACCCAGATTACAGACTAAGATAATCAAGTGCCGACCCCAACAATGCATGGGATAAGGCCAGGGAGATGATGATATGGTACACGAAGTACCAGGCGCACATAACGGACAAGGAGTTAATAAGTTGATTGCGACTAACATGGAGCCACATCGGGTTGAATCAAGTGCCGACCCCAACAATGTATGGGATAAGGCCATGGAGATGATGATATGGTACACGAAGTACCAGGCGCACATAACGGACAAGGAGTTAATGAGTTGATTTCGACTAACATGGAGCCACATCGGGTTGAATCAAGTGCCGACCCCAACAATGTATTGGATAAGGCCAGGGAGATCATGATATGGTACACGAAGTACCAGGCGCACATAACGGACAAGGAGTTAATAAGTTGATTGCGACTGACATGGATGGATTTTTTAAATTTGCCTAATTCTCATGTAGGTACAGGTGCTTGAGGGGCCTAGTTATCAAAATTTCAAAATTCAAAATATCTTTATTTGATTAGACTTTTTACAAAGTACTTTCAAATCCAGAAGGACACAAAATACATTATACATGATTATGAGTGTTACCACCGGGTTCGGAAGGTTGCTTTTGTTGCGAAGAACCCGGCAAGAAACTCAACAATTACTCTTTTAAAAAAATAGTATTTAATGTTATTGGTTACAGTATTTATATCTCATAAATATAAGCCCTAAAATATTACAAATATTTGTGAGCATGGCAAATTCCAGCCAGTTAAAGCAAAGATCAAATTAAGATTAATTAATTGTAGCAAAAGTACAGTGCCAATGGGATTATTTACAATAATTTTCCGACAAAGATACATTCCACAAATATAATCACTTACAGTATAATATCCTTTTTTGAGCAAAACTTCTTTTTCTCGAGTCTTACTATTTGTAAGTATAAAATAACAGTTTGAAATAATATTTGAGTAGCTGCGGTGTTTAACCACAAAATTCTTGGTTATGTTATGCAAGCTTAACTCATAAGTCATGTTTATAACCTTGACTTTACGTCGTGACCCATTTCAATAGTGCAAATATAAAAAAAAATTGGAGCAGCTGAGCGATCAGTGAGTTGGATGGGTGACCGCCCGAGTTCCCTCCGTGCCTCGGAGAGCACGTTAAGCCCGTTGATCCCGGTTGACAATTTATCATCTTTGGCAATCGTAACACGGCAGTTGGAAGCTTTAGAGAGTCTGATAGCTGGCTTAACCCAGATTACCGTTTTCGAGTAATTGACATTCAAAGTTGACCATATCAAGACCTTATTTTCGCATAAAAATCAGCGGTAACGTAGAGTATTCACGTTAAATCTAACGTTGTTATTTTTTTCTCCCACCAATAGCTATAATGAAATAATTAAAAAAAAACATTTTTCGAAAATATCACCTTTGCCTTAATTAAACAAGTTGAATTACCGCGTACGTAATGTACGTAAACGCGGCCGCGCGTTCATTCAATCGCTTAAGGCCGCGAGCTCTTCGGCCCTTAGCAACCATAGCCTATAACTACGTTATCGTTGGAGCTAGATATTTTACGACTTCAACATAGTGATATATTCATAAAATCCTACAAGTTCTAGAAGATAACTGTTCCTTTTTCTCCGACATCCTGTATATATATAGGTAATATAGCATGTATATAGGTAATCCTAACTTCTTAGCTTTGACGTTTGAATATTAAAATACTTAATATATTCAGTTTAGGCCCTGGTAAGGCACTTATGAATGTCAAGGAATTTACCACCGGTTCGGAAGCTAGCCTTCTGAGAAGAACCTGCAAGAAACTCAGCTGGCATCATGGACGTTTCGTTCCATTGTAAATAATGATTAAATAGTTATCGCTCTAGCCGTTTTGGACACTTCAATTTTATTTATCTGTATGTGCATATTCATATAGATATGTATAGATAGTATAACGTCCATGATTGCTTGCCTATGTCTGGCAACTTTTAGCTTACATAACATACACATTGACATTACGTACCTCATGATATGTTTTTTAATCTATTTATGCATGCGCTGCAAAAACTATTGACAATAGAACAAAATGATGTACTACGGTTTTGTAGGTCTTATTAAGAGCTCCATAAAAGTCCGCGAGAGCACATATCTAACTATCATAGTTTAGTCACAATAACCGCTTTTATGTTCATAAAAAATATTAAATCGTCTGAAGAAAGAAACTACGTTGAACATGTATTGTGATATTAATATTATATAAAACTAAATCTACGGTTATCTATGATATATTTCTGACAAGTCGCTATTTCTAAGAAGCATTCGGAGCGCAACCGCGCTCGTTCAATCATCATCTCCCTGGCCTTATATCATTAATTGTTGGGGTCGGCACTTGATTCAACCCGATGTGGCTGATCACTTGATTTTTATACGAAGCGACTGCCATCTGACCTTCGCAACCCCTTTAACGAGGAAAATCTGTGATCTGGATTAAACTAGTTGTCAGACTATTTTAGGCCTCCGACTGACCTGTAACGATTGCCAAAGATGATAAATTGGCAACCGCGCTAGATAAAATAGTTTCAAATAATCTGCCATGTCATCAATGTATGAATACAGGAACACTGTGGTAGCAGACTTTGATCCACGGACCAAAGTGACCGCATCTCGTTACGAAATCCGAGTGAAATCCGTCGGCAAGTTATACAACATCTGAACTTGGCCGGTTTGCCGAACGGTGTCATTAAGGCGTGCGGTATAATTTTACAATCGCACGATCTGATGTAATTGTTGTGAGGTTCGATATGTTTTGGAGCACATTCCTTGATATAATGTTTCATACATATGCTCACGCCTGTATTCCCCGAAAGGGTAGGCAGGGGTGTTATCACAACACCCACTTTTCACCAAAGATGATTAAGTACCAACGTGACAGATGGTGAGTCCATCGCCGTCTCAGACACTTTACATACTTCATTGAATAACTTCTCAGACATATGCAGGTTTCCTCACGACGTTTTCCTTCATCGTAAAGCACATGGTGTGAAATCATTGTACATAAGTTTTTTAGAAAAACTCATTAATACAGGCCCCGCTGGGATTCGAACCTGCGTCGCTTGCGTAGCAGGCGACTGCTCTAACCTAAAGGCCACCACGGCTCTCTATGTTTCTTTTTTAATGAACGAACTAAGAAACAAGGAGATTAGTTATCAATGCAAGTGGCCGTTAGGATTGAGCAGTCGCCTGCTGCGCAAACGAAGCAAGTTCGAGTCTCAGCGGCATGCATTTCACACAGAGTAACTGCACGTTGCTCAGGCGGTCGTGGGTTCGAGTCCCGCCATTTGCAATAGTTTTTCTAATTCCTAGCCACTTTAAGTTGCTTGTTACTCAAGAGCGGCAAGCGAGTTTTTCTAAAAACTTATGTGCAGTGATTTCCCACCAGGTGCTTTACGGTGAAGGAAAACATCGTGAGGAAAGCTGCATACGTTTGAGAACTAATTCATAGACGTGTGTGTTGTGCCTGAGACGGCGACTCATCCTCTGTCACGTTGACACTTAATCATATTCGCTAAAATCGGAGATTAGCCGAAACAAACGTATAGACAGATAGATGCATTTAGTGAAAATTAAATTGAAGTGAAAAATAGAATCTGGATCTAGGAAACGGCTCCAACGATTAACATGAAATTTTGTATGTTTCGGGGGCATAAATGTTTTTAACATTCTCACGACTTTATCCCATGGGGGTAGGCAGAGATCATAGTTTGCCACATGCTTAGAATCAAGTTCTTTATTTTGTATGAAAAAGATTTGTGTGAAAGAACGGTCAACCAGGTCCAAAAAAATTGGGGTAATCTGCGAAACGGCTGCACTGATAACAGGAGCCTAACCATGATCTCTTATTGCAATGTTACTTCAGCTGTGCGACAGTGACAGACTTATACACGTCATATACATATGCTCACGCCATCCCAGAAGGGTGCTAACGTGACCGAGGGTGAGTCTATCGCCGTCGCAGGCATTATACATACGTCTTTGAATTACTTCTCAGACATATTCAGGTTTCCTCACGATGTTTTCCTTCATATACATCTGTCTCATAAAGGCTCCAGGATGCTGTCAGATGTAACAAAGGGTAACGTAGGTTAGTTTTGACCGCAAACATTAAAAATTAATATGAACATATTGTAAGTTTGATAAAATCTTGGATTGAAATTAACTTTCCTTTTTCGGATGTCAGTTCGATTGATTCGGCCTCGATTGGGGTCGATTTCCGCACACATTAATCATTTCATCGATAATTGTACGCACCATCTGCTAATTTACCTTCGCAATGAAATTAGCAATGTTTAGCAAATAAGACCTATTTGTTGGAATATTTTTACGATTTTTTTAGAAATTCGCGAAAAAAAAACAATTTAAATGCGCTATGAATGGTAGAAATTTACGTAGTCAAAGTCAAAAGTATCTTTATTCGATTAGACTTTTTACAAAGTACTTTCAAATCGTCAGAATGACATAATTATACAGTATTATACATGATACCGCCAGGCTCGGAAGGTTGCTTTTACTGAGAAGAACCTGGCAAGGAACTCAGTATTACTAAAAATATTATACAATTTTAAAAATACAAAATAAACACAAATTCAAAAATATCTATATTTGATTAGACTATTAACAAAGTACTTTAAATTAATCAGAAATGTTTAAACGAGCAATTCTTGTTCAATAGATTCTGAATCTCGGAAACGGCTCCAACGATTTTTATGAAATTTTGTGTGTAGGGGCAAAAAATGTATCGATCTAGGTTTAATTTTTGGAAAACATCGTTTTGTCCATGTTTTCAGAAACTGAAAAACTCATACAATATCATTACAATACGACATAAAATTTCGCCGACATCTGTTAAGTTATGGTAGCTCAAAGGTGAGGCTTCTAGCTTACGGGGCGATAACGAAACTAGTACTCTAGTTTCGTTATCGCCCCGTAAGCTAGAAGTTCGGTTCGAGACTCCGACGTTCACAGGCGAGAGAATATGTAAAATTTTGACAGATTCTTAATAATTATAGTATCCCCTTTGGTTGTTTGTTGCTATGAACTATAAAATCTATAAGTATATAAACTGCTTAGTTGATCTAGCGGTCTTCTGCGAAACACGAGGTCTTCAGTTCTATCCCTGGGCCAGGCAAAATGGCTATTGGGTTTTTCAATCTGTAATTTACCAGTATTATTCCGGAGTCTGGATTAGTGCCCGCTTAATGGCAACCGGCTAACCCCCTTTTGGGACTTAAACATAACTGGAGAAATTTGGGTGAAATATCATAAGCTGCGGTAGTCGTTTATCATCAGAGGCGTGCATTCCATATAAGCATATTAGCAGTGCTTGCCATTTGTGATGACTGAATACACTGGTATTGTGTGTGTGTATCGTACGCGTCACATTGGTATGTAATTTACCTACCTACCAGGGTAGGGTAGGTACTTATTGTTTGGCGATTAAAAAGGGGCCGGAGGGCCTACTGGCGCTGATCGGGGTGTGAGCTTTGACCACCGAGCCGCGGGCCCGGGAAGGTGGCAGCGCGATGTGGCTCACGCTGCCTTGCACAGCGAGGTCTCCAGGGGCGGCGACACAGCTGCCCTGGGGATGTGCCCCGGCAAAGTATGTGGGGACACCGGTGCGATCTATCAGAGTACCCGGTGTCCCTCCTGAGCACTGAGGATGGCCACCGGGGGGGTTTTAGTGCGGTAAGAATCCCACATACCCCGACCTGCCTCTCATAACGTCTGATTGTAACAGCGTTAACCATTTTTGTAAATTAAAATGAATCTTGAATGCACCCATAATTAGCAATTAAATAATGATGCCAGTATTCATAATGTATGCTGTATATCGTAACTTTTCTAACAACGTTGGGCAGCACAGTTATAACACAAGAATTTCATTCGGCGTAGCCTGTAATATACCTAATACGAAACTATAACATGATCTTCATTACATTGAACTAGCTACGCCTCGCGATTTCAATCGCATAGACTTAGATTCATGGATTGACCGTGGTACCCTAATAATATTTTTTTATGAAATTCTACTTAAAAAACCTAAACCTACTGCAACGTTAGTGATCTGCCTTTAACGAACAGATAGACCAATAGGCAGACACAGAATTAAAAATGTTTTTTTAAGTCAGTAACGTATATACTTTTATATACTTTTTTATTTATCTGTATAGATAAAAGTAGTTAAACTTACTGCATTAGCTATCTGCCTTTGAAAGCCTCGTTTAAATCAGCCGAGCCGTTTCAGAACTTAGCCCGAAAAGTCAGAGAATTAAAAAAAAAACTTTGTCCGTTGTCTATACAATTTTCATGTGCATTAAGTGAAAATATGTTAATTTGAAATTACAAACAGACACTTCAATTTTATTTATCTGTATAGATATTGGAAGATATTCAAGCCCCTAGACCACTACGCCCGGTTGGTTTGCATCTTATCCACGCAGGTTCAATTCTCGCATGTAATTTCGTTTCATTATGTCGAATTATTAAGTTTAGAATATCAACTAAATACAATAATGATATTATTATTGTTGATCACTCGACTAATTATAATATAATTTGAAAACTATGACGGCAACGATGCCACCCTTCTTGGCACGATCCCGAGAAACACCGATTTGGGACAAGTTTTCTACTTGTAATTGTATATATAATTAAGTCTTTATTAAAAGAATATAGTAAAATTATTATAAAACCTTAAAAAATATAATGTATAACTAAAATATATTACTGAAAGGAGTCTCTATAGGCGAGGTTCCGAAGATACTGGCAGCATTCCCCTTTGAATGGCAAGACTAATTATTTATATAACTTATTTAAATATCTTCCTAACTTCCCTAACAACAGCTGGACGGTAAAAAAAACAAAAACCCAAGCTATGACCTACAACACGTAGTGAGCAACGAAAATCGCAAACACAGCACTTTTACATAACTGTTTATTCACCGAAACATGACATTATAACATTTACGATAATTATAATATAAATAAAAATACTCACCTAATAAATCCTAACAGCACAGCTTAAAAAACACACCACTCCACTTTTTAAATCGCACTTTTGACAAATGTCAGAATACGTAAACGAAAAGACTCGTATACAGAATTGCATAAGTCACTTTATTATATAAAAAAAAACTGTACTATCGTTACGCAACTGTTTACAACGAGTGCCTACGGACGGCCGAACGTTATGAATGGTAGAAATTGTCGAAGTATTGTACCTACTTAAGTGGAAGGAGTTTCCTATCTCTCTCGCACTAAGAGGCTAACGTTTGCGCGGTTAAGCAATGCGGTACAAGGTGGCCAAATGGATGCCTGACCGCTGGTGAATGAAGTTTATGATTGCTTTTAAGCGAGTTCAAAAATAGGGGGAAGTTATCTATTCGACTATATATTTTTGTTTGATACGTCAGAACTTTTGACTGGATGAACTGATTTTGATGATTCTTTTTTTGTATGAAAGGTTATACTTCCTAAATGGTACCAGTAATTAATTTGGTTCAGTTCTGATGATGGCATCCATAAGAAACCGATATTGATTGCGTATTTGCCTCATTTTGTATGGGAACATAAAAGCGCTCCTAGCGGCGAGTGTAAGAAGTTTTACACTCCCATACGAATTAAGGAAAATATTAAAATTCAAATTCAAAATATCTTTATTCGATTAGACTTTTTACAAAGTACTTTCAAATCGTCAGAAAGACACGATTACAAAGGATTATACATGCTACCGCCAGGTTCGGAAGGTTGCTTTTACTGAGAAGAATACGCAATCGATATAAGTAATCAACGTTGAAACATGATAAAAGCTATAATTGGGGCACTGACAAAATACTGTATTCAAAATTCTTAAAAAGAGTACAGAAAAATACGAACAAGAGGCGAGATTTGAACCCACGACCTCTGCAAACCGTGCAGTTACTCTCCCAACATGAAAACTGGGTGTAATTACAACACCTCTGCCTACCCCTTCGGGGAATACAAAGTCAAAGTCAAAAATATCTTTATTCGATTAGACTTTTACAAAGTACTTTCAAATGCTACCGCCAGGTTCGGAAGGTTGCTTTTACTGAGAAGAACCTGGCACGAAACTCAGTAATTACTGTTTTCAAAAATATTATACAATTTAAAGAATACAAAATGATTTAAGAAACGTAAGCTCATGGACAATGCTCCTATATACAGGCGGAGTATATACATATATGTATGTGATAACTTTATTAGCCGTTAAATATTATTCTTCAAATGTATTTCATAAGACAACATAATATTATTCAATTCAAGAACTACATAGCTAAAAACCTTAAAAAATATAATCTTATACATACATACATACATATGCTCACGCCTGTATCCCATGGGGGTAGGCAGAGACCACTGTTTGCCACATGCTACGATCCTTACATACTTCTTTCGCTTCATCCACATTCATGCATCTCTTCATACACTTTCTTCGGTTACGAGTGCTCCGAATTTGACCTTTCTGAAAAATACTATTAATTTGGTCATAGTAGTTCTTCCTTGTACGCCCTCTACCGACACTTCCGCTCACATTCGCTCTATAAATTTCTTTCGTTAATCGCCTTTCACTCATCCTTTCGATATGTCCAAACCATCTCAACATACTTTTTTCAATTCTGGTCACCACATCATTCTTCAACTTGCAACTGTCTCTTATCACACTATTTTTCATACGATCTACATTGGGTGGTATAATCTTATAACTAAAATATATTATTAAAATAAGTCCCTGTAGGCAAGGTTCCGAAGACTAACCTTTTAGCCGTTAAATTCAAAGAAATAATGAATCATATGCATCTGTGGATGACAGTAGGTATTATATTATAGTCTTTTGAAATAGGTGTCGAGGTTATAATTTTACCACAGTATATAAGGTAATAAGTAACCTAGAAACATATCGTTTGAAATGACACACACCCACAGACAAGTGGTGTCCGATCGCGTAGGTACACGTCATTCCCACCCAATAGCCAGGGTCTAAGAATATGGCTATGGTATCCCCTGCCTGTCGTAAGAGGCGACTAAAAGGGGGCTGGAGGGCCTGCTGGCGGTGGTCGGGGTGGGAGCTCTGACCACCAAGCCGCGGGCCCGGGAAGGTGCCTTGCACAGCGAGGTCTCCAGGGGCGGCGTCCCAGCTGCCCCGGGGATGTGCCCCGGCAAAGTGTGGGGGGACACCGGTGCGTTCTATCAGAGTACCCGGAGTCCCCCCTGAGCACTGAGGATGGCCACCGGGGGGGTTTTAGTGCGGTAAAAATCCCACATACCCCGATCTGCCTCTCCCAGGGCGGTCGGGGACCTTTTGAAGGTTCCCCCTCGTCAACAAAAAAAAAAAAAGGTACACGTCATTCACGTGTTTTACCGAAACTTTTCAAAACTTCAATACGACAAATTTACATTATTTAGACAGTAAATAACAGGACATTTGAAATAATTATGCTCCCGTCATCCCCGAAGGGGTAAGCAGAGGTGTTGTAACAACACCCACATTTCACCGAATATGATTAAGTGCTAACGTGGCTGATGGTGCGGCCATCGCTGTCTCAGGCATTATACGTCATTGAATTACTTCTCAGACATATGCAGTTTTCCTCACGATGTTTTCCTTCACCGTACAGCACGTGGTGTGAAATTTTAGCACGTAAGTTTTCAGAAACTCTCATCGGTACAGGCCCTGCTGGGATTCAAACTTGCATCGCTTGCGTAGCCACCTCTGCTTAGATTCCTTGCTGCAGTGTTATTTAATATTATTTCCCTTTTTTTAAGAGCCGTCGTGGCCTTGATGTTTGAACAGTCGCCTGCAACGCAAGTTCGAATCCCAGCGGGGCCTGTATCAATGAGTTTTCTAAAAAAACTTACGTGCAGTGATTTCACACCACGTGCTTTACATTCAAGGAAAACATCGCGAGTAAACCTGCATATGTCTGAGAAGTAATTCAAAGACGTATGTATAGTGCTTGAGACGGCGATGGACTCACCATCTGTCACGTTGGCACTTAATCATGTTCGGTGAAACTATGACAGTACTTACCTATAGAAAGATAGATATTTTTCACACTCTACTAACAGAAGCAATAAATGGAAATGAGAAACATAGTACCTATTGCACGAAATTTATATATCCGAATGTGGCCAGAAAGGATGCTATAATAATTTATATATCCGAATGTGGCCAGAAAGGATGCTATAATAATTTTCAGCATTGTTTCGGTATTTTCCGCATTCAAACAACAATGTATGACATCTTAATAAATTAATAAATTATACTACGAGAATATTGTAATATGTATGTTTGTAACGAATTGACTCAAAAAGTACTAGACCGATTTAAACAATTCTTTCACCATTTGAATGCTACATTATCACTGATTTATATAGGCTATATTTTATCCCCGTACTCCCACGGGAACGGGAACTACGCGGGTGAAACCGCGTGACGTCATCTAGTACCTAATAAATATTATAAAAGATTTGATCGTTTGTTTGAATGACTAAAGCTCTGAAACTACTGAACCGATTTCAAAAATCTTTCAGTAATGGATAGCTACATTATCAGCGAATAACATAAGCTATAATTTATCCTGGCACTCCCACGGGAACTGGAACTGACTGGCTGTTATATCAACACTTAACCTAAGCCGCTAGTTCTAGTGACATGACATTGGGAGGGTGTGTTCTTGGTGAGGTGTAGGTATACACTAATGAAGTCTAGACCCTATATATCACCGCACAACCTAAACCGCTGGTCCTAGAGACATGACATTTGGAGGGTGTGTTCTTGGTGAGGAGTAGGTATACACTAAGGAAGTCTAGACCCTATATATCACCGCACAACCTAAGCCGCTGGTCCTAGACGCGGGTCAAACCGCGGGGCACAGCTAGTTAAATAGGTACATAAAAAAACGAATAATAAGCAACATTCAAAGCTTAAAAGAAGAAAAATTTACAAAAAATTATATACATATGCTCACGCCTGTATTACCCGAAGGGGTAGGCAGAGGTGTTGTAATCACAACACCAACTTTTCACCGAACATGATTAAGTGCCACCATTAAAACCATGTGCAAGGTCCTACATGGAAAATCAGATGCTCCGGAGCTGCATGAAGAGTTGTCTAGGATATTTGTTCCTAACAACTACATACGCGGCCGGAGACACAGTTTATTTGCAGTGGGTACAAGTCGCACAGTGGCGCGCGCTCACTCCCCAGTCCCCCGCACTCTCTCCGCTCTCAACGCTCTCTTGGTCGCCAACCCTGATTGGGATGTGGAGCGGATGAATGGCAGACGATAATGTCAGTATGTCTGGAGTATTGTGAGGGAACGAATGAATGGATATTACTCTTAATTAGTATAATTGGCTTTTAGCCGTTCTAATTAATACATGTATAAATAAATAAATAAATAAATAAGTGCCAACGGGACAGATGGTGAGTCCATCGCCGTCTCAGGCACTATACATTCGTCATTTAATGACTTCTTAGACATATGCAGGTTTCCTCACGATGTTTTCCATCATCGTAAAGCACGTGGTGTGAAATCACTGTACATAAGTTTTTTTAGAAAACTCATTGGTACAGGCCCCGCTGGGATTCGAACTTGCGTAGCAGGCGACTGTTCGAACCTCAAGGTCACCACGTTACAAAGTGTTTAGCACCAGTAGGTACGTCAGGAGTTGCCGAACATTCTCGTCAAACGGACACAAGTCAACTATGCCCGCAGACGTATTTGAATCCAGTTCAGTCTAGCAAAGCTGATTTCCAGGAACATTTTCCCGTTTTTGCAACATTTCCCATTGATGCTTCGCCCCTATTAGTCGCAGCGTGATGTTATAAAGCCTGAAGCCTTCCTCGACGAATAAACTATCCAGCACAGAAATATTTTATCAATTCAAATCAGTAGCTCCTGAGATTTTCACATTCAACCAAAAACGCTTAAGCTTTTTTTCGTCCGAATATTTACTTTGGGCGAACGCTAACTCTACTTCATTTTCGTAGCGTGATGATGTATAACCTAGCTTTCCTCAATAAATAGGCTATCTAACACTCACAGAAAATCTTCAAATCGGTCTAGTAGTTCCTGATATTAACGTGTGGGGAGAGCGAGTGATCAGTGTCATCCCCAGCAAAGACAAGATCTTCCATTGAGGCGGGTGTCATGTCTGGGGAGCACCGGCTCCAACTGTTCTAGTTGGACACTTGTATATATACTGTGTGGAGAGCGAGTGATCAGTGTCATCCCCAGCAAAGACAAGATCTTCCATTGAGGCCGGTGTCAAGTCTGGGGAACACCGGCTCCAACTGTTCTAGTTGGACAGTTGTATATATGCTGCAATACGCTCGAAAACTCGCATAGCGCGATATAGATTCACGTGTATTTGTACTCAAACTTTGCATTTGTTAGCGAGTAGCGCCATCTATGTAGCGAGTGGAGAAACGCTGCTACAAACGCATTCAAACAGACTCGTCAGCTTTTGAATTTTTGTACATATAGGCGGCTTAAGGCCTGCGGAACCCTACTTGTGTTTTTAAATTAAAAGTATCCTATGTTACTCCTTAGCTATCCGCAAGTGACATTAGCTATCCGCAAGTGGAAGTCTCGTTAAAATCGGTCCAACCGTTTTGGAGATTAGTCGGAACAAACAGACAGATGGACGGGGAATTTTTTTTTAAATTGTTTTTTCTATGTCTGCACCATGTATTTGTTTCATTTAGTAAAAAGCTGTTATTTTGGAATTACAAACAGACACTTCAATTCAATTTTATTTATCTATATAGATATTGATATGTAAATTACCAATGTATGTATGCTCGTGCAACAGGGAGGCGTGACGTCTATTAATACATACACAATTATGAATAGTTATAATGTTATGGACAAAGGTAATTATTGCAAGCAAGAAAATCACTTGTTGGTCTGGTTGGTTAATTATGTAAGAACCTGGTTGACCGAGCTGCGCTCGGTTTCTTTTCAATGACGTTTTCTCATATACATTATTATTATTATAATTATTATTAGCCTGTCGTGTCCCACTGCTGGGCAAAGGCCTCCCTTCCACTTTTCCAACTTTCTCTGTCCTCAGCAGTCCTCTCCCAATCGCTTCTGATGCACACATATGACGAAAAAAAATGATGATAATAGAAAAGAGTTAACCGGAGATCGCCAGTCTCGAACCGGGGTACTCTAGTTTTTTTTATTTTTATTGACGAGGGGGAAACCTTCAAAAGGTCCCCGACCGCCCTGGAAGAGGCAGTTCTCCGGGTACTCTGATAGACGCACCGATGTCTCCCCACACTTTGCCGGGGCAGCTGTATCGCCGCCCCTGGAGACCTCGCTGTGGGCGGCAGCGAGTCGCACATCGCGCTGCCACCTTCCCGGGCCCCCGGCTCGGTGGTCAAAGCTCCCACCCCGACCACCGCCAGCAGGCCCTCCGGCCCCCTTTTAGTCGCCTCTTACAGCAGGTAGGGGATACCATAGCCATATTCTTAGACCTGGCTATTAAGCGGACGTCTGAGCTACCTTAACTTGACGAAATTTGCTGTAGTATTGTAATGATATTGTTTGAGTTTTTCATTGCCTAAAAACATGGTCAAAACGATGTTTTCCATAAATGAAACCTAGCTAGATCAGTTTTTTGCCCCAGTTTGTGGCATTATTGGGTCCGGTTGCCCGGAAGCACGTCGACCCTTGGGATCTTTTGTGCCGTCCTTGCCCTTATGCTCTACGTACCTGACTCCTCAAATACTCCCTGAACAAGCCGGCAGATCTTGCCCATGGTGAAGAGCTTGTAGTCCTCTGATTTCGGATACGCCTTACCCAGTAGATCCATTCGCCATCTGGCATTATACATATAAGTGAAAAGTCTTTTAGCAGCCGTGGTGGCCTCGGGGCTTGAGTAGTCACCTGCTACGCAAGCGACGCAAGCTCGAATCCCAGCGGGGCCTGTACCAATAAGTTTTTCTAAAAACTTATGTTCAGTGATTTCACACCACGTGCTTTACGGTGAAGGAAAACATTGTGAGGAAACTTGCATAAGTATGTCTGACAAGAAATTCAAAGACGTATGTATAGTGTCTGAGACGGCGATGGACTCGCCCTCTGTCACGTTGGAACTTAATCATCTTCGGTTAAAAGTGGATGTTGTTATTACAACACCTCTGCCTCGGGGAATACAGGCGTGAGCATATATTAAAACAATTTTAAAAAATATAATCTGTCTGTATGTTTCATCCGAGTGGTAAATGAAACGACTGGACCAATTTTTATGGGGCTTTTTATGGGGGATCACGGACCACATAATAGTGTTTTTTAAAGGAGTAATTGATGAGTTTCTTGCCGGGTTCTTCTCAAAAAAAGCAACCTTCCGAACCCGGTGGTAACATTTATAATCATGTATAATGTATTTTGTGTCCTTCTGACGATTTGAAAGTACTTTGTAAGAAGTCTAATCAAATGAAGATATTTAGAATTTGAATTTTGTTTATACTTTTATTTGAAAAAAACATTAGTGTCTGTCACCCGTGCTCGGAGCTCATGGCACAGTTGCTATTGCGCATATCATTCGACCAGCGAAGTTAAGCAACCTTTAGCCAGTAATTGGATGGGTGACCGCCCGAGTTTCCTCCGTACCTCGGAGTCGTCGGTCCCGGTTGCCAATTTATCATCTTTGGCAATCGTTACAGGTCAGTCAGAGGCTTGAAATAGTCGTGACAACTGGTTTAACCCAGATCACGGATTTTCGTTAAAGTTGCGAAGGTGAGATGGCAGTCGCTTCGTATAAAAATCAAGTGATCAAGTGTCGACCCCAACAATTTATGGGATAAGGCCAGGGAGATGATGATATGGTACACGAAGTACCAGGCGTACATAACGGACAAGGAGTTAATAAGTTGATTGCGACTAACATGTAGCCACATCGGGTTGAATCTAGTGCCGACCCCAACAATGTATGGGATAAGGCCAGGGAGATGATGATATGGTACACGAAGTACCAGGCGCACATAACGGACAAGGAGTTAATAAGTTGATTGCGACTAACATGGAGCCACATCGGGTTGAATCAAGTGCCGACCCCAACAATGTATGGGATAAGGCCAGGGAGATGATGATATGGTACACGAAGTACCAGGCGCACATAACGGACAAGGAGTTAATAAGTTGATTGCGACTAACATGGAGCCACATCGGGTTGAATCAAGTGCCGACCCCAACAATGTATGGGATAAGGCCAGGGAGATGATGATATGGTACACGAAGTACCAGGCGCACATAACGGACAAGGAGTTAATAAGTTGATTGCGACTAACATGTAGCCACATCGGGTTGAATCAAGTGCGGACCCCAACAATGTATGGGATAAGGCCAGGGACGATGATGATATGGTACACGAAGTACCAGGCGCACATAACGGACAAGGAGTTAATAAGTTGATTGCGACTAACATGTAGCCACATCGGGTTGAATCAAGTGCCGACCCCAACAATGTATGGGATAAGGCCAGGGACGATGATGATATGGTACACGAAGTACCAGGCGCACATAACGGACAAGGAGTTAATAAGTTGATTGCGACTAACATGGAGCCACATCGGGTTGAATCAAGTGCCGACCCCAACAATGTATGGGATAAGGCCAGGGAGATGATGATATGGTACACGAAGTACCAGGTGTTTGTCACCCATGAAATTAATTTTACTCGGGTATATACGCGGGGCACGGGTATGATTAACATTTGCAAATCAAATGACCGTTTTGTGAAATAACAAGTAATTGCATGTGCTGGAAAAGTACGTCAATAACTATGTGAGGTAAATATTTATTTGGGTTGTGTACGTCATTACCAGTAAACAATGGCGTACGTAGGTCGTAAAATGAAATATGTAGTACCTACAAAGGCTCCTAACGTCACGTGTTTTGGTTTATTTGACGCGAGGCGATTAAAAAATACGTCCCCACGCCTGTATTCCCCGAAGGGATATGGAGAGGCCACATTTCACCGACGATGATGTGAAGTGTCAACGTGACAGATGGTGAGTCTCATCATAAAAGGCAGGTTTCCTCACGATGTTTTACTTCACCGTAAACCAGAGTGTGACACCACAAAAGCTTTTAGAAAAGCTCATTGGTACAGGCCCCGCTGGGATTCGAACTTGCGTTGCTTGCGCAGTCAGCCAAAGTCAAAGCCAGCCGGAAAAAAATCTACTTGGCTTGATAATCAACAAGCGTATTATTTAATTGTAATGTTGTTTTTTACTAAATTTATAAAATATGAAATAATCCATGCTAATTTTTCTCAAGAATTCTTTTATTTCTCGCAACTCATTTGTAAGCTCGTGTTTTTAATATAGATGTATAGTGGACTGTATTTACTTACTCTAAAAAGGTTGGTTATAGCTCATTAACACATTCACTGCTGACATTTCAACTTCTTCGTAAATTCTCTAACAGTTGGACGCACATACGCGTTGTTAGCAGTGAACGCGTTAAACATGCCGCCCACCAAGAAATAAACTGTTTCTTATAAATTCTAACTCAAAATAATAATATATTATGATAAATTGCAGATCGGGGTATGTGGGATTTTTACCTCACTAAAACCCCCCCGGTGGCCATCCTCAGTGCTCAGGGGGGACTCCGGGTACTCTGATAGAATGCACCGGTGTCCCCCCACACTTTGCCGGGGCAGCTCTGACGCCGCCCCTGGAGGACTCATTAAACACGTATACTCCGGTTATCTACATCTATCTACACTATACTGTAAGGCCTCAGCCTTAAAAGCTGGTTAAAACCTCTTTCGGTATAGCTAGACTTTATGAAGTATATTTAAATTATCCTAAAAAGAATTCGAAAAAGAACGAAGAATAGAGGGCTTGTCAGACGGCAGAACGAAATGGAAGGAATATAAGAAATAAAAGTGAAAAACAATACATCAATTTTATTTTATATAGAAAATAGTAGTGATCCCGGTGAGCGAGGGACCCGAGTCGGGGGTCGCTCGCCATAATACTATTATAAAGAGGAAAGATTTTTATTTTTGTGTGTATGTTTGTAACGGATAAACTCAAAAACAACTGTGTCGATTTCAAAAATTCTTTCACCTTTGGAAAGTTACATCATTAGCGAGTAAAATAGGCTTTATTTTCTCCCCGTACTCCCACGGGAACGGGAACTACGCGTGTGAAACCGCACGACGTCCGCTAGTGTAATATACAATAACTGCCTAGGTACCGCAGATGTTGAATGCATAAAACACCAAGTGAAATTCACGCGCTGCCCAACTTTTAAAATGCTTATAAATAATACAATCCCTGTGCTTATTACACAGTAACTCCACTCGTGCTCTGCCCCTCCATGGAGCACTCACCGCAGGAACATAACACTACTCAAAGGTAGCTTTATTTGGCTACAATTTTCTGTAAGGTGGAGGCCCAGTCCCCAGTCAGGCAGCTCCAAATATAGGAGTACCCGTTAAGCTCTCCCTCCCTCTAAATAAAGTTGGTATAAATATTTATAATAAGTAGGTACATTTTTCTATATTTCCACGTTTTGTAGATAATTCAAAGCGGTTTTGATTTTGTTTTCACCATTATGTTTGAATTACGTACCCTTTGCTTTAACTAGTAAAAAAAAATTGATTGACAACAGACAGAAGTGTCAGATGATCAATCGAATGAAACTTTATTCTAGGGATGTTGATACTTCTCTCAAACCATTTTTGAATCGAATCGAATGCTTGAATTGTTATCATAAACATTGATTCATATGCAACTTTTATAACCACAAAAAAAAACGGTTTATTGAAAAAAAGTGCTAATGTATTATTTTCTCTGTTAGGTACTGTCTTTGAACAAAAGTCTATCTTAAATAGATTGAACTTTACTCAAATATTATATTTACGTCGTTACAGTTGAAAATTGAATTTCCCTAGTTTTTTCCGAAAAAGCTCAATGTTTTTATTAATTACATAAAATTTTATAGTATGGGCTTGACGATATGATGAAAGTGTAAATGGATCGAATCGATTCACAAATATATATTACGTTAGATCATACGCACTCGAAACGATATTCCTAACAATCGAACGATTGTAGAAATAATTGACTCGACCTGACGATGAAACAATCGAGAGTTTTTTCCGAGTCACGCCGAATCTAGCTGAATCAGTGGCGACTATACTCGAGTCGTACTCGCTAATCTTTGAACTATTTAATCTATCATGATTAAATCTGTCGCCATCACACATCCCTAGTGAGTGTCAGTAAGTAAGGAAAGGTTAAGCTTTGTTTATGTTACGATTGTATTGATTTTATAAATTTTGGGTTCGAAACAAAGTATTATAAAGATCGGAAAATAAAACTGTTTGATAACTAGATCTTACAGTTATCTGGTATTAAGTAATCATTCCTAATTACTTCTAATAAACTCATACGTAAGCTGGACACCTAAGTCTGGACACCTAAGTCTGGATTGTGCTGTGTATGGAATAGTTTAACAAAGTATAAATACCAAATAAATTGTTAAAACTAACACAAAAATGCTTCAAAGACAGTATTACAACGAACAAGACTTGAGAAAACGACAAATAGACACTTTAAAGATCTTTAACGAGAATGTGACGGAAGTAATGGAAAATACAGAGTACAAGCTAGATTTCACTGTACACGATATGAAAATGACCCTGACCGTGGTCTTAGGGCCTGAATTCCCCAACGAGAGGCCTACAATATTCGTGAACCCGCCAATATCGCACCCTTGGTTGATGGAAATGTCGAATCAAGTTGTTGGCGCTCCTGGATTGATGAATTTTACTCTCCACTCCGACTTAGGTCGTGTAGTACAAGCTATAATAAGGGAGTTCCAGAAATCTCTGCCAGGCATGAGTGCGGAGGACAAGTCTAGTGAAGTGAGCCCCCAGTCACAGTATAGCTGTCAGTCGCTAATGTTCCCCGAGCTCGGTGACTTTAATATTGAAGAATTACAGGAGATTTTGGCGAATACAGATCTCCAGGTCGGTAATTACTTGATATGTATTTTTTAGGAGACATGCTGTGCTTTGTGGGTTTACCTGCTTAGTATTAGGAATAAAAACTATGGTTATAGAAACAATATAAAATGTAGAGGGAGTCCAAGGAAGAACTACTATGACCAAATTAATAGTATTTCACAGAATGGTCAAATTCGGAGCACTCGTAACTGAAGGAAGTTGAAGAGATGCATGAATGTGGATGAAGCAAGGTATGTAAGGATTGTAGCATGTGGCAAATGGTGGTCTCTGCCTACTCCCATGGGATACAGGCGTGAACACATGTATATTAAGAATTTTGTTCCTGAGAATTTTGTTGTTGGTGAGAGCCGTGGTGGCCTCGGGGTATGAGCAATCGCCTGCTACGCAAGCGACGCAAGTTTGAATCCCAGCGGGGCCTGTACCAATGAGTTTTTGTAAAAAAAAACTTATGTATAGTGATTTCACACCACATGTTTTACGGTGAAGGAAAACATCGTGAGGAAACCTGCATATTTCTGAGAAGTAATTCAATGACGTATATAAAGTGTCTGATACAGCGATGGGCTCACCATCTGTCACGTTGGCACTTAATCATCTTTGGCGAAAATTGGGTGTTGTGATTGCAACACCTCTGCCTACCCCTTCGGGGTATACAGGCGTGAGCATATGTATGTATGTAAAAAAATTTTTGTAAATTCATCATTTGCAAACAGACAATGTATATATAATATATAGATTATTAATTTACCTTCCAGGATAAACTAATCGAAAACAGTCCACAGTTATTAGAACTGGACATGGAAACCGAGGAGCTGATGAATAGCATCCAAGAAATAGCGCATGACAACATTGCTAAGCAACAAATGCTTGATGACATGAAAACAGAAATGATAGATCGCATTTCAACGATATTCCAAATGAAGATAAATTATGAAGAGTTGAACAGTAAGCACCAGAAGTTATCGGAGATGTACGATCCTCACCGTATCAGGGATTGTTTGAAGGAGGCTGCGTTGAAGGCTGATGAGGAGTCGGAAGTGATTGCTGAGCAGTTTTTAATGGGTATTCTTTATTTTGTATCTAGTATTTATGTATAATAAAGCTTAAATTAAGTCTATGTAGCATATATAGTTATAATTTATTTATTAATGTATTTATTAAAAAATAGCCGTGGTGGCCTCGGGGCTAGAGCAGTCACCTGCTACGCAAGCGACGCAAGTTCGAATCCCAGCGGGGCCTGTACCAATGAGTTTTTCTAAAAACTTATGTACAGTGATTTCACACCACGTGCTTTACGGTGAAGGAAAACATCGTGAGGAAACCTGCATATGTCTGAGAAGTAATTCAAAGACTTCTGTATGGTGACTGTGACGGCGATGGACTCACCATCTGCATGTTGGCACTTAATCATATTCGGTGAAATGTGGCTGTTGTTTTTACAATACCTCTGCTTACCCCTTCGGGGACACTTTTGGGATGGTGTGAGCATATTGATTTGAGTAGTCGCCTACTATACAAGCGATGCAAGTTCCCGGAGGTGCATGTTCCAATAAGCATTTCTAAAAAAAATTCACCACATGCTTTACTGTGAACGAAAACAGCGTGAGGAAAGGTATATATGTATAGTGCCTGTGACGGCAATTGACTCATCATCTGTCACATTGACACTTAATCAAAGATGATTAAGACGGTGAAGTGTGTTGTTATTAACACCTCTGTCTACCCCTACGGGGAATACAGGCGTGAGCATATGAATGTACGACATTCACGAATTTCCTTTAAAGTTTTTAACTGACTCAATCATATTCATTTCCAGGTAAAATGCCAGTGGAAACATTCATAGCAAAGTTTGCTGAGAAACGGGCATTGGGCCAAGCCCGCAGAGCAAGGGAAGAAAGATTAGCTCACCAACTAGCCCAGCTTGATCGAGCTATATAAGCAATCTATGAGTTTGCTAAAAACTATACAGAACAGCTAAGAATCCCATTCACCACATAACCTGGCTTGATCGAGCTATGTAAGTGAAGAATGAGTTAGCTGAGAAACTATTAAAAACAGCAAAGACCTCTACTCACCAGCTAGCCTAACTTGATCAAGCTATGTAAGTGAAGAATGAGTGAATTAAGTGACTCTTCAAAATAGTTAAGAATTCCACTCACCAGCAGAGCTAGCTTAGCTTGATGGAGCTATGTAAGTACTCTATGAGTTAGCTAAGAAACTATACAGAACAGCTAAGAAGTCCACTCACCAGCTAGACTAGCTTGATCTAGCAGTATAAGATAAGAATGAGTTAGCTAAGTAACTATTCAAAACAGCTAAGATGTCCTATCACCAGCTAGACTAGCTTGATCGAGCTATATAATAAGCACTATGAGTTTGATAAGAACTATACAGAACAGCTAAGAATCCCATTCACCAGCTAGACTAGCTTGATCTAGCAGTATAAGAGAATGAGTTAGCTAAGTAGCTATTCAAAACAGCTAAGATGTCCTATCACCAGCTAGACTAGCTTGATCTAGCAGTATAAGAAAAGAATGAGCCAGCTAAGAAACTTTTCAGAACAGCTAAGAAGCCCGCTCGCTAGCTAGCCTGGCTTGATCGAGCTGTATAAGAAAATAATGAGTTAGCTAAGAATATCTAAGAAGCCTAATATGATACCAAGAAATTAAAAAGTATAGCGAACGACTGCCATGTGCCCCAACTCTATAGGTTTTGACACGTTCCAACATCAGCACTTCTTGTATGGAGACGTAAAACTTCCTACACTCGCCGCTAGGGGCGCTTTTTAACGATCCCATACAAAATGGTCATCTCAAGCTACAAAATTATACATAGTACCTACTTTTAGTATTGTCCATATTTTTTATGATTTATATTGTATTACTCAAAATTGTATATTTATATTATTTTTTAAAAGAGTAATTACTGAGTTTCTTGCCAGGTTCTTCTCAGTAAAAGCAACCTTCCGAACCTGGCGGTATCATGTATAATACTGTATAGTTATGTCATTCTGACCATTTGAAAGTACTTTGTTAAAAGTCTAATCAAATAAGGCTTTGTCGTCACAATGAGAAAACCTATAACTTGGGGATTAATACCAATATATACTATACTATGAAATGGGAACATTTTCTGAATCAGTACTTGGGCAAAGGTCAAAGTCAAAAATATCTTTATTCGATTAGACTTTTTACAAAGCACTTTCAAATCATCAGAAAGACATAATTTACAAGATTATACATGCTACCGCCAGGTTCGGAAGGTTGCTTTTACTGAGAAGAACCTGGCAAAAAACTCAGTAATTACTCTTTTCAAAAAAAAATATTATACAATTTTAAGAGTACAAAATAAATCGCTTAAGAAACATAAGGAGCATATGAGAATCTCCCGATCTGCCGTGGGATAACTAACATGTCGTTATCCGACATCTGAGGCAATGTTGCAATGTTATTACAGTTGTGTGACAGTGACAGATGTATACACGTCAAATACATCTGTCTCATAATAAGAGTAAAGCTATCATGGCAATAAGAGCTCATGGTAAGGTCCCTGGTCGAGTTTTAACTTTTAATGCTATTATAATGAGAAAAATATTATCGATCTGTGCTTCTGCATATTCAATACCTTGAATAGTTTTAGAAATAACCCAAGTAAGGTAAAGTCCGCAGTCATGGACAGTATAAGCGAGAGTTTTTTTTCATATTTACTATGTAATTTCTTTATTTTTCAACAAACATTCTTAAGGATTTGGAGGTAAATTAAAAGCTCTTTTCCTAATCAGAATGTTTAATTTCAGTTAAGTACTTAGTAAAATGAAATAATATAAATTAAAAACACTCCTACTTAGACGCCATTAATGGACGGAAAAAATCCAGTGTTGTGTTTTAGGGCTAAAATGATAATTTATAGTATGGGTTATATTATAAAATTGATGCATTTCTATTGACAAATCATTAAATAATATTAATTTCAACAACGACGATACACCAGACACAAAATAAGATGATAAGTGTACCTTGCATCGCGATTCTAGTAAGAAATTACTATTCCCGACACCCAATGACACCGCGAAACTAACAACCGTTATGGCCGCAATCAAAATGGGTGTCAGTTGTCAAAAACAGGTTATGACAGCTATAATACTGGCACAACTTATCGGTATTGACATTTGAAAAATACTGCGCGTTTCCTTAATTTTGGAATAAAAATAAAAAAGTCCATGATTGGTCCGCGTCCAACATAGGCCTTTACCTTACTTACCTCCAAGTCATAAATAAGTGTTGTCATTGAAAAATCACAACGGTTAAATTTTCACCGCAGTTTTTGCATGTTATGTTCAATACAACAGTTTTGGTAAATAACGACATTATAGACTGACCCGACTAGCGACTGTAACTCTATTCAATAATATTAGACTGTAACGCCGTCTGGCGCCGTCTATGTGTAGACGTCGCCCCACGTTGGGCGCCAATTGTATTCAATTCAATTCAAAATATCTTTATTTGATTAGACTTCTTACAAAGTACTTTCAAATCGTCAGAAGGACACAAAATACATTATACATGATTATAAATGTTACCACCGGGTTCGGAAGGTAGCTTTTGTTGAGAAGAACCCGGCAAGAAACTCAACAATTACTCTTTTAAAAATATATATATTATACAATGTTTTTGGTTACAGTATTTATATCTCACGAATATAAGCCCATGGACACAGTACAAATGCTCAATTGTCAAATATAATAACTAAAATATTACAAATATTTGTGAGCATGGCAAATTCCAGCCAGTCAAAGCAAAGATCAAACTAAGATTAATTAATTGTAGCAAAAGTACAGTGCCAATGGGAGTATTTACAATAATTTTCCGACAAAGATACATCCCAGGGTTCCTTATCACAAATATAATCACTTACAGTATAATATCCTTTTCTGAGCAAAACTGCTTTGATGGTCTCTTTAAATTTATTGAAGGGCAAGTTTACAATTTCTGTTGGTAATTTATTATAGAAGCGTGTGCACTGTCCTAAAAATGAGCCATGTACTTTCTGTAAGCGATTCGCAGGCACTACAATTTTGTTTTTGTGCCTTGTGTTTATGTTATGCACATCACATTTCTTTTGAAACGATCCAATGTTTTGATGCTTATTATTGGGGATTTGAACCCCCTTGCAATAAATTAAGTTCTCACAGCCTTTTCACGTTTTATTTTATTAGACACGTGAGCGCAGCACACGACATTACACACACACACAATTCCAGCAGTAAACAAAAAAGAACTTCACCTACACATAGATGGCGCCAGACAGCGTTACAAGACTATTTTTGAAAGAGGAAGATAATGTCTCCAAGGGAATTCTTTCGGAAGAGATAGGAAGATTTTCGCTTGTAAATAGTTTTAATACATTCCATTTCTAGTATATTTATCATATAATTATTATACTTATAATATTACTATTAAATACTAGCTTCTACCCGCTACTTCGTGCGTGGTACATATAACTTTCAAATTCATTTTTACACCCTTAGGGTTGGAATTCTCCAAATGTCATGTCTCTATGACCAGCGGTTTAGGTTGTGCGGTGATATATAGGGTCTAGACTTCCTTAGTGTATACCTACACCTCACCAAGAACACACCCTCCAAATGTCATGTCTGTAGGACCAGCGGTTTAGGTTGTGCGGTGATATATAGGGTCTAGACTTCCTTAGTGTATACCTACACCTCACCAAGAACACACCCTCCAAATGTCATGTCTCTAGGACCAGCGGTTTAGGTTGTGCGGTGATATATAGGGTCTAGACTTCCTTAGTGTATACCTACACCTCACCAAGAACACACCCTCCAAATGTCATGTCTCTAGGACCAGCGGTTTAGGTTGTGCGGTGATATATAGGGTCTAGACTTCCTTAGTGTACACCTACACCTCACCAAGAACACACCCTCTAAATGTCATGTCTCTAGGACCAGCGGTTTAGGTTGTGCGGTGATATATAGGGTCTAGACTTCCTTAGTGTATACCTACACCTCACCAAGAACACAGTACATCGTCGGGATGAGAGAGGGAAGAGACTGGACGCAGCTCAGCGTGCTTTCTTACTTTGACATGACATAACAAACAACTTGTCACTATTGACATTGACATGACATATTTTTTATTTTTTTTATTTATTTAATGGCGATGAGCTTATGTAATACTATTTAAAATTCAAGTGATTGTTGAGAAAGAAATCTTGTAAATTGTTAAAAATATGTAGAGGAACCACAGACTTTCCTAAGCTTGGATTTTCCAACAATTTTGTCGTTTTAATTTTGGTGTTGTTATCAAGAATAAATTTTTCAGTTATACATCACTTTTGTATTTTGGTTTAACACTTTCCTAACATTATTAACATACGGACTCAAGTCTTTTTGCTATGTCGGTTAGACGGATAATTGCTTAAATTGACAATGTTTGAAATAAATTATTGAAACAATATACATTCAAATTATTTTTGAGACGTACGATTATATCTATATGTCTGCATATTGAATGCGCAGTGGTCATTTCATGAGTCTGTCTGTCTGTGTGGCACGACGTATATAAAATTAGTGGGACAAAAATATCTTCTTCCGTTTTAGATTCATTAACCTTATTTTCGCATAAAAATCAGCGGTAACGTAGAGTTATTCACGTGAAATCTAACTACGTTTTTATTTTTTTCCTCCCACTAATAGTTCCCGAAATAATCCCATAAAACCATTTTTCGAAACCATTAACCTTCTCCTTAACTTAACAAGGTCAATGACCGCGTACTTAATGTAAGGTAAACGCGGCCGCGCGTTCATTCAATCGCTTAAAGCCGCGAGCTCTTCGGCCCTTAGCAACCATAGCCTATAACTACGTTATCGTTGGAGCTAGATATTTTACGACTTCAACATTCATAAAACCCTACAACTTCTAGAAGACAACTGTTCCTTTTTCTCCGACACCCTGAATATGGTCATACACATAAGCGTACTCTGGACCCGGTTTAGGGGGTCTTGGGGGTGTTATATGCTGGTATACATAGTCATATTCCTCGGGTTTGTCCGGCTGGTAGTGTTCTGGAATGGCAATCTCCTGTCGGACGGGTTCAATGTAGTCGTATATAGGTTCTTCCGTCCTGTTTTCCATGTTCGAAGCCAATTCTACTGTCTGGAAAAAGAAAACATCAGCTCTCGGGTAAAGTGCCTAGATAAGTTACATTACTGTAGCCAGGGCCCAGTCTCCGGTGTGCCATACCCTGACCATGCTCAATGCCCTCCTAGATGCCAGCCCTGAATGTGATTTGTTTGCGGATGCATGGAACTATATTTTGTCTGAATGTTTGAGATTCTGTGAGGTTAAGTATGCGAGAGTATCCACGATTTTATAAGTGTATATTTTATAAGGCATAAGATCACTGTTCGAAAATGTCAATGTTAATTATTGTAATTGGTATGTCCGTAATAATTAACTATAAATAAAAATAAATAAATTATCTCGCGCATGCGCTAATAGAAACGATAAAAAAATGTATGGAAAGACATAGATCTGTCACGTGACATATGTCATTCCCGTGACATATGTCATTCCCGTAGATTTTGTATTGTTTCTAGTAGCGAAGCGTGAGCATAATCTTACTTTGTCTACATGCCCTAGTGTGTTGGAATGATAAACTATATTTTAAGCATCACCATTTTGAAAATCAAGCCACATGAGTACCTAGTGCGAGTTTTCTAAAAATCACCGTCACAAGTCATCGCATTGACGTAAACGCAGATTTATAAAATCGTAACACTGCCATCTGTCGACCTACTGATGATATTTTGACGGCGTTTTTATGGAAACTCGCACTTAATCATTATCAGCCAACACCAATGAGGTTATCTAAAATTATTGTCACACCACCTGCTGTATGATGAAGGAAAACATCGTGAAGAAATCTGTACATGGCTGAGAAGTAGTTGCCGATGAACTCACTTAATACATACATACATATGCTCACGCCTGTATTCCCCGAAGGGGTAGGCAGAGGTGTTGTAATCACAACACCCACTTTTCACCGAAGATGATTAAGTGCCAACGTGACAGATGGTGAGTGCATCGCCGTCTCAGACCACTTTACATACATCATTGAATTACTTCTCAGAAATATGCAGGTTTCCTCACGATGTTTTCCTTCACCGTAAAGCACGTGGTGTGAAATCACTGTACATAAGTTTTTTTAGAAAAATTCATTGGTACAGGCCCCGCTGGGATTCGAACTTGCGTCGCTTGCGTAGCAGGCGACTGTTCAAACCTCAAGGTCACCACGGCTCACTTGATAATATTCGGTGATATGTCCACATGTCACTTACTCTTTCGGAGTCTCTTCTGGGATTACGTGAGCATATTTATTTATGTATGGCATTAGCTAAGACTTATCCAGACTGCCAGCTACTTCTGGGAAATTGCAGATGAAAACAATAACACTGTCCGACCTGGGCATTGAAACCAGGTCCTCATGTTCTCCAGTAGCCCACTAGATACACATGCTCACGCCTGTATCCCATGGGGGTAGGCAGAGACCACCGTTCGCCACATGCTACGATCCTTACACACTTCTTTCACTTCATCCACATTCATGCATCTCTTCATACACTTCCTTCGGTTACGAGTACTCCGAATTTGACCATTCTGAAAAATACTATTAATTGTGTCATAGTAGTTGTTCCTTGGACGCCCTCTACCGACACTTCCGGTCACATTCGCTTTGTAAATTTGTTTCGTTAATCGCCTTTCAACCATCTCAACATACTTCTTTCAATTCTGGTCACCACATCATTCTTCAACTTGCAATTATATATAAGTATCACACATTTTTTCATTCGATCTCCTATGGTGGATACGATGGCCCAAGATTAGAACTAAATAATTTACCTCAAGCCTTGTTGGTTTTCTTTTAATCATTCTAAAAAGTAAGAATATTATAAATCCTGAGGTCACAACAGCAATCGTTATAATTGCTACCCAGCCAGTGCTGTTGGTGGTACCTGGAAACGATTTATCATGTAAGTAGAGCCGTGGTGGCCTCGGGGTTCTAGCAATCGCCTGCTATGCAAGCGACGCAAGTTCGAATCCCAGCGGGTGCCTGTCTCATGATTTTTTTCTAAAGTGCAATGATTTCACACCACATGCTTAACGGTTAAGGAAAACATCGTGAGGAAACCTGCATATGTCTGAGAAGTAATTCAAAAGACGTATGTATAGTGCCTGTGGCGGCGATGGACTCACCCTCTGTCACGTTGGCACTTAATCATATTCGGTGAAATGGGGGTGTTGTTACAACGGGCACTGTGAAAGTCAAAAATATCTTTATTCGATTAGACTTTTTACAAATCACTTTCAAATCGTCAGAATGACATAATTATACAGGATTAAACTTGCTACCGCCAGGTTCGGAAGATTGCTTTTACTGAGAAGAACCTGGCAAGAAACTCAGTAATTACTCCTTTAAAAAAAATATTATACAATTTTAAGAGTACAAAATAAATCGCTTAAGAAACAAGCTCATGGACACAGTTCCAATGCACAAATCTCGATAAAATTTACTTAATTAAAAATCTAGTACATCTACTCATAACTAAATGCGTAGCTTGAGATGGCCAGCCCCCACAAGCAGCACCTGTTCACAAGTATGACGTGAATGCCAGCCATTGTACATAGGTAAGTGGGTAGGTACTTACTCTTAGCATTAAAATTTTCAGGTTTCGTTTTATTTACATACAAATTGTATGTAATTATTTGTCGTTCCTCATACTTTCCCACAGAAGCTTGTTTATAGTGAACACAGAACAGTCGCGTGCCTGGGTATAATATTACATTATAGAAGTTACCTATATGGCTACTGGCAGTTATACTGTTGAAAAACATACCTGCAATTATGTCTGAAACAAGAGTTAATTAAAGTAACTAAAAACTAATTACAAGTAGAAAACTTGGCCCAAATCGGGGTCTCTCGGGATCGTGCCAAGAAGGCTGGCAGCATTGCCACGTTGAATTGCAATGCTGATTCTCTGAGCGAGAAAAGCCCCAGCCCGCCCAGAGTAAATTTTATGTAAACTCGCTCCGCGGACGACTCCGCGCTAACTGGGTTTAGTTTCATGCTTTATTTCACGGGACCCTAACATTTTTTCTGCATAAATGAAGCCTAAGTTACTCCTTGAAACATTAGCTATTTGCCAGTGAAAGTCCCGTTAAAATCGGTCTAGCCGTTTCAGAGCTTAGCCGGAACAAATAGGCATGTATACAGATAGAGATGGTTAAAAAAATTGTTTTACGTCAGCACCTACTTATCCTATATACTTACATTAAAAGCAGTTAAATTAATTAACGCTTCAATTAAAATTTCATTTATCTGCATATATTTATATTTTGGTGAGGACCGAGGGAGTTGAGCAGTTCGAATCCCAGCAGGGCCTGTACCAATGAGTTTTCTAATAACTTATGTAAAGTGATATCACACCACGTGCTTTAGGGTGAAGGAAAACATCGTGAGGAAAGATGCATGTCTGAGAAGAAATTCAAAAACGTATGTATATTCAAATTCAAATTCAAATTCAAAATATCTTTATTTGATTAGACTTCTTACAAAGTACTTTCAAATCGTCAGAAGGACACAAAATACATTATACATGATTATAAATGTTGATAGTCTTAGGCACTATAAACATTTATAATCTGAGACTGCAATAGACTCACCATCTGTCACGCTGGCACTTAACAATCTTCGGTGAAAAGTGGGTGTTGTTACAGGAACTCTGAATACCCCTTCGGGGAATACAGGCGTCAGCATTCGCACCCTCAGAACGATAGAGGTTCAACCAAATTTTTTTTTATCCATATTAAAAATCGTTAAGTTTGAATTTATAATTTAGGTAGTAGATATTTTACCAGTTTTTAATACAATTTATTTAACTGTATGGATTATAGATAAGTTAAAAAAATAATAGTTTATAGTTTATCATCATTGCTATTCAACGTGGCAATGCTGCCAGCCTTCTTGGCACGATCCCGAGAGACACCGATTTGGGACAAGTTTTCTACTTGTAATTAGTTTTTAGTTACTTATTAGTTACTTAATTAAAATAGTTTATATATTTTTTTATTACGTGTTACATTTTGAGATCTTAACAAAAAAAAATATTTCTCGAATTTTTGAGTTGCGCCATTATCGATCTTAGGGTGTCAATTATGTATGTAAGATCTTACTTGAGCCTAATGAGTGCTGGCAATTAAAATCAATCACTTTATCTGTTATTTCCACAACTTTCTCCCTGCCTGTTGATTTCAGAAGATTTATTGTCTTCGACCCTGAAAAACATATAATTGAAAAATATATTTATTTATTTATTTATTTACACTTTATGCACAAAAGTACAAAGGTGGACCTAATGCTATAGCATTTTCTACCAGTCAACCAATTATAATAGAATACAAACAATAGGAGCGGGTGTGCATGGAGATGGACAAGGACATAGGTTCACATTGATAAACTTATAAACGATTAAAATACAAATATATACCGTACAAGAATAATATAATATACATATTAGCAGGTAATCTACAGTTACACTAACCGCGCAAAACCCTATTAAAAAATGCCATCTGCTACTTTATTCTGTAAGGTTTCTCAGCGTCGAACTGGACGACGAGCGTTGGTTTTCATCATAGAAAATGTATACATAATACGTAGAGGATAAATTGGAGAGCGACGCTGAGAAATCTGTGTGAATAACTCGGCAGGTGAGTGCAGCTTAAATCGATCCAGCAGCTTCAAAGATATATATAATAAAATTGAAGTGTCTATTTGTAATACCAAATTAACAGTACATACATATGCTCACGCCTGTATTCCCCGAAGGGGTAGGCAGAGGTGTTATTATCACAACACCCACTTTTCACCGGATTTGATTAAGTGCCAACGTGACAGATGGTGAGTCTATCGCCGTCTCAGGCACTATACATACGTCTTTGAATTACTTTTCAGAAATATGCAGGTTTCCTCACGATGTTTTCCTTCACCGTAAAGCACGTGGTGTGATATCACTGTACATAAGTTTTTTAGAAAAACTCATTGGTACAGGCCCCGCTGGGATTCGAACTTGCGTCGCTTGCGTAGCAGGCGACTGCTCTAACCCCTAGGCCACCACGGCTCTTTTAAATTAACAGTGTTTTACAAAATTGATGTGAAGAATTCGGCGCAGGGTATTATGCAGTATAGTCTTTGTATACTATATACAAATTAGTTTATTCACACACACACAGTTACAAGAAGGGATTATATACAATCAGGCACACACAATCACGATAAAGAACATAAGTATGGTACAAATAAAGTTACGGCAAGAAAAGGTAAAAGCGCGTGAACGGGAGCGATTCAGAACGCACTTATTTACACTTGTTCACACAACAACAGCCACGACCCGACTCCATTGCAGTGCTAGGAACCTGAAGTGGACTGATTATCGTACCAGGGGCTGGCAGGGGCGTAAAATTATCGTACACGGATCGAAATTATCGTACTTTTTAGAATAATGTCTATTATAGATAAATAAATCATATAAAATGTAATATTGATATGCATGCAAGTACTAATAAAAATTTTGCTGCTCTAGAAAATGACCTTTTTATTTTTATTTTATTTTTATTCTATAAGTAATAGACATAATATTTATTCACATGAAATATGGTACAATGGGTAGGTGTTATTAAAGGTTATAAGAATCACATATTTCACCCAATTTTCGTCATTTAATGAAAAAAATATGCTACTGCGATTTAGACTATCAAAGCATGGGTAAAAAAATATAAATTCTCAAATTTTGCATCATGATAGAAATTATCGTACAATCTGCGTACGATAATAACATACTATCGTACATCGTACGTAGGCACAAAATTATCGTATGTGTACGATAATTATCGTACGGTTCCGAATACTGCTCCATTGGCGCGTGGATTCAAATTCAAATGCCGCGCACTCATTGGTCGCCGTGCGCGGGGAACTTTGTTCCATATATCAACATAGTATGGTGCATAGCGTAAATTAGCCGCATTCCATACTTACTGCAGATACTAAAATGGCATTACACAGACGTACAATACGTCACCAATATCATCACAGAGCAATGCCACAGATAATATAATATTAACTTGCAGACATACAATATGTCACCACAGACAACAAACAATTCCCATCATTATATTTTCTACAATGGATATCTTTGTCTGTCTGTCCGTCTGAAACGGTTCTACCGATTTCAACGGGACTTACACTGAGGGATATCTGATGATTGAAGGAATAACTCAGGTAACATTGATTTAAAAAACATTAGGGTACCGCGGGTTGCCCATAATATTAAGTATTCGCGGCTCAAAGCTAGCCTGATTATATAACTAAAGCGTTAATAAGCAATTATTAATTGTACGTATACTACTAACTTTTTCTCTGCCTGTCCGTCTGTCAATCTGTTGGTTTGTTCCGGGTAAACTCTACGTTCCGGGCTGGACCGATTTCAATGACAGATAACTGGTGTTACAAGGAGTTACTTACTCTATATTAAATGGGTGTGCGAATGAAATAAATAATAATAAAAAAATAAGCATAGGTATTGTAACAACACCCACATTTCACCGAACATGATCAAGTGCCAACGTGACAGATTGTGAGTCCATCGCCGTCTCAGCCACTATACATACGTCTTTGAATTACTTCTCAGACATATGCAGATTTCCTCGCGATGTTTTCCCTCACCGTTAAACACCGTAATTATAAAATAATACAATATATTATATTATAATATATTGTATTGTGATAATCAAAGTTCAAACTAACCTTTCAATCGGAGGGTAATCGTACGACTTTTTTCTATTTTGGTGAATTTTTTTGTAATACACAGTAGTCCCATCTTGTCATCAAATAATTCCAGGGTTGTGATGACGGTGCAAATATTCTTGAAGCATTTGCTTCCCAGCTGAAATAATTGTTCCCCACCTGTAATTATTAATAAAATATAAAAAAAAAATACGGCCTTCACATAAAATACTTATAAATGTATAAACGTCAACGAGCCGTGGTGGCCTTGGCGTTTGAGCACTCGCCTGCTACGCAAGCGACGCAAGTTCGAATCCCAGCGTTGCCTGTACCAATGGTGAAGGGAAACATAGTGAGGAAACCTGCATATGTGTGAAACGTAACTCAAAGAATAGTGCCTGAGACGGCGATAGACTCACAATCTGTCACGTTGGCACTTAATCATGTTCGGTGAAAAGTGGGTGGTGTTATTACAACACCTCTGCTTAACCTTTCGGGGAATACAGACTTTCAATGGAGCAACGGTCTTAATTAAAAAAAAATGGCTCAGTTTCCTTACATACTTGGTTACATAAGCCACCTTCGAGCACATCAGAGCTATTTATCCGACTTGGAGTCAAAGTGGTTGCCATGGCTGAAATCGATCGGAGCAATTACATAAGTACTTACTACAGTAAAGTTTTTTAATATTCAAATGTCGCTACTTGACCTTGTGTTTTAGCGTGGCTCAAAGTGTGTTGTAATTCGCCATACTTGGCAATGAAAAATATTTATTCAGTTTAGGCCCTGATAAGGCACTTATGAATGTCGAGGAATTTACCACCGATTCGGAAACTAGCCTTCTGAGAACCGACAAGAAACTCAGCTGGCATCATGGACATTTAATTGAAACAATATAAACAGGTACAAATATTCACAATAGTGACAAATTGTATTAGCATGCAGGTAAGTGTGAAACTCAATCAAAGAGAAAATAAAAACAATACCAGATAGATTTACAAGTGTTTGCATACCATATATTGGCCAAGAACTTGTGCACAGTGATTTACTTAATTCTATATATCTTTCTCATTTATCGCATTCAACCACAGTCCACCTCAGAATGACGTGTGTGTGAATTGAGGAGACTGAGGCTAGTGCGAGTTCTCTTAAATCGCCGTCACAAGTCATTGCGTTGACGTAAACGCTGATTTGTGGGCTCTCAATAGTGTCATCTTTAGGCCGACAGACGGCGCTGTTTCGATCCTATACAAATCTGCGTTTACGTCGACGCGATGACTTGTGACGGCGGCAGTGAAAAACTCGTACTAGGCAACTTGTAACTTATAGTAGTGATAACCTAATGATTACTTACGTATTCCATACCATTGCACATAAGTATTTCTCTCTTCACACTGGCAGGACATAATTATTGTATCTCCAACATTAAACCAAATAAAATCTGTTGACAATACGATCTTTGATTAATTTGATTAGATGTGGCAAAAAAAATTAAGGCAACGCGCACACTTGGCAGGTCGAGAAAAAGATGGCAAGAAAAACTCTACGCCTAAACGAAAAACTGGCTTGAGCTCGCAAGGGATGGAAAGAGGGATGGCCACCATCTCTCACGTTGGCACTTAATCATCCGTGGGGTCCTAGCGCTATTAGGCTTTTTAAAGAAATAACCGAAAGGTTAGTCGACATCACAGGAGACCGGAGAGCTGGCAGCTACCTCGGTCAAAGAATTAGTCTTGCCATCCAAAGGGGGAATGCTGCCAGTATCTTCGGTACCTTGCCTACAGGGACTTCTTTTAATAATATATTTTAGTTATAAGATTATATATTTTTAAGGTTTTTAGTTATTAGATTATATTTATAAGGTTTTTAGCTATGTAGTTCTACATAAGTTTATATATTCAAATTATAAATAAATTTATCATCTTGCCTCTGCCTACAGGCGTTAGCATGTTGCATACCTGTCGTTACCACACCTAGGCTTGCAAAGTAACATTCTCTCGCGCTTGCACTAATAGAAACGTTAAAAAGTGTAGGTATGGAAATGACATACCGTAAATCAGTCACGCGACATATGTCATAGATTTGGTATCTTTTCTACTAGTGAAGCGTGAGGATCATTTTACTTTGTCTACTGACTGCTTCGTGCGAATTTTCTTAAAATCGCCGGCATAAGTCATTGTATGGGATCAAAATAGTGCCATCTGAGGGCCGACAGACGGCGCTGTTTCGATCCTATAGAAATCTGCGTTTATGACGACGGCAGTGAAAACCTCGCTCTAGGCCCCCAGGCTGGTGTTAAAGCGAGATGGTAGTTGTCAAAAATTATATTATCTACTGTCAAACTCATGCAAATTACCCAGGCCAAGCGGCTGACCGGTACCCCGATTACGATGCTACGCTAAGGGAAAATAGAAAATCCATTGCGTGCGAAACACTGCGCCGCTATCGTAGGCGCTGTGTCACGTATACAATCGAATTTGAATTAGAAACTATTATTATGTCCACACTTAAATTTGTACGCTATGTGCCGTGGTGGCCTTGAGGTTTGAGCAGTCGCCTGCTACGCAAACGACGCAAGTTCGTATACCAGCGGGGCCTGTACCAATGAGTTTATCTAAAAAACTTATGTACAGTGATTTCACATCACGTGCTTTACGGTGAAGGAAAACATCGTGAGGAAACCTGCATATTTCTGAGAAGTAATTCAATGACGTATGTAAAGTGTCTGAGACGGCGATGGACTCACCATCTGTCACGTTGGCACTTAATCATCTTCGGTGAAAAGTTGGTGTTGTGATTACAACACCTCTGCATACCCCTTCGGGGAATACAGGCGTGAGCATATGTATGTATGTGCATAGGATAACGGTGATATTACGCCGCGCTCGACTTATGTCCTTCTATACTAATCGCCAAAGCTGAAGTTCTATAGTTGAAATGTTTTTCGAGTATGTAAGGTTAGCCGCACACGAACCATAATATTGTCACTAAAGTATTTTCTGATAATTTTGGTATGGGTGTCATTTTCTAGGAATTTCTTTTATTGCTGAACATGATTATGACACCCATTTTAAAATCATATATGACTAATTATGTTATAATGCCCACCTTCTTCTGGTATACTCGCCCAAGTGTAGTTAACTCCAACTGACTTCAGCCAAAAAGAGACGCGACGATCCAGTTCGTTATTAGTTTCAAATGGAATTTCAGTTTCATAAAAAATTTCACTTGCAGCAGTTATCTCGGGTTCATCTTCTGCTTCGCAGTCATCTGTAACGTTTACATGATACATATATTCAGTAGTAGCTACTAGAAGCGCAGAAAAGAGATTTATAAAATAGGCTAAGCGCCGGTTACCATCAAGCTAGCACCGGTTCGGAAACTAGCCTCCTGAGAAGAACCTACAAGAAACTCAGCTAGCATAATATATATTTCAATATAATATAGTAAATAATTATTAATTACCTTGGTGATTAACTAACGTGCTTTACGGTGAAGGAAAACATTGTGAGGAAACCTGCATATGTCTGAGGAGTAATTCACAGACGTATGTACAGGGCCTTATTTTTTTTATCGTGGAGGATTCTCCACGATAAAAAAAATAAGGCCCGGTGTATCCATAACGGATTCGTTATGGATACACCAACCAACATGGATGTTCCTCGTGGTCGCTAAGTGGGAGGTGCACGTGATATGTCTTCTCATGCTTCGCCGTGACCCTCTCAGCGAATGGCCTGTCAGGCCTCTCTTTACGAGACCAGGCTATACCCGGCTTTTACACTATGGGAGGGCGCGTCGGAACACGAACGCGCCCTTCAACCGCGAGGGCCATGCGTCGGCGCCAGGACCCCCGTCCCAGCGTCCGCGGCCCTCTTTTACGGAGGCATCAGCCATTCCTCGGCCGGTCCTCCTACGACGGATTGGGTCAGACAGAGGATCTTCCTCTCTCACCCGGTCGCATCCCAGGCATGGGAGCTGCCGACCATAGCCCAAACCAGGGTCGACTACTTTTATTTAAAAAAACAAAGTAGGATTCGGCGAATTAAAGCATGAAACTACGGTTAAGCAGGGCACAGCTATTAGCTATATGTTATTCGTAGCTCGCCAGTGTTCTTACTACCTACCACTTTTCAAAGAGGTTGCACGTCGTCTGGTAGAAGCTTCTCGTGACAAGCGGGCTGGGGTTACCTCGTTCAGAGAATCACTATTGCTATTCAACGTGGCAATGCTGCCAGCCTTCTTAGCACGATCCCGAGACACCGATTTGGGACAAGTTTACTACTTGTAATTAGTTTTTAGCTACTTATTATTTATACCTAAATAATATAATTATAATAAATTGATTATTTTAGCCTGAAAAAAAATATAATAATATGTAACTTACCAATATTTATGACAAATATCACAAGCAATGGTATTAGGTAATAGGACTTCATAATTTCACAGCACTACGTTTGTTACCACAAATCTTAGCCCAATGACTGTAAATGAGGTAAAATCTATTAGGTTATGTTAATCTCAGTTTGAGTTATTTGCAATGCAACAGGAAAATGTGGTCTTTAGTGTATTTATAGACATGCCGTCACGAGTTATGAGCGCCCATCGAAATAGTAAGGGTAACTGAGTTTACAAACCAAGTATGTAGGTTGGAGTACTTAGTAGTATATTATAATGCCGATAGATGGAGCTAATTATATTGTGAATCACGCTGTAGAGATTCTCTGCAGTATACGTATATACTGAGGCTTGCTGCATCGCAAATGCTTTTCTCTTTGGAAGGAAGGAAACCAACTGATATCTGGGAAGTAATTCCAAGACATTGTATAGTCCCCTCACCATCTATGTCATAGTGCGAGTTTTCTTAAAATCGGCATCACAAATCATCGCGTTGGTATAAAGGCAAATGTGGGGAGAGCTGATCATGCATATCCCCCGTAAAAGGAGGATCTTGTTGGAGAACCGAGGCTCCAACTGTTCTAGTTGGAATCTCGGTATTGCAATGCGCTTGAAAACTCTTTTTGCGCGATTTAGGATATATTCTTGTGTATTTGTACTCAAACTTCGGATTTGTTAGCGACTAGCGCCATCTATGTAGCGAGTGGAGAAACGCTGATACACAGATTTGTATGAATCAAAATAGTCTGTGGGCCGACAGATGGCATTATTTTGATCTCATACAAATCTGCGTTTACGTCAACGCGGTCACTTGTGACGGCGGCAGTGAAAAACTCGCACTAGGTCCTATGAGGGCCTTATAATTTTGTTTGAAAAGTGTGTGTTTTACGTACGTAATCATAACTCACATACTTTGCTTTTGCTGTACAGGGAGTGCGATATAATAATATATTCTTAGGTAGTTAATACAGAGCTATTGGATGACGAAATATAAATCCGCAACATACAGTATAAACTAGGCCTATTTTTTAAATAAAACGTTTTACTCCATTGAGCGAGAGGGTTGTCAATATCTTGCATTGGAACTGTGTCCATGGGCTTACAATTTTTAAGTGAATTATTTTGTATTCATTGTATAAAATTTTTGGTTAAAAAAGCTGTGGTGGCCTTGGGGTTAGAGCAGTCGCCTGCTACGCAAGCGACCCAGCGGGGTCTAAAAACTTATGTGCAGTTATTTCACACCACGTGCTTTACGGTGAAGGAAAACATCGTGAGGAAACCTGCATATGTCTGAGAAGTAATTCAAAGACGTATATATAGTGCCTGAGACGGCGATGGACTCACCCTCTGTCACTTGATCATATTCGGTGAAACGTGGGTGTTCTAACAACAACTCTGCTTACCCCTTCAGGGACCCTTTTGGGATGACGTGAGCATATTTATTTATTAATTTTATATAAGAGAAGAGAGAAGAAGAACCGTGGTGGCCTCGGGAAGAGCCGTGGTGGCCTCGGGAAGAGCCGTGGTGGCCTCGGGAAGAGCCGTGGTGGCCTCGGGGTTAGAGCAGTCGCCTGCTACGCAAGCGACGCAAGTTCGAATCCCAGCGGGGCGTGTACCAATGAGTTTTTCTAAAAAACTTATGTACAGTGATTTCACACCACGTGCTTTACGGTGAAGGAAAACATCGTGAGGAAACCTGCATATTTCTGAGAAGTAATTCAAAGACGTATGTATAGTGCCTGAAACGGCGATAGACTCACCATCTGTCACGTTGGCACTTAATCAAATTCGGTGAAAAGTGGGTGTTGTGATTATAACACCTCTGCCTACCTCTTCGGGGAATACAGGCGTGAGCATATGTATGTATGTATGTAATTTTATATAAATTTTGATAAGAGTAATTACTGAGTTTCTTGCCAGGTTCTTCTCAGTAAAAGCAACCTTCCGAACCTGGCGGTAGCATGTATAATACTGTATAATTATGTCATTCTGATGTTTTGAAAGCACTTTATAAAAAGTCTAATCGAATAAAGATATTTTTTAGTTTGAGTTTAAAGATTGATTTTTTGTTTTAAAAATGTCTGTAAAACACTTGAATGACGTATATGCGACGTGACACCTTTTATGACGTCATTAATTCTGCTTATAATCTCGTAGATGTCATTTCGAATGATTTGTTCCTATTTCGCAATGTTTTTGTAAATATAATTTCATTTTTAATTCGATATTTGAGTAATTCGATTTATTTGTGAATCGATTCCTCAGTAGGCATAGACAAAGTAAGATTCTCCTCGCGCTTGCGTTAATAGAAAAGAAATCTATAGCGTATGTCTTTAGCGTTTCTATAGGCGAAGCGTGAGGATAGTCTCACTTTATCTACAGGCATTGTAATTCGAATCGATATTTTATGAATAGAATCGCTACCCCTACTCGTTATGTCGTATCTCAGGTTTACATAGACGAGGAAACTTACAAAATATAATAGGGCTGTTGTGTTTTATCGATTGAGTAGGCGAACCGGTGGATTACATTTACACGGGTGTGAATTACCAAACTTTGTGTGGACTGAATGACATATCCATACATACAGATAAATAAAATTAAAGTGTCTGTTTGTAAATCCAAATCACACCTTTTGATTATATTATGAAAGTATACACGGCACTAACATAGAAAACCCATTTTTTTTATTTTCTCTCCGTCTGTTTGTTCCTGCTAATGGGCCGATTCTATCAGGACTTTTACTGACCGATAGCTAATGTCTCTCCTTGTAACATTATCTCATCATCATCTCCCTGGCCTTATCCCGTACATTGTTGGGGTCGGCACTTGATTCAACCCGATGTGGCTCCATGTTAGTCGCAATCAACTTATTAACTCCTTGTCCGTTATGTGCGCCTGGTACTTCGTGTACCATATCATCATCTCCCTGGCCTTATCCCGTACATTGTTGGGGTCGGCAATAGATTCAACCCTATGCGGCTGATCACCTGATTTTTATACGAAGCGGCTGCAATCAGACCTTCGCAACAAAACGGAAAATCTGTGATCTGGGTTAAACCAGTTGTCAGACCAGGCCTCTGACTGACCTGTAACGATTGCCAAAGATGATAAATTGGCAACCGGGACCAACGGCTTAACGTGCTCTCCGAGGCACGGAGGGAACCTCGGGCGGTCACACATCCAATTACTGGCTAGGGTTAGGGTTGCTTAACTTCGCTGATCAAATGATATGCGCAGTAGCAACTGTGCCATGAGATCCTCTCTCAATAAATCATATAATAATATAACTGTGGGGGTCGTGAGGTCCGGATGCTCATCAACCTTTCAAATAGGTTGCACGTCGTCTGGTAGTAGCTTCTCGTGACAAGCGGGCTGGGGTTACCTCGCTCAGAGAATCATCATTGCTATTCAACGTGGCAATGCTGCCAGCCTTCTTGACACGATCCCGAGAGACACCGATTTGGGACAAGTCTTCTACTTGTAATTAGTTTTAAGTACTGTATATAATTAAGTATTTATTAAATAAATGCTGAACTATACAACTGTAATGTATATATTTTAGATCGAATTAGATGCGAGCTTTTATTGTAAAACGGCACAATAGCAAAGGAAACTACACTTTAATATGGATTCTAAATGGATTAATATATGAAAAAAAAATTGTGTTAAAAAAAACAAGTATTATAATATTCATGCGAGACGAATTTGCACTTGACAGCAGTTTTGGCAAGAGATAATTTTTACGCTAATTTTAGTACCGCGTAACGCTGCGGTGTCATTGAGGCCGCAATAAATGTTCCGTTTATCATTTTAGTTGTTTTGTATGACGACATAGCGCAGCGAATGAAATCAGTTGTAATCATTACGATCTGAGAATCAGACCACAGTCACTTAAACCGTGCAGAAAATAATTATATGTAAATTTAAAAAGTTGGCACTGACGTCTATGAAATAATTACTTGACATGGCGCCAAAATACCTGTCATTATTTTTTTTCATTGTTCTGTGCGTTGGTGTTGAATCAAAATCAAACAGTTTCAAACTGAAACAAGTGCTTGTATTAAGTCGTCATAACATTCGTACGCCGTTAACTAAAGGATCCAAAATACAAGAAATCACATCTCAGAAATGGCCAAAATGGCCCACGGATACTGGATTTTTGACCCCAAAAGGTGTTTTGTTAGAAGAATACATGGGGAAATATTTCTCAGCTTGGCTGAATAAGGAGGGACTTTTGTCAGGATGCCCAGAAGAAGGTGCCGTCAACATATACGCAAATACAAGACAGCGAACCAAGCAATCTGCTATAACTTTTGCTAAATCCGCGTTTGGTTTCTGCAATGTGACAGTGCATTTTAAGAACATAACAGAAATGGACCCAGTTTTCCATCCAGCTATACACAATACTTCTGAAGCATTCAAAAGCATAGTTATCGATGAAATGAATAGAAAATTAAAAGACATCGACCTTGACGAGGCGTATCTGGAACTAGAGAACATTTTGGAATATAAACAGTCACAAGATTGCACTAAAAACAGAAAGTGCAGCTTGGTTCATGATAAGAATACAGTTGTTTACCTTGTTGGGGAGGAACCTGATGTCGATGGCCCTTTTTGGGTCGGAAACGCAGCAGCTGATGCTTTTGTAATGGGCTATTACGAAGGTCTGCCTCTAAAGGAAATAGGTTGGGGAAAAATTGAGAACACTAACCATTGGGAGCTTATAACTAAATTCACAAGAGCAAATCAAGACGTAAGATTCAACATGTCTTATCCAGCAAAAGATTTCGCAAAACCTCTTATTGAATACATGTCAGAAACTTTTATTAGCAAAAACGAAACGCTTTTCACTCTGCTCATGGGACATGATTCCAATTTGAACACTGTGACGACAGCATTAGGTTTCAAATCGTTTGACTTGCCGGGACAGTATGAAAAGTTCCCAGTAGGCGGCAGATTGGTGTTCCAAAAATTTGTCGATGAAAATAACGAATATTATCTCAAGGTCGAATTTGTTTACATAACTTGGACTGGTATAAGAAAAGGTGTTGAATCTTTAAATAATCCTCCGAAGCGTGTTATATTGGAATTAAATAACTGTGTTATAGACAAAAACGGCTTTTGCCCTTGGAATGACTTTTTGAAGATATTAAAAGAATTTGTTTGAATGAAAAATTTTCACTTGTTTTTTCTCAACCTTTGCATAATCATGTTTTGTAGCGACTGATAGATAAATTCAAAACTGAAACCAAATTTACTTGACTGAATAATAGCTTAGCAGTTGCAAGATTTTTTTACCCATATTATGGTAAATTTTTCAGTAAGAACTAAAAAGGCCACTTTGGAAGAATCATAATGTGATTCGAATATGATTCTTCATCGATTCACGAATGATTCGCAATTCACCTGTTTCACACTTCCCTATGAAGATTCCTAAAATGGTCCACAAACATATGAATTGCTTTTGTGACAAATAGCATCATAAAAAGTTAGTTAGGAACTAACATCTACAATTATTGTAATCATTACTTTTTTATACTATGTAGTGATGTATAAAATACGTCATAACATCAATATACTAACTACGTGTTCCACGAATGGCGACAATCGTGATTCAACATCATCAACATCATTCAAAAACTTGTGTTATCTTAGTGTCCGGGTACTTATTGTCTATCTTTAAGTATGCATAATCATCGATACGTAATTACGTATTTACAAGAATCACTGTTGTTGAGAAAAAATATTCCTAAATGTCTTTCTTTCTTTTATTTATTTAAAGGCGATGAGTTTAAGTAAAACTATTCCGCCAATGTCAAGTGATTGTTGAGATAAATATCTTGTAAATTGTTAAAAATATGTGGAGGAACCCATTGGATTCCTCGCTGTCAAATCTCTTAAATGTCAATGTAATTCTCGCATGACAGTTGTCAATGTTGACGTAATCACTGCTATTTATTTATCAGTCACTGTCAGAGTGATCAGAGTTCATTCTTTATTTGCAAATAAAAACAATGTCCTTATTTTGATTTTCAGATGAAAAACACGATGAAATAACAAAGGTAAACGACTTTTTATCTCATAATAATATTTACAAGTATTTTTGATCGCCTTCTATCAGTAAAAACCGGCGTAGCGCCAACAGAGCACTATTTAATTCAAATCTTGGCACTCAGTATGTACTTATTCCTTATCGACACATTGTTGAGCAATTTAGACCTTGATAATCATATTTAAAGACCACTTTCTCTTTGTTCCGTCTCGTATCATTCGTATTAAACGTGACTTTAAACAAGACGTAATTGAAAGCCCTTTTAAACTTCAATAAAAATATGGCGTCTTTTTCAAGCACTGTGTTTCTGTTCTGTGTTGTGAGTTGTGTTACTTCAAAAGACGTGGTATTACGACAAGTTGTAATACTAAGCAGGCATAATGTCAGGACTCCTCTGGCTAAAGAATTGAGTTTAATATCTCCTAAGAAATGGCCGCAATGGAATGAGAAACGGGGATATTTGACAGCAAAAGGTGCTTTATTAGAAGGGTATTTGGGTGAATATTTCTATGACTGGCTGGAAGATGAAGGAATTTGGTCTGAAAACTGTCCGGATGAGAAAAACTTCTATGTCTACGCAAATTTGCAACAACGAACAATGGCAACGGCTGATGCCTTTGTTAAGAATGCATTTCCTCGTTGTGACATCACTATACACCATAGCAAAGACGAAACGGACCCAATTTTCAATCCGATAATTCATAATACATCTGAAATCTTCAGACAGAATGCGAAGGATGAAATGCGAATGCTTTTAAAACAATTACACATAAACAGTTCTTACGAAGACATCGGAAAAATACTTGATTATAAAAATTCTGAGTTTTGTCTTAAGGAAGGGAAATGTGAATTAACAACGGATAAAAATCAACCGATACTAGTTACTGAGATGAAACCAAATGTAAATGGTCCATTAAAAATCTGTAATTCGGCAGTAGACTCGTTTATAATGGAGAATTATGAAGGCTTTCCCTTAAATGATGTTGCGTGGGGACAGTTATCAAATACTAAACAATGGGACAATATTATAGATTTAAGTAGGAGTTACCATAACATAATATTTAGTATTCCAACCATAGCAAAAGATATATCAAAACCCTTGGTAGAATATGTATCTACCTTTTTTCTGGGTGAAAGCTCACCCAAAGTGACATTAATCATGGGCCATGATGCTAATATGTATACAGTACTCAAAACTATGGGTTTCAAATCATATTCGTTAAAAAAACAATTTGAACTAGTACCGGCAGGCGGGAAAATTGTATTTCAAAAGTGGAATGATAAAGTTCACGATAGAGATCTTTTGAAAATAGAATTTGTTTACTTAACTACCAAGCAAATGAGAGATGGTTTACCCTTGTCTATGGACAACCTGCCAGAAAGGATTTTATTGGAGTTGGAAGGTTGTAGCATAGACAAAGAAGGCTATTGTCTGTGGAAGGATTTTGTTGCTCTACTAAAGAACTTATAATTATTTTTCTAAATGTAAAATATGCATACAGTCTGTCTGATGGTAAGTGGCTGTTACCAGCCTATCTCAGACTAACAAATATCTTTATTAGATTAGACTTATAACATTTAATAATTATACAGAATTATACATGCTACCGCCAGGTTCGGTTCAGTTGCTGTTACTGATAATAACCTGGCAAGAAACTCAGTAATAACTCTTTTCATAAATATTATACAATTAAGAAAAAATACAAAATAAATCACTTAAGAAATATCATGTAAGCCCATGGACACAGTTCCAATGCACAAAATCTAAATATATAAAAATGAATTGCTGTTCGTTAGTCTCACCAAAACTTGAAAATGGCTGGACCGATTTGGATAATTTTGATCTTGATATATTTATGAAAGTTCAGGGGAGGTTTAAACGGTGAAAAACATAAATAATAAGTAAAGGAAACGGTGATACGAAGATCACTGGGTCAACTAGTATGTCGAAAAAAATTAAAACAAAGTTAAAGTCTAGTAGTAGTTCTCTTTATATCTAAATGCGTAGCTAGAGACCAGCCCCCACAAGCAGCACTTGTTCACAAGTATGACGTGAATGCCAGCCATTGACCTCCTCAACCAATATAGAGGGAAGTGGACAACCCGTCACCCAGACGCCCCAAGCAAAGTCATTTTAGTGAGCTTGACAACTCAAGCCAGTCAAAGATCAAAATTACTAAATGATTGCTAATGGCGCGTTACCTAATTAATACGTATGCTCACGCCTATATCCCATGAGGATAGGCAGAGACTACTTTTTGCTACGACGCGCTGCACTCATACATTGATGGGTTTACGCAATGTCTGACAAAGTACTAACTATGGCGCGAGAGTACGTAAGGGATTTTTTTTACGATATGGTCTCTCGCAGTTGGTAGGGGGGAGTTACCTCCACTGCTTAACCGGACTAAAGGGCGAGACCCAAGGGCCTCCAGCCCAGCTTAAACTTAAAAACTACGCAACGCAGCTAAGGGCACCCCGGTGCGCGGCTCGGACCTCGGCTTAGGGCGTTGCTGGGGGATGAGCTAGGGACCTGGATCTGGGGAGGACGGGGGGGAAGTACGTAAGGGACGTTGCAGCGCGAATTTGTAGGTTTACTTGCTGTGTATAAATCGTGTCGTAGACTGCCCCTGTCACAGGTTTGCCACCGTTTCCGTAATCTATACTCGCTAGCGTCTCCACCGAACATTTGTATGAGAAATTGTGCAGCGACTCCCAGCGGTGTCATTAAGAACTTAAATATATTAAATAATATAAAGAAAGATATGTTCATACATTATAATTATTAGAAAAAAAATGTGTGTTTAATATGTGGTTAAAATTTAACTACAGTACTTAATTAGATAATTAAGTTAATATTTACATGCCCTAAAATTGGGTGAAGTATGTGATTCTTGTGACCTTAATAACACTTATTTTGTACCATATTTTAATGTGAATAAATATTATTTCTATTTCTATTTCTATCTCATACAAATTGCGAGTGACGCTAGCGAGTATAGATTATAGATGATAGGGGTACAGGAATATTTACATATATACTACTTAATTCGAAAGCCTATGGTAATTTTTTTTACTGATATTCTAGTCAATATTATTTTCGGCTAGTAAAGAGATGCCATGAACAAAATAGTCATCATTATGTGAATAAATATTTTTTTTAATTTCTATTGAAAACAGTAAGTAAATATACTTAATTAATAGTTGTGTAAAAATAATTATATAATTGTATTTTTATAATCATATCACAATAAATTGTTACAAAATATTGTAATTGTTATTTTTTCATGCATTTGCAAATGTTATTATAGTACTACCTATGCCCTATGGGACCATAATGTTTTTTTTTAATAAACGTAGCCTACGTTACTCCTTGTAACATTTGCTATCTGCCAGTGAAAGTTCCGTTAATATCGGTCCAGCCGTTTCGGAGATTAGCCGGAACAAACAGACTGACAGGTGGACAAACAATTTTAGAATTATACTTTCATATGCATTTAGTGAAAAGCTGTTAATTTGAAATAGAAACTGCAATTTTATATATCTGTATAGATATACATTAATACCTAATTATACGTGGTGGCCTTGGGGTTTGAGCAGTCGCCTGCTACGCAAGCGACGCAAGTTCGAATCCCGGCGGGGACCGTATCAAGGAGATTTTCTAGAAACTTATGTGTGATTTCACTCTACGTGCTTTTCAATAATATAATACTACGATATCCCCATCTGTCACGTTGGCACTTAATCATATCACCTCTGGCTACTCCTTCGGGGAATACAGGCGTGAGGCCGTGAGCATATGTTAATTATTGTAACTATTTTTAATTAATATTTATATGAGTGTTTGTACATACATACATACATACATATGCTCACGCCTGTATTCCCTGAAGGGGTAGGCAGAGGTGTTGTAATCACAACACCCACTTTTCACCGAAGATGATTAAGTGCCAACGTGACAGATGGTGAGTCCATCGCCGTCTCAGACACTTTACATACGTCATTGAATTAATTCTCAGAAATATGCAGGTTTCCTCACGATGTTTTCCTTCACCGTAAAGCATGTGTTGTGAAATCACTGTACATAAGTTTTTTAGAAAAACTCATTGGTACAGGCCCCGCTGGGATTCGAACTTGCGTCGCTTGCGTAACAGGAGACTGCTCAAACCTCAAGGTCACCACGGCACCATGAGTGTTTGTGATTTGTTATTTAATTTATTTTGATGAGTAATTGTATAAAAAAACAGTTATTCTCAAACATTTATTTCAAGCCAAGATGGGCATCATTTTTTATTTATCCAAATAATATATCTTATTGTATTTTAGAATCACTCAAGACAATAAACTTATAATTAAGAGTTATTTTAATACTAATTATTTTGTTCACTCCCTCGTGGGGTAGATAGAAAAAATATTAACGACAAATGTGATCAGAGGATATAAAAGGTTATACGACAATATTTGCAGGGGTTAAGGTGCAAGCACATGCACCAGTCGACGCTCGTTCCCAGCGACAAATGTGGCCGAGTGACCCCTTTTTAAATTTCCCGCGACTCAAAAGGAAATACGTCATGCAGCCGCTCGGCGCTCGTTTTCAGCGACAATCAGTTAGAGCTGTAGCAAACCGTATGTATTCGTTACTGAGTAACGGGTACTCCATCTAGTACCGAGTAGCGAAACGTTACTCACGAATACTTTTAGTTACTCGCATGTTTCGTATCATGGTTACATACGCTGTTTCAATGACGTAATGTAACGCTGCGTTGATGCGTGTATAAAAGTATATACTTGTGAAGAAGTGTTTTTTTTTAATTTTGCCACTAAAATTTCATAAATGTTTATGTAATAGTATGAAATAAACGAAAGTGAATCTGTTAGTCTGTCATGAAATTCTAAACTAATTTAACTGTGTGCAAACAATTTATGAAATCACACGTTTTTTTTTTGTTCCTTCAGCATAACATAGCATGTTATGAGGTATTACGAGTAACGAGTAACGATACGATAGTAACGAATACATACGGGTAAATTTTTTTCAGTCGCTCGTTTGGTGATGGTGGCATTTTGCGTGCTTCAAAGATGGGCCAAAAGTTCGAATAGAGAGAAATTAATCGGTAGATGGAATGGCTTTACCATATGTGGTAGTTGGTGACGAGGAATTCCAATTAACAGACTACTTACACCATCGATACTTCACCGCGATAAAGCTCAACATTTTCAGCTTTGTCGCTACATATCACGTGACCACATTTGTCGCTGGAAACGAACGTCGAGCGGCTGCATGTGGATGCACCTTTATAGAGAGGTAATTATTGCATAGAGTATACAAACATTTTATGAATATTTGTGGTTACGTTTATCTATGAATATGCCATTGGAATAAGTCAATGTCAATTTATCGATATACAGTAGTAGGAAACATTATCAAGAATATTGTCTACCTTTAGATAAAATCATTACGAGGGATTTCCGATCGTGTCAAGGGCCATGACCGTTACGACTGTGGGTGCAATATCTTTCTGCAACTCCACCTTACGTGTTCAAAGTACTTGTATACTATAATATTGTACTATAATAGCGTTGACACAATGCGGTGACTTATTTCCCAGCAACTTGCAACAAAGACTCCTTATAACCTAATCAACCATTTTCGAGTTGCTCATGCTTATGTTGTGGTTGAATAACCTTATCACAGTGCCGTGGCATAACTATCTATACCTAAAATTTTTATTATTACTAAAAATACAGCGTTATAAACAAATCTTATATTCATAAAGGACTCGATTATAGTCAGAAAATAAGGAATAAAAATATCACACAACATATCACAAAAAATAATAAATAAATAAACAAAAAAAAGTTAAATGTAAATAAAAGCATGGTAACATTCAATTAAAAAATAAAATGTTACATACTCCAATAAAACTATTGATTTACTATATTAATTAATTTAACATGTTCATTACCAGTAAATGTTAAGTCGGCTTACAATCAAATAATGTATAGGTACGCAAAATACCTTATTAATCAAAGCTCAAAGTACAAATTACTAACCAAAATTACATAAATTTGGAATGTTTAAACAAATAATAAAAATTTAGGGTGGCAACTCCACGCAGCGTACATTTGACAGATGCCAGGGTATTCTGGCGGGAATTTCAAGAATGACATTTGAGACATTTCTAGTTTTACAATGGTTTTTATGTATATAAAATAGTGTAATTATGTTATCTAATTTGTGCAAATGTTGTGAAGGTGTGTGGGACGCGATCTCTCTGCCACATAAATTAAACATCGGAGCAAGCTGGGGCAGTGTGTGCAGAAAACCTCAAGCGGCGGAAAATATGTAGATATCAGTCATAATTGTATATTTCTGCCGTTTGGGGTTGTGACCTTGGGGCCATGGGGGTCAAATGTAAAGGTCTTTTTTAAGTCTCTGGTGACAGTCGAGCTGGTTCTTATATCACGATAAAATGGTGGCAAACTCGTGATAAGGGTACTGGTCGATTATATTTTATGAATACTTTACCTACAAGTAAATTTATAACAATCTTATAATGTAAATTATACTTAACACCTCGCTAATAAAGATCGCCGAAGTTATTCATCATCATCATCATCATATCAGCCATAGGACGTCCACTGCTGAACATAGGCCTCTCCCAATGATTTCCACCTCACCCGGTTGGAAGCGGCCTGCATCCAGCGGGTCCCCGCGGCCTTGACCAGATCGTCCGTCCATCTCGCGGGGGGACGCCCTACGCTGCGCTTGCCGGTACGTGGTCTCCACTCGAGAACTCTACTGCCCCAGTGGCCATCAGTCCTTCGAGCAATGTGGCCTGCCCATTGCGACTTAAGCCTGCTAACCCGATTGGCTATGTCGGTTACCTTAGTACGTCTACGGTTACGAAGTTATTAGGATTAAAAAAATATGCTCACGCCATCCCTGAAGGGTCCCCGAAGGGGGGAACCGAATATGATTACGTGCCGTCTCACACACTATACGTACGTCTTTGAATTACTTCTCAGACGTATGCAGGTTTCAAGATTCAATATTAGCGAGGTGGCAACTATTTTGTATGGAGAATACTGTCGACATCACGTGAGGGAAATTACAACTACTTATTAATAATTGAAGTAATTTATAGTTACGAAATGAGCTACTCAAATACGGAACGACATGATTATACATACTAACGCCGCTAGTAGGTACTACTAGTATCATTTAGCTGCGATGTTTCTGTAAGGTGGAGGTACTACAGGCAGTAAGCTTCATTCACCTCGTGAATACAACACTACAACAGAGCAGTGTCATTTGACTGCGATCTCCTGTAAGGTGGAGGTACTACATATAGCCCTGTATACCTCACTGACTTTTTGACCACAAAACTACAATATAGCAGTGTCATTTGGCTGAGATCTTCTGTAAGGTGGGGGTACTACAGATAGCTCTGTAAACCTCGCTCACCTTGTAAACACAACACTACAACAGAGCAGTGTCATTTGACTGCGATCTTCTGTAAGGTGGGGGTACTACAGATAGCTCTATAAACCTCGCTCACCTTGTAAACACAACACTACAACAGAGCAGTGTCATTTGGCTGCGATCTTCTGTAAGGTGGGGGTACTACAGACAGCTCTGTAAACCTCACTGACTTTGTGAACACAACACTACAATAGAGCAGTGTCATTTGGCTGCGATCTCCTGTAAGATGGAGGTACTACTTACAGCTCTGTATACCTCACTGACTTTGTGACCACAAAACTACAATATAGCAGTGTCATTTGATAGCGATCTTCTGTAACGCAGTAGGTACAACCCCAGCCTTAATTTCAAAGGGGATGCTTCGTTTTTAACCCCAAATTTAAACAGAAGAGAGATGTATCCGAATGCCATTTTAAACTAATGCCAAGTAAAAGCGCAATGGCAGAGTAACAGGTAGGCAGACGCAACAATCAAATGGCCAATCATGATCGGGAAGCCAATTTTGAAGAACTGGACGAATGTGAACTTGTAACCGTGCTGCTCAGCAACTCCTGCGCATACTACATTCGCGCTCGCGCCGATCAGAGTGCCGTTACCTGGAATGAAATTGGAGATTCAGCAAGTGATGGATGCGACATAGGTTATAATATTATTAAGAAGTTAAGTGCAGTAATTTCACGACACGCGCTTTACGGTGAAGGAAAACATCGTGAGGAAATGAAAGTAAGTCAAAGGCATATGTATAGTGGCTGAGACGGCGATGGACTCACCTCACCCTCTGTCACGTTGGCACTTAATCATGTCCGGTAAATTTACCCTTTCGAGGAACCGCTGACGTGACATGAACATATTTTTACGAGTAACACCACTAAATTGACGGTGAATTTATATTTATTTATAAATATAGCCTGTATTCCCCGAAGGGGTAGGCAGAGGTAATCACTTTTCACCGAAGATGATTAAGTGCCAACGTGACAGAGGGTGAATCCATCGCCGTCTCAGGCACTATACATACGTCTTCGAATTACTTCTTAGAAATATGCAGGTTTCCTAACGATGTTTTTGTTTTCCTTCACCGTAAAGCACCTGGTGTGAAATGCAGTATTTTTTATGTAAGGTTTTTAGAAAAACTCTTTAATATAACTCCTCATTTATGTTGCTAGATTGACGCGCCCACAGTTATCGTCAATCGTCCAAACTCGAAGGTCTGACACCGAAGCGCCTTTCATGTGCAGATGCGTCCAGACCCAGAAGGGGGAGAATGGAAAAGAAAAGGGGCTAAACATATTTGTGGTGTAATCTTGGAAGAAGCATGATTACGCTCCGCAACTCTACGCTCCTCTTGATTTAAAATTATACAAGGGGTGGTAGCCACCGAAAACATCCACTTTTTGCCATACCAGCGTTACGTTCTTGTCACGCCAAAAACAGTCCCACTGCTCGGGCGCTAAGTTGTCTCAACGACTTTATCGCCATAATCCAAGATGCTGACGTATTCGCAGATTCGCTGCCGTCACTCATACAGAGTTTGAGAATATTTTTTTGTAAATTGTGTCTATTATAATTTTCTTTTGGTTTTATATATAAGCGCTTTGGCAATAGCTGTAGGTTAATACATTCAAATTATAAATAAATTTAGTTTAGGCTCTGGTAAGACACGTATGACCGTCGAAGAATTGACAACCGGTTCGGAAACTAGCTTCCTGAGTATGCACCGACAAGGAACTCAGAGCCGAAAGGCACATAAGAGCATGGGAGGAGGCGGGTTTTGTTAATTCAAGGCCAGGTCTCAAAATTCGAGACGTCAGCTGTCATTTTTTTTCTTACCTCCAAGGCAAGCTCCGAAAGACAAGGCCCATATTAGGGGTGCCATAGGCAGGTCCAATTTAGGATTGCTGCCGAGTGATGTGACAACCCTCACCATCATTGTGGTCAGGGGTATGTTGTCCACAAACGCTGATGTTATACCGGATACCTGGAAGTTACGAAATTGTATTTTAAGCAATTTTCAATTACGAAGATATAATCAAGTTATTTATCATAATAAAGGGCCGAGAAAACCGCGTACTTATTTCACTGGATACTTCCATCAAGTATATTTATTTAGGACACTAATTACTCTCCTGAAAAATGTCCTTCATTCATCCTTACAGACTATATATTAGTATAAGAACGAAGCTAGTATATACTAGCTGTGCCCCGTGTGGTTTTACCTGCGTTGTGTTAATTTAATGGGAATAAAAAATAAAAGTAGCATAATTTATTCCCTGTGAAATTTGCTATCTGCCAGTGAAAGTCCTGTTAAAATCGGCCCAGCTATTTCGGAGATTAGCCGGAATAAACAGACAGACAGAGAAAAATTGTAAAAACTTTTTTTTTCATGGCAGTACCGTAAATAGTTTCATTATCATTTAGTGAAAAGATGTTTTTGAAATTACAAACAGACACTTAAATTTATTTATATGTATACGTAAAATACCTTACCCAAAGCATAAGAAGAAGGGCAACAGCAAGCCTGTAGTTTTCATTTACCCCCAGGATCAAAGACTCCGTGATGCCACCGATGTATTCTATCAGGCCCAGTTTTGATAGAGCCTGAGAAAAAATATCTGGTTTATTCATCAAATACCGGAGAGAAACAGGAACAGTTGTCTTCTAGAAGTTATAGGGTTTTATGAATATATCGCTATGTTGAAGTCGTAAAATATCTAGCTCCAACGATAACGTAGTTATAGGCTATGGTTGCTAAGGGCCGAAGAGCGAATGAACGCGCGGCCTCGTTTACCTACATTACTTACGCTGTAATTGAAATTGTAAAATAAAATTAATGAAAAGGTTAATGGTTTCGAAAACTGGTTTTATGGGATTATTTCAGTAACTATTAGTGCCAGAAAAAAAAACGTAATTAGATTTCGCGTAAATAACTCTTAAGTTACGGTTGATTTTAATGCGAAAATAAGGTCTTGATATGGTCAACTTTGAACGTCAATTACTCGAAAACGGAAGAAGATATTTTTGTCATCATCATCTCCCTGGCCTTATACATTGTTGGGGTCGGCACTTGATTCAACCCGATGTGGCTGATCACCTGATTTTTATACGAAGCGACTGCCATCTGACCTTCGCAACCCCTTTAACGAGGAAAATCTGTGATCTGGGTTAAACCAGTTGTCAGACTATTTTAGGCCTCCGACTGACCTGTAACGATTGCCAAAGATGATAAATTGACTGGCCGAGCAACTGTGACACGAGCTTCTCGTTTTGTCATAATAATTTTATTTGATACCTAAAATTATACCCTATCACATATTTTAATAGCTGTCCTATTTTCCCCGACACCTGTATAGAAACATACATTTAAAGTACTTTTGTTCACATTTCTCCAGTTACCTACTTTCAAGTCCCATGTAATAGGGAGCGAGCTATTGCCATTAAACAGGCACTAAACCAGGCTGATCCTGGGAACTAACTGATATGAAAACCCAATAACACCTTTCCGGGAATCGAACCCAAAGGCTCGTGTTCCGCAGCACTTACAACCACTAGACCAATGAGGCGCTCCTTTTATGTGTAACCTATATAAAAATTATTTATACCTAGCTGTGCCCCGCGTCTTCAGCCGCGTAGACTTAATTTTATAAAAAATAAAATAAATATGCTCCAAAAGGGTCCCTGAAGGGGTAAGCAGAGGTGTACAACAACACCCAGATTTTACCAAATATGGTTAAGTGCCAACGTGACAGAGGGTGAGTCCATCGCCGTCTCAGGCACTATACATACGTCTTCTCAGATATATGCAGGTTTCCTTACGATGTTTTCCTTCACCGTAAAGCACGAGGTCTGAGATCACTGCCCTTAAGTTTTTTTAGAAAAACTCATTGGTTAAGGCCCCGCTGGGATTCGAACTTGCGTCGCTTGCGTAGCAGGCGATTGCTCGAACCCCGAGGCCTCCACGGCTCTTTTTTAATTTTATAGGTGGCTTAATTGGAACGCCCATTTTTTTAAAATGAATATTGCTTAAGTTACACCTTGTCACATCAGCTATCTGTCAGTGAAAGTTCCGTTAAAATCGGCCTAACCGTTCAATCGTTGTTGAGACAGACTGACAGGGGAAAATAAATATAAATATTGGTGTTCTGATGTAAGTACCATACTTATATACTTTCAATTGCATTTAATGAAAAGCTGTCAATAGTTAACCTCCATGAACACGAATAGCGCAGCAAAGAACAGCAATGTAGACCACTCCACCCTGTGCAGGATTGGCTCCAGATCTTCTCTATCAGCCAGGGTCAGCAGCAGGATGGCTCCGAGAAGAGCAGTCAGGCCCAGAGATACGCGATCTGATGGCAAAGGTATGTTGGTTAAGTAAAGGTAAAATAAGATATATACTAAGGTATTGTGTGTATGGAGGAGCTCGTGGCACAGTTGCTATTGCGCATAGCATTCGATCAGCGAAGTTAAGCAACCCAACCCTAGCCAGTAATTGGATGGGTGACCGCCCGAGTTCCCTCCGTGCCTCGGAGGGCACGTTAAGCCTTCGGTCCCGGTTGCCAATTTATCATCTTTGACAATCGTTACAGGTCAGTCGCAGGCCTAAAATAGTCTGACAACTGGTTTAACCTAGATCACAGATTTTCCTCGTTAAAGGGGTTGCGAAGGTCAGATGGCAGTCGCTTCGTATAAAAATCAGGTGATCAGCAACATCGGGTTGAATCAAGTGCCGACCCCAACAATGTATGAGATTAAGGCCAGGGAGATGATGATGGTAGTTAGTTACTCCTTGTAACATTAGCTATCTGGTAGTGAAAGTCCCGTTTAAATCGGTCCAGCCGTTTCGGAGATTAGCCGGAACAGACAGATAGAGAAAAATTTGGTTTTGCTATGTCAGTACCGTATACTTTAATATGCATTTTGTCAAAAGGTGTAATTTCGGAATTACAAACAGACATTTCAATTTTATTTATTTATCTGTATATATATAGACACGATACAATGGGCTTATATTCATGAGATGTAAATACTGTAACAAAAAACATTGTATAATATATATTTTTTTAAAAGAGTAATTGTTGAGTTTCTTGCCGGGTTCTTGTCAACAAAAGCTACCTTCCGAACCCGGTGGTAACATTTATAATCATGTATAATGTATTTTGTGTCCTTCTGACGATTTGAAAGTGTTTTGTAAGAAGTCTAATCAAATAAAGATATTTAGAATTTTGACATATTGAAGATGTTGTGGTAACGTAAAGAGAAGCGCTCTTATACCGACTGATATCGTGTGTCGTGTCGTTATCGTGGCAGTGTGAAAGCGCCCTGTTTTCTGCTGGAATATTTAGATACTCGAGAACTTGAAGCTACTTACTTAGTTCTGGTATTGAGTGCAAAAAGAACACGACAACCACGAAGCCAATGGCGACCGTTGCTTTCACTAAGAGGATCTTGTCACGAATCTTGTACTGAAACATAATTAAAAAAATTTTAATATACAGGGTGTCAAAGAAAATAGGACAGCTGCTAAAATATGTGATAGGGTATAATTTTAGGAAGCAAATAAAATTATTACGACAAAAATATCTTCTTCCGTTTTCGAGTAATTGACGTTCAAAGTTGACCATATCAAGAACTTATTTTCGCATAAAAATCAGCGGTAACGCAGAGCTATTCACGTGAAATCTACGTAAACGCGGCCGCGCGTTCATTCAGTCGCTTAAGGCCGCGAGCTCTTCGGCCCTTAGCAACCATAGCCTATAACTACGTTATCGTTGGAGCTAGACATTTTACGACTTCAACATAGTGATATATTCATAAAACACAACAACTTCTAGAAGACAACTGTTCCTTTATCTCCGACACCCTGACCTTGAGGTGCTCGTGGCATAGTTGCTATCGCGCATATCATTCGATTAGATTAAGCAACCCTAACGATAGTTGGATGGGGCACGTTAAGACGTTGGTCCCGGTTGCCAATTTGACATCTTTGACAACCGGTACAGATCAGTCGGAGGCTTTAGAGGCAACTGGTTCAACTCAGATTACCTATTTTCCTACCTTTTCACCAAGCGATTGTTGCATAATCTTAATAACTCCTTTTGCTAGGAAATCGGTTATCAGGGTTAAACCAGTTGTCAGACTGCAAAAAATATTTTAAATTGGCAACCGTGTTACCGGCTTAACATGCATGGAGACAATTCGGAAAGTCACCCATGCAACTTGGGTTGCTTAGCTTCGCTGATCGAATAATATGCGCACGAACCCTTCCCCAAATAAACATACCAACATGTCATAAAAAGTTTGTACTATATAACACAGAGTCCATCCTGGCAACATGCGCCGCAGGGGGAACTTTACCCTCCAAATTCAAATTCAAATTCAAATTCAAAATAACTTTATTTGATCAGACTTCTTACAAAGTACTTTCAAATCGTCAGAAGGACACAAAATACATTATACATGATTATAAATGTTACCACCGGGTTCGGAAGGTTGCTTTTGTTGAGAAGAACCCGACAAGAAACTCAACAATTACTCTTTAAAAAAATATATTATACAATGTTATTGATTACAGTATTTATATATCTCTCTCCGGTCGTGTCTGATTGCCTCCCATCCCACTATGAGAGTGACCCAATAAAGAGTGCACCTGTGTTTGCACACACGCCTGCACTATAATATCTCCTGCGCAGTTGGCTGATCCTCGTTGAGATTAGCCGCCGTAACCGAAATTCGGTAGGAGAGATCATCATCATCATTATTTATATTTCATGAACATAAGCCCAACAACTCTTACCTTCTCCTTCATATTATCCAGAGTGCTCTGGAAGGTGTCTTTCGGGCATGCTCTCTTCTTACTCTCCTTCATCAATAACTCCAACTGTGACGTCAGCTTCTTCACCTTCCTCTCCAATCTCTCTCTCACTACTTGTTCATCTTTGCTCAGGTGAGGCAGCGAGTCAGCTGCCCGACGCCAAATTGAGATTTGCTTGCGGAGGTCTGGAATTCATTGGGTGTTTTACTTTTATATTCCCATTAACAGCCCGGGGTCTGGACTAGTGCTCATCCCCTATTACATGAGACTTGAACAAAACTGGCGAGATGTACCTGTTTGTACTGTAACACATCTGCCTACCCCTTTGCGAAATACAGGCGTGGGCATTTGTGTGACTCCTGTCGAGTTGTGTATTTCTTACCTTGTATGTCCCTTGGTTCGTTCAGGCGCAGTTTGTGTGCGTTCCTGTATATAAACCTAAGCTGCGCGTACGTCTGTATCGCCACCAGTATTATCCCCAGCGTCATATGCAGCGTGAAGTTCGTGAAGTTGATGCCCTGAAAAGGTTTTTATTGTATACTTGATATTTTTTACTATAGCAGCTTCCCCGCTCGCTACACAGATGGCGCTCCTCGCTAACAATCGCAAGTTTAAGCACAAATACACGAGAACCTAAATCCCGCTATGAGAGTTTTCTCAATGCAGTATATATACAAGTTTCTATCCAACTAGTGGCTTGGGTTAGGGTTGCTTAACTTCGCTGATCGAATGATATGCGCAATAGCAACTGTGCCACGAGCTCCTCAGTACTTAAAACTAATTACAAATAGAAAACTTGGCCCAAAACGGTGTATCTCGGTATTGTGAAATGCAACTTACAGCTTCGATAACCGCTTTGTTGGACGCTATAATGACATTAGGTGGGTCCCCCACCGGGGTGGCTGTGCCTCCGATGTTGCTGAAGATGACCATGGACATTAGTACTGGGATCGGATCCATGTCCATCACTTCGCAGAGTCTGTGGATCAATATATCAAGTTGACAACTCGAATAATTAACGAGTCAGGGTGGCCGAGGCGTTTGAGCAGTCGTCTGCTCAAACTGGTTTTTTACTACCTGTTCACTTTACCAGAAAAATAATTATAGTAAGTATAATGACTAAAAATTTAAAAAAGTTTCGGATTTTTTTTAAATTGATATACAACCCGTGGGAGTAAGGGGATAAAATAAAGCCTATGTTAGTTGCTGACATGACTGAGCGGGGCCTGTACCAGTGCTTTACTGTGAAGGAAAAAATCGTGAGGAAACCTGCATATTTCTGAGAAGTAATTCAAAGACGTATGTATAGTGCCTGAAACGGCGATAGACTCATCATCTGTCGCGTTGGCACTTAATCAATTTCGGTGAAAAGTGAGTGTTGTGATAACAACACCTCTGCCTACCCCTTCGGGGAATACAGGCTTGAGCGTATGTATGTATGTTAGTTGCTGATGCTGAAGCTTTCCAATGGTGAAAGAAATCGGCACAGTAGTATAAACACAAAACAATTTTTTTTCTTTATAATAGTATAGTGTAGATTTATAATAGTAGTGTAGATAGGCACCACGATCCAATGCTCTGTGCCAAAAAAGTCTAGACCCTATAAATATGTACATGCATGAAGTGAAAAACTTTGGAATCACAAACAAACAGACACTTTATACATATATGTCTCTAGGAGTAGGTACAAGTTACCTGATGGTAACTGGCGTCATAAGGAGCACAGTGGTGACATTATCCAGGAATGTTGACAACACAGCTGTTATAGCACATAGCAGTGTTATCAAAGGCCAAAGCTTGCCTTTTGTTACCTGAAACAGCAAAAAAATTACGTGAAAACATTTGGCAAATACGGTTCATCTCTCTGGCCTTATCACGCACATTGTCGGGGTCGGCACTTGATTCAACCCGATGTGGCTGATCACCCGAATTTTATACGAAGCGACTGCCATCTGACCTTCGCAACGCCTTTAACGAGGAAAATCTGTGATCTGGATTAAACGACTATTTTAGGCCTCCGGCTGACCTGTAACGATTGCCAAAGATGATAAATTGGCTACCGGGACCGACGGCTTAACGTGCTTTCCGAGGCACGGAGGGAACTCGGGCGGTCACCCATCCAATTACTGGCTAGGCTTAGGGCTGCTTAACTTGGCTGATCGAATGATATGCGCAATAACAACTGTGCCACGAGCTCCGTTATGGCGGCTTATCTCAACGGGGAATAGCCATCGACGCAGGAGATATTATAGTGCAGGCGTGTGTGCAAACACAGTTGCACTCTTTATTGGGTCACTCTCATAGTGGGATGGGAGGCAATCAGACACGACCGGAGAGAGGTCAGGGAGGACCAACGGTGCAACATGCTCCGCGGCACAGGGAATTAATTTCTGGATAGAAAAATCCAATTATGAAGCAATTTATGAGTATCATACATTCATTTTAGACAGAGATTTCAATTTTAATTTCAAATGTGTTTAAATACACATAGGCTCAGTCCCAACTAAATTAAATAAAAGTAACCAATGTTTTCCTTGAAACATCAGCTATCTGCGAGTACCATTCCCATTAAAATCGGTCCAGCCATTTAAAAGATTAGCCGGAACTAACAGACATAGTCAAAAAGGGAAAATTATGAGAAATAATTAAAAGACGCACTAGTCTCCAGTAAGATTTTCGAAGGTACCTCTACATTTTTCAAGGATGCCACCATCAGAAATGAATTAGAAGCATTACCTTTCAAATAAAGAAATAATCATCGAAATCGGTTCACCCAGTCAAAAGTTCTGAGGTAACAGACATAAAAAAAAAAACATACAGTCGAATTATAAAACTCCTCCTTTTTTGTAGTCGGGTAAAATACTGTTAAATTGGAATAACAAACAGACAATCAGACCAATTTTGTTCATCTGCATTATATTGACCGAGTTTTTTTTTTATTATTATTTATTTAGATTCACCAACCATTTCTTACATTTATACATACAATTGTTGCATCTGAAGCTTATAAACTAAATTTACATATTACTTATAGGTAAACACAGCTTGCTTAAAATGTATAGTGGACAACTTGAAAGAAAACTAGTATATGCTTGAGTGATTTGTGGATGTGTGTGTGTGTGTGTGTGTGTGTGTGTGTGTGTGTGAGTGTGTGAGTGTGTGTGTGTGTGAGTGTGTGAGTGTATTTGTGTGCGTGTGTGCGTGAGTGTGTATATTTGCTATTGCGCTATTGTGTTATGCACTCATTCGGTTCGACCCCGGTTCGGAACTGCCTCGGCCTCATTACTATTATCAGAAAAAGTTACCTCAAAGGTAAACACAGCTAAGAAGTCGAACATGCCAGTTTCAGCCATGATGGCCACCAGGAGCATCATGCTGAAGAGCAGCAGCAGAGTCTCCACATCCAGCCAGGATATGACCTCGGGAAGCGATGGCCTCTCACCAACCAGGGCCAAGATTGCCAGAGAGGTTGTTGACATCAATATAGCTGCCATGGTTCTATTGATTATCTGGAATAACAGGATGGTTGAGGACTTGACTATAAGGGTACTCAAAGGGGTAAGCAATGTACAATACCCAGTTTATACTAAAAATTATAAAGTTCCAGCGTGTAATGCAGTCTTCTACCGTCAAGGCACTCACTATATAGAATACATTGCCCCAAGCATTAATAACATGAGATAAGGGCAGGAGGATGTTGATAATTATGAGTAAATGAGCCTATTACTTTTTTAATTGACACTTGCATTGGAACTGTGGCTATGGGCTTATATATTTTGTGATTGAAATCAAATAGTTTTATTCAATATAAAGGACACTTGGAACACTCATTGAACGTCATTTATCTTACGATAACTTATGTTAACTTACCACCGTTTACAAATGTAAGCCTGTCAGGAGAACAAACGGGGAAACAAACTCCCCGGTTTTTTTAAAGGCATGAGATTTATTTTGTATTGAGTACATACCTACTTAAAGTTCGAATCCCAGCGGGGCCTGTACCAATAAGTTTTTCTACAAAACTTCTGTACAGTGATTTCAGACCACGTGCTTTTCGGTGAAGGAAAACATCGTGAGGAAACCTGCATATTTCTGAGAAGTAATTCATAGACGTATGTATAGTGCCTGAGACGGCGATAGACTCACCATCTGTCACGTTGGCACTTAATCATCACACCTCTGTCTACCCCTTCGGGGAATACAGGCGTGAGAATATTTTGCCGGGCTCTTCTCAGTAAAAACAATCTTCCGAACCCGGCAGCAATTGTAATCCTTTATAATTATGTCGTGATGATTTGAAGGCACGTTATTAAGTCTGGTCATATAAGGAATTTTTAATTTTAAGGTTCCTCTTAAAAATCTTCATAGCTAACAGGAGAGACTTCTCCTTCATGTTCGTTACGCTCTTGACAGACGTGTCGTGGTCATCATGTGGTATTCGGCGCAGAAGTCACTCGCCTCACGATGTCTCGCAATCGCTATCTGTTGGATATGACTTACCTCAAAGATAATAAGGACGTACAGACCGACGAGCAGCAAGCATGCATAAACGACCCCAGTGGTGACATCTATCGGGTTGATCGTGTAAGTCAACGCAAATGGTATTGTTCTGTTTGTCGTCGAGTTCATTCGCAAAGCATACACAGTGCGATTTGTGTCTAAGCCCGTCGGCTTAAGGGTGAGAGTTGAGGAACGTGGTTCTCCAATGCTGAAATCTAAATCCCCATCGTCTTGAATACTTATAGACCACACTGGTGACGTCTGAAAATGAAAATATATTTCGATCTGATGACTTTCAATCAGGGTAGAAACCTTTTTTTTAAGGTAACCTAGTGTTCTATCTGTCTGCTGGTAAGCGGCTACAGCAGCCTTTTTTTTTACATGGGGTATCCTTTTCGGATACACACTCCCTGCGGGGGCAGGGAATGGTTATGCCGGGCTCTCACCGGCTAAACCCCATGGTGTTTCTCCAACTCGCTTTTTGGGGGGGACACGTGATACTTTTTCACATGCTTTGATGTGAACCCCCTGCGAACAGCCGCCCGAGGGCAGCCCCTCCTGAAGGGAAGAGACTACCTCCTCCCTTTGCCTATAGGTTACTCCGTGCAAGGCTCGCCGAAACACATAAGACGAGCCTTGACACACGACCTCCATGAGTGCAATGGCAGCCAACTCCCCCGAACCAGCTGCCTGGAGGCCCCCTTACGGCAGTCTGGTGACCACCTTTGGCCGCAGAATAGGGAAGGGCGAAACGCCCCAAGTGGCTACAGCAGCCTACGAAATAATTGTTGAGTTTCTTGCCGGGTTCTTCTCAACAAAAGCTACCTTCCGAACCCGGTGGTAACATTTATAATCACGTATAATGTATTTGTTGTGTCCTGATAATTTGAAAGTAATTTGTAAGAAGTCTAATCAAATAAAGATATTTTGAACTTTGAACTATGAAGCGGGTCAGGCAAAGTATTATTGGATTTTTTGACCCCATCTGTAATGTCCCAGTATCTGCCCGGAGTCTGGATTAGTGCCTGGTTAATGGGAATAGGCTCACTCCCTATTACATGGGATTTAAACATAACTGGCGAAATGTCTCCCCCTTCAGGGAATACAGGCATGAGAAAACAATTAATGTAAAATTACCCTTTGGGAACCATGTTACCTGAATAGGCTGACCGAGGGTCACAAAGGACCCATCACCGCCCGCTGTCCATCTCTCAAGCCAAACATTCATGATCAAATCGGAGCTGTTCCGTATGCTTCTGTCATTCTGTTCAGATTTGAAGGGCCCGGATAATTTCACTAGGATTTGTAGTTTATTTTCTGTTAGGTTGAGTACGTAGCCTGAAAAATAGAATTCACGTTAAGCGATTGTACACATACATGCATACATATGCTCACGCATGTATCCCTCAGAGGTGTTGTAATAATATCATCATCGTCCCTGGCCTTATCCCATACATTGTTGTGGTCGGCACTTGATTCAACCCGATGTGGCTCCAAGTTAGTCGCAATCAACTTATTAACTCCCTGTCCGTTATGTGCGCCTGGTACTTCGTGTACCATATAATCATCTCCCTGGCCTTATCCCATACATTGTTGGGGTCGGCACTTGATTCAACCCGATGTGGCTGATCAACTGATTTGTATACGAAGCGTCTGCCATCTTACCTTCGCAACCCGTTTAACGAGTAAAATCTGTGATCTGGGTTAAACCAGTTGTCAGACTATTTTAGGCCTACGACTGACCTGTAACGATTGCCAAAGATGTTAAATTGGCAACCGGGACCGACAGAATCAATAATTACTATGTAATGAAATGTAAATGATGCCAGCTGAGTTTCTTGTCGGTTCTTCTCAGAAGGCTAGTTTCCGAACCGGTGGTCAATTCCTCGACATCTATAAGTGCCTAAACCTAACCTGAATAAATAATTTTCATTTTCAAATAGGTAGAATCAGTCGACGGCTATATCAATCTCTATCTAATTTATATTACTGAGATATTTTTTGTCTCTCATCGGTGTCACTGTGGAGATAGTGTGGACATCTTCGGACACCATGGTCTGTCATGTGTCAGCAGCGCCGGTCGACGATGTCGTCATTCTTTCATCAATGGTAGGTCTAATACGCCGGGCTCTGGTCACCGCCGGGGTGCCTGCTGTACTGGAACCAGTAGGTTTGGCGCGCGGCAATGGCCGGAGGCCGGATGGTATGTCGCTGGGGCGTGGAGATTGGGCCGGCCGCTGGTGTGGGATGCCACGTGTGTCGATAAGTTGGCTCCGTCCCATCTCCCCGGCACTGCTGCTGTTCGGCAGGAGCCTTAAGCGTCGGAAATATGCTTTGGTTTGGTTGGTCAAGGATACGTATTTTCTGCGTTTGCGGTTGAAACTCTGGGGCATTGGGGTCCAGATGCTCATCAACTTTTCAAAGAGGTTGCACGTCGTCTGGTAGAAGCTTCTCGTGACAAGCGGTCTGGGGCTTTTCTCGCTCAGAGAATCAGCATTGCTATTCAACGTGGCAATGCTGCCTGCCTTCTTGGCACGATCCCGAGGGACACCGATTTGGGCCAAGTTTTCTACTTGTAATTAGTTTTTAGCTACTTATTAGTTATTATGTAATGATTACTGAGATGAAATGATGAGATCAAAGTGTGGGATGATTATTTATTTAACTCACTCTTCGTTTCCTCAGCTGCAACTGAAGAGTTCCTTGTCACTGTCTTCTTCTCATTGTACATCATAAATGTTGCAGTGAAAAATACCCAACACGTTAACAGGAGAACCATTTTAAAGTAATATCTACCTTTTGCTACCTGTAATAAAAGCCAAATTACTAAATACAACAATATTCATCATTCCCTGATATTATAGCAGCGCTTCTCCACTTGCTACATAGATGGCGCTACTCGCTAACAATTGCAAGTTTGAGTGCAAATACACGAGAACCTAAATCGCGAAATGAGAGCTTTCGAGAGCATTGCAGTATATATATACAAGGGTCCAACTAGAATAGTTGGAGCCGGTGTTCCCCAGACATGACAACCGCGTCAATGGAAGATCTTGTCTTTGCTGGGGATGACACTGATCACTCGCTCGCCACACAGTATATATACAAGTGTCCAACTAGAATAGTTGGAGCCGGTCTTCCCCAGACATGACACCCGCGTCAATGGAAGATCTTGTCTTTGCTGGATATGAGCATGATCACTCGCTCTCCTCACAGTGATGACCTTGACGTGATTTTCGTATGCAGGTTTCCTCACCATGTTCACACACACATAACAAAGGCTCCGTGCCATATGTCACGAGACAAAGTCTGTAGATTAAGGTAATAAAAAACATACCATTGATTTAGTTTTGTGCGATGCGGTCTCAAGCCTGAAATTAGTAAAAAAATAACAAGTATTGTAGTATCAGTACATTATGTTAGAAGGATTAAGTGCTAACGTGACAGATGGCGAGTCCATCGCCGTCTCAGACACTTTACATACGTCATTGAATTACTTCTCAGAAATATGCAGGTTTCCTCACGATGTTTTCCTTAACCGTAAAGCACGTGGTGTGAAATCACTGTACATAAGTTTTTTAGAAAATCTCATTGGTACAGGCCCCACTGGGATTCGAACTTGCGTCGCTTGCGTAGCTGGCGACTGGTCAAACCTCAAGGGCACCACGGTTTACTAGTAGAAATAAATTATTTAATTAATTTTAAATGCTTACTATCTAGGCATCTACCATTACAGGATGTACCCAATGGCATTGTGCTGCTCATATATTTATAAAAGTACTTACTTAATCTTATAAAATACAGATAAATAACACAGAGAGCCGTGGTGGCCTTGATGTTTGAGCAGTCGCCTGCTACGCCAACGACGCAAGTTAGAATCCCAGCGGGGTCTGTACCAACGAGTTTTTCTAAAAAAAACTTATGTACAGTGATTTCACAATACGTGCTTTACGGTGAAGGTAAAAACATCGTGAGGAAACCTGCATATTTCTGAGAAGTAATTTAATGACGTATGTAAAGTGTCTGAGACGGCGATGGACTCACCATCTGTCACGTTGGCACTTAATCGTCTTCGGTGAAAAGTGCGTGTTATAATTACAACACAACTGCCTAATACTGGGGAATACAGGCGTGAGCATATGTATGTATAAATAACATTGAAGTGTCTGTTTATAATTCCAAAATTAACAGCTTTTCACAAAATATATATGAAAGAATATACCGTATATTGACTTACAGAACAGAAAAAAAAAATATTTAAAAAAAATCTCTGTCTGTCTGTTTGTCCCGGCTAATCTCCGGCTGGATAGATTTTTAGCGAGACTTTCACTGGCAGATAGAGATAGTAAATTTTACAAGCAGTATCATGGGCACATAAGAAGCCGAAACCATGAGTCACCTAATATGCACTTGCACCGCACTGGCCAGATAGCGAATGGACCTACTGGGTAAGGCGTATACGAAACCAAAGGACTAGAAGCTCTTCCCCATGGGCAAGATCTGCCGGCTTGTTCAGGGAGTATTTGAGGAGTCAGGTACGTAGAGCAAAAGGGCAATGGCGGCACAAAAGATCCCAAGAGTCGACGTGCTTCCGGGCAACCAGACCCAATAATGCCACAAAAAAGATAAGATAAGATGGGATCATTTTATTTAAAAAAAAATTGGGTGCCGCGGGCCATCCATGAAATTAATTCTACGTGGGTAAAACCGCGGGGAGCAGCTAGTTGTAAATAAAGAAATTCTCTTACATCTTCTCCTTCTCCTGTGCAGCCTCGAGACACTTCTCATCGCTGATGAAGGCGACATCTTCCTTTACAACGTGGACATTGTTATTCAGATGAGGAGCTGAGTTCACCGCCGGCAGCCGCTTCGATCTGGCACCGCTGCTCTTCCTGGAGGATAAGCTCTCCACCTTGCCTGCAAAATTAAGTTATCCCTATAACCGTGGTGGGGTAAGACCGCGAGCTACACACGCGATGCAACATCGAATCTGTTTTCCTTCACCGTCAAGCACATGATGTGAAATCACTGCACATAAGTTTTTTGTAAAAACTCATTGGTACCTACAAGTGCGCTGGAATTCGAACTTGCGTCGCTTGCATTCTACAGCTAATACCAGAAGGCCACCGGCTCTATACGCTATAAAATATGCTCACGCCATCCAAGAAGGGTCTACGAAGGGGTATGCTGAGATGGTGGAACAACAACACCCACATTTCACCGTATATGATTAAGTGCCAAAGTGACAGAGGGTGAGTCCATCGCCGTCTCAGGCACTATACATGCCTGTGAATTTCTTCTCATACATATGCAGGTTTCCACACGATGTTTTCCTTCACCGTAAAGCACGTGGTGTGAAATCACTGCACATAAGTTTTTAGAAGTGCGCTGGAATTCGAACTTGCGACGCTTGCATACTTCAGCTAATACCAGAAGGCCACCGGCTCCGCTATCTGATTAATTATCTTAAGCATTAAAAATCGGGCTGAGATTTGAGATATCGTTATCATACATCTAACTGACTCGTAGCGCCATCTTGTGAGTCAACATTGTCCGTCCGTCTGTAACCTTTCACGGCAACATGTTTAACTTGCGATTATGACGAGATTATGACGAGAGCGTCATATATGTAATTTTCACACGTGTTTATTCATCACAAAAAAAACATCCAAAGTGGTGGCGCTGGGGTTTGAGGCCTGGAACGTCCCAGTCGCCGATATCTTCTTAAGCAGCCGCCTGCTACACAAGCGACGCAAGTTCGAATCCCAGCGAGGCCTGTACCAATGAGTTTTTCTAAAAACTTGTATACATTACTGGTGTCTAAGTAGTAGTGTTGTTTATTTTTATTATTTCATTGTACTGAGTACTAAATATATGCTCACGCCATCCCAGAAGGGTCCCCGAAGGGGTAAGCAGAGGTGTTGTAACAACACCCACATTTCACCGAATATGATTAAGTGCGAACGTGACAGATGGTGAGTCCATCGCCGTCTCAGGCACTATACATACGTCATTGAATTACTTCTCAGAAATATGCAGGTTTCCTCACGATGTTTTCCTTCACCGTAAAGCACGTGGTGTGAAATCACTGTACATAAGTTTTTTTTTTTAGAAAAGCTCATTAACCCCAACTGAAATTAAACATAAAATTCTGAATTAAGAAAAGAGCTTATAATTTACCTCCAAAATCTAAAGAGTGTATAACAATAAAGAAATTACAGAGCAAATATGAAAACAATTCGCTTATACTGTCCATGACTGGTGACTTCACCTAACTTCACTCATTATAATAATTACGTACGCACCTGACTGCATTTTATATAATGCGTTTTCTGAACAAACATTACCTTCATTAGGCACTTGTAATTGACGAGCCGTTATAAGCATTCAGTTGAAAATAGTCCCAATATATATACGATTTGTTACAACGGGTATCAGAGAAGAATATTGTCTTTTGAACTGCAACCTGTGTCTGTTTGTTATTCCAAAATTACAGCTTTGCACTAAATGTATGGAATGGAACATGGAAGGTAGAGCCGTGGTGGCCTTGAGGTTTGAGCAGTCGCCTGCCACGCAAGCTCCGCAAGCTCGAATCCCAGCGGGGCCTGTACCAATGTGTTTTTCTAAAAAAACTTATGTACAGTGATTTCACACCACGTGCTTTACGGTGAAGGAAAACATCGTGAGGAAACCTGCATATGTCTGAGAAGTAATTCAATGACATATGTATAGTGTCTGAGACGGCGATGGACTCACCATCTGTCACGTTGGCACTTAATCATCTTCGGTGATATGTGGGTGGTGTTACAACACTTCTGCTTACCCCTTCGGGGACCCTTCTGGGATGGCGTGAGCATATTTATTTTATTTATTTGGAACATGGAAAAACTAATTTTAATTTTTTTTCTCTTTCCGTCTGTCTGTTTGTTCCTAATCTCCGAAACGACTGGACCGATTTTAACGGGACTGTCGCTAGCAGATAGGTAATCTTACAAGGAGTATCATAGACATTTTTTTTATTTTAAAAACATTCAGATTCCGCAGGTGAACCATGAAATTAGGTCACAGCTAGTATATTATAAAATCCCGTTACATTTTATTTTAATTTATAGTATATGTGGTTTAGTATATTGACTTATATATAGCGAATAAATATTGTCCTTTGGACTGCAACATTTATACACATAATGTTATCAAGTGAATGAGCTGATAAAACTCAACCAAGGCCAATTTCCAAGCTACTATTTAGTGACGTGGCTAATGCTATAACATTTTTATAATCCTGTAATCTTGCTGTGCTATTAACGATGTGAATGTAGTAACCAGGTGCCACTACGAGGAAAATAGACTACCGACTATTTTCCTCATGTTGTATGTAAACGTTAATAAGCGCCCCAAGCGGCGAGTGTAGGAACCTATACGTCTCCATACAAAAACGCAGAACGCAAGGTCAAGGGACGACGAACCTGTCAAAGCTTATATTTGTGGCACAGTTCTCAACACTTTTCCCTGAGCGCTCACAACTCGTGACGGCCCCTGTACTTTGTAAAAAGTGCCGTGGTCGCCTTCCAAAACCGACGTTAGCTGCAGCGATATTCAATTCAATTCAAAATATCTTTATTTGATTAGACTTTCAAATAAATTCTCACGACATCCAAGGAAAATAATGTTTATTTATACAAGAGCCGTGGTGGCCTTGAGGTTTGAGCAGTCGCCCGCTACGCGAGCGACGCAAGTTCGAATCCCAGCGGGGCCTGTACCAATGACTTTTTCTAAAAAACTTATGTACAGTGATTTAACACCACGTGCTTTACGGAGAAGGAAAACATCGTGAGGAAACCTGCATATGTCTGAGAAGTAATTCAAAGACGTATGTATAGTGTCTGAGACGGCGATGGACTCACCATCTGTCACGTTGGCACTTAATTATCTTCGGTGAAAACTGGGCGTTGTGATAACAACACCTCTGCCTACCCCTTCGGGGAATACAGGCGTGAGCATATGTATGTATAAAAGTTAATTTTTAAAAATTATAGTCTGTGGGTTAAGCCGAATAGTCTGGCGTTGGATTCATCTATCACGTTTGTATTCTACCTATACCTCTGCCTACCCCTTCGGAGATCCTTCTAGAAAGACAGGTGCATGTTGTCGATGACGAACAACCCGGTTTCCACACGTGTCGAACACAAAAGGCTATCATTCATCTAGCTTATGGTACTTATGTCACGTGTGGCAATAATAATGACATAGTCATTTCATATCAGATTTATAGCTATACATGACACACTTATACAATATATATATGTCGCACATCAATGTTGAAATCAGGTAAATAATAATTCTGCTAAAAAATACCCTCTATACTAAAGAACTATCATCATCATCGCCCTGGCCTTATCCCATACATTGTTGGTGTCGGCACTCGATTCAACCCGATGTGGCGGATCACCTGATTTTTATACGAAGCGACTGCCATCTGTCCTTCGCAACCCCTTTTACGAGGAAAATCTGTGATCTGGGTTACACCAGTTGTCAGACTATTTTAGGCCTCCGGCTGACCTTTAACGATTGCCAAAGATGATAAATTGGCAACCGGGACCGACGGCTTAACGTGCTCTCCGAGGCACGGAGGGAACTCGGGCGGTCACCCATCTAATTGGGTATTTTTACCTAATTAAATCAATATTTGATTATTATGATAAAGTCGGGCTCATCATGAATGTGGCAACGATTATGTCTAGGCGAATTATGATACGACTGTTTATACGATTTTCCTGCGACACAATACAGACAGGCGTATGCGTTGGTGATAAGATAAATATATGTACACAGTGCCAGATTATTATTCATGGACGTAGAACGTCTGGCAAAGAGGAAGTATTAAGAAGCGATGGATGGACTATATGAAAAACTAAGTGTATTTTCGTCCTCGGAGGAGCTCGTGGCACAGTTGCTATTGCGCATATCATTCGATCAGCGAAGCTAAGCAACCCTAAGCCTAGCCAGTAATTGGATGGCCCGAGTTCCCTTCGTGCCTCGGCGAGCACGTTAAGCCGTCGGTCCCGGTTGACAATTTATCATCTTTGGCAATCGTTACAGGTCAGTCGGAGGCTGGTTTAACACAGATCACAGATTTTCTTCGTTAAAAGGGTTGCGAAGGTCAGGTGGCAGTCGCTTCGTATAAAAATCAGGTGATCAGCCACATCGGGTTGAATCAAGAGAGGTCTCCAAGGGCGGCGACACAGCTGCCCCGGGAATGTGACTCAGTAAAGTGTTGGTGGACACCGGTGCGATCCATCAGAGTACCCGGAATCCCCCCTAAACACGGACGATGACCACCGGGGGGGTTTTAGTGCGCTAAAATCCCATACATACATGGGGCAGTAGAGTTCTCGAGTGGAGACCACGTACCGGCAAGCGCAGCGTAGGGCGCCCCCCCCGCGAGATGGACGGACGATCTGGTCAAGGCCGCGGGGACCCGCTGGATGCAGGCCGCTTCCAACCGGGTGAGGTGGAAATCATTGGGAGAGGCCTATGTTCAGCAGTGGACGTCCTATGGCTGATATGATGATGATGATGATGATGAAAATCCCATACACCCATGACCTGCCTCTCCCAGAGTCAGGTACAGGACCGGGCTCGCTCCCTATTACAAATATGTTCACGCCATCCCAGAAGGGTCCCCGAAGGGGTTACCAGTGCCAACGTCTTTGAATTACTTCTCAGACATATGCAGGTCTCTTCACCGTGTTTTCCTTCACCGTAACGTACGTGGTGTGAAATTCTTGCACTTACTTCAAAAACTCATTGGTACAGGCCCAACTGGGATTCGAACTCACTCAAACCCGGAGGCCACCACGGCTCTTTTTACTAAGACGACGCATTCTATATTCTTCTCGAACATCTACCTGTGTGTATGTATGTTTGTGTAGACGCGCATACCGGTTTCAACCAGTTTATAATTAGATACCGGCTTGGAACTCAGTCAAAAAGTAAAAAGCAGTCTGCGCCCGAACTAGACGTAAATACAATTCTTTGTTTGTTTCATATACATATGCTCACGCCTGTATCCCATCGGGTTAGGCAGAGACCACAGTCAGCCACATGCTACGACCCTTACATACTTCTTTCGCTTCATCCACATTCATGCATCTCTTCATACACTTTCTTCGGTTACGAGTGCTCCGAATTTAACCTTTCTGAAAAATACTATTAATTTGGTCATAGTAGTTGTTCCTTGGACGCCCTCTACCGGCACTTCCGGTCATATTCGCTCTATAAATGTGTTTCGTTAATCGCCTTTCACTCGTCCTTTCGATAAGTCCAAACCATCTAAACATACTTTTTTCAAATTCTGGTCACCACATCATTCTTCAACATGCAACTGTCTCTTATCACACTATTTTTGATTCGATCTACAATGGTCACCCTACACATACTTCGTGACGAACGCATTTCCACTGCATTCACCCTACTTTGTTTGTTTTGAAGAAATTTATAGAGCGCATGTGACCAGAAGTGTCGGTAGAGGGCGTCCAAGGAACAACTACTATGACCAAATTAATAGTATTTTTCAGAAAGGTCAAATTCGGAGCACTCGTAACCGAAGAAAGTGTATGAAGAGATGCATGAATATGGATGAAGCGAAAGAAGTACGTAAGGATCGTAGCATGTAGAAAACGGTGGTCTCTGCCTACCTCTATGGGATACAGGCGTGAGCATATGTATGTGTGTTTTGATGTCGAAAAACGGGATTCTACGTTCGTTACGTTATTTAAAAGTGCCCGATTGGGGACTGCACCTCCACCTTAACTCATAGAAAGAAAAAGTCAGAAAGATTTTTTTTTAAACAGCTGCGAGATTCTAAGCAAATCTGGCAGAGCTGTCATTAAGGGGTGTCAGGCTGTAGCCGATCGCATATACGTTATGGACAGTAGACACAATTACATTATGCTCACGTTTCGTTAGTAGAAACAAGACAAAATGTCCCGTACATTTTGTTGACACATGTCACGTGACTCATTAATACATACATACATATGCTCACGCCTGTATTCCCCGAAGGGGTAGGCAGAGGTGTTGTAATCACAACACCCACTTTTCACCGATGATTAAGTGCCAACGTGACAGATGGCGAGTCCATCGCCGTCTCAGACACTTTACATACGTCATTGAATTACTTCTCAGAAATATGCAGGTTTCCTCACAATGTTTTCCTTCACCGTAAAGCACGTGGTGTGAAATCACTGTACATAAGTTTTTTTAGAAAAAACTCATTGATACAGGCCCCGCTGACTCATTAATGTTATTTCAATACATTATTTATCGTTTCTTTTAGCAGAAGCACGAGAGAATATTACTTTGTCTAGGGGTTCAGGAACTTAATAGTAACAGAGCACTGGCCAGGTTTGCCGATGGGTTCAAATCCCACCTTATATTCAGGTTTTTCCAAACCATTTTTGAGAATTTTTAAGGTATATTTTGCCTTAAAAATTGTCAAAAAGCGAGCCGTGGTGGCTTTGAGGTTTGAGCAGTCGCCTGCTACGCAAGCGACACAAGTTCGAACCCCAGCGGGACCAATGGGTTTTTCTAAAAAACTTATGTACAGTGATTTCACACCACGAGCTTTACGGCGAAGGAAAACATCGTGAGGAAACCTGCATATTTCTGAGAAGTAATTCAATGACGTATGTAAAGTCTTTGAGACGGCGATGGACTCACCATCTGTCACGTTGGCACTTAATCATCTTCGGTGAAAAGTGTGTGTTGTGATTACAACACCTCTGCCTACCCCTTCGGGGAATACAGGCGTGAGCATATGCATGCTAAAATAAAAAAATATTATGCGGATAAGGTCCCACTTACAATATTCTTCCTACTACTTACCTGCTTCTTAGTTGGTATTACGGGATGAAAATTATTAATCCCGTGGCATTACTATGACCCAATTACCAATAAGTTTTGACACGTTTGAACGTCATCGCTTGACCTTGCGTTTTGCGGTTTTTTTTAAGGAGACGTAAAGCTTCCTACACTCGCCGTTTGGGGCGCTTTTTAACATGAGGAAAATACATAAGCCACTCGTAGCGGCACCTGGTTACTACATTCACATCGTTAATATCACAGTAAGATTACAGGATTGTAAAAATGTAATCGCATTAGCCACGTCATTAAATAGTAGCTTGGAAATTGACCTTGGTTGAGTTTTATCAGCTCATTCACTTGATAATTGGATGCAGATAAGCAATAATGTGTCAACCCGCATAAACTTGGTTTTGAGAAAATGGCGTCTTAAGATGATTGTATACGTGATTTAAGATTTGTTTTATGACATAAATCCATTTTTTACGTACTTTTATGTTTCAGATGACTTGAAACACTTTTTTAGAATGTTAAATACGTGATGCATTATCAAAATATATCAAAACCTTTGAATTTGACTTTTTGTGGGTTGACACATTATTGCTTATCAGCATCCAATTTAACGTCATACACAATGAGGGAAATACGCAGGCGATATCCTTAACGTAAACATATGGTAAGACACGTGAGCAACTGTACCCAATATATAGGTGTACCCAAAAATGCGTTGATCCACCATCTTTGGCATTCAACCACAACCCGCCGAAAAGGAATCAACACGGTTCGATCCACCTTAAAGGGTCAAAGGATGACCACAACCTATACTTAGGGCACTGGTAGTAAGGATCACGGTTAACATAGCGAATACGCAAGTTCGAATCTCAGCGGGGCCTGTACCAATGACTTTTCTAAAAAAAAGACTTATGTACAGTGATTCCACACCACGTGCTTTACGGTGAAGGAAAACATCGTGAGGAAACCTGCATATTTATGACAAGTAATTCAATGACCTATGTAAAGTGTCTGAGACGGCGATGGACTCGCCATCTGTCACGTTGGCACTTAATCATCGGTGAAAAGTGGGTGTTGTGATTACAACACCTCTGCCTACCCCTTCGGGGAATACAGGCGTGAGCATATGTATGTATCAAAATCCACTCACCATGTTCTTTCTCGTACAGCAGCCTAAAGGGGGCCAAAGCGGGGTCATATTTGACCTCTTCTGGGAGGCCTAGCCACAGCTGAACGGCCCCCGCAGTCAAGTCACCGCTGGACACCAAGGAATACTGACTCCGGCTCAACTCAGGAGTTTTTCTGGAAAGACCAATCCAATGTTTTACACTCTCGATCAATTTCTCCATTGTCAACTCACTCTCGCATTACGGGTTAAGTATTTATTCGTGGTAAATCTTCTCTTTCTTTTATTTATTTAACGGTGGTGAGCTTGAGTACAGATGTCAAGTGGTTGTTGAGAAAAATATCTTATAATTGTTAAAAATATGTGGAGGAACCCATTAGATTCCAGCCATTTGTTATAATTTTCGTGGTAAATTTTAAACACTTATAATTTTCAGGTTATCAAGTTCTAGATTATCAAGGACGGTTGATTGACAGCTCTATAAGATATATTAACTCTGTTTTCTTTGTGGTACTGTTGTAGAATTGCATAAAAAGTATATATATATGAAAAAAAAAATCTCTGGTTAGATTATTTATATGTATATACAGATCTCGTAAACGGATCCAACGAATTTCATGAAATTTTGTGTGTAGGGGGTTTCAGGGGCAAAATATTGATCTAGCTTGGTTTCATCTTCAGAAAACATCGTTTTAACCATGTTTTCAGGCAATGAAAAATTGCTACAATATCATTACAATACGAAGATAAATTTCACCGACATCTGTCAAGTTATGATAACTCAGACAGCTTCCAGGTTATCGGGTGATAACCTAGAAGCCTCACGTCCAGAATTGCTCGTTTAATTAAATAGATATATAATATAATAATGTCTTACTCAGAAATAGAAGTAATGAAATCAAATTCAATCTCCTCCATAGTTTTAACACTGAAGTTAGATCATAAAATCACTTTAAGTGAAAACAAACTGTACTGAATTGCTGTAAAAACTCATCATTATCATCATCATCCTCCTGCCCCTATCCCACGTTCCATGAGCAGTCACGAAATATGAGCGTTGACCTTGAATTCGCGCATATTTGTATTGATAGTATATATGAGAAGTCTATATATATTAACAGTCATTGACACTTGTCTTAATATTTTATGTAAATAATTTAAGTATTCTAGACAACATAAACAGTAAATATGGAAATTAGATTACTTTCGAATTTTCCCCAAAATATTACAAATAGGTTGAAATTGAAAAGTAAACTAAAATTACTTTTAATTATGGATCTACTATATCATCCATATCAGCCATATCATCTCTCACACAATCCATCCATCGTTTCTTAGGTCTTCCTCTCCCCTTGTAACCATCCACATTCCTCTCTATCAGCCGTCATATCTGTATTCACTCCCTTAGCCATATCATCTTTCACACAATCCATCCATCGTTTCTTAGGTCTTCCTCTCCCCTTGTAACCATCCACATTCCTCTCTATCAGCCGTCATATCTGTATTCACTCCCTTAGCCATATCATCTCTCACACAATCCATCCATCGTTTCTTAGGTCTTCCTCTCCCCTTGTAACCATCCACATTCCTCTCTATCAGCCGTCATATCTGTATTCACTCCCTTAGCCATATCATCTCTCACACAATCCATCCATCGTTTCTTAGGTCTTCCTCTCCCCTTGTACTTGTAACCATCCAAATTCATAAACTGAATTTTCCTGGCACCATTATCTTCATCCCATCTCCATCTCAAAACGACATGTTTTCATTATTGTGACAGTAAATATAAGAGTAATTTTTTTTAAGACTGATATCCCCGTGATGGTTGGAGATTTCATGTTGCTTCTACACACATACATATGCTCACGCCTGTATTCCCCGAAGGGGTAGACAGAGGTGCTGTAATCACAACACCCACTTTCCACCGAAGATGATTTAGTGCCATCGTGACAGATGGTGAGTCTATCGCCGTATCAGACACATTACATACGTCATTGAAATATATCTCAGAAATATGCAGGCTTCCTCACGATGTTTTCCTTCACCGTAAAGCACGTGGTGTAAAATCACAGTACATAAGTTTTTTAGAAAAACTCGTTGGTACAGGCCCCGCTGGGATTAGAACTTGCGTCGCTTGCGTAGCAGGCGTGTGCTCAAACTTCAAGGCCACCACGGCTCTTTGTTGCTTCTAAAGCGTATAGTTATACTGTGCCTTAGAACTAGGAATCTATAGTTTACGTTGGTTTGAGAGTTAATGTAACCAAGTGAACACCACACTCTAGAAAAGCTGACGTTAAACTTGATCAACAAGTCAACTAGAAATGGAGAGAGTTTTTGCCAAAGTACACTCGACTGGAAAAATATGCAACAAACTGGTTTGAAAACAAATTATTACTATTAACCCGCTGTTTCACTTGCGTCGTCTCTTTCCCTGGACTCAATTTCATTCGTATTCCAAAAACTCCTCTTAATATCTACTGTCTTCCAGTAAAAGTCCAGCTAGAATCGTTCCAGTCGTTTTAAGGTGCAACTTGATGTAAGCCGCTATACGCTCGTTTCCAGCGACAAATGTGGTCACGTGATATGTAGCGATACGTGATAGGAGCAGCTGCACGACGTATTTCCTTTTTGAGTCGCGGGAAATTTAATATGCGGTCACGTGACCACATTTGTCACTGGAAACGAGCGTCGAGCGGCTGCATGAGGCCGCACCTTTAGAGATTGGTCGAAACAAACAGACAGATAGAAAAAAGTAAAAATACCTTTATACGCATTTAGTTAAAAGCCGTTATTTTGATTAGTAGACGCTTCAAATTAATTTATCTGCATAGATATTGGTGGAATTTTGGAAAACTTTCTACCTACACCTCATCAAGAACACACCCTCCGAATGTAATTTCTCTAGGACCAGCGGCTTAGGTTGTGCGGTGATATATAGGGTCTAGACTTTCTTAGTGTATGCCTACACCTCACCAAGAACACACCCTCCAAATGTCATTTCTCTAGGACCAGCGGCTTAGGTTTGCGTTATAAATATAAGTTAGTCAAACAGTCAGTCAGTCGGGACTTCAAATTATATGAGTATACAAGTACCCGTGACATCGACTCTCCACAGGATTTGAATTACCTCAATATGTTGGATAATTCTAATAATAATTTTATACATTAATAGCCCGTGTTATTCTTATACAAATAGATCTAGCTAGGTTTCATTTTTGGAAAACATCGTTTTGACCATGTTTAAGGCACTGAAAAACGCATAAAATATCATTGCAATACGACAGTAAATTTCGCCGTCATCAAGATACGATAGACTTATGATGATTACGAACTTAGAGTACCTCGGTTCTAGCCTGACGTTCACCGGTGCGATTTTTGTTTAAGGTTAATTTTTTATGAGAAAAAGAAACCAGGCCCATAAGTTCTTTAAAGCTGTCATGTCGCACAAGGTACCCAATCATCTTTCCCCTTCGATTTTGGATTGTATTCTGCTTTCCTTGACAATTTTGAGCACATTTTCATTCGTCTAGTCAAATAAAGATATTTGGAATTCGTTGCTATTGCGCATACCATTCGATCAGCGAAGTTAAGCAACCCTAACCCTAGCCAGTAATTGGATGTGTGACCACCCGAGTTCCCTCCGTGCCTCGGAGAGCACGTTAAGCCGTCGGTCCCGGTTGCCAATTTATCATCTTTGGCAATCGTTACAGGTCAGTCGGAGGTCTAAAATAATCTGACAACTGGTTTAACCCAGATCACAGATTTTCCTCGTTAAAGGGGTTGCAAAGGTCAGATGGCACTCGCTTTGTATAAAAATCAGGTGATCAGCCACATCAGGTTGAATCAAGTGCCAACCCCAACAATGTATGGGATAAGGCCAGGGAGATGATGATATGGTACACGAAGTACCAGGCGCACATAACGGACAAGGAGTTAATAAGTTGATTGTGACTAACATGGAGCCACATCGGGTTGAATCAAGTGCCGACCCCAACAATGTATGGGATAAGGCCAGGGACGATGATGATGTTGCATTATAAAATTTAGCTAAGTAGAAATGAGGTCGAGTGTACCACGATTCAAATTATCCTCGTACATAGCTTCACACTGTACTAACGATAACGCGACGTTGATAAGACTGCTAAATCGCTATTTAATTGTTACTGCGTATTTATTTACAACGATACTAGGTATTTATTGTAATATGTTTTTAATATGAGTTCTGGAAATCATTCACTACATATTCGAATTCTTTAATTTCACTCCACGTGCTTTAAGGTGAAGGAAAACATCGTGAGGAAACCTGCAAATGTCATCATCATCCTACTGCCCTTTTCCCATGTTATTTGGGGTCGGCGCAATGTGTTCTTCTCTTCCATTCCTCTCTATCAGCCGTCATATCTGTATTCACTCCTATTTTAGCCATATCATCTTTCACACAATCCACCCATCGTTTCTTAGGTCTTCCTTTCCCCTTGTAACCATCCACATTCATAAACAAATTTTTTTTGGCAACATTATCCTCATCCTTCCGCATAAAACCTGCAAATGTCTGAGAAGTAATACAAAGACGTATATCTGTCACGTTGGCACTTAATCATATTCGGTGATGTGGTTACAACACCTCTGCTTACCCCTTCTGGGATGGCGTGAGCATATTTATTTTTAATTTTAATCGTTATTCAGCAAGCAAACAACTCCAAACCTTGGCCAGGAGTTGGATGGGTTACCGTCCACGCTTCGGATAGCATGTTAAAAAGTCGGTCTAGGTTGCCAATTACGTTTCAGTACGTATTATTTTTTTTTTCGTGGAAATCCGTCATGGTTACGAACGTTTCGGTAGGCCTAGACAAAGTAACGTTATCCTCGCGCTTGCGTTAGAAGAAACGATACAAGATTTATTTTATTTATTTATTTATTCAATAATTAGAACGGCATACAATGCCAATTACACTAATCAGACACAGGTAATGCAATATACACATAAAATATAATATAAAAACTAAAAATAAAATATGAACGTTCATCCTTTCTCGCAGAACATCATGCACTCTAACAATAGCTTGTTCCATCCGTCATCAAACACATCCACCGTAGGGTTAGACTCCAGGAGAGCATTGAGTGCAGTCAACGAGCGAGGTATGGGAGACTTCGCACGAGCTACTGTTCGACTGTTGGGGACAGCGAACAGCTTGTGTTTCCTACTACGCAGGTACCTGTCAGGAACGAAGAGTCGACACAGTTCACCAATCAGTTCGGGGGCGTCGATGTATGGGTATGACATAAATCACGTGCCTGTCACGTGACACACGCTCGACGATTTGAAAATAGGTAGACAATGTTCACTTGATATGTCATTCATTAGTCGAAGCGTTTGTGTTTCTGCAGGAAAAAAAATACTAGGCAATCGCACTAAATAATCTAGTCTATGGATTTAACTCCACCCTTTGAAGAATACAGACGTGAGCATATGTATTTACATAATTTATTAAAATTCAAAAATATCTTTATTTGTATAGCATTTAAACAAGGTACTTGCAAATCCTCGAAACAAAATGATTATACATGCTACCGCGAGGTACAGAAGGTTGTTATTATGAGAAGAACCGAACAAGAAACTCAGTAATTACTCTTTTCAAAAAATATACTTTAAATTTTGAGTTAATACATAATAAATGACAATAATACATATGCCTTTGAACACAGTTCCAATGCACAAAAGTCGTTAAAGAAATATATAACTAAAAGTAGGTTCTACGTATAATTGTGTAGCTTGAGATGGCCATATGATGAATTACATATTCATTAGGTAACGTAATTTACATACATATTTAATATTATGGAAGCAGAGTGATTCGCTACGATATTACCAACATTGTTTACCTACACACCTGTGTTATAAATATATGCTTCACAAGCAGTAAGGAAAGTAAGGGCAGAGGTGTTGTAATAACAACAACCACTTGCCAACGTGCGTGACAGAAGGTGAGTCTATCGCCGTCTCAGGCGCTATATAAGTATACATCTTTGAATTACTTCTCAGACATGCGCAATGAGGAAACTGGTGTCCTGTAGCACGTGGTGTGAAATCACTGAACAGCTGTTTGGGAATTACAAATAGACACTTCAATGTATCTATATCGCTCACGCCATCCCAGAAGGGTCTCCGAAGGCGTAAACAGAGGTGTTTTAATAACAACACCCACATTTCACCGAATATGATTAAGTGCCGACCTGACAGAGGGCGAGTCCATCGCCGTCTCAGTCACTATACGTACGTCATTGAATTACTTCTCAAACATATGCAGGTTTCCTCACGATGTGTTCCTTCATCGTAAACCACGTGATGTAAAATCACTACACATAAGTTTTAAGAAAAATTCATTGGTACAGGCCCCGCTGGGATTTGAACTTGCGTGGCTTGCGTAGCAGGCGACTGCTCAAGCCCCAAGGCCACGGCTTTTCTAATGTAAGAATCTAGACATAATACTTTGAAATTTCTGTACCCCTATCACGGGTTTACCACCGTTTTCGTAATCTATACTCGCTAGCGTCTCCGCCGAATATTAGTATGAGAAATTGTGCAGCGACTCCCAGCGGTGGCGTGAACAACTAAAATATCTCATACAAATACGCGAGTGACGCTAGCGAGTATAGATTACGAAAACGGTGACAAACCCGAGATATCGCTATAGTCGTGCGGCTGTGTGCGTGTGTAATTTTGAACTATTTATTCCGAAATTCCTAACTGATTATAAAGCGTATATTTATACTGTGTTACAAGGTGTCTTGACGATGACATAATTTATGTTATGACATATTCATGTACATTAAAAATAAGTCATTATTACTGTTGAGAACTACTAAGTAACATATGTGAATAATTAAACAATTCATTGAAATACTTGAACCGTGGTGGCCTCGGGGTTTGAGCAGTTGCCTGCTTCGCAAGCGACAAAATCGAATCCCAGCGGGTCCTGAACCAATGAGTTTTTCTAAAAAACTTGTGCAGTGATATCACACCTCGTTCTTTACGATAAAGGATAACATCGTGAGGAAACCTGCATATGTCTGAGAAGTAATTCAAACACGTATGTATAGTGCCTGAGACGGCGATGGACTCATCCTCTGTCACGTTGGCACTTAATCATTTTCGTTGAAATGTGTGTGTTGTTGTTACAAAACTTCTGCTTACCCCTTCGGGGACCGTTCTAGGATGGCATGAGCATATTTATTTTTATGTTATATAAATTCTTTTTAAGTCTTGAGCGGCCAGGGGCCTTACTATAACCTCTTATCGCCATGATAGTTTTACTCTTATTATGAGACGGATGTATTTGACGTGTATACATCTGTCACTGTCACACAACCGTAATAACATTGCAATAAGAGCTCATGGTTGGGCCCCAGAGCCTGTAGACTAAATAACATTATCCTCACGTTTCGCTAGTAGAATACATACATACATATGCTCACGTCTGTATTCCCCGAAGGGGTAGACAGAGGCGTTGTAATCACAACACCCACTAGTCACCGAAGATGATTAAGTGCCAACGTGACAGATGGTGAGTCCATCGCCGTCTCAGACACTTTACATACGTCATTGAATTACTTCTCAGAAATATGCAGGTTTCCTCACGATGTTTTCCTTCACCGTAAAGCACGTGGTGTGAAATCACTGTACATAAGTTTTTTAGAAAAACTCATTGGTACAGGCCGCGCTGGGATTCGATCTTGCGTCGCTGCTCAAACCTCAAGGCCACCACGGCACTCGCTATTAGGAAAGACAAAAATTGTACGAGAATGACATAATTACATACATACATACATATGCTCACGCCTGTATCCCATGGGGGTAGGCAGAGACCACTGTTTGCCACAAGCTACGATCCTTACATACTTCTTTCGCTTCATCCACATTCATACATCTCTTCATACACTTTCTTCGGTTACGAGTGCTTCGAATTTGACCTTTCTGAAAAATACTATTAATTTGGTCATAGTAGTTCTTCCTTGGACGCCCTCTACCGACACTTCCGGTCACATTCGCTTTATAAATTTCTTTCGTTAATCGTCTTTCACTCATCCTTTCGATATGTCCAAACCGACTCAACATACTTTTTTCAATTCTGGTCACCACATCATTGTTCAACTTGCAACTGTCTCTTATCACACTATTTTTCATTCGATCTACAATGGTGACCCCACACATACTTCGTAACGACCGCATTTCCACTGCATTCACTGTACTTTCATGTTTCTTCTGCCAAACCCAACATACACTTCCATACATCAGAGTAGGTACTAGCACCCCGTTATGAATGACATAATTAGGTCACGTAATTGATTTACGTCATTAACACATTTTGTATCGTTACTTCTAGCGAACCGTGAGGATAACGTTACTTTTCTACAAGGCCTGTGGAGCTCCGAGAATGTATTAGCTATTATTTTTATTTTATTATTTAGAGCCTCTTTCCAACACTTCCGATCCAGGGCTATCTCCGGCCACTTTTTGAGGTAAGCGGCGAGTTCGTCCTGCCATATTTTTCTCGGCCTGCCACGTCTGCGCGTCGCATTCGGAGGAGTCCATCGTGTGGTTTGTTTAGCCCACAGTTCGTCTGACATGCGACACACGTGCCCAGCCCAGTCCCATTTCAGTTTAGCAGCTTGATGACCAACATCGGAGATTTGTGTTTTGGAACGTAGTGTACTATTTCGAATGCGGTCTGTTAATCTGACTCCCATTATTCAATGGCTCGTATTAGCTATGGATAAAATAAATATAGTATAGTCTGTTTATTGACTTCCCACGCTTTACTCGTCATAATAATGTTATCAAGTTCTTGCCAATAATAGCAGTAACATATTGATTGGCATTAATAAACAAATGAGTAAGGCATTGTCCGAGTACAAGAATAATTGTTACTGAATATAATAAACCTGAAGAGTTTGTCTCCTTAATTCCTTTTATTCCCTCCACAAAAATAAAACTAAATAACTAATCATCATCATCATCGCCCCTGGCCTTGTCCCATACAATCTGTTTGGGTCGGCACTTGATTCAACCCGATGTGGCTCCATGTTAGTCGCAATCAACTTATTAACTCCTTGTCCGTTATGTGCGCCTGGTACTTCGTGTACCATATCATCATCTCCCTGGCCTTATCCCATACATTGTTGGGGTCGGCACTTGATTCAACCCGATGTGGCTCCATGTTAGTCGCAATCAACTTATTAACTACTTGTCCGTTATGTGCGCCTGGTACTTCGTGTACCATATCATCATCTCCCTGGCCTTATCCCATACATTGTTGGGGTCGGCACTTGATTCAACCCGATGTGGCTCCATGTTAGTCGCAATCAACTTATTAATTCCTTGTCCGTTATGTGCGCCTGGTACTTCGTGTACCATATCATCATCGCCCTGGCCTTATCCCATACATTGTTGGGGTCGGCACTTGATTCAACCCGATGTGGCTGATCACCTGATTTTTATACGAAGCGACTGCCATCTGACCTTCGCAACCCCTTTAACGAGGAAAATCTGTTGTAGTACTATTTTAGGCCTCCGACTGACCTGTAACGATTGCTAAAGATGATAAATTGGCAACCGGGACCGACGGCTTAACGTGCTCTCCGAGGCACGGAGGGAACTCGGGCGGTCACCCATCCAATTACTGGCTAGGCTTAGGGTTGCTTAACGTCGCTGATCGAATGATATGCGCAATAGCAACTGTACCAGGAGCTAATCAATAAATAATCTTCATATCCAATGTATTTTGGCTAGCCGTGCCCTGCGGTTTCAACCGCGTAGATTTATATTTAATTCACGAATGATTTTTGCAATTCACCTGTTTCACACTTTGCTATAAAGATTCCTAAAATAGTCCACAAAATATGAATTGCTTTTGTGATAAATACCATCATAAAAAGTTAGTTAGGGACTAACATCTACAAATTACTGTAATCATTCGTGAATCATAATATGAATTGCACCTAAATGACCATTTTGTCATTTCGATGATGAATCATGTTCGGATCACATTATGATTCTCGCAAATTTGGCCTTTTTAGACCTACAGATCGCATTAGGGTTAATGGTAAATGGTCGTAATTACCAGTACCTTTACCTTCGCGCAAAAATGTTGTTTAAAGTCCCGTGTCTTAACAACCGCACACTCATTTCGAATAACAAGATAGTAAATACTAACTGCGACTTTGCTTCTTTTTATTTAATTAATATCTGGTTGACCTAACTGTGCACGGTTTCTTCTTCACGGTGAACACTTTTCTGTCCGTCCGTCCGCGAGTCTCTCTGTCTGTTTGTCCGGGTAATCTCTGAAACGGCTGGACCGATTTTAACGAGACTTTCACTGGCAGATTAGCTGATGACACAAGAAGTAGGTAACTTAAGCTACTTTGAATTAGGATCCCTTGGAATTAAGGATGAAACTTTCATTTTTTTTTCAGTTATATTGTGACCATTACAAATAATAAACATATTTTTGTAAAGAGTAATTACTGAGTTTCTTGCCAGGTTCTTCTCAGTAACAGCAACCTTCCGAACCTGGCGGTATCATGTATAATACTGTAATATCTGGTTGACCGAGCTGTGCTCGGTTTCTTCTTCAAACAAAAAAAAAGAAAAAAAAAATTCCGGTGACCGTCAGTCTCTCCCAGGGTACTCTAGTTTCGTTATCGCCCCGTAAGCTGGAAGCCTCAGCTTTGAGCTACCATAACTTGACAGATGTTGGCGAAATTTGCGGTCGTATTGTAATGATATTTTATGAGTTTTTCAGTGCCTGAAAACATGGTCATAACGATGTTTACCATTAATGAAACCTAGCTAGATCTATTTTTTGCCCCTGAAACCCCCTAAATGCAAAATTTCATGTAAATCGTTGGAGCCGTTTCCGATATTCCGATTATATATATATACAAGAATTGCTCGTTTAAAGATATAAGATAAGATTTTCTATAGGTACTCAACAAACACGCGGTTTTTTGCGACCAATCTGATGAAATCTAAACTAAAAATACCAGATCAACTAACTTTTCATAAGCTATTGTTACCAATTCTACGTATTTGTCAAACCAGACGGGCTTTGACAAATACATAGAATTGGTAAAAATATTGCATTTGTCGTGCATACATAAATAGTAAGAGCCGTGGTGGCCTTGAGGTTTGAGCAGTCACCTGCTACGCAAGCGACGCAAGTTCGAATCCCAGCGGGGCCTGTACCACTGATTTTTTCTAAAAAACTTATGTACAGTGATTCCACACCAAGTGCTTTACGGTGAAGGAAAACATCGTGAGGAAACCTGCATATTTCTGAGAAGTAATTCAAAACACGTATGTATCGGTGCCTGAGACGGCATATATATAGACTCACCATCTTTCACGTTGGCACTTAATCAAATTCGGTGAAAAGTGGGAGTTGTGATTACAACACCTCTGCTTACCCCTTCGGGAAATACAGGCGTGAGCATATGTATGTATGTACATAAATAGTAATTTAACCTAGTTTGCAAAAAACGGAGTGCCCAACGTTGTTGATACCGTGCTAAACTTTTATTAGCTCAAGGTTAATGTGACATGAATAATACTTTAAAATAAATGTTTGATCCGTTACACTAATAGACTGCATTCCGTGTATTGTACTTTCTTATATTATACTTTGATTTATATATCTAATATATAAAATTTCCATGTCACAATGTTAGTTACCGTACTCCTCCGTAACGGCTGGACCGATTTGTATGAAATTTTGTGTGCAGATCGGGTAGGTCTGAGAATCGGCCATACCCCTAAATGATAAGGGTGACCACCCCAAAAAATTTAACTGCCTCGTTGGTCTAGTGATTAGTTCGTTTGCCTACCGATCACGAGGTCCCGGGTCGGGTCAAAATATTGGGTTTTACTGTCACAATAAAATGCCCGGAATTTGGAAGTTGGCATTATTTACACCCCCATGGGACGCTTGTCTTCCGCCTGACCTCTCTCCGGTCGTGTCTTGCCTCCCATCCCACTATAAGAGTGACCCAATAAAGAGTGCACCTGTGTTTGCACACACGCCTGCACTATAATATCTCCTGCGCTGATGGCTGATCCTCGTTGAGATTAGCCGCTGTGACCGAAATTCGGTAGATCATTATGACTTAGTAAAAAAGCAATACGTTTTTCCAAAAACTTATGTGCAGTGATTTCACGTGTTGCAATAACAACACCCACTTCACAACAGATGGCGAGTCTATCGCCGTATCAGGCACTATACATAAACGTCTTTGAATTACTTCTCAGACATATGCAGGTTTCCTCGTGATGTTGTCCTTCACTGTAAAGCACGTGGTGTGAAATAGATATTACATTGTTGTTTATTAATAAATAATTTTATACATATTAGGTACTTGTAGATAAATATATTAATAGCTCTAGTAGTGCCTCTCACGTGCTGTGCCCTAACAGGGTTTATGTTAGATTTACTTGGGATACTATTATAATTAAGATTAGTATGTATCGTACATGTAACTAACATAAATGCAATAAATAAATAAATAAAGAATAAAATAAATAAAGAAACTTGCACTGAGATAGATTCTTAGAACTTAAAACATAAGTAGTTAATACTTATTACCCGTTATCTAGAGAACCTACTAATTATTTCCGTGTTATTCAGTAAGCAATGTGGTATTTAATTATTCCAGCTCGCTGAAAAGATAATAAATTCATCCACATATGCCTTTATCTATAAATAAATAAAATTGAAGTGTCTGTACGAAATAATATACGGTAGGTACTGAAAAAAAAAAAAATTTTTTTAATTTCTCTGTCTGTCTGTTTGTTCCGACTTATCTCCGAATCGGTTGGACCGATTTTAACGACACTTTTACAGGCAGATAGCTAATTTTACAAAGAGTAACTTAAGCTACGTACATTAAAAAAACCATTAGGGTACCGCGGATCACCCATGAAATACTAAATTCTGCGCGGATAAAGGGGAAAAATTTGTATGTTTGTAACGAATTTGCTCAAAAAGTACTGGACCGATCTTGAAAATTCTTTCAGCAATGGATAGCTAAATTATTAACGAGTAACATAGGCTATTTTTTACCCCCATACTCCCACGGGAACGGGAACTAAGCGTGAGAAACCGCGTGGCGGCCGCTAGTCAAAAAATATTTTGTGTCAATTTATAGGTGAAAAATAAAAATATATATTAAATAAAAACGACTTTAAAAAGCGAAATATAAAATGATGTGGAATATATAAAATACTTTTTGATCCCAAATATAGCATCACCCTCGGTGTCAAGCACCAACTTCAAAAGCAAGTAATTTATTTCACATCATAGCCGTGGTGGCCTTGGGGTTAGAGTCAGTCAGTCATGACTTTGAATAAGAAACAAAAATAAATATAGATTATAAAAACATTCCACGATGACTAATTTACTCATTTAATAACATTTCTATTAGTAATATTAATTACTCATCATTTATATACAATAGGCAAAGACGCTGGCTTTGTTAACGAAAAAATATTTATTAAACTAATAAAAGGTATTTACCAAGGTGATATACAGACAGAAGGAATTTACTAAAAAAAATACTCCACATACATACTTACACACATATGGGGCGTGACCCCGAAGGGGTAGGCAGAGGTGTTGTAATAACAACACCCACTTTTCCCATGATTACATGTGCCAACGTGAGAGATGGCGAGTCTATCGCCGTCTCAGGCACTAAAAATACTTATTTGAATTAATTCTCAGACATATGCAGGTTTCCTCACGACGTTTTCCTTCACCGTAAATCACGTTTTTAGAAAAACTCATTGGTACAGGCCCCGCTGAGACTCGAACTTCTGTAGCTTGCGTAGCAGGCGACTGCTCGAACCCTTGGCCACCTCGGCTCTTTATACTTAAATAATCCACAATATAATAAATATTTATTTTATTTTGTTTATTGGTGTTTGTTGTCATGACAGAAATACGTCATCTGTGAAAATGTCAACTGTCTAACTATCACGGTTCATGAGATACAGTCTGGTGACAGACGGACAGACTGACAGACAGCGGAGTCTTATTAATAGGGTGCCGTTTTGCCAATTAAACATCTTTTGCAATCGTTACATTTCAGTGGAAGGCCTAAGGGAGTGTGACTGTTTTATACAGATTTCATGGCAGTCGCTTCGTATAAAAATCAGGTGATCAGCCACATCGGGTTGAATCAAGTGCCGACCCCAACAATGTATGGGATAAGGCCAGGGAGATGATGATATGGTACACGAAGTACCAGGCGCACATAACGGACAAGGAGTTAATAAGTTGATTGCGACTAACATGGAGCCACATCGGGTTGAATCAAGTGCCGACCCCACCAATGTATGGGGCAGGGAGATGACTCGGTAAGTCCAAGTCACACCTATCCGAATTGTAGCTTACTAAATGTTATATTTGACAAACAGCATTCGCGTGCCAAAAGCGTAAGTGTAAACAAGCTTTGTAAACAGACGGAAAAATCCTACGTAGGTGACAAACTAACTATGTAGCTATAAACATTACACACCCACACATTATCCATATATCTATACCGATAAATTAAATTGCCGTGTCTTTTTGTAATCCCGAAATAAAAGCATTTCACTAAATGCATTTTTTAAAAAACCTCTGTCAGTCTGTCTGCTTGCTTCGGGTTAATCATGCCGTCTCATCATCATGATTATCATGATTATTTTGAGTTCCAGTTTAGTTAGTTACCATGGGTAACCCCCAACCTTTATTATTTATTACTATTTTTGTGTGAAAATCTTCATGCAGCTCACAGAATATATCTATTTACCAAGTTTCAACAGTATAACTCTTACAGTTTGGGAAAAAATTAGCTGTGACATTAATTTATTGTTAACTAAAAATGCTGTCTTAAAAACCAATGACGAAATAAGGGCTCCGTTTTTTGCCAGTTGGCTGCGGAACCCTAAAACTGGTCAACAATAACAATATAGAATAGTAACTTACTTGAAAAACATCCTCAATTCACTTCTAGTAACTTGTTGTCCGCCAGGAATAGTTATTTACAATCAAAACATTTTACGATACGCACTGTTATTAAGTTCATGTAAATAAGTAGTATAAAAAATACCTACTTATATTTAATACGGAAATAGATTAACCACGAACAAGTCCACTTGTGTCACAAAATATAACTCGAAAAATTACGGTTCAAACATTAGCTGTCAATAGTATAATAAATAGTTCAAATATTCAATTATCACATATTACACATCAAATTTAATGCTACACGCGTCTTGGCACTTTGATAGTACGCGACCAACTGACAAACGGACGGGACGGTGTGTTATCGTAAGCGCTGTTTGTTCATATAAATACATTTTATTTATCTGTGTAGATTAGCTGTGCCGCGCGATTTTGCCCGCTTAGAGTTCATTTCATGGGTGACTCGCTGACTAATGTTTTTTTTTAAATATAAGAAGCCAAGGTTAAGTTAGAGGAGCTCGTGGGACAGTTGCTATTGCGCATATCATTCGATCAGCGAAGTTAAGCAACCCTAACCCTTGCCAGTAATTGGATGGATGACCGCCCGAGTTCCCTCCGTGCCTCGGAGAGCACGTTAAGCCGTCGGTCCAGCTTGACAATTTATCATCTTTGGCAATCGGTACAGGTCAGTCGGAGGCCTTAAATAGTCTGACAACTGGTTTAAACCAGATCACAGATTTTCCTCGATAAAGGGGTTGCGAAGGTCGCTTCGTATAAAATTCAGCCGCATCGGGTTGAATCAAGTGCCGACCCCAACAATGTATGTTATAAGGCCAGGGAGATGATGATGATGATAAGTAGCCTAGGTTATTCCTTGTAACATTAGCTATCTGTGAGTGAAAGTCTCGTTATAATCGATCGTGCCGTTTCGGGGATTAGCCGGAACAAGCAGACAGACAGAGAGAAATAAATTAAATTTGATATTTTATGTGAGTTAGTAACGGTGATATGTTTTCATAAGCATTTAGTAAAAAGCTGTTAATTTTATTTTAATTTGGAATTACAAGCAGACACTTCAGTTTTATTTATCTGTATAGATATATACTATAATAAGACTAACTATGCCCCGGTTTCACCCGCGAAATTTTAATTGTATGGGTGACCCGCTAAAGTCTAATGTTTTTGTTTAAATCAACGTATCCTCGGTAACTCCTTTTATCATAAGTAGGTCTAAAGAGGTCACTTTGAGAGAATCATAATGTGATCCGAATGAGATTCATCATCGAAATGACGAAATGGTACGTTATGTGCAATTCATATTATGATTCACGAATGATTACAATAATTGTAGATGTTAGTCCTTAACTAACTTTTTATGATGCTATTTGTCACAAAAGCAATTCATATTTTGTGGACCATTTTAGGAATTTTCATAGGAAAGTGTGAAACAGGTGAATTGCATAATATTAATAATTCCATCAATCAGACCGTTTTGTCATTTTTCCGATGAATCATATTCGAATCACATTATGATTCTCCCAAAGTGGCTTTTTTAGACCTACAGATATCCGTCAGTGAAAGTCCCATTGAAATCGGTAGAACCGTTTCATAGATAACCCGGAACGGACAGACGGACAAACAGAGTATTTTTTTTAATTGGTCTTTCTATGTCAGTAACGTATATACTTACATTATGCATTTAGTGAAGAGCTGTTTGCAATTACAAACAGACACTTATGTTTTATTTATCTGTATAGATATATATATTTCATGAGAGGTACGTGAGTTGTTTCTTTGTGTTGGTAATTGATAGCGAGTTTGATGCTACAAGAGCCGTAGTGGCCTCGGGGTTTGAGTACTCGCCTGCTACGCAAGCACGCAAGTTCGAATCCCAGCGGGGCCTGTACCAATGCGCTTTTATAAAAACTTATGTACGGTGATTTCACACCACGTGCTTTACGGTGAAGGAAAACATCGTGAGGTAACAGGTATAGTGCCTGAGACGGCGATAGACTCACCCTCTGTCACGTTGGCTCTTAATCATATTCGGTGAAATGTGGGTGTTGTTGTTACAACAACTCTGTTTACCCCTTCGGCGACCCTTCTGGGATGGCGTGAGCATATTTATTCTATATAGATAAACTTAAGTGTCTGTTTGTAATTCAAAAATAACAGCTTTTCACTAAATGCATATGAAATACGGTACTGAATTTCAATACCAATTTAAAAAAAAAACTGTTTCTCTCTGTCTGTTTGTTCTGGTTAATCTTCGAAACGGCTGGACCGATTTTGACGGGACTTTTACCGGTAGCTAGCAAGGAGTAACGTAGGCTACTTTTATTAAAGAAAAACATAAAGGTAAGGTTACGCGGGTTAAACCGCGGGGCAGCTATTAGTATACATTTACCTAGTTTTGTATACGATTACTCAATACTGTAATGTGCCTACATTTTGTAACTGTTTTTGTCCCAATAAAGAAAAATAAATCTAAATATATATAACTCAAAGGTGACTGACTGACTGACATAGTGATCTATCAACGCACAGCCCAAACCACTGGACGGATCGGGCTGACATTTGGCATGCAGGTACATGTTATGACGTAGGGATCTGCTAAGAAAGGATTTTGATTAATTCTACCCCGAAAGGGATTAAATAGGGGATAAAATTTGTATGTAACGTTGTCAATTTTATATAAATAAATAAAAGGACACTTGAAAACGAGAAGAATGCCATGTACTTCCAGCTCAACAACTATTTTTTTTCCGTAATCTGTGTATGTAATAATGTGTCACAGAACACTTCCTATATCCAATGATATTATATTTTAATAACCTACTCGTGATATCATTGGACAGAACTATTAATATTTGTAAATAACTAAGGTGAATGACTGAATCATATGTTTGATAAATGTAGAATTGAGGTCACGTGCGACGGAAATAACGCTGAGGTAACGGATGGCTTCGCGGTTGGCGCAAAACATTCAAGGTTCGAATCCCAAAAAATGTCTTTATTAGAAGGTCAAGGTTGCGATGGATGGATTAATTATTTTTGTTTTGTATTGATGGATTTTTATTTATTTACATTACAGCGCACATGCTTGGAGCTCATAGGAGTGAATACAGATATGACGCCTGAAAGAGAGAAATGGAAGAGGAGAACAAATTGCGCCGACCACAAATAACATGGGATAAGGGCAGGAAGATGATGGTGATATGGCTAGAATGGGAGTAAATACAGATATGACGGCTGATAGAGAGAAATTGAAGAGAAGAACACATTGCACCGACCACAAATAACATGGGATAAGGGCAAGAGGATGATGATGATATGGCTAGAATGGGAGTGAATACATATATGACGGCTGATAGAGAGAAATGGAAGAGAAGAACACATTGCACCGACCACAAATAACATGGGATAAGGGCAGGAGGGTGATGATGATATGGCTAGAATGGGAGTGAATACAGATATGACGGCTGATTGAGAGAAATGGAAAAGAAGAACACAATGCGCCGACCACAAATAACATGGGATAAGGGCAGGAGGGTGATGATGATATGGCTAGAATGGGAGTGAATACAGATATGACGCCTGAAAGAGAGAAATGGAAGAGAAGAACAAATTGCGCCGACCACAAATAACATGGGATAAGGGCAGGAAGATGATGGTGATATGGCTAGAATGGGAGTAAATACAGATATGACGGCTGATAGAGAGAAATGGAAGAGAAGAACACAATGCGCCGACCACAAATAACATGGGATAAGGGCAGGAGGATGATGATGATATGGCTAGAATGGGAGTGAATACAGATATGACGGCTGATAGAGAGAAATGGAAGAGAAGAACACATTGCGCCGACCACAAATAACATGGGATAAGGGCAGGAGGATGATGATGATATGGCTAGAATGGGAGTGAATACAGATATGACGGCTGATAGAGAGAAATGGAAGAGAAGAACACATTGCGCCGACCACAAATAACATGGGATAAGGGCAGGAGGATGATGATGATATGGCTAGAATGGGAGTGAAAACAGATATGACGGCTGATAGAGAGAAATGGAAGAGAAGAACACAATGCGCCGACCTCAAATAACATGGGATAAGGGCAGGAGGGTGATGATGATATGGCTAGAATGGGAGTGAATACAGATATGACGGCTGATAGAGAGAAATGGAAGAGAAGAACACATTGCGCCGACCTCAAATAACATGGGATAAGGGCAGGAGGATGATGATGATGTGACTAGAATGGGAGTGAAAACAGATATGACGGCCGATAGAGAGAAATGGAAGAGAAGAACACATTGTACCGACCACAAATAACATGGGATAAGGGCAGGAGGGTGATGATGATATGGCTGGAATGGGAATGAATACAGATATGACGGCTGATAGAGAGAAATGGAAGAGAAGAACACATTGCGCCGACCTCAAATAACATGGGATAAGGGCAGGAGGATGATGATGATATGGCTAGAATGGGAGTGAATACAGATATGACGGCTGATAGAGAGAAATGGAAGAGAAGAACACATTGCGCCGACCTCAAATAACATGGGATAAGGGCAGGAGGATGATGATGATGTGATGATGACAGCGCACATGCTCGCGCCATACCAGAAGGGTTAAGCAGAAGTGTTGTAACAACAACACCCACATTTCATCGAATATGATTAACTGCCAACGTGACAGAGGTGAGTCCATCGCCGTCTCAGTCACTATACATATGTCTTTGAATTACTGCTCAGTCATATGCAGGTTCCCTCACGATGTTTTCCTTCACCGTGTGTGAAGTCACTGCACATAAGTTTATTTTTAAAAAAACTCATTGGTACTGGGAACAGTAGCCTAAGTTACTCCTTGTAACATTAGCTATCTTCCAGCGAAAATCAAAATCGGTCAAGCCATTACGGAGATTAGCCGGAATAAACAGACAGACAGACAGAGAGATTTTTTTAATGTGATTACCGTATAAGTACTTTCATATGCATTAAGTGAAAAGCTGTTATTTTGGAATTACAAACAGACACTTCAATTTTATTTATCTATATAGAAGTAAGAGCCGTGGTGGCCTTGAGGTTTGAGCAGTCGCCTGCTACGCAAGCGACGCAAGTTCGAATCCCAGCGGGGCCTGTACCACTGAGTTTTTCTAAAAAACTACTGTACAGTGATTTCACACCACGTGCTTTACGGTGAGGGAAAACATCGTGAGGAAACCTGCATATGTTTGAGAAGTAATTCAATGACGTATGTAAAGTGTCTGAGACGGCGATGGACTCACCATCTGTCACGTTGGCACTTAATCATCTTCGGTGAAAAGTGGGTGTTGTGATTACAACACCTCTGCCTACCCCTTCGGGGAATACAGGCGTGAGTATATGTATGTATGTATGTATAGAAGTAAATATTATTGGTCGTGGCACCTGTGTATTAGTGATAGCAATAAAATACATTAATGTGTTTTATAGTCAGCACTTTACGAGGCACATGGTCATTAAAACTGCACAAGTAGCTCTTGGCAAGGACACGGTATGGAAACATGTTATGTAAATCATTTGGCATTGTTTTTCCTTTATTAATCATTAGTACCTGTTTGAACGAGCTGTGGACGGCTTTATTGTCTCAAAAAAAACGAAACTTGACAATTTCTCATAAAAAAAGCAAGTAGCGTCCCTATGGCGTCACAGGAATATAATAAGCTCTACGAATGTATACGGTACCCTCGATGCACAAGTCTGTCATGCATTTAATAAGTGCTTTAAATCAACCTGTAGATTTTTAGGTAAAATTCTGTAAAATTATCAGAGCCGACCTTACATTGTTTACTGATGACAGAATACACTCGTGTCTCTATGTGTGTTTTCCGATATGGTCTCTCGCAGTTGGTAGGGGGGAGTTACCTCCACTGCTTAACATGACTATAGGGCGAGACCCAAGGGCTTCCAGCCAAGCTTAAACTGGAAAACTAAGCAACACAGCTAAGGGGGCTCGGACCTCGGCTTAAGGCGATGCTGGGGGGTGAGCTAGGGAGCTGGGTCTGAGTGGTATATCTGTGTGTGTGTCTATACCAACACGTATGTATTACATTGGTATGTAATTAACCTACCTACCCTACTTATTGTTTATAACCCCTCTGAAAATTTTAGGTAAGTTCCAAGATACTTACGAGTTCCTGTGAGAATCTTCTTCATGCCTAAAGGACGTTCTTCTCCAACACTTCACCCGTTTATCCCTCAAACTGCCGTACACGGGACCTTTGAAGCTGTAAGCATAATGATTCCCACTACGGTTTTGAAAACTTTGTTCACCACGGTCATAAGTAACGTTGCTGTGAGTCTCATAATCATTTGACGATGTTGATTCACTATTTTGACACTTCACTTCTCCATTTTGACACTTAGCTTCTACAATTTGACACTTAGCTTCTACAATTTGACACGTTGATTCTGCAATTTGACACCTCGCGTCTTCAATTTGACACTCTGTTTCTTCTATTTGACACGCCGTTTCCCTGTCATATCTTGGATATATATCTAACAATTTTATTATTATTTCTTCTCTTTTTTGTGTGTCATAATTTATTCCTGGGTTAAACGAAGCAGCATTATTTCCAAATGTAGAGTCGCAATGTATATTGCTTTCTATATCATTAAACGCTTTGTTTTCTATTCCATCGCTATTTTCCATTTTGAGATTCATTCTCTGTTCTCTGTTAATCTGAAACAAAAAAAATGGTCTATATTCTCGAAAATGTATTAAAATTACACCCATTTTTCACCGAAGAAGTAAACCAGCGTGACAAATGGTGAATCTACCCCTGTAATTTTCAGCTAACCATTGAATATAATGAGTGTGTTTCAAAGAGTTTACAGTGCTTACGCTAAATAATTCAATCCCTAACTCTATATTCACATCATACTTGTGAACAGGTGCTGCTTGTGGGGGCTGGTCATCTCTCTCATTTTTATCGACATTTGTGCATTGGAACTGTGTCCATGAGCTTATGTTTCTTAAATTAAATTTATTTTGTATTATTAAAATTGTATAATAGTTTTGAAAAGAGTAATTACTGAGTTTCTTGCCAGGTTTTTCAAAGGTATGTATAATCCTGTATAATTTTGTCATTCAGACGATTTGAAAGTACTTTGTTAAAAGTCTAATCAAATAAAGATATTTTGAATTTTATAATATAGACACCATTACTGTATATATGTAAATAAATTGACATTGACACATAGAGATCCAATGGCATATCCACAGATAAATATTAACACAAGTATTCGTTCTATTTTGCATACTCAGGTAACACTGGTGATGTAAAGTTGCTGGGGTCACGTGTTTTGGGAAGTAGTGAAGATAACTTATAGAGCCGTGGTGGCCTCGGGGTTAGAGCAGGCCTGCTACGCAAGCGACGCAAGTTCGAATCCCAGCGGGGCCTGTACCAATGAGTTTTTCTAAAAAACTTATGTACAGTGATTTCACACCACGTGCTTTACGGTGAAGGAAAACATCGTGAGGAAACCTGCATATTTCTGAGAAGTAATTCAAATACGTATGTAAAGTGTCTGAGACGGCGATGGACTCACCATCTGTCACGTTCGCAATTAATCAAATTCGGTGAAAAGTGTGTGTTGTGATAACAACACCTCTGCCTACCCCTTCGGGGAATGCAGGCGTGAGCATATGTATGTATGAAGATAACTGAAGCACATGCACTAATGCTAGCGTCAAACAAATCCAACCAAAGCATAGCTCCAGGGTCTTTAGACAAAGTAATAATATCCTCACGCTTCGTTAGGAGAAACGATACCTACATATGCCACGTGACTGATTTATGCAATTTATTTCCTATCGTTTCTGTTAGCGCAAGCGCTAAAGAAGGTAACTATGCCTACAGCCAGCGCTCGAAACTCGTGGAAGTTAATATTATTTACCCATTTTGAATCCATCGGTGCAGTAATGGATGAAGTTGAATAAAGACTGATGTATAGTCGAGCCATTTGCCTACCGTACAAATTACGGTGTATACCTTGGGTATTGTTCTAAGCAAATCATCAGGTACAAGTTGGTATGTCATGTGTATGTTCCAATTGTATTTGACTAGGTCACAGTGTAAATATAATCGTTAGAACCAGTAAGGAATCTAGGCCTATATTTTGAAGTTTTTTCCATTGAGCGTGAGGGTTGTCAATCTATATATATAAAAATCAATCGCTGTTCGTTAGTCTTGCTAAAACTCGAGAATGGCTGGACCGATTTGATTAATTTTGATATTAATATATCTGTAGAAGTTCAGGGGAGGTTTAAACGTTGAGTAACTTAAATAATCAGTAAAGGGAACGGGGATACGAAGTTCAAAAATAATAATTAGTGTTCCGCGGGCCACCCATGAAATTGCGTCTACGGGGGTGAAACCGCGGAGAACAGCTAGTCATAAATATAAGTAAACTCCTTCCCATCAAAGCAAAACTTTGACGTTTTCTCATAAAAAAAAAGTTGGTGTCGTTTGGACTGTATTCTACTATAGTCTAACTTTGTTACCACCCGATAGGCTGGAAGCCTCCCGTCTGAACTATCATCAGTCGACAGATATCGGCGAAATTTACCGTCGTATTGTAATTATATTGTAACAATTTTTCGTTGCCAGAAAACATGGTTAAAACGATGTTTTCTGAAGATGACACCTAGCTTGATCCATTTTTTGCCCCCACATGCTACATTTCATGGAAATCATTGGAGCCGTTTCTAATATTCAGATTCTATATTGAAGTTAGAAAATTTTCGGTAAAACACGTGATCGTCCACGACATGACACCTCTCACAGTCATTACGCCTATTCCGCGTTTTGTCTCGTAGACACACACACAGACATGTGTGTGTCTTTTCGAACGCTTTGTTCCTAGCTTCCTAACTGTTGTAAAGCTGTGACTAGGTTCCGTGTCCAATTGCTTTCTGAGCAGACTTCAAACAAATGTTAAATCGAATATGTTATTTGTCCTTGAAAACAATTGTACTTACAGTTGGAACTGTAACGAGTCTGTCTGTAGAGTGAATAACTTAATTAGGTAATAATGTTAAGTGATATTTTTATATTCTTAAAAATGGTCAGGACACGAAGTACTCGAACCCACGACCTCTGCAAACCGTGTCGTTACTCTGCCAATTGCCAACCTCATTCGTCGAATTTTTCATCCCCTTGTTTTGCGGTTTTAGGGGCCACCTTGCGCCATCTGTTGGTCGGGGTATCCAAACTCATGTTCTATAAAAATTCATTCGATTTTTATATATAATATGCTCACGCCATCCCAGAAGGGTCCCTGAAGGGGTAAGCAGAGGTGTTGTAACAACACCCACATTTCACCGAATATGATCAAGTGCCAACGTACACAGAGAATCTCTCAGCTTTTATAAAATAAGAAAGGTCTGACCGTCGTGGGATCTTGCTCTATTCTTCTTTTTAAAGTGCCTCCAAAGTCAAAGCCAAAAAGTCTCCAATTACTGAAGGTTGGCAATCAGCTCCGAACATTTGATTCTGTCGTTAGCACGGCGAAACAGGTCGGCGGTACTCGCAATCCAATTTTGTCCAATAAGTCGCAGGACTTCTTTCTTTGGTCACCTTTTGAGTCTATGATATAGCCATCATGCGCCTGCTTGCTGTTTTGCTCTATAATGTTTCTTTCCACGTGTTTCAAAGTAAATTCCAAAGCGCCTGATACAAAACGTAATGCAACGATAATATAACGGGTATTTATCTCGTTTGTTTTGGGTAGGCGGCAAGCGTGCCCATCTGACGATTAGCATCCACTGTAGACTGCGGAAGCTTACAACACCGCTTATAAGAATGGAATCGCTGTGCCAACATAAAGGCAGTCGAATGACAAGCTAGCCCAGTAGATCTAAAAAAGCCACTTTGGGAGAATCATAATGTGATCCGCCATTTGTTTTCTTGGAGACCTAAACATTAATCTCATGAATAAACAATCGACCAGCACAAAAGATCTAATGTCGTTCTGTTACCAGCACAGCCTCCATCAACTAGTTCAAGAACCAACAAGAATAACGGACAGTTCAGAGACACTAATTGACGTTGTATTGACTGATATCCCTTCCAAGTGTCAGAAAATTAATGTCTTTCACAATACAGATCTAAGCGATCATGCAATGGTCATTGTAGACTTTAACGTAAAAAAACCGAAATTTACGCAAAAGATTAAATTTAAGAGATATCTACAAGATATTGATTTAGCATTATTTTTGACAGATCTGCAGTCAATTCCTTGGCACTATATTGATAACATGGACGAAGTTGATCAAATGATTGAATCATTTAACAGGCATATTCTTGCTTTATTCGATAGACATGCCCCAGTTAGAAAATCTATAATTAAAGATCTACCTAAGCCGTGGATAACGAATATGTTAAAATTTATGATAAAATTAAGGGAAAAAGCTTTAATGAAAGCTAAAGTAGCTAAAACAGAAAGCTCCAAAGAATATTATCGCAGTCTTAGAAACCTTGTGACAGCGTCCAGGGAGAGAGAGAAAAAAGCTTTCTATAATCATTACATTAATAATAATATTAAAAACACAACTATAATCAATGATAGCCCGGAAATTTCTATACCAGATCACCTTAATGATCCCGATAAAATCAACATTCATTTTTTGAGTCTGCCCCCTTATAATAAAACCGATATAGAAAAAATTGGAATAGACAGAGATGCAAGTCAGCAACATTTTGAATTGAAAATGACATCGGAAGAGGAAGTCCGGAGGATTATATATAATATCAAAACCAAAGCCGCAGGACACGATGGTATAAATATAGACATGATTCTCCTCACCATAAATGAAACTCTTCCAAGAATAACAAAAATTATAAATAAGTCTATCTCTACACATTCCTTTCCGGCTAGTTGGAAGAGCGCCCTAGTAACACCTATGCCATGGAATGAGTAGTATAATTGGATGCTGATAAGCAATAATGTGTCAACCCACAAAAAGTCAAATTCAAAGGTTTTGATATATTTTGATAATGCATCACGTATTTAACATTCTAAAAAAGTGTTTCAAGTCATCTGAAACATAAAAGTACGTAAAAAATGGATTTATGTCATAAAACAAATCTTAAATCACGTATACAATCATCTTAAGACGCCATTTTCTCAAAACCAAGTTTATGCGGGTTGACACATTATTGCTTATCTGCATCCAAATAACAACGATATAGAGGAAGTAAAATCTGCGCGTAATTTAGGTCTCATTTTGGATGGTGAACAAAAATTCACACAACATGTGAATAATAAAATAAGAACAGCTTTCTTCAAATTAAAAACTCTATACAAAATAAGACCCTACATTAAGGCGGAACTCCGTCATCAACTAACAGAAGCGCTCGTTCTGTCACATTTTAAATTCTATTGCAACACTGCTGTAACAACATACGGTCCGAGGCTAAATCACAACACTGAATGCGCAATCCAACGTGTACAAAATGCATGCATACGTTTTTCCTTCCAGGTCCCCAAAAGAAAATTCATAACTCCCTATTTGAATAAGCTCGGTATCTTAAATATGAAAGCAAGGAGGGAGCTACAATTTGCATGCACACTCCAAAGAATTATATATAGCAAACAACTTGAATATCTCTTCGAAAAGCTGTCCTGGTTAAAATGCAACAATGCTAGTGTTCGCTCTGCTTTGAAAAACCTTCTTAAAATCCCAACTCACAGTTCAGCGCGTTATAGAGGAAGTTTCAAGTTCTCAGCAGCAAAAATATGGAACGACTTACCCCCTCCACTAAGGAATAAAATGATTAAAGAAACGTTTAGGTTTAAATATAAATCTGCTTTGGTGAAAAGACAGACGGCTTCAGAGAACTTGCGACATGCCTACACAAAAAATCTGGCGCTAAAAAACTACTTTTATTAAAAGATTAACATAGGTGACTAATCTTACAAACACGCACACACATACACATACACACGCTCACACACATACACACATACACACTCTCACACACATTCATTAATTCACAGTTATAAGATGGAGTGATAAATTATAGAACTCTCTGTTAAACATGTACGCATGTCAATAATGTATTCTGTTTATAATTATAACTGTACTGTATCTAGTAATTTACCAGTCTTTGCTGTTCTCTGAGTATTATATTACGTACACAACACCTCCCCTCATGGCCCTCTTACCAATGTTCCCGCACAATATCTAAGGGAACGGGAGTGGCTGAAAATCAGCGCTAAACGTAATTAAATTTACGGGCAGCACAGGCTGAGCCATGTCCCCTTGCTTTTAAAAGGCCTTAAACATATATTTTTTTTTTTGTTTTGTAATTTTATTATTTTGTTGTAATTTTATTATATTTTGTTTAAGTACTAAAAAGCAATAAAGATCATTTATTTATTTATTTATCCGAATATTCATCATCGAAATGACAAAATGATCACTCAGGTGCTATTCATATGATTCACGAATGATTAATATTTCGCATTTCACCTGTTTCACACTCTCCTATGAAGATTCCTAAAATGGTCCACACAATATGAATTGCTTTTTATGATACTATTTGTCACATAAAACCTGGTGGTACCTGGTGGTAACAATTATTGTAAACATTCTTGAATCATAATATGAATGGCACCTATGTGACCATTTTGTCATTTCGATGATGAATCATATTCGGATCACATTATGGTTCTCCCAAAGTGGCCTTTTTAGACTTGCTGAATTTTTCATAAAAGTAATTGCAAAATTTCAGAAAAACCTATCTTCACAACCTGGTGGTAACTATCAATGTCGTACAGGAGGTTGAGATGAGTCGAGAAGACATCGATCAAACGACTGGGAATATACTTACGCGGGGCACAGCTAGTGTTTATATAAAAACAAATCCTCGGCCTTGTTACTGTTTTTTGATGGAATATTTGATCAGCAAGAATCACTTTTATTTAATTCAGCATTTTCAACAATTTGCTTACTTTGTATAATTTATAGCAATATACGAGTGCTTAGTATGTCTAATGAGGAAATAAAATTTGTAAAATGTTAGAGTATTCAATTATACATAACATCTCCCCGGCCTTATCCCATACATTATTGGGTCGACCCGATGTGGCTCCATGATAGTCGCAATCAACTTGTTAACTCTTTGCCCGTTATGCGCGCCTGGTACTTCGTGTACCATATCATCTCTCACACAATCCGTCCATCGTTTCTTAGATCTTCCTCTCCCCTTGTAACCATCCACATTCCTCTCTATCAGTCGTCATATCTGTATTCACTCCCTTAGCCATATCATCTTTCACACAATCCATCCATCGTTTCTTAGGTCTTCCTCTCCCCTTGTAACCATCCACATTCCTCTCTATCAGTCGTCATATCTGTATTCACTCCCTTAGCCATATCATCTTTCACACAATCCATCCATCGTTTCTTAGGTCTTCCTCTCCCCTTGTAACCATCCACATTCCTCTCTATAAGCCGTCATATCTGTATTCACTCCCTTAGCCATATCATCTTTCACACAAACCATCCATCGCTTCTTAGGTCTCCCCTTGTATCCATAAATATATTAGACCTTTAAACTAGCAATTATATACCCATATATAGAATCTGAATCTCGGAAACGGCTCCAACGATTTTCATGAAAATTTGTGTGTAGGGGGTTTCAGGGGTAAAAACTAGATCTAGCTAGGTTGCATTTTTGGAAAATATCGTTTTGGCCATGTTTTCAGGAACTGAAAAACTCATACAACATTAAAATAAGACAGTTAATTATGGTAGCTCAAACGTGAGGCTTCCAGCTTACGGAGCGATAACGAAACTAGAGCACTTCGGTTCGAGACTGACGTTCACGTGAATTAATGTTTTTAAAATAAAGGTTAGTGAGGCTAGCTTACACCTTCTAACATCAGCTACCTGCCAGTTAAAAACTCGTTAATGTCGATCCAGCTGCTTCAGAGGTAAGCCCGAACAAATAGACAGATAAACAGAGTAATATCCCATTGTTTTTTTTATGCGATCACTATCATCTCCCTGACCTTATCCCATACACTGTTGGGGTCGGCACTAGATTCAACCCGATGTGGCTGATCACTTGATTTTTATACGAAGCGAGGAAAATCTGTGATCTGGGTTAAACCAGTTGTCAGACTATTTTAGGACTCCGACTGACCTGTAACGACTGCCAAAGATGATAAATTGGCAACCGGGACCGACGGCTTAACGTGCTCTCCGAGGAACGGAGGGAACTCGGGCTTAACTTCGCTGATCGAATGATGTGCGCAATAGCAACTGTGCCACGAGCTCCTCCATTTATGCAATCACCGTATCTTTAATTAATTTAGAATAACACTTCACTTTAACTAATCTGTATAGATAATACTTACGATAAAATATCCCCGTCAAGCATCCATAGTCCTTCCACAATTGAAATCACACAATATATTTCACAAACCACATACTGAGCCCATGTACCGAACGAACCTAAAAAAATAAATTTTAACACCAAATACTTGTATAGATATTATGCAAATTTCGAAGCCTCATTCTATTACCTGAAACGCCTGTAAGAATACTGATGAAAGACTAAGGTAAATTCACACTACATAGAGTAGTAACAAAGTAAAACTCGACTACTGATATATCACGTTCTGAAAAGTCTATACAGATAAATGAAATTGAAGTGTCGGTTTGAAATTGAAAAATAACAACTTTTCTCTAAACGCATAAGAAATGCTCACGCCTGTATTCTCCGAAGTGGTAGGTAGAGGTCTTGCAATCACAACACCCACTTTTCAGCGAAGATGATTAAGTGCCAACGTGACAGATGGTGAGTGTAACGCCGTGTCAGACACTTTACATACGTCTTTGAATGACTTCTCAGAAATATGAAGGTTTCCTCACGATATTGTCCTTCACCGTAAAGCACGTGGTGTGAAATAACTGCACATAAGATTTTAGAAAAACTCATTGGTACAGGCCCCGCTGGGATTCGAATTTGCGTCGCTTGCGAAACAGGCGATTGCTCAAACCTCAAGGCCACCACGGCTTCTACATACGGAATTACAAGGAGTAATTTAAGCTACTTTGAAACCCATTAAAATGAGTATGGGCGGGAGGAACCGCAGGGCACATCTTGTTATAATATACAAATAATTCTCAATACATACAGATGCTGTCAAAGTTATGATATATGCGACTCCCGATTCCCACTTAAGCTCAAGGGGAAAATATATAAGACCATAGTAAGGCCTGCCGTCCTGTATGGATCAGAATGTTGGACCACAAAGGTGACGGATGAAAGAAAGCTGCATGCAACTGAGATGCGGATGTTGAGATGGATGTGTGGCGTAACGAGATTGGACAAGGTAAGGAATGAGTTTATAAGGGGAAGTCTGAAAGTAGCATCACTGACTGACAAGTTGAAGAATAAACATTTGTCATGGTATGGACATGTTATGGAGCGATGAGGATATTGACAAAAGAGTTTTGTTAATGAATGTGGATGGTTACAAGGGTAGAGGAAGACCTAAGAAACAATGGATGGATTGTGTGAAAGATGATATGGCTAAAATAGGAGTAAATACAGATATGATTGCTGATAGAGAGAAATGAAAGAGAAGAACGCATTGCGCCGACCACAAATGACATGCGATAAGGACAGGAGGATTATGATGCCATCAAAGTTACAGCGGATTCAATGTCAGCGCTCATTGGTCTTGACGAGACTACTTTCTTTCCTATCTTCTTCTATACTAAAATTGCTAAATGCATATGAAAGTATAATACGGTACGGACATAACAAAAAATCTCTGTCTGTCTGTCTGTTTGTTCCGGCTAATCTCCGAAACGACTGGACCGATTTGCCATTTTAATACCATTTTAATTACCATCCTTGAAATAAAGTCTCCGTGAGTAAAACCGTGGGGCTAAAGCTAGTAGGTAAATATAAAATGATTTAAGCATACCTCGGGTTGTCACATGTTTGCTGGGTCTTGCAGTGTCATTGGGTTTTTCCATCTGTAATTCCCCATTAGCAGCGCGGAGTTGGGATTATTGCCCAGTTAATTAATGGCAATAGGCTCGCTCCCTATTACATGAGACTTAAACAGATTCTACTACTGACTTATATCACCAATAAATACATGTCGGAGAAAAAGGAACAGTTGTCTTCTAGAAGTTGTAGGGTTTTATGATTATTTCGCTATGTTGAAGTCGTAAAATATCTAGCTCCAACGATAACGTAGTTATAGGCTATGGTTGCTAAGGGCCGAAGAGCTCGCGGCCTTAAGCCATTGAATGAACGCGCGGCCGCGTTTACCTACATTACGTACGCGGTAATTCAACTTGTTAAATTAAGGAGAAAGAGGTTAATGATTTTATGAGATTATTTCAGGAAATATTAGTGGGAGAAAAAATAACAACATAGTTAGATTTAACGTGAATAACTCTACGTCACTACTGATTTTTATGCGAAAACAAGGTCTTGATATGGTCGACTTTGAACGTCAATTACTCGAAAACGGAAGAAGATATTTTTGTCATAATAATTTTATTTGCTTATTAAAATTATACCCTATCACATATTTTAACAGCTGTCCTATTTTCCCCGACACCCAGTTCATTTATTTTTATTATTATAATTATAACTGGTGTAATTACCTCAGCTTACCCCTTCAGGGAATACTGGCGTGTTAAGACTCCTGGCTTATGATTTCGCACCTTTAGCTTTACACGGCGAATGTGCTGTGTTGTGTAAACACAGATGTTTCGTTGAGACAATCGCTTTGTTTTATTCTTTGAAACACGACTGTCACGTTTTGAAGATAAAGATGGTACGAGATACATCTTACTTTGAACCGCCATCTATATTATACAAAATTGAAGTGACAGTTTGTAATTCCAAATCATATTTCATGAAAAACAGCTATTCACTACTCGAATGTGGGGAGAGCGGGTGATCATGATCATCCCCAGCAAAGACAAGATCTTCCATTGAGGCGGGTGTCATGTCTGGGGAACACCGGCTCCAACTGTTCTAGTTGGACACTTGTATATATACTGTGTGGAGAGCGGGTGATCATGATCATCCCCAGCAAAGACAAGATCTTCCATTGAGGTGGGTGTCATGTCTGGGGAACACCGGCTCCATTTGCTCTAGTTGGACACATGTATATATACTGTGTGGAGAGCGAGTGATCAGTGTCATCCCCAGCAAAGACAAGATCTTCCATTGAGGCGGGTGTCATGTCTGGGGAGCACCGGCTCCAACTGTTCTAGTTGGACACTTGTATATACACTGTGTGGAGAGTGAGTGATCAGTGTCATCCCCAGCAAAGACAAGACCTTCCATTGAGGTGGGTGTCATGTCTGGGGAACACCGGCTCCAACTGTTCTAGTTGGACACTTGTATAAATACTGTGTGGAGAGCGAGTTATCAGTGTCATCCCCAGCAAAGACAAGATCTTCCATTGAGGCGGGTGTCATGTCTGGGCAACACCGGCTCCAACTTGGATACTTGTACCTATATATACTGCAATGCGCTTGAGAACTCTTATTGCGCGATTTGAGTTCTCGTGTATTTGTACTCAAACTTTGCAATTGTTAGCGAGTAGCGCCATCTATGTAGTGTGTGGAGAATATACATAAAGAAAACTATTATTTTTTTCCGTCTGTCTGCCTGTGTTTTGTCTGATTTTAATGGGAATTTACCTAGTAAATAGCTGATGATACAAAGAGTAACTAAAATTTTATAAAAAAAAAATAATATATATTTTTTTTTATATCAGTTCCATATATTATTTAATACTTGTTAATTTGGAAATACAAACGGACACTAACAGAGAAAGTCCCGTGAAAATCCGTGTCACCTGTTTCGGAAATTAGCCGTAACAAACAGACAGATAAAAAATTTAGATTTTTTTATATCAATACAGTAAATACTTTCATATGCATTTATTGAAAAGCTGTAATTTGTAATTACAAATGGACACTTCAATTTTATTTATCTGCATAGATGTATAGATAGATGATTCATGTAGAATGAAATCATTTATAGAAATTTCTGCCTGTAATTACTCTTCATCTATCATCTGAAAATATGTCCCCATTTAAGTATAATGAATATGTATTACCTTGTTGTTTAAAATCTTCACAATTCTTTGGAATACTCCTGAATATTCTTGTTACACATAAAAGCGATCATTTATCATGATTGCTATTTAACACAGATGTATATAATGATAAATTGTCGGCCTTGTTCGTCTAGTACTACTGTGAGTTTTACTAAACACTTATGTGCTTTCACACTGTTTAACGTAATTTATTCATAGTAGTTAGAAATCTTATCACAAGATGGCGTTGTATTGTTTTACATCTCGATGGTAAGATTCTCTTTTAGTTATGTATATAGTTCGGTGTCAAACGTCAATAGCGTGGTCTTCAAGGGAACAAGTCAATACAGTTGTGGAATTAATAAATACCAGGACTGCCCAAATTACGGTGTTTCACTCAACCAACCAAGGTCTGCTCCGACTGATCCTGGCTCCCAGGCCTAATTTGTCACACACACACCATTTGCTTTACGTATTATAGTGCCTGTCACGGTGATAGACTCACCATCTGTCACGTTGGTATTGTTATTATTACAACAGCTTTATCAAAAATAAACAATCTGTCCGTCCATTTGTTCCAGCTAATTCTATGGGCTTATCTCTGAAACGGCTACAAAAAAAAAGAAAAATAAGGTACCAGGTATGTACAAAATTTTTAGTTATCTTCATTTTTATTGATATTTGTGCATTGGAACATTGTCCATGAGCTTACGTTTCTTAAATTATTTATTTTGTATTCTTTAAATGGTATAATATTTTTGAAAAGAGTAATTACTGAGTTTCTTGCCTGGTTCTTCTCAGTAAAAGCAACCTTCGGAACCTGGCGGTAGCATGCATAATCCTGTATAATTATGTCATTCTGACGATTTGAAAGTACTTTGTAAAACGTCTAATCGAATTAAGATACTTTTGACTTTGACTTGCCGTTGACTAACGCCATCCAGAATAAGTGTACGTGGGTGAAAGCGGACATAGCTATTCTCAGCACCTATAATAAGTTTTCTAAGTTAGCTTTACTCCCATCATTTACAGTGGTACAAGAGGGTGTAGTAACACCTCCGCCTAGATGTTGGAACGGTGAAAAATATTGTTTTGAGACTCTAGAAACATGCATAGTCTAGAAATACCAATTAAAGTAAATTTTAATTAATTCAACTCAAAACAGTGCAAATATTTATTAATACAGTATATTACCTATATTTTATGTAAAATCAATTTACTTAACGTTACAAACCACTTATCTATGAATAATACAAAAGCAACAACACAATAATTTTTACAGAATCACAAGCATATACCGTATATATCCAATCAAGATATATGTCGTATATGTCCCGCGCACTCTCCCCGTATTCAACGCTTTCCTGGATAATCACCCTGATGTGATTTGTTTGCGGATGAATGGAAGAATATTTCGTGTGTATGTTTGGAGTTTTGTGAGGAGACTGCATGAAAGTGCTCCTTTTTTCCCCTTTAGTTTAAGTGGCTTCAAGCCGTTCTATGAGGTTAAATAAATAAATAAATAAGAGTTTGAAATCGGTCAATTACAACGTTGAACAGCTTTCAACAGAATCATTCCAGCGTTGTACATCTTGAAGTGGGCCAACCGCAGCGTTGAATAGTTTGAGAAGTATCAACCACAGCGTTGAACAGCTTCGAATGGAGCAATTGTACTGTTTGCAAGCTAAGATCAGGCCAATCGCTTCGTTGAACAACATAGAGCGAGCCACAGTCACAGCGTTAAATAGCTTGCAGTGGATCAATTGCAGTGTAGTTGTAGAATATTAGTAGGTTTAAGATTGAGAAAATCCCTTATTTGAATTAATCTCATTGATTTTGAGCCGCTGCAGCCTCAGATTTCTCCAATTTCTTGTAAACATCAGCCCTTACGAAGTTAATCATATTGTATTCGTTTCTCTCTTGCCTCAGGTAAGAGTAACTGATGAAAAAGTCTTCATACTTCTTATATTCCTGAAACGTAAAAAGGCATGGCGACATCTCCCGTTTGAATTTTAGAAGTTCATCCAATCCAATATATCTTTATTTGATTACGATTACAATTTTTACGGCCAGGTTCGGAAGGTTTAAAATGGACATGGACATTATTTATTCAGCCCCAAGTAAAACGCTTGTAAACATCGAAAAATTACCCTCGGTTCGGAAACTAGCATTCTGAGAAGATCCGACAAGGAACTCAGCCAAGCTTCACGTACATTTTCATCAACACAACAAATATATATTGTACATGTAATGGTACGAATGGGGCCACCAAATTGGATGCAAGTAGCCACATCACCATTGGGCTAATGGTAAGTATACCTGACTGCTATACTAGGTGGCGCGGATTCGTTTCCCGTTTCAGGGTGTTTGCCTTGTGTCTGACTATTTGGTATTTATTCTAAGTATGCATTTAAAAATAATAGCAAGTATATAAGTATTAACCCGTTATCTGGTACCCATAGTACAAGCTTTGCTTAGTTGGGACTAGATGGCGTTGTGATAATGTCCCAACATGATAAAAAAAAAAAACATCATCAAAATACACAAATTTGATAGTTGGCATATTAATACCTGCTATTGCTTTAACTAATAACATGGTAATTCTTCTCTTCCATTTCTCTCTATTAGCCGTCATATCTGTATTCACTCCTATTCTCGCCATATCATCTTTCACACAATCCATCCATCGTTTCTTAGGTCTTGCTTTCCCCTTGTCTACTCCTATTCCTAACTATCCACATTCATAAACAAAACTTTTTTGGCAACATTATCCTCATCCCTCCATAACATGTCCATACCACGACAAATGTTTATACTTCAACTTGTCAGTCAGTGATGCTACTTTCAGACTTCTCCTTATATACTCATTCCTTACTTTGTCCAATCTTGTTACGCCACACATCCATCTCAACATCCGCATCTCAGTTGCATGCAGCTTTCTTTCATCCGTCACCTTTGTGGCCCAACATTCATTTCATCCATCCATCTTTGTGCATAAAATGATTTACCTCAACAGTCATCGGTTCCACTTGGTTCTCCAGCAAGGGTTCCAGGAATTCCGACGGTGATAGTGGGGTCACATTCAATCTGGTAAATTAATAATCAGTACTAATATTATAAAGAGGAAAGGTATATATGTTTCTAACAAATTGGATCAAAAAATACCCGACCGATTGCAAACATTCTTTCAAAATTTTAAAGCTTCATTATCAATTATTAGTAAAGGCTGATATTTTATCACCGTACCTCCACGGGAACGGGAATTACGAGGGTGAAACCACGTGACTAGTCAACAACAACGTTTGTGTCACAGTATTTTCTTTGCCACTATCTGTTTATGCTACCTTAACTCCGAAGCGGCAGGACTGATTTTAATGATGCTTTCACTAGCACATAGCTGGTGCTAAAGCAGAACTGCTACAAGTAATAACTAAGACCAGGTTCTTTTATTCTAGAAACATATTGAGAGCTACGAATGAAATTATGAATGCGGATAGCTACAAAGGGAGAGGAAGACCTAAGGAACGATGGATGGATTGTGTGAATGATGATATGGCTAATGTAGTGAATACAGATATGATGGCTGATAGAGAGGAATGTCGATGGTTACAAAGGGAGAGGAACACTTACAAAACGATGGATGGATTGTGTGAAAGATGATATGGCTAAGGGAGTGAATATAGATATGACGGCTGATAGAGAGGAATGTGGATGGTTACAAAGGGAGAGGAAGACCTGAAAAATGATGGATGGATTGTGTGAAAGATGATATGGCTAAGCGAGTGAACACAGATATGACGGATGATAGAGCGGAATGGAAGAGAAGAACATACTGCGCCGATCACAAATAACATGGGATAAGGGTAGGAGGATGATGATGGTGTATTTTTGCGGGTTCACTATGATTTGTCAATTTGTATTCGTCTGGTACATACTTCTTGTTTCACATGATATATAATATTGTTGGGACGAGCACCACATTTAGGAGTCACCTTATAATCCTCTCGGGAGTCATGACTTCATTATACAACTCCACGATCACACCAAAACTGTATCCTCTTAGCATTTGCGCTATAGCTTGTACGCAATAATCTGGAGGCATGCTTCTTAATCTGTTAACATAAATATAAAAACAAATCTACACGGTAACATTTATAATCCTTTATAATGTATTGTTGCGTCCTTCTGACGACTTGAAAGTACTTAGTAAGAAGTCTAATCAAGAGAGCCGTGGTGGCCTCGGGGTTTGAGCAGTCGCCTGCTACGCAAGCGACGCAAGTAAGAATCCCAGAGGGGCCTGTACCAATGAGTTTGTAGCGGTAACGCACCTCTTTTACTGAAATGATTATTATCTCATAAATATTGTAAAAGAGAGTTTTGACAAGCTGTCAGAACGACTGAAGGAAAAAATATATTTTTAGGTTTTATGTATATAGTATTTTAATTAAAGTAGAATTAAATTACCACGCCGCATTTGATTACTACACTGGTGACCCCGTTACAAACGCGCAAGATGGCTGAGGATGGTACGCATCCCACAAATGTGAGTAGGGTTGGTGTGCGAGTGCCACCGTTTTATCCCGAGAAGCCTGGGTTGTGGTTCGCTCAATTGGAGAACCAATTCGTATTGGCAAATATCACCGCAGACTCCACCCGTTTTCATTACGCAGCTGGGCAATTAGACCCGATATATGCAGCAGAGGTGGAAGACATCATTATAAACCCCCCTGACGCTGACAAATACGTTAAATTGAAGACGGAGTTGATTAGGAGGTTATCTGCGTCCCGAGAAAAAAAGGTGAGACAACTCCTAACGCATGAAGAGCTGGGAGACCGGAAGCCATCTCAGTTCCTGCGACATCTCCAGCGCTTGGCTGGTCCAGGCGTGCCCGAGGAGTTCCTGCGACATATATGGACCAGTAGACTACCCGATAGCACGCAGTTCATCATAGCTTCGCAGGCAAAGCTGAATCTCGAGGAGGTGGCAGACCTAGCAGACCGGTTGCTGGACATCGTACCAGCTACCCCGCAAGTAGCAGCGTCGTCTGCAGAATCTCCGCCGGTCGCAAACGAGATGGCAGTAGCAGAACTCACCAGGCAGATGAGGATGCTTTCCTCTCGAATCGACCGTATGGGCCGACCACAGCAGTTCCCAAGCAACCGCAGCAGATCGACATCTCGTTCCACCAGGTCCCAGCCAAACCACAGGAAGTTTCCCTTATGCTGGTACCATTTCAAGTTCGGAGATAAGGCGAACAAGTGTATGAAACCTTGTGATTACGCGGGAAAAGCGTAGGGCAATCGGTGATGACGACTGACGGTTGCCCACAATCTGGTCGTCTATTTGTTACTGACAGGCGTTCTAAGATGCAGTTTTTAATAGACACTGGAAGTGACTTATGTGTATTCCCTCGCACATCGATGAAGGAACGGCGAGAGAAAACAGACTTTGATTTAAGCGCAGCAAACGGTTCAGTTATTCACACCTACGGTTACGCAAATGTTATTTTAGATATAGGTTTACGTCGTAACTTTGCTTGGCGATTTGTTGTAGCCGATGTCACTCGGGCGATTATAGGCGTGGATTTCTTATCACACTATAATTTGATTGTAGACATTCGCAATCGCCGCCTTATGGACGCGAATACAACGCTCGAGACCGCGGTTCTACTTGCCAACTGTTCTGACGATGTATCCTCTGTCAAAATTATGTCCGCTGGCGACTCGGTTTATCACAACATACTCTCACAATACCCGGAAATCACCCGTCCCCAAGGTATACAGTTAACACCTACTCACGATACACTTCACTTCATTCGTACCACACCTGGACCTCCGGAGTTTTGTACACCTCGCCGGCTGGCACCTGATAGGCTAAAAGTTGCAAAGGCCGAATTTGAGGCCATGTTACAGATTGGCACCTGCCGACCTTCTGAATCATCCTGGGCATCCCCGTTGCATCTAGCACCTAAGAAAAATGGTTGGCGTCCTTGTGGGGACTATCGTAGGTTGAATGCTCGTACAATACCAGACAGATACCCGGTACGAAACATCCAAGACTTCGCGCATAACCTAGCTGGCAGTACGGTGTTTTCATCCCTGGATTTGACAAAGGCTTATAACCAGGTACCTGTCAATCCCGCTGATATTCCCAAAACCGCGATTACGACACCGTTTGGGCTATACGAGTTTCCATTCATGACGTTTGGTCTTCGTAACGCAGGGCAAACTTTTCAACGTTTCGTAGATCAAATATTGAGGGGGCTTGATTTTGTTTATCCTTATTTGGATGACATTCTGATCTTCTCCACAGATAAAAAAACCCACGAAGCACATCTTCACCAGGTATTTACCAGGTTGAAGGAATACGGCATGATTTTAAACACGAGCAAGTGCGTATTAGGTGTTTCGGAGGTAACATTTCTAGGTTATAGCGTGTCTGCAAAAGGTACAAAACCTCTTCCTGATAAGGTAGAAGCTATAAAAAATTTCAATCCACCAAAAAACGTACGTGAGCTACGTCGTTTCTTAGGTATGCTTAATTTTTATAGGCGGTTCATCCCTAATGCGGCCCGCGATCAGGCTCCATTGAATGCCCTTTTGACTGGTTCAGTAAAAGGTTCTCATCCAGTTATCCTAGGCGCTCTGGAGCTAAAGGCCTTCGAACTGTGCAAGCAAGGATTGTGTCAGGCCGCTATGTTGGCACATCCCAACAACGATGCACAGTTGACTCTGGTGACTGATGCCTCGGACACTGCGCTAGGTGCGGTTTTGCAACAGTTGACAGGTGACGCTTGGGAACCTCTAGCGTTCTTTTCTAGGAAACTGTCGCCGGCGCAAACAAAATACTCTCCGTATGATCGAGAACTTTTATCGATATATGAGGCCATTAAGCATTTTCGCCATATGGTCGAGGGTAGAGTCTTTGTTATTTATACCGACCATAAACCATTAACGTTCGCATTTCATACCAGAAAAGAGAATTGTTCCCCTAGGCAGTTTCGTCATTTGGATTTTATTTCTCAGTTTTGTACCGACATACGTCATATATCAGGTAAGGACAATGTTGTCGCGGATACTCTTTCACGAATAGCAGAAATTGTTCAGCCACTCGACCTGAACATCCTAGCGGCTGCTCAAGTTTCTGATCCAGAGTTGCAGCAGCTTCTCAACGGCAATACGTCGCTGAGGTTAGAGAGAGTCAAATTGCCAGGCACGCACACAGAGCTTGTTTGTGATGTTAGTGGAGCTGTGCCGAGGCCATATGTCGTCAAGCATCTCCGACGACAAGTCTTTGAGAGCTCACACTCTCTGAGCCATCCCGGTGCCAAGGCTACGGTCCGATTGGTCAGTGACCGATACGTTTGGCCAGGGGTACGCAAGGATTGTCGAGAGTGGGTTCGTTCTTGTTTAGCGTGTCAACGCTCGAAAGTAAGCAGGCACGTTAATTCGCCTTTAGGTACTTATAACCTTCCTTGTGGCAGATTCAAGGACATACATATTGATTTGATCGGTCCTTTACCACTGTCCCAAGGTTATAGATATTGCCTTACAGCTATCGACCGCTTTACGCGTTGGCCTGAGGTTATACCGATACAGGATATCACGGCAGAAACTGTAGCGAAAGCTTTAGTGAGTGGTTGGATATCTCGATACGGCTGCCCGGTCAAAATTGTCACAGATAGGGGTAGACAGTTTGAGTCTACCTTATTCAAAGAGTTATCGAGATTAGCTGGCTTTGATCATAGGCGTACAACAGCTTACCATCCTTCGTGCAATGGTATGGTGGAAAGATTCCACAGGCAACTGAAGGCTGCCATCACCTGTCACGCGGATAGTAGCTGGGTCGATTCGCTACCCTTGGTTTTATTAGGCATTCGTACTTCGTTTAAAGAAGATCTTAAATCTTCATCAGCGGAACTCCTATATGGAGAACCACTGCGTCTTCCGGGAGAATATTTTTACCCATTAGACATTGAACAAACTGACATGACTGACTATATGGCCCGGTTACATAGGTTCGTTGCAAACCTAACACCTCGGCCAGCCACACGTCATGGCAGTAGCCGTTCCCCATTTGTGTTTGCAGACCTAGCCACATCAACCCACGTCTTCCTTCGTGATGACACTGTGGCCGGCTCACTCAAACCAGCTTTCACAGGACCATTCAAGGTGCTGCAACGGGGTGATAAAGTTTTTAAGATTGATATGAAGGGTAAAACTGTCTCCGTGTCTATAGACAGGATCAAGCCTGCGTACATTATAAGTTACCCACATACCATACACTCATCCATACCCACACATACACCACCACCCACACATGCATCCTCATCCACACATGCATCACCATCTACACATGCTCCGGATAACATCACCGGCCATCAAGTTTTGATAGAGGATAGAGCTGTTGGAGCGAGGACAACTAGATCAGGGCGTAGGGTTAGATTTCCCGATTATTATCGCCCGTAGAGACGGGCTCTGGAGGGGGGTGGTGTAGCGGTAACGCACCTCTTTTACTGAAATGATTATTATCTCATAAATATTGTAAAAGAGAGTTTTGACAAGCTGTCAGAACGACTGAAGGAAAAAATATATTTTTAGGTTTTATGTATATAGTATTTTAATTAAAGTAGAATTAAATTACCACGCCGCATTTGATTACTACAAGTTTTTCTAAAAAAATTATGTACAGTGATTTTACACCACGTGCTTTACGGTGAAGGAAAACATCGTGAGGAAACCTGCATATTTCAAAGAAGAATTCAAAGACGTATGTATCGTACCTGAAACGGCGATTGACTCACCATCTGTCACGTTGGCAATGAAACTCGGTGAAAAGTGGATGTTGTGATAACAACACCTCTGCCTACCCCTTCGGGGAATCCAGGCGTAAGCATATGTATGTATGTCTAATCACGTACGGATATTTTGAACTTCCTATGCAAAAAGATGAGGGTAATGATGTAAAAACAGTTTTGTGTGGACTGGCGGCTGCTGATACATGGACTGAAGAAGAAGACCTAAGTAACGATGGATGGAGTGTGATAGGTAGGAAGTCAATACAGGTGCTGATAGAGAGAAATGGAAGAGGCAAACATATAGCACCGACCACAAAATAGGTAAGGAACAAACCTTTGGAATTTCTCCTGAAGAAACATTCGTATGGAGCCATAATCAGTTCGTGGAATTAAAATCATTTCAGAGAATATTGAAACCATCGGCTTCATCTTCGCCACGAATGGATTTGAACAGGTGCCTGAAATATAACAATGAATTTTAGAATAGTAGCCGTGGTGGCCTTGGGGTTGGAGCAGTCGCCTGCTACGCAAGCGACGTAAGTTCGAACGCCAGCGGACCCTGTACCAATGAGTATTAAAAAAACTTATGTGCAGTGATTTCACACCACGTGCTTTACCGTAAAGGAAAACACCGTGAGTAAACCTGAACATGTCTGAGAAGTATTTCAAAGACGCACGTATAGTGCCTGAGAGCGCGACAGACTCACCCTCTGCCACGTTGGCAATCATATTCGGTGAAATGTGTTGTTGTTACAACAACTCTGCTTACCCGTTCGGGGACCCGTCTGGGATGACGTGAGCATGAATTTAATTATAGATAGTACTAAACTCGTGGTTCATTCACGAAGACTTATTTTCGTAGGTGGTATTATTTCATGGAACCTTATACTTTTTCCATAACCATATTCGATCCGCCAGAAAAAGTGTCGTTGGAATCGGTCCAGACGATTCAATGATTAGCCAGGAACAAACAGAGGGACACTTAACCATACACCGGGTTGCTACTGGGAAATTTTGAATGGGAACACCCAAAACACTTTACACGACTCGGGGATCGCACTCAGGACCTGGTGTTCCACGTTTGCGACTAGTAGGTTAACGAGGGAGTCAAGGCAGTTAAAAGTTTTTCTTCTCAGAAGGTAAGGGTTATAATTAGATATAAATCTTAGGTTAATAAGGACTTACCAATAAAAATAATTTTGTCATCTGCCGACATTGCTTTTAGCATTTTTGTAAGTGGGGTTTTCAAAGATGTGGGTTTTAATATCTTTTGTTCTGGTGGGACCTGAAGTGTGAAAAACTGCTGAAATTGATGAGGCAAAATCTATAATAGATGCTTACAGCTTTAAAGAGAAGAAAGAAAAGCTAGGTGCCATACCACCGCACATAGACACCATGCAGCTGAGAATAACAACTGACTCGTTGATCTAGTGGATAGTAAGTTCACCTGCCGATCACGAGGTCCTGGGTTCGATCCCCAAGTCTCGAGTCAAGAAAATCAGGATAATTTCCCGGAGTTTGGAAGTTAGCCGTTCACACCACCGTACGTCGGAAAGCAAGTTAAGCCGTTGTCCCGCAATCCGTCTGATATTAATCCGGTCGTGTCGGATTGCCTCCCATCGGACTATGAGAGTGAGCCAATGAAGAGTGCACCTGTGTTTGCACACACTTGTGCACTATAATATCTCCTGAGCAGATGGCTGATCCCCATTAAGATTAGCAGCTGTAATAGAAATTCGGTAGTAGATCATTATTATTACATCAGCTGAACAGTCTACAGTCTAACGCTATGTGCCGACTGCACACCAGACCACATCTTGCCCTTGGGACCCTTGCGGTGAGTCGCCAGATCTAGTGGAATATCGTACAATGCCTACCTTCTTATAGAACAGTCTCTCTACATTTCTGACGTAAATCACAGCCGGTTGGAATGCCTTTGCGATCAAAAATACTTGCGTCAAAGCTTTGGGTATTTTCTTCACTGTTGAACTGAACAGTTCGGGTGATATATCGATCTTGATTGCATCTATAAAGTTTGATAAAAGGAACATATCAAAAGTGAGCTTCGAGGTCCATGGGATTCGAGAAGTCGCCTGCTACTCAAGCGACTCAAGTTCTAATCCCAATGAGTTTTTAACAGACGTCAATGAAGGAGAAGGTTCGACTGGATGAAGCGATTTTGATGTTTTTTTTTTATTTGATGGCTGGTGCGTTTCGTGTGGTCCCCTTTGATTTACCCTGCTACATTTTTCATTCTTTATAAAGTAGTCAATGCGCCAGTGCCATCCTTGGTATAAGTCACTTCATAGGCTGCAGTAGCTTACCATCAGGTATTATTTATAAGGTAGTCAACGCGCGAGTGCCACCCTTGGTGTTGGTCACTTTCATAGGCTGCAGTAGCTTACCATCAGGTATTATTTATAAGGTAGTCAACGCGCGAGTGCCACCCTTGGTGTTGGTCACGTTCATAGGCTGCAGTAGCTTACCATCAGGTATTATTTATAAGGTAGTCAACGCGCGAGTGCCACCCTTGGTGTTGGTCACGTTCATAGGCTGCAGTAGCTTACCATCAGGTATTATTTATAAGGTAGTCAAAGCGCGAGTGCCACCCATGGTGTTGGTCACGTTCATAGGCTACAGTAGCTTACCATCAGGTATTATTTATAAGGTAGTCAACGCGCGAGTGCCACCCTTGGTGTTGGTCACGTTCATAGGCTGCAGTAGCTTACCATCAGGTATTATTTATAAGGTAGTCAATGCGCGAGTGCCACCCTTGGTGTTGGTCACGTTCATAGGCTGCAGTAGCTTACCATCAGGTATTATTTATAAGGTAGTCAACGCGCGAGTGCCACCCTTGGTGTTGGTCACGTTCATAGGCTGCAGTAGCTTACCATCAGGTATTATTTATAAGGTAGTCAACGCGCGAGTGCCACCCTTGGTGTTGGTCACGTTCATAGGCTGCAGTAGCTTACCATCAGGTATTATTTATAAGGTAGTCAACGCGCGAGTGCACCCTTGGTGTTGGTCACGTTCATAGGCTGCAGTAGCTTACCATCAGGTATTATTTATAAGGTAGTCAACGCGCGAGTGCCACCCTTGGTGTTGGTCACGTTCATAGGCTGCAGTAGCTTACCATCAGGTATTATTTATAAGGCAGTCAACGCGCGAGTGCCACCCTTGGTGTTGGTCACGTTCATAGGCTGCAGTAGCTTACCATCAGGTATTATTTATAAGGTAGTCAACGCGCGAGTGCCACCCTTGGTGTTGGTCACGTTCATAGGCTGCAGTAGCTTACCATCAGGTATTATTTATAAGGTAGTCAACGCGCGAGTGCCACCCTTGGTGTTGGTCACGTTCATAGGCTGCAGTAGCTTACCATCAGGTATTATTTATAAGGTAGTCAACGCGCGAGTGCCACCCTTGGTGTTGGTCACGTTCATAGGCTGCAGTAGCTTACCATCAGGTATTATTTATAAGGTAGTCAACGCGCGAGTGCCACCCTTGGTGTTGGTCACGTTCATAGGCTGCAGTAGCTTACCATCAGGTATTATTTATAAGGCAGTCAACGCGCGAGTGCCACCCTTAGTGTTGGTCACGTTCATAGGCTGCAGTAGCTTACCATCAGGTATTATTTATAAGGTAGTCAACGCGCGAGTGCCACCCTTGGTGTTGGTCACGTTCATAGGCTGCAGTAGCTTACCATCAGGTATTATTTATAAGGTAGTCAACGCGCGAGTGCCACCCTTGGTGTTGGTCACGTTCATAGGCTGCAGTAGCTTACCATCAGGTATTATTTATAAGGTAGTCAACGCGCGAGTGCCACCCTTGGTGTTGGTCACGTTCATAGGCTGCAGTAGCTTACCATCAGGTATTATTTATAAGGTAGTCAACGCGCGAGTGCCACCCTTGGTGTTGGTCACGTTCATAGGCTGCAGTAGCTTACCATCAGGTATTATTTATAAGGTAGTCAACGCGCGAGTGCCACCCTTGGTGTTGGTCACGTTCATAGGCTGCAGTAGCTTACCATCAGGTAATATTTATAAGGTAGTCAACGCGCGAGTGCCACCCTTGGTGTTGGTCACGTTCAGAGGCTGCAGTAGCTTACCATCAGGTATTATTTATAAGGTAGTCAACGCGCGAGTGCCACCCTTGGTGTTGGTCACGTTCATAGGCTGCAGTAGCTTACCATCAGGTAATATTTATAAGGTAGTCAACGCGCGAGTGCCACCCTTGGTGTTGGTCACGTTCATAGGCTGCAGTAGCTTACCATCAGGTATTATTTATAAGGTAGTCAACGCGCGAGTGCCACCCTTGGTGTTGGTCACGTTCATAGGCTGCAGTAGCTTACCATCAGGTATTATTAATAAGGTAGGCAACGCGCGAGTGCCACCCTTGGTGTTGGTCACGTTCATAGGCTGCAGTAGCTTACCATCAGGTAATATTTATAAGGTAGTCAACGCGCGAGTGCCACCCTTGGTGTTGGTCACGTTCATAGGCTGCAGTAGCTTACCATCAGGTATTATTTATAAGGTAGTCAACGCGCGAGTGCCACCCTTGGTGTTGGTCACGTTCATAGGCTGCAGTAGCTTACCATCAGGTAATATTTATACGGTAGTCAACGCGCGAGTGCCACCCTTGGTGTTGGTCACGTTCATAGGCTGCAGTAGCTTACCATCAGGTATTATTTATAAGGTAGTCAACGCGCGAGTGCCACCCTTGGTGTTGGTCACGTTCATAGGCTGCAGTAGCTTACCATCAGGTAATATTTATAAGGTAGTCAACGCGCGAGTGCCACCCTTGGTGTTGGTCACGTTCATAGGCTGCAGTAGCTTACCATCAGGTATTATTTATAAGGTAGTCAACGCGCGAGTGCCACCCTTGGTGTTGGTCACGTTCATAGGCTGCAGTAGCTTACCATCAGGTATTATTAATAAGGTAGGCAACGCGCGAGTGCCACCCTTGGTGTTGGTCACGTTCATAGGCTGCAGTAGCTTACCATCAGGACGCCTGCTCGATTAATTCCCACTTTTGTAATATAAAAGGAACTCACTCAATTCTCCAGCAACGGCATCAGCTAGAAAGGACTTCCCGTTTCTCTCAGGCCCTAGCAGCATGACGGATTTGTTCCGCTTCGCTCCGGGTTCTATTCCCGAGCCGAACAAACATGACAGTAATATGCGACGTTTGACGTCACCATAGGCCGGTGGGGGGTATCTTAGGAAATATGTTTGTTTAAATTTTAAAGCCACAAAGGTCACCGAAAGGATATGCTTAAGTGCTATAAGTACTTTCACGAGCTATGAGCGTTGACCTTGAATTCGCATGTACCTAGTCATTGTTTGTATCTTGGATGGAGCAACGCTAACAAATACATGTGCAAATATTCCCACTATTTTCACTGAGCGCTCATAGCTCTTGGCGGCACGTGTAAAACACAAAGTTTTCCCTAAAGATGATTATGAGCTAAGAAAGGATGGATGTATTGTGTGGAAGATGATATGGCTAAGGGAGTGAATACAGATATGACGGCTGATAGAGAGGAATGTGGATGGTTACAAGGGGAGAGGGAGACCTAAGAAACGATTGATGGATTGTGTTAAAGATGATATGGCTAAGGGAGTGAATACAGATATGACGGCTGATAGAGAGGAATGTGGATGGTTACAAGGAGAGAGGAAGACCTAAGAAACGATGGATGGATTTTGTTAAAGATGATATGACTGATATGAAGATGTGACGGCTGATAGAGAAAAATGGAAGAGAATATCACATTACGCTGACCACAAACATATAGGGATAAGGACGACAATGTGCCTTACTTAACATCTGGATCCCGGAGATTAAGTTCGTAAGCTGCGAAGTTCAAATCTCCCACCACATCTTTCAGTTTTGCAGTTGGTTTTGTTATTATGAACAGATCAAAAATTTGCTGAAATGAAAGAAACTTAATCATTTCAGGCCATGGTAAAGGCACTTTTAATTCCTTCAGAGAAGAACCAGCGAGAAACTGAGTACGTATATAAAATTATCATTCATTTGGTGGATCAGCATGATCATCAACGACTTAAGCAGAGCATATTAAGAACTTCTCAGCCTTGACGTTTAGACATAGCTAAGATCAAGCTGTATCCCTGTTGATAGAGGCTATCTGTGTGCCATAAGCTAAGATTCTTGCATACTTCTTTCGTTTTGTCTACATATCTCTTCTTACACTAACCAAAAAAAGATTGCTCTGAATTCTTACTTCACGGAGAACATAATTTATTTAACCATGATAGTTTTTCCATGGACGCTCTCTTACCGACACTTTCACTCATATTCGCTATATATACATATCTTTCGTTAGTCTTTCCATACGTCCGTCACACACTTTTTTAAATTCTAGTCATTCGTACTTCGTACATCGTTCTTCAACTTGCAACGTCATTACTATACCTCTTTCCATTTGCTATGACAAATACTTCGTAACGACCGTCTATTGCCTTCACACTATAAAATGGTGAGTCACCTCAAATCCTCTAGTAACGTTGTTATCCACGATAAACGGCTTTGCCACAGGAGGTGATACGGGCAGTTTTCTTGGCTTAACCTTTGGAAACTTCCAACCCATCAACTTGTAATCAATTTGTTGCTTCTTGATTAGCAGTTTCAGGTCTAATCTGTAAATATTAGATACCTATCTATACAGATTAATAATATTGCAGTGTCTGTTTGTAATTCCAAAATATCAGCTTTTCACAAAATTCATATGAAAGTATATTTGATACTGACATGAACAAACAAATTAAATTTTTTAACGGGAATTTCTCTGGCATTGAATTAGGTTACTTTTATTTTAAAAAACAGCCTTGGAACCGCAGGTCACCCATGAAATTACATAACTCGACGCGGGTGAATCGGCAGGGAGGAGCTAGTATTATACTAAATGTTTAACAGATATTCCTCGTTAAAGGGGTTGCGCAGGTAAGATGGCAGTCACTTCGTATAAAAATCAGGTGATCAGCCACATCGGGTTGAATCAAGCGCCGATCCCAACAATGTACGGGATAAGGCCAGGGAGATGATGATATGGTACACGAAGTACCAGGCGCACATGACGGACAAAGAGTTAATAAGTTGATTGCGACTAACATGGAGCCACATCGGGTTGAATCAAGTGCCGACCCCAACAATGTATGGGATAAGGCCAGGGAGATGATGATATGGTACACGAAGTACCAGGCGCACATACCGGACAAGGAGTTAATAAGTTGATTGCGACTAACATGGAGCCACATCGGGTTGAATAAAGTACCGACCCCAACAATGTATGGGATAAGGCCAGGGAGATGATGATGTATAATGCACTCGTAACCGAAGGAAGTGTATGCAGCCATGCATGTATGTGGACGAAGTATGTAAGGATCGTAGCATGTAGCAAACGATGGTTTCTGCCAACCCGTATGGAATACAAGCGATATTATTAAACTTAAAGATCTCCTTTCAGTACCATTTGTCTGGTATCTTCAACTCTGAATTTCGCAACTCTCACCTCATTAATTGGTCCACGAACTTTCTGCATTCAATGTGCATCTCGGACATCAGCTCCTCAGTCATAAAAGGTTTCAAATACCCGTAGACTACACTACCGCATTTTTCTGGAGGCATTTTGTCGTAAATAGACCACATTGCGCGGTATCTTCGCAGAGCCTGAAAGGTAAGGCATTCAAAAGGAACTTCAAATTACAATATAGATGAAATAAATATGCTAAATTATTTATTAAGAGCCCAATGTCCACTGCTGGGCAAAGGCCTCCCTCTTTCCAACCCTTCCGATCCAGGGCTATCTCCGGCCAGTTTTTGAAGTAAGCGGCGAGTTCGTCCTGCTAAATTATAATAAAGATAAATCATTATGCTCCCAGAAGATTCCCAAAGGGATAAGGACAACACTACTCAAAGATAGGTTTATTTGACTGCGATCTTCTGTAAGGTCAGGGGCGTGCGTTCCATATAAGCAAATAAGCAATGCTTACCATTTGTGATGACCTCATTCATACACTCGCGACGTGCCTTTGTGTATGTGTGTGTGTGTGTGTGGGGGCCTATACTAAAACGTATATACCAAAGCTACGCCAAATTGGTATTTACATTACAAGTACATTCACGAAGTCGGCGAGACCCACACAGACTTGTATTAAATGAGATTCCAAACTCTACTAAATATAATAAAAGCTGTCTGGCCATGTGTGTCCGTGTATACAATAATTTACCTTGTTACCTTAAGGAACTTAAATAGGAATCATTTAAGTCAGAGCTGTACAAATTCTTGTATAAAAAAATGTATACAGTGTACAGGAGTTTATGTGATGACGCCAGTCAAACATTCGCATGCTATAATATAAGTTAGCTAAACATGCATGTTCTATTATACCTCACACCACCTTTATACCATGTTTTAGCGAATAAATTTATTATTATAATTACTTAAGCTACCTACTAATTGTTTATGCTTAGCTCATTGAAAATCTAATGCATGCCCCTGTGTAACGAAAAGAAGCTAATACAAATAAATATATAAAACTTATAAAATGCCTTCTGATCAAGAAAAACTATTACTCTATACAGGAATTCTTCAATGATAAAATTAATTAAAATTTACACACCAAATTTACAAATACTAACATAATTGGCTCTGCATAATTTATTGTTATTATTATTATTTATTGTTTTTATGTATATTAGTAAGTGTTATGTATAGAAAAACCAACTAACTAGATAAATAGGAATGGAAAGTTATGATCTCAATAAGCTGTGCTACTTTTATAATAGGTATTAAGAAAGTAATAAGTGAAGTATGTTTTAATTAATTAATATTTCTTATTGATAGATATATAGTATGGTATAGATATATGATAGAAACAAATACTAGATAATATATTATAATATAACGTTAAGTAGCGCCTCTCACATTGCTGCGCCCTAACAGGGTTTATGTTAGTTACACATCAATTTAACAATTATAATTAAGTTATATTGTATCATTGTAACTAAATAATTGCAATAAAATATATGAATATGAATATAAGGTGTAGGTACAATACCGGACATCCGGTACAATCCCGTCAACCCCTATTGCATAATATTTTTGAAAGGAGTTATTACTCAGTTTCTTGCCAGGATCTTCTCGGTAAATGCAACTTTCCGAACCCGATTACAGATTAATAGAAAACCCCTTACATCTCTCATAGAATCCGTAACGGTAGACTTCTGGACCTGATACCCAGGGTCCGCTAAGGGGTTGCACCTCATTTTAAAGAGGTTCTCTGCTTCTTTCTTCTTCTGTTCTTTGAGCAATTCTGCCTTCATCTTGGCTTCTTCTGCAGCTGCCTTTTTTTCTTGTTGAAGCTACAATATAATGTTTTAAAAAAATATAAAGTTTTTCCAATAGTGCAGTGATTTCACACCACGTGCTTTACGGTGAAGGAAAACATCGTGAGGAAACCTGCATATATCTGAGAAGTAATTCAAAGACGTATGTATAGTGCCTGAGACGGCGATGGACTCACCCTCTGTCATGTTGGCACTTGATCATATTCGGTAAAATGTGGGTGTTGTTACAACACCTCTGCTTACCCCTTCGGGGACCCTTCTGGGATGGCGTGAGAATATATATAGAAATCCAGTCATGGTTGACATCGCTTTTGATTAGGACTTATCAAGGCAACCTTCCGAACCTGGCGGTATCATGTATAATCCTGTATAATTATGTCATTCTGACAATTTGAAAGTACTTTGTTAAAAGTCTAATAGAATAAAGATATTTTTGAGAGTTTTGAGTTTGAAGCCACTTAGGTCAATGGCTGGCATTCACGTCATACTTGTGAACAGGTGTTGCTTGTGGGGGCTGGTCATCTCAGGCTACGCATTTAGTTATAAGTAGATGTACTAGATTTTTAGTTATGTTAATTTTTATCGACATTTGTGCATTGGAACGTTGTCCATTAGCCTATGTTTCTTGAATTATTTACTTTGTACTAGTTGACCCGGTGGACTTCGTATCACCTTTTCCTGCACTTATTATTTATGTTTTTCATCGTTTAAACCTTCCCTGAACTTTAATAAATATATCAAGATCAATATTACCCAAATCGGTCCAGCTATAATTAAGTTTTAGCGAGACTAACGAACAGCAATTCATTTATATATATATAGATTGTTAAAATTGTATAATACTTTTGAAAAGAGTAATTACTGAGTTTCTTGCCAGATTCTTCTCAATAAAAGCAACCTTCCGAACCTGGCGGTATCATGTATAATCCTGTATAATTATGTCATTCTGACGATTTGAAAGTACTTTGTAAAAAGTCTAATCGAATGAAGATATTTTTGACTTTTGACTTATACTGACCAACACAATTCGTTCTCTGAATTAAAAGGATATTGTTGCGGCCGGGCTACGCACGAGGACTGAGACATGCGGGGCCGGGGGGAACATGCAGAGCGACCGGCGCCGGCGCAGCGGGCCCCACCACTCACTCGCTTTCGGACTCCGCCCGCGAGGGACGACATCTCTCACTTATAATTTTGTTTGGCGAAATAGAACCAGTTTCATATTAATACAGTCCACTTTTATTTTAAACCCATAATACTCGTCGGAGGATTAACAGATATCAAATACCAATATAAACCTGTTCTTTGGTCTTCCCCTTATTGGCAGCAGCAATCTTTTCATCTTCTTCAATCTTCTCCTCAACAGTTGGATAATCACCGTACATCACCATCAACGTGCCACCTTCTGTGATGTAAGGGTATTGGGGGAAGAACTGGTATCCATAGTACCTGTAAACACCATTGAGCATGGCCTTTATCACTACATACATATGCTCACGCCTGTATTCCCCGAAGGGGTAGGCAGAGGTGTTGTAATCACAACACCCACTTTCTTCACCACGTCTATCGCCGTCTCAGGCACTATACATGTGTCATTGAATTACTTCTCAGAAATATGCAGGTTTCCTCACGATGTTTTCCTTCACCGTAAAGCACGTGGTGTGAAATCACTGTACATAAGTTTTTTAGAAAAACTTTAATTCAATGACGTATGTAAAAGTGTCTGAGACGGCGATGGACTCACCATCTGCCACGTTTAATCATCTTTGGTGAAAAGTGGGTGTTGTGGTTACAACACGTCTGCCTACCCCTTCGGGGAATACAGGCGTGAGCATATGTATGTATGTATGTCGTCCCAATGGAATAAAATAGGGGATGAAAGCTTGTATGAAACTTTGTAAATTTTAAACCGATATATTATATAAAACTAAATCTACGCGGGTGAAACCGCGGGGCACAGCTAGTGACCCATAAAACTAAGTACGCTACAGTAACCGCTACTCATGGGGGCATGACATTTGGGGGGTGAGTTGAGGAGGAAAATTTTGTATTTAGGGTCGATTACCCCACGGACGAAACCTCGGATGTAAGCTAGTGTGATAATATTACCATTCCTTAAACCACTCTCTGATTTGATCAGTGATATCATCAATTTGGTTTTCCTTGTTGATCATGATAAGTCTCGTCCTCTCCTTCTCCATCTCCCTCTGTAATGCCTCTGCCAACTTCTCCCTTTTATTGCAACGTCTTGAGTAGACCTATATAGATAATAGAGGACGATGAGAGGAATGGCTCCATAAAGGGGAGGGAAGAGAGTGGGGCCTCTGTGCTAGCTATAGTGACGTGATTTATAGATACATTCACTATGATTGCATAGTGATTCCATTATATATTTAAAAAGAGCGGTTGCGATCGACTCTCTATGTGTTACAAGGGCTTATATTTTTTACTGTTTTTCTTATTATTTTTGTATGTGATAATTATTATTATTTTCATGTAAAATTCAAGAAACTAGTCCGTTTACATCGAAATCAGAACCTTTGAGCTCTTACTTTTCGCTGTTTCTCATAGTTTGGATTTGGCTAATTCACGAAGAGAACTTTGTAGTAATTAAATACGCTACGATAATTGAGTCCGCTTTATTCGGGGTATTCACTTAGCTATTTCATTTTCTGTCTGAAGACCAAAGTCTTCGAACAGTGCGTGTTACCAGTGATGACCTACGGTGCCGAGACATGGTCTCTAACTGTAGGCCTCTTGAATAGGCTCAAAGTCACTCAGCGTGCCATGGAAAGAGCTATGCTTGGTGTCTCGCTACGAGATCGAATCAGAAATGAGGAGATCCGTAGACGAACTAAGGTGACCGACATAGCCAATCGGGTTAGCAGGCTTAAATGGCAATGGGCAGGCCACATTGCTCGAAGGACTGATGGCCGCTGGAGTAGAGTTCTCGAGTGGAGACCACGTACCGGCAAGCGCAGCGTAGGGCGCCCCCCCGCGAGATGGACGGACGATCTGGTCAAGGCCGCGGGGACCCGCTGGATGCAGGCCGCTTCCAACCGGGTGAGGTGGAAATCATTGGGAGAGGCCTATGTTCAGCAGTGGACGTCCTATGGCTGATATGATGATGATGATTTCATTTACAACCAGAAACCTTAATATATGAGCTATCTATTTTATATTCGCGCGTCATTGGCGCGTATCATTCATGCATAGCCCTTCTATAAGTCTGTCTGTCTATATGTATGGCGAACATGCGCAGTAACCCCACTTTTATCGCTGCACGCGTCATTACTCTTTGTGGCACCTATGAATAATTTAGAACCTACCATATTATTTTCCTCTTCGTAATCCAGGCGTGGTTTGAAAGGGTCTGGAATGATCCCCAGAAGAATATCCCTCTTTAAATCCGTAGCCCGTTGTCTCTTCGCTCGCATAAATTCCCTGAAAATTATCACTATGGATTAATTGGAAAATATTGGTGCCTATAATGGAGAATTTCGTAGCACAGTTGTGCATATCATTCATCAACCCAAGCCAGTAGTTGGATAGGTGACCGCCTGAGTTCCCTCCGTGCCCCGGAGAGCACGTTAAGCCGTCGGTCCCGGTTGACAATTTATCATCTTTGGCAATCATTACAGGTTAGTCGGAGGCCTAAGAAAGGCACTGACAACTGGTTTAGCACCAATTCCTGATTTTCCTTGAAAAATGGGGTTACGAAGTTCAGATGGCAGTCGCTTTATGTAAAAATCAGATCATATCGGTAGAATCAAGTACTGACCCCAACAATGTATGGGATAAGACCAGGGAGATGATGATATGGTACACGAAGTACCAGGTGTACATAACGGACAAGGAGTTAATAAGTTGATTGCGACTAACATGGAGCCACATCGGGTTGAATCAAGTGCCTGCCGCAATAATGTATGGGATAAGGCCAGGGAGATGATTATCTTCACAGATTTTTGGTCCTCTGTCCAAGTCTCTCCAAGCCTGAGCAAACTAGACTTCTAGGTAAATACAATAGCGGGAATGGTAAACGCGTTACATGGTGAGAGCTGGCCTGAAGTACCCCCCACTACTTTAGTTGAACATTCAAAATTAGTACTTGTATCAAAAGTATTTAACCTGTACACTCTTTGAATCAACATGGCGGCTTTCTTCCTCAGCTTATAACGAACTGGTTCGCCTTTAATTGCGAAATAAGTTCTTCTAGTCTGACATTTCTGCAAGAAGTCTTCCATGAAGAATTGTCTGCAAATATTATAAAAATGATCTTCTACCGAATTTCGGTTACGGCTCAACGGGGATCAGCCCCGGAGCAGGAGATATTATAGTGTACAAGTGTGTGCGCAAACACATGTGCACTCTTTATTCCCTCACTCTCATAGTGGGATAGGGGGCAATCAGACACGACCGGAGAGAGGTCAGACGGAAGACCAACGGTGCAACGTGCTTTCCGAGGCACGGGGGTGGAAACACCGCAAACTTCCAAACTCCTGACAGTTTTTTGACATAAAAACCCAATATATATTTTTTGTGGTTTCAGGCGATATTATAAGGATATCAGCTAAACAATACTGCCTCGTTGATCTAGTCGCGATCGCTACTACGAAACAGGGTCCAGGATTGGATCCCCAAGTCGGGAAAAGTGTAATTGGGTTTCCCATTTCTAATTTCCCAGAAGCAGCCCGGAGTCTAGATTAATGCCCGGTTAATGGCAATAGGCTCGCCCCCTATTACATGGGACTTAAATATAACTGGAGAAATGTGGGTGTACTATAAGAGCACCTCTGCCTACAACAGCATTAATGTTGTTTGTACCTCAGAGTATAACAAGGACGTCTTATTAATCGGTGCGATCCATCGGAGTCCTCCCTTAGCATGGAGGATGGTCGGAGGGTTTAGTGCGGTAAGAATCCTTCATACCCAGAGCCTCTCCCAGGGCGGTCGGGTTATTTTTGAAGGCTTCCCTCTCGTAAAAAAAAAGACATTAATGGCACTAACTTCAGGCTGTTACTGAGAAATTACATTGGAAACGAACACAGGACCTCGAGTTCCGCAGTAACGTTTGCGACCACTAGATCAAGAAAGCTGTCCTATGACGTAATGATGTAGGATCTTAAGGGTGTATAGGATTATCAAGTCTTACCTGAATCGCTCATTCTTCTGAATCATAACAGCGTTGATATAATCCTTTGGGATCAAAGTCGCCACATTTTCTTCATAATCTGGTGAAGAGATCATCAAATAAAAAACAGAGACGTGGAGGCCGTGGGATTTGAGCAGTCGCCTGCTATGCAAGCGACGCAAGTTCGAATCCCAGAGGGACACAATGTGCTTTCCGGTGAAGGAAAACATTGTGAGGAACCTGCAGATGTCTGAGAAGTAATTTAAAGACGTATGTACTTGAGACGGCGATAGACTCGCCTTCTATCACGTTGGCACTTCATCATCTTCGGTGAAAAGTGAGTGTTGTTATTACAACACCTCTGCCTACCCCTTCGGAATCGCACTATGCCCTAGTCACAAGTAACCGCGTCGACGTAAACGCCTAAAGGGCTAGTCCTAAAGATGATACTATTGTGAGCCCATACAAATCTGCGTTTACGTGAACGCGATGACTTGTGACGGGGATTTTAGGAAAACTCGCAATTGGTACTCAGTTGGCAGAGCAACTGCTCCATTTGCAGAGGTCGTGGTTCGAGTCCTGTCTCGTGTTCGTATCCTAATAATTTTGTAGTACCTGTGTCATACTCAGATTCTTCCTCTGATTCCTCTTCAAGCTCATCCTCATCTTGAAAAAGAGAACTCTTCAAAAGGGTGGATCTTCGGGGACCCTGGTCAATTGAAAGCTCAATCAATTCACAAATAGTGTGTTAAAAATGTGTTTCTTTATATGGTATTGTTTTTATTTTTTCATTATTATGTATTGTACGCTAATTGAGGAGGTCGTGGCACAGCTGCTATTACGCATATCATTCGATCAGCGAAGTTAAGCAACCCTAAGCCTAGCCAGTAACTGGATGGGTGACCGCCCGAGTTCCCTCCGTGCCTCGGAGAGTACGTTAAGCCGTCGGTCCCGGTTGACAATTTATCATCTTTGGCAATCGTTACAGGTCAGTCGGAGGCCTAAAATAGTCTGACAACTGATTTAGCCCAGATCACAGATTTTCCTCGTTAAAGGGGTTGCGAAGGTCAGATGGCAGTCGCTTCGTATAAAAATCAGGTGATCAGCCACATCGGGTTGAATCAAGTGCCGACCCCAACAATGTATGGGATAAGGCCAGGGAGATGATGATTTGATTTTTTCATTATTATGTATTGTACGCTAATATAATTTGTGAGCCGTGGTGGCCTTGGGGTTAGAGCAGTCGCCTGCTACGCAAGCGACACAAGTTCGAATCCCAGCGGGGCCTGTACCAATGCGTTTTTCTAAAAACTTATGTGCATTTATTTCAAACCACGTGCTTTACGGTGAAGGAAAACATCGTGAGGAAACCAGCGTATATCTGAGAACTAATTTAAAGACTTATGTATAGTGCCTGTGACGGCGATGGACTCACCCTCTGTCACGTTGGCACTTGATCATATTCGGTGAAATGTGGTTGTTGTTGTTACAACACCTCTGCTTATCCCTTCGGGAACCCTTCTGGGATAGTGTGAACATATTGTTTTTTTTTTTATAATTTGTTATTTTTGTAAAAATTATTATTTGGATAACATATCTACTTGACTCCGTGTCTATATATATATCTATACAGGTAAACATAAAATTGAAGTGTCTGATTGTAAATCAAAAATAACAGCTTTTCACTAAATGCATATGAAAGTATACACAGTACTGTAAGGCCTCAGCCTTGCAAGCTAGTTAAAACATTTTTCGTTTGATACTTAAACCTTATGAGAATAAAAGATATTTAAGATAATCCAAAAAACAAGTGGATAAAAAGATAAGGAATAAGAAGTGAAAAACAATATACCAATTTTATTTTATAGCAAATAGTAGTGATCCCGGAGAGCGAGGGACCCGAGTCGGGGGTCGCTCGCCACAGTACTGACATAGAAAAAGCTATTTTTATTCTTTTTCTCTGTCTGTCGATCAGTTTGTTCCGGAAAATCTCCGAAACGGCTAGACCGATTGAAACGGGACTTGCAAGGAGTAGCTTATGCAATTTTTATTTAACAAAATGATTCCGCGGGCCCTCTATGAAATTAACTCTACACGAATAAAAACGCGAGCACAGCTGGTTATTAATAAATTTAGTTACATCTCTCGGTGGATTATTCTTCCTCCTCACAGCCTCATTCCACATGGCCTGCAGAAGACCTTCGATGGAATCAGGTCTGCTCACCCTCGGGGTGTGGAACGGTACCACGATCTGAATCAGTCACAGGAACAAAATCAATATATGAACACTACTCGTAATGTCACCACGTAATTGTCACATCGTGAGGAAACCTGCATATGTCTGAGAAGTCATTCAAAGTACCTGTTGCCCTATCACGGGTTTGCCACCGTTTTCGTATTCTATCCTCGCTAGCGTCACTCGCAATATTTGTATGAGATATTTTAGTTCTTCACGTCACCGCTGGGAGTCGCTGCACAATTTCTCATTCGGCGCTGACGCTAGCGAGTATAGATTACGAAAACGATGGCAAACTCGTGATAGAGGCACTGAGACGATGATGGACTCATTGTGTCACGTGAGCACTTAATCATCATCGGTGGAAAGTAGGTGTTGTAACACTTCTGGTTTCCCCTTCAGAAGAAGTTTTGGAAGACGTGAGCATATTTTATTCACCTGGATGTCGTAAGGAGTCAAATGCATCTGTGCTAAAGCCGTGTCCACGTAGATATAATCGTTCACAATGAAATGTACCAGCTCATTTCGTAGTTCGTACATCCTGGAATTAATCAGTCATTGGAATTCAGCAGTCGAGGGTGACTCTTGGTATTGGTCGCGTTTATATGCTGCTTACCATCAGGCAGACAGACAGAGGCATACGAATGTTTGACAATTTTACAGAAATCTAAAAAGTTGCGGTTCTTAAAATAAGTAAATAAACCATAGTGGCCGTTGCAAGAGCCATGGTGGCCTTGAGGTTTGAGCAGTCGCCTGCTACGCAAGCGACGCAATTTCAAATCCCAGCGGGGCCTGTACCAATGAGTTTTTCTAAAAAACTTAGGTACAGTGATTTCACACCACGTGCTTTACGGTGAAGGAAAACATCGTGAGGAAACCTGCATATGTCTGAGAAGTAATTCAAAGACGTATGTATAGTGCCTGAGACGCCGATGGACTCACCCTCTGTCACCATGGCATTTGATCATATTCGATGAAATGTAGGTGTTGCTACAACACCTCTGCTTACCCCTTCGGGGACCCTTCTGGGATGGCGTGAGGCGTAAAAAAATAAATATGTATTTTTTTAATTTTGTATTATATTCTCTGTAGAATTTCTCAGACATATGCAGTTTCCTCACGATGTTTTCCTTCACCGTAAAGCACGTGATGTGAAAGCACTGCACATAAGTATGTATTCAGGACTTCTCAGCTTCGAAGTTTGAATTTACGGAATTAAAACACTGGAATTCGAGCTTGCGTCGCTTTATATAGTGGTCTATATATTTACCTCTTTATAAAAACGCTGACGAGCTCCTGGATGTAGGGTGACCTTTGCAAATGGACGCTGTTCAGGTAAGCATCGTACAGGTCGTTGATGAGTTTGCAATATAACGCGTAGAATTTACCCAACACTTCAGGCGGAAGTCGTCGCTCTTTCAGCATCAAACCTTTTTCAGCTTTGTACTGTAATATACAGGATTATTTAAATGCCTACTCAACATAGTCCGCCTGATGGTAAGCAGCCACAGCAACATGACCGACCAGAGTGAGTGTCAGTCACGCATTATCTTGGGCTGTGGTAATATTGGGTCCGGTTGCCCGTAAATACGTCGACTCTTGAGATCTTTGTGCCGCCCTGTAGCCGGCAGATCTTGCCCATGGGGAAGAGCTTGTAGTCCTCTGGTTTCGGATATGTCTTACCCAGTAGGTCCATTCGCCATCTGGCCAGTGCGTCGCAATTGCATATTAGGTGACATAAGTCAAAGTCAAAGTCAAAAGTATCTTTATTCGATTAGACTTTTTACAAAGTACTTTCAAATCGTCAGAATGACATAATTATACAGGATTATACATGATACCGCCAGGTTCGGAAGGTTGCTTTTACTGAGAAGAACCTGGCAAGAAACTCAGTAATTACTCTTTTCAATAATATTATACAATTTAAAGAAAACAAAATAAATAATTTAAGAAACGTAAGCTCATGGACAATGTTCCAATGCATAAATGTCGATAAAAATTAACATAACTAAAAATCTAGTACATCTACTTATGACTAAATGAGTAGCTTGAGATGACCAGCCCCCACAAGCCGGCAGATCTTGCCCATGGGGAAGAGCTTGATACCATGTAACTACGTTACTTTATGCTGTAGCTGGGCGTGTGGCTAGCAAGCCACCGCAGCCTATACCTATCTGGGTGACGTGTGGTCTACTTCACTCTATAATGGTTGAGGAGGTCAATGGCTGGCATTCACGTCATACTTGTGAACAGGTGCTGCTTGTGGGGGCTGGTCATCTCAAGCTACACATTTATATCTAAGTAAAATTATTAGACTTTATTTTATTTTAGCTATTATCGACATATTGTTTATATTTTTCATGTGATTTATTTTGTATTTATAAAAATTAAATAATAGGTATTGTTGAATTGTAATTACTGAGTTTCTTACCAGGTTCTTCTCAGTAAAAGCAACCTTCCGAACATGGCAGATGCATGTATAATCCTGAGTTATCATGTCGAAGATAAATAAATAAGGAGGAGCTCGTGGCACAGTTGCTATTGCGCATATCATTCGATCAGCGAAGTTAAGCAACCCTAAGCCTAGCCAGTAATTGGATGGGTGACCGCCCGAGTTCCCTCCGTGCTTCGGAGAGCACGTTAAGCCGTCAGTCCCAGTTGACAATTTATCATCTTTGGCAATCGTGACAGGTCAGTCGGAGGCCTAAAATAGTCTGACAACTGGTTAAACCCAGATCACAGATTTTCCACGTTAAAGGGGTTGCGAAGGTCAGATGGCAGTCGCTTCGTATAAAAATCAGGTGATCAGCCACATCGGGTTGAATCAAGTGCCGACCCCAACAATGTATGGGATAAGGCCAGGGCGATGATGATGTCAGCCAAGTAATGTGTATGTTACTCACCTGTATTTGTATATCTTCATCAACCAATTCTTCAGCCCTGTTCAGCATGTGTAACCATTTTGTATGAGCTTCTGTTGTTGTGGAAAATGCTGGAGGGATCTTTAGATAAGACATCTTCTAACCCTTAATCACTTAAGATTCACTGGAATGGTTAAGTTGGCAGACAATTTTTGACCTAATAGCAATTTTTCTGATAGAATTGTTCAATAAGAGTTATGGAGTGCCGAATATACTTTCATATGCATTTAGTGAAAGTCTGTTAATTTGAAATTACAAATAGGCAGTTCAAAAATATTTATCTGTATAGATGTATACAGGTATAACCTCGTTAAAAGTGTTGCGAAAGTCAGATGGCAGTCGCTTCGTATAAAAATCAGGTGATCAGCCACATCGGGTTGAATCAAGTGCCGACCCCAACAATGTATGGAATAAGGCCAGGGAAATGATGATATGGTACACGAAGTACCAGGCGCACATAACGGACAAGGAGTTAATAAGTTGATTGCGACTAACATGGAGCCACATCGGGTTGAATCAAGTGCCGACCACAACAATGTATGGGATAAGGCCAGGGAGATGATGATATGGTACACGAAGTACCAGGTGCACATAACGGACAAGGAGTTAATAAGTTGATTGCGACTAACATGGAGCCACATCGGGTTGAATCAAGTGCCGACCCCAACAATGTATGGGATAAGGCCAGGGAGATGATGATATGGTACACGAAGTACCAGGCGCACATAACGGACAAGGAGTTAATAAGTTGATTGCGACTAACATGGAGCCACATCGGGTTGAATCAAGTGCCGACCCCAACAATGTATGGGATAGCCAGGGAGATGATGATAGATGTTTAGATAAAACAGGAGAGTTTGTTTGCTTGCTTGGAGAGGAACTATTGGTCCGGTTTGACATACATAGATACATGTGCTCACGCCTGTATTCCCCGAACGGGAAGGCAGAGGTGTTGTTATCCCAACACACACTTTTCAACAAATTTGATTAAGTGACAGATGGTGAGTCTATCGCCGTCTCAGGCACTATACGTCTTTGAATTACTTCTCAGAAATATGCAAGTTTCCTCACGATGTTTTCCTTCACCGTAAAGCACGTGGTGTGAAATCACTGTACATAAGTTTTTAGAAAAACTCATTGATAAAGGCCCCGCTGGGATACGAACTTACGTCGCTTGCGTAGCAGGCGTCTGCTCAAACCTCAAGGCCACCACGGTTATGGCTAAGGCCAAACAAATAAAAATAATTCCACGCGAACGAAGTTGCGGGCAAAAGCTAGCAAGGTATATTGCTAATCCTTCTTCAGACCGCAAGAAATAGTTGGTCTTAAACCCGTGGTACAAATTACCTTGAATTTGCAATAATTTCGTAGTTCCCAAAATCCACTTCAAGGTTTTTAAACTTGAAGTGGATTTTGGGAACTGTGAAATACATATCGCAAATTTTATACCCACACTGGAATTTAGGTAAAGGTGAGCTACATTACGTGAATTTATCAAACATTGTGTTAACCACAAACAGTTTATGACAGAAATTTTGACAGAATAATAAAGGATATGTATTTTACTTTTTCTGGAGAGCTGTTTGGAAAAATGTTTAATTATTTAAAGTAGAAACTGCTTTCTTTAAACTTAGGGATTTATTGGATATAAAAATAGATTAGGCGCGACCTAATTCCACTCGACGTAGTGTGCATCAAGGGGTATCTAAAAATCATGCTAATGGAATTATTTCTTAGTACGAATTTGTTTTCAATAAAACGTATTAATTTAACGTATTCTCGGGACTTCTATGCGGCGTAAACTATTTTACAGACCTCCCTAAGTGATCCACATGTGGCCGAACACCGTCTGTAAGGCACAGATTTATACATACATATAAATACAATTGAAATGTCTGTTAATAATCCCTAATTAACAGCTTGACACTAAATGTTTATCGAAGAATATACGGTAAATATTTACAATAAATAGTATGCTTTTTACTACTTATTTACAGGGTATCGGGGAAAATAGGATAGCTGTTAAAACATGTGATAGGGTATAATTTTAGGAATCAAATAAAATTATTATGACAAAAATATTTCCTTCCGTTTTCGAGTAATTGACGTTCAAAGTTGACCATATCAAGGCCTTATTTTGGCATAGAAATCAGCGGTAACGTAGAGTTATTCACGTGAAATCTAACGTCGTTTTTTTTCTGCTACTAATAGTTCCTGATATAATTCCATAAAACCTTCTTCTTAATTTGACAAGTTTAACCACCGTGCTATGTAGGTAAACGCGGCCGCGCGGTCATTCAATCGCTTAAGGCCGCGAGCTGTTCGCCCTTAGCAACCATAGCCTATAACTACGTTATCGTTGGAGCTAGATATTTTACGACTTCAACATAGTGATATATTCATAAAACCGTACAACTTCTAGAAGACAACTGTTCCTTTTTCTCCGACATCCTGTATACATTGCTGTATAAATTTTAACGAGACTTGAAGATAGCTGAAGACAACAGGGTTCCCTGAAATAAAGACATCAGTGAAATTAATTCTAATCGGGTGAAGATCTGAGCGGGTAAGTAAATAAAAAATAAATATATTATGGGAGAAATTACAAATCAAACGATATTACATTTTAAATATACTTTAATCACATGTCTGTTTAATACTAAGCTCAACATAGTAAAATCTCCATTAATAATATCAAAACAAACCAAAACATGTTTGAGCAATCGCAAACAGCGCCAATATACGCACTTTTAATTGAATATTGAACACAATTTCATTTAATACTAGTTAATTACAATCTACAATAAATTGACCCAGCCCTACAAAATAAAATTATGATAATTATAGGATTGACAACAAATAAAGTAACAATGATGACTGGCATTCTCGTCATACTTGTGAACAGGTGCTGCTTGTGGAGGCTGGTCATCTCAACCTACACAATTATACGCAGTACTTTTGTGTACTGGAACTGTGTCCATGGACTTATATTTTTAAAGCGCCGGAAATATGCTTGCATTGGTCAAGGATACATATTTTCTGCGTTTGCGGTTGAAACTCTGGGACCTTGGGGTCCAGATGCTCATCAACTTTTCAAACAGGTTGCACGTCTTCTGGTAGAAGCTTCTCGTGACAAGCGGGCTGGGGTTACCTCGCTCAGAGAATCAGCACTGCTATTCAAAGTGGTAATGCTGCCAGCCTTCTTGGCACGATCCCGAGAGACACCGATTTAGGACAAGTTTTCTACTTGTAACATGTTTTTAGTACTGTTCCTTGTAATACATGATTTATATTGTATTTCTCAAAATTGGGGTTTTTTTTTTGAAATAGTAATTACTGAGTTTCTTGCCAGGTTCTTCTCACTAAAAGCAACCTTCCGAACCTGGCGGTAGCATGTATAATCCTGTGTAGTCGTGTCTTTCTGACGGTTTGATAGTACATACATGCATACATATGCTCACGCCTGTATCCCATGGGGGTAGGCAGAGACCACTGTTTGCCACATGCTACGATCCTTACATACATCTTTCGCTTCATCCACATTCATGCATCTCTTCATACACTTTCTTCGGTTACGAGTGCTCCGAATTTGACCTTTCTGAAAAATACCATTATTTCGGTCATAGTACTTGTTCCTTGGACGCCCTCTACCGACACTTGCGGTCACATTCGCTCTATAAATGTGTTTCATTAATCGCCTTTCACTCATCCTTTCGATATGTCCAAACCATCTCAACATACTTTTTAAAAAATTTTTGGTTTGATAGTATTTTGTTAAAAGTCTAATCGATTAAAGATATTTTTGAATTGAATTGAACACTCTCTCGCGCTTTGCGAGAAGCGATACTAAATGTGTGCGAATGACGTAAATCACTCACGTGACATATACATGATCTTTCGTTTCTATTAGCAAAGCTCAAGATAATGTTATTTTGTCTACAAGCCCATGGCCCTTACCAAAAGCTCTTATTCCCATCATAGTTCCACTGTATGACAGTGACAGGCTTGTACATCTGTCATACAAGAACATCAAGATCACACCCTCCAAATGTCATGTCTCTAGGACCAGCGGTTTAGGTTGTGCGGTGATATATAGGGTTTAGACTTCCTTAGTATATACCTACACCTCACCAAGAACACACCCTCCAAATGTCATGTCTCCAGGACCAGCGGTTTAGGTTGTGCTGTGATATATAGGGTCTAGACTTCCTTAGTGTATACCTACACCTCACCAAGAACACACCCTCCAAATGTCATGTCTCTAGGACCAGCGGTTTAGGTTGTGCGTACATATAAAGACATTGAATTTTATATGAGATTCAGATAAGGATATAAAAATATTAGGTTGTAAGAGAAACAGGCCAATTTATTGTAATTCATCTCAGTTACCTAGTTCGTATATAAAAAAGGCAAGAGGCACGCCCCCTATTACATGGGACTTGGACTCCTATAAGGGTCCCCGAAGGGGTAGGCAGAGGTGATGTAGCAACTATACCCACATTTCACCGAATATGACTAAGTGCTAATGTGACAGAGGGTGAGTCTTGCCGTCTCAGGCACTATACATACGTCTTTGAATTACTTCTCAGACATATGCAGGTTTCTTCGCGACGTTTTCCTTCATTGTAAAGCACGTGGTTTGAAATCACTGCACCTAAGTTTTTAGAAACATCAGTAGAGGGCCCCGTTAGGATTGCTTGCGTATGAGGCGACTGCTCAAACCCCGAGGCCACCACAACTCGGTCGACTCGGACTTAACATAACTGGCTAAATGTGGTTGTACTATAAGTACCTCTGCCTACTCCTTCGGGGAATAACTATGAGCATTTGTATGTTATGCGGAAGTAATTTTAATGTATGGAAGCATTTTAGATAAAAGCTTTATTTTTGCTTGTTTTTTGCGTTAATTTCATTCGATCTACAATGTTAAGCATATTTTGGTGACCACAACACCAAGCCTATAAGCTCGTACGTCATAATCCTACATAATTACCAAATAATATTTAGGCAAAGTACCGTTCCACACGACGGCAAGTCCACGTTATTCTGTAGCGTTTCTCAACGTCGCACTCGACGTCGAATGTCGGTTTCAAAGACACGAAATTGAACTTTATCGTCAATGTATTATGTATCAATTTCCAAGGTTTTTTTACCATTTAACCTTTTAACATTGTGTGTAAGTACGTTTCTTAAGTACTGTTCATAATACAATGATTGGTATTTCGACCTTATATTTAATAAAATTAGATATAGACATGATTTTTAAAACATAATAGGCAATTATCTATTTTAAATTTATTTTACAAGCATTCCGGTTTTAAACCCGGAATTATATAATTCTACAATATTTGATAGATTTCTTTGTTATAAATAACTAGCTATGCCCCGCGGTTTCACCCGCGTAGACTTAATTTTATTGGTGAATTTTTTCACGGAAAATAATAAAAAAATACCCTAAGTTACTCTCTTTGTGTCCAGTGGAAATCAATCCAGACTTTTCAGAGCAAACAGACAGACAGACAGAGAAAATGTTACAAATTTGTTTTTGATGTATGTACCTTATATACATGCATCAAGTGAAAATCTGTTAATTTGAAATTACAAACAGACACTTTATTTTTATTATCTGTATGTATACATTTTCTGGGATATAGTATCCTACGTCCTTCTCCTGGTTCTAAGCTACCTCCCCACCAATTTTCAGCCAAATCGGTTCAGCCGTTGTTGAGTTATAAATAGTGTAACTAACACGACTTTCTTTTATATATATAGATATCTCAAAGTTAAATAAATGTGTGTGATTTGTCATTTTTTAAGCTTTATCATTGACAAATAATCTCAGTTCATAAATATATTTTTTAGTGATTTAGTGAGGTGTAAGGATTAAATTTCCTAGTGGTATTTGCTTTCAATACAAGGATTTTTAATAGGCCTTATTTGTTTTAATTTAGTCGATTGACCGTCGAATTTAATATCCACATCACAGTCACTCAAAGGATGCGATATTGTCGAACTAGAGTCTTTCTTATCTTCCGGACTCAATGGCGTAACGAAACCGCTGTCATGCAATTTTGAATCCTTCTCCTTTTTATTAGAATTGAAATTCAAGGACATGCTTTTCCTATTCTGGAAAAGACTTATGTCGTCAATATAAGATTTCGGAGTCAATTTTTCGTCTAACTTCTTGAGATTCTCATCAAAATCATGTTTCAGTTGTTGCTCAAACAGTCTTTCTTGCCTTATTTGTTCATGTGTGTTAGCGAAGTATCCGCTATTTTTCCTACTCAAAATTCCGGATTCCAGTTCCGATTTTTCGTCCACTACCTTCAAAGGGTACGGTTTTAAATCGGCTATCAATCCGGAATTGACCGACTGTGATTTCTTCATTAGAAAATGTTTCCTATCGTTCTCTATTTTAGATATATTGTTAAGATCGTCTTTAACGCCTTTACCGAATAAATTAGGCGAACTAATTCCGGTTTTGAATGGTTTTTTCGATTCCTCTTCGTCGTTTGAGAATTTGGTAAGTATTTTTGAGCCGAAGGTCGTTTTCTTTACGTGATTTTGTATTATTTTCTTCAATTCTGTAGGGAGGTCTTGTTTGTGATGCGCGGAGATATATCTGCTTAACAAAGTCAGCTGTTGCTCCAGACTTTTATTCTGGATTTCGAGACGTGTTTGAGTCTTTTGGTAGTTCGTGATGCCGTCCATGGCGGACTGAAAAAAGAAAAAAATTTTTTTTAATAAAGCAATTTTTCTTAAATGTATAAATGCCCCCTAAACAGTCAGGACAATTTTAACAAGACAGGGAATCAAAGAAATTATTATTTTAACTTATAAGTACGTATGTTTGTATGTTAATATGTTCCGTTATATCTTCTGAACTGCCTCGTTAGTCTAGTGGTTTTTGACCGATTCCCTGGTCGGGTCAAATTTTTTTTATTGGGTTTTTCTGTCAAGAAATTCACAATAAAATGTCCGGAGTTTGTAAGTTGTGTGTGTTTCCACCCCCGTCCCTCGGAGCACGTTGCACCGTTGGTCCTCCGCCTGACCTCTCTCCGGTCGTGTCTGATTGCCTCCCATCCCACTATGAGAGTGACCCAATAAAGAGTGCACCTGTGTTTGCACACACGCCTGCACTATAATATCTCGCAAGTTCGAATCACCTCGGGGCCTGGGACTAATGACTTATTTTAAAAAACTTATGTGCATTGTGCTGTGATTTCACACCACGTGCTTTGCGGCAAAGGAAAATATCGTGAGGAAACCTGCATATGTCCGAGAAGTAATTCACTGACATCTGAGATGGCGCTGGACTCACCCTCGGCCACATTGGCACTTAATCATATTCGGTGAAATGTGGGTGTTGCTGTCTACTTTGAAAGAAACATGAAATTCTTACATCCAACTCCTGGCTCATCTTCTCAGTTTCAACTAGAAGTCTTCTGTTATCTTCTGTAAGCGCTGCTACTCGGGGCATCTCTTCTCGAAGCACCGTGTATTCTACAGCGTAGTCACATAGTTGTCTGCTGAGATCCAGTGTGTGTACCTGTGGGATAAAATAAAAAGTAATTATCTATCGAGAGCCATGGTGGCCGTGGGGTTTGAAGCGACGCAAGTTCGATCCCCAGCAGCACTGTACCAATGAGTTTTTCTTCCCCGAAGGGGTAGGCAGAGGTGTTGTTATCACAACACCCACTTTTCACTGAGTTTGATTAAGTGCCAACGTGACAGATGGTGAGTCTATCGCCGTCTCAGGCACTACACATACGTCTTTGAATTACTTCTCAGAAATATGCAGGTTTCCTCACGATGGTTTCCTTCACCGTAAAGAACGTGGTGTGAAATCACTGTACATAAGATATTAAGAAAAACTCATTGGTACAGGCCCCGCTGGGATTCGAACTTGCGTCGCTTGCGTATCAGGCGACTGCTCAAACCCCGAGGCCACCACGGCTTTTTGAGTTTTTCTAAAAACTTAAATGTAGTAATTCCACCTCACGTGCTTTTCGGTGAAGGAAATCATCGTGCGGAAACCTGATATATAATCTATAGCCTGCCTCGACAAATGGACTATTTAACACTGTTTTTTTTTTTAAATCCGTCCAGTATTTCCTGCCATTAGCTTTTTATATTATCGTATATATCATATCGTATATTAGCAACGCAAGCTCGAATCCCAGTGGGGCCTGTGCCAATGAGTTTCTCTAAAAACTTATGTATAGTTTTATATTCTAATAACAAATAATAAATAAGTAACTAAAAACTAATTACAAGTAGAAAACTTGGCCCAAATCGGTGTCTCTCGGGATCGTGCCAAGAAGGCTGGCAGCATTGCCACGTTGAATAGCAATGCTGATTCTCTGAGCGAGAAAAGCCCCAGCCCGCTTGTCACGAGAAGCTTCTACCAGACGACGTGCAACCTCTTTGAAAAGTTGATGAGCATCTGGACCCCAAGATCCCAGAGTTTCAACCGCAAACGCAGAAAATATGTATCCTTGACCAATGCAAGCATATGTATAGTAATTTCACCACAAGTGCTTTTCACTGAAGGATATCATCGTGAGGAAACCTGTAATGTCTGAGAAGTAATTCAAAGACGTATGAATAATGCCTGAGATGGCGATGGACGCACCCTCTGTCACGTTGGCACTTAATGAATAGCAGTAGCTGGATACTGGTCTACGGGGATGGCTGGCATTCTCGTCATACTTGTGAACAGGTGCTGCTAGTGGGGGCTGGTCATCTCAAGCTACACAATTATTCGTAATACTTATTTTTAGTTTTAAAATTTTTTTTATGTCGACTTTTGTGTACTGGAACTGTGTCCATGGGCATATATATATTTTTTATGATTTATATTGTATTACTTAAAGCTCTAAAATATTTTTTTTAAAAGAGTAATTACTGAGTTTCTTGCCAGGTTCTTCTCAGTAAAAGCAACCTTCTGAACCTGGCGGTAGCATGTATAGTCCTATGTAATCGTGTCTTTCTGACGATTTGAAAGTACTTTGTAAAAAGTCTAATCGAATAAAGATATTTTGAATTGAACTGAATACAGAACCTACCTTCTTCATAACCTTCTCGTAGATACTTGGAGCCATATCAGGTAGCTTATGTTTCAGGTATTCTGCAGCTTCCTCGCAGCTCTGACACATTAACAGACCATCCCTATGAGCTGATATCAACGCCAGAGACACGCAGAATACCACGTCCAAACCCTCAAGGAAGATCAGGTCTGAAAATAACACAATAGGTTTTTTAAAATAGTACACCAAGTGCCGTGGTGGCCGTGAGTGCTTGGTGATTTCACACCACGTTTACGGTGAAGGAAAACATCATGAGGAAACCTGCATATGTGTGAGAAGTAATTAAAGACGTATATACAGTGCATGAGACGGTGATAGACTCACCCTCTGTCACGTTGGCACTTTGTCATATTCGGTGAAATGTGGGTGTTGTGGTTACAACACCTCTGCTTACCCCTTCGGGGACCCTTCTGGGATGGCGTGAGCATATATATAATATAGTGCATGAGACGGCGATAGACTCACCATCTATCACGTTGGCACTTAAACACATTCGGTGAAGTGTGGGTGTTGTTATTACAACACCTCTGCTTACCGTTTCGGGGACCGTTATGGGATGACGGTGAGCATATAGACCACGATTAGTATAGGGCAGTGTTTCCCAAAGTGGGCGATATCGCCCCCTTGAGGGCACTGGAAGCCTAGAGAGGGGGCGGTAAGTGACCCAGGAAAATTTGGGGGGTACTGATGTGATTCGACTTCATATCGTAAAGTTCACTGAAATTAATATTGTCCTACTACATAACATCCATGTATTCGTTTATATCTTATTACATTGTACTGATTTTCAAAGTGGGCGTTAGACGAAATAAGTTTGGGAACCTCTGGTATAGGGTATTCCTGATAAGTCACGTTGCTTACAAGCTACAAAAACCTAAATCTCTTACCAAAAACCCTGACCACAAATCCCAGGGGAAATTGGCTGGTGAATAGAGTCAGCATCCAGGGAGCGGCGTATAGGGCTGGAGAGATGTCCAGGGACTCCAACTTGGCGTGGACCTCGGGCTCGTGGTCCCGCAGGAGGCGGGATAGTTGGTACAACTGCGGGTAGACATGAGACATTACATAGAGATTTTTTGGAATTGTGAAACTTGTAAGATTCTCAAAAAGTTTTTTTTTATTACATACTTCTTTCGCTTCATCCACATTCATGCATCTCTTCATACCCTTTCTTCGGTTACGAGTGCTCCGAATTTGACCTTTCTGAGAAATACTATTAATTGTGTCATAGTAGTTGTTCCTTGGACGCCCTCTACCGACACTTCCGGTCACATTCGCTCTATAAATTTCTTTCGTTAGTCGCCCTTCACTCATCCTTTCGATATGTCCAAACCATCTCAACATACTTTTTTCAATTCTGGTCACCACATCATTGTTCAACTTGCAACTGTCTCTTATCACACTATTTTTCATACGATCTACAATGGTGACCCCACACATGCTTCGTAACGACCGCATTTCCACTGCATTCACTGTACTTTCATGTTTCTTCTGCCAAACCCAACATGCACTTCCATACATCAGAGTAGGTACTAGCACCCCGTTATGAATGGCCAGACGCGCTTTTTTTGTTATTGACTGGCCACTCATCACGGCGTGCAGGGCACCATTTACCCTGTTTCCCGCAGACACTCCTTTCAAGTTAAAAAGTCACGCCACTGTCAGTGTGTCGTGGCATGACTGACATTGACATGAATTATTACTTATATTATAATTTTAGTATTAATTGTAATTATTATTAAAGAAAAATATAATAAAAATAAAAATTATAAATAAAACACGGAATTTAAATTAGTGTCTGCGGGAATGGTGCCCAGTAAGCTGGCTGCGTTACCTCGCTGGATCGCTAAGCTAATCCTCTGACCGAGGTAAGAACCAGCTCGACGGTCACCAGAGACGTCAACCAGGCGTTTTGATAGATCCTTAAAAAGGACTTTCATATTTGGCCCCCATGGCCCCAAAGTCTCAACCCCAAACGGCAGAAATATACAATTATGACTGATATCTGCATATTTCCGCCGCTTGAGGTTTTCTGCACACACTGCCGCCGCCCCTGCTTGCTTCGATGTCGAGTTTAAGTGGCAGCGAGCAAGTGTGTCCCGTTTCAATATCACTATCGCATTTACCATCTCTTGCAAACACACTTCCCAAATACACAAATTCATTCACTTGTTCTCCTTTCGTACCTTCTATCATAATATTACATTCCGTAATTCGAATAATGATATTTTTGAATTTGTATTGAGGTTGTGACGCAAGGCACGCAAGTTCGTATCTCAGCGACCAGTAAGTTTTTCTAAAACCTTTACGGTAAAGGAAACCATCCCGAGAAAGCCTGTATGTAAATGAAGTGCAATTCAATGACGTATGTTAGTGCCTGAGACGGCGATGGACTCACTATCTGTCACGTTGGCACTTAACCATCTTCGCTCAAAGTGTGTGTTGTTATCACAACACCTCTGCATACCTCTGGGGACCCTTCTTGGATGGCTTCCGATATTTAATGACTGAAATAAGTCTTTGACAAACCTTTTAATCTTATTGAATTGAGAATGCCACATTTATTAAGGACATAATTGGATTAATTATATATTTTATTTTATAATCTATACTTAATATTACAAAGAAGAAAGGATTTTTTGTATGTTTGTAACGAATTGGCTCAAAAAGTACTGGACCGTTTTCAAAAATCTTTCACCATTTGAAGCTAAATTTTCACCGATTAATTTAGGTTATATTTTATCGCGGTAATTCACTTACTACTTTATTAATAAATAAAGAAAGGATAAATACTACTCTGCCGTGGTGGCCTTGAGGTTTGAGCAGTCGCCTCCTACGCAAGTTCGAATCCCAGCGGGCCTGTACCAATGAGTTTTTCTAAAACACTTATGCACAGTAATTTCACACAACGTGCTTTACGGTGAAGGAAAACATCGTGAGGAAACCTGAATATGTCTGAGAAGTAATTCAATGACGTATGTATAGTGCCTGAGACGGCGATAGACTCACCATCTGTCACGTTGACACTTAATCATCTTCGGTAAAAAGTGTGTGTTGTTATTACAACACCTCTGCCTACCCCTTCAGGAAATACAGGCGTGAGCATATGAATTAATGAAAATATTACTCTTTTTTACCCAACCCACACTTAAGTTCTTTTGCAGATCTGAATCCGCGGATGTGAACCTCTTAATATCTGCATCCGCAACATCTCTGCTCCCCACCATATACTGGCGACACCTCACCTGAACTTGTAAGGCGCTCATATCTGGAAGGTATTGTCTCCTCAGCCCTCTCCGGAACATCAGGTGTCGGAGAAGAACAAATGCCTCCACTTCATCCATCTGCAAAATAAATTATCATTTCTCGTTAGTCTAGTGAATACAAGCGCTACTCCAGCATATGAGACTCTTCTTGAAAATACATACATATGCTCACGCCTGTATTCCCCGAAGGGGTAGGCATGTGTTTTAATCACAATACCCACTTTTCACCGAAGATGATTAAGTGCCAACGCGACAGATGGTGAGTCCATCGCCGTCTCAGACTCTCAGAAATATGCAGGTTTCCTCACGATGTTTTCCTTCACCGTAAAGCACGTGGTGTGAAATCACTGTACATAAGTGTTTTAGAAAAACTCATTGGTACAGGCCCCGCTGGGATTCGAACTTGCGTCGCTTGCGTAGCAGGCGACTGCTCAAACCTCAAGGCCACCACGGCTCGGCAAAAATGTTTTGAGAGAGGCCCCCTGAGAAAGGAGTTCCTGGGAAATGGCCCCGTGTGCCCCTATGATGAAGTACCTGTATTCAGGTATACTCACATGTAAGAGTAGTATTCCAGCCACAAAGCTCAGGCCCTGACAGTAGCCGACGTCAGGGTCCAGTAGGGAGTAGGCCTTCAGAATATTATATAGGGCCAGTTGTCCCGGCCCTAGGGAAGACGCGAAGTACGAGTGCTTTGGAAATGTGCGCCCTGGGAGTGAGAGATAAGGCCTTGAATAATATCTTCTCTTATAACAATTTTAAATCCATACAGATAAATAAAATTAAAAGCCTGTTTTCTGCAAATACATATAAAAAAATACTGTCTGTCTGTCCGTCAGTCTCTTTGTTCCTTTGTTCTTAGGACTTTCAATGACACTGTCAAATAAAAATGTAGTTAGATTGCACTTGAATAACTCTACGTTACCGCTGATTTTTATGCGAAAATTAAGTCTTGATATGGTCAACTTTAAACGTCAATTACTCGAAAACGGAAGAAGATATTTTTGTCATAATAATTGTATTTGCTTCCTAAAATTATACCCTATCACATATTTTAACAGCTGTCCTATTTTCCCGGATACCCTGGATATTATTTACCAACAACCGAAGACCCCAACAGACCTAATGTTTAAAGTAGTTACTTTTAATTTAAGTACGCGGGCTTAACGGCTAGGCATGTATAAATATCCTTACCCAAATCAATAAGAATAGCGTGTTGATGCTTCGTCAGTCCACCGAGTAGGGTCTTGTAGGGGGTGTGGTAGTGCGGGAAGGTCTTGGTGTCCGGAGGGGGGGAGCGGAGAGCTGCTTGCTCTGCAAGGAAGTACCACACTCCTCCTCTGGACATGCGGGGGACTCCTGGGAACAAAAGTCAAGTGGGATTAAATAATGTTAAAGAAACTTTATTAATGTGACGGTATAAGTTCGAAACCGAGCACAGCTCGGGCCACCAGATGCTAAGTAGTGAAAATCTGTGATCTGGGTTAAACCAGTTGTCAGACTATTTTAGGCCTCCGACTGACCTGTAACGATTGCCAAAGATGATAAATTGGCAACCGGGACCGACGGCTTAACGTGCTCTCCGAGGCACGGAGGGAACTCGGGTGGTCACCCATCCAATTACTGGCTAGGCTTAGGGTTGCTTAACTTCGCTGATCGAATGATATGAGCAATAGCAACTGTGCCACGAGCTCTCCTCCAATTATAGCCTAAGATCGGAGCCAAAAAATATCCTAGAAAGTCTAGATCTCAAATAAAATAACTTACCTTGCATAACAGCCTGTGTAAGCATATGCCTGTCTACCTTCGGCATGGGCTGGGAAGAATCTCTGGACAGCAGGGAGTCCCACATGAGTGTCACTCCAGCATCACACGCACCCACTTCATTATACTCCAACTTGATGCGACGGACTGCTGAAGACTCCTCGCGTTCTGGTTAGCCAAAGAAACATCATCTCCCTGGCCTTATTATATTAAAAATATCTTTATTCGATTAGACTTTTTACAAAGTACTTTCAAATCGTCAGAAAGACACGATTACATAGTATTATACATGCTACCGCCAGGTTCGGAAGGTTGCTTTTACTGAGGAGAACCTGGCAAGACACTCAGTAATTATACTTTAAAAAAAAAAATTTACAACTACGTGTAATACAATATAAATCATAAAAATATGTATAAGCCCATGGACACAGTTCCAGCGCACAAAAGTCGATAAAAAAAAATTTAAACTAAAAATAAGAACTATGCATAATTGTGTAGCTTGAGATGACCAGCTCCCACTAGCAGCACCTGTTCACAAGTATGACAAGCATGTCTGCGCTTGATTCAACCCGATGTGGCTGATCACCTGATTTTTATACGAAGCGACTGCCATCTGACCTTCGCAACGAGCAAAATCTGTGATCTGGGTTAAGCCAATTGTCAGAATATTTTAGACCTCCGAAGACCTGTAACGATTGCCAAAGATGATCAATTGGCATACGGGACCGACGGCTCGGGCGGTCACTCATCCAATTACTGGTTAAGGTTAGGGTTGCTTAAGTTCGCTGATCGAATGATATGCGCAATAGCAACTGTGCCACGAGCTCCTCCATCAAGAAATGTTCAATACGCTGGTGAAACAACAGGGCATAGCTACTGAATAGAGAATTCATAAAGGTACCTTTTAGTCTGGCATTCTCCCGCTCCATCCTAACCAGCAGTACGGTCTGCTCTATAGCCATCTTCCAGAGACCTCGCAGCTGTTCCTTGCTACGTTTGCCTTGCGTCTGCGTGGGTATACCCAGAAGATTCGTTGACAGTTCTCCTTTGAAAGATAAAGTATTTTTTATACATCTACATCTATACCACCAGAAAGGTCACAGAGAGGGTAAACGTAAACATTATTGAGCGGCAACGTGACAGAGGGTGAGTCCATCGCCGTCTCAGGTACTATACATACGTCATTGAATTACTTCTCAGACATGTGCAGGTTCCTCACGATGTTTTCCTTCCCCGTAAAGCACGTGGTATGAAATCACTGCACACAAGTTTTTTAGAATAACATATTGGTACAGGCCCCGCTGGGATTCGAACTTGCTTCGCTAGCGTAGCAGGCGACTGCTCAAACCCAACGACCACCATGGCTGTTTATTAGTGTGTTGTTAAAATTACCACACAAACATATGCTCACGCCTGTATCCCATGGGGGTAGGCAGAGACCGTTTTCCACATGCAACGATCCTTACATACTTCTTTCGCTTCATCCACATTCATGCATCTCTTTATACACTTCCTTCGGTTACGAGTGCTCCGAATTTCACCTTTGTGAAAAATACTACTAATATAATTCGAGCCGTGGTGGCCTCGGGGTTAGATCAGTCGCCTGCTACGAAAGCGACGCAAGTTCGAATCCCAGCGGGGCCCGTACCAATGAGTTTTTCTAAAAAACTTATGTGATTTCACACCATGTGCTTTACGGTGCAGGAAAACATCGTGAGGAACCTGCATATGTCTGAGAAGTAATTCAAAGACGTATATATAGTGCCTGAGACGGCGACGGACTCACCCTCTGTCACGTTGACACTTAATCATATTGGGTGAAAAGTGGGTGTTGTGATTACAACACCTCTGCCTACCCCTACGGAGAATACAGGCGTGAACATATGTATGCAGTTCTTCCTTGGACGCCCTCTACCGACACTTCCGCTCACATTCGCTCGATAATACACTTATCGTTCAATCTGGCAATGCCCATTAGGACCTAAATTTACCTTCACCCTGTCCCTCAGTAGGCTGGACCACCTTCTGGTAGATAGCTTGTCTCCAGGTTGCGTCTGGTTCATTGCCCCCTTCATTCTTCGACGGACGGGAGTCGCTTACCTTCAGGAAACTGAAAACCAATGATTTATCATGATCAAGCTTGAAGACATTGAAGGCATCATTAAAGGCATTTCTTCAAAGTCAAAAATATCTTTTTTCGATTAGACTTTTTACAAAGTACTTTCAAAACGTCAGAAAGACACGATTACATAGGATGATACATGCTACCGCCAGGTTCGGAAGGTTACTTTTACTGAGAAGAACCTGGCAAGAAACTCAGTAACTTGCTCTCTGGACGACTTCATGAAAGCTTCGTGAATAAATAGATTTATATTGTATAGTGTGAAGTATGTCATTGGATAACATCACATGTATAATGTGCCGTGGTGGCCTTGGGGTCTCAGCAGTCGCCTGCTACACAAGCGACGCAAGTTCGAAATCCAGCGGGCTTGAACCAATGAGTTTTTTTTTTAAATTATGTGTAGTGATTTCACACCACGTGCTTTACGGTGAAGGAAAACATCGTGAGGAAACCTGCATATGTATTTTATTAGCATACCTATATAATTTAGAAGTTTACGAAATAGATGTCGGTTGATTCTCCGTTTCGTAGTTTGGTAACAAACACCGCGACACGAGAATTTTATATATTATATGAGTCTTACATATCCATCATAGGAGAGTTGACAGGAGTTCCTGAATCTTCCTTCTCCTCGGCAATATCATCTTGGTCCTGAACCGCAGACGACTGGGATTCTAGAAATAATTAGTGTCATAGCAACGAAGAATGAAACAGCCTACTCATAACTCGATAAATTCAATTGAAGCGTTAATTGTATATGAATATTTTCATATGCAAAAATTACATACGCCGGTAGTCCCCGAAGGGGTAGGCAAAGGTGTTGTAACAACAACACCAACTTTTCACTGATAAAACGCTAACGTGACAGATGGCGAGTCTATCGCCGTCTCAGGCACTATACATACTTCTTTGAATAACTTCTCAGGCACATACAAGTTTCCTCAGGACGTTTTCCTTCACCTTAAATCACGTGGTGTGAAATAACTGCGCATAAGTTTTTTTTAAAAAACTCATTGGTACAGGCCCCGATGGGATTCGAACTTGCGTCGCTTGTTTAGCAGGAGTCTGCACAAACCACGGTCACCATGACATGTTATTTTCATGTTACTACCGAATATACTTGCATATGCATTTAGTGAAAAGTTATTCTTCAGAACACTTCAATTATGTTTATATGTCTAGATATATCAGATATATATGATCCTTTCGTAGTGTACCTACCATTTTCCGGAAGAATTATAGCTGGTGACCAGGATTTTGCCCTCACATTCTCTGGTGTTAGAAGTTCCGGGTTAGCAGGTTCTGTTTCCGAGCTAGGCAACGGTGATGATTCCTGAAAGAATAGAGAAGAAGATAATATTGATAATATTCTTTGATATTTTTTATAAATAAAGCGACCTGAGGGTCAACTGATCAAATTCATAAATTAGATATGATCAAATTCAGAAGCCGTGGTGGCCTTGGGGTTGGAGCAGTCGCCTGCTACGCAAGCGACGCAAGTTCGAATCCCAGCGGGGCCTGTACCAATGAGTTTTTTTTAAAAAAACTTATGCGCAGTTATTTCACACCACGTGCTTTACGGAGAAGGAAAACATCGTGAGGAAACCTGCATATGTCTGAGAAGTAATTCAAAGACGCATGTATAGTGCCTGAGATGGCGATGGACTCACCCTCTGTCACGTTGGCACTTGATCATATTCGGTGAAATGTGGGTGTTGTTACAACACTTCTGCTAACCCCTTCGGGACCCTTCTGGGATGGCGTGAGCATATTTTTTTTTTGTAAATTAGACTTTTAACAAAGTACTTTCAAATCAGAACGACATAATCATACAGTATTATACATGCTACCGTCAGGTTCGGAAGGTTGCTTTTGCTGAGAAGGACCTGGCAAGAAACACAATATAAGCCCATGGACACAATTCCAGCACACAAAAGTCTATAAAACAAAAAACACTACGTATAATTGTGTAGATTGAGATGACCACAAGCAGCACCTGTTCACAAGCTTTGACCTCCTCAACCATTATAGGAGGTGAGTGAGTGACCCGTCATCCAAAGAACCTTTATTCCTTCCCCATATTCCGACGTCGGCTTAAAGCTATATAAAGGAATTTAAAAATAATCGTACCTTTTTATAGCTGGGTTGCGGCACGTGCACGCTATCATCCCGGCTGGCTCTCCTTTTCAGGAGATGATCAAATCCCCTCTTGGCTTTCATGAATATAGTGCTACCCCCTAAGTACTGGTTCAGGAACTCTGTCCTGAAACATGAGTAATGGTGAATTTTTCACAAGGTATGATTCACTCATAGGATTAATTGCGCTTTCTTCCTGGAAGTTCAGCAACAAAACTTTAGGTATCTACTACGTGCTCAATGTGGAAATCTTCTGGTAGTCACTGTGGATTACATTTGGAGATTTTTCAAAGGAGCTCTTCCCCGCTTAGGCACAAAATGTTGAGTTCCTACTAAAGGTGCCCAATATGGAATCATTCAAAGGGGAATGAAGCGGTGCTCCACGTGGAATACTTCAGGTTTTTCATCTATACTAATATTATAAAGAGGAAGAATTGTATGTAAGTATGTTTGTAACGAATTGGCTCAAAAAGTACTGGTCCGATTTTAAAAAATCTTTCACCATTTGAATGCTACATTATCAGTGATAATATAGGCTATATTTTATCCTCGAACTCCCACGGGAACGGGAACTACGTGTGTGAAAGCGCTACTGTGGAATACTTTGGGTACTCAATGCGGAAAAATTTTGTTGCTTAAATGTTTGTGGTTGAGAAATTGGAATTGTACCTAGAATGTCTTTCTTATCTAACGGACAGAGCATTTTGTGTTCTATTTTATCGTTGTTTTAATTTCCTATGCTAATATTATAAAAAGAAGAAATTTGTATGTATGTATTTCGAAAAAACTCCGAAACTACTGGTCCGATTAGAAAAATTCTTTCAGCAATGGATAGCTAAATTATCACCGAGTAACATAGGTTATATTTAATCCCCGTACTCTTACGCGAACGGGAACTATGCGAGTGAAACCACGTCCGTTTTTTCACATAAATGTGGTACAATTAGGTGCCAACCTGTTTTCAGCTGTGTCGTGGACATGCCTCAGCTGCTTGGCCTCGCTGTGAGCTCGAAGGAGAATCATCAGAAAAGCATTGTGCTCGCTTGTCTGTTGAAGATATCAAATGATTAATTCCATACTTTATATGGCCTGTATTCCCCTAAGGAGTAGGCAGAAGTTTTGTAATAACATCATCTCCCTGGCCTTATCCCATACATTGTTGGGGTCGGCACTTGATTCAACCCGATGTGACTGATCACCTGATTCATATATGAAGCGACTTCCATTTGACCTTCGCAACCCCTTTAACGAGGAAAATCTGTGATCTGGGTTAAACCAGCTGTCAGACAATTTTAGACCTCCGACCGACCTGTAACGATGTTAAATTGTCAACCGGGACCGACGGCTTAACGTGCTCTCCGAGGCACGGAGGGAACTCAGGCGGTCACCCATCCAATTACTGGTTAGGGCTAGGGTTGCTTAACTTCACTGATCGAATGATATGCGCAAGCTCCAAGTTTTGTAATAACATCACCCACTTTTCATCGAAAACAAGTGTCAACGTGACAGATGGTGAATCTATCGCCGTCTCAGCCACTTTACGTCTTTGAATTAAATGCATGATGTTTTCCTTCACCGTAATGCAAGTGTTGTAAAATCACTGCATATAACGCACCTTCAGAAAACGAATTAAGCTCATAAACAGACCTAGAAAAGTTATACTACAACCGAAGTTTTTAAAAAATAACAGACTGTTTTTTTAACTATCCTACCTACACTTTACTATTAAAATATAATAAAATCTCATCGTACTCAAATCTCGTAAAATATATTAATCCAAACTTGTCAAAAACTTCTATCATTGCGATTTACAAAAACATTTGATTTTTGAACTGAACCCCCCATCGTTCTGAGGGTGCGATAAGTTTTTATAAAAACTGGTATGTGTGACAGGATCATAAAATTACTACTGCACATTCAAGGTCAGCGCTCATAGCTCGTGGCGGCACTAATACAAACGTATACTTTTTTTTTTGTTGACGAGGGGGAAACCTTCAAAAGGTCCCAGACAGAGGTCCCACAGAAGTGGGATTTTACCGCACTAAAACCCCCCCCGATGGCCATCCTCCGTGCTTAGGAGGGACTCCGGGTCTGTTAGATCGCACCGGTGTCCCCACACCTCGCTGTGGGCGGCAGCGCGTCTCACATCGCTTGGCCACCTTCCCGGGCCCGCGCCGGTGGTCAAAGCTCCCACCCCGACCACCGCCAGCAGGCCCTCCGGCCCCCTTTTAATCGCCTCTTACGACAGGCAGGGGATACCATAACCATATTCTTAGACCCTGGCTATTAGGTGGAATACAAACGTATACTTAGGGTAGTTAGGTTTTGGCATGCTTAAACGTTGTGTAAGCTTGGGTTGAAAAGTTATGATTCTTTTACGAAGGCGGTAAGTAAGACGAATTCCAAAGATGAGGAATAATTTCCAGCAAACCCCATATTTGTTTTGCAAACCCCTGGAATGACAAGCACTTACCTCGTACATGTGGTTGGTGCCACCCTGGTACTTGGTGATGATCAACTCCTGTTCATCATCAGGCAGCTGCTCTATACGACGGAGGATGAACGCGTGGGTCTTCTTATCATTCATGCCTGCAATATATTTATTCATTTTTATTTTTGTCACATACGTATACATACGTCTTTGAATTACTTCTCAGACATATGCAGGTTTCCTCACGACGTTTTCCTTCACCTTAAAGCACGTGGTGTGAAATCACTGAGCCGGTGTTCCCCAGGCACAACACCCGCTGGGTGATCTTCCCTTTGCGACCACCTCGCTCGCCCCACAGAATCATACATACAGTCTCCAACTAGAACAGCCTTCACCGGTGTTCCCCAGGCACAACATCATCATCACCCCGGCCTTATCCCATACATTGTTGGGGTCGGCACTTGATTCAACCCGATGTGACTGATCACCTGATTTATATATGAAGCGACTTCCATTTGACCTTCGCAACCCCTTTAACGAGGAAAATCTGTGATCTGGGTTAAACCAGTTGTCAGACAATTTTAGACCTCCGACCGACCTGTAACGACTGCCAAAGATGATAAATTGGCAACCGGGTCAGACGGCTTAATGTGCTCTCCGAGGCACGGAGGGAACTCGGGCGGCTACTGGCTACTGGCTAGGCTTAGGGTTGCTTAACTTCGCTAATCGAATGATATGCGCAATAGCAACTGTGCCACGAGCTCCCCAGGGACAACACCAACTGGGATGAGATCTATACAAGCATGACAACTTCTTTATGAAGTATGTATTCGTTACCTTCAACATCGTGGCACAAGCGATGGTACCACAGCATGGGGCAGTGTTCACATGTCAAATTCGGTGATTTTTCTCTCGACTTCTTCAGCAACTCAGCATGTGCATGGAATGCTTGCTTTATAGCTGTAACAGAGAATATTTACAAAGAGATCTATTACTCATTGTCTAGAGAGTAAATAAGAGCTACAAGTGAAGAACTTATGGTTCAAAATGTTAAAAATTGACTTCAATCACACGACAACAGCAGAAATAAAGCCTGAGAAGAAGAAAATTTAAAAACGTCGTTACTGGTTCAAAGTGGCACCAGTATATCGGGAGTTTCCGCACATTGTCGTCAAAGAGCCTTATGGGTTAGATACTTGATACTATTCAGTACCCCTATCACGGGTTTGCCATCGTTTTCGTAATCTATACTCGCTAGCGTCTCCGCCGAATATTAGTATAAGAAATTGTGCAGCGACTCCCAGCGGTGACGTGAAAAACTAAAATATCTCGTGCGAATATTGCGAGTGACGCTAGCGAGTATAGATTACGTGGGAAACCCGTGATAGGGGTACAGTATACATATATACAGATTCAGTATTAGCTGAAAAAATCGTAACATATAATTATGCAACAGAACTGATAATAATGCCTCACTATCATTATCAATAATTATTCACATAACATCGGCCATAATAGTCATAACGAAAATCACACGTTATTAAATGATCACCTTACGAAAATAACATTCTTAATAATCAAAATTGACTAAATTCAAGACACTACTAGATGTGTGTGTAACCTTGTGCGAATATTCTCTAAATCGCCGTCACAAATCACCGGGTTGACGTAAACGCAGATTTGTAGGGGATCGAAACAGCGACATCTGTCGGCCCACAGATGGCACTGATCTTCTGATCCCAAACAAACCTGGGGCAGGGGAAAACTTGCACTAGGCCTCTAAACACAAACCCTATTTTTCAACTTGAAGATCCCAGTTATTAGTATATATCTATTTTGCCCTCAAAAGTAACACTAAAAAGAAATATTTTTGTCAAAACTCACCACCAACAACCTCCCCAGCCACCTGATCGCTCTCACACTTGAAGACGTAACATGCGCACGCGTCGCCCGATTCCCGACACACGAATCCAAAGTGCTCCGTATTGATCCTACCCACCACGCACACCCAAACATCTTTGAACGCACGATGGAGAAGGATTTGCTTTCTATCCGGACTTATAAGTCTGAGTTCTGATCTCCCCACCTGGTGAATAAAATACGCTGGCATAAGTGCCTTATTTCTATATATATTCAATTCTATGTCCTGACTGATAACCAAAAAATATGTTCACGCCATCCCAGAAGAGTCCCCGAAGGGGTAAGCAGAGGTGTTGTAACAACAAAGCCCACTTTTCTCAGAAGATGATTTAGTACCAACGTGACAGAAGTAAGACGATCACCATCTCAGGCACTATACACACGTCTTTGAATTACTTCTCAGACATATGCAGGTTTCCTCACGTGTTTCCCTTCACCGCAAAGCACATGGTGTGAATTCACAGCACATAAGTTTTTAGGATAACTCATTGGTACAGGACTTACAGCCACACCCAATAGCCAGGGTCTAAGAATATGGCTATGGTATCCCCTGCCTGTCGTAAGAGGCGACTAAAAGGGGGCCGGAGGGCCTGCTGGCGGTGGTCGGGGTGGGAGCTTTGACCACCGGCGCGGGCCCGGGAAGGTGGCAGCGCGATGTGGCTCGCGCTGCCTTGCACAGCGAGGTCTCCAGGGGCGGCGTCACAGCTGCCCCGGGGATGTGCCCCGGCAAAGTGTGGGGGGACACCGGCGCGTTCTATCAGAGTACCCGGAGTCCCCCCTGAGCACTGAGGATGGCCACCGGGGGAGTTTTAGTGAGGTAAAAATCCCACATACCCCGATCTGCCTCTCCCAGGGCGGTCGGGGACCTTTTGAAGGTTTCCCCCTCGTCAACAAAAAAAAAAAAAAAAAAAGGACTTACAGCCAACATGGCTCTGTTGAGCGAGAGAATTGAGAAATTATACAAACCTGGAATAACATAGTCCTATTCTGTTCTCCCAGCAACTGAGCTATAGGGGTCTTTTGATTAAGATTACCGATGGACGCTGATCGATCCCTGAAAAAGGGTTTATTTTCCGGTAGCCTTACTTTCTCATTGAGCGGCGATTTGATCGGTAAAGTTTTAGGTTTCTCATTAACTACTTTAACACTATTTTGGCCTTTATCTCCATCAGGCTTAAGTTCATGATCAGCTGCAGTTTCTGTATGAGTCACGTCCCTTTCCTCATCTTCATTAAGAGGACCTAAATTGTTTTTATGTTCTAGATTATGGCTTCCCTTCTTCTCTGCTCTCTCTTTCGTGAACATATCGAATTCATCATCTATCTCTCTTTCTCTAGGTTTTGCAAGTGTTTCTGAGCTCCTCCATTGTTTATCAGGCTCTATAGGAGTAGTGCTTGCGTGTAAAGTAAACTTCTTTGGCAAAGCGTCGCTAGGCGTTTTTGCTTTCTTATCATCCAAGTTTTCTGCGGAATCACCACTGTAGATTGATGTCTGTAGAAGGAACGGATTGTTTGTGTGACGGTTGGAGAACTTCTCTAACGAGGATGCTTACAAAAGTATAATGTTCTTAACGCGTTCACTGCTAACGACGCGTATGTGCGTCCAACTGTTCGAGAATTTACGAAGAAGTTGAAATGTTAGCAGTGAATGTGTTAAAAAGGGTAAAGAAAAATACGAACACGAGGCGGGGCTCGAATCCACGACATCTGCAAACCGCGCAGTTGCTCTTCCAAATTCGTATTTTTCTGTACCCTTTTTAAGAATTTAGAATTTAAACATGTATGTCATGAATTCAAGTTAAGGAAAAGGTGTCTGTCATGACGTATAGGGAGGTCAAAGAGATGGCACTGGACAGAGACAAGTGGAAAGAGATGCATCGGTTACACCGACAAGAGTTATTACTCTTAAATTCATGATGATGATGTCATGAATAAAAACCCTAATATTTAGATCGAGGTTGCGTCATCGATTTGATATGTCACTAAATGTAACTTTAGACGCATTAGTTGAGTTTTGATACACCGACCAACAGATGGCGTAAGGCGGCCCCTAAACCGCAAAATAAAGGGAAGAAATTCGACGTATGAGGCAGGATCACGAGTAGCTCAGTTGGAAGAGCAACTGCACGATTTGCAGGTCGTGGGTTCGAGCCTCACCTCGTGTTCGTATTTTTCTTTACCCTTTATAAGAATTTAGAATTGAAACATGTACCGATGTCATGAATAAAAACTCAAATATTTATAATAAAAATAAATATGCTCACGCTATCCCAGAAGGGTCCCCGAAGGGGTAAGCAGAGGTGTTGTATCAACAACACCCACATTTCACCGAATATGTACAAGTGCCAACGTGACAGAGGTTGAGTCCATCGCCGTTTCAGGCACTATACATAAGTCTTTGAAATACTTCTCAGACATATGCAGGTTTCCTCACGATGTTTTCTGTGAAATCACTGTACATAAGTTTTTTAGAAAAACTCATTGGTACAGGCCCCGCTGGGATTCGAACTTGCGTCGCTTGCGTAGCAGGCGACTGCTCTAACCCTAAACACAACACACAAACGCTGATCACAGAGAAATCCATAAGGCGGGAATCGAACTCGCGGCACCTAGCGTACGTGTCAGGTACACTAAGTATTAAATCAAGGTTGTCATCAAAGATGATTATCCAATAATTTTAGCTAGGCATTTGATTGCTGAGGAGTTGAAAAAATTGGTTCAGTTACCCAATTGGTCAAGATTCAAAATAATATGTTATTGTAAAGTCCCTGTGTAGGCATTACGGAGTTCTTGTGTGGTAGCACTATTGAATCTTCTACTACGAGAACCAGACTTACTATGGTTGCTCCGTTTGCAGTGGAAATCAGACTCCAATGTTAGTACAGTAAATGAAAGAGCTTACCCCAGTAGAGGATAGCAAGCTGTGTCGCCGCTGCAACCTCTTGTCAGCTTCGTGCTGGGCGAACTTCACTAGAGCATCATCGATCAACGACTCAGGCACTTTCCTTGATGATATCCTTACTTTGCCTATATACAATACCTGGAGAAAATAATTAGATATCAATGTACGGGATAAGGCCAGGGAGATGATGATATGGTACACGAAGTACCAGGCGCACATAACGGACAAGGAGTTAATAAGTTGATTGCGACTAACATGGAGCCACATCGGGTTGAATCAAGTGCTGACCCCAACAATGTATGGGATATGGCCAGGAAGATGATGATATGGTACACGAAGTACCAGGCGCACATAACGGACAAGGAGTTAATACGTAGATTGCGACTAACATGGAGCCACATCGGGTTGAATCAAGTGCCGACCCCAACAATGTATGGGATAAGGCCAGGGAGATGATGATATGGTACACGAAGTACCAGGCGCACATAACGGACAAGGAGTTAATAAGTTGATTGCGACTAACATGGAGCCACATCGGGTTGAATCAAGTGCCGACCCCAACAATGTATGGGATAAGGCCAGGGAGATGATGATATGGTACACGAAGTACCAGGCGCACATAACGGACAAGGAGTTAATAAGTTGATTGCGACTAACATGGAGCCACATCGGGTTGAATCAAGTGCCGACCCCAACAATGTATGGGATAAGGCCAGGGAGATGATGATATGGTACACGAAGTACCAGGCGCACATAACGGACAAGGAGTTAATAAGTTGATTGCGACTAACATGGAGCCACATCGGGTTGAATCAAGTGCCGACCCCAACAATGTATGGGATAAGGCCAGGGAGATGATGATATGGTACACGAAGTACCAGGCGCACATAACGGACAAGGAGTTAATAAGTTGATTGCGACTAACATGGAACCACATCTGTGAAAAGTAGGTCACAGTAAATCTTGACAAACAGAAAAAGCACAGGGAGGCATGAAGGCCCCACCGTTAAGTATAGGCCTGCTTTGTTACATTCATCATCATCATCATCCTGCCCTTATCACATGTTATTCATGTTCGGCGCAATGTGTTCTTCTCTTCCATTTCTCTCTATCAGCCGTCATATCTGTATTCACCTCCGCCTGCTTTGTTATATTACTCTGAATAAAAACTTACCTCGAAGAAATGTGAGTCAGACAAAGATAGGTCGGCACATAACGACGTAAGCGCCGATGCATTACTGACGCTGCGTACCAGAGGCGATGCCGTTTCACTTGTGCTGAAAATGACAATAAACGCTTATCATAAACATATTCTAAGTCTAGAGACCTATAAATTTATTTCACACTACATCCTTTATGGTGAAGGAAAATATCGTGAGGAATCTACGTGTCCGAAATCTAAACGCGCTCATCTCAGAAACTACTGGTCCGATTTCAAAAAATCTTTCAGTGTTGGATAGTTCATTTATCGAGGAAGGCTATATTTTATTTTAAAAAAAATTAAGGATCCGAAAGAAGGAAAGGACCCGAAGAACGGGTTTGTAGGTTTTATTAAGATCTACAAAAAAGTCCGCGAGAGCACATATCTAACTATCATAGTTTAGTCACAATAACGACTTTTATGTTCATAAAAAATATTAAATCGTCTGAATAAAGAAATTACGTTAATTGTGTATCGTAATATTAATCCTTATCCAAATGAAGCATTATGTTATCAAGGGAATTTATGTAGAATTAAAATAATTTTTGTTTTATTCCAATCGGACATATCGTTGAGAAATTATCACGAGTATGAAAACGTTAAGAATTGGTACCTAATTGCGAGTTATTTGCTAAATGCAAATGAAAGTATTCAAGGTACTGGCATAGAAAAACCAATTTATATTTTTTTTCACCGTCTGTCTGTCTGTTGAAACCGCAGGGACAGCTAGTATGTAAATATAGTTAGTAAGTGCCTAGTGCGAGGTTTCTTAAAATCCCCGTCACAAGTCACGGCGTCGACGTAAACGCAGATGTATGGGCTCACAATAGTGTCATCTTTAGGGAGAGAGATGGCGCTGTTTCGAAGTCCGTGCTTCAATATTCTGATTGATCCTGGCACCCAAGCTGTATGTCTACCCAATTGGGGTATCAAGGACTTATTTTCAAACTTACAGATTACTACTACAATTCCCAGGTAGTGATATGGCGGGGCTGGCCCAGGGTAGCTGTTCTGTGCTCTGTTGGAAGCCAATGTTCTTGGTGACGGATCCATTGCTAACGGAGGCAGAGCCTCTGCGAGGAGGGGCCCCTGGGGAGGGCTCACGCATCTGGACGAAGAGGTCTGTTACCTGGAAAAATAAAACATTACTCTCTCTAAAAAAATAATTTGATTATGTTCCACGGATTTTGTGATCACATTCATCATCTCCCTGGCCTTATCACATACATTGTTGGGGTTGGCACTTGATTCAACCCGATGTGGCTGATAACCTGATTTTTATACGAAGCGACTGCCATCTAACCTTCACAGCCCCTTTAACGAGGAAAATCTGTGATCTGGGTTAAACCAGTTGTCGGACTATTTTAGGCCTCCGACTGACCTGTAACGACTGCCAAAGATGATAAATTGGCAACCGAGAACAACGGCTTAGCTTAACACGAGCACCTCAAGAGGATTTTGTGATCACATTCAAAACATACAATCAAATAAATAACCCTTGGGTTGAAAATTGAGGTATTGTTCACTATTTATATACAGGTATTTATATACATCATATTTGTATACAGGAGCGTGCATTGGATTGTCAGAAGAGAAAGCTTAAAGTATGTAGGTAGTAGAACCCTCGATTTCACATGGATGACACCAATAGAGCTGTACCCCTATCACGGGTTTGCCACCGTTTTCGTAATCTATACTCGCTAGCGTCTCCGCCGAATATTAGTATGAGAAATTGTGCAGCGACTCCCAGCGGTGACGTGAACAACTAAAATATCTCATACAAATATTGCGAGTGACGCTAGCGAGTATAGATTACGAAAACGGTGGGAAACTCGTGATAGGGTACTAGGCCAAATTGGGAATGGGAAATAACCTTTCAAATGAAAAAATATCGTCGAAATCAGTTCACCAAGTCAAAAGTTTTGAAATAAACCTAAAAAAACGTACATTAGAATTGATAACCTTCTGCTTTTTTTCGGTTAAATATAATAAACCAATGATTTTTTCTAAAAAAAAACTTATGTACAGTGATTTCACACCACGTGCTTTACGGTGAAGGAAAACATCGTGAGGAAACCTGCATATGTCTATGAAGGAATTCAATGACGTATGTAAAGTGTCTGAGACTCCCCATCTCCCACGTTGGCCCTTAATCATCTTCAGTGAAAAGTGGGTGTTGTTATCACAACACCTCTCAATATTTGTTTCACATGTCTGAATATAGGAAAAGAGCCATAGTGGCCGTGTTGAGCAGTCACTTGCTACGCAAGCGACGCAAGTTCGAATCCCGGCGGCCCGTACCAATGAGTTTTTCTATAAACTTAAGTGCAGTAATTAACCTACATGACTATGAGAAGTAACTTAAAGACGTATGTATAGTGCCTGAGACGGCGATAGACTCACTATCTGTCACGTTGGCCGTAATCATCTTCGGTGAAAAGTGGGTGTTGTGATTACAACACCTCTACCTACCCCTTCGGGGAATACAGGCGTGAGCATATGTATGTTAAATATAATCATTGTAAGATCTAACTTACGTAGGTAACGTTGTAATTAACAGACAGTTGTCAAAAAAATTTAAAAGGACAAAGTCCACCAAGCCTATATTTGGACAAACTTGATATGAGCCATAAAATAACAACATAGTGTTAAATTTTAATTATATTTTGCTATCTTATAATATCTCAAACTATATTCACCAAAATTCGCATATGAATGTTTGTTTAAAAAATAAGGAATATATGCTCACGCCATCCCACATAAGCAGAGGTGTTACAACAACACCCACATTTCACTGAATATGATTAAGTGTCAACGTGACAGAGGGTGAGATTATCGTCGTCTCCGGCACTGTACATACGTCTTTGAATTGCTTCTCAGACAAATGCATCTAAATCACATCAGAGAGCCAATACGAGTTTTTCCCTGCCGCCGTCACAAGTCACCGCGTCGACGTAAACGCAGATTTGTATAGGATCGAAACAGCGCCATCTGTCGGACTAAAGATGACACTATTGATGAGCGATTTAAGAAAACTCGTACTAGGCACTCAGATATGAGTATATTATGATTTAATTTTGGAATATTTAGCTGAAAGGGGTGAAATTTTGTTTATAAATTTTTCACTTCTGTAAAGACCATAAACATTCGGGATGTTTGCTAAAAAAATTAGGGTAGGTACTTACAAGTATTTTAGGAATTATTTTTTTTACCACAAGGGGATAAATAGGGGCGAAAATTATTCGTCATAATGATTCCCGACTGTAACCACGAGGTTTCGACAATAAACCTGTCGCCACGAGCGCTCAGTGAAAATAGGCTTGTATTTTTTCCGCGTAAGGACATTCAGACAGACACACTAATAAAATTACCATCTAGCATTCTAGGTCAGCGCTCATAACTCGTTACGGCCCCTAATATGCAATGCCATCAATCCTTTTAAAGTAACTGACCTCCTCTAATACGTGGGCTCGAATCCAAGGCACCAATAAGATAGTTTATGCAAACAAAACAAATATAAGGAAAACCGCACATTAAACTAGTCCGATTTTATTGCGTTTAACTAAATATTACTGGGTCAAGCAAAACAGGTCATATTAAAGACACTGTTAGGTCTAGTGGTTCGTGGGTTTGATTCCCGAGTCAGGAAAAGCATTTGTTTTTGACTTGCAATTAAGAAAAAGTTGACCTTGGGTTTTGAGAAGTCGCCTGCTACGTAAGCGATGCAAGTTCGAATCCCAGCGGTGCCTGTACCAATGAGTTGTTCTAAAAACTTACGTGCAGTTATTTAACTCCACGTGCTTTACAGTGAAGGAAAACATCGTGAGGAAACCTGCATATGTCTGAATAGTAATTCTAAGACGTATGTATAGTGCCTGAGACGGCGATGGACTCACCCTCTGTCACGTTGGCACTTAATCATATTCGGTGAAATGTGGGTGGTGTGATTACAACTCCTCTGCCTACCCCTTCGGGGAATTCAGGCGTTAGCATATGTATGTGTGTAAAATATTTGTTTCAAATTGAATCCCGAATTGAAATTTGAATCGAACTTGCGTCGTTAACGCAGCAGGCGACTGCACAAACCCCAAGGCCACCACGGCTCCGAACAACGGTTAATCGATCATAAAATTAATATTGGGTGAAAAATGCAATAAAAAATTCTAATCTACTGGATAGATAGATAGATACATTAATGAGATATGACGTCAAAGAATTGTCGTTTTCCAATAAAAAAAAAACATTAGCGGATGTGACGTATGTCTAGGATGGTCGGCAATAATACTTAAGTGTGGAAAAAAATGGCTGACCTTGTCGTGAGGTTAAATCTATGCAAGATTCCATAGATGGATTTAATGAAATATTAGCCTTAGCATTAGCCTAACACTTGTTTACTTAAGTGCTTTGAAGAGCCGATTTATTCTATACAGATAAATAAAATTGAAGTGTCTATTTGTAACACAAAAAAAAAGTCACTAAATGTATGTGACAGTATATACGGTCCATCTCCCTGGCCTTATCCCATACATTATTGGGGTCGGCACTTGATTCAACCCGATGTGGCTCCATGTTTCGTCGCAATCAACTTATTAAGTCCTTGTCCGTTATGTGCGCCTGGTACTTCGTGTACCATATCATCATCTCCCTGGCCTTATCCCATACATTGTTGGGGTCGGCACTTGATTCAACCCGATGTGGCTCCATGTTAGTCGCAATCAACTTATTAACTCCTTGTCCGTTATGTGCGCCTAGTACTTCGTGTACCATATCATCATCTCCCTGGCCTTATCCCATACATTGTTGGGGTCGGCACTTGATTCAACTCGATGTGGCTCCATGTTAGTCGGAATCAATTCATTAAAAAAGTAGCCTATGTCCTTTCTCAGGGTTTAAAGATTATCTGAGTCAAATTTCATCAAAAACGGTTGAGAGGTTTAAGCGGGAAAGCGTAACAGACAGACAGACAGAGTTACTTTCGCATTTATAATATTAGTAGGGATTTGAATAAATTGGGCATTTAATAAAACCATTAGGGTTCTGTGGGCCATCCTTGAAATTAGATCTACGCGATACTCAGTAATATAATAAAAGCTACATCATCAGCGAGTAACATAGGCTATATTTTAAACTCCCGCGGGAACAGTTTATAGTTTATTATATTAATAGTTTGCTTATATTAAACGTACGTATTAATCAAAAATCATTATACCCATAATATCTTTGATAATGTCACGGGCGAAAATAAACAATTTATTTGTTGTTGGTGACATTCACAAGGTGGCAATCAGCTAATATTTATAGGTACATACATACATTATGTATGCCCCGAAGGGGTAGGCAGAGGTGTTGTAATACACATTTTTCACCGAAGATGATGAAGTGCCAACGTGACAGATAGTGAGTCTATCGCCGTCTCAGGCACTATACAACGTCTTTAAGTTACTTCTCAGAGTCATGGAGGTTAATTACTACACATGAGTTTTTAGAAAAACTCATTGGTACAGGCCGTCGGGATTCGAACTTGCGTCGCTTGCGTAGCCGGTGACTACTCAAATCTCACGGCCACCATGACTCTTTTTCTATATTCAGACAGGTGAAACAAATACGAGATATTGTTCATACTATTGCGATAATTACATTTGTAGAAAAAATGTCATTCTTTTATACATTACTAGGTGTGCCCTGCGGTTTCACCCGCATAGATTTAGTTTTATATAATATATCGGTTTAAAATTGACAAAGTTTCATACAAATTTTCATCCCCTTTTTTATCCCCTTGGGGATTGAATTAATCAAAATCCTTAGCGGATGCCTACGTCATAACATGTACCCGCATGCCAAATGTCAGCCCGATCCGTCCAGTGGTTTGGGCTGTGCGTTGATAGATCACTATGTCAGTCAGTCAGTCACCTTTGAGATATATATATTTTTATTATTAACATAGGACAATAATACTATGAGAAAGAAATAGATTAGTGTGCGGGAATGGTACCCAGTAAGCCGGCTGCGTCGACTCGCTGGATTGCTAAACTCCACTCGACGGCCGATGTTATAATTTGTATACATACATCCAGGCATGCAAACATTTCACGTTTATAATATTAATAGGATTCAGTATCACGAGTTTGCCACCGTATTCGTAATCTACACTCGCTAGCGTCACTCGCAATATTTGTATGAGATATTTTAGTTCTTCACGTCACCGCTGGGAGTCGCTGCACAATTTCTCATACTAATATTGCGAGTGACGCTAGCGAGTATAGATTAAGAGAACGATGGGAAACTCGTGATAGGGGTACAGTATGGAAATGTATTATTAAAGCCGTCGAACTCAAACAGGTATTTACGGAGAACAATGAAATTGTTATGCTAATTGCTACCTAAATAGCAATTTGCAATTGAGAATCAACAAATGTGTTATTATGGATTTTTCATACTTTTTTATTAGAAAATTGCTGCCGTGGCATAACTACAATGCCGTTTTCTGACATCTGTAAATTTTTAACTTTTAATGCTTAAATAACGAGAAAAAAGCTATCGATCTGTGTTTCTGAATTTTCAATACCTTGAATAGCTTTGGACATAATCCAAGTAATTAAATAATTATAAAGTCACATCGGTTTAAATTTTTACCGCAGTTTTTGCATGTTATTCAATGCAACGGTTTTTATAGATATACTACGGCAGATTGATAGGGATAACAGAAAAGTTATGGAAAAGGTGTCTGTCATGACGTATAAGGAGGGCAAAGAGATGAAATCGCTTAAGAAACATAAGCTTATGGACACAGTTCCAATGCACAAATTTTTGTTATTTTGTAATTACAAACAGACACTTAAATTTTATTTTTCTATATATATGCATATATGCTGTAATCAGGGGGATGCTACTGGGGAATTACAGATGGTAAAACCGTTTGCCAGACCCCAGATGGCAGTAGCATTTGTGACGACGCAGTCGCTATAAAATCTTAAACTTTATTACATTTAACCTCAAAACCTCACCTAAAATTTTAAACATGGTCTATTTATTTTTATGGAAGCCACAAAGGACACTAATATTCTGTTTAATATCTCTTATATACATCATCTGAAAAGTGGTCGTTACGAGTTCGTTCGAGTACGTTCGTTCGAGTGGCGTTACGTCGAGTGGCGATACGTCGAGTGGCGTTACATCGAGTCAGAAACGATTGGCTACTACGTCATGTTTGTTCAGACATTAGTCTGGGTTAAACTGCGATTTTCTTTGATCCTCGTCACTAAGACTGGCTGAGTTTCTTGTCGGTTCTACTCCAGCCTAGTTTTCGGCGGTCATAAACAGTACCTTAGCTGGCCCTAATCTAAATAAATCATCTAAACAGATAAACAAAATTGAAGTGTCTGTTTGTAATTCCAAAATTAGCTTTTTACTAAATATATGTGGTAGTATAAGGAACTGAAATGAAGAAACAATTTTTATAATTTTTGTCTGTCCGTCTGTCTGTTTGTTCCGGCTAATCTCCGAAACGGCTAGATCGATTTAAACTTTAGGCTAATTTTTTAAGTCCACGCAGGTGAAGCCGTGGGGCAGAGCTAGATGTTCAATAGAAGGAAAGAGAGTTACATTTAAAAATAACTTGGTAAGTAGGTAAGTTACGTGCAAGTAATGTATCTCAACTACAAAACTGTTAGGGTTAAACCAAAATTCAAACCAAGACCTCGCTTACCATGTGCTTTATTCTTATCGCTGATGTGTCTGAATGGGACCCAAAAAGTGGTCTATTTGGGTTCATTATTAATCTGTTAAAAAAGTTTAAAAATATTAGCACTGAGTAAAAATTTCATTCAAAGAGGTCTGGTAGAAGCCTCTCGTGACAAGCGGGCTGGGGTTACCTCGCTCAGAGAATCAGCATTGCTATTCAACGTGGCAATGCTGCCAGCCTTCTTGACACGATGCCGAGAAACACCGAACAACTTTCTTTCAAAGTGTCAAGATGCTGACGTATTTGTAGACTCCATGCCAAGTCTAATTCAAAGAATTAGACTATACATGTCGTAACTATTGTATTTGGTTTGGAGGGCAATGGCTGGCATTCTCGTCATACTTGTGAACAGGTGCTGCTAGATGACCAGCCCCCACGGGCTGGTCATCTCTGGACTGGATGTGTGTCCATGGGATTATATATATTTTTTATGATGTATTACTAATAGTATTGTATTACTCAAAGCTGTAATTATGTTTTTTTTAAATAGTAATGACTGAGTTTCCTCCTGGCGGTAGCATGTATAATCCTGTGTAATCGTGTCTTTCTGACGATTTGAAAGTACTTTGTAAAAAGTCTAATCGAATAAAGATATTTTGAATTGAATTGAATTGAATTTCATCCTATACTAATACTTAATATCACAATTGAATTGTAATCTAAATGTATAAATGTGTTGGCGTTAGCTGTAAGTCTATATGTTGTCTAAATAAATCAATAAGTTTACTAATAATTACATTTCATTGTCCACCACAAAGCAATAAGATTTGATGGTAAGTATATACAATGAGGCGGCCATATCGCTACAGCGATCTCTTTCAGGCAACCTTACGGTACAGAAGTAAGAAAGGAACTTAGGTAATATGGGCAGGTGTGATGGAGGAAGAATAGAGAAATCTTATATCTTTAAACGAGCAATTCTTGCATTCTTGCATGTAGGGGGTTTCAGGGGCAAAACATTCTTAGCTAGATCAATTTTGGTTTCATTTATGGAAAACATCGTTTTGACCATGTTTTCAGGCACTGAAACACATGTAAAATATCATTACAATACGACAGCAAGTTTCGCCGACATCTGTCAAGTTATGGTAGCTCAAAGGCGAGGCTTCCAGCTTACGGGTTGATAACGAAACTAGAGTACCACGGTTCGAGACTGACGTTCACCGGATTTTTTTTTCCTTTTTTTGTGTGAAGAAGAAACCAGGTACTACATATTATATACTAACTGTGCCCTGCGGTTTTACCCACAGAGATTTAATTACAATCCCTAATTGTTTTCTACACTAATATTATAAAGAGGAAAGATTTGTTTGTTTGTTTGCATTGAATAGGCTCCAAAACTGCTTGACCGATTTGAAAAATACTTTCAGCAATGGATAGCTAAATCATCAGCGAGTAACATAGGCTATATTTTATCCCCGTACTCCCACGGGAACGGGAACTACGCGGGTGAAACCGTGTGACGTCCACTTAAATAGTAGCCCAAGTTACTTCTTACGTCACACGCGTTTCGGATATTATGCGGAACAAACAGACAAATATATATATGCTCACGCCATCCCAGAAGGGTCCCCGAAGGAGTAAGCAGAGGTGTTGTAACAACACCCACATTTCACCGAATATGATTAAGTGCCAACGTGACAGAGGGTGAGTCCATCGCCGTCTCAGGCACTATACATACGTCTTTGAATTACTTCTCAGAAATATGCAGGTTTCCTCACGATGTTTTCCTTCACCGTAACGTGGTGTGAAATCACTGTACATAAGTTTTTTTAGAAAAACTCATTGGTACAGGCCCCGCTGGGATTCGAACTTGCGTCGCTTGCGTAGCAGGCGAATGGTCAAACCTCAAGTCCACCACGGCAACCAGACAAACTGAAAAATAAATTGTTTTTCTATGGTACTGTGTATACTTTCATTATGTATTTAGTCAAATGGTGTAATTTTGGAATTACAAACAGTCACTTAAATTTTGTATAGATGTATAGATATATATAGATTATTATTATTCTACCTTATATAGGTACATTTTATGGAAAATTCCAAGAATAATGTATATTCATGATTAGTGAGCCAGAAATGTATTGAGAAGAAATATGCAAATTATGAATGTTGACGTAATACCAAGTTATTTTTAAACCAGTTCGATAATAAATCGGCCAATATATATATCCTTACAGATAAAAACTAAGTTCCTGTTCGTAATTCTAAATGAACGGCTTTTCACTAAATATTTCAATTTAAGTAACTAAATTTGACTCAATAATAACTTTGTACAACCATGACATTTTTTTATAGATAATTATAAGCTTCTAGGCGAGCAACTTGTAAATTCGATCACAAAATTAATCAACTTTATGTATTCCGGTAACGTCAACCCAGAAATTGTTCCCATTCTTTTCGGCGCGAACCTCATTGCCCTCAGCAAAAAAGACGGAGGGGTGAGACCAATTGCTGTTGGATCAACACTACGACGTCTGGCCTCTAAAATTGCTGTTCGACATATTTTACCAAAATTAAACCCGGAATTTGAACCCGTACAGTTAGGCTTCGGTGTAAAAGGAGGTTGTGAGGCAGCCGTCCATGCCCTTCGCTCTTTCCTAAGTTACGAACAGCCTGACGTGTTGCTCAAAATTGATGTCAAAAATGCATTCAATTCGGTAAATAGGGATACCCTGTTGACGGAAATAAAACAACATATACCGGAAGTATACAATTATCTTCTTCTCAGTTACGCTGACCCAACAAAATTGTTATATCGTTCTAACGAACTGTCCTCGGAAGTAGGTTGCCAACAGGGCGATCCCCTTGGGCCTGCAATTTTTAGTTTGGCTATAAATCCGATAATACAAAATTTAAATTCTAAATTCAACGCTTGGTATTTGGACGACGGAACCCTAGGAGGTGATGTGGATACTGTGCTTTCAGATCTTTTTTTAATCAAAAACAAATTTGAAGCCATTGGTCTGGAGCTTAATTTTAGCAAATGCGAGCTTTTTATAAATAATCGCGGCTTAAATTTAAATGACGTAAAGCAAAGATTTAATATTTTGACTCCAAATATAAAAATAGTTAACAGTAATTCCCTTTACCTCTTAGGGTCTCCAATTTTTGATGAATCTATTCCTGAATATATTAATAACTCAATTTCTAAATTTCAAAATTCTGCTGACCGTCTCCATGAAATTAGTGCACATTATGCCCTTTGCATCTTAAAATTCTGTCTTTTCGTCCCAAAATTTACGTACGTGCTCCGTTGCTGCTCCTTTTGGAATCACCCAGATCTTTTGACACGAGTGGACGACTTAATCAAAATTAGCTTAGAATCGATTTTTAATATGCAGCTGAACGAGCAATCTTGGACCCAAGCATCCCTACCCATCCGTTATGGTGGTTTAGGGATTCGCAAAATTTCCAGTGTCGCTTTACCAGCCTTCCTATCTTCGGTCCATAGTTCGGCAAAACTCATAAGTAAAATTTTAAAGGCATCCCCTTCAAACTTTGAGATTGCCGGCTTGGAAGAAGCTAGACACGCTTTCTTAATTGCATGCCCAGGTCAAAATTTTCCCGTTTCTCCAAATTCTCAGAGGAGCTGGGACGACATAAACTGCAAAATTACCATTGACAATCTTTTGAGCCGTAGTACAGGTTCGGCACGTGCTAGGCTTTTGGCCGTGGGTGCGCGTGAGGCCGGCTACTGGCTCCACGCGTACCCGTCGGCAAACACAGGAACATTTCTTGAGCCTGCCACGCTCCGAATCGCAACCTGTCTACGGCTCGGGGTTCCGGTCTGCATTCCCAATAAATGTCCCTGTGGCAGTGATGTCGACAAGCTGGGACATCACGGACTTTCATGCCAAAAAAGTGCAGGCCGCTTCTCAAGACATGCCGCACTCAACGATATCATACGCCGGTCCCTTGCCACCGTCAACGTGCCAAGTTTACTTGAGCCGACAGGTATCGCTAGAGACGATGACAAGAGACCGGACGGTATGAGCTTGATTCCATGGAAGATGGGGCGGGTGCTGGTATGGGATGCAACCTGTTCAGACACGCTGGCCCCTTCCCATCTACATGGAACCAACAACAGAGTTGGTGCGGCATGTGAAGCGGCTGAAAAAGCCAAAGCCTGCAAATACAGGGGTCTCGGCTCCGAATATGACTTTGTCCCATTCGGAGTCGAGACCCTTGGTCCGTGGGGTCCTAGCGCTATTAGGCTTTTTAAAGAAATAACCGAAAGGTTAGTCGACATCACAGGAGACCGGAGAGCTGGCAGCTACCTCGGTCAAAGAATTAGTCTTGCCATCCAAAGGGGGAATGCTGCCAGTATCTTCGGTACTTTGCCTACAGGGACTTCTTTTAATAATATATTTTAGTTATATTATTATATATTTTTAAGGTTTTTAGTTATTAGATTATATTTATAAGGTTTTTAGCTCAATGCTTTACAATAAATTCCTATAATTGTTAGCTTCTAGTATGTTGTCATCATCTCCCTGGCCTTATCCCATACATTTTTGGGGTCGGCACTTGATTCAACCCGATGTGGCTCCATGTTAGTCGCAATCAACTTATTAACTCCTTGTCCGTTATGTGCGCCTGGTACTTCGTGTACCATATCATCATCTCCCTGGCCTTATCCCATACATTGTTAGGGTCGGCACTTGATTCAACCCGATGTGGCTGTGCTCTGGGGCCTTGGGGTCCAGATGCTCATCAACTTTTCAAAGAGTTTGCACGTCGTCTGTTAGAAGCTTCTCGTGACAAGCGGGCTGGGGTTACCTCGTTCAGAGAATCAGCATTGCTATTCAACGTGGCAATGCTGCCAGCCTTCTTGGCACGATCCCGAGAGACACAGATTTGGGACAAGTTTTCTACTTGTAATTAGTTTAAGCTTCATAATCAAATAAATCTTATATAGTAGCCCAATTTACTCCTTGTAACATTAGCTATCCGCCAGCGATGGTCCCAAACAAATAGACAGACAGACAGAAAGAAAAGGGAAAAGGTGTAATTTTGGATTTACAAACAGACACTTCTATTCTATTTATCTGTATATAGTATGTATTTATATGTATAGATTTTCATTTTCATTTCACTAGTGTCACTGTAAGTCACGTTTACTCGTCACGTGACCACTATAATGATTTCATGATGTATAATTTATAATAATCTACTGTTATTGGCTCTTGCAAGACCATTGTATACAAGTTGATGATTATTGGTTTAAATTGATGTGCAATGCCATATCAATCTAGATGTTATGTATTTTTGATTTTCAGGGTTCCGTGCATCAAAAGGAAAAACGGAACCTTATACGACTCGCTTTAGTGTCCGTCTGTCAGTCTGTCAAGGCCCTTTTTTTTACGCGTGGAAGTAACATGCTGAATTTGTATCAAATACTCCAGTGTCAAAATTCTATCGCGATGCGACTGCCATCTGAACGTAACTTTTAAGAGGAAAATTGGTAATCTGAGTTAAACCAGTCAGACTCTCTTAGGCCTCTGACTGACCTGTAACGATTGTCAAAGATGATAAATTGGCATCCAGAACCGACGGCTGAACGTGCTCTCCGAGGCACGGAGGGAACTCGGGCGGTCACTCGTCCTATTACTGGCAAGGCTTAGACCAGTAACTGGAAGGGGCGTCGGTGCGTGTATCTTGCAGCCCCACCCCCCCACTCAGGCGATGTGGAGGAACACCGTGGATGTTTAGTGGGTGGGAGTCCCAAATAACCCCCCTGCTGCCCCCGTGGCCAGGGTGCGTTTCCATCTAAAGGATTTTACCAAAAAAAAGGTTGGTAACTTCCCACCCAATAGCCAGGGTCTAGGAATATGGCTATGGTATCCCCTGCCTGTCGTAAGAGGCGACTAAAAAGTGGCCAGAGGGCCTGCTGGCGGTGGTCGGGGTGGGAGCTTTGACGGGAAGGTGGCAGCGCAATGTGGCTCACGCTGCCTTGCACAGCGAGGACTCCAGGGCCGGTATTAACTGCCCCAGGGTTGAGCAAAGTGCGGAGGGACACCGGTGCGATCTATCAGAGTACCCGGAGTACCCCCTGAGCACAAAGGATGGCCACCACGGGGGTTTCTTGCGGTAAAAATCCTACATATCCCGACCTGCCTCTCCATCTGCGTATCTCTCCATCTAGTATCTTATATTTTTCTTCTTATATCGTCTTATATTTAGTCGACAGAATTCTATTGCGAAAATATTCCGATCAATTATCTATTTTAATACACGGAAGGTGTGCGAAACTGTTTGTTTGTACGTCTGCTAAATCCAAAAAACGTACGAATAAAGTCCGAAGTATTTCTCAGAATCACGCTTGGCCGGCAGCCAATGTAGTGCTTCAGAATCATTTCAGATCTACGTACATGCATAATACTTGGAGGAGCTTGTGGCACAGTTGCTATTGCGCATATCATTCGATCAGTCGTCTGCCCTTGGTGGCATTGAGGCAAGCGACGCAAGTTCGAATCCCAGCGGGGCCTGTACCAATGAGTTTTTCTAAAAAACTTATATACAGTGATTTCACACCACGTGCTTTACGGTGAAGGAAAACATCGTGAGGAAACCTGCATATTTCTGAGAAGTAATTCAATGACGCATGTAAAGTGTCTGAGACGGCGATGGACTCACCATCTGTCACGTTGGCACTTAATCATCTTCGATGAAAAGTGTGTGTTGTGATTACAACACCTCTGCCTACCCCTTCGGGGAATACAGGCGTGAGCATATATGTATGTGTTTTCTATGTCAGTACCGTGTTTCTTAAATCCATTTACGGAACAGCTGTTATTTTGGAATTAAAAACAGACACTTCAATGATATTTATATGTATAGTTGTAGTTTTGTAACGCATTGTCTTGTGTTTTGGCAAACATATTTGGATTTTCAGAGAGAATATATCTTTAGCCAAATTATTTTGAGGTGGACCAAATAAGATTAGTTACGCCATTTTTAAGCGATCATAAACATCATTATAATAACAAATGGGCCCTGAATGACTTATATACCAAACAGTATGACCGGGGCCAACTATCGTTAAGAACTGACCTAAGAACAATGGCTGGCATTCACGTCATACTTGTAAACAGGTGCTGCTTGTGGGGGCTGGTCATTTCAAGCTACGCATTTAGTTATAAGTAGATGTACTAGATTATTAGTTATGTTAATTTTTATCGACATTTGTGCATTGGAACTTTTGTCTATGAGCTTACGTTTCTTAAATTATTTATTTTGTATTCTTTAAATTGTATAATATTTTTGAATAGAGTAATTACTGAGTTTCTTGCCAGGTTCGTCTCAGTAAAAGCAACCTTCCGAACCTGGCGGTAGCATGTATAATTATGTCATTCTGACGATTTTAAAGTACTTTTTAAAAAGTCTAATCGAATAAAGATATTTTTGACTTTGACTTTGACTTTGAACTACTTAGCTTTGACGGTAAAAAAATTAAAGGTCAGAAGTTTTCAATACGTGCTCTTTAAACTGTTGATGGTAGGCCAAACATGATTAGCTTTGATACCATAGCGAGTTCCTGCATCCCACGAAAACCTGACGACCATACCCATAGTGTAAATTCCGGGTGCAGTCTGGTATCGTAAGGAGAGGCCTTACAGGCCAGTCGCCGGGAGGGTCACGGAGAAGCATGTGAAGACATATCACGTGCACCTCCCACTTAGCGACCACGAGGAACATCGTGGAGTATTGGCAGCGGTTGGTGTATCCATAACGGAATCTCCACGTTAAAAAGACCCTTTCATAACATCTCTGCTCGAAAGTTAACTGGTGAAAATAACTTACACAGCCTCAATAATCATCCATAGTCACATCGATTAACTACGTTATTGTTCCTGACATCATTAAGACTGTAATGTTAAAATATTTTTTGCTACAAGCCCCGTCATCGAGTCTGTTTGTTTATAAACACGTTTGTTTAACCTTGAAGTGATCGCTTACTTTAACAATTGTAGTTGGCTACATATATGGATGTTAGTCCACTATCATTCAGGCCTAGACAAATGAATATACCTTTGAAGGAAACTCTGTCTCCAATCGAACACGATTCCTCGCTAGCGTCCGTCAAGAAACGATCAAACGCATAGAATAGACGCTAGCAACTGTCAAAGGTCTCGCATGTCTGCGAAATTTCACGTTCGTAGGTTGCAGTAGCCGCTTACCATCAGACGTACCTGGGTGCCTACGATCATCGGTTTATGCAAAGCGTATGAAGAACTTTTGAGCTTTGATGTTTCATTTTGGTAGCTTACATTTAAACTTCACAGATAAGAAGTTTTTAATACGCACTGTTAAAACGATCATAGTTGGCCCCCTGTACGCTTGATTGACGCCTTCATCATCTCCCTGGCCTTATTCCATACATTGTTGGGGTAGGCACTTGATTCAACCCGATGTGGCTCCATGTTAGTCGCAATCAACTTAATAACTCCTTGTCCGTTATATGCGCCTGGTACTTCGTGTACCATATCATCATCTCCTTGGCCTTATTCCATACATTGTTGGGGTCGGCACTTGATTCAACCCGATGTGGCTCCATGTTAGTCGCTATCAACTTATTAACTCCTTGTCCGTTATGTGCGCCTGGTACTTCGTGTACCATATCATCATCTCCCTGGCCTTATCCCATACATTGTTGGGGTCGGCACTTGATTCAACCCGATGTGGCTCCATGTTAGTCGCAATCAACTTATTAACTCCTTGTCCGTTATGTGCGCCTGGTACTTCGTGTACCATATCATCATCTCCCTGGCCTTATCCCATACATTGTTGGGGTCGGCACTTGATTCAACCCGATGTGGCTGATCACCTGATTTTTATACGAAGCGACTGCCGTCTGTCCCTTGCAACCTCATTGACGAGGAAAATCTGTGATTTGAGTTCAACCAGTTGTCAGACTATTTTAGGCCTCCGACTAACCTGTAATGATTGCCAAAGATAATAAATTGTCAACCGGGACCGACGGCTTAACGTGCTCTCCGAGGCACGGAGGGAACTCGGGCGGTCACCCATCCAATTACTGGCTGGGGTTAAGGTTGCTTAAAATTTGCTGATCGAATGATAGGCTCAATACAACTGTGTCACGAGTTTAATAGTAGATACGAAGTAACAGCTAATATGAAATCAAATATTAGCACACATTTTTCGAACGCGAAAACCATCTGATATTATCTTTGTTTTGACTAGACAAACAATGATGTATCTACAATGCCTCAAGGTTGAAGGGCCCGCGAAGGGGTAGAAATGGGTGTACCGACACCAAATTTTCACCGAATTATAAATTACTAAGGTGCCAACATAACATGTCCGCTTTTTTTTATGGAGACGTAAAACTTCCTACACTCGCCGCTTGGGGCGCATTTTAACGTTCACATACAAAATGAGGATAATACGCGATATCGACGTGTTGTTAAATCTTATACCTGGGGTACTGTATTTTCTCTGTGTGACAGTGACAGACTTATACATGTCATATACATCTGTCTCGTAATAAGGTCAAATTCGGAGCACTCGTAACCGAAGAAAGTGTATGAAGAGATGCATGAATGTGGATGAAGCGAAAGAAGTATGTAAGGATTGTAGCATGTGGTAAACGGTGGTCTCTGCCTACCCCCATGGGATACAGGCGTGAGCATATGTATGTATGTATGTATGTCATAATAAGAGTTACAATTTCATGGTAATAAGACGGCATGGTACCAGGAAGGTATTTACGCAGAACTTTATTGAAAACTAGCTGTGCCACCGGCGTAGATTTAATTGAATTCCCGTGTAACCCTAAATGATTTTTGAAATAAAAGTAGCCTTAGTTACTCCTTGTAAAATTAGCTATCTGCCAGTGAAAGTCCCGTTAAAATCGGTCATGCCGTTTCGGAGATTAGCCGGAATAAACAAGACAAACAGATAGAGAAAAAAATTTGAAAATTCGTTTTTTTAAGTCATTACCGTATATACTTTCATATGCATTTAATAAAAATCTGTTATTTTGGAATTACAAACAGACAATTTTATTTATCTGTATAGATGTATAGATATTGTCATGGTTTCAGACATTTTGGCCAATTGTAAGATTTGTTATTCAGACTTTAATAAGATTTTAAGATAACTCAAATATCTGTCTATGCCTTCTTAATAGTTGGGGCCTGTACCAATGAGTTTATCTTTAAACTTATGTACAGTGATTCCACACCACGTAGATATAGAAGATGTATAGATGTGATAATTTATAATCAGAGCCGTGGTGGCCTTGAGGTTTGAGCAGTCGCAGTTTGAATCCCAGCGGGGCCTGTACCAATGAGTTTTTCTAAAAACGTATGTATGGTGTGAAATCACTGTCACATCACGTGCTTTACGGTGAAGGAAAACATCGTGAGGAAACCTGCATATTTCTGAGAAGTAATTCAATGACGTATGTAAAAGTGTCTGAGACGGCGATGGACTCACCATCTGTCACGTTGGCACTTAATCATCTTCGGTGAAAATTGGGTGTTGTGATTACAACACCTCTGCCTACCCCTTCGGGGAATACAGGTGTGAGTATATGTATATAACTTGTAATCAATTATACAACAATGAAATTACGATAGACTATAGAAAAAACAAACTTACTTATTACAAAATGTGTCCTTGAAGCGACGTCAATCAAACACTATTGTTTCATATACAATACGATACTGCTGCTAATCACTCGAATCATTTCCAACGTGATTTAATATCGATTATTAATCGATTAAAACGATTCACATTAGCAGATGTTTTCTGTTTACAAAATTCGATGCACGTTTCCCGACTTGGCACGACTTTGATACTATTTTAAATTCGACTGAATGAACGATTCAAAGTTCCTTGAACACACGCACTTTTAAAACAATTGTATATCAAAATGATTTAATATATGGAAGTAGATTAAGTCCAATTCGCAAGCTAATAGGATTAATAATACCCCAAGCCAAAACTCGGCATTGGATATCGGCTCTGGGTGAAACACGGCCGTTTGCCGCGAGAGAGCGCACGACACTAACATCTTGAATGTTATGTAGTGTCGCGCGTAGTAGCTACACGTTTTTAAATATGTACCTTATTTCCCGGTGTTAAGGTCAATGTCTCGATGCGATTGTTCAATCAAAAATTATGCAGTTTAGAATAATTGTTCTAACAACACAAATATCCGGGTGGATTTTTTTTCAAAGGGCCATATATGACGAAAAACAATATGAATTATTTATTGCTTATTCGTGTTGTGTTTTGTATTTTTAATCACTTATATAACTTTAATAAGTAGTCTTTTAAAAGTCTTTTAAAAGAAACAGCTTCCGATCATTATAATAAGATTAAATTTCAGTATAAAACTCTTTCTGTTTATTGTAAATTGGTCACGCAAATATGTTATATTTAAAATTGGTCACAATTCTTTTACAATTATGTAATTTTGGTCACAAATCTTTTTGTAATGTAGAAAATTGGTCACAATTTTTTTAATCACAATCAAACGGTAGTTGATTAATATTTTTCATCTGCACAGCGTGATATGCCAAATCGGACTGTTAATAGACAAGTTATACTAAATAAATAATGTCTATGATATATTTTTAAACTATCAAGGCTGGTTGTAACGTAGGTCACATAGACACAATTAGAATATCATTCAATATATTCTGCTGATGTTTCTAACTTCTGCGGATGACATCGATAATTAAAATGTATCATAATGTATGCCAAATAAACAAATTTATTATTATTTATTATTCATTGTATTTGAAGAGAGTATGTATAGTGCCAGCCTTAATGATCTTCGGTGACAAGTGAGTGTTGTTATAACAACATCTCTGTCTACCCCTTCGGGGGATACAGGCGTGGGATTAGGGCGCACCGGATTCCCCCGTTTGAAATTCAGATCCGCATTCTGTATGGTGGAGGTAGGAAATATAAATAAAAATATATATATACATACAAATGCTCACGCCTGTATAGGGAATACAGGACAGTGGTAGGCAACACTCACTTTAACACAAGATGATTCAAAATGTAAATGATTTATTCATTTAATGATTTATAAAAAGTATAACGGTTCTACGAAATAACCATGAAACTAAATCTACGCGAGTGAAACCGCGGGGCACAGTTAGTTTGTAATAAAATTGGCTTGCACGTATTTTATATATTTTAAAAGAGTAATTACTGAGTAAAATTTTTTTTTCAAAGAGTAATTACTGAGTTTCAATTTCTTTTTTTAAAAGAATAATTACTGAGTTTCAATTTCTTTTTTTAAAAGAAAAATTACTGAGTTTAAATGTTTTTTTTTAAAAGAGTAATTACTGAGTTTAAATGTTTTTTTTTTAAAAGAGTAATTACTGAGTTTCTTTCCAGGTTATTCTCAGTTAAAGCAAACTTCCGAACCTGGCGGTAGCATGTATAATCCTGTAATATCTGGTTGACCGAGCTGTGCTCGGTTTCTTCAAAAAAAAGAAAGGAAAAAGCAAGAAAAAAAATTCCGGTGAACGTCATTCTCTCCCGTGGTACTCTAGATTCGTTATCGCCCCGAAAGCTGGAAGCCTCACCTTTGAACTACCATAACTTGACAGATGTCGGCGAAATTTGCTGTCGTATTGTAATTATATTTTATGAGTTTTTCGGTGCCTAAAAACATGGTCAAAACGATGTTTCCCATAAATAAAACCTAGCTAGATCCGTTTGAGCCGTTTCCGAGATTCCGATTTTTAATACAAGAATTGCTCGTTTAAAGATATAAGAGATAATGATGTCATTCTGACGATTTGAAAATACTTTGTAAAAAGTCTAATCGAATAATATAAAGATATTTTTGATTTTGAATCGAATCCAGGGTCTGGTTTGAAGGAAGTATTGTATAGGTCAGTCAGTTATTGTAAAGGTACAAGCGAAATTATTTTCCTACTATGACGTCAATTATGACATTTACTAATGACGTGGAGTGTATAACTTTCTTAAGATGATGTTTACTTTATCTTCAAAGGTCATTCATACTTATATTGGTCATCTCAAGCTACGCATTTAGTTATAAGTAGATGTACTAGATCTTAAGTTATGTTAATTTTTATCGACATTTGTGCATTGGAACATTGTCTATGAGCTTACGATTCTTAAATTATTTATTTTGTATTCTTTAAATTGTATAATATTTTTGAAAAGAGTAATTACTGAATTCCTTGCCAGGTAAAAGCAACCTTCCGAACGTGGCGGTAGCATGTATAATCCTGTATAATTATGTCATTCTGACGATTTGAAAGCACTTTGTAAAAGTCTAATCGAATAAAGATACTTTTGACTTTGACTTTGACTTTATTATAAAGAGAAAAGGTGTGATGTTTGTAACGAATTAACACAAAAAATACTGGACCGATTTTTAAATTCTTTTACCATTTGATTACTACATTACCACTGATTAATATAGACTGTATTTTATCCCGGTAATCCCACGGGAACGAGAACAACGCGGGAGAATCCACGTAGACTATACACGTTATTAATAAATATTCTTGCCCGTATCTCCTCAACGGGTTATACATTATCAAATTACACTCACATTTCTCCAGTCATGTTCAAGTCTAGTATAGTATTTATCAGAAAGGTCAAATTCGGAGCACTCGTAACCGAAGAAAGTGTATGAAGAGATGCATGAATTTGGATGAAGCGAAAGAAGTATGTAAGGATCGTAGCATGTGGCAAACGGTGGTCTCTGCCTACCCCCATGGGATACAGGCGTGAGCATATATATGCCTGTATATACAAGGATCAGTACATAAACTTGTCCCAAATCGGTGTCTCTCGGGATCGTGCCAAGAAGGCTGGCAGCATTGCCACGTTGAATAGCAATGCTGATTCTCTGAGCGAGGTAACCCCAGCCCGCTTGTCACGAGAGGCTTCTACCAGACGACGTGCAACCTTTTAATACTTTATGTATTGTATATATATATTAATTTTCATGCTGTTGTCTTTACATAACCCATAGCTGAAGGTTGGTTCCGTTTAGGATTGTGGAATTTGTTTATCTTTTCTTTATCTCAGATAATTTAGTCACTGACGGATCACTGACATGTCACGTGAAGTAATGTCAACATTAGCGGCACTAATTGAAAATCTATATATATAAAAATCAATTGCTGTTCGCTAAAACTCGAGAATGGACCGATTTTGTTAGTTGATCTAAATATCTTCTCAGTAAAAGCAACCTTCCGAACCTGGCGGTAGATTTATAATCCTATGTAATCGTGTCTTTCTGACGATTTGAAAGTACTTTGTAAAAAGTCTAATCGAATAAAGATACTTTTGACTTTGACTTTGACTTTGACTTATAATAATAAAACTCTTTATTGTACACCACAGAGAAAACAATACAAAAAGATACAGGCGGTCTTATCGCTATAGCGATCGCGTCCAGACAACCTTTGGGCACAGAAAAGAGAAGAAAGATAGTGGAAATATATTCCACGAAGGGGTAGGCAGAGGTGTTGTAATCACAACACCCACTTATTACCGAAGATGATTAAGTGCCAACGTGACAGATGGTGAGTCCATCGCCGTCTCAGACACTTTACGTCATGTAAAGTGTCTGAGACGGCTGTCATTGAATTACTTCTCAGAAATATGCAGGTTCCCTAACGATGTTTTCCTTCACCGTAAAGCATGTGTGTGAAATCACTGTACGTTTTTTTTTTATAAAAACTCATTGGTAAAGGCCCTGTTGGGGCTTGCGTCGCTTGTTCGAATCCCTGTTCAAACCTCAAGGCCACCAAGGCTCTCTTTTCCTTGTATATATACATAATATACATACATACACATGCTTACACCTGTATTTCCCGAAGTTAGTTTACGTATTAAAGTACATGTACCGTCACGATTTATGAGCGCTGACCTTGATTGCGCGGTAAACATTCTATGAGTCGCTGTCTCTGTCTGATACAGTCAGCGTGACGCGAGTAAAATACCTATATGCTCAGTTACCCCCAATATTCTCGCAGAGCGCTCATAATTCGTGACAACCTGTAAGTACCTCTTTATCAGTTGCTGCTGAGAATAAGTAGCAATGGAGAAGGTTCTCTTTCTCATTCAGCAGGATGTAGAACAACTCCTCGGGCTTCCCCGGGACTTGACTAGCCCTGGAAAGAAGCAATACCCAGGTAACAAGAATATTGCTGGGAGAGAGAGTGGTCACCGGTTTGGGGAACACCGGCTCCAAATGATTTTATGGACACTTGTATATATACTGCAATGCGAAAACTCTCATAGCGCGATTTAGGTTCTCGTGTATTTGTACTCAAACTTGCAATTGTTAGCGAGTAGCGCCATCTGTGTTGCAAGTGGAGAAACTCTTTCAAAGTTTGTAAGAAAACTAATGAAATAAAAGTTTGACTTGTAAAAAATTACGTAAAATAAAGACATTAAGTAGTTACCTTAGAATATCTACCAATCTATGTACAAATATTGGCTCAAAGTTCCCGTTATATGCTTTGAGGCAGCCATCTTCTATTACAATGCTGAGCTGAAACAATCGCACGCAAATACAATAAATCCATATAAAATTCAGTGTCCTCTAAAATCAATGCACAGACTTAACAGTTAATCCTAGATACATGATATTGGAGAAGTGTATTATTGGTGAACTTCTCAGCTTCGACGTTTATTTTTACGGTACCTAAACGTCAAAGCTCAGAAGTTCTTAATAAACGTGTAAAAAGGCCAATTTGGTAGAAACATAATATAATCCGAATATGATTCATCATCGAAATGACAAAATGGTCACTTTGGTGCAATTCATATTATTATTCACGAATGATTACAATAATTGTAGATGTTAGTCCCTAACTAACTTTTTATGATGATATTTGTCACAAAAGCAATTTGAGGACCATTTTAGGAATCTTCATAGGAAAGTGTGAAACAGGTGAATTGCGAAATATGTATCTTTCGTGGATCATAATATGAATTGCACCAGAGTGACCATTTTGTTAATGAATCATATTCGGATCACATTATGATTCTCCCGAAGTGGCCTTTGAATAAAATGTACAACCACTTATGCATACCCTATCTCGGATCCCATTAGCCTTAATTTCCTTCAGGAGCCACGGAAGCATTGCGTTTGAGAATCTTTTATCCATTACTGTGTAGCCTAAATAGGAGACCGCTGTCAGTTTGGTTTTCATGATGGTGATGAACCTGAAAAAACATAAAAGTCCTGACTGACTGATATATTAACGCACAATGTTAAGGATGGAGCACGCTAGACGGATCCGGGTCCGAAGCGAGTCCTTTTTTTTTGTTGACGAGGGGGAAACCTTCAAAAGGTCCCCGACCGCCCTGGGAGAGGCAGATCGGGGTATGTGGGATTTTTACCGCACTAAAACCCCCCCGGTGGCCATCCTCAGTGCTCAGGGGGGACTCCGGGTACTCTGATAGAACGCACCGGTGTCCCCCCACACTTTGCCGGGGCACATCCCCGGGGCAGCTGTGACGCCGCCCCTGGAGACCTCGCTGTGCAAAGCAGCGCGAGCCACATCGCGCTGCCACCTTCCCGGGCCCGCGCCGGTGGTCAAAGCTCCCACCCCGACCACCGCCAGCTGGCCCTCCGGCCCCCTTTTAGTCGCCTCTTACGACAGGCAGGGGATACCATAGCCATATTCTTAGACCCTGGCTATTGGGTGACCGAAGCGAGTCCTAGGCGGTTCTGGGCCGAGCGTTGGCTTTTTTAGTCAACTAATATTACTTACATATGTTTTATAGGTTCGACCGTGTAAACGTATTTATTTCGCGGAGCCCAAAAAAAATTGAATAAACTTAGCCAGAACAAACAGACAAGAATACATTTTTTTTATTCTTTTCTAAGACTAGACTAACCTCGGGCTATAACTATGTCCATCCCTTGTGAAATTCGTATCACAGAAAGAGATGGAACTACTTACCAAGGACTATCTTAGGCTATGTTTTATAATAATGGCGATACAGTTTAACCCAGATCACAGATTTTCCTTGTAAAAGTGGTTGCGAAAGTCAGATGGCAGTCGCTTCGTATAAAAATCAGGCTATCAGCCGAATCGGGTTGAATCAAGTGCCGACCCCAACAATGTTTGGGGTAAGGCCAGGGACGATGATGATATGGTACACGAAGTACCAGGCGCACATAAAGGACAGGGAGTTAATAAGTTGATTGCGACTAACATGGAGCCACATCGGGTTGAATCAAGTGCCGACCACAACAATGTATGGGATAAGGCCAGGGAGATGATGATATGGTACACGAAGTACCAGGCGCACATAACGCACAAGGAGTTAATAAGTTGATTGCGACTAACATGGAGCCACATCGGGTTGAATCAAGTGCCGACCCCAACAATGTATGGGATAAGGCCAGGCAGATCATGAATGGCGATAAAGATTAGTTAGAATTTATATTGCCTGTGGAATCTTTCCACCATACCATTGCACGAAGGATGGTAAGCTGTTGTACGCCTATGATCAAAGCCAGCTAATCTCGATAACTCTTTGAATAAGGTAGACTCAAACTGTCTACCCCTATCTGTGACAATTTTGACCGGGCATCCGTATCGAGATATCCAACCACTCACTAAAGCTTTTGCTACAGTTTCTGCCGTGATATCCTGTATCGGTATAACCTCAGGCCAACGCGTAAAGCGGTCGATAGCTGTAAGGCAATATCTAAAACCTTGTGACAGTGGTAAAGGACCGATCAAATCAATATGTATATCCTTGAATCTGCCACAAGGAAGGTTATAAGTACCTAAAGGCGAATTAACGTGCCTGGTTACTTTCGAGCGTTGACACGCTAAACAAGAACGAACCCACTCTCGACAATCCCTGCGTAACCCTGGCGAAACGTATCGGTCACTGACCAATCGGACCGTAGCCTTGGCACCGGGATGGCTCAGAGAGTGTGAGCTCTCAAAGACTTGTCGTCGGAGATGCTTGACGACATATGGCCTCGGCACAGCTCCACTAACATCACAAACAAGCTCTGTGTGCGTGCCTGGCAATTTGACTCTCTCTAACCTCAGCGACATATTGCCGTTGAGAAGCTGCTGCAACTCTGGATCAGAAACTTGAGCAGCCGCTAGGATGTTCAGGTCGAGTGGCTGAACAATTTCTGCTACTCGTGAAAGAGTATCCGCGACAACATTGTCCTTACCTGATATATGACGTATGTCGGTACAAAACTGAGAAATAAAATCTAAATGACGAAACTGCCTAGGGGAACAATTCTCTTTTCTGGTATGAAATGCGAACGTTAATGGTTTATGGTCGGTATAAATAACAAAGACTCTACCCTCGACCATATGGCGAAAATGCTTAATGGCCTCATATATCGATAAAAGTTCTCGATCATACGGAGAGTATTTTGTTTGCGCCGGCGACAGTTTCCTAGAAAAGAACGCTAGAGGTTCCCAAGCGTCACCTGTCAACTGTTGCAACACCGCACCTAACGCAGTGTCCGAGGCATCGGTCACCAGAGTCAACTGTGCATCGTTGTTGGGATGTGCCAACATAGCGGCCTGACACAATCCTTGCTTGCACATTTCGAAGGCCTTTAGCTCCAGAGCGCCTAGGATAACTGGATGAGAACCTTTTACTGAACCAGTCAAAAGGGCATTCAATGGAGCCTGATCGCGGGCCGCATTAGGGATGAACCGCCTATAAAAATTAAGCATACCTAAGAAACGACGTAGCTCACGTACGGTTTTTGGTGGATTGAAATTTTTTATAGCTTCTACCTTATCAGGAAGAGGTTTTGTACCTTTTGCAGACACGCTATAACCTAGAAATGTTACCTCCGAAACACGTAATACGCACTTGCTCGTGTTTAAAATCATGCCGTATTCCTTCAACCTGGTAAATACCTGGTGAAGATGTGCTTCGTGGGTTTTTTTATCTGTGGAGAAGATCAGAATGTCATCACGTCGGGGTCACCAGTGTAGTAATTAAATGCGGCGTGGTAATTTAATTCTACTTTAATTAAAATACTATATACATAAAACGTAAAAATCAATTTTTTCCTTAAGTCGTTCTGACAGCTTGTGTCAGAGCTCACTTTTACAATCTTTATGAAATAAGAAGCGTTTCAGTAAAAGAGGTGCGTTACCGCTACAAATTTGCTGAACGTTGGAACTTTGCGAACTTTCAACCGAAATTACGTATTTCGTTAGAGTAAGCTGGCTTTGGATTTTCACCCAATAGCCAGGGTCTAAGAATTTGGCTATCGTAAGAGGCTAATAAACGGCATCCAGAGGGCCTGCAGGTGAAGGTTTCGGTCGGGAAGGTGCACAGCGAAATCTCCAGGGGCGGCGACGCAGTTGTCCCGGGGATGACACATACTTATTGTATGACAAATTAGTCCAGGGAGCCCGGATCAGTCGGAGCAGACCTTGGTTGGTTGAATGAAACACCGCAACTTGGGCAGTCCTGGTATTTATTGATTCGACAACTACGTAAGGAAATGTATTTGCTATATACGTTATGAAAAGAGACTTTCGACAGCGCGATCTAAAAAGATATAACGCCATCTTGTGAGAAACAGTTACACTAACTTGGTGGAGGGTATTCTACGCTTTACACATATGCTCACGCATGTATTCCCCGAAGGGGTAAGCAGAGGTGTTGTAATAACAACACCCGCTATTCACCGAAGATGATTAAGTGCCAACGTGACAGACTGGTTCCTTTTGAAGGTACAATACTACGAGCCACACCCATTTATTTGACAATTTTTCGTTTAAAAACTAATGACGTTTATAAATATGTCACTGTCACAACCAGCTGTCATAGCAAACAGAGCTTATTGACCTGCCTTCTTCTAACGGTGTTGTCATTGTGACACGCCGAGTGCCGCAAGATATCTAACAATAGGTAGGTATTCAAGAAGTAATACCTCTGACCTTTTACTATGTCATGTTATACGTGTATGTATGTTATTTACTTAAAGTTTTATTGTATACTAATAATAATGATCTCCTACCGAATTTCGGTTACGGCGTTAGCCTAGTAGTTAGTTCGTTCGCCTACTGATCACGTGGTCCCGGGTTCGATATGGGTGGGGCCAAAAATCGGTATTGGGTTTTTTTTGTCAAGAAATTCACAATAAATGCCCGGAGTTTGTAAGTTGTGTGTGTTTCCACCCTCGTGTCTCGGAGCACGTTGCACCGTTGGTCCTCCGCCTGACCTCTCTCCGGTCGTGTCGGATTGCCTCCCATCCCACTATGAGAGTGACCCAACAAAGAGTGCACCTGTGTTTGCACACACGCCTGCAGTATAATATCTCCTGCGCACATGGCTGATCCTCGTTGAGATTAGCCGCAGTAACCGAAATTCGGTAGGCGACCATTATTATTTAGATGCTATACGTTTTAAGAGCATGGGTACCTACGTCAGTCTTAGGTAACTAACTGACTAAAGAACCTGCTTTGGGTCAAGTCCAAGGGTGTTAGGTATAATTAGTAATCGTCTTTCCATAACTGCTTCACTAACCTGTTCTTGCTTGACATTCAATAACGTACATATTTACTTACATACTATATTTAGTTACCATCTGAATGAATATGAATTAATAATATGTACACATGAATAAAAATGAAGTGTCTGTTTGCAGTTCCAGATTAATAGCTTTTCAATAAATGCATAGTTATTATGAAAGTATATAGGTAAACACATACATATGCTCACGCCTGCAGGCAGAGGTGTTGTAACCACAACATCCACATACCACAGAATATGATTAAGTGTCAACGTGGCAAAGGGCGAGTCCATCGCCGTCTCAGGCACTCTACTTACGTCTTTGAATTACTTCTCAGACATACTACATATGCAGGTTTCCTCACGATGTTTTCCTTCACTGTAAAGCACGTGATGTGAAATAACTGCACATAAGTTTTTAGAAAAACTCATTGGTCAGACCCCGCTGGGATTTGAACTTGCGTCGCTTGCGTAGCAGGCGACTGCTCTAACCCCAAGGCCACGACGGTTCTATTATATAGAAAGAAAGAAAATAAATATATTAATTACAACATATATGAATATACTCAATGTCTGAGAAATAATTCAAAGACATATGATGTATAATAGTGGCTGAAACGTCGACGGACTCACCCTCTGTCACATTGGCACTTAATCATATTCGGTGAAATGTTGTTGTTACAACACCTCTGCTTACCCCTTCGGGAACCCTTCTAGGATGGCGTGAGCATATTTTTTTTATTCAAAGTACATTAAAAAAATTTTATGTTTTCGACTTTACACTTACTATTTTTTTTTCAGAAGACTATTTACGTAGTTATAAAAAAAAAAATTAGAGCGAATGTGAGCGGAAGTGTCGGTAGAGGGCGTCCAAGGAACAACTACTACGACACAATTAATAGTATTTTACAGAAAGGTCAAATTCGGAGCACTCGTAACCGAAGGAAGTGTGTGAAGAGATGCATGAATGCGGATGAACCGAAAGAAGTATGTAAGGCTCGCAGCATGTGGCAAACGGTGGTCTCTGCCTACCCCCATGGGATACAGGCGTGAGCATATGTATGTAAAAAAATTATGGAATTTTTAGGGATTTAGGAACCTCTCGTCCCCTGTAAATCGCACCATGTAACATTTTTGAGGTTTCATAATAAAGTGTTAGGGCGTCAAATGTTCAATGTTTTTCGACTCTATGTCCGTATCATAACGTAACATTGATACCAGGAGACCAGTGATTACCTTAAAGTATATTAATAATCGTCTGTTGTCCCAGGGGACCAATGGGCACCTATACATCAACCGAATCTACAACTCCTATTCTAAGGGATGAATATGGGGGCCCAGTGGGTCCTGTGCCAAGAATATTCGCCCTAAAAGTCTAGACCCCATACAATTATAAGTATCTAGTTGTTTTAAGCGTCACATGGTATTGTTCTTAGCAAATCTATGTAAATACATTGGTTAATACTCACTTGAATCTATAGTTGTAAACAAAACGCTTCACACGATCTCACAAAATCAATATTTCGAACAAACTATAATTTCACTGCGTTCAATACAATATAAACACACACTTAAGACGTTTCTGATAGATGTATGGGGAAAAAAGCATTATTATTCGAAGACGAATATTTCGTAGAGAATATGTGTGTTTGCGGAAATAATAACTATATTAATAAAATAGCGAATGGCACACGTGAAGCTAACAAATGCAAAATATACCGTCTCTTTCTATCTTACTTCTTAAAAGAAGACAGATATATGTACACTGAGTGAAGTATTCGTTCGTAAATAATTACAAAATAAGCTTTAGAAATAGACTTTACGGGTATAAACGTATGATTGTAAATTGAGAATTTAGTTATTTTACTGACACAAAACTTATGTTGACGACTGTAAGCAATACGGTTTGGGTAGGTAGCGCCATCTATCAATCATTGGACGAACTATTAGGTCACGAAAATGTTGTGTAGTTTAATGCTATAGAGTGTAGATGGCGCCTATGAGCTATTAATCTATAAAATTAGCACACTATTACAATAAAATAAAATGGATGGGTCTGTAATGCCACAATAACAGCTCTTCACTAAATGCATTATGAAAATATATACGGTTCTGACATAAAAAAAAACTCTGGCTATCTGTCTCTTTACTACTGCTAATCTCCGAAACGGCTAGACCAATTTTCACGGCAATTTCACTGGCAGATAGCTAATGTTAGGCAAATTTATCGTCTCCGAAATCCCCTGCATACTACATTTCATGAAAATCATTGGAGCATAACTTGCCTAAAACAAACTAATAGTATATATGTAAGCTAGATACATCTACAAAATTATTGACGCAATTTTTAAGGTTTCCACACGTTTGAATGTATTGATTCTACACCTATTATAACGCTATAAATTTAAATAGTACTCAATTAACCGTAAACGTCTACTAAGGATAACTAACGCCCTAGCTTTTGAACTTAGCTGCGTAATGTTTTAGTTAGCTGTCACAGTGACAATTTATATAGTAATAACGTAGACATAGTATAGAAATAAGTTTGAAACAGTAAGGAAGGCCTGTTTTTATGTTCATTAAGTCGTTGTTAAGTCTTGTATTTACCGTCAAAATAATGTAGATTAATCGTTTGAAAAGTGTCGATAGAACACGTGAATGACGTAAACGCGATCGACACCTCTTGCTGTCTATTCCGCTTGTAGATACGCGAGTCTGTGTCATTGAGAACGTTTTGTTTCTAGATTCCTAACTGGTTGTAAAGCTTATATTTAAACTGTGACGTAGATTTTTGATTTGACATTTGTAACACGAACGAATTGAAATGTCTCGTTTTATTTGAAATAGTGGGTATATTTGTCTATACTACATTTGGTCAACAAAAGTTGCTTATAATGATTGTGATTTAGTTAAAGAATTTGTGTTTTTGGAAGGGTGTAATGTTCGATCACAGTTGTGGATAACATCCTATTTATTGGTAAGGTTCTATACTAATTGTTTGTAACGAATTGGCTGAAAAAGTACTGGACCGATCTTGAAAAATTCTTCCACCATTTGAATGCTACATTATCACTGACTAGCTATGCCCCACGGTTTCACTTGCGTATGTTTAGTTTTATATAATATTAATATTACGATACACATTTAACGTAGTTCCTTTCTTCAGACGATTTAATATTTTTTATGAACATAAAAGCGGATATTGTGACTAAACTATGATAGTTAGATATGTGCTCTCGCGGACTTTTTTGTAGATCTTAATAAGACCTACAAACCCGTAGTACATCATTTTATTCTATTGTCAATAGTTTTTAAAGCACGCGCAAAAATTGGTTTTTACACCTTGGGCTACAAAATCGCAATTTGCTAACGGATCCCTAATTTTTATGAAAGTAAAATCTATCCTACAACCTTCCTCGATAAATGGACTAAATAATACTTAAATATTTTTTGAAATCGGACCAGCAGTTCCCGAGACAAGCGCATTCAAACAAACACACTGCAGTTTTATAATATAGTATAGATTAACATTGGGTATATTTTATCCCCGTACTCCCACGGGAAAGGGAACCAGGCGGGTGAATCCATGTGGCGTTCGCTAGTAATCTTTATAGTCTATACATATAAATAAAATTGGATGCGTCTGCTTGTATTTCCAAATTTCACTTAATGCATGACAGCGTATTTACGCAAATTTTCTCCGTTGTTTGTTCCGTCTAAACTCGGAAACGGTTGGACCGATTTTAGCGGACTTTCACTGGCAGATAGAGTATGTTGAAGGGTAAAAACATCCATACATAACACATTCATGTTTATAATTATTTGTAGGATAGGATGGTCTAGATGTGCCCCGTAAAAATAAGACTCAAGTATAATATTAAAACCATTTGTACCTAGATTCCTAATTGTTAGTAAATCTTATAATAATAATCTCCTACCGAATTTTGGTTACGGCGGCTAATCTCAACGAGGATCAGTCATCTGCGCAGGAGATATTATAGTGCAGGCGTGTGTGCAAACACAGGTGCACTCTTTATTGGGTCACTCTCATAGTGGGATGGGAGGCAATCAGACACGACCGGAGAGAGGTCAGCCGGAGGACCAACGGTGCAACGTGCTCCGAGACACGGGGAACTTCGGCGATTTTTGACGCGACTTGCTTACCACTAGACAACGAGGCAGTTATGTTGTAAAGCTTATATTTAAACTGTGGTAGGTAGAAAACTTATGGCGTGTTTTTTTTTGTTTCAGATTCAAAATGGAGGCCGAAAGAGGATACACTTCATCTTCTACAGTGTCCATCATAGATTCCAGTTCTAATGAGAGATTAGGAGATACATTGACCTACTTCAGAAACAACGGTGTTATGTGTTTCAATTCATCAAGTGGCGACGCAGATGTATCGGCGTTTGAATACGAACGGTGGGTATCCAATACACAACCCGATGTGGCTCCATGTTAGTCGCAATCAACTTATTAACTCCTTGTCCGTTATGTGCGCCTAGTACTTCGTGTACCATATCATCATCTCCCTGACCTTATCCCATACATTGTTGGGGTCGGCACTTGATTCAACCCGATGTGGCTCCATGTTAGTCGCAATCAACTTATTAACTCCTTGTCCGTTATGTGCGCCTGGTACTTCGTGTACCATATCATCATCTCCCTGGCCTTATCCCATACATTGTTGGGGTCGGCACTTGATTCAACCCGATGTGGCTCCATGTTAGTCGTAATCAACTTATTAACTCCTTGTCCATTATGTGTCTCTTATAAAATTCAGACTATTATAGTCCTTGGATTAAAACTAGACGAACTTGAGTCGCCTGTAGGTAGAAACGATACAAAATGTACGGGATGACATATGTCACGTGACTGACTTATGTCATTTCCATATCTATTTACTAGTTTGTCTACAGGCCACGCTACGCAAGCGACGTAAGTTCGAATCCCAGCGGGGCCTGTACCAATGAGTTTTTCTAAAAACTTATGTGCAGTGATTTCACACCACGTGCTTTACGGTGAAGGAAAACATCGTGAGGAAACCTGCATATGTCTGAGAAGTAATTCAAAGATATCAATAGACTCCCCCTCTGTCATGTATTGGGTGAAAATTGGGTGTTGTTGTGCTTACCTGTGAGATGGTGTGTGATATTTCTTTTAATTTTAGTATTGATCCTAATAAGTTGAAGTCCTATCGAATTACGTGAATTTCCACATTAGGATAGGTTGGGCGATCGATCGATTTTAATCTGTCAACGATAATTAAAATGCACGTTTTCGTGAATCGCTAAAAAGCTGCCATATTGTTGACCTCTGCATGTACCTTCATACAATTTATTACATACATACATACATATGCTCACGCCTGTATTCCCCGAAGGGGTAGGCTGAGGTGTTGTTATCACAACACCCACATTTCACCGAATTTGATTGTGCCAACGTGACAGATGGCGAGTCTATCGCCGTCTAAGGCACTATACATACGTCTTTGAATTACTTCTCTGAAATATGCAGGCTTCCTCACGATGTTCTCCTTCATCGAAAAGCACGTGGTGTGAAATCACTGTAAATAAGTTTTTTAGAAAATCTCATTGGTACAGGCCCCGCTGGGATTCGAACCCCGAGGCCACCACGGCTCTACATACAATACAATGTATTATACTGTTAATTATCTGTTTCCTTATTCACACTGCAAATGCCAGGAATATAATTTCTGTGACATATTTACGCTTATGTATAGATAACTATCTATATAGATATTTATCTGTAGTCCAAGTGTCTGTTTGTTTACACTAATATTATAAAGAGGAAAACTTTGCTAGTTTGGTTGTAAAAAGCTCAAAAACTACTGGACCGATTTCAAAAATTCTTTCACCATTAGATAGCTACATCATCAGCGAGTAACATAGGCTTTATTTTATCTCCGTACTCCCATGGGAACGGGAACTATGCGGGTGAAACAGCGTGAGGTCCGCTAGGTCCAAATAAACTAATTTTTAACGCATATGAAAGCATTAGCTGTGATTAATTGGGTAGAAGACCAATGATTTTTTTTTAAATTAAACGACTTAGAAACTCCTTGCAGTATCAGCCAGTAAAAGTCCCGTTAAAATCGTTCCAGTCGTTTCGCAGATAAGCCGAACATACAGACAGGCAGACGGACACGCAGATTTTTTTCTTTTAAATTTGGTTTTAATGTGTCAAAGTCAAAGTCAAAAGTAACTTTATTCGATTAGACTTTTTTACAAAGTACTTTCAAATCGTTAGAAGGACATTATTATACAGTATTATACATGCTACCGCCAGGTTCGGAAGGTTGCTTTTACTGAGAAGAACCTGGCAAGAAACTCAGAAATTACTCTTTTCAAAAATATTATACAATTTAAAGAATACAAAATAAATAATTTAAAAAACCTAAGCTCATGGACAATGTTCCAATGCACAAATGTCGATAAAAATTAACATAATTAAAAATCTAGTACATCTACTTATAACTAAATGCGTAGCCTGAGATGACCAGCCCCCACAAGCAGCACCTGTTCACAAGTATGACGTGAATGCCAGCCATTGACCTCCTGTAGTGTGTATCGTATATGCTTTCATATGCAGTGAATAGCTATTAATTTGGAATTACGAACAGACACTTCAATTGTATTTATCCGTGTAGATGTATATGTAGATATGGTAAAGCTACTTGCATAAAACACACCTGTTATAGAATTAGATTTTTGTATGATAATTTATATTGTATCAATGAAACGTCCATGATGCCCGGCTGAGTTTCTTGCCGGTTCTTCTCAGAAGGCTAGTTTCCGAACCAGTGGTAAATTCTCGACATTCATAAGTGCCTTACCAGGGCCTAAACTGGATAAATATTTTTTCATTCCATTACTTTTGGAAAAGATATGTTTGATTTGGATTTTACTTTCATGGAGTAAGGCTTCAGGCATCAATGGAATAGTATGCAAAACGGGAAATATTACATACATATGCTCACGCCTGTATTCCCCAAAGGGGTAGGCAGATGTATTGTAATCACAACACACACTTTTCACCGAAGATGATTAAGTGCCAACGTGACAGACACTTTACATACGTCATTGAATTACTTTTCAGAAATATGCAGGTTTCCTCACGATGTTTTCCTTCACCGTAAAGCACGTGGTGTGAAATCACTGTACATAAGTTTTTTATAAAAACTCATTCGTACAGGCTCCGCTGGGATTTGAACTTGTGTCGCTTGCATACCACGGCTTATTATACGGGAAATAATATTACTATGTAACACAGTTTCCATCGCTCATCTCACTCGGGTAAAGCCGCGAGGCACGGCTTGTTGCAGTATAGAATAACACTATCAATTAATGTTTACAAGATGACAAACAAACGTACTATTCGCCTGATCGTACTTTAAATATAAGCTTTGAAAGCAGTTAGGAAACTAGAAATAGCTTGGTAAGCTACTGCAGCCTATGAACGTGACCAACACCAAGGGTGGCACTCGCGCGTTGACTTCCTTATAAATAATACCTGATGGTAAGCTACTGCAGCCTATGAACGTGACCAACACCAAGGGTGGCACTCGCGCGTTGACTACCTTATAAATAATACCTGATGGTAAGCTACTGCAGCCTATGAACGTGACCAACACCAAGGATGGCACTCGCGCGTTGACTACCTTATAAATAATACCTGATGGTAAGCTGATGCAGCCTATGAACGTGACCAACACCAAGGGTGGCACTCGCGCGTTGACTACCTTATAAATAATACCTGATGGTAAGCTACTGCAGCCTATGAACGTGACCAACACCAAGGGTGGCACTCGCGCGTTGACTACCTTATAAATAATACCTGATGGTAAGCTACTGCAGCCTATGAACGTGACCAACACCAAGGGTGGCACTCGCGCGTTGACTACCTTATAAATAATACCTGATGGTAAGCTACTGCAGCCTATGAACGTGACCAACACCAAGGGTGGCACTCGCGCGTTGACTGCCTTATAAATAATACCTGATGGTAAGCTACTGCAGCCTATGAACGTGACCAACACCAAGGGTGGCACTCGCGCGTTGACTGCCTAATAAATAATACCTGATGGTAAGCTACTGCAGCCTATGAACGTGACCAACACCAAGGGTGGCACTCGCGCGTTGACTGCCTTATAAATAATACCTGATGGTAAGCTACTGCAGCCTATGAACGTGACCAACACCAAGGGTGGCACTCGCGCGTTGACTACCTTATAAATAATACCTGATGGTAAGCTACTGCAGCCTATGAACGTGACCAACACCAAGGGTGGCACTCGCGCGTTGACCACCTTATAAATAATACCTGATGGTAAGCTACTGCAGCCTATGAGGAAAGTCGCAAGCAAAAAGTTTTCAAATTGTGACTCATTTTAATAATTCTCAATTATAATGTATCATCCATTGTTCTGAATGTGAATTGTTTACAATACACGTAAATACGGGAATAAGATATAAGATTTTCCTCAATAATAGCACTTGTTATTGTTAATTTTGTTAGTTGAATAGCCGTGGTGGCCTTGAGGTTTGAGCAGTCGCCTGCGCAAGCGACGCAAGTTCGAATCCCAGCGGGGGCTGTACCAATGAGTTTTTCTAAAAAACTTATGTACAGTGATTTCACACCACGTGCTTTACGGTGAAGGAAAACATCGTGAGGAAACCTGCATATTTCTGAGAAGTAATTCAATGACATATGTAAAGTGTCTGAAACGGCGATGGACTCACCATCTGTCACGTTGGCACTTAATCATCTTCGGTGAAAAGCGGGTGTTGTGATTACAACACCTCTGCCTACCCCTTCGGGGAATACAGGCGTGAGCATATGTATGTCAATTATAATGTATCACAAGATTTACCTCAATAATAGCATTTGTTATTGTTAATTTCGTTAATTGAACAACGGTAACTGTGAACTTGCGAAAATTACACTTGTTCTCACTATTTTGCTCGTGTATTATTAGGCATTGGTTTAAAATTGTTTTTAACACACATAGAGGTATAAACGTGTTTATACGCTGACGATATCGCATATGAATTTTCCTTATTTTGTTTGTGAACGTTAAAAAGCGCCCCAAGCGGCGAGTGTGGGAAGTTCGAACGTGTCTAAACCTATAGTTGGGGCAATATTATTAAACTCGATGAATAATACAGCCCATTCACTACTTAGTTATAATAAATAAAATAAATATGCTCACGCCATCCCAGAAGGGTCCCCGAAGGGGTAAGCAGAAGTGTTGTAACAACACCCACATTTCACCGAATATGATCAAGTTTCAACGTGACAGATGGTGAGTCTATCGCCGTCTCAGGCAATATACATACGTCTTTGAATGACTTCTCAGACATATGCAGGTTTTCTTCACGATGTTTTCCTTCACCGTAAAGCACGTGATGTGAAATCACTGCAGATAAGTTTTTTAGAAAAACTCATTGGTACAGGCCCCGCTGGGATTCGAAATTGCGTCGCTTGCGTAGCAGGCGACTGCGCAAACCCCAAGGCCATCACGGCTTAGTTATAACGTAGCATTATATTAGTAAAAGGTTTTTTTAAATAAAAACTGTGGTGGCCGTGGAGTTTGAGTAGTCACCTGCTACGCAAACGACGCCAGTTTAAATCCAATAACAGTAATGTGCAGTGATCACATCACGTGCTTTACGGTGAAGGAAAACGTCGTTAGGAAACCTGCATATGTCCGAGAAGTTATTCCCAGACATATACAGTGCTTGAGACGGCGATAAGCTTACCGTCTATTACGTTGGCACTTAATCATCTTCGGTGAAAAGACCTCTGCCTACCTGAAGGAATACAGGCGAGTTATATACTTGGGGTATCGAATAAGGTGACAGGATCTTACATAGTAGTGCTTGCGACCAGCAGAGAAATCAAATGATGCAACGGTTTAAAATTATTCAGATAAAATCGCGTCACGCTTGTTGCTCGCGATAATGGCATACTGAGTTAATATACCATTTTATTTAATTGTGAAATTTTGGCAAGATGTTAACCTGACCAGTTAGGTTAATGTTACATTTGCATATAAAAATCTTAGTCCTGTCTGGCTGAGTTATAGGGATTAGTCTTATTCGGTGAATATATTCGCCATAGGGCATCGGGTAGGTAGAAGATATTAATTACGAAATATATAAAATACTAGCTGTGCCCCGCAGTCTCACCCGCGTAGACTTGTCTCAGCCCGATCGGTTTAAAATTGACAAAGTTTCAAACAAATTTTCGTCATAAATCGGTTTTTTTGTATGGTGACGTAAAACTTCTTATCATCTCCCTGGCCTTATCTCATACACTTTTGGGGTCGGCACTTGATTCAACCCGATGTGGCTGATCACTTGATTTTTATACGAAGCGATTGCCATCTGACTTACGCAACCCCTTTAACGAGGAAAAACTGTGATCTGGATTAAACCAGTTGACAGAATATTTTAGTCCTCCGACTGACTTGTAACAACTGCCAAAGATGATAAATTGTCAACCGGGACCGACGGCTTAACGTGCTCTCCGAGGCACGGAGGGAACTCGGGCGGGTTGCTTAACTTTGCTGATCGAATTATATGCCCGATAGCAACTGTGCAATAGCCACAGTGTGAGTTAAGGCGTTACGCAGGCGATATCGTCAACGTTAAACGAGTAAATATCAGATTAATTGTTTATATATTAATTAAGTAGTGCCTCTCAAATTGCTGTGCCCTAACAGGGTTGTTAGCTGTATGTTATTACCACTATAAGTAACTATATAATATCGTGTGTGATATGATACTAATACATATGCTCACGGGCAGAGGTGTTGTTATCACAACACCCGCTTTTCACCGAATTTGATTAAGTGCCAACGTGACAGATGGTGAGTCTATCGCCGTCTCAGGCATTATACATACGTCTTTGAATTACTTCTCAGAAATATGCAGGTTTCCTCACGATATTTTCCTGCACCGTAAAGCACGTGGTGGGAAATCACTGTACATAAGTTTTTTAGAAAAACTCAAAAGCTCAAACCCCGAGTCCACCATGGCTTTTATGATACTAACTTGCAATAAATATATGAATATGAGTTCTACAACGGTGCATACCACTTTTTATCCAAGTCCATACTTACAGGAGTCTTTACAGTTATTTCATCGCATCGCAAGCCTTTTTATGTTAGTATCGCGGTAGCCGATGTGTGAATTGAACGTTTCTATGCGCAGTTAATCGTTGCATTCGCGAGGGATTAAAATAGTGTTAACATTCCAAATAATGGATATTTCAGTAGGCCTTCATGGTTCAAAAATAATTGTGTGTGCTAAAAGTGGATAAAGTGTGGAAATTTTATTTTCGTATTTATTTAAGTTACACGTAAAAATGCCCGTGTTATATCTAAGTTATCTCTTACATGAAGCTCGGAACGTTTTATTGATTTAGCATACCCTAAGTTTATTACTAAATGTAGCCTTAACTTTCATCCCCTATTTTATCCCCTTGGGGGTAGAATTAATCAAAATCCTTTCTTAGCGGATGTCTACGTCATAACATCTACCTGCATGCCAAATGTGAGCCCGATCTGTCCAGTGGTTTGGGCTGTGCGTTGACAGATCACTATGTCAGTCAGTCTGTCACTTTTGAGTTATATATATTTAGACTAGCTGCGCCCAGCGGTTATACCTGCGTAGAATCAATTTCACAGAGAACCCGCGAAACGCTAATGTTTTTAATATACAGTCAAAGTCAAAAATATCTTCATTCGATTAGACTTTTTACAAAGTACTTTCAAATCGTCAGAATGACATAATTATACAGGATTATACATGCTACCGCCAGGTTCGGAAGGTTGCTTTTACTGAGAAGAACCTGGCAAGACACTCAGTAATTACTCTTTTCAATTATTATAAATAATAGTAACCTAAGTTACTACTTGTGAAATTAGCTATCTGCCAGTGAAAGTTCCGTTAAAATCGGTCCAGTCGTTTCGGAGATTAGCCGGCACAAACAGATATACAGTGAAAAATTATAAAATTCTCTTTATGTGTCAGTACCGAATATATTTTCATATGCATTTAGTGAAAAGCTGTTAATTTGGTATTCCAAATAGACTCTTCAATTTATCTGTATGTGTAGATGAACGTGTGTATGTATGTATGTAAATAAATGCTACATGTCTAGACTTGGTGTTGAAACCTTAACAAAACAATACATTATGTATCTGTCAGTCAGTCAGTCAGTCTGTTTAAAATGTCGAACACAGAATATTTACCAACATAATGATGTGGAAACTATTTAAATTGTTTTCAAATTGATTGTTAACTTGGCATGGTTACGTCAAACAACTAGTACACCTATATCTATATAGATAAATGAAATTGAAGTGTCTGTCTGAAATTGCAAAATAACAAGTTTTTACTAAATGCATATGAAAGTTTATACGGAACTGATCTAAAAAAACAATTAGGAGGTATAAAAGGGGAGCTTATGGCACAGTTGCTATTACGCATATCATTCGATCAGCGAAGTTAAGCAACCCTAACCTCAGCTAGTAATTGGATGGGTGACCGCCCGAGTTCCCTCCGTGCCTCGGAGAGCACGATAAGCCGTCGGTCCCGGTTGACAATTGATCATCTTTAGCAATATTTACGGTCGGTCGGAGGCCTAAAATAGTCTGACAACTGGTTTAAAAGATTTTTCACGTTAAAGGGGTTGCGAAGGTCAGATGGCAGTCGCTTCGTATAAAAATCAGGTGATCAGCCACATCGGGTTGAATCAAGTGCCAACAATGTATGGGATAAGGCCAGGGAGATGATGATATGGTACACGAAGTACCAGGCGCACATAACGGACAAGGAGTTAATAAGTATATTGCGACTAACATGGAGCCCCATCGGGTTGAATCAAGTGCCGATCCCAACAATGTATGGGATAAGGCCAGGGAGATGATGATATGGTACACGAAGTACCAGGCGCACATAACGGACAAAGAGTTAATAAGTTGATTGCGACTAACATGGAGCCACATCGGGTTGAATCAAGTGCCGACCCCAACAGTGTATGGGATAAGGCCAGTGAAGCCACCCACGCGGGTGAAACCGCGGGGCAGAGCTAGTTAATACGTAGTACGTACAAAGCGGTGGGGCGTAATTAGTATAAAATAAACAATGGCAATTATTTTTATACTATACATATAATTGAGTAGGACTAATTATAGTTAACAGTGATACTATGCTACAAATAAAAACAAACATAAGGAAGGTCGGTTTTTGTCTATGGATTCCACGGGGCCTGTACGAACGAGATTTTCTAAAAAAAAAACCTATTTATAGTGATATCACACCACGTGCTTTATGGTGAAGGAAAACATCGTGAGAAAACCTGTATATTTCTGAGAAGTAATTCAATGAAATATGTAAAGTGTCTGAGACGGCGATACGGTACGGACTAAATATTAAAAATTTCTCTGTTTATCTGTCTGTCTGTCCGTTTGTTCCGGGTAATATCTGAAACGGCTGGACTTATTTCAACGGGACTTTCATTGGCAGATAATGTTACAACGAGTAATTAAGGCTACATTGATATAAAAATAAACTATTAGTGTTCCGCGGGAATGAAATTAAATCTACGAGATTGAAACCGCAGGGCACTACTATAATATTACATAAATATGTAGATTATCTGTATAGATAATATAGATATTACAATTGAAATTCGGTTCACATTCACTAAACTATAAGAATTCATGCAAAAATACCTTCCATTGTCATGCTAATAAGTCTGAATCAAATTTGACCTCCAATGAATTCACAGCTGTTAGCAGAGATGCATTCGCATTTCACTGTTAAATATAACATGAAGGCTAATTTCTCGACAACGTTGGACCTTTTTATAATAACTAGAAAGTAAAAAACATACAAACAGCGGTGTGACGTAACGTCCGAACCGGTTCAAGCCGGTGCACGCCAGTTCTCACCAGTCGCCGGGAGGTTGTTGATCCCGTAACAGATAAATTCGTGCTCCTGGTTTATATTTACGTGTTTTGACTAACAATTAGCTGAATTCCCGTTCGTAATTCACGTTACTTTTATAGTGTTACAGTAAATAATTATCTTTAGTCAATAGGGACATTGAGAAGTCCTTTTTATATAGCTAAATAAAGTGTTCATGATAGAAAAATTGCCAATTTTCCATGAGAAGAATTGCTAATGTGTGAAGTGTCAGTGAGCTGGGGCCCTATCTCTTAACGCCATGATGGTTTAACTCTTATTACGTGACAGATGTTTATGACGTGTATAAGTCTGTCACTGTCACACAGTGGAACTATAATGGCAATAAGAGCTTATGGTAAGGCCTCTGGTCACGTGTGTCGAAGGACCAATGGTCGATGGAGTAGACGTGTCGTAGAGAGCAGACCGCGGAGTGGCTAACGTAGTGTAGAATCAGCAAGCTTAAGAGTCAGTGGGCTGGTCACGTGTGTCGAAGGACCGATGGTCAATGGAGCAGACGTATCCTAGAGTGCAGACCGCGGAGTGACTAACGTAGTGTAGGATCAGCAAGCTGAAGTGTCAGTGGGCTGGTCAGGTGTGTCGAACGACCGATGGTCGATGGAGCAGACGAGTCCTAGAGTGCAGACCACGGAGTGGCTAACGTAGTGTAGGATCAGCAAGCTGAAGTGTCAGTGGGCTGGTCACGTGTGTCGAAGGACCGATGGTCGATGGAGCAGACGAGTCCTAGAGTGCAGACCACGGAGTGGCTAACGTAGTGTAGGATCAGCAAGCTGAAGTGTCATTGGGCTGGTCACGTGTGTCGAAGGACCGATGGTCGATGGAGCAGACGTGTCCTAGAGTGCTGACCGCGGAGTGGCTAACGTAGTGTAGGATCAGCAAGCTTAAGTGTCAGTGGGCTGGTCAGGTGTGTCGAAGGACCGACGGTCGATGGAGCAGACGAGTCCTAGAGTGCAGACCACGGAGTGGCTAACGTAGTGTAGGATTTGCAAGCTGGATTTTCAGTGGGCTGGTCAGGTGTGTCGAAGGACCGATGGTCGATGGAGCAGACGAGTCCTAGAGTGCAGACCACGGAGTGGCTAAAGTAGTATAGGATCAGCAAGCTGTTTGGTGACGTGCGTCGGTGTGCTTATTTCCATCGAATCCTCACTAGGCCTGATTTTTGAAGCCCACCATTGATTTTTTTTCGCTATTCCTCATAATTTAGCCATTCAAGCGCTATCAATCACTTAAAAAACAATTTTGTTTGGCATGACCAGGGGCCTTACCATGAGCTCTTATTGGCATGATAGTTTTACTCTTTATTATGAGACAGATGTTTTTGATGTATATACATATGTCACTGTTACACAACTGAAGTATCATTTCAATAAGAGCTCATGGTCAAGCCCCTGACCGTTAAATCTGATCATCAAGCGGCGCCTGTTCGCAAGTAATCATTGTCCGTCGTATGGCTTCTTCATCAATCCAAAATAATCAGGTGATCAAAAGCAAATTATCTTTAATACCAGTAAATCCAAAGCTAATGATCGCCATCCACGATACCATAAATGTACCACGGCCACGGCTCAAGTATACAAACACAGATATTGACTATCGCAAACATTCAACAAAGAACAAACGGCGGTGTTTTGCTTTCAAATGCTCATAATATACTTTGTTAGATTAACACATGTATAGTTATGCGTGCTTACCCTGAATGTGCAGTAGTTTAGCAGTTTACTTGTCTGGGAATTATTCAGGCAGTAGTCAGGACATACTCTATTCATACATACATATGCTCACGCCTGTATTCCCCGAACCTCTGCCTTCGGGGTTTGTACTAACAACATCCACATTTCAGTGAAGATAATTAAGTGCCAACGTGACAGATGGAGAGTCTATCGCCGCCGTCTCAGGCACTATACATACGTCTTCCAAATTACTCCTAATAGACATATTGCAGGTTTCCTTACGATGTTTTCATCCACCGTGAAGCACGTGGTGTGAATTCACTGCACATAAGTTTTTAGAAATCTCATTGGTAAGCGCATTTTTTGGCAGAGAGCTTCGGTGCTGCATTATCTTTCACACACAATTCATCCATCGTTTCTTAGGTCTTCCTCTCCCCTTGTAACCATCCACATTCCTCTCTATCAGCCGCCATATCTGTATTCACTCCTATTTTAGCCATATCATCTTTCACACAATCCATCCATCGTTTCTTAGGTCTTTCTCTCCCCTTGTAACCATCCACATTCCTCTCTATCAGCCGTCATATCTGTATTCACTCCCTTAGCCATATCATCTTTCACACAATCCATCCATCGTTTCCTAGGTCTCCCTTTCCCCTTGTAACCATCCATTTAAAAACATTGTTCCTCAAATAAAGTAAAGTATTTTATTACCCGTTAAGAAAGTATGCCCACCACTGATCAAAACGATTAACCTAGAAACACAGAATAAATATAAACTTTACAAGCAGTAAGGAATTCCAATGATCGTAAAGGTTGTCAATCTTAAAGATTATAAAATATACTCTTTTATTGAGTTCCAAAATAATGTAGATTTGTCGAGTTGAAATATTTGTCTTTCATTTGTTTATTAATTTAATGGCGACCAGATTTTCCGCTGTCGCGATATCGGTAGCTGTTAGGCGTTTCTCTTCTTTCTGCCATACTTTTCAAATAAATAAACATGCTCACGCCATCCCAGAAGGATCCCCGAAGGGGTAAGCCATATCGTGTTGCGCCCAATGTCAAGTGGATGTTGAGAAAAAAATCTTAATCATAAATTATTAAAATATGTAAACGAACTCATTGGATTCCTTCCCGAATCTCCCAGTTGAAGTATTGAAAAAACACGCTATCGGCCATGACGTGACACCTCTTACTGACATTACGCCTATTCCGTTTAATTTCTCGTAGATGCGTTTATACCTAGATTCCCAACTGCTGGTAAAGCTTATAATTTAAACTGTGCTAGAAATCCAGTGTTCAATATGTACTTATGACAATATGTCGGAGATAATTTCAAAGTTGAAAAGGCTTCGGCGAAGCAAGAATGCAGACGCGAGAAGTGTATATTCTATGGTCTCGTACAGTGATCTGACTCCAGGCAGCTTGGACGTGTGGGTGGATCTGCCAGATGAAATCAAATACGACCCCCTTCTGGCACCCTTCAAGAATCGCTATGAAGAACGTCGTGGTAAGATTTTTGAAGAAGAGAATTTTAAATTAGTTATATCTTTTCTCTGTCTGTCTGTCTGTTTGACCCGGCTTATCTCCGAAGCGGCTGGACCTCGGGGTACAGCTAGTATTAGTATAAATTTAAATAATTGTCTACACATCTGTACGCACAAACTCGACATGTAGCTGATTATTTTTGGCTCGACATAGCGACACTCGACGTAACGCCACTCAGCGTAAAGCAACTCGACGACGCATGCATAATATTTTTTAGCAAAGTAACATTAGCCTAACGCCTTGCTAATATAAACGATACAGAATGTACGTGACTGATTTATACCAAACCGATCATTGTTCCGTCCTCACCGGCGAGGCTCGTCGCGAACTCTACGTCATTGTCCCCCTCGTCCTCTGCTAGGGCAGGCGCGCGCCGAGCCACTAGCCTTAAACATGTCCCTAAATAATACCACTAAGATCCAGCTCCCTCATCCTCCAGCAACGCCCTAAGCTGAGGTCCGAGCCCCGCACCGGGGTGCCCTTAGCTGTGTTGCTTAGTTTTTAATTTAAGCTCGGCTGGAGGCCCTTGGGTCTCTCGAGGTAACTCCTCCCTACCAACTGCGAGGGACCATATCATAAAAAAAAAGTGACTGATTTATCTCGTTTACATTATATTTTGTATCGTTAATATTAGCACAAGCTAGAGAGAATGTTACATTGTCTAGGCGTGCAGATCATTTAGATTTGAACTTCTCTTGCATAGCAATGTTCTCAAAGGGGCAGACGAATTAGAAGGTAAGATAAGCTTTATATATTCCAGGTAGACTGGAGACCTCAGATGGAGAGGGGGACAAGACTATATTTAAGAAGGCCACAGACATCGTTGTTAATGGTGAAAACATAACTAAGGATGAAAATAAAGAAGAAAAAAATAGTGCGTAAGTAAGATTTTCTCAATCCTGTTGATAATTCAGGATAGCTTGACTGAATGGAGAGACTGAATTTTTCAGTAACGTACTTACTTTCAACTGCATTTGGAAATGCAAACAGATACTTCAATTATATTTATCTTAATAATTATTATTTATGCTTTCAGAATATTGGAACCAAAGCGTCCTGATGAAGAGAGGAAAACTATATCAGCGGCAAAAAGACAGGTAAATACCTACACATGCGATCTCTGCTTTCTTGCGTTGCCGTCACGAGATATGAGCGCTGACTAACTACTAAGCGACTGTACTAAGCAGAAATTGATGATTCTATAATAAAATAGCAAACTAGTACCCTCCATTTGAATTTTGAACGCGCTTATCTCAGAACTACAGATAAGAAAATGTAATTTTATTGAGAACGTTTATGGGCTGTAATAAATTTTTCGCCCAACGAGCAAACTGAGCTTGTGTGAGTGTGTCATTTCGAATGATTTGTTTTTCAGAGCCATTAATTAGTGAGTCACTCTTATTGGCATCACAAAAATAAAACACAAGAATTTCTGCGTTTGATTATCCTTTCCACAATGGCATACTATTTTTTTTTCTTTGACGAGCTTCAGAAGAATGCCCTGGGAGAGGCAGATCGGGGTATGTGGGATTTTTACCGCACTAAAACCCCCCGGTGGCCTTCCTTAGTGCTCAGGGGGGACTCCGGGTACTCTGATAGATCGCACCGGTGTCCCACACTTTGTCGCGGCACATCCCCGGGGTAGCTGTGACGCCGCCCCTGGAGACCTCGCTGTGCCAGGCAGCGCGTCGCACATCGCGCTGCCACCTTCCCGGGCCCGCGGCTCGGTGGTCGAAGCTCCCACCCCTACCACCGCCAGCAGGCCCTCCGGCCCCCTTTTAGTCGCCTCTTATGACAGGCAGGGGATACCATAGCCATATTCTTCGACCCTAGCTATTGGGTGGAATGACATACTACATTATGGCATCCACCTGGGGCTTGCTAAAATTATATTGCAAGAACCGGTATCGGACAAAAATAGCCCTCATAGGGCAACGTTGCTTCTGTCAACTTCGCCCCGCACACACTCCACAAACACATGATACAGACACCTTATCATGTGGCATTCGGCACAGTTTGGGGAGCGGACCCTATCTCATTATGTATCGGAACTTATTAAGCGAAATACGGAATAAGTGTTAATAATGTTATAATGCATGTTTAAACTGTACAATTATCATGTTGGCACAATAAATGGCCGGAGTTTGGAAGTTGGCGGTGTTTCCACGCCCGTGCCTCGGAGCACGTTGCACCGTTGGTCCTCCGCCTGATCTCTCTCCGGTCGTGTCTGATGGCCTCCCATCCCACTATGAGAGTGACCCAATAAAGAGTGCACCTGTGTTTGCACACACGCCTCCACTATAATATCTCCTGTGCAGATGGCTGATCCTCGTTGAGATAGGCGCCATAACCGAAATTCGGTAGGAGACCATTATTATAATTATGTTGACAGTGGACCCGAGCAGTTCGTGTGGTGAAGTTGTCAGCTCTGGTCGCATGCTGGGTATTGCTGACTGTCTCCCTACTCCTCAACCAGGAGAGAACTGATGCGGTACTGCATACTGCAGTCAACCCTGGGGAAGTTAAAGGTAAGGTAATCTATAATCGGCCTCCCAAAAACAAGTTTTTCATTAAACGGATATGAAACTATAAGGAAGCCCTATATTTAGACCTCTGTCAGTCTCTGTTGGGTCAGTCTAAAATCTGTAGCTGGATCAATTTTAAACGGAACATTATCTGGCAGACAGATGATGTTACAAGGAGCCTATCTATAAGCTTCTGTTGAAAAAGAAATTGATTTCAAAATAAAGACACTCGTGAATTTAAGTCTATGTGAGATAAACTGCGTCTCGTAAGAAATATATGTAATAATAGTTGACCATGATACGGCCGTCGCTCGGAGCACGGAGAGCACGTTATGCCGTGGGTCCCGGTTGCCAATTTATCATCTTTGGCAATCGTTACAGGTCAGTCGGAGGCCTAAAATAGTCTGATAACTGGTTTAACCCAGATCACAGATTTTCCTCGTTAAAGGGGTTGCGAAGGTCAGATGGCAGTCACTTCGTATAAAAATCAGGTGATCAGCCACATCGGGTTGAATCAAGTGCCGACCCCATGTATGGGATAAGTCCAGGGCGATGATGATACGGCCGTCGCTCGGCTGTGATCCAGCTAAGACTCAGCTCGGTCTATCGTTAGACCTCTGATCATGATTTTGTTAAGAGCTCAATACGATGGATTAATTTAGAAACAACTAGCGGACGTCACGCGGTTTTCACCTGTTTAGTTCTCGTTCCTGTGGGAGGACGGGAATAAAACATAGCCTTTGACACTGCTGATAATGTAGTAGTAGTAGTTTCGGAGCCTATTCAATACAAACATACTTACATATAAATATTTCCTCGTTGTAATATTAGTATAGATAGAAAAGAGAGATGAAATAATTTCTGAATTAAATTTAGTAAAGATATAAATGGTTAATTTAAGTACATTGCAACGTCACAGACATACGTTAACTCTTGAGCACAGACACTGTTACTCTGTCTGTTGTTAAGTTGTCTGTCTGTATGTCTGTGGGCCACACTCCAGTTAGTACAGCGCAAAGATAAAGACTGTGAAATAAGTCTTTTCATTTCAGAATACCCACTCGAATCACAGGAAGGAAGGTTCAAGTTACTAGTAACCCTCACTGGACCCCTTAGCCCTCCTTTGAGCAATGGAAGTACTAATTCCCTTCACCTCTGGCTCCACAGACTCCAGGAGACGGAGAATGGAACTGTTGAAGAAGTAAGAAATATTAATATTACAATCATTGTAGTATTAGGGAGTTTGAGACGATGATAGTTATAAGAGCCGTGGTGGCCTTGGGTTTTGAGCAGTCGCCTGTTACACAAGTTTGAATCCCAGCGGCCTGTATCAATGAGCTTTTCTAATAACTTATGGATAGTGACTTCATTCCACGAGCTTTACGGTAAAGGCAAAAAGGTGAGGATATCTTTAAGTCTAAGAATTAATTCAATGACGTACGTACAGTGCCCGAGACGGACACATTCGGTTGAATGCGAGTGTTGTTATTACAACACCTCTGCTTACTCCTATAGGGGCCATGCTGGGATGGCGTGACAATATATATTTCATATAGTCTTCTGATTCAGATCACTACAGTAATAGTGGTTATACAAGAAAATACAGTTTGACATCTGTTGATACAACATTAATGTTTAATGATCCATTTGCAAGCAGTTTTATTGCCGTAAACAGTGAAGCATCTGTTCTTAGATTAACAATCAGAATGAAGGATGTTTGAAATGTGATTTATCGTATTATTAAAACGATACGCAATACCAGCAGTTTGATTCCACTTTATAGTAAGATCCACTGTAGGTTGGAGATAAATAGCCGATTGGAAGAAATAATTTGTCCTACCACGAGATTTACGTTTAGCAAAAAAATCATCTATGTACGCGTGGGTATTATTCAATTCAATTCAAAATATCTTTATTCGATTGCAATTTTTACAAAGTACTTTCAAATCGTCAGGAAGACACGATTACATAGGATTATACATGCTACCGCCAGGTTCGGAAGGTTGCTTTTACTGAACCTGGCAAGAAACTAAGTATAAAATTTTTACAGCTTTGAGTAATACAATATAAATCATAAAAAATATATATAAGCCCATGGACACAATTCCAGTGCAACAAAATCGATATAAAAAAAAATAACAACTAAAAATAAGTACTGCGAATAATTGTGTAGCTCGAGATGACCAGCCCCCACTAGCAGCACCTGTTCACAAGTATGACGAGAATACCAGCCATCGCCCTCCTGAACCATTATAGAGGGAAGTGAGTTTGGTGATAGGTCCGTCTGATGGTCTGTCTACTGCAGCCTATGAATGCTTGTAAAACCGAGAGCCACACATGCGTTGCCTATCCTTTAAACAATTAAATCCCTGTACTAATATACTATTGCTAACCCAGCGACTTTACCCCTAGTTCTCCCCTCCATGAAGCACTGGTGACCTTACTCACCACAGGCAAACAACACTATTAAAAGGTAGCATTATTTGGCTGCGATCTTCTCCAAGGTGGAAGAACAATCGGCCAGCTACGAATATTGCACAAGATATCCAGTTATGCCTATCTGATGAAAACCATTTAACCAAAATCTTTACAATGTTACAGACTTCATTGAAATGGGCGGTATACCTTCAGCCTGATGACGTCATAGACTTTGCTCCGAGCGCTACAGATACGAACATGCTCATTCTAGAAGGTCCTAGAACGTTGAGAGACTATAACGAAACTGAGAAGAATGAAACACTGGCTATAAGGAACGAGAGTGGAAACTGGAATATAAATGGTAATATAAACTTATTATATTCTTTATTTAAACATAATAATAAATAAATATGCTCACGCCATCCCAGAAGAGTCCCCGAAGGGGTAAGCAGACAACATTTCACCGAATTTGATTTAGTGCCAACGAGACAGAAGGTGAGTCCATCGCCGTCTCAGGCACTATACATGCATCTTTGAATACCTTCTCAGACATATGCAGATTTCCTCACGTTTTCCTTCACCGTAAAGTACATGATGTGAAATCACTGCACATAAGTTTTTAGAAAACTCATTGGTCCAGTATATATTAATGTATTTGTTTTAAATGTGCAAGGTAAAGCAGTCATATCTGTATTCAACCCCTTTCTAACCACATCGTCTTTCACAAAATTCATTCACCGTATCATAGGTCTTTCTCTCTCTTTCTACCCACATTCATCAAAATACTAAAGCTTATAGATATAAAATTACTCAAGTAATAACAACATATTTTCAGGAACAATAGTGACCCTCAAGATGTCAACCTCAAGTAATACGACTGTACCTTTGACCCTAAGCTACCAACTGAACCCTATTGATGAAGGAGACGGCATCATATATGCATCTATCCTTCTCTGCACACTCTACATCTTAATAATATTCGAGGTAAGTACTGGGATCCAGCCATGAGCTTTTATGGTAATGAATGTTCAGCTCGGCGGCAGAGACAAATTTATACACGTCAAACTTATCTGTCTCATGATATGAGTCAAGCTACCAACATGCTAATGGTAGGGCCCTTTTTCAAAACCATTACAATCAAATTTCACGACTGTATTCCCTGAAGTGGTAGGCAGAGGCATATGCTACGTCGCATGTAAAAGAAAGCAAGCCTATTACCAGTAACCAGGAATTTATCCAGACTAAGGGACTGCACAACACCGCCTGCCGTTCTACCGGGACCTGATCGCGTTCATAGGCTGCAGCCTTCCATTAGACGTGCCATGGTGGCCTTGGGGTTTGAGCAGAAGCTACGCAGCCACGCAAGTTCGAATCGTACCAAACACTTTTCTAAAAACTTAAGTGAAATAATTTCACCACGTGCTTTACGGTTAAGGCAAACATGTGCCTGAGAAGTAATTCACCATCTGTCACGTTAGCACGTAATCGTCTTCAGTGGGCAGTGTTTTCACAACACCCCCTTCTGGTATGTATTGCTTGAGCATTTTTTTTAACCAATAACCGTTCAAACGTTTCAGATAGTAAACCGCACGATAGCAGCGCTACTGTCTTCATCCTTAGGAGTTGCTGTACTTGCTCTAAGCGGCGCCAGACCATCCTTACCTGACTTGGTGTCATGGCTGGATGTGGAGACACTACTCCTGCTCTTTAGCATGATGATCCTCGTAGCCATATTGGCTGAAACTGGTCTGTTTGACTATCTTGCTGTAGTAGCTTTTGAGGTTCGTATGTCCTGTAGAAATTTACTTAATCCTAAAACAGTTTAGACTTAAAAAAACATTTGCTCGTACATGCCTGTGCTTGTATGCTCCGAAGGGGTAGGCAGAAGTGTATATCGCTTTTGGCCAGTTATGTTTAGTTTAGTTCCCATGTAAAAGGGTTGGGGGGCGAGCTTATTTAGATTAACTTATTCTTCTAAGTAAAATTAACCTTCCGAACCCGGCGGTAGCATGTATAATCCTGTGTAATCATGTCTGTCTGACGATTTGATAGTACTTTGTTACTAAGTCTAATCAAATTAAGATATTTTTGAATTTGAATCCGGAAACAAATCCAGACTCAATGGAGTTTTGGAAAATTACGGATGGAAAAGCCCAATAACCCTCAAACCCAGATCCTTGTGTTTCGCAAACAAGGCATTCGAAATTAATACTAAAATTTACAATGCTCAGGCATCAGCTAAAGACCACAGAAGTGATGATAACCACGCTTTAAAGAATGAAGGTATGCATCATCAGTCTACATATTTTTTTATAATTAGATATGGATCCTCCGCTTAAAACATCGTTAAGAAACCTGCAAACGTTTGAATATAAATCCAATGTCGTGTTGATGTATTGTACCTGAAACGGCGATGGACTTGGCCCATATCACGTTCTGTAGGCATCAATCACTTTTAACTTACAAGTAGTCAAGATATTAATTATCTTTCAACATATACTCCATTACAGGTGACCGGAGGAAGAACGTGGCCCCTTATCAACTGCCTTTGCTTCTTCACTGCTGTCTTCTCCACGTTCCTCGACAACGTCACTACGGTTCTTCTCATGACGCCTGTCACTATAAGGTCTGCATTCTACATTATATTTGGCTATGGTATCCCCTGCTTGTCGTGAACGCCGAGGGCGGGAGGGCCTACAGGCGATGGTCGGAGTGGAAGAACGGACCGCTGAGTTGAAGGCGGGGGAAGGTGCTAGCGTGATGTGAATCACATTTCCTTGCACAGCAAGGTCTCGAGGGGCGGGGACACAGCTGCCCTGTGGTGTGTGGTAAAAGGTATTCTTAGAGCTCTTCATTACTGTCTCCTGGAAAAGGGCAGGAAGGCATCGGTGTGTGCCATGTTGTGGGTAATACGAGTAAGTTGTCTGTCTGTTAATCTTTCACGATTGAGTCTTAATTCTCAGGATATATATTAAAAAGAGGCAGGGCGAACCTACGACCTCTGCTAACCGCGCAGTCGTTCTGCTAACTGATTTACTTGATATCATGTTTTAGTTTATTTATCATTATCATTATTTATCATTTTCAAGAGCTGTGGTGGCCTCGGGGTTTGAGCAGTCGCCTGCTACGCAAGCGACGCAAGTTCGAATCCCAGCGGGGCCTGTACCAATGAGTTTTTCTAAAAAACTTATGTACAGTGATTTTACACCACGTGCTTTACGGTGAAAGAAAACATCGTGAGGAAACCTGCATATATCTGAGAAGTAATTCAATGACGTATGTAAAGTGTCTGAGACGGCGATGGACTCACCATCTGTCACGTTGGCACTTAGTCATCTTCGGTGAAAAGTGGGTGTTATGATTACAACACCTCTGCCTACCCCTTCGGGGAATACAGGCGTGAGCATATGTATGTATGTTTTAGTGGTTAAGGCGCCATCTGTTGGCTGGAGAATCCAACTCAATCTGTTTGCGAATCCAAATTCAACCAACTTTAACGACACTTTCCCTGGAAGAAAGCTGCAACCGAGAGGCCTGCTAGTTTGGAATAGAAAATAGCGGGCTTAAGTCGTTCTAAGTTTTGCTGATTAGGTAAATTTGCTTTGTAAGGTGTGTGTAAACACCTCTGTTTGGGCGTGAATCTACGTCTTTCTCTTCCTCCTTTTTTGATATTCTGAGGTGGCAACATGAGAAAATGAAGGGGAACGCCCAAGAAGCCCCAGTCCCACGGCATAATCAAATCAAATCCACTCTAGAAGAAGGTGATTTTCACTGGGAATCACGGCACCCAAAAGGTGACAACAAGAATGATTACTGCCTGATGGTAAGCGGACGCCTGCAAACCAATAGTAGGTTGCGAACCCTGTCAACATTTCTACCTTCGTGAAGAATCCCTCCATTATTTCAATAATGCTACTCACGAAAAACATTTGCAGTTTTTACAAAAATGGCTTACACATTGTATTTCAGGCTTTGCGAAGTAATGCAGCTCAACCCAGTACCAGTTCTGATGTCTATGGTGATCTTCAGCAACGTAGGAGGAGCTGCGACCCCTGTTGGAGACCCTCCTAACGTCATCATTGCCTCGCATCCATCCGTGTTGAAGGAGGTAAGGACAGTATCATATTTTTTAAGAGGGCATTAAAAATCACTTGTTCTGTTTGACTTGCTACAACTAACCCAAAGTGGGGATTGTTTTTAGAATTCGAACTTCGCATGAGTGGCAGGCGACTGTTCAAACCCCACCGCCGATCATCATCATCTCCCTGGCCTTATCCCATACATTGTTGGGGTCGGCACTTGATTCAACCCGATGTGGCTGATCACCAGATTTTTATACGAAGCGACTGGCATCTGACCTCCGCAACCCCTTTAACGAGGAAAATGTGTGATCTGGGTTAAACCAGTTGTCAGACTATTTTAGGCCTCCGACTGACCTGTAACGATTGCCAAAGATGATAAATTGGCAACCGGGACCGACGGCTTAACGTGCTCTCCGAGGCACGGAGGGACTCGGGTGGTCACCCATCCAATTACTGGCTAGGCTTAGGGTTGCTTAACTTCGCTGATCGAATGATATGCGCAATAGCAATTGTGCCACGAGCTCCTCACCGCCGCTCATGGATGACGTAATTGTCATTCTTATATGTATTTTCCAGAACATTAACTTCACAACGTTCACTCTTCACATGAGCCTGGGCATCGTGCTGGTCAGCGTTCAGACCTATCTCCAACTACGGTTTATGTTCCGGGATATTAACAAATTGAGGCATAGCGTGCCCAGGGATATTCAAGGTAAGTTTGGTTTTATAGTTACCGATTTACGCAACTGCATATAATTTAAGTGTGTAGCGTGCACCGTCGACAAAAGTCTACAAGTTTATCTACAGTCTCAGGCACTATACGTACGTCTTGGAATTACTTATCAGGTATATGCAGGTTTCCTCACGATGTTTTCCTTCAACGTAAAGCACGTGGTGTGGCAACATTGCACATAAAGTTTTTAGAAAAAAAACATTGTTTCTGCTCGAAATTTAACTTGCATTGCACTCTTTATAATCTAATGATATAACGCTGAAAAGTTAGTTCGTTTGCTTGTAATCTAATAAACTACTGGTCCGATTTCAAAAATTATTTCAGTGCTAGATGCCCATTTATCGAGGAAGGCTAGCCTATATACCATCACACTACATAAACAAAGTCGCAGGCTAGTAATATGAATAATCCTTTTCAGAAATGCGCCAAGAAATAGCTGTGTGGCGCCGTGCTGCCGCGTCACTATCCTCATATTCAAGGGACGAAGATATTGTACGGAGGGCATTAGAAAAAAAGGTTTATTCATAGAACTTTAAGGTTGCAATTTTATTCCATATTAATGTAGAGGAGGCGCCACATGCTTTGAGCGCTCTGCGAAAAATGTAGGGAGATGTGTATTTGCTCGCGCTCGCTCCATACAATACAAAACTCATAACTCTTGACGTGATCTGTACATATGCTCATGCCTGTATTACCCGAAGACGTGTGCTTATATAACAGTCCCGTGTAATAGGGGATGAGCTTTTGCCATTAACCGTTCACTAATCCAGACTCGGGGCAGTCACTGGGGAATTATAAATGAAGAAACTCAATAACGCCCGACCTATTAGTCTAGACTTTACTCAAATAATCTGTAGAAGTTTCTTGCCAGATTCTTCTCAGTAAAAGCAACCTTCCGAACCTTCCATGTATAATCCTATGTAATCGTGTCTTTCTGACGATTTGAAAGTACTTTGTAAAAAGTCTAATTGAATAATTTTTGAATTTTGATTTTAGAATGATTCGCGGATTAAATCGCTAGAGTTGCACCGTTTCTCCACTCTCTACATAGATGGCGCTACGCGCTAACAAATGTGAAGTTAGTGTATCATGACGGCACATATATGTAATTAAGCTTTCAATGTGTTTGGTTCCAGGTGGAAAAGCTTCATTCAGCTCTTTCAAAGCGAGAGAAAGGCGGAGAGATCTCCAAATCCGATCCAATGTTTTGTTCCACATTAGCACACATGAAGGAGAAGGTATTTATATATAAATCTTCATAACTTATCTTAGTATTCGTAAGTAAGTCGTTTTAAAAAAAGTACCTGAATAACCGAGCTTAGCTCGTTTTTTTCTTCTCAGACATATGCAGGTTTTCTCACTATACTATATTATATTTGCAATTGATACGAATTGTGTTGTCACGTTATCATAACTTATGAAGCAGCGTTCCTCCGCTCGCTACATAGATGGCGCTAATCGATAACAAATGCGAAGTTTGAGCACAAATATACGAGAACCTAAATCGCGCAATAAGAGTTTTCGGGCGCATTGCAGTATATATACAAGTTTTCAACTAGAACAGTGGAAGATCTTGTCTTTGCCGGGGATGACACTGATCACTCGCTCTCCACACAGTATATATACAAGTGTCCAACTAGAACAGTTGGAGCCGGTGTTCCCCAGACATGACACCCGCCTCATTGGAAGATCTTGTCTTTGCTGGGGATGACACTGATCACTCGCTATCCCAACCTCTTCTGCTTCCCTTCTTTAACCCTCTCATAGCTCTGTCCTAACGATCTTCATTTTTTCAGTACAAAATAAGGGACAAGCAGCTGTTAATAAAAGCCACTATCTGCGTGTCTTTCGTCGTGGCTGTGTTCTTCCTTCACGCTATACCAGAACTGCGTAAGTTTCCTGCAATTAAGCTCAGCATTTGTGATATGGAACATATATTAATTAATTCAGTAGGCAGATGTGTACTTATGGTACATCCACATTGACCCAGTTATATTGTCCTATATAATATGGGGCGAGCTTATTGCCATTAATAACCAGACTCTAATCCAGATTACTACTGAGAATATTAGATTGTTATGCGTGACGTTTGGAGAAATACACAAGGCGGCTCTTAAAACGGAGAACAAACTAGGAAAGGCCAAAAACTCAACCCATGAGTTGTGATTACGAATAGCAGAGCAACTGCACGGTTTGTAGAGGTTGTGGCTTCGAACCACGTGTTCCTATTTTTCGTAGCCATATTTAAGTGCTACTGGGAATTTAGAGATGCAAAACCCAATAACATTATGAGCGATCTGGAGATCTAGCCCAGGACCTCGTCATCATTAGACCAATGGAACAATCCTTGGCATATTTCCATGCTGACCAGCCTACTAACTACATATTTGCGTCTCAAATTTTGCATTATTTTTGGGACACAGCGTCTCCTCCCTTTGTCTGCTCTATTCATTAACTAGCGGACATCACGTGGTTTCACCGGCGTAGTTCCCGTTCCCGTGGGAGTACGGGGATAAAATATAGCCTATATTAATCAGTGATAATGTAGCATTAAAATGGTGTAAGAATTTTTAAAATTTTAACCTTTTGAGCCAATTCGCTACAAACATACTTACATACAAGTCTTTCCTCTTTATAATATTAGTATAGATAAACATAGAACAGTACAAAAGTATGGGAACTTTGATAAATTTTGTTCAAGCGTAGTTGAATTCTACTTCTCAAGCCACACTTGTAACTAAAATATGTCAATGAAGAAACATGCCGAAGTAATTTATTCCAGAACGACTGTCTCTCGGCTGGACAGCATTGCTGGGGGCTCTTTTGCTATTATTGCTGTCCGAGCGTGAGGACCTGGAGCCAGTGCTGGCCAGGGTCGAGTGGTCCACGTTGCTGTTCTTCGCAGCTCTGTTTGTGATGATGGAGGTATTGTAAATGGTTTACGTACACCTAATAACTCAAGGGGTAGTTGGAGGTGGAAGATGATTTAGTGCCAACGTGACAGATGGTGTTTCTATCGCCGTGTTACTATACATACGTCGTATGACGGTCACCAAGGTAAGTGTTCCTTTTCTTAAAAGAGAATTTGATATACAGTAATAACATAATTATTTCGTCATCAGGTTCTAGCAAAGCTCGGCCTTATATCATGGATTGGGAAGATTACAGAGTCTCTTATTCTGAGGGTGAATGAGGAGTCGAGGCTAGCTGTAGCTATCATGCTTGTATTGTGGGTAAGAATTTAATTTTAAATATTATACAATAATGGTAAACCATGATACACTCTGACAGATGGTAAGCTACTGTAGCCTATAAACGTGACCTTTTTCGTCACCGAGAGCAAATCAGAGAGAGAACAGAGAACAGAGAGCAAAGTAAGTAATTTATTGTTCTTCTTGTTCAATTTAAGTTTTTATTAAGTCATCATCTCCCTGGCCTTATCCCATACATTGTTGGGGTCGGCACTTGATTCAACCCGATGTGGCTCCATGTTAGTCGCAGTCAACTTATTAACTCCTTGTCCGTTATGTGCGCCTGGTACTTCGTGTACCATATCATCATCTCCCTGGCCTTATCCCATACATTGTTGGGGACGGCACTTGATTCAACCCGATGTGGCTCCATGTTAGTCGCAATCAACTTATTAACTCCTTGTCCGTTATGTGCGCCTGGTACTTCGTGTACCATATCATCATCTCCCTGGCCTTATCCCATACATTGTTGGGGTCGGCACTTGAATCAACCCGATGTGGCTCCATGTTAGTCGCAATCAACTTATTAACTCCTTGTCCGTTATGTACGCCTGGTACTTCGTGTACCATATCATCATCGTCCATGGCCTTATGTATGGGACATTGTTGGGGTCGGCACTTGATTCAACCCGATGTGGCTGATCACCTGATTTTCATACGAAGCGACTGGCGCCAGACCTTCGTAACCCTTTAACGAGGAAAATCTGTGATCTGGTTTAAGCCTGTTGTCAGACTATTTTAAGCCTCCGACTGACCTGTAACGATTGCCAAGGAGAGAACTCGGGCGGTCATCCAATCCAATTACTGGCAAAGGTTGCTTAACTTCGCTGATCGAATGATATGCGCAATAGCAACTGTGCCGCTGTGCTCTTTTCCTTTTAGGTGCTTTTAAGTTATTTTCTATAGTATATGTATATAAAAGGAACAGTTGTCTTCTAGAAGTTGTAGTGTTTTATGAATATAGCACTATGTTGAATAACTCTACGTTACCGCTGATGTGTATGCAAAAATAAGGTCTTGATATGGTCAACTTTGAACATCAATTACTCGATAACGGAAGAAGATATTTTTGTCATAATAATTGTGTTTGCTTCCTAAAATTATACCCTATCACATATTTTAACAGCTGTCCTATTTTCCCCGACATCCTGTATATGTCTATCTATCCAATTGCGTACTCAAAACTTACTAAGCGGTATGGTAAAAGGTGAAATAACGTTGTGGAATGTTGTGTTCAGGTATCAGGCCTAGCATCAGCCTTCGTGGATAACATCCCACTGACAACGATGATGGTGAGGGTAACGGCCGCTTTAGCGGATCCCAACGGCTTGGCTTTGCCGCTGGCGCCGCTAGCTTGGGCCCTCAGCTTCGGCGCGTGTCTCGGAGGTTAGGTATATTTTGTATAAAGCTGCCTACGATGGATCCGTGGTGGCTGTGGGCTTTGAGCAGTCGCCTGCTACGCTAGCGATGAAAGTTCTAATCCCAGCGGGGCCTGTACCAATGAGTTTTTCTAAAGCTCATGTGCAGTGATTTCACACCACGTATTTTACGGTGAAGGAAAACATCGTGAGGAACCCTGGATATGTTTGAGAAGTAATTCAAAAACGTACAGTATTAGATTTTTATGCATAAAACATGGTTATATTCTAAATTCTTAAAAATGGTCAGGAAAAACAAGAACACGGGACGGGCCTCGAACCCACGACCTCTGCAAACCGTGCAGGCGACTGAACAAACCCCATGGCCACCACGGCTGTTATAACACCTGCTTAAAGTAATGTTTTCACAGGCAATGGCACGCTTATTGGAGCAAGCGCAAACGTGGTCTGCGCAGGAGTGGCTGAACAGCATGGCTACAGGTTCACATTCCTGCAGTTCTTAAAGATTGGTTTTCCCATCATGATTGGAAATCTACTAGTGGCTTCAGCATACCTATTATTCTGTCACTGTCTTTTCCAATGGCACTAAGTTTCAGCCGTCATAAGTTTTAAGCCTGTGCAGATTTGAAGCAGCGTTTCTCCACTCGCTACATACAATGCGAAGTTTGAGTACAAATACACGAGAACCTAAATCGCACGAAATTTCAAGCGAATCGTATATATACAAGTGTCCAATTAGAACAGTTGGAGCCGGTGTTCCCCAGACATGACACCCGCTTCAATGGAAGATCTTGTCTTTGCTGGGGATGACACTGATCACTCACTCTCCACACAATATATATACAAGTGTCCAACTAGAATAGTTGGAGCCGGCGTTCTCCAGACATGACACCCGCCTCAATGGAAGATTTTGTCTTTGCTGGGGATGACACTGATCACTCGCTCTCCACGCAGTATATATACAAGTGTCCAAATAGAACAGTTGGAGCCGGTGTTCCCCAGACATGACACCCGCTTCAATGGAAGATCTTGTCTTTGCTGGGGATGACACTGATCACTCACTCTCCACACAGTATATATACAGGTGTCCAACTAGAACAGTTGGAGCCGGGTTCCTCAGACATGACACCCGCCCCAATGGAAGATCTTGTCTTTGCTGGGGATGACACTGATCACTCGCTCTCCACACAGTATATATATACGAGTGTCCAACTAGAACAGTTGGAGCAGGTGTTCCCCAGACATGACACCCGCCTCAATGGAAGATCTAGTCTTTGCTGGGGATGACACTGATCACTCGCTCTCCACACAGTATATATACAAGTGTCCAACTAGAATAGTTGGAGCCGGTGTTCACTAGACGTGACACCCGCCTCAATGGAAGATCTTGTCTTTGCTGGGGATGACACTGATCACTTGCTCTCCACGCAGATTAAAGACATTCGATGGAAATTCTTTCTCAATTCACGTGATCCGAAATCGTAGTTCTATAGCACTTCAACTCAATAGGACGTTCTGGCGACGACATCTGAGCTATTCCGTTTTTTCATTGATATAATGAATACTATAATAAACCTTCAACGAATCAGTCGCTAACGCTACGGTTTCCATTACGTGAATGGAAATGTATGTGACGTCCACTGGACTTGAATGCACAGTTGTAATTTCCTGGTTTAATATTTTTGCTGAGCGCTCAAAACTTATGACGGGCTGTAGGTAATATTATATAAGTAGGTAAATATTCCAGCGGAGCCCATGCTTTACATAAGCTTTGCAGTACACTCGCACGTTGGCTCTCACAGATGTATTCACGCACGCTCCGACAGAGTACGAAGTATGGTGAGTGAGTCCGCGGGTTGTTGCAGCGCTTATGTGTGTGTAAATACACCGCTTGTATGTAAGTTGGTGCTTAGTGGAATATTTACCTAATTATGATGTATGATGATATGATATCTACATACAGATAAATAAAATTGAAGTGTCGGTTTGTAATTCTAGACTTACAGCTTTCTACTATATACTGTTTGTCTGCGTGACAACATTCCGTTGAAATGTGGCCGAACTAGCTAATTTTTAAGTAGTAATCAGTTAAGTATATGTATCTTATTCTATGATTTAAAAGAATCAATTTAAAACGATACAACTGTGATATTTGAATGCCGGCGTGGCTGTGTGTAAAGTATAATTATTTAAGAGACTCGCAATCAAATAACTACCCTGGAGTAGTTATTTTTTATACGGCGGTAATAATTCTGTAGGCCTAGACAAGTAACATTTTCTCGTGCTTGCGCTATTACAAAATTTATTCAAATGATAAATCAGTCATTTGACATATTATGTTAAAAAAAACTCGAAATATCCTTATTTGAATAGACTTTTAACAAAGTGAATAAACCCTAAGCTTTTTTAGATATAATTTTTTCTTTGTATTAATTGTGTAGGCAGATGGGTAGGCACGCCTGTATTCCCCGAAGGGGTAGGCAGAGGTGTTGTAATCACAACACCCACTTTTCACCGAAGATGATTAAGTTTCAACGTGACAGATGGTGAGTCCATCGCCGTCTCAGACACTTTACATACTTCATTGAATTACTTCTCAGAAATATGCAGGTTTCCTCACGATGTTTTCCTTCACCGTAAAGCACGTGGTGTGAAATCACTGTACATAAGTTTTTTAGAAATACTCATTGGTACAGGCCCCGCTGGGATTCGAGCTTGCGTAGCAGGTGACTGTTCAAACCTCAAGGCTACCTCGGCTCTTCACATACTTCACAAGTATGGCGAGAATAGGTGCTGCTTGTGTCATTATCGTATATCGTATGTATCGTATCTATTAGCGAAGCGTGAGGATAATGTTCCTTTGTCAACAGGGCCTGCAAGATCATGTAATTCAGATAATATGAAAGTTAATTTGTATTTTAACCTGTTTATACTTAAGGCGACAGCTTAACCACACGGTCACAGAAAACTTTTATTATTTTTATTAATTCAAATGTATTATTTACGAATAATGTACTTAGATAAGAAAGTTACAAAATAAACTTAATTGAGTTTTAATCATATTTATTTATATTATATTTTTTTCTTATCCCTTATTACAAGAAAGAACCTGGTTGAACTTTTCTCACACAAAAGAAAAAAACTTGAAATCATCTCCCTGGCCTTATCCCATACACTGTTGGGGTCGGTACTTGATTCAACCCGATGTAGCTCCGTGTTAGTCGCAATCAACTTATTAACTCCTTGTCCGGCATGTGCGGCTGGCAGGGGCGTAGCTACCGCCGTATTTGCCGTATCAATTATACGGGGGCCCCCAAAGTGTGTAAGGAAAAAGAATAAAAACTTTCTAATTTATTTTATTTCACAAATGACAAAATTCTATAAAGCAATTCCTTTTTTTCCCGCCTTAAGCGTGCGTTCAAAAGTTGGCAACACTACATCGTTATGGCGGGCTGCGGGACTTCCCCGTTTTGCTTACTTCATCTTCAACTCAGCGGGGAATCTCCGGGAATCCTTCATCGATATCGCGATGTACGTGTACGTTGTTGTACTTTGCATTGGATCTTTACCTCCATATAAGGGCCTCCAAAAAAATTTTTATACGGGGCCCCGACAAGGCACGCTACGCCACTGGCGGCTGGTACTTCGTGTACCATATCATCATCTCCCTGGCCTTATCCCATACATTGTTGGGGTCGGCACTTGATTCAAATCGATGTGGCTCCATGTTAGTCGCAATCAACTTATTAACTCCTTGTCCGTTATGTGCGCCTGGTGCTTCGTGTATCATCGTCCCTGGCCTTATCCCATACACTTGATTAGAGTAACTTAAGCTACTTTAATTTCAAAAAAACATTTAGGGATTACATTAAATCTACGAGGGTGAAGCCGCAGGGCAAAGTTAGTTTAAAATAGAATAAAAAAACAGAAAATTTCTAGCTTAGTCACATCCAGGCCTATTTCAAAACTGTCACGGTGGGTGCGATTTCAATTTCATATACAAAAGTGCCAAATGAAATTACCCTTTTCTTCTAACTAGCCATTACGTCCATAAAGGTCTATTTATTCATCAATTTATTTACTTCACAATACGCTGGCTCTGTATATCCACAATCTTGTGTGTTAACATATCCGCCATTTTCGTATGCATTATCATCTGTTCGCTTTGCAACTACTTCAGCGTAAAGATCGTCGTGTTTCAAAACCAGTCGTTTAGTAACATTGTCGAATTCTAATTCTGCGTAATTAACTTCATTAACATCACCAACTGCTTCGTAAGTGCGTTCATTGTCGACATTAGCGTAATTCCCATCAGGTTTCTTACGATACATTTTAGGAATAGGTTTCGAGTAAAGATCTTCTATGTTGTTCTGGTAAACATGACCGTTGTTGCAGTAAATTGCTTCGGAGTAAGTGGGTTCCTCCCATTGGGTGGGGTGGGGTAGGATGGAGTCGTTTCTGCTTGGTAGGTTTTCGTAAGTGATGTCGTTGGTTCGGTCCTAAAACACAATTTGAGTGAGGTAATTATGCACATACACGGAATCTCTCGTTCGAAATTCTGATATCATCTATCATAATATTCCATATCCAATCTGCTGTTATAATATTTAATTGTGTTTTACCAATTTATCTTTATGCACTTTTTATGATTAAGTGCCAACTTGACAGATGGTGAGTCTATCGCCGTCTCAGGCGTAATACATACGTCATTGAATTACTTGCAGGTTTCCTCACGATGTTTTCCTCCTTCGTAAAGCAATAGGTGTGAAATCACTTGCGTCGCTGGCGTAGCCTGTGTTAGAAGTTCAAAAAAATTCAGATATTTTTAAAAAAAATCCACCGTCTTTTGCCTACCTGGTTATTCTTTTTTTTCCTCATTCTACAGTAGATGAAGCAAATCACAAACACCATGATAACAGCAGTTCCAAAGCCCACTATCAGTAGTACCCAAGGTTCAATCTCGTTCGAACCTAAAACAGAAACAGTTGAAAGAACTCAACCAGCACAGACTACTTCTCAAGAAATACATGCATACAAATATTTATTTATTTATTTACACACATCCTAAGCTTACCCCTATCATAACAGGCTTAGCCCAATGCGATATGGTAGCTAATAATAGTTATCTGCTGGTAACATATAACATATAATGCAATCTTTGTAAATTCACTCAGAGAACAGACAAACAAGTCTGCAATGTCGGCCGTATGATTAATGGTGCGCAGTGTGCGCGTGAGCGGCGCTTCGTTGAGTAGGTTGGTGTGCCCGCGCGGTAACACCAGCAGAGGCGGTCGACGACGACGCCGCACATACCCATCAGGTACTCATAGCCCCACCAGCTCTAACAATCCCGCATTGAACAATTTTCCGCGTATCAATTTATAACATAAGAAAGTCGTGGGGTTTGCAGCAAGGTAAGTACTACGCAATCGACGAGAATTTTTGCTAGCACCCTCAACAGTTGTTATATTTTGTTATATTTTATATAAGTACCCTTACCTTCAATTTGTTAATCAAACAACTGGAATTTATCTATACCTAACTAAATACTGTTGTATATACTGTATTATTGAATACTAAACAAGTACAATGTAAACCAATGTAGACCAGGTATCTCTGTTAAATATTTCCTACCATGCTCATTGTTTTATGCCAGCCTCACTAAGGCTGTCATACTAAGTATATTCATGCTTGTATTAATTGAATCATGTCACTAAATAACGCTAATATATTCCTAGATGTTTAAAAGTTCATAAAGGCGTTGTAGCCTGGGTAACAATTTTATAGACACAACTTAACGTGCAATATGAATAAGATCATATTTGAACTGTTACAATAGCCCAGCGGGGCCTGTACCAATGAGTATTTCTACAAAGGACAGGTAATTTAAGGCGTATGTATAGTACCTGAAACAGCGATACACTCACCCTCTGTAGCGTTGGCACTTAACCATCTTCGGCAAAAAGTCTTTGCCTACCCTCGGGTAATATAGACGTGACCGCTTCCCGGATTGTTCTTAGTAAAAGGAACCTTCCAAACCCGCTAACAATTATAGTTCTGTATGATCATGTCATTCTGACGATTTCTATTTAAGGAGTCACAAGGATGGACATATTATGTGATATATGATATGGCTAGATAGAGAGGGAGTGAATACAGATATGACAGCTGATAGAGAGAAATGGAAGAGAAGAACACATTGCGCTGACCCCAAATAACATGGGATTAGAACAGGTTGAGATAATTGTTGAATATTTTGAATTTTCGAACGTCAAAACTCAGAAGTTCTTATACGCTTAAACCGATAATGGCAGACCTGTACGTACCATTATCATCAAGTTTTGCGACACGAAATGATTTATTTATGAATCGAATAGTGATCGTTCTAATGGTCGACTCTCTTGATGAGTCAACGCACCGGAGGGTCTTCGTGTCTTCTAAGGCCTTCAAATGAAATGTAAGATTCACATAGGACTCATAGTCCGATTCTGTAATGCTCGCTAATTCATTGCCTTCTGGAAATAATTATCACAAATTAATACAAAGACCCATACCAATGAGTTTTTCTCAAAAATATCTACATTGATTTCTACACCTGCTATAGGTACGGTAAAGGAAAACATCATGAGGAAACCTGCATTTGTCTGAGAAGTAGCTGAGACGGCGATCGACTCACCATCTGTCAAGTTTGCACATAATCACTTTCAGTGAAAAGTGGGTGTTTTTATTACAACATCTCTACCCCTTTGGGGAATACAGGCGCGTGCACTATGTATTCATACCACTAAGGTGACTTTGGAACAAACGGCCTATCGATGGTCACCGCAGTCTATGGTCGCTTGCAATTCCAGGGAAATCATGCGCGCATTACCGGTGCGAGCATAAAGTAACAAGGCCGGTATCTTTTAAAGGTTTCCGCCTTTGAGCTTAAAGAAAGGTATAGCAAATCATCATACCCTTCAGTCCCCAGAGCAGAGCTGATAATGGAACAGGAGATCAGGTTATGCCTTTCCTCTGAGTAACTTGCTCATAGTCACAGTTAAAATAAAAGGTTTACAAATCTAGGCACAATTTGTGCAAAACACACACAGACGTGTGTATCTATGAGAAAATAAGTGGAATAAGCGTACTGACAGTAAGTCACATACAAACATTAACATTTACGTCTTGATCCCAAATTTTGTGACAGAAAATTTTGAAATCTTTAAGGTTAACAAACTTCACGCTCAATAAAATATAGGCCTAGTTTCCTTACTGGTTGTAAATATTATATTTATACTGTGACTAAATCCTCTAAATTAAATTCGCTTACCATCAGATATCCATGACAGCTTAGCTCTATTCCTGCTATATTTTGTACAGAACAAATTGAGGTCTTCGTCTTCAGAATATTCATAGTTAATATTAACTGAATCTTTCGTCGATTTGTATACTGCAGTAATGTTGGCCTTGGATAGGCCAGTTACATATAAATCTGTAAATAACATGCTATTTTTTAATCCTACAGAGGTGGCACAAACGCGCAGTCCACCTGATGGTAAGCGGCCACTACAACCTATGAACGTGACCAACACCAGAATGACTCACGCATTACCTGAATAAATAATAATGGCTAGGGCGATGGCTGACATTCTCGTCATACTTGTGAACAGGTGCTGCTTGTGGGGGGCTGGTCATCTCAAACTGCACGATCAATCGTAGTATTTATTTTTTTATATCGACTTTTGCGCACTAGAACTGTGTCCATGTTTTTTTATGATTTATATTGTATTTCTCAAAGCTGTAAAATTATTTTTTTAAAAGAGTAATTACTGATTTTCTTGCCAGGTTCTTCTCAGTAAAAGCAACCTTCCGAACCTGGCGGTATCATGTATAATCCTATGTAATCGTGTCTTTCTGACGATTTGAAAATACTTTGTAAAAAGTCTAATCGAATAAAGATATTTTTGAATTGAATTGAATTGAATACCTGATGGTAATGATAATGGTGGTGGCCGTGAGGTTTGAGCAGTCGCATGCAATGTAAGCGACGCATGCTGGAATCTAGAGTTTTTCTAAAAAGTTATGTGCAGTTATTTTACACCACGTTCTTTACGGTGAATGTAAAACATTATGAGGAAAAACCCGCAAAGGTTTTAGAAGTAATTCAAATACGTATGTATAGTGGCTGAGATCTGTTGCCATTAACCGGAAACTAATCCAGATTCCGAACTGCTACTGAGAAATTACTGATGGAAAATCTCAATAACATTTTGCTTGACCCCAGGGGATCGGGCCCAGAACCTCGTGTTCCGAAGTTGCGCTTGTAACCACTATACCATCGTGGTTGTCTAGTATTTAAAAAAAGTAAAGAGGGCCAGCTACGATCGCTTAAGCAGTGCGTATTAAGAGCTTCTAAGCTTTGATGTTTCTAAAGCTTAGAAGTTTTTATTACACTCTGCTTAAACCGATGATGGTAGGCCCTAAGGTGTCTTTACTCACCGTCATTATCTTGAACAAATAAGATCTCAACTTTTTCGACGACCGCCGCATTAGTAGCAGTAATTAATGAACACGTGGTGATCTCATCATTCTTCAAATTTGCCAGATTCAAGGTTACAGACGTGTCCTGTGTATCACGAGCGTTGATGCCTTCAGCTGCGGAAAGTAAAGGGGCTGATGGAAGCTAGTGTGATTGGTAGGACACTCTCATAGCACGATTTAGAGTGAATTAGCGAGTAGCGCCATCTATGTAATAAGCAGAGAAGCTCTGCTACAGGTATATATTAACCACAGTATGAATATACGCAGAAAGGAATCTAAGAACAAATCGTTTAAAACGACCACACTGAGACAGAGGCGCACATCTACAAGATTATAATCAGAATGTCAGAAGCGTTAATAAGGCGTGTCATCATGTCCAGTCACGTCATTCATCGACTTTTATAAAAACTTCAAACGACCTACCCTTTCGGGGAATACAGGCGTGAGCATATGTATGTATGTAAAAAGGCATATATTAATTGATGCTTATAAAGCTCATACTTGTAATAACTTAGGGATAGATGTACTTACGGTCAATCCAAGTCTGAATTAAGTAATGATTGTTATTTTTATTTCGGCACTGTAGTATTGCATTGTTATCACCAGCTCTAAACTTATGTCTGTATGTGTAGAGATTTGGCATTGATTTGGAGGCATGCGGGTGGACTATCAGATCGTCTATATACACCTCCAAGGAGTCTGCAACGAGGGAAACATTGAAAGATAAAATAATGGCTGTGCCGTATAGATTTCATTTCATGGATGGGTTATTCGCAAAACCCTATTATTAAAAAAACTCTTTTATTTTTATTAATATAATCAATAAATGGTACTAAAACTAATTACAAGTAGAAGACTTGGCCCAAATCGGTGTCTCTCGGGATCGTGCCAAGAAGGCTGGCAGCATTGCCACGTTGAATAGCAATGCTGATTGAGAAAAGCCCCAGCCCGCTTGTCACGAGAACTTCTACCAGACGACTTGCAACCTCATTGAAATGTTGATGAGCATCTGGACCCCAAGGCCCCAGAGAGGGCAACCGCTTGAATCATCAGTGTTAAAATCGTATGTACAGCACCTGAAGTTGTAGAAGCTCGTGGTACAGTTGCTATTGTGCATATCATTCGATCAGCGAAGTTAAGTAATCCTAACACTAACCAGTAATTGGATGGGTGACCGCCCGAGTTCCCTCCGTGAATCGGAGAGCACGTTAAGCCGTCGGTCTCGGTTGCCAATTTATCATCTTTGGCGTAAAATTGTCTGACAACTGGTTTAACCCAGATCGCAGATTTTCTTCGTCAAAGGGGTTACGAAGGTGTGATGACAGTCGCTTCTTATAAAAATCAGGTGATCAGTCACATCGGGTTGAATCAAGTGCCGACCCCAACAATGTATGGGATAAGGCCAGGGCGATGATGATATGGTACACGAAGTACCAGGCGCACATAACGGACATGGAGTAAATAAGTTGATTGCGACTAACATGGAGCCACATCGGGTTGAATCAAGTGCCGACCACAACAATGTATGGGATAAGGCCAGGGAGATGATGATATGGTACACGAAGTACCAGGCGCACATAACGGACAAGGAGTTAATAAGTTGATTGCGACTAACATGGAGCCACATAGGGTTGAATCAAGTGCCGACCCCAACAATGTATGGGATAAGGCCAGGGAGATGATGAGTACCTGAAACGGCGCTAGACTCACCATTTGTCACTTAAACAGCTTCGGTGAAAAGTGTGCGTTGTTATTGCAACACCTCTTACCCCTGAGAGAATACATGCGTTAATATGTATGTTAAATTCTGTCCAGTCGATTTAGAGATTAGCTGGGACAAGCAAACATACAGACAAAGTGAGAAAAATAAAACATAAGTGTTTTTGTGGCAGTTGCATCAAAGACGAAATGTAAAAAGATGCTCACTATTAGTATGAGCACTTTGCAGATGGAACATCAGTTTAGTTTCCTCTCGACCATAATATGTTGTAATACAGTGGACGTAGCTGTTGTCTGAAGTCTTCGTCAGCTTCAGTTTCAGGTTTACAGGTTTCACGTCTAATGCCCCCGTGCTAAGGACGAGGTCTCCTGAAAATTTACAGTTTCATGTTGATCATAAATTTACGTTACACGTCAGTCGGAGGCCTAAGAAAGTCTGACAACTGATCTGGGGCTCGTGGCACAGTAGATATTGCTTATGTCATTTGATCAGTGAAGTCAAGCAACCCCTATCCAAGCCAGTAGTTTGGATGGGTGACCTCTAGAGTTCCCCCCGTGCCTTGGAAAGCTAGTTAGGTAGTCGGTTCTGGTTGCCAAATTCGCATCTTTGGTATTAAATAAATAATAAATTTGATACCTATTCTCTCACCGGTTTAGAATACTGGCATTGTCTTAACACAAATATTTATCCCAGCAGGATTCAAACCCAACGCCTCTGGCTTTGCAGGCGAGACTACTGGCCACGCGGATATCAGTGAATTTAAAGGTACCTGAGGCAGTGTAGTACTCGAGCTGGGCAGGGCTGCCAACATCATTGGTGCAGTCAATGTCCACGATCTCTCCGTCTATGAAGGTGTAGTGCGCCGGCGCGAGAGCCGTCTTTTGAACATCCTTTATATTCACGCCGTTCACTAACACATAGGCAGTATCTAGAATATTATGAAGTAATTTCATTCAAGTAATTTTATTTTCTGCTTTTGAAAGCAGATTTCTTTAAAAAAATGTACACGCGATTGTTACTCATAACCCAATTGTAAAAATAACTGCACGGGGAGCCTGTAATCTTGCTTTGCCAAAATATTTTAAAATTAAGAAGGGGAGCTATGGTACTCGTCGGACTTGAACCGTCGCCTGTTACGCAAATTCGAATCCCAGCGGCCTATATCAAACAGTTTTTCTAAAAACTTAAGTCAATGATATCGCACCAAGAGCTTTACGGTGAAAAGAAAACATCGTAAAGAAACCTTCATATTATGTCTGAGAAGAAATTCAAAGGCGTATGTATAGTTCCTGAGAAGGCCAGACTCGTCTCTTTCATATTGGCACATCTTGGGTGAAAAGTGGGTGCTATTATTACAACACTTCTGCCTACCCCTTTAGGGAATACAGACGCATATCTATTTCATGTTGAATTTAAAAATACATAATATAATGATTTAAATATTATATTTATTTGCATGACACATATTTATATTGTGAATTCTTAAAAATGGTAAAAAAAAAACAAGAACACGAAGCGGGAATCGAACCCAAGACCTTTGCAAACCGTGCAATTGCTCTGCCTACTGAGCTACTTGTGATCCTACTTGTGGTCTCGGTGACTCGAAGTCGTGGGTTCGAGTCCCGCCTCGTGTTCGTATTCTTTTTGACCATTCTCAGGAATATATTGAATTACTTTGGTTCAAATGGTTTACGGGAAAGTCGCAGTTTACAAGTACCCTCGGGAGTCTGAAAGAGCATCTCCATTTCTTGCTCATCGATGTCAAGTTTTGAACCTGAAACAGAGCTTCTATTGAAATCATATAATCAGGCGTGGTCATCTCAAGCTACACAATTATACGATAAATTGTAAAAAAATATTTTTGATAAGAGTAATAACTGAGTTTCTTGCCAGGTTCTTCTCAGTAAAAGCAACCTTCCGAACCTGGCGGTAGATTTATAATCCCGTGTAATCGTGTTGTTCTGACGATTTGAAATTACTTGAATTGAATTGAATTTTGCATCGGTACCATATTTGGAGGTCAATATGCTCATTGAATACAACATAGATAAATTATCAAATAGCCAGCGGATGGCACGCGGTTTCATCCGCGTAGTTCTTGTTCCCGTGGGAGTACGGAGATAAAATATAGCCTATATTACTCGCTGATAATTTAGCTATCCATTGCTGAAAGAATTTTTAAAATCGGTCCAGTAGTTTCGGAGACTATTCAATACAAACATACTTACATACAAATCTTTCCTCTTTATAATAGTAGTATAGAATATACTCACCCGCAGTTTTAATGGATTCCCGCCCGGATTTAATTCATGGAGTGTCAACTGATGTGACTTGTCTGTCGATGTGTAGCAGCTGAAATATAGAACAATACTTCTCAGACATATGCAGGTTTCCTCACGAAGTTTTCTTTCACCGTAAAGCATTTATAGGCTGCCGTAGCTAACCATCAGGTATTATTTATAAGGAAGTCATCGCGCGAGTTCCACCCTTGGTGTTGGTCACGTTCATAGGCTGCTGTAGCTTACCATCAAGTATTATTTATAAGGTAGTCATCGCGCGAGTTCCACCCTTGGTGTTGGTCACGTTCATAAGCTGCAGTAGCATACCATCAGGTATTATTTATAAGGTAGTCAACGCGCGAGTGCCACCCTTGGTGTTGGTCACGTTCATAGGCTGCAGTAGCTTACCATCAGGTATTATTTATAAGGCAGTCAACGCGCGAGTGCCACCCTTAGTGTTGGTCACGTTCATAGGCTGCAGTAGCTTACCATGAGGCAGCCTTTAGACAGTATGTAAACTTACTTGACACTTGAAAACGTAAGATTAGTATAATGTATCTCTATGATCAAATTTTGCCCAAATGTCATGTTTAATTCATGATATTCGCATTGTAATGTTGGATTCTTTGTCATATTCAGCACGAACACTGGATCGCCTGAAATAATGAAGTAATTTTTGGGTTTTTTTTAAATATGCTCTCGCCATCCCATAAACTAAGGGTCCCCGTAGGGGTAAGCTGACTAGTTGTTATGACAGAGGGTGAGTCTATCGCCGACTCAGGCATAAAACATAATTATTATGTCTTTGAATTACTTCTCAGACGTATGCAGGTTTCCTCACGATGTTTTCCTTCACTTCCTTAAAATCATTAGTACAAGCCCCGCAGGGATCCGCAGTACCGTTTTTCACCGAAAACCACCGAAAACATCGTAAGGAAGCCTGCATAAGTCTGAGAAGTAATTCAAAGACGTATGTATAGCGCCTGAGACGGCGATACTCACCATATGTCACGTTAGCAGTTAATCCTCTTATTTGAAAAGTGGGTGTTGTTATTACAACACTTCTGCCTACCTCTTCGGGGAATACAGGCGTGTGTATGTATGTAAACAGACACTTCAATTGTATTTATCTGTATAGATATAGATATTCATATTCATATATTTATTGCATTTATGTTAGTTACATGTACGATACAAAATAATCTTAATTATAATAGTATCCCAAGTAAAGCTAACATAAACCCTGTTAGGGCACAGCAACGTGAGAGGCACTATAATAATAATAATCTCCTACCGAATTTCGGTTACGGCCGCTAATCTCCACGAGAATTAGCCATGTGCGTAGGAGATATTATAGTGCAAGCGTGTGTGCAAACACAGGTGCACTCTTTATTGGGTCACTCTCATAGTGGGATGGGAGGCAATCAGACACGACCGGAGAGAGGTCAGGCGGAGGACCAACGGTGCAACGTGCTCCGAGACACGGGGGTGGAAACACACACAACTTACAAACTCCGGGCATTATATTGTGAATTTCTTGACAGAAAAACATCAATATGAATGTATGACCCGACCCGGGAATCGAACCCGGGACCTCGTGATCGGCAGGCAAACGTACTAACCACTAGGCCAGAGAGGTACTACTAGAGCTAATAATATATTTATCAATAAGTACCTAATATGTATAAAATTATATTATAACAGATAACGCAGTGTATTGAGATCCTATTCTATTTGTCCTTCTTTATATTATATACTTACTATATTTACTATTAATTACATACATACATACATATGCTCACGCATGTATTCCCCGAAGGGGTAGGCAGAGGTGTTGTTATCACAACACCCACTTTTCACCGAATTTGATTAAGTGCCAACGTGACAGATGGTGAGTCTATCGCCGTCTCAGGGCACTATACATACGTCATTGAATTACTTCTCAGAAATATGCAGGTTTCCTCACGATGTTTTCCTTCACCGTAAAGCACGTGGTGTGAAATCACTGTACATAAGTTTTTTTTTTAGAAAATCTCATTGATACAGGCCCCGCTGGGATTCGAACTTGCGTCGCTTGCGTAGCAGGCGACTGCTCTAACCCCGAGGCCACCACGGCTCTTTAATATTAATTACTTCTATATTAATAACATTTGTTATTATTTAGTTATTTATTAGATAGTAAACATTAGCTGAATCTGTGTACATGATTCTCATAAATACCTGCACTGGCTGGGAGAATTGTTGATCCGAAGATCATAACACCACAGAACACTTTGAGATACATTCCTTCTGTATAAATCACCAACTACACGCAATGTGCTTCAAATAATATTAATAGGCAATAGGGAAACAAATATATTACATTAGCCATGATTATGAACAAGTTGTGGACGACACATACATAGATACAGACGATATTTGTGATAAGGAAGCCTGGGATGTATCTTTGTCGGAAAATTATTGTAAATCCCATTGGCCCTGTACTTTTGCTACAATTAATTAATCTTAGTTTGATCTTTGCTTTGACTGGCTGGAATTTGCCATGCTCACAAATATTTGTAATATTTTAGTTATTATATTTAACAATTGAGCATTTGAACTGTGTCCATGGGCTTATATTCATGAGATATTAAATACTGTAACCAAAAACATTGTATAATATATATTTTTTTAAAAGAGTAATTGTTGAGTTTCTTGCCGGGTTCTTGTCAACAAAAGCTACCTTCCGAACCCGGTGGTAACATTTATAATCATGTATAATGTATTTTGTGTCCTTCTGACGATTTGAAAATACTTTTTAAGAAGTCCAATCAAATAAATATATTTTGAACGAGGCGTCGTGGCCTCGAGGTTTAAGCAATTCGAATCCCAGCGGGGCCGGTACCAATGAGTTACTAAGAACTTATGTGCAGTGATTTCACACCACGTACTTTACAGTGAAGGAAAACATCGTGAGCAAACCTGCATATTTCTGAGAAGTAATTCAAAGACGTATGTATAGTGCCTAAGACGGCGATGGACTCACCCTCTGTCACGTTGGCACTTAATCATATTCGGTGAAATGTGGGTGTTGTTGTTACAACACCTCTGCTTATTCCTTCGGGGACCCTTCTGCGATCGTGTGAGTATATTTATTTTATTTTATTTAACTATTTTACCCTTGGTCCGTGGGGTCGTAGCGCTATTAGGCTTTTTAAAGATATAACTAAAAGGTTAGTCGACATCACAGGAGACCGAAGAGCTGGCAGCTGCCTCGGTCAAAGAATTAGTCTTGCCATCCAAAGGGGGAATGCTGCCAGTATCTTCGGAACCTTGCCTACAGGGACTCCTTATAATAATTATATAAATATATTTCAGTTATAAAGCTTATATTTTGTTAGGTTACTGAACACAGACAGACAGAAAAAAAGTGTTTATTGCATTAAGTGAAAAGCTGATATTTTGGAATAACAAACAGACACTTTTGTAATTTTATTTATCTATATACATTAATTACAAATTCTCCCTGAATGTTATTATATTGTCATCCTATTTATTTGTTTAATAAACAATTGAATACGAGGAAAATTATATTAATTATTACTACACTAGCGACTCGCCCATGCTTTACTTAAGGGTTAAGTAAAACATACATATGCTCACGCCTGTATTCCCCGAAGGGGTAGGCAGAGGTGTTGGAGTCACAACACCCACTTTTCACCGAAAATGATTAAGTGCCAACGTGACAGATGGTGAGTCCATCGCCGTTTCAGACACTTTACATACGTCATTGAATTACTTCTCAGAAATATGCAGGTTTCCTCACGATGTTTTCCTTCACCGTAAAGCACGGGGTGTGAAATCAATGTACGTATAAGTTTTTTAGAAAAACTGCACGGGCACTTTTTTTTAAAAGTGTAATTACTGAGTGTCTTCTTCTTGCCAGGTTCTTCTCAGTAAAAGCAACCTTCCGAACCTGGTGGTAGCATGTCCGGTAGGTAATCCTGTGTAATCATGATATTCTGACGATTTGAAAGTACTTTGTTAAAAGTCTAATCAAATAAAGATATTTTGATGTGAATCTATGCAATGCGCTTGAAAACTCTTATTGCGAGGTTTAGGTTCTCATGTATTTGTCCTGGAATTCGCATTTGTTAGCGACTAGCGCCATCTATGTAGCGAGTGGATAAATACTGCTACACATATACAAGAACAGACAGATATATATTTATTTTATAGTAGTGATGATGTAACCTCAACAGCTATTTTATGTATAGTAGTAATCTAATGGATTATACGGTAATATTCCTTACATTATTCTAATACAATACTCACTCGGGTATGTCCCGAGGGAGTGGGCAGAGAGAGATATTTTATTTTATTTTTATACTGGCTTTACCACCCATTGGGACTTAGTTTTTATCACATATATATGCTCACGCCTGTATTCCCCGAAGGGGTAGGCAGAGGTGTTGTTATCACAACACCCACTTTTCACAAAAGATGATAAAGTGCCAGCGTGACAGATGGTGAGTCTATCGCCGTCTCAGGCACTATATATACGTCTTTGAATTACTTCTCAGAAATATGCAGGTTTCCTTACGATGCTTTCCTTCATCGTTAAGCACGTGGTGTGAAATCACTGTACATAAGTTTTTTAGAAAAACTCATTGGTACAGGCCCCGCTGGGATTCGAACTTGCGTCGCTTGCGTAGCAGGCGACTGCTCAAACCCCGAGGCCACAATTTCACTGCAGATAGCAAATTTTAGGAGGAGTAACTTAGACTACATTTATTTAAAAAAAAAATAGGGTTTATTTTAATCAATGCAGGCGAAACCGCAGGGTACAGCTAGCTATAAATAAAACACAGCCTTGTTATGCACGTAATTCAGAGAAGCTCGTGGCACAGTTGCTATTGCGCATATCATTCGATCAGCGAAGTTAAGCAACCCTAACCCTAGCCAGTAATTGGATGGGTGACCGCCCGAGTTCCCTCCGTGCCTCGGAGAGCACGCTAAGCCGTCGGTCCCGATTGCCAATTTATCATCTTTGGCAATCGTTACAGGTCAGTCGGAGGCCTAAAATAGTCTGACAACTGGTTTTACCCAGATCACAGATTTTCCTCGTCAAAGGGGTTGCGAAGGTCAGATGGCAGTCGCTTCGTATAAAAATCAGGTGATCAGCCACATCGGGTTGAAGCAAGTGCCGACCCCAACGATGTATGGGATAAGGCCAGGGAGATGATGATATGGTACACGAAGTACCAGGCGCACATAACGGACAAGGAGTTAATAAGTTGATTGCGACTAACATGGAGCCAGATCGGGTTGAATCAAGTGCCGACCCCAACAATGTATGGGATAAGGCCAGGGAGATGATGATATGGTACACGAAGTACCAGGCGCACATAACGGACAAGGAGTTAATAAGTTGATTGCGACTAACATGCAGCCACATCGGGTTGAATAAAGTGCCGACCCCGACAATGTATGGGATAAGGCCAGGGAGATGATGATGATTTGAGTCATTAATCATATAATTTATTTAAAATCACAAAATATACGTCGTTTAAGATATCATTTATTATTAAGAGGTTCACAATACGCGGGCTCTGCATATTCGCCGTCGTGTGTGTTCACATATCGGCTGTTGTCGAACACATTGTCGTACTTGGTACTCTTCACTCCAACCACCTCTGAGTACAACGTGTCTTCACCCGCCCCTGTCGGTCTGTTTGTCCCCACACCCTTGGCAAACGAAACTTCTACATAATTCAATTCCTTCACACCACCGACTGTTATTTGGTCTTGTATATTAGCATACTCTCCTTCAGGTTTCTTGTTTGGATTTATATGAGGTGAAGGTTTCGTGGTATTGTTCATGTTATTCTGGTAGAGAGGTTCGCAGCTCGCTCCTGGTCGTTGCTTGTGACTGACTTCGGTGTAAGTGGGCTCCTCCCACTGGCTCGGGTGGGGTAAGCTGGAGTTACGGCTGGATAGATTCTCGTAGTTCTCGCAAACGCCTTGCCTCTAAAATTAAGTGCAATCGAAAGTTTGGTTTCATGTCTACATACATATGATCACGCCTATATTTAGTAGGCAGAGGTGTTATAATAACTACACCCACTTTTCACCCAATATGATTAAGTAACGTGACACAAATGGTGAATCTATCGCCATCTCAGGCACTATACATACGTTTTTGAATTACTTCTCAGATATATATGCAGGTTGAGGTTGCCTAACGAAGTTTTTCTTCACACTAAAGCACGCGGTGAAATCACTGCACATACGTTTTTAAAAATTATTGGTTAAGGCCTCGCTGGGATTTGAACTTGTGTCACTTGCATAGCAAGACACTGCTCAAACCCCACGGTCACTACGGACTTTCAACAAAGACGTCAACTACATAACATTGAATAACGCGACAACGCTCAGAGAGATAGATGTTATGTATGTACACTAGCACCACCTGTCGGCTTAACTATGAAATACCACTGTCTAACTCCTGAAGTTAATACAGGGTGTCGGGGAAAATAGGACAGCTGTTAAAATATGTTATAGGGTATAATTTTAGGCAGCAAATAAATTTATAATGACAAAAATATCTTCTTCTATTTTCGAGTAATTGACGTTCGAAGTTGACCATATCAAGACCTTATTTTCGCATAAAAATCAGAGGTAACGCAGAGCTATTCACGTGAAATCTAACTGTGTTTTTATTTTTTATCTGCCTCTAATGGTTCCTGAAATAATCCCATAAATCCATTTTTCGTAACCATTAAAGTTCTCCTTAATTTAACAAGTTTAATTACCGCTTACGTAATGTAGGTAAACGCGGCCGCGCGTTCATTCAATCGCTTAAGGTCGCGAGCTCTTCGGCCCTTAGCAACCATAGCCTATAACTACGTTATCATTGGAGCTAGATATTTTACGATTTCAACATAGTGATATATTCACAAAACCCTACAACTTCTAGAAAACAATTGTTCCATTTTCTCCAAAACCCAGTACACCTTAAATAGTCGTTGGTAACCATATATTTTTTGTTGCTGCCTACCTGTCTGAGCTTCACCCTCACCCTGCACCACATAAAGCAGCTGACAGACACGATGCTGACGAGTGCAGCACAGCCCGCGACCACCACGACCGTGGGGTCAGTATTAAAACCGACTCCTGGAACAGCTGTTTTTAGATAAAGACGGATTATTCCAGATTCACCAGTACGAAGGTATTTAGATGGCAACCCTGAATATGACCAAATATATGCTCACGCCTGTATTCCCCGAAGGGGTAGGCAGAGGTGTTGTAACAACACCCACATTTCACCGAATATGATCAAGTGCCACGTGACAGAGGGTGAGTCCATCGCCGTCTCAGGCACTATACATACGTCTTTGAATTACTTCTCAGACATATGCAGGTTTCCTCACGATGTTTTCCTTCACCTTAAAGCACGTGGTGTGAAATAACTGCGTAGCAGGCGACTGCTCTAACCCCAAGGCCACCACGGCTTCCAGACGACCAGAAACCTACCCAAATGTGATAACCATCCTGTCCGTATCTCATTTTTCTTTGCGGTCCACGCAATGTAATCTTCTCTTCTATTCTTCTCTATCAGAAATCATATCTGTATTCACTCCCTTTCTAGCGATATTATCTTTCGCACAATCCAACCAACAAATTCTTAAATCTTGCTCTCCCTTTCAACCTGACCAACCTTCACAGACCTCGTAAACTTCCCTCGCATCTCATTTGCAACAATACTCTAAGGCCCCTAAAACTTATTTCGTTTAACGCACACAAAATATACCTATAATTGAGCTAAAGCTACAAATCCCCCTTTTTTTCGGGTCCCTTACTGCCCAAGGGGGCGTTATCGCTTATTCATCGGCTCCAACATTTGACCGTGAGATCCTGATAAGCTATGCTTCTCAAGAACGCAATAAATACCTTCGTCTTTTAATTTCTGCGGTGCAGTAGTCTTGTACGTGAATTGAATAGTGATTTGTCTCACGATTGAGTCCTCTGATGTTTCAGCACACCTTAGAGTGGAGTTGTCATACATAGGCATCAGTTTGAAAGTCAAATTACTGCTGTATCTGTTGGACGTATATGAAGGTTCGGAGCTGCTTTGCAGCACATCTGGAAAATTAAGAAGTAATACGACACTCAAGGTCTTGCTTGCTATCAGGTATTATTTACAAGGTAGTCAACATGCGAGTGCCACGTTGGTGTTGGTCTCTTTCAGCTCACACAATAGCCAGGGTCTAAGAATATGGGTATGGTATCCCCTGCCTATCGTAAGAGGTGACTAAAAGGGGGCCGGAGCGCCTACTGGTGGTGGTCGGGGTGGGAGCTTTGACGCGGGCCCGGGAAGGTGGCTCGCGCTGCATAGTGAGGTCTCTAGGGGCGGCGTCACAGCTGCCCCGGGGATGTGCCCCGGCAAAGTGTGAGGGGACACCGGTGCGTTCTATCAGAGTACCCGGAGTCCCCCCTGAGCAATGAGGATGGCCACCGGGGGGGTTTTAGTGCGGTAAAATCCCACATACCCCGATCTCTCAGGGTGGTCGGGGACCTTTTGAAGGTTTCCCCCTCGTCAACAAAAAAATAATAATAATGGTCTCGTTCAGCTATAAACTTTGTAGTACTTATGATGTCTAACACTTACCATTGAACATCCATAATAGTTGTGGTGTCCGCTGACCGCTGCGGACATGCTTTGTACATGTAAGATTCAGCTCTTCCTCTCCAGAATACTCGTACTTCATTAAAGTAGCATTGGTATTGTAGGTGTACCCAGTGATGTTGGTAATCGGTAGACCAGTTACGATGAAATCTGAAATACCTGTACGAATATCTCAAATGAATTGTTTAGTATTCCAAAAGACAGCCTTAGTAGCCGTGGGGTTTGAGCAGTCGTCTCCTACGCTAGCGGCGCAAGTTCGAATCCTACCTAATGTGCAGTGATTTCACACCTCGTGAAGGAAAACATCGTAAAGACGAATGTAAAATGTAAGATGCCAGCTTGTAGGTACTACTCACAAGGCTAATTACCGAAACGGTGGTCAGTTCTTCGACTTTCATAAGTGCCTTACCAGGTCCTGAACTTAATATAAATCATTTCAACCTCCATATATATACAAGGAATAGTACTTGAAACTAATTACAAGTAGGAAACTCTTCCCAAATCGGTGTCTCTCGGGATCGTGCCAAGAAGGCTGGCATTGCCACGTTGAATAGCAATGCTGAATCTCTTAGCGAGAAAAGCCCCAGCCTTCTTTTCACGAGAGGCTTCTACCTGAAGACCTCTTTGAAAATGTATCCCGAGTATCCCGACCCCAAGGTCCCAGAGTTTCAACCGCAACGCAGAAAATATGTATCGTGGACCAATGCAAGCATACTTCCAGCGTTTAAGTCACTTCTGGTGAGCAGCAGCAGCAGAGCTCCGTAAATGTAGCACCAATGCCAAAAACAACAGCCTGTATTGAATTTAACTGTAAAAATCACCTTCTGGTTGTGGTGTTTCACTGGTTGGTTTGTAAATAAATTGGATTGTGATTATTCTTTCAACATTCATATTATTTCTGAACTGACACTGTATCGTCGATTTGTCATGCTTAGCTTTCAACTTATATTGGACTTGAGAAGTGTATGTACTTGAAGCCAATGTAACCGGCATGATCCGTAATACGCCTGGAAAAATTAAATAAATATATAAATTATCACTGTCTCGTTGGCCTGGTAATAGCCAGGGTCTAAGAATTTGGCTATGGTATGCCTGTCGTAAGAGGCGACTAAAAAGGGGCTGGAGAGCCTGCTGGCAGTGGTTGTAGTGGGAGCCTTGACCACCAAGCCGCGGGCCCGGGAAGGTGGCAGCGCGATGTGGCTCGCTCTGCCTTGGGCAGCGAGGTCTCCAGGGGCGGTGAGTACCCAGTAATTAGAGTACCTAGAGTCCCCCCTGAAGAATGAGGATGGCCAGGGGGAGGGGGGGTTTAGTGTGGTCTCCCAGGGCGGTCGGGGACCGTTAGAAGGTTTCCTCGTCAGTAAAAAAAAAAGTGGTCGCAAAGTGTGTATGTATTTGTACTCAAACGTTGCAATTGTTAGCAAGTAGCGCCATCTATGTAGCGAGTGGAGAAACGGTGCTAAAATTCAAATTCAAAATATCTTTATCTGATTAGACTACTTACAAAGTACTTTCAAGTACACTTCTGCATATTGCCTTTATGTATATATGGACAGTGTATCTTACCATCGATTTTCCAGTCAAGTGTTTCGTTTTCCAAACCCTTGGAGCGTTTAATACAAACAAGCGTCAGCTCCTCATCATCGGAATACTCGTACTTCATGAAATAATTATTTGATTCACTAGTATATTCTTCAGTTATATTTGAACTTGGTAAACCAGTTATATAGAAATCTGCAAAAGATAGAATTGGTAAGTGGACGGCAAATTTGTGAATTGACAGCGTCATTAGGGGTAATTTTCGCCGTTGAAGCTAAAGCCAAATTTTCTTTGATAACTATTACCATGTAGCCAATCCCTAAAACATGTGACGACATGACAGCCCTAACTGAAATTACGGTGGGTCGCTTATAATGCCGTAGTTGGATAGCTGGTGGAAACGTTGCTATTACGCATATCATTCGATCAGCAACGTAATGCAACCTTAAACCCAAGCCAGTAGTTGGATGGGTGACTGCCCGAATTCCCGCCGTGTTTCGGAGAGCATGCTAAGCTGTCGGTCATGGTTGCCATCGAACATCTTTGCCAATCGTTACAGGTCAGTTGAAGCCTAAGAGAATATTACAGGATTTCGAAGTTATTTAAAATCACCATCGCCAACAGTCACTTCGTATACAAATCAGGTGATCATATACATACAAATGTTCACGCCTGTATTCTCCGAAGGGATAGGCAGAGGTGATGTAATAACAACACCCACATCTCACGGAAAGAGGATTAAGTGCCAACGTGACAGATGATGAGTCTATCGACGTCTCAGGCAATATGCATACGTCTTCGAATTACTTCTCAGACATATCCAGGTTTCCTCAGAAAATCCTATTGGTACAGGTCCTGCTGGGAATCCAACTTGGGTGGCTTGCATAGCAGGCAAATGCTCAAACCCCATAGCCACCAGGTCTCTTCGTTCTTCTTGGATAACAACGTACCGCTTATGCCGTAAATAAAATATTGTTTTTGATCGTCATGAATTGTGCATTATGGTATGATCAAATGACCATCATTTGATCATTGATCAAAATTTCAAAATTCGAAATATCTTTATTCGATTAGACTTTTTATAAAGTACTTTTAAATTGTCAGAAAGACACGATAACATAGGATTATACATGCTACCGCCAGGTTCGGAAGGTTGTTTTTACTGAGAAGAACCTGTCAACTCAGTAATTACTGTGTTAAAAAAAAATTACAGCTTTGAGTAATACAATATAAATGCAAAAATATATAAGTCCATGGACACAGTTCCAGTGCAGAAAAGTTGATATAAAAAAAAAAACACTAACAATAAGTACTACGAATAATTGTGTAGCTTGAGATGACCAGCCCCCACTAGCAGCACCTGTTCACAAGTATGACGAGAATGCCAGCCATCGCCCTCCTCAACCATTATAGAGGGAAGTGAGATCATAAATCACATACATACATATGCCTCACGCCTGTATTCCCCGAAGGGGTAGGCAGAGGTGTTGTAATCACAACACCCACTTTTCACCGAAGATGATTAAGTGCCAATGTGACAGATGGTGAGTCCATCACCGTCTCAGACACTTTACATACGTCATTGAATTACTTCTCAGAAATATGCAGGTTTCCTCACGATATTTTCCTTCACCGTAAAGCATGTCGTGTGAAATCACTGTACATAAGTTTTTTAGGAAAACGTCATTGGTACAGGCCCCGCTGGGATTCGAACTTGCATCGCTTGCGTAGCAGGCGACTACTCTAACCCCGAGGCCACCACGGATCATAAACCACTGCCCGCTTAAGATTGTACTTACCAGTAAAATCAACTTCAAATTCAATATTAACAGTCTCTTCAACTACATGATTTACCGACATTAATCGACACACGACATCAAGGTTTTTTGTGAAATTACTTAATGTCAGAGACGTATTTGAATTTGTGACTGATTTCTTTTCCCCATCTGCAAAATAACCATTATATACGTATATATATGTAAAGAAACTATACTTCTTCTTCGCTCTTCTGTCGGTATACAGTGTTCTTGATGTGTTCTGTTTAACGTATAGATGTCGCTATGAGTAACGACAGCCTACATGGTTGGTTAAACAGATATTGTGTCAAGTAGACTGAACTAACATAAAAATGGAGTCGTTGGGCTAATAAAATAATATAAAGGAATTGACTAATTTAAAGAATAAACTTTAAATGTCGTTTCTTTGTTTACAGAGCGCAATTGTTTATTTCACAATTCCTACCATATTGTCTTATATATATGTACATACTGAATACATAACATCTATATACACATAAATCTATGCATATATTGTAAAGTTAAAGTGCCTTACCAGGGCCAAGTCTGAATAAATGATTTTCATCATCATTTTTATTTTCATTAAATTGAAGTGCATGTTTGTTGAAGCTTAGAACCTAAAATGGTCAGATAAAGCAAGATATATGTATATATATTATAAACATATATATTTAACTAGCATTAACAATCTGTCATTTAAAGTCCAGTCCAAAGGTGAGCCAATTCGGAACAAACAGATAGAGATTCTAGTAAGAATTACATTCGTTCACCCCGTTATTCCTCGAAGGGGTAGGCAGAGGTATTGTAATAATAACACCCACTTTTCGCCGAAAAAATATGGGATAGGGTATAATTTTAGAATTATTATTATTTTTAAAATTATTATAATAAATATGTCTACTTCAGTTTTCGAGTAATTTACGTTCAAAGTTAACCATATCTAGACCTTATTTTCGCATAAAATCAGCGGTAACGCAGAGTTTATTACATGAAATCTAACAACATTTTTAATTTTTTTTACTCCCGCTACTGGTTCCTGAAATAATCCCATAAATCATTTTTTTGTAACCATTAACGTTCTCCTTAATTTTACAAGTTTAATTACCGCGTACGTAATGTAGGTAAACGCGTCCGCGCGTTCATTCAATCGCTTAAGGCCGCGAGCTCTTCGGCCCTTAGCAACCATAGCCTATAACTACGTTATCGTTGGAGCTAGATATTTTACGACTTCAACATAGTGATATATTCATAAAACCCTACAACTTCTAGAAGACAATTGTTCCTTTTTCTCCGACACCTGTATACTTACTGAGATCGAGCATTAACATTAGATTATTTTTTAATTTCTTCCGGCACTCTACATCCATCGTTTCCATGGGTCGAACTCTATGAGTGTGGCTAAATGTACGTGCTATATGATACATACGTAGTACATGAATTGGGGAATTATTTATGAACACTGCGATGGTATCTGAAAAATATAAAAAAAATACTTATATCAGACTACAGGTAAATAAATGAATATCTGCTCATCAACTTTTCAAAGAGGTTGCACGTCATCTGGTAGAAGCTTCTCGTGACAAGCGGGCTGGGGTTACCTCGCTCAGAGAATCAGCATTGCTATTCAACGTGGCAATGCTGCCAGCCTTGCCAGCCCGGAACAAAACCAAAATCAACATTTTGAAATTACAATTTTTTTTAAATTGTATAACATATATACATACATATGCTCACGCCTGTATTCCCCGAAGGGGTAGGCAGAGCTGTTGAAATCACAACAACCACTTTTCACCGAAGATAATTAACTGCCAACGTGACAGATTGTGAGTCCATCGCCGTCTCAGACACTTTACATACGTCATTGAATTACTTATCAGAAATATGTAGGTTTCCTCACGATGTTTTCCTTCACCGTAAAGTACGTGGTGTGAAATCACAGGCCCCGCTGGGATTCGAACTTGCGTCGCTTACGCACAGGCGACTGCTCAAACCTCAAGGACACCACGGCTTCTAGTTGTATTATATTATTAAAATAATATATATATATATATAAATAATATATATATAAAATAAAATAATATGTTAGTGAGGTAAAAATCCCACATACCCCGATCTGCCTCTCCCAGGGCGGTCGGGGACCTTTTGAAGGTTTCCCCCTCGTCAGCAAAAAAATAAAAGCGTATGACTTCATAAAACTTACTTCGTTCGTCTGTAGTCTTCATACGGAAGGACATTTGGGTTTTTTCAAGTTGCAACACACCAGAAAAACATACCACGTAGCTATCTTCGGATGTCTTCCCCAATTTCAATCTGACTGTTGCTGTTTCATATATCCTTACTGTTGCTAACACGAGTTCGTCTGGAAATAAAAACGCTTTTATGATAAATCTATACAGTTAAATAAAATTGAAGCGTCTATTAGAATATATTACAAGGAACAGTACTAAAAACTGATTACAAGTAGTAAACTTGGCCCAAATCGGTGTCTCTCGGGATCGTGCCAAGAAGGCTGGCAGCATTGCCACGTTGAATAGCAATGCTGATTCTCTGAGCGAGAAAAGCCCCAGCCCGCTTGTCACGAGAAGCTTCTACCAGACGACGAGCAACCTCTTTGAAAAGTTGATGAGCATCTGGACCCCAAGACCCCAGAGTTTCAATCGCAAACGCAGAAAATATGTATCCTTGACCAATGCAAGCATATTTCCGGCGCTTGAGTTGTTACTAAATGCATATCTGTCTGTCTGTCTGATTGTTCCGGGTAATCTCTTAAATCGCTGGGCCAATTTCAACGGGACTTTCACTGGCAGATAGCTCATGTAACTAAGGCTTAACTACTTTAAAAAAAAACATTTTGGGTTCCGCGGGAATCAAATTAAATGTACGCGAGTGAATCCGCAAAGCACAGCTAGTATATCTCATTGGTTTAATAACTGCCGTGATGTCCGTAGGGTTTGAACAGTCGCCTGCTACGCTAGCGATTCACGTTCAAATCCCAGCGGAGCCTGTAACAATAAGTTTTTCTAAAAAACTTATGTACAGTGATTTCACACCACGTACTTTTTGAATTACTTCTCAGACATATGCAGGTTTCCTCACGATGTTTTCTTTAACCGTAAAGCACGTGGTGTGAAATAACTGCACATAAGTTTTTTGAAAAACTTATTGTTACAGGCCCCACTGGGATTCGAACTAAGCGTAGCAGGCGACTGCCCAAACCTCAAGGCCACCATGGCTCTTGTTGTTACCTTCGTGGACCCTTCCGGGATTAATTTATGTACTTGCCTGAGTTCGTGTAGTATTTTAATTGCGAGTAATCTCCCTTAGAAAAGCAAGTTACATTGACAATTTCTTCATTTACAAAAGGATAATGGCCGGGATTGTACGATTCATGTATCTTCATGCTGTTCACAAAGATCTGTCCGGGATCTGCAGAAAAAAGAAATAATAAAGACCTAGGGAATAAGAGCATAACTGGTTACCTTCACCTTACAGAAGACATCCCTCCGGGGTTTATACTAATGAGTTATCCTAATAAAAGCCGTGGTGGACGTGGGGTTAGAGCAGTCGCTTGCTACGCTAGCGACGCAAGTTCGAATCCCAGCGGGGCCTGTACCAATGAGTTTTTCTAAAAAAAATATGTGCAGTTATTTCACACCACATACTTCTGAAATCTGCATATATATGTCTGAGAAGTAATTCAAAGACGTATGTATAGTGCCTGAGACGGCGATGGACTCACCATCTGTCACGTTGGCACTTTAATCATGTTAGGTGAAAAGTGGGTGTTGTGATTACAACACCTCTGCCTACCCCTACGGGGAATACAGGCGTGAGGATATGTATGTTGTCTTAAAAAATTTATGTGCACTAATTTCGCTTGAGACGGCGACAGACTCACCATCTGTCACGTTGGCACTTAATCTTCGCTGAAAAGTGGGTGTTGTTATTACAACACCTCTACCTACCACTTCGGGGAATACAGAATTAAAATACATACATACATATGTTGTATGTATGTATTTTAATAATATATCTAGGTACCATACCTTTGCCTCCACATTCCGACACTAAACACAGGGTCTGCAGCAACAATACACTCACAGTCACCTGATACAACATTATATAACACCATGTATTATGTACAGAGCACAATCCCTCGCCACTGCGATAAATGTCACTTATTATGACTGATTCAACTATTATCAACCATAGGATGACCATGCGTTGAAAAGTAAATTAATTCTATAAATTAGTTTTGAATTTGAGGTATAATGCTTCTCGAGGCATCTTTACATAAAAAAATTTACATCTAAGAGGTTTGGTGTCAAAATGAAAAAGCGTTTGCTGTGTATTCTAAATCAGAATCCTTACTATAAAGTTCGTTTGTATTACAGGGGCCCAACTGCGTGCTCTTATTGCATCATTATTACACTATTTAAAAATGTTTATTATGTAAAAGCTAAAAACTAATTACAAGTAGAAAACTTGGCCCAAATCGGTGTCTCTCGGGATCGTGCCAAGAAGGCTGGCAGCATTGTCACGTTGAATAGCAATGCTGATTCTCTGAGCGAGGTAAGCCCAGCCCGCTTTTCACGAGAGACTTCTACCAGACGACGTGCAACCTCTTTGAAAAGTTGATGAGCCCAAGGCCCCAGAGTTTCAACCGCAAACGCAGAAAATATGTATCCTTGACCAATGCAAGCATATTTCCGGCGCTTGAGGCACTCCTGCTGAACAGCAGCAGCGCCGGCCGCCATAGCAGTGCTGGGGAGATGGGACGGAGCCATTATTACAGCTGTGTGACAGTGACGGACGTAAACACGTCAAATATATCTGTCTCATTATAAGAATAAAACTTTCATGGCAATAAGATGATAGCCCCTATAACGCGCATATGTCTGAGAAGTAATTCAAAGACGTATGTATAGTGCCTGAGACGGACTCCTATCACGTTGGCACTTAATCATATACGGTGAAATGTGGGTGTTGTTACAACACCTCTGTTTACCCCTTCGGAGACCCTTCTGGGATGGCTTGAGCATATTTTTTTAAATAATATTTGTCCAAAATATATCGAAGGGTAATTTTAATAACAATCCAATGTTAAATTGAATTCATGGACACTATTCGTTCATGATATAATACTCAAAACCTAATTATCCTCATTCTCGTGTCTGTAAATATTGTTGCTTGAATAATTATAATTTCACTAGCTGTGCCCCGGGGTTTTACACGCATATATTTCATGGGTGACCTGCGGAATACTAATATATTTTAAATAAAATTAACATTAGCTATCTATCAGTGAATGTCCCGTTAAAATAGTTCCAGAAAGAGACACCCAATAGCCAGGGTCTAAGAAGATGGCTATGGTATCCCCTGCCTGTCGTAAGAGGCGACTAAAAGGGGCCCGGGAAGGTGGCATCGCGATGTGGCTCGCGCTGCCTTGCACAGCGAGGTCTCTAGGGGCGGCGGGGATGTGCCCCGGCAAAGTATGGGGTGACACCGGTGCGTTCTATCAGAGTACCCGGAGTCCCCCCTGAGCACTGAGGATGGCCACCGGGTGGGTTTTAGTGCGGTGAGAATCCCACATACCCCGATCTGCCTCTCCCAGGGCGGTCGGGGACCTTTTGAAGGTTTCCCCCTCGTCAGCAAAAAAAAAAAAATGGTCCAGACAGAGAAAATGTCCAAAATTGGAATTACAAACAGACACTTGAATTTTACTTATATGTAAATATGTATAGATATCATAGTGAGCAGCATTATTCATTTACTATTAAAATGTATTTCAGTGTGGTGAGTTGTGTCGTATTTGGATTAATCTATATCTCAGCGAATGCGGGTAATTATATTATTTTATATTTATTTAAGTCAGTAACAAAAAGAAGCGCGCCTGGCCATTGATAACGGTTTGCTAGTACCTACTGTGATGTATATATACGCTCACGCTATCCCAGAAGGGTCCCCGAAGGGGTAAGCAGAGGTGTTATAACAACACCCACATTTCACCGAATATGATCAAGTGCCAACGTGACAGAGCGTGAGTCCATCGCCGTCTCAGGCTCTATACATACGTCTTTGAATTACTTCTCAGAAATATGCAGGTTTCCTCACGATGTTTTCCTTCACCGTAAAGCCCGTGGTGTGAAATCACTGTACATAAGTTTTTTTACACAAACTCATTGGTACAGGCCCCGCTGCTATAACCTCAAGGCCACCACGGCTTCTGTTGAGATATGTTTTTATTATGGGAAATAAATATGATATATTATTCAGCTTGATGAGTCGTGGATCTATTTCTTGATAATCTGTATTATACTTGTAGTAGTAAATTATTTGTCCTGGCGGGAAATAATGTGTTATTAAATGAGTAACGAGTTATTCTGAATGCTGCTTGTAGGTTGGTCATCTCGAATCCTGTCTCTGTCTCTTCTTCTTCTTATTCTTAAAGTGCCTCTCCAATTACTGAAGGTTGTCAATCAGCTCCGAACATTTGTCTCTGTCGTTAGCGCGGCGAAACAGGTCAGCGGCACTCGCAATCCCGGTCCACTCTCTGATGTTTCGTAGCCACGACTTCTTCCTACAACCAGACTTCCTTTTGCCACCTACTTCGGTCATGTCGTGGCCTAAATATGCCACTTTACTCTTTTTGACGGTCTTCAAAAGCGCCCGTTTTTGTCCAATAAGTCTCAGGACTACTTCGTTGGTCACCTTTTGAGTCCATAATATAGCCGTCATGCGCCTGTAGGCCCACATCTCGAATGCTTCTATACGTTTCCTGACGTTGTCTGTTAATACATCTATATCTATACAGATTAATAAAATTGAAGTGTCTGTATACACGGTACTGATATAAAAAAAGCAATTTTTTAAAATTCTCCTCCTGTCTTTCTGTCCCGACCTTTTTTAAATAAACTTGTAGGGGAATCCTAGTTTAAAAACATCGGAGCTTCCCATCTACGCCGCTTAAGTAGTGGACTGTATTTTATGTTAATTATTTCGTCATTCGCCGATATTGAGTGTAATTATATAAATAGACAAATACAGGGAAAAATTATACCCTAAACTCACCCCTTTGCCGCATCAGGAACCACTTTCATGAATTTATTATTACGAGCTTGTTATCGGCCGCGCGTTTTTTCGTACCCACCAAAAGTGCTTGTGTCGCCAACTTACCAACACCAATCCCAAAAAGAATGGTAGGGAGGGGAAAATATATAGATACCATAAATAATCAACTAAATTATAATGTGATGTGTATGTGTGTGTAAAATGCCGCTTTAGTAGTCTAGCTTGACATCACTATTAATACTAAACAAAACTTATCCAAAGTTACTCCTTGTAACATAAGCTATCTACCAGTGAGAGTCCCGTTACAATTGGGTCCAGCCGTTTCGGAGATTAGCCGGAACAGACAGACTGACAGAAAACATTTTTAGAAGTTTTTTTTTAAGTTAAAAACAAGTTTTCACGTTTTAGTTAAAAGCTTCAGAAAAGTTGCTGAAAGGCAAACAGACACTTGAATTTTATTTATCTGTATAGATGTATAGATAGCAAAGTCCCATCCCACTATGAGAGTGACCCAATAAAGAGTGCACCTGTGTTTGCACTCACGCCTGCACTATAATATCTCCAGTTGGCTGATGTCCGTTGAGATTAGCCGCCGTAACAGAAATTTGTCAGGAGATCTTTATCTGTGTAAAGATCAAAATCTTAAGAATAGGATTTTTTTAGAAGAGTAAATGTCGAATATCTTTACGGGTTTTTCTCAGTAAAAGCAACCTTCCAATCCTGGCGGATATGATAATCATTCAGATTTGAATGAAAATTTGAATCTAAATATATATATAACTCAAAGGTGACTGACTGACTGACTGACATAGTGATCTATCAACGCACAGCCCAAACCACTGGACGGATCGGGCTGAAATTTGGCATGCAGGTAGATGTTATGACGTAGACATCCGCTAGGAAAGGATTTTGATTAATTCTACCCCCAAGATTTTGACAATTTTAAACCGACATATAAAACTAAATACTACGCGGGTGAAACCGCCGGGCACAGCTATTTTGAACATACATTTTGACTTAATATTTCTTAAACTTTCACGATTTTCATTCATATTTAAAGTTACTCAGGACTTATAACGATAATATTTAGAAAAAAACGCATCTCGACGTCACGAACTTTAAATGAACGTTTGTATTATTTCAGAGGAACCTGTAATCGTCCTTAATGTAACCAGGATACATTCACAGGAGTTCTCATGTACTTACACTCTTGTTAATGTCATTTTCGGCGAACCACTCCAGATTCACATAAAATCAAGCAATTTCAAAGTTGAAAGTGCCAAGTAAGTGTTCCTGGGTAACATGTTTTTCTGGCCTTAGCCCGATGTAGATAGCTTTTGATCACCATAAGCTGCGGTCACGAGCTATGAGCGCTCAGTGAAACCAGACGGGATATTGTACATGTTTTTATTCGCTTCGCGCCATACATATAGACAGAGACAGAGTGACAGGCTCATAAAATAGCTACTGTTTAACGTAGTTTGATACGTAAATAAGTAGTTTCGTTTTTGTGCACAAGATGGCGCTGTACCCTTCTAAATCACGCTATTGAGATTCTCCTTTAATTACATATATTGTGTTACGTCAATATTAAATACTTGCATACATATCTCGGGTTTGCAACCGTTTTCGTAATCTATACTCGCTAGCGTCTCCGCCGAATGTTAGTATGAGAAATTGTGCAGCGACTCCCAGCGGTGACGTGAAGAACTAAAATATCTCATGCAGATATTGCGAGTGACGCTAGCGAGTATAGATTACGCGAAAACGGTGGCAAGCCCGCGATAGGGGTACAGAACTGCCCAAGTTACGGTGTTTTATTCCAACCAACCAAGATCTGAGTGCTTAGTGCGAGTTTTTTACTGATGACATCACAAGTCACCGCGTCGACGTTAACGCAGATTTGTATGGGCCCACAATAGTGTCATCTTTAGGCCGACAGACGGCGCTGTTTCGATCCTATACAAATCTGCGTTTACGTCGACGCGGTGACTTGTGACGGAGGCAATGAAAACTCACACTAAGCCTTCAGAAGGCTCCGAAAGCGCTCATGCTCGTGACGGACCCTATAAAAATATAATAGCCTTACAAGCAATAAGGTATAAATTAATCTTTTTTAGGCGTGGCAAAATAATATCTAAGGTTGCGATGAATAATGCTTTTTGGTATCTTTCAGATGTTACACATCTGAAAATGAGGAACACGAACTGAAACTTGAGATGCTGAAGAAACAGAATGCCCTGAAAATGCGGGTGAGCTAGTATATATTTTATCTACAAGGATGCCCGTTGAAGGACTTGTAGGTTATGTACAATTAAGTTAAAATTAAATTGAGAATGAAAATTATTCTGTTTAGGTCATGATAAGGGATGATATGAACGTTGAAAAATTACCACCAATTTAACTAAAAAGCATAGACAACAAAGTTTTTTAAGTTTCTACTTTCTATGTTTCAGGTGAAAAATGTTATATCGGAGAGCCTGAAATGGGTCTGTAAAATACGGATCAAATACCCAGATCGCAATATCCTCTGCTTTTTCCCAGTGAATCACATGAACCAAAGTAAATACAACCTTATTATTATTATGTGAAGAGAGCGAGTGATCAGTGTCATCCCCAACAAAGACAAGATCTTCCATTGAGGCGGGTGTCATGTCTGGGGAACATCGGCTCCAACTGTTCGAGTTGGACACTTGTATATATACTGTGTGGAGAGCGAATGATCAGTGTCATCCCCAGCAAAGACAAGATGTTCTTGTTGGACACTTGTATACACTATGTTAGGACGAGCGAAGGACGTTTTTATACACTCGATAAATCATAATTACAAATAAAAATATACCAATAAATTGCTAGATTCCTTACTGTTTGAAAATTAATATTTATACTGTGTCTCTGGGATTGGTCGCTTCATTTGCGACTATTTAAAACTTGAATGTAATATTCTAGATACTGCCTATGTGTTTGTAAACGGCGTGAATATAAAGGATGTCCAAAAGAAGACGGCTCTCACGCCGGCGCACTACACCTTCATAGACGGAGAGATCGTGGACATTGACTGCACCAATGATGTTGGCAGCCCTGCCCAGCTCGAGTACTACACCGCTTCAGGTCTCACATTCATGTTTAGTCAGTGATCCGGCCTGCATAGCCAGATTACGAGGGTTCCAATTCTGTTAGAGGACTATTAATGTAGGTTGAGAATATACGATTGTTTAGGTAATGGAAAAATTACTCTTTTAGGCCTCCGACTGATCTGTAACGATTGCCAAAGTGAAATTGTCAACTGGGACCGACGGCTTAACGTGCTCTCCGAGGCACGGAGGGAACTTGGGCGGTCACCCATCTAACTACTGGCTAGGGTTAGAGTTGCTTAGCTTCGCTGATTTAATGATAGTCAAAGTCAAAGTCAAAAATATCTTTATTCGATTAGACTTTATACAAAGCACTTTCAAATCGTCTGAATAACATAATTTACAAGATTATACATGCTACCGCCAGGTTCGGAAGGTTGCTTTTACTGAGAAGAACCTGGCAAGAAACTCAGTAATTACTCTTTACAAAAAAATATTATACAATTTTAAGAGTACAAAAATAAATCGCTTACGAAATATAAGCTGGACACAGTTCCAATGCACAAATGTCGATAAAATTATCATAATTAAAAATCTAGTAGTTCTACTTATAACTAAATGCGTAGCTTGAGATGCCCAATAGCAACTCTTACACGAGCCCCAGATCAGTGATGGGTTAAACCAGTTGTCAGGCATTCTTAGGCCTCCGACTAACCTGTAACACAAACATATGTTGGAACATGAAAATGTAAATTTTCAGGAGACCTTATCCTTAGCACGGGGGCATTAGACGTGAAGCCTGTAAACCTGAAACTGAAGCTGATGAAGTCTTCAGACAACATCTACATCCACTGTATTACAACATATTATGGTCGAGAGGAAACTAAACTGATGTTCCATCTGCAAAGTGCTCATACTAATAGTGAGCATCTTTTCCCAATTTTAACATATATACACATGATCACACCTATATTCCCCGAAGCGGTAGGCAGAGTTAATGTAATAACAACACCCTATTCACCGAATATGATGAAGTGCCATCGAGACAGATGGTGAGTCTATCGCCGTCTCAGCCACTATGGTAAGGTTTCCTTCACCGTAAAGCACGCGGTGTGAAATCACTGCACATAAAAAAACTCATTGGTTACAGGCCCCGCTGGGATTCGAACCCCAACGGCCTAACCCTTCGGGAAATACAGGCGTGAACATATGTATGAACGTAACTTATTATTATTTTTCAGATTTTTTAGACGCATTTGTAAACAGCTTGCAAGTCCACCCGCAATTAATAAAGTCAGAGATACCAACGTATGTATATAGATATAAATACAGAGCTGCTGATAATAACGCTAATTTACTGTGTCGCAAAAAATACAAGAATTATTGGTTATTGCAGACCACACAAGAAATAAATGGTGAGTATTTTATTAACAGACAAGAAAAAAATATAAGGTACTTCAAAAACACTTTTATTTATCTATAATGTCTATCTATCTACCTAAACCGGTGTATTGACACCGATGTGACTTTTCAATGACCTAGTTATATCAGCTAGACCACCTAACAATACGGTGCTTATCAATACGCGCCCACACAGTTTGGCTTCTTAGAATATCGTCGCCTGTAGACCACCGGGATATATGCTCAGACAGCATCCCGTATGATCTAAGGTAGTCTTAATTAATATTGTTAGTCTGTAAGCTATCGTCGTACATTAAACACTTGCTTTTAATTTTGCATTTGATTTTTAAAAACATACTTCGGGTCCGTCGTGTTTTAAGGACCTATTTGGATTATTTACAAAACTTTTAGAGGTATTGACATTCGGAAACACAGATCCATAGTTTATTTTTCTCATTATAATAGCATTTTAACTATTAAAAATCGACCAGATTTCGGATAACGCCATGGAAATGTTAAAAACGAAAGTTATGCCACAGCAGCACTGGAGTTATTATTATTTTTTTCACAGGAATCACCTATAATCTTAATACATATAAATCTAATGAGTTCTTGAATCTGCCAAATTTGCATAACGGAGAAATCAGTAGTTGTAGTTTAATATCTGGCATAAACGTGATGGAAACAATCAATTTTATTTTCTTCGAAGACAACACTGGTAAGTTCTGCCTACCCCGTAACTGCCTACTACTATAGGGATCACATTTCAGACCTACCAAACGATACCCCTAGGCCTTATCATTGTAGTACTTGATTCAACCCGATGTAGCTCCATGTTAGTCACTATCAACTTATTAACTCCTTGTCCGTTATGTGCGCCTGGTACTTCGTGTACCATATCATCATCTCCCTGGCCTTATCCCATATATTTTTGGGGTCAGCACTTGATTCAACCCAATGTGGCTCCATGTTAGTCGCAATCAACTTATTAACTCCTTGTCCGTTATGTGCGCCTGGTACTTCGTGTACCATATCATCATCTCCCTGGCCTTATCCCATACATTGTTGGGGTCGACACTTGATTCAACCCGACGTGGCTCCATGTTAGTCGCAATCAACTTATTAACTCCTTGTCCGTTATGTGCACCTGGTACTTCGTGTACCATATCATCATCTCCCTGGCCTTATCCCATACATTGTTGGGGTCGGCACTTGATTCAACCCGATGTAGCTCCATGTTAGTCGCAATCAACTTATTAACTCCTTGTCCGTTATGTGCGCCTGGTACTTCGTGTACCATATCATCATCTCCCTGGCCTTATCCCATACATTGTTGGGGTCGGCACTTGATTCAACCCGATGTAGCTCCATGTTAGTCGCAATCAACTTATTAACTCCTTGTCCGTTATGTGCGCCTGGTACTTCGTGTGCCATATCATCATCTCCCTGGCCTTATTCCATACATTGTTGGGGTCGGCACTTGATTCAACCCGATGTGGCTGATTCCCTATTTTTTATACGAAGCGACTGTCATCTGAGGTTCGTAACCCTTTTACGCGGAAATCTGGGTTAATGCCATTGCAGTAGTTTCACCCCACGTGCTTTACGGTGAAGGAAGACTTCGTGAGGAAACCTGCATATGTCTGAGAAGTAATTCAAAGACGTATGATTCCTGAGACGGCGATGGACTCACCCTTTGTCACGTTGGCTTAATCATATTTGGTGAAATATGGGTGTAGTTACAACACCTCTGCTTACCCCATCGGGGAGCCTTCTGGGATGGCGTGAGTATATTTATTTTATGTTAAGAGATATATATGTTTAAAAGAATCAATTAAAAAAAACTCTGTCTATTTGTATGTATGTTTATTCCAGCTAATCCCTGAAACTTGTTATTTTCAGATTTGTATATAACTGGTCTACCAAGTTCCAATATTACTGAAGAATATAAACCAACCAACGATTCATTTTTCATTAAATATGAATATCACAATGACGAGGTACTGAATATAACTTGCACTAAATACACAACTCAAAGAAATATGCTCCTGTTATGGATTTTTGATAGTAAGTATACAGGGCACCAACTATGATAGTTTTCAAATTCAAATATAAAATATATTTTTATTTGATAAGACTTTTAAATCGGGGTTACACATGCTACCACCAGATTCGGAAGGTTGCATTCACTGAGCTGGCATGAAACTCAGTAAATACTTTTTCAAAAATATTTTCAAGAATTTTGAGCAATACAAAATCAATCACAAAAATATATAAGCCCAATGAGGGCACAGTTCCAATGCACTAGCAACACGTGTCCACAAGTATGATGAGAATGCTAGCCATCGCCCTCCTCTCCTCGTTTAAGGAGGAGCTCGTGGCACAGTTGCTATTGAGCATATCATTCGATCAGCGAATTTAAGCATCCCTAAACCAAATCAGTAGTTGGATGGGTAACCGCCCGAGTACCCTCCGTGCCTCGGAGAGTACGTTATGCCGTCGGTCCCGGTTGCCAATTTAACACCTCTAGCAATCATTACAGATCAACAAGCTAAGGGAGTCGACAACTGGTTTGACCCAGATTACCAATTTTCCACGTAAAATGGGTTACGAATGGCTTCGTATAAAAATCAAGTGTTCAGCCACATCGGGTTGAATCAAGTGCTGACTGATAAGGCCAGAAAGATGATGATATGGTACACGCACATAACGGACAAGGAGTTAACTATGATACTATGAACCCTTTATATTTCAGACAAAACAATAACAGGAGAACTATGGGGGACTAGTAAGACATTGTTTTCTAATATAACGTTTAACTTGACGAGTGATCGCGACAAGTCTGTCCTGCGGTGTGTTGAGACATCAAGAGGCCAAATATTGAAACAAGTGTCTGTGCATTTCACTTATAAAGTATTTACAGATGCAATACTTAACTATGAAGGTACTCTATGAATTATTATATTTATGTTATTTTTTTTTACTGACGAGGGGAAGCCTTCAAAAGGTCCCCGACCGCACTGTGGCCATCCTCCGTGCTTAGGGGGGACTCCAGTACTCTCATAGATCACCGGGGAGGACACCCCACACTGTCGGGGCTCTTCCCTAGGGCATCTGTATCGCCGCCCCAGGAGACCTCGCTGGGCACGGCACATCGCACTACCACCTTCCCGGGCCCGCAGCTCGGTGGTCAAAGCTCCCACCCCGACCACCGCCAGCAGGCCCTCCAGCCCCCTTTTAGGCGAATAAAAGGAGGTCTTACGACAGGCAGGGGATACCATTATATACCATATTAATATAATGTTTATAACCAGTTTAACCCGCGTTATATTAACAATAATAAATATATTAAAAGAAGCGTTTATGACATACTATGGTAGTGCAGAAAAATAAGCTAGTCCGCCATCTTGGATGATCCGCCATATTGGAATTACAAATGACGCCACATAGCTAAGCAGGTATTTTATGCTACATCTATGCAGATAAATAAAATTGAAATGTATGTACGGAATTCTAATTTAACAGCTTTTCACTAAATGCATATTTCGTTATATAAGAAGAGAAAAAATATTTAAAAAAAATCTCTGTCTCTCTGTCTGTCTAACTGTTTGTTCCGACTAATCTCCTAAATGGCTGAACCAAATTTAACAGGACTTTCACTGGCAGATAACTAATTACACAAGAAGTACCTAACATAGGCTACTTTTATTGAAACAAATGATTAGGGTATCCCACCGTGCTAGTCCATTAGCAGCCCGGAATCTGGATTAGTGCTCGGCAAAAGGCTCATCCCTTATTACATGTAACTTAACCATAACCCTTTTTCGGGGAGCAGGCTTGTTAGATATATATATTTTTGGAATGATTGTAGTGATACCACTGAAAAGTTCAGAGCCAACTAGGATTGAACCTTGGGTCCTCGCGGTGGTGGGCTTTGGGACTGGTGTCATCATGGTATTTGTGATCTGCTTCATTTGCTGCAGAATGAGAAGTAAGAAGAATCAGGTAGGCAGTACTCATTAGAGTAATTATTTATTAATCCACACTTTTTCAAGTCCCCAAATTGGTAGAAAATTAAAGTCATTAAGACAGCCATTGCTAACACAGCGACTACACCCCTACTCCCCCCCTTCAGGTTGCACTGGTCCAGGAGTAGGAACACAACATTACTCTATGGTAGTATTCGGCTGCGATCTTCTGTAATGTGGAGGTGCAATTCCCAGTCGAGAAGCTCAGAATATGTAACCGGAGATTCCGTTGGATATTGAATGTACTTCTTCTCTTAAAAGGGAAGATCTTCCAGTAATCAGTGTCATCCCCAGCAAAGACAAGATCTTCCATTGAGGCGGGTGTCATGTCTGGGGAACACCGGCTCCAACTGTTCTAGTTGGACACTTGTATATACACTGTGTGGAGAGTGAGTGATCAGTGTCATCCCCAGCAAAGACAAGATCTTCCATTGAGGCGGGTGTCATGTCTGGGGAACACCGGCTCCAACTGTTCTAGTTGGACACTTGTATATACACTGTGTGTAGAGTGAGTGATCAGTGTCATCCCCAGCAAAGACAAGATCTTCCATTGAGGCGGGTGTCATGTCTGGGGAACACCGGCTCCAACTGTTCTAGTTGGACACTTGTATATATACTGCAATGCGCTCGAAAACTCTTATTGCGCGATTTAGCTTCTGATATATTTGTACTCAAACGTAACAATTGTTAGCGAGTGGCGCCATCTATGTAGCGAGTGAAGAGACTCGACACAATCTCCTCTACTTTGACTCTTAATACACAACTTTCTGTTTCAGAGCCGAGACAATGATATTAATTACGAGAATCTACCGAGCAGTAATGACACCATCCTTCCCCACCCTTCCCAATGGGAGGAATCAACTTACTCCGAAGCTATTTACAGCCAAGTCAACATGAATAGCCCTCCATATCAGAACAATTTAGACAGCATTTACTCCAAACCTATTCCAAAAATAGATCGAATTAAAAAACCCGTCGAAGGAGAGTATGCAAATATACAAAACCAGACATACGAAGCAGTAGGTGGTGTTAAGGGGTTGAATTATGTAGAAGTGTCATGTGACGAGGGTGTGGGGATAAACAGACCGACAGGGGCAGGTGAAGAGGCATTGTACGCAGAAGTGACCGAATTTAAAGGACACGATAACAAATGTATTAATGGAATCGAAAATGGCGGTTATGTTAACACTTGAATTGTTTGTGAAGTAAATAAAGATGTGAAGTTAATAAACTTAGCAGAGTAATATTCTTAATAAAATCTATATCTACACTTTATACATACAGATAATTAAAATTGAAGTGTCCGTTTGTAATTCCAAAATAACAGCTTTTCAATAAATGCATATGAAAGTATATACGGTACTGACTTAAAAAAACAAATTATCTAATTTTTCTCTGTCTCTCTGTTTGTTCCGGGTAATCTCTGAAACCGCTGGACCAATTTTTACAGGACTTTCACTGGCCGATAGCTAATGTTACAAGGAGTAAATTAGGCTACTTTTTTTTAACCTTTAGGTTTCTACATACTTATGTGACGAGAGCGAGTGATCAGTGTCATCCCCAGCAAAGACGAGATCTTCCATTGAGGCGGGTGTCATGTCTGGGGAACACCGGCTCCAAGTGTTCTAGTTGGACACTTGTATATATACTGTGTGGAGAGCGAGTGATCAGTGCCATCCCCAGCAAAGACAAGATCTTCCATTGAGGCGGGTGTCATGTCTGGAGAACACCGGCTCCACCTGTTCTAGTTAGACACTTGTATATATACCGCAATGATAAAACTCTCATAGCGCGATTTAGGTTCTCGTGCATTTGTTCAAAAACATACGATTGTTAGCGAGTAGCGCCATCTATGTAGCGAGCTGAGAAGCACTGTATAATCCACACGCGTGGGTTTACCCACTGTCTCATCTAAATAAGGATATTTTAAGACTTTTGCATTGGTGTAATCATCTCGAGCAAGGTATTGTAACCATGAATAACAACAAAATCGTACTAATATCTTATAAATGTGAAATTTGTCACTATGGTTGTATGGTCTCATTACCACATATTTTTTATTAAAAAGTTGGTATAACACCTTCAAAAAGAGAAAAACGTAATCTATTTATTTTAATTTTAATTTTAATTTATTAAATATTTTTTAATTTTAAAATTTTCTGTCTGTCTGTAATCTCTGAAACACCTCGACAAATTTTATTTTAAGGGGACTTTATTTAAAAAAAACATTTAGCCTCCGCGGGAATTGAATTAAATATACGCGGGTTAAATCACAGGGCATAGCTAGTGTGAAATAAATTACTTACTTTCGAAGTTGGTACCTAATATAGCATTAAAATCGGTATCAAACACCAACTTCAAAATATAGGTATTGATCAACTTTTCAAAGAGGTTGCACGTCGTCTGGTAGAAGCTTCTCGTGACAAGCGGGCTGGGGTTACCTCGCTCAGAGAATCAGCATTGCTATTCAACGTGGCAATGCTGCCAGCCTTCTTGGCACTTGTAATTAGTTTTTAGTTACTTATTAAATAAATATTTATTACGGTATTGATTCTTTATAACATATTTATAAGGCTATTTATAAAGCAGGAAAATATATTCAAGACTCCAAACAAATGGTCATCCTATGGTTGATAATAATTGAATCAGTCATAATAAGTGACATTTATCGCAGTGGCGAGGGATTGTGCTCTGTACATAATACATGGTGTTATATAATGTTGTATCAGGTGACTGTGAGTGTATTGTTGCTGCAGACCCTGTGTTTAGTGTCGGAATGTGAAGGCAAAGGTATAGTATCTATATATTACCAAAATACATGCATACAACATACTTTTACTTATGATCTTTGTTTGACTGGCTTGAGTTGTCATGCTCACTAAAATGCCCATGCTTGCGGCGGCGTCTGGATGACGGGTTGTCCACTTCCCTCTATGATGGTTGAGGAGGTCAATGGCTGGCATTCTCGTCATACTTGTGAACAGGTGCTGCTTGTGGGGGCTGGTCATCTCAAGCTACGCATATAGTTATTAGTAGATCTACTAGATTTTTAATTATGTTAATTTTTATCGACATTTAAGCATTTGAACTGTGCCCATGAGCTTATGTTTCTTGAATGATTTATTTTGTATTCTTAAATTTGAATAATATTTTTGAAAAGGGTATTTACAAAGTACTTTGTATAAAGTATTCCCCGAAGGGTTAGGCAGAGATGTTGTAATAACAACACACACTTTACACCGAAGGTGGTTAAATACCAACGTGATAGATGGTGAGTCTATCGCCTTCTACATACGTCTAATGATTTCCTTCACCGTAAAGCACGTGGTGTGATATCACTGTAGATATTTTTTTTTAAAAGTGTTCGAACTTGCCTCGCTTGCATAGAAGGCGACTGCTCAAACCTCAAGGCCACGACGGGTCTTTTTATAATATGAATACTGGTGTATGAATGAATTTCAGCAAATCCCGCTCGTGTACTAGTAAACAGAGCGCCCGTGACTCCTGAGGGAACTAGTAACTCTACCGTGTATCACTTCATAGAGGGCCAGTTCGCCGACATATCGTGCACCAACTCCGAAGGAAGATATTCCCAATTACAATACTTCAACTCCACAGGTAATTGATACAGTTTACCTGTCAGGGAAAATAGAACTTCGGCCCTTAGCAACCATAGCCTATAACTACGTTATCGTTGGAGCTAGATATTTTACGACTTCAACATAGTGATATATTCATAAAACCCTACAACTTCTAGAAGACAACTGTTCCTTTTTCTCCGACACCCTGTAAGCTGAAATTAAATAACATATGTGTGTGTTTTTTTAATTCCAAATAGCAGATTTTCATTAAATGCATAGGAAAGTCACATTTCACATGAAAACAACTATTTAAAATAATTTTCTCGGTCTGTCTGTCTGAAAATTCCCACGATAAAATAGTTTATAAAACTGCCCAAGGCAACGCACATGTGACACTTGGTGTTAACATTCATAGGGAAACTACAATCGTTTAAGCAGCGCCTATTAAAAACTTCTTGGCTTAGACGTTCCAAATGGTAAAAGAATTCAATCCAGTACTTTTTGAGCTAATTCGTTACAAACATACTTACAAACCATTCATCATTTATCTCCCTGGCCTTATCCCATACACTGTTGGGGTCGGCACTTGATTCAACCCGATGTGGCTCCATGTTAGTCACAATCAACTTATTAACTCCTTGTCCGTTATGTGCGCCTGGTACTTCGTGAGCCATATCATCATCTCCCTGGCCCTATCCCATACACTGTTGGGGTCGGCAATTGATTCAACCCGATATGGCTGATCACTTGATTTTTATACGAAGCAACTGCCATCTGACCTTCGCAACCCCTTTGACGAGGAAAATCTGTGATCTGGGTTAAACCAGTTGTCAGACTATTTTAGGCTTCCGACTGACCTGTAACGATTGCCAAAGATGATAAACAACCGGGACCGACGGCTTAACGTGCTCTCCGAGGCACGGAGGGAACTCAGGCGGAGGCGGGAGCTAATCCAATTAGGGTTAGGGTTGCTTAACTTCGCTGATCAAATTATATGTGCCACGAGCTCCTCTACCTACCAACCATTCGTCTTTATAGTATACTACTATAGATTTCTTCTTCCAGGTGACCGAATATTAATTACAATGAAAGAACACACGCAGCCGGCCGCATTGAAATTAAAATTATCTAAATCCACTGATAATAACTACATTTTATGTATAGCAGGCATTGTCGAACAAGGAAAGACGAAAGTTATATTTCGTCTGCTTAATACAGAAACGGAAAGTAAGTAAATAATATATATATACACACGGGTAAATAAAACTGCGGTCGAGACCTGGACTGATGATTTTGCTTTTGGAAGCCGGAAAATCTCAAACTTAAGCTATGCAGACGACACCACCTTATTTCCTATATAAGTATACTGAATATGGAAGAACTCTTTGACAAAATCGAAAGCTTTAGTTCCAAAATCGGGCTAAAAATCAACCGCAAGAAAACAAAGATGATGATTATAGACCGTATTAAGTCAAACTCGCCAGGGGTTACACACATTGCGAACTGTTACTTAGTCCAAAGTTATATTTGTTTGGGAGCGCTCTTTGGTAACACCGGCGCATGCGTGGAGGAAGTAAAGCGACGCATGTCAATCTCCAGGTCTGCTTTGGAGAGGCTGGATAAGATCTGGAAGCACATAACCAAAGCCACAAAAATCAGGCTTGGAAAAGCCTTTATCTTCCCCATATTCCCCTACGCTGCCGAGACGTGGACTTTGAGAGGAAGAAGATAGATGCTCATGAAATGTGGTGCTGGAGAAAGATGCTTGGCATAAAGTGGACACAGTTCCGCACCAACAATTCCATACTGCATGAACTCAAGACCAAACACCGTCTGTTTTCCACAGTTCAATCTCGCATTCTCAACTTCTTTGGGCATGTGTCGCGACGTGGAGACCCATCCATAGAGCGTTGGTGGTGCAGGGTACATTCGAGGGTACTAGGGCACGTGGCAGATCACCAATGAGATGGACGGACCAGATTAAGGCTGTGATGAGTGCTCCTACTATCAACGAATGCTCCCGTAAAGCAGCAGTCCGAAGCGAATGGCGCCGTTTTGTTCAGCAAGCCACCAATTCTAACATTCTGCCAAGAGTGTAAAGATTGCGAACAAATTAACAGCATTTCATTAAATGCATATGAAAGTATATACTGTACTCACATAAAAATATAACAATTTAATTTTTTCTGTCTCTGTCTGCCTGTCTGTCTGTTTGTTTGTAATATGACTGTTATGTATATTTTAACGGATCTTTCACAAGGTAACTTAGGCTACTTTTATTTAAATAAAAAAACATTAGGGTTCACAGTACCCCCATGAAATTAAGTCTACTACCGCGGGGCACAGGTAGTTAATATTATAACCCACACAATCCCAGAAGGGTCCCCTAAGGAGAAGAGGAGTTACATCTTCTTTTCACCCAAGTGCCGACGTGACAGATTTTGAGTCCATCGCCGTCTCAATATATATATGTATATGCTCACGCGATCCCAGAATGGTCCCCGAAGGGGTAAGCAGAGGTGTTGTTACAACACCCACATTTCACCGAATATGATCAAGTGCCAACGTGACAGAGGGTGAGTCCATCGCCGTCTCAAGCAATATACATACGTCTTCGAATTACTTCTCAGACATATGCAGGTTTCCTCACAATGTTTTCCTTCACCGTAAAGCATATGGTGTGAAATCACTGTACATAAGTTTTTAGATTGGTACAGGCCCCGCTGGGATTCGAAGCAGGCGACTGCTCTAACTCCGAGGCCACGGCCGTCTCAGGCACTATAATTACGTCTTTGTATTGTCCAAAATGTCTAGACCATATATATTAAATTTCAGATTCCATACAGGTGTATATAAATGATGTTATACAAAATATGCAAAGAGTAAAGAGTTCCAAAAACACATTTATGCAAACACACTGGATCCGATCCGTGGACTATTTGCAGTTGACGTGTCGAAAAAAGCATGAGAATAACTCGACACTTGCACTTTATCATTGTAAGTATAAAACTGCCTCTTAGGACACGAGGTTCAGAGTGCAGATTTGTATGGGCTCACAATAGTGTCATCTTTAGGCCGACAGACGGCGCTGTTTCGATCCTATAAATCTGCGTTTACGTCGACGCGCGACTTGTGAAAATCTCGCACTGGGCACTCAGGGCTTGATCCCTAGGTCAGGTTTTTCCATCTGTAATTTACAGCTCGGAGGCTGGGTTAGTGCGCGGTTAATGGTGGTAGGCTCGCCCTTTTTACATGGGACTTTATTTCATTTGGCCCCAATAAGATACCCGCATTTTGAGGGTATATATTTCTGCGATTTGATTCAGAATTTACAGTAAAGAAAATAAAATAAGTGGGTATTTATTGCAATATTTTTATTAGTAGGTAATCCTACTATGATATGGATGGATGGATAAATATATATTTCTCTTTCACGTTAAAACTGCTGAATGGATTTTAATGAAACTTTACAATAATGTAGCTTATACATCTGAACAACATATAGGCTACAATCTATATAATATGAAGATATAAGTGTCAAGTAAGTAGGAAAAGATCTACCACCTGCGAGTTATTCTGGCGTGCGCTGCCAAAACCGCGGGCGGGAAATGTTTATCTTAAATAGCCCTACAAATAGCCCGCCACAGTATATATCTATATCTTATGTGTAAGCCATTATAGCCAATATAGTGAACCATAACTATTATAAAAATTTATAATTTATGTCAAATGCACATTTGGTAGTAATAAATTAATTCCTATGAACAAAACTCAGTACTATGGCCTTCGAGTAGGTACTTGGGATCGTAATGAAAGAACGATGTACCACAGAGGAAAGTTTTCTTATTCAATGACTGACGTTTTATATATAAGCCCCGTTGAGACTCTCGATAGCGAGATTTAAATACTAAGTGACAGCTCCATCTATCGACATAACATAGAACTAACATGTCATGTATTATTCTTAGTATATTTGGCTTATACATCCTAAATGAAAATAATTTTATCGACTTCAAAAATGGAGGTGGTTATCAATTCCACTGCATGTTATTTACGTGTTATTTTATGTGGATAAAACATATTCAATGAAAAAAAGCAGGAATTTGCTTTTGAAAAGCTCACGCCTGTTTTCCCCAAAGGGGTAGGCAGAGGTGTTGTAATAACAACACCAACTTTTCACCGAAGATGATTAAGTGCCAACGTGACAGATGGTGAGTCCATCGCCGTTTCAGACACTTTACATACGTCATTGAATTACTTCTCAGAAATATGCAGGTTTCCTCACGATGTTTTCCTTTACCGTAAGGCACGTGGTGTGAAATCACTGTACATAAGTCTTTTAGAAAAACTCATTGGTACAGGCCCCGCTGGGATTCGAACTTGCGTCGCTTGCGTAGCAGGCGACTGCTCAAACATCAAGGCCACCACGGCTCTTCCTTACTTGCCTTCTTGCCTTGATGACTTACTGAATATAAACTTCAAATATTCTAAAATATTCTAAAAATATTCTAATAACACTCTGGGACCTTGGGGCCCAGATGGTCATCAACTTTTCAAAGAGGTTGCACGTCGTCTGGTAGAAGCTTCTCGTGACAAGCGGGCTGGGGCTTTTCTCACTCAGAGAATCAGCATTGCTATTCAACGTGGCAATGCTGCCAGCCTTCTTGGCACGATCCCGAGAGACACCGATTTGGGCCAAGTTTTCTACTTGTAATTAGTTTCAGTTACTTATTTATTATTTGTGATATAAACTTATATCTATACTGTGACAATTGTCCCCTTAATATGTTTTTTTACAGATGTTGATTCATTGAAGTCCAAGTCGAATGTATCTTTGACTATCCATAACGTGACGGAGAATGAGACCGTTAAATGCACAATAATTTCTGATGAGAACATTGTCCAGGAAACAGCATTTATTGTTTTTCATCTTTACAATCCTGGTAAGAAATTTTCCATAACAGCAGACCATACTGGTGTGGGGAGAGCGAGTGATCAATGTCATCCCCAGCAAAGACAAGATTTTCCATTGAGGCGGGTGTCATGTCTGGGGAACACCGGCTCCAACTGTTCTAGTTGGACACTTACATATATACTGTGTGGAGAGCGAGTGATCAGTGTCATCCCCAGCAAAGACAAGATCTTCCATTGAGGCGGGTGTCATGTCTGGGGAACACCGGCTCCAACTGTTCTAGTTGGACACTTGTATATATACTGTGTGGAGAGCGAGTGATCAGTGTCATCCCCAGCAAAGACGAGATCTTCCACTGAGGCGGGTGTCATGTCTGGGGAACACCGGCTCCAACTGTTCTAGTTGGACACTTGTATATATACTGTGTGGAGAGCGAGTGATCAGTGTCATCCCCAGCAAAGACGAGATCTTCCATTGAGGCGGGTGTCATGTCTGGGGAACACCGGCTCCAACTGTTCTAGTTGGACACTTGTATATATACTGTGTGGAGAGCGAGTGATCAGTGTCATCCCCAGCAAAGACGAGATCTTCCATTGAGGCGGGTGTCATGTCTAGGGAACACCGGCTCCAAGTGTTCTAGTTGGACACTTGCATTTAACTGTGTGGAGAGCGAATGATCAGTGTCATCCCCAGCAAAGACAAGAACTTCCATTAAGGCGGGTGTCATTTCTGGGGAACACCGGCTCCAACTGTTCTAGTTGGACACTTGTATATATACTGTGTGGAGAGCGAGTGATCAGTGTCATCCCCAGCAAAGACAGGATCTTCCATTGAGGCGGGTGTCATGTCTGGCACTTCACGTCTTTGAATGCCTTCTTAAACATATGCAGGTTTCCTCACGATGTTTTCCTTTTATTAGGATTTTATATTACTGGTTTACGAAACACAAATATAACTGAGGAGTACAAAAATGAAAAAAATGGTTATGTTATGACGTACGAATATTCTGGAGAGGAAGAATTGAACTTGATTTGCACGAAGAAGTTCGTTACAGGCCAACGTTCTCCGCAACTCATTTGGATGTTTAATGGTAATTTTTATTTACTTACTAGCTGTGAATAGCGGTAATTCGCGGAACCATAATTGTTTTTTCAAATATAAATAGCCTTCGTTACTTAATACAGGGTTGGCAACGCGGATTTACGCACCTTACGTCGAATCCCTCTATGCCGAGTCGTGACTCGTCATACCGCCACTCGACGTAACGCCACTCGACGTAACGCCACTCGACATAACACAATTCGGCTTAGAAGGAATTGATGTCACGTGCATAATACGATTTGGTTTCAGCAAAATACTATTTAAACTCTGTGCTTTATTTAAACATTATTTTCATTATATTCAACTAGTTTTAAGTTAATGCTTTATTATAATTTTAACCAGATGTAATTAAACCGTAAATACGTAATAATTAAATAAAAATAATAATATTTCCAGATGAACCACAGAAGCCTACAAATACATACAATACTCACAGCAGTAATCTGATACTCAATCTTTTGCCTGTCCATGACAAATCCTCCTTGCGGTGTGTGGACAATGAACGTGGATCCGTTGTCAGACAAATCACAATTCAATTCAGCTACAAATCTACAGACCAGAAATTCGAAGACGAAGGTAATTTCTGAGGTTAAGTGCAATATGAAAAGGTGCCTGTCATGACGTACAGGGAGGTCAAGGAGATGGCACTGAACTGAGACGAATGGAAGAAATTGCATCGGTTACAACAACAAGAGTCAGACTCTTAAATGTATGATGATGATGAGTGCAATATGTGATATCACCTTCGCATGTCCTGCTGGGGGCTATATTCGCCTTAAAAAATCGTAGCCAGTTAAAAGTACCTTAAAGTAGTGTTGCTTGCTAATAATATGGGAGAGGATGAGAGGGAGAGTTTAGAAAGAGTGTAGTTATATCAAATATATAAATAAATCAAACCCCTGGGGGGTTTGATTTATTCATTTAAAATTCATTTAAGATCCCAGCGGGGCCTGTACCCATGAGTTTTCCTAAAAATCTTACGGACAGTGATTTCACAACACGTGCTTTACGGTGAAGGAAAACATCGTGAGGTAACCTGCATATTTCTATATTTATAGTGCCTGAGACGGCGATAGACTCACCATCTGTCACGTTGGCACTTAATCAAATTCGGTGAAAAGTGGGTGTTGTGATTACAACACCTCTGCCTACCCCTTCGAGGAGTACAGGCGTGAGCATATGTAAATTCAGGTTCCTGCCTAAAGCACTGGTCTTAGATTGGTGTTAGTATCAAAAAAAGTTTTCTGATATTATGTCGCTAATGGGGTGAAAAGGGGGACTCGATATTTAGTGAATCTATGTATTATCTGCATCAAATACTCTGGTATTTGATGCAGATAAGAGAGCCTGCGGGCGGAAGATTATTATAATTTCTAAGATTTTACATTGTTAACGTTGCAAACATTATCTACTTACGAACAGGAATCGGGCATCTACGCCTGCTTTGCCTTAACTTTGAATTAAGAATGGTGATTTAGTTACTACTTAATGATAGTTGCATGCTGGTGATACTCAATCCTTATCTTAACAAACTGTTCCAGGAGTCGGCTTTAATATTGACCCCACGGTCCTAGTGATCGCGGGCTGTGCAGCTCTCGTCAGTATAGCGTCTGTCAGCTGCTTTATGTGGTGCAGGGTGAGGAGGAACAAGCCCAAAGAGGTAGGCAGCAATCATATATGGTTACCAATATCACGACTATTTCAGAAATTCGATTCCTTTGTATTGAAGGCTATCTTCATTCTAAATTTTATCCAAGTTGCTGTTAGAGCGTGAAGAAAACATGAAATAGTATTTTGTTCCAAGATAAAATGAAGCCTACGATACTCCTGGCAACATCAGTTGCCAGTGAGTCTTGTTAAAATCGATCCAGACGTTTCAGAGATCATCAGCCAAATCAATTCTATATGCAATTAGTGAAAAGTTGTCAATTTGGAATTAAAAACACACACTTCTCTTCTCTTCTTTTCATATATATTCTGATTCGAAGTATTCATCAACTGATCAACCTTCATTTCAGGCGCGAGGTGTTGGTGAGGATTATGAGAATCTACCCAGTTGTAACTCCAGCCTGCCCCACCCGAGCCAGTGGGAAGAGCCCACTTACACCGAAGTCAGTCACAAGCAACGACCAGGAGCGGGCTGCGAACCTCTCTACCAGAATAACATGAACAATACCACCAAACCTTCACCTCAAATAAATCCATACAAGAAACTCGAAGGAGAGTATGCAAATATACAAGACCAGACATACGAAGTAGTGGGTGGTGTGAAGGAATTGAATTATGTAGAAGTTTCGTTTGCCAAGGGTGTGGGGACAAACAGACCGACAGGGGCGGGTGAAGACAGATTATACTCAGAGGTGGTTGGAGTGAAGAGTACCAAGTACGACAATGTGTACGACAACAGCCGATATGTGAATACATATGACGGCGAATATGCAGAGCCCGCGTATTGTGAACCCCTAAATAATAAATGAAATCAAAGCAGATCGTCACCTTAATTTACATAACCGCATTGGTGGCGTCACGAGCTTTGAGCGCTGACCTTGTATAGTCTTTTTATGAGTCTGACTGTATGGCGCGACGCGAATAAAATGCGCCCTACCTACTAAACTACCCTATTTTTGCTGACCGCTCATAGCTCTTGACGGCATCTATACAACCTGCTGTATATACCCTACATTAGGTGTGTATAGGTACTGTCAAGGGATTCAAATGCTGGCCTTGAAAGCGCAGCTGTAACTTTGAATTCGTTTAGCGCTTGTTGAAACAAAACACTCATGATGCGCGAATCGGAGTCGTTAAAATTTACCATCGAGTCAATATTCGACTCGCCCTGGTGACTGAGAGGTTGTTGAGAGGTTTATCTATTGTTCGATATCTACATCAAAATAAAACAATTCTAAAAGTTTTTCTCTGTCTGCCTGACTATTTGTTCCAGCTATTAAAACAAATCTGAAACGGCTGGACTGATTTTAATGGGACATCATCGCCCTGGCCTTATCCCATACATTGTTGTGGTCGGCACTTGATTCAACCCGATGTGGCTCCATGTTAGTCGAAATCAACTTATTAACTCTTTGTCCGTTATGTGCGCCTAGTACTTCGTGTACCATATCATCATCTCCCTGGCCTTATCCCATACATTGTTGGGGTCGGCGCTTGATTCAACCCGATGTGGCTCCATGTTAGTCGCAATCAACTTATTAACTCTTTGTCCGTTATGTGCGCCTAGTACTTCGTGTACCATATCATCATCGCCCTGGCCTTATCCCATACATCGTTGGGGTCGGCACTTGATTCAACCCGATGTGGCTGATCACCTAATTTTTACACGAAGCGACTGCCATTCGACCTTCGCAACCCCTTTAACGAGGAAAATCTGTAATCTGGGTTAAACCAGTTGTCAGACTATTTTAGGCCTCCGACTGACCTGTAACGATTGCCAAAGATGATAAATTGTCAACCGGGACCGACGCCTTAACGTGCTCTCCGAGGCACGGAGGGAACTCGGGCGGTCACCCATCCAATTACTGGCTAGGCTTAGGGTTGCTTAACTTCGCTGATCGAATGATATGAGCAATAGCAACTGTGCCACGAGCTCCTCAATGGGATTGATTTTAATGGGATCTTCACTAACAAATAGGTGATGCTACTAGAAGTCTTTTTTAATAATGATTTATTTTTAATTTAATATTATTACTAGTTTAGATTATTATCCATACGATTATATGAAGTGCTAGCATGCAAATGATCATAGTAAAAAATGGTAACTACATCTGAATCACTGTTTTCTTTGCAAACTCGAAAAACCAACTTAAAAATATGGAGTATCTAAGATACACTGTATTTACTCTTAAAACACAGTGTATGTCGTATGGCCGGTACCCAAAAGGTAATTGAACGAAGCTAGCGCTCCGCGTCTGTCTGTTACTGCGAATAATGACCGAGTCGTCAATTCACTCTACGCCGAGTTGCTTTACGTCGAGTGGCGTTACGTCGAGTTACTCAAATGGCAGATCCCGTTATGCTATACCACTCAAAGCTTTTATACTACATAGATATAGAATTCTTATACCTTTGAACAAACTAATAATCACATATTAATAATGACAATTTGAATCATTTAGAAACATTGTTTTAAGTTCACAAGGACAATAAATTCATTATTTTTCCTCAAGGGACATTCCAAATACATGCATCCCTATAGGGTGACCATGTTTTATTTATGATATCCTTTTTAATAAATGAGACGAGCCGTGTGACCGGGGGGTTCGAACAGTCGCCTGCTTCTCAAGCTACGCAAGTTCGAATTCCAGCGGCTTGTACCTATGAGTTTTTCTAAGAAGTTAAGTACAATACTTGCATCTAAATTTCGTCAGTTATTTTGACTGACCCAGGGGTCGACACCAGGACCTCGTGTTCTGCAGATCGGACGTTTGCGACCGCTACGCCGACAAGACAGTCTAAATAAATGAATAAATATATGGGGGGAGAGCGAATGATCATGGTCATCCTCAGCAAAGACAAGATCTTCCAACCAGACGGGTGTTATGTCTGGGGATTAGAGTTACCTCCACTGATTAACAGGACTAAAGGGCGAGACCCAATGGCCTCCAGCCGAGCTTAAACTTAAATAATAAGCAACACAGCTAAGGGCACCCCGGTGCGGGGCTCGGACCTCGGCTTAGGGCGTTGCTGGGGGATGAGCTAGGGAGCTGAATCTGAGTGATATTCCCACTGTTCTAGTTTGAAACGTATATATATACTGCAATGCGCTTGAAAACTCTTATTGCGCGTTTTAAGTTCTTGTGTATTTGTACTCAAACTTTGCAATTGTTAGCGAGTGGAGAAAATATTTTATCCTAGCAAAAGTCATAGCCACCTTAATTTGTGCGTCAACTACAATATTGTTTCTGCTTGCAACATTATGTATATATATTATATATTCAAGTGGGTGTGATAAGTGTTTATAAAAGTGAATTTGTGATGCGCAAAATAACTTTAAGTTTAATACTACTGTGCTTATATATATCGAAATGTGAAAATGGTAAACAAAATATTTGATTTGTATTTTGTATACTTATAGTATAATAATAGGTGTGCCCCGCGTAATAATAAACATTTTCCAAAAGTTTTGTCGATTGAGTTACTCGTTGAAACATCTGCTATCTGCCAGTGAAAGTCCAGTTAAAATCGGTCCTCTCGTTTCTGAGATATGTCGGAACAAACAGACAGACTGACAAAGAAAAAAATCGTATTTAGTTAAAAGCTGGTTATTTGGAACCAGTAAACTTCTCGCGGTTTCACCACGTAGTTTGCTTATTATGTATTATAAGATTTCAAGATCGGTGTAGTTGTGTCGGAATAGTAATACAACAAACAAACAAATATTTCTGCTTTATAATATCTGTATAGATTACAAACAGACACTTCAATTTTATTTGATTTTATCTGAGCTATGACGTTTCATTTTTTATCGTAAAATTAATCGTTAAATCGAAGACAGTTCATAAATCTATCCCTACTTATATGAATGTCGTAAGGTGAATAAAAACAAAATATCCCTACATTTTCACTGCGCTCATAACTTCTGACGCCGACGGCATCCGTAACAGGAAATATAGTCTAGGTAGGCAGAGGTATTGTAATAATAGCATCCACTTTCCACCGAAGATGACTAAGTGTCAACGTGACAGATGGTGAGTCTATCACCGTCTCAGACACTATACTTCGAATTACTTCTCAGACATATGCAGGTTTCCTTACAATGTTTTCCTTCACCGTAAAGCACATGGTGTTAAATCACTGGACATACGTTTTAGAAATACAGGATATGAACTGGCGTCGCTTACGTAGAAGGCAGCTCAAACCCCAAGGATGATTATGTCATACCAAACAAATTTTTCCAGCTACCAAGAACATAGTAATGGATTTAAAAATAGATGACCAGAACCAAGCTAGCTGTAAGGTCTCCAGCAGTCAAAAGGTCACACTCCTGGAAACAGATGCTGTGTCGTTGATTATACGAAGTGGAAAATATGAGATAACGGAGCATGAGTAAGTAGAATCTATACATACATACATATACATGTGGTGGCCTCGGGGTTTGAGCAGTCGCCTGCTACGCAAGCGACGCAAGTTCGAATCCCAGCGAGCCTGTACCATTTTTCTAAAAAACTTGTGATTTGATGAAGTGATTTCACACCACGTGCTTTACGGTGAAGGAAAACATCGTGAGGAAACCTGCATATTTCTGAGAAGTAATTCAAAGACGTATGTATAGTGCCTGATACGGCGATAGACTCACCATCTGTCACGTTGGCACTTAATCAAATTCGGTGAAAAGTGGGTGATAACAACACCCCTGCCTACTCCTTCGGGGAATACAGGCGTGAGCATATGCATTAGTAAAAAAAACTAAAGCAATTTCTTGGTATTTTTGAAATGTATTTGCACCACCAGTAACTCTAAAAAGGCCACTTTAGGAGAATCATAATGTGATCCGAATATGATTCATCATCAAAATGACAAAATGGTCACTTAGGTGCAATTCATATTATGATTCACGAATCGTAAACATTTCGCAATTCACCTGTTTCACTCTTTCCTATGAAGATTCCTAAAATGGTCCACAAATTACTTTTGTGACAAATAGCATCATAAAAAGTTAGTTTGGAACTAACATCTACAATTATCGTAATTGTTTAATCACGTTATGATTCTCCCAATGTGGACTTTTAGACCTACTGTATATATTCTGCAATGCGCTCAAAAACTCTCATAGCGCGATTTAGGTTCTCATGTATTTGTATTCAAGCTTTGCAATTGTTAACTAGTAGCGCCATCTATGTAAATATGCGTGTAAACTTCATTACAGATACCGTATTCCTGACTTAGTGAAAGTCATTGGCAGAAGCACAGTCAACAGAAAAAATTGGAAGAAACAATACGAGAGTGTAGTAAGTATTTTCTTCTCAGTAGAAAAATTCGCAATACATGTCCGGTTTGTAAGTTGTGTGTCTCCACCCCCGTGTCTCGGAGCACGTTGCACCGTTGGTCCTCCGCCAAACCTCTCTCCGGTCTCCGTCTGATTGCCTCCCATCCCACAATGAGAGTGACCCAATAAAGAGTGCACCTGTGTTTGGACACACACTTCATTATCTCCCTGGCCTTATCCCATACACATGATTCAACCCGATACGGCTCCATGTTAGTCGCAATCAACTCATTAACTCCTTGTCCGTTATGTGCGCCTGATACTTCGTGTACCATATCATCATCTCCCTGGCCTTATCCCATACATTATTGGGCTCAGCACTTGATTCGACCCGATGTGGCTGATCACCTGATTTTTAAACGCGACTGCCATCTGACCTTTGCAACCAACTGACAAAGATGATAAATTGGCAACCGGGACCTACGGCTTAACATGCTCTCCGAGGTACGGAAGGCACTCTTAACTACGCTGATCAAATGATATGCGCAATAGCAACTGTGCCACGAGCTCCTCTGTCTGTCCACGCACTTGTGCACTATAATATCTCCTGCGCAGATGGAAGATTATCTTTCTATTACAGATCCATGAAATCCACGCGGGCATGTGGAACCTAACATTCTTTTTCCCGATTGATAATGAGACACCCAGAATAACTCCAATGTATCACAAAGAAACTGGATATTTCACATTTGTATCATGTTCCATAGACGTAGACGTGTTTGGTCATGGTAAGTTTTTTTAACCGTAATGTCAACCGCGTAGTCTTTATTTCATGGGTGGTCCGTGCAACCCTTATCTTCTATGCAGATATATAAAATTTAAGTGTCTGTTTGTAATTCCAAAATTACAGTTTTTCACTAAATGCTTATGAAATTATATACGGTACTGACATAAAATTACCATTTTTTAAATTATATCTCTGTCTGTTTAACTCCGAAATCTCCGGCTTATCTCCGAAATGGATGGCCCGATTTTAGCGGGGCTTACAAGGAGCAACTTAAGCTTCTATAATTTTAAAAAATATTAAATTTTCTAGTGTTTTTAATCAGAGCCAAACTTACCCCTTGAAACATTAGCTATCTGCCAGTGAAAGTCCCGTTAAAATCGGTCCACCTGTATCCGAGACTGTCAGGAATAAACAGACAGACAAACTGAAATAATTAAAATAAATGTTTTATTTTTGTATGAACCGTAGATGGGTATATAATTTCATATGAATTCAGTGAAATGCTGTTTATTTGGAATTAAAAACAGACACTTCAATTTTATTTATCTGTATAGAGTAACGAGAGCCTCTCGATGTAATAAATTGGGAAGAAAATTTGTGTTTAGTTAAGTTAAGATATTGATAAATCAAATCGCAGGCACCAGCCAGTCTGTACGAATATTATAAAGAAAAAAGATTTGTATGTGTGTTTGTAACGAATTGGCTCAAAAAGTACTTGATTGATTTCAAAAATTATTTCTACATTTGAATGCTATATTATCACTGATTAATATAGGCTATATTTTATCCCCGCACTCCCACGGGAACGGGGACTACGTGGGTGACGTCCGCTTGTATTCTATAAACCCAAACCCCATTAATCGTTTTTACTCCAGATAAAATCTCAGTGGCCGTTGACAATATACCATTAAACGTAAATGTGTCGTATGGCCAGAATTTAAACGCCAAGGCCGTATATGAGTACTTCGATGGTGAAATGGCTGAGATTACCTGCAGTAAACTGAATTTTTCAAATAATAAAGGCCCTATTAAACTGGATTATAAAAAATATAAATTAACTTCTACTGGTAAGTTCATATTTTCGTTATGTAATTATTAAAAATACTTTTTCACACCACGTGCTTTACGGTGAAGGAAAACATCGTGAGGAAACCTGCATATGTCTAAGAGGGCGATAGACTCACCATCCGTCACGTTGACACTTAATCATCTTCGGTGAAAATCGGGTGTTGTTATTACCTCTTCGGGGAATACAGGCGTGAGCATAAGTATGTATGTATGTATGAAATGTGAATGTTATACCTATATGGTATATTGTCCCTGCTACAAGTTTGATGACTTTTAATGTTTTTTAGTGGAACCGATTAGGCTTCGAGTCAAATTGAGCTCGGAGGATAATAATACATCTTTTTGGTGTATGTATGGGGTTGATGACGATACTTTTTACAAAGTGAGAGTCAGCCTGAAGCTGAAGAAGCCCAAGGATTCAAGTTTGTATGACGGTATGATTGTTTTTTTACCTGACCATCATCCATCGCCATCATCGTCCCTGGCCTTATCCCATACATTGTTGTGGTCGGCACTTGATTCAACCCGATGTGGCTCCATGTTAGTCGCAATCAACTTATTAACTCCTTGTCCGTTATGTGCGCCTAGTACTTCGTGTACCATATCATCATCTCCCTGGCCTAATCCAATACATTGTTGGGGTCGGCACTTGATTCAACCCGATGTGGCTCCATGTTAAACGCAATCAACTTATTAACTCCTTGTCCGTTATGTGCGCCTGGTACTTCGTGTACCATATCATCATCTCCCTGGCCTTATCCCATACATTGTTGGGGTCGGCACTTGATTCAACCCGATGTGGCTCCATGTTAAACGCAATCAACTTATTAACTATATAATAGAATATAATAAGTAGTAAACATGTCCCAAATCGGTGTCTCTCGGGATCGTGCCAAGAAGGCTGGCAGCATTGCCACGTTGAATAGCAATGCTGATTCTCTGAGCGAGAAAAGCCCCAGCCCGCTTGTCACGAGAAGCTTCTACCAGACGACGTGCAACCTCTTTGAAAAGTTGATGAGCATCTGGACCCCAAGGTACTTTACGGTGAAGGAAAACATCGTGAGGAAACCTGCATGTATCTGAGAAGTAATTCAAAGACGTATGTATATTGTCTTGGACGGCGATATACCGTCTCTACCAACCCCCTCCGGGAATGCAGGCGTGAGCACAGTGAGCATATGTATGTATGTATGTAATAAATAATCTTAACAATTTGCAGAGCTCAGCATTCGAGTAAACGGATTGAAACACAAAACCTCCGTTTTAAGATATTATTATGATGAACCACTGCGCATAGAGTGTGAGAAGAACCATGATTCTGAGGAAATTTTAAAATGGGATATTGACCCTAAATATACTACAGAGAATAACACACGTAAGTCCAACACTCAGCAGGTCTAAGAAGGCCACTTTGGAATCATAATATGATCCCAATATGATTCATCATCGAAATGACAAAACGGTCACTTAGGTTCAATTCATATTATGAATCACGAATGATTACAATAATTGTAGATGTTAGTCCCTGAGTAACTTTTTATGTGACAAATAGCATCATAAAAAGCAATTCATATTGTGTGGACCAGGGATGTTGCGAACATTCGCATCTGCATCCGCAAATGCGGAACATCCGCATTGATTTGGACATCTGCGTCTGCTTCCGCATCCGCATTAATCAATGCGAATGTTCATGCGGATGCGAATATTATACAAGTAGCAACAAGAAAGAAATTGGGCGGGGCCGGTGATTGACGCGTGCCGGTCGCACGTGACAATAACCAATGGGAGTGAAGAAATTGGTGACACGATTCGACACGTTTGTTTGTTCTAGCTAGTGCTTCATTTGTTTCTTGCAAGTGAATCAATATTACGTGATTGTTTGCGCTGTGAAGTGAAAGTGAACTACTTAGTTTGATTACAAAAAAAATTTTAATAATTACGTTGTCATTGTTTTAATTCTTCATTAATAGACTTTATTTACATAATATCTTATACATCCGCATCCGCATCTACATCCGCGGATGTGAGCCTGCTAAACTCCGCATCCGCGGATGTGAAAAAATCGGCATCTGCAACATCCCTGGTGTGGACCATTTTAGTAATCGTCATAGGAAAGTGTGAAACAGGAATTGCGAAATATTAATCATTCATGAATCATAATATTAATTTAACATAAGTGACCATATTGTCATATCGATGATGAATCACATTATGATTCTCCCAAAGTGGCCTTTGTAGACCTACAGTTTCTGTACAGTTTCTGTTTCAGTACTACTGTTTCATCGTTGAAAACACTGTACATAAGTTTTTAGTAAAACTCATCGGTTGGACTGCTCAAACCCCACAGCCACCAGGCCTTTTTTATTCTTAAATCCTGTTACTTTTGTAATTCCAGAATCTACATCTTCAACGAAGAATATTAGCATTACAGTTTTGCCAAAGGGATTGGAGCAGATAGAGTTAAGTTGTAGTACCGACGACAGCACAAACACCAGTCTAAAGCCAGCAATCCTCAAAATGGCATTAAATAAAGCTACATGTAAGTAATACTACCTCGGTGTCTTATTTGACAAAAAACTTACCTTTAAGCCACATATGGAGTCTATAATCCAAAAGGCCTCCAAAATGCTCGGTTTCATAATAAGAAATGGCAAAGTATTTCGTAAACTAAAAACTAATAATCTGCTATATAACACCCTGGTACGCAGCAACCTGGAGTATTGCAGTGTTGTTTGGAGGCCGCACTTTGCCACACATAATCTTAGACTGGAAATAATACAAAAACGATACCTGTGGCATTTGGCAAGATCGTCGGGACAGGATGTAAGGAATACTCCTTATACTGAAAGACTCCAGCATTTTCATATGCAATCACTCTCCAAGCGCAGAGACCTCATCGATCTTTTGTTTTTATACAAGTTATTTAATAACAAAATTGACTGCCCTCAACTACTTCAAAAATGTAATATTAAAGTTCCCGCGAGACATCCACGAACTAAGATTAAGCTGCTGCATCCACCATTTCGGAGGACAAAGCTGGGTGCTAACTCACCAATAGCACGACTAAGCAAATTATTGAACGACTACAGCGGCCTAGACATTGGCTTGCAGTCTTTGGCTTCTTTCCGGAAGTATATTTTAGAGTATATACTATAATTGTTTTGGAATGCTTAGGTACTTAGAAATAATAATTAAAATAGCCATAATCCAATATTTCCTCAATGTAGCTTTATGTATAAACTGTAATGTTATTGTATAGAATTATATACATGATGTGTTTACTTATAATTAGTTGTGCATTAAGATAAGTATAAACCAAATGTATCTTATAATCATGTAAAGATGTAACAACTGTTAGTAAACCTATTCAATAAATAAAAAATAAAATAAAATACACATATGTAACGCCTCCGCCTTGCCAGCCGTGTTACATAGTTCAAAGTTCAAGATACCTTCATTTGATTAGACTTCTTACAAAGTACTTTCAAATCGTCAGGACACAAAAATACCTTCATATAAATGATTATAAATGTTACCACCGGGTTCAGAAAGTTGCTTTTGTTGAGAAGAACCAGCCATGAAACTCAAGTATTACTCTTTTTAAAAATATGTTATTGATTACAGTAGAGGAGCTCGTGGCTCAGTTGCCAATGCGCATATCTTTCGATCAGTGAAGTTAAGCAACCCTCACCCTAGTCAGTAATTGGATGGGTGACCGCCCGAGTTCCCTCCGTGCCTCGGTGAGGACGTTAAGCTGTCGGTCCCGGTTGCCAATTTATCATCTTTGGCAATCGTTACAGGTCAGTCGGAGGCCTAAAATTGTCTGACAGCTGTTTTAACCCAGATCACAAATTTTCCTCGTTAAAGGGGTTACGAAGGTCAGATGGCAGTCGCTTCGTATAAAAATCAGGTGATCAGCCAGATCGGGTTGAATCAAGTGCCGACACCAACAATTTATGGGATAAGGCCAGGGAGATGATGGTTATTGGTTACAGTATTTATAGAGTAAATAATATAGAACGAATAGTTGTGTTCTTAAAAATGATCAGGAAAAATACGAACACGGGGCAGGACTCAAACCCACGACCTCTGCGAACCGTGCAATTGCTCTGTCAACTGAGCTTTTGATTCTACTTCAAGCGTCGAATTTTTCCTGCCCTTGTTTTGCGGTTTTAGGGGCAGCCTTGCGCCATCTGTTGGTTGGTGTATCCAAACTGAATCGTCACGTCACGTTGGCACTTAATCATCTTCGGTTAAATGTGGGTATTGTTATTACAACACCTCTGCCTACCCCTTCGGGGTATACAGGCGTGATGATATCCATTTTCTGGAACCCATAGTTCAAGCTTATTTTGGGAATATATGGCACATAATACAAACGTATTTTCTTCAAGGTTTCCACATATCTGGATTGCAAGAGGACAACATATTATCGCAATATAACAAAGATACCATTACCTATATGGAATATGAATACTTCGACCGGCAAGAGTTAATATGCGAACGTAATAAGCATCAAACCGTTGCAATAAAGAACGTGTATTGGACTAGCGAGAAAGGTACTTAGATTAAAAGCTACAAAATGCTTGCTGTGGCCGTCGTAGCCTTGGGTTTCAGCAGTCACCTGCTACGTAAGCGTTTGACTTATGAGTTTATCTAAAAACTTATGTGCAGTGATTTCACACCACGTGCTTTACGGTGAAGGAAACCTGCATATGTCTCAGAAGTAATTCAAAGACGTGTGTATAGTACCTGAGACGGCGATGGACTCACCCTCTGTCACGTTGGCACTTAATCATACTCGGTGAAATGTGGGTGCTGTTGTTACAAGACCTCTGCTAACCCCTTCGGGGACCCTTCTGGGATGGCGTGAGCATATATTTTTTTATTGTTTTCTAAATAATAGTAGCCTTAGTTACTCTTTGAAACATCAAGCATATCTGCCAATGATATCGTTTGGAAAAAATAATTTGGCTTTCGCGAAAATAGTAATTCTGAAATTAAGTCTACACGGATGAAACCATGAGGCAAGGCTAGTTCAAAATAAACTCAAACTAATGGTTTCCAAAATGATATAATACTAGCTCACGTCACGCGGTTTCACCCGCATAGTTCCCGTTCCCATGGGAATACGGGGATAAAATAAAGCGTACAGCGTTACTCGCTGATGATGTAGCTTTCCAATGGTAAAGAATTTTTGAAATTGGCACAGTAGTTTTTGAGTTTTTTCATTGCAAACATACACATACAAATACAAATCTTTCCTCTAACAAATAATAAATAAGTAACTACAAACTAATTACAAGTAGAAAACTTGGCCCAAATCGGTGTCTCTCGGGATCGTGCCAAGAAGGCTGGCAGCATAGCCACGTTGAATAGCAATGCTGATTCTCTGAGCGAGAAAAGCCCCAGCCCGCTTGTCACGAGAAGCTTCTACCAGACGACGTGCAACCTCTTTGAAAAGTTGATGAGCATCTGGACCCCAAGGTCCCAGAGTTTCAACCGCAAACGCAGAAAATATGTATCCTTGACCAATGCAAACATATTTCCGGCGCTTGAGGCACTCCTGCTGAGCAGCAGCAGCACCGGCCGCCACAGCAGTGCCGGGGAGATGGGACGGAGCCAACGTATCGACACACGTGGCATCCCACACCAGCGGCCGGCCCAATCTCCACGGCACCAGTGACATACCATCCGGCCTCCGGCCATCGCTGCGCGCCAAACCTACTGGTTTTGTTATTAGAATATAAAACAAATTAAAATCTTTCCTCTTTATAATAGAGACTTCATTTTATACAATTTATAGATAAGTATTCCCTACTTTTTGCAGAGTCTTTTAATTCTCCAAACGCAACAATTATTGTCCCTGAAGGCGACGTATCCAACGATGTTACAATAAAATGTGTTATGGAAGAAAATGCAGAATTTGCTGGAGAGGAAAATTGTGTCTTTTGTGAGATACATATAAGACTTATCAAAGGGGTGCGGAAGGACTCCAACCTTGTCACCACCACACCGGCACCAGAATCAAGTAAGTTTTTAACAGACTTCAAGATAAGGAAGAGGTTATGAATTCGGCTGTATGTTTTTACCCTTTCTTGACCTCTTCTAGGTGAACCGATTTCTCATTTGGTCTCATTTTTATTTGGTTCAGTTCTGATGTTGGATTCCATGAGAAATCGAGGGGAAGTCTAGCTTCTTCCAAACAATCTCAAAGTTTGAAGGACCTTTAAAATTTTACTTATGAGATTTGAACTATGATCTTTATAAATTATGGCCGATGTGTTATTCTGATGTACAAGCTATATTATTGTAAAGTTTCATTAAAATCCATTCAGTAGTTTTTGCGTGAAAGAGCAACAAACATGCATACATATATACATTTTTACAAACTTAACGTTTATTATATTAGACCAGGGCCGAAGCCTTCAAAACGGGTAAAAAATACAAAAGAAGGGGAATATGATCAAAATGAAAGGAAAAATAAATTACGGTCGATCCGAGTTCGGGAAGTGGGAGGGGGTGAGTTTTTAAGGGTAAAAAATGGTTTTCCTTGATTTCCGGCAAAACTACAAGTCCTATGGAAAAAAGTTAAATGGCACCCGAACTCGGATCGACCGTAATTTATTTTTCCTATCATTTTGATCATATTCCCCTCCTTTTCTAATGGGTTTCATCCTACTGTCATTTTGTTTGGTTTCAAAAATTATCGACTCTGTTCTATATTAGTAGGAGGCAGGGTTGCCATGCGATGTGGTGACCAGGAGCATATAAATGAGAGACGTCAGTTCGTGTTAAGTGCGGTTTATTAACTGTTTTCTTACAACTAAAGTGTATCATTTATAATGGTACTGATTCAACCCGATGTGGCTCCATGTTAGTCGCAATCAACTTGTTTACTCCTTTTTTTAAAAATTTTTTTTTTAAATAATAAATAAGTAACTAAAAACTAATTACAAGTAGAAAACTTGGCCCAAATCGTTGTCTCTCGGGATCGTGCCAAGAAGGCTGGCAGCATTGCCACGTTGAATAGCAATGCTGATTCTCTGAGCGAGGTAACCCCAGCCCGCTTGTAAAATAGTGTCATGGTGTCAGTATTTCGGACGAATTTGCGAGATTTTTTCGATCAGGCGAACTGCACGCTTGTTACAACTTTGTTAATTAAAAGTTGGTGTAATTTGCAATGTATCTGTTCTATCAATAGTGTTTTCTGTTTATTTCAGCAACACAAAACGGATTGGTTTCCAATGATCCTAATCCAGGTACGTAATAATTTATAGAGATGGCCGTAGGGTTTGAGCAGTCGCCTGCTATGCGAACGGCGAGTTTTTCTAAAAAATATCCGCATTGATTTCACACCATGACCTTCACAATCGTGAGGAAACCTGCAACGGCTGAGAAGTGTCGCAAAGACGTACTTATAATACCTGAGACGTCTGTAGACTCAACATCTGTTACTTTAACACTTTCGTTTTGTAACATACCGTGGTATGAATTGACAAAATTTATTTTTGAAGGTTGTGTATAGTTCAAATCTAACTATTAAAAAGAGATGAACGGTCCGTCGTTACAACTACACTTAGCACTTCGGGCACCCTTCTGGGATGTCTTAAGCATACACTATGTAGGATGAACAAAGGATGTCCTCAAGCAGTCGATAAATAATAATTGCTATTATTTACTTAATAAAAATACACCGAAAAATCCTCATTAATAAAGGGCCGAGAAAATCGCGTCTCCAATGCAGGCGACGTTAGAGACGGTTGGAATACAAATGGAAGGAACGGAGCTAGATCGGCAGGACACCACGTGTTCAGTGCTCTGTTTATAGGCATTAATTAAATGATGAGTTTATGACTTACATATTTCATGGAACAATACCATCAGAATATTTTTTTTACATATCTACGAAGCATAAAGGCTGTCGGAGAAAATAGGACAGCTGATAAAATATGTGATAGGGTATAATTTTATGAAGCACATAAAATTGTTATGACATAAATATCTTCTTCCGCTTTTGAGTAATTGACGATCAAAGTTGACCATATCAAGACCTTATTTTCGCATAAAGAAATCTAACTACATTTTTATGTTTTTCTCCCACTTTTAGTTCCTGAAATAATCCCATAAAACCATTAACCTTCCCCTTAATTTAACAAGTTTAAAAACCGCGTACGTAATGTAGGTAAACGCGGCCGCGGGTTCATTCAATCTCTTAAGGCCGCGAGCTCTTCGGCCCTTAACAACCCTAGCCTATAACTACGTTATCGTTGGACCTAGATATTTTACGACTTCAACATAGTGATATATTCATAAAACCCTACAACTTCTAGAAGAAAACTGTTCCTTTTTCTCCGATAGCTTGTATATACATTTGTATGTAAAAATGTTACTAGGTATGAACATCAGTATGATAGCAGCAGTGGTCGGTGCCGGCTGCATCATTCTGGTCATCATATGCACAACACTTGTGGTCAGGAGGAAACATAACAAAAAGCAAGTTAAGGTAATGTCCATTCATCTCAGAAGGCTAGTTTCCAAACCGATGGTAATTTTAATCGACTTTCATCAAGTCGATTTCCATTTAAAGTATGAATGCGGATACAAGGGGAGAAGAAGACCTAAGACGATTCTTAGGTCTTCTTCTCCCCTTGTATCCGTGTGGATTGTGTGAAAGATGACATGGCTAAGGGGTGAATACAACTATGACGGCTGATAGAGAGAAATGTGGATGGTTACAAGGGGAGAGGAAGACCTAAGAAACGACGGGTGAATTGTGTGAAAGATGAAAGGCTAAGAGAGTGAATACAGATATGACGGCTGGTAGAGAGAAATGTGGATGGTTACAAGGGGAGAGGAAGACCTAAGAAACGACGGGTGGATTGTGTGAAAGATGAAAGGCTAAGAGAGTGAATACAGATATGACGGCTGGTAGAGAGAAATGTGGATGGTTACAAGGGGAGAGGAAGACCTAAGAAACGACGGGTGGATTGTGTGAAAGATGAAAGGCTAAGAGGGTGAATACAGATATGACGGCTGGTAGAGAGAAGTGTGGATGGTTATAAGGGGAGAAGAAGACCTAAGAAACGACGGGTGGATTGTGTGAAAGATGATATGATTAAGGAAGTGAATACAGATATGACGGCTGTTAGAGAGAAATGTGGATGGTTACAAGGGGAGAAGAAGACCTAAGAAACGATGGATGGATTGTGTGAAAGATGATATGGCTAAGGGAGTGAATACAGATATGACGGCTGATAGAGGAGAATGGGAGAAGAATGGAAGAGAAAACAAAGAGGTACAAAGAGTTATTTTACTATTTAGGCATTTCATCATCAAACTATCTATATAAGAGAGGGCATAACGGGGTTTCCCGTTGGAAAGGTAGAGGGCCTTACAGAAGATCCCATGCTCACAAATATTTTTAATACTTTAGTTTTAATTTTCTGATGATTACAGAAGGATAGTAACATAGACTATGAGAATTTGTCTCCAGCCAGCAATAACATGGGCCCACCAGTACAGTGGAACGAGAACCACTATGCCCAGCCGGTGGACCACAGAGCTAACAATGATACATACAGCGTGCCCTTCAAACCTACCTTGGAAGAACTTTACTCCAAACCTATTTTGAAAAACAAAAAACATAACCGTGATCCTACGTACGCTGAAGCTGGTTCCAGTAATAATTATGCACAGGTTTGTAGCTTATTTACATACATATGCTAAAGCCTGTATTCCCCGAAGGGGTAGGCAGAGGTGTTATAACAACACCCACTTTTCACCTAAGATAATTAAATGCCAACGTGACAGATGATGAGTCTCTGGCTACGTCTTTTGAATTCCACGACATTCACAAGTGCCTTACCAGGGCCTAAAGTGAATAAATCATTTTCACCGTAAAGTACACAAAATTGCCGTGGTGGCCTCGGGGTTAGAGCAGTCGCCTGCTACGCAAACGACGCAAGTTCGAATCCCAGCGGCGCCTGTACCAATGAGGTTTTCTAAAAAACTTATGTACAGTGATTTCACACCACGTGCTTTACGGTGAAGGAAAACATCGTGAGGAAACCTGCATATTTCTGAGAAGTAATTCAAAGACGTAAGTATAGTGCCTGAGACGGCGATAGACTCACCATCTGTCACGTTGGCACTTAATCACATTCGGTGATAAGTGGGTGTTGTGATAACAACACCTCTGCCTACCCCTTCGGGGAATACAGGCGTGAGCATATGTATGTATGTATGTAAAGCACATGGTATGAAATCACTGCATATAAGTTTTTCAGAAGAACTCATTGGTACTGGCCTCTTGCTTACACGGTTCCTTGAATGACATGATTATACAGGATTGTAAATGTTACGATCGGGTTCGAAAGGTTGCTTTTATTGAGTACAAACACTCATTACTCGGGACAGCACTTGTAAGGCACGTTTAATGGGGCAGCTCCGAATTCCGAAGGGAATATCCGTTGAGGAGAGCGTAGAAATAAAACAATTTTGAGGAATGGAGTGTACCTATAATAAATCAAATTAAAATGCATTTTTTTTAATTCAAAATATCTTTAGTCGATTAGACTTTTTACAAAGTACTTTCAAATCGCCAGAAAGACACGATTACATAGGATTATACTTGCTACCGCCAGGTTCGGAAGGTTGCTTTTACTGAGAAGATCCTGGCAAGAAACTCAGTAATTACTATATTTAAAAAAAAACAACTTTGAGTAATACAATATAAATCATAAAAAATATATATAAGCCCATGGACACAGTTCCTGTGCAAAAAAGTCGATAAAAAAAATTTTAAACTAAAAATAAGAACTACGAATAATTGTGTAGCTTGAGATGACCAGCCCCCACTAGCAGCACCTGTTCACAAGTATGAATGCCAGCCTCCTCAACCATTATAGAGGCAAGTGAGCGACCCGCAAAGTCATTTTTCAGGAGCAGACCTTAGTTGGTTGGAACAAAACACCGTAACTGAAACTCAATAATATCTTTATATTGACCACTACTTTACCACTTGATATAGATTTTTACATACATATATATGCTCACGCCTGTATCCCATGGGGGTAGGCAGAGACCACCGTTTGCCACATGCTACGATCCTGACATACTTATTTCGCTTCATCCACATTCATGGATCTCTTCATACACTTTCTTCGGTTACGAGTGCTCCGAATTTGACCTTTCTGAAAACTACTATTAATCTGGTCATAGTAGTTGTTCCTTGGACGCCCTCTACCGACACTTCCGGTCACATTCGCTCTTTAAATCGCCTTTCACTCATCCTTTTGATATGTCCAAACCACCACATCATTCTTCAACTCGCAACAGTCTCTTTTCACACTAATTTTCATTCGATGTTAAATGATTTTTAGTATTGAATTTATTAGAGCTGTAGCAAACCGTATGTATTCGTTACTGAGTAACGGGTACTCCATCTAGTACCGAGTAACGAAACGTTACTCTCGAAAAGTTTTCGTTACTCGCATGTTTCGTATCATGGTTACATACGCCGTTTGACTTCTGTAATGACGTAATGTAACGCTGCGTTGATGTGTGTATAAAAGTATATAAGTATATATATATAATAAGTATATAAGTGAAATAGTGTTTTATTACATTTTAGGACTACAATTTCAGAAATGTTTATGTCGCACGTTGTTTTTTTTTTGCTCCTTCAGCATAACATAGCATGTTATGAGGTATTAGGAGTAACGAGTAACGATGCGATAGTAACGAGTAACGATACGATAGTAACGAGTACTGAATGTATAGTAACGAATACATACGGGTACAATTTTTTTTTCGTTACTTTTGAACCTCTAGAAATTATAACCCTGATTGTGATGTGTTCGCGGATGAATGGCAGACGATAATGTCAGTATACCTGGAGTATTGTGAGGGGAACGAATGAATGAATATTGTATATATTACTCTTAATTAGTGTAATTGGCTTTTAGCCGTTCTAATTAATTCATGTATAAATAAATAACCTAAATGTAAGCGAAGAGAATCTTAACATCGAGATGTAAAATAATGAGGCGCCATCTAGTGAGCTGATGGCTAACTACTGACGCTGAACAGGACGTTATTTAATTTCCAGTCTACATTCCAGGTGATACCAAAATCGCAAAGGCAAAATCCAGTATCAGAATCCAGTCACTACGCAGAGTTGGTTTTGAAGTTAAATGGAAAAGATCACGAGTACGTGAACTCCGGTGATACTGCGAATGAGTCACCGTACGCTGAAGTTGGCAATTACAGCGACATGAAGTACGAAAACGTATTCGGGAACTCACGTTATGGAAACACTCAAGATTGTTCAGAATACGCCGAACCCGCTTATTGTGATGTGTCAAAGATTTATAAAAAATAAATTTGTTTTGTATACCGCCATCTATCGGTAACTTTCGTAACGGCTCGGGACCCACTGGCCCCACAATATTTGTCCCTTAGAATAGGTGTTGTAGATTCGAATCCTGTATAGAAGCCTATTGGTCCCCCAGGAGCTTAAAATAAAAACAGTCTAAGTTACTCCTTATTATATTATATATCTGCCAAAGTCTTGTTAAAATCAGTCCAGAGGTTTCGGAGATTAGCCGGGACAAACAGACAGAGAAAAATATTAAATATTACTTCAATTTTATTTATCTGTATGGATTATAAATATCTATGCGCGTGGTTTAAGATAAAATTATTATATTTTTACACGACAATGGAACTTACAAGATCGAACCAAATTATGTAATTCCTTAGGATTAAAATTGGTATAATTTATATGTATTTTATGGGGACTTGTTTTCGGGCTCATTGAACGACTTCACATGGGCCACAATATTATATTTAAGTGTAGGTTAAGATTACATATGTTCACGCCTGTATTCCCCGAAGGGGTAGGCAGAGGTGTAATCACAACACCCACTTTTCACCGAAGATGATGAAGTGACAACGTGATGGTGAGTCCATCGCTGTCTCAGACACTTTACATACGTCATAGAATTACTTCTCAGAAATATGGAGGTTTCCTCACGATGTTTTCCTTCACCGTAAAGCACGTGGTGTGAAATCACTGTCATAAGTTAAGATTATATTAGAATTAAGCAAAAGTAAAATATTATTGTGTGTATTCCATCGCATTAGGTTAAAATATCTGTAATGATGGTGTATAAATGGTAATAAATATATGTATATGAAGTGATATACGGTACTGACATAAGTATTTAGTGAAAAGCTGTTAATTTGACATTACAATCAGACAATTTAATTTATCTGTATTATTAAAAATTTTTTTTTTACTTCAATTACCATGTTCAGAAGTATAATGTCAATACTGACATCTAGCGGCTAACATAGAAAGCAAATTCGACAGAAAATATTGTAATGCCAATTCTCATTAAAGTTCCAGTCCCGCTCCAGAAAACGGTCAACTGGGAAGTTTCTCAATAAATCTCCAAAGATGTCGCCACTAACTAAGAATTTTCATAAAATGACGAAACGAGGGCGGTTTTTTTTTCAATTTAAATCAACTTGATTTTTGTTAATGTAAAAATATGAATATATCCTTGCCTAAGTCCATGGCTGGGATTGAAGGCACTACAAATATATGAGTTAAAGAATTCCCCTTAAAAAACCTACCTTCCTGCGCGTCATTGAAACGCTTCTGTTTTGAAGCCGGACAAAAAGGAGACATCACAAAAAAAATTTTTTACAAAAAAAGTGATGTTGGCTCCGAAAATAAGTGATTTATTTCATAGAATTTTATTTCCCTGTTTTTGAGGGCTGTTAAGCATTTATTGTTAAAAAATGAATCTTCGAAATCTGATTACCCAGTCCAGATATCTTTTAGCCCTGGGAGAGGCAGGTCAGGGTATGTGGGATTCTTACCGCACTAAAACCCCCCCGGTGGCTCAGTGCTCAGGGGGGACTCCGGGTACTCTGATAGAACGCACCGGTGTCCCCCTACACTTTGCCGGGGGACATCCCCGGGGCAGCTGTGGTGCCGCCCCTGGAGACCTCGCTGTGGGCGTTGCACATCGCGCTGCCTTCCCGGGCCTGCGGCTCGGTGGTTAAAGCTCCCACCCCGACCACCGCCAGCAGGCCTTCCGGCCCCTTTTAGTCGCGTCTAACGACAGGCAGGGGATACCATAGCCATATTCTTAGACCCTGGCTATTGGGTGGAGTCAAGATATCTGAGGTAACAAACACACAAAAACATACACTCGAATCGATAACATCTTTTTTAAAGTCGATCAAAAATGTGCTGGTACAATTCGATAAAACATAAAATGGTCTATAAATACATCACTTTGTGGTTAATAAAATAATTGCCTATAAATACATTTCTTTGAAGATAATCTATTTGATTAACTTCAAAGAATATTTTAAGGTGCAACCACATGTAGCCGCCCACCGCTCGTTTCCAGCGACAAATCTGGTCACGTGATATGTAGCGACAAAGCTGAAAATGTTGAGCTTTATCGCTGGGAAGTATCGAGAGTGTAAGTAGTCTGTTAATTGTAATGCCCCGTCACCAACTACCACATATGGTGAAGCCATTCCATCAACCGTTAGCTTTTCTGGATCGGGTACACTAATTTCTCTCTACTTGAACTTTTGGCTCATCTTTGAATCACGAAAAATGCCACCATCACCAAACGAGCGACAAGCGACTGCATGACGTCGTCCCTTTTTGAGCCGCGGAAAATTTAAAATGGGGTCACGTGACTACATTTGTCGCTGGAAAGCAGCGTCGAGCGGCTGCATGAGGCCGCACCTTTGCCCAGTTTTTGTTTAACTCAGATACCTAGGTAAGCATTTGCCTGGAGGCAACGTCTTTGAGCTTGTTAAAATCTGTTTCAATTCCACTTTGCTAAGCAATTGTTTATGGGAACGTCGAAAGCAGAGATGTTTTACACGCAAGTAGGTATTTCTTTCTCATACTTAGGTATGTACCTACTCTACCTACTAACAGATTCCAACTTAATATTATGAACTAGTTGTACCTCGCGGTTTCACCCGCGTAGACTTGATTTCATGAGAGAGAAAATTAGTATTTTTTATATATGCATTTGGTGATTGGTAATTTGAAATTACAAACAAACAATTCAATTCTATTTATCTGTATAGATTGAAAAAGTGTCCTGTCAGTTGCTTTTTTGCCAAATTAAATTCAAGTGTTTGACTACAATAACCCCAATAACTAAATTTGATGAAAAAAGCTAAAAAAGTTTGAAAAAATATAGCTGTATATTTTTTTGTCAAAAATTTACTAAATTGTTTATTGATTGATGATTTTAGAATATAATAAATAACTATGATTTAATATTTACTGTTTTCTCTAATAGTAATGTAGCAAACAACGAAATACAATTGGTTTGGCGCTTGCGTACAATAAAAATTATATTTTGTCATGAAGAAAGGGAGACGAAAACATTACTTTTTACGCTAACAAAAGCGAAGCACGTTCCGTGTCGGTTAAGTCTTTGTACACTTGTAACTTTTTAAATTAGGCGACTTATCTGATCGAATCGTGGTGAAGACTGAAATGTTATAACTCTATGTTGGAGCGTATGTGTATAGAAATAGAACTGAATATTGTTTGAAGTAGTTTGACGGCTAACGTCGGCCGCCATTTTCCATGATGGCTGCGCGTATAACGCGACATCTATACAGTTTAGTGTCACCGCGATCGTAGCGTGAAATGCAAGTCGTGTGTTTTCGTCACTTTAAAATTGTTTGCATGCAACCATTGTAGAAATAATATGACATTAATAATCATAAAGAACAATCACAATTACGCATCAACATCGCATGAAAGTTAGCTGCAATTAACATTATACAACTCGGTAATAAAAGTGGTTATTTGGTAAAATAATGTATTGCTTCTTCACCGCAGTCTTACGTTTGTGTTTGTGAGATCGATTTTAGCTGTTATTAATATTACTACGGTGCTTGTAATATTGCTAGATACATGACCAAATCACAAAGCCTCGATTTGCGAACAACACATTCCGATTTAAGTGCTCAGCTTATAATCGATATAAGATAATAAAAAATGCATATTTCCTCCATGGTTTCATAGCGCTACGGTGGGTTCATTTCATAGCCGGTACGAGTGTATGAAATTTCCGAATGTTTCGTTTGAGTACGCGAAGTGTTTTTCAAAAGCAGTGATTTTTTTCTTAATCTGATATTGAAGTGATGGTGAATTTATCTGTTGTTTGTGCAAAGGAAATCTTGACTCTGCAAGGTTAGTAAACAAGATTTTTAATTTATTTAAATACGTGGCCTAGTCCACTATTACTGGGTTATTTTGTGCTACAAACAAACTAACACACAAATGAAATTAAATTGTTTACATCGACACAAATAATTAAATAACACTCACAATAAAATAATTAATAAAATTCCTCCAAATGTGTCAAAACGTAGAATGAAAGTGACATTGACAATTAATGCACATATTTTTTTAATTTGAATTAAAAAAAAATGTGTCAGTTTTATTTTCTGTATCTGTCCACGATTTACGACAGAAATAATTTTTTTTTTTTTTTTTATATGCTTTAATTTTTTTACGAGAACGTGACTTAGATCCTGTTTTAGGCTTTTACAGCATTATGCAATGTAAACATGGTTGATATATCAATGTATATATAAATAATTTGAGTAACTGAGTATGTACAAAATAAACCCAATGTATCAAACCTAGTCTGGTACCTATGTCCTTTATACACTTTATAAAGTGAACACTATAAAATTTTTAGGTATGGCAATGAAAATAGGCAGTCAATCTATTACATACTAATTCAAAAAGCCCCGGCTCCAAAGCCTCAGTTCTGTATAGGTACTTCTTTCTTTAAAAAAAATTAAATTTATGTAGGAAGATCCTAACATTTTTGTTGTCAGACTCATAATATCTGAGCTGTGGCCACAGTAGCAAATTTTTAAACACAATAATAACCAATTTTGCGTAATTTGTTTTATTTTTTACTCCTGCATTCATAGCCTAAATAGGTGACTAGGATGTCATGTGGTATCACCCGCATAGTTCCCGTTCCTGTGGGAGTACAGGGATAAAATAAAGCCTTTGTTATTTCTGAATATGTAGCTTTCCCATGGTGAAAGAATTTTTGAAATCGGCACAGTAGTTTTTGCGTTAATTCATTACAAACATACAAAAAAAAATACAAATCTCTCCTCTTTATAATAGTAGTCTGTAGGTGTAGATTTTATATTTGGCTGAACCCCAATTTTCTATTGAAAAAAGTAATATATTTTACACTTTGTTAAATCGGCTAGTGACAGTCCCATTAAAATTGGTCCTTCAGTTTCAGAGATTGGCTGGAACAAACAGACTGATTGACAGATATTTTTTTTTATTAATTACTATTATGTATTGGTTATGTGGGTAGATTTATGTTAATATAAAGTATATGGGGGTACTTGTATGATTAAGAATAAATGTCAGTTTTGAGTTCCACTGCAACTGTCTAGTATCTTTTAATTACCATATTACATTCATATGTATTTATTAAAATGCTGTTAATTTGGAATTGATAACATACTTCAATTTTATTAATGCGTATGTGTATAGATATAGTATCAGAAAGTCTCGAAGCAAGTTTAACCTAGATTACAGATTTTCCTTGTAAGTAAAAGGGTGTATGAAAGTCAGATGGCAGTCGTTTCATATAAAAATCAGGTGATTAGCCACATCGGGCTGAATCAAGTGCCGACAAAGAGGCTAAGGGGGTATAGATATAGTATGAATACCTATATATCTATACAGAGACGTTGCACCGTTGGTCCTACGCCTGATCTCTCTCCGTGTCAGATTGCCTCCCATGACTATGAGAGTGACCCAATAAAGAGTGCACCTGTGTTTGCGCACACGCCTGCACTATAATATCTCCTGCGCAGATGGCTGGTCCTCATTGAGATTAGCTCATTATTATCTATACCGATCAATAAAATTGAAATGTCTGTATAGATGTCTGCATTTACTAAATGGCTATTAATTTGGAACTACAAACAGACACTTCTTGTTTATCAATTTAGACAATTTTGTTTATCTGTATAGACTAGTGCTAATTAGATGACCATATTTAGAAGTATGTAATTGCACAACAAGTTTACCATGCATTAGGAAAACTACAAGTCTGAAAATATAATTTATGACATTTATGAGTAATATAAAGAGCCGTGGTGACCTTGAGGTTTGAGCAGTCGCCTGCTACGCAAGCGACGCAAGTTAGAATCCCAGCGGGGCCTGTACCAATGAGTTTTTCTATAAAAAACTTATGTACAATGATTTCACACCACATACTTTACGGTGAAGGAAAACATCGTGAGGAAACCTGCATACTTCTGAGAAGTAATTCAATGACGTATGTTTAGTGTCTGAGACGGCGATGGACTCACCATCTGTCACATTGGCACTTAATCATCTTGTGTGAAAAGTGGGTGTTGTGATAACAACACCTCTGCCTACCCCTTCGGGGAATACAGGCGTGAGCATATGTTTGTATGTATGAGTAATATTGTGCCTGAGATATGGTTACAGACTCACCATCTGTCTCCTAGACACCTTGTTTTCTAAGAAAATTTGCCTCAGTTGTCGGGAATATCCAGATAAATGATGTTGAAGTGTCTGTAATTCCAAAGTAACATGCTTTTCACTGAAAGTTATTTGTTCAACTCAGGCCCTGGTTTGCACTTATTAATACCACCAGTTTGGAAACATAGAATATCTTTTGATAAATAAAAGTATAGCTATACTAGCTGTGCCCCGCGGTTTTACCCGCGTATATTTAGTTTTATATAATACTTTTTTTCGCAATAAAAGGTAGCCTATGTCCTTTATCAGGGTTTAAAGATTGTCTGTGCCAAATTTCATCAAAACGGTTGAGAGGTTTAAGCGGGAAAGCGTAACAGACAGAGTTACTTTCGCATTTATAATATTAGTAGGGATTAGTAGGGATGGTACTTACATAAAAAAATCTATTCTAAAAATGTATGTTTGTTCCGGCTAATTTCTGAAACAGCTACTTTTAACGATACTTTCACAGGCAGATAGATAATGATATGAAGAGTAAAAAAAAATGGTTTCCTGAAATAAAGCGCTCCATAAAATATGTGACTGGAACAGCTAAATGAGGTATATTTGACGTCAGACTTATTTTGTCTTGCAACTGAGGTGAGCACGATGGTAAGCGGCCACCATTGCAGAACTAAGCATGATCTAGATACCATAATGGACAAAACAAAATTCAATCACACTGAACCGGGGATCAAAAATATCTTTATTCAATTATACTTCTAAAAAAGTACTTTTAATCTTTACAATGACATAATTATACATGATTATACATGCTACTGCCGGGTTCGGAAAGTTGCCATTGTAAAAAGGTTATGACCTGTCAAGAGGAATTAATTTTTAACTAGGTGTGCCCTGCCAGTGCAGAACCCTAAATATACAGGTTTTTTTAAATACAAGTAGCCTAAGTTACTCCCTGTAACATTAGCTACCTGCCAGTGAAAGCCCCGTAAAAATCGGTCCAGCCATTTCAAAGATTACCCGCAACAAACAGACAGACAGATAGAGAAAAAAAAATTGTTTCTTAAATCAGTACTTAGCTTTTACTGAAAAGAACCTGACAAGAAACTCTTTTCAAAAAAGGTTATTTAACAATTTGGAGCAATATAAAAAAATCACAAAACATAAATATAAGCCCATGGACACAGTTCCAGTGACCCCCCCCCCGTCCTCTGCTAGGGCCGACGCGCGCCGAGTCACTAGCCTTAAACATGTCCCTAAATAATACCACTCAGATCCAGCTCCCTAGCTCATCCCCCAGCAACGGCCTAAGCCGAGGTCCGAGCCCCCTTAGCTGTGTTGCTTAGTTTTTAAGTTTAAGCTCGGCTGGAGGCCCTTGGGTCTCGCCCTTTAGTCCGGTTAAGCAGTGGAGGTAGCTTCCCCCTACCAACTGCGAGAGACCATATCGGACATACATACACACCTGTATTTACCGAAGGGGTAGGCAGAGATGTTGTAATCACAACACCCACTTTTCACCGAAGATAATTAAGTGCCAACGTGACAGATGGTGAGTCCATCGCCGTCTCAGACACTTTCACTTAACCATATCGGAAAAAAATTGTGCCAGTGAGCTGTATTTGAGAAAAATTATAAAAGGTAAAAGTAGTTACTACGTATAATTGTGTAGCTTGAGATGACCAGCCCCCACAGTATCGAATCCAGGACCTTGAGTCCCCCTTAAGGTTTGTGACCAACGAGTCTTGCTAACTAATATATTGTTGACTTAATGTAAAGAGTACTTACCTGGTTGACCGAGCTGTGCTCGGTTTCTTTACTTATATAATATGCTCATGCCATCCCAGAAGGGGTAAGCAGAGGTGTTGTAACAACAACACCCACATTTCATCGAATATGATTAAGTACCAACGTGACAGACGGTGAGTCCATCGCCGTCTCAGGCACTATACATATGTCTTTGAATTACTTCTCAGACATCTGCCGGTAAAGCACGTGGTGTGAAATCACTGCACATAAGTTTTTAGTAAAATTCATTGGTGATTTAGCAGGCGACTGCTCAAACCCCGAGGCCAAAACGGCAAGAAAGAACTTGTCATTTAGTATGTGTCAAACGGTGGTCTCTGCCTACCCCCATGGGATACAGGCGTGAGAAAATAGGGAAAAATTGGACCGGTGACATTAGGACTCGAACCGGGGTATTCTAGTTTTGTTATCCCATACATTGTCGTGGTCGGCACTTGATTCAACCCGATGTGGCTGATCACCTGATTTTTATACGAAGCGACTGCCATCTGACCTTCGCAACCCATTTAACGAGGAAAATCTGTGATCTGGGTTAAACCAGTTGTCGGACTATTTTAGGCCTCCGACTGACCTGTAACGATTGCCAAAGATGATAAATTGTCAACCGGGACCGACGGCTTAACGTGCTCGCCGATATCGAAAACAGCCTGTGTTTCCCAGCGCGTGTGTAGTTGTCAGGCACAAATATTTTAAGCTCTTCAAGTATAAAGGAGGCGAGACGCGATGCGCGCAGCATCCTGCCTACAACGGCTGTAACCCAATACTCTTCCATTTAAATCCTGTTCGTTTCATAGCTCGCGCATAGCGACATGCGCAAGAAAGCATTTGAATATTAACTAGTTTTTAACCGCAATTATGCTCGCGTATTTATCAGGATTTATCTATATCTTTACAGTCTGAGAAGTAATTTATACATACATAAATACATATGCTCACGCCTGTCACCGCTCTCAACACCCCCTTATCGCCGAAGATGATTATGTGCCAATGTGACAGATGGTGAGTCTGTCGCCGTCTCCGGCACTATACATACGTCTTTGGATTACTTCTCAGACATTGTAGGTTTTCTCACGATGTTTTCCTTCACCGTAATGCACGTGGTGTGAAATCACTGTACATAAGTTTTTATAGAAAAACTCATTAGAATAAATCTTTTATCGACATTGCCCCACCCTAATGCCTTCGTTTTTGCTAACGTCGGTTAAAAAGAGGAAAAAGGTCAGGAGGTCACGCTTTCGGTAAACGCGAAGTCGTGAAGAATGTATAATTTTTGCTCGGCTTAAAAAATATCATTTATATAGATTGCCCACGTGAGGCGAACTTTTTGTTGAACCAAAAAAATATGTTAGCTTTCGCTTCCTTTTGTTTTATTCCTTGTTGGCTGTCAGCGTGTCTTACTCATCGCATACCTTTAAACGAGCGATTCTTGATACAGGTTGTCGAAGAAAAAGGAACAGTTGTCTTCTAGAAGTTGTAGGGTTTTATGAATATATCACTATGTTGAAGTCGTAACATATCTAGCTCCAACGATAACGTAGTTATAGGCTATGGTTGCTAAGGGCCGAAGAGCTCGCGGCCTTAAGCGATTGAATGAACGCGCGGCCGCGTTTACCTACATTACGTACGCGGTCATTAAACTTGATCAATTCAAGAGAAGGTAAATAGTTTTATGGGGTTATTTCAGGAACTATTAGATTTCACGTGAATAACTCTACGTTACCGCTGAATTTTATGGGATAATAAGGTTTTGATATGGTTAACTTTGATCGTCAATTACCCGAAAACGGAAGAAGATATTTTTGTCATAATCATTTTATTTGCTTCCTGATATTATACCCTATCACATATTTTAACAGCTGTCCTATTTTCCCCGACACCCTGTATATATCTAAATATGTATAACTCAAAGGTTACTGACTGACTGACATAGTGATCTATCAACGCACAGCCCAAACAACTGGACGGATCGGGCTGACATTTGGCATGCAGGTACATGTTATGACGTAGGCATCCGCTAAGAAAGAATTTTTATTAATTCTACCCCCAAGGGGATAAAATAGGGGATGAAACTTTGTCAATTTTAAACCGATATGTTTTATAAAACTAAATCTACGCGGGCAATTATACCCTCAAGTGACACCCCTCACTGACATTACGCCAGGCCTTATAATCTCTTAGATGCTTGAATCTGTGTGAGTGTATTATTGACTACCTATATTCCGTACTTATTTGTAGTAGCCTTTACCCCTATCACGGATTTGCCACCGTTTTCGTAATCTATACTCGCTAGCGTCTTCGCCGAATATTAGTATGAGAAATTGTGCAGCGACTCCCAGCGGTGACGTGAACAACTAAAATATCTCATACAAATATTGCGGGTGACGCTAGCGAGTGTAGATTACGAAATTGGTGACAAACCCGTGATATGGGTACTGATGTTAACTGCGATGGTTCGGTAGTCAATTGTAAGGCCCACATCGATAAATCAATTATTGTACGGTATTAGATGCATCGTAATCGTTTAGATGTCAGCGGTGATTACGGTTACCATAACCGTGACCAATCAGGTGACTTGTGTTATTGATAACATGACAATAGTTCAGGTCAATGACATGTTGACGAATTTGTAAGGTACCGTGTTCTATTGCGTCAGTAATTTTAGTCAAAGTCAAAGTCAAAAGTATCTTTATTCGATTAGACTTTTAACAAAGTTCTTTCAAATCGTCAGAATGACATAATTATACATGATACCGCCAGGTTCGGAAGGTTGCTTTTACTGAGAAGAATTTAAATTCTCCACTTTGTTCAACCGACTAATATTTCAACTAGCTGTACCTGACACTTAATCATATTCGGTGAAATGTTGTAACAACACCTCTGCATACCCCTTCGGGACCCTTCTGGGCCCCTTCTGGGATGGCGTGATAATTTTTAGCTGTACCTTGCGGTTTCACCATTGCTGACTAAATTTCGTTGGTAGCCGCGGAAAAATGTTTTTTTTAAATAAAAGTAGCCTTAGTTGCTTCTTGTAATATTAGCTATCTGCCAGTGAAAGCCCCATAAAAATCCGTCGAGCCGTTTTGGAGATTAGTTGGAACAAACAGACGGATTAAAAAAGATAAAAGTAATTTGATTACCGCATATATGCTTTAAATAGCTGTGCTCCGCGGTTTTACCCACGTAGAGTTATTTTCATGGGTAACCCGCGGTACCCTATTTTTTTTTAAATATAAGTATCCTTATTTGCTTCTTGTTAACATTAGCTATCTGCCAGTGAAAGTACCATTAAAATCTATTGGGCCGTTTCGAAGATTAACCGGACAGACAGACGGAGAAAATTTAAAAAACAAATGGTTTTTCTTTGTCAGTACCTTGTATACTTAGGGAATAGGCTCACCCCCTACTACATGGGACTTAAACATAACTCGCGAAATGTGTACTATAAGTACACCTCGGCTTATCCTTTCAGGGAATACAGTTGTATCATAACCACTAAAACGTACAAGATCAAATACTGGATCGCAAAGTTTCAAAAGGAGACTCGATACTATTAAAAAACCTGAAGAACTTGCCAAAATACATATGCTCACGCCTGTATTCCCCGAAGGGGTAGGCAGAGGGTTGTAATCACAACACCCACTTTTCACCGAAGTTGATTGAGTGACAACGTGATAGATGGTGAGTCTATCGCCGTCTCAGGCACTATACATACGTCTTTGAATTACTTCTCAGAAATATGCAGGTTTCCTCACGATGTTTTCCTTCACAGTAAAGCAAGTGGTGTGAAATCACTGTACATAAGCTTTTTAGATAAACTCATTGGTACAGGTCCCGCTGGGATTCGAACTTGCGTCGCTTGCGTAGCAGGCGACTGCTCAAACCCCGAGGACACCGCGGCTTTTTTTTTTTGTACTTGTCAAAATATTCAACAAAAACGTGTTGATTTCTGTCATGCTATCCCGCCCTGTACTCATCGAATTTCGGGATAAAAAAGCTTTAGAAAAAAGTGGGTGGGACACATGCGGATGATATGATATGTCATCGGAAGCTAAAAAACATCCTGTGTTTTAACGCGTTCACTGCTAACGACGCGCCTGCGCGTTTATCCGAACTTTCCTATATGCTAACGACGCTTATGTGAGTCCATACAAATTTCTGTGCCTTCACTGTGTGCTAAAGCCGACTCTGCGCGTCTATTGTTTAAATAAGACCAAATTGTAAGGGCCCTTACCCACCTTGCTATATAGAACAGATACGGAATTTGCCTGCATGAAATTTAGTGAACATATCAAAACCAATTAGACAGGTAGAGCTTAGGTAGGTAGGTGGATATGTACCGACCCTTTTCCTTTTCGCATGTTTTTATTGGCTGTCGTAAACAAGCGAGTGTTTTATGACCTGCCATAACAATACTCAAACGCGCAGAAGCGCCGAATAGCACTGGGGAATATGTTACGTGGACGCTATGTTGAGGTTTTAGCACAGAGCGAAAGCGTATTTGTACAACGATATGCGTTTGACGCACTGGTGTAAGGTCCGATTGTGTAGCACACGGTAATTACTTTTTATTTAGCTCTAGCAGTGAATGCGTTAATGATATTGAAAATTATTTATTCATCTACAGTCACACCTTGAAAAATCATTACTGGTTCGAAAACTGGCCTGAGAAGAACCGCCAGGCAGCTTGTACATTCCATGTAGATGTGAAGAGTGCTTAGTGCGAGTTTTCTTAAAATCCCCGTCACAAGTCATCGCGTCGACGTCAACGCAGATTTGTGTGGGCTCACAATAGTGTCATCTTAAGGCCGACAGACGGCGCTGTATCGATCCTATACAAATCTGCGTTTACGTCGACGATGTCTTGTAACGGCGGTATGATGGTTGAGGAGGGCGATGGCTGGCATTCTCGTCATGCTTGTGAACAGGTGCTGCTAGTGGGGGCTGGTCATCTCAAGCTACATAATTGTACGTAGTACTTATTTTTATTTTATTTTTTTTTATCGCCTTTTGTGCACTGGAACTGTGCTGGAAATATATTTATATTTTTTTATGATTACACAAAGCTGTAAAATTATTTTTATAAAGAGTAATTACTGAGTTTCTTGCCAGGTTCTTCTCAGTAAAAGCAACCTTCCGAACCTGGCGGTAACATGTATAATCCTGTATAATTATGTCATTCTGACGATTTGAAAGTACTTTGTAAAAAGTCTAATCGAATAAAGAAATTTTTGACTTCGACTTTGAAACTGCTTTCAAATCTAGTCCATAAAACGATAGTCGAAAAATTTCCTAAGCAATATATTTTTTAAGCCATCTTTTGATAATTTCATATTCCCTTTGATGTGGCGTTTGAAAGGGCCGATGATGTGATACTATAAATAATTGAACGCCGCAACTCATAATCTTCCCAGAACACACTCATAAATTTATATAACAAACACAGGCATGGACACTTCAAAGAAATAAACGCCATTCGGGGCACTGAGTTGGGACTATCGACTACCTATACAGATTAATAAAATTGACGTATCTGTTTACAAAAGCCGTGATGGCCTCGGGGTTAGAGCAGTCGCCTGCTACGCAAACGACGCAAGTTCAAATCCCAGCGGGGCCTGTACCAATGAGTTTTTCTAAAAAAACTTATGTACAGTGATTTCACACCACGTGCTTTACGGTGAAGGAAAACATCGTGAGGAAACCTGCATATTTCTGAGAAGTAATTCAATGACGTATGTAAAGTGTCTGAGACGGCGAAGGACTCACCATCTGTCACGTTGGCACTTAATCATCTTCGGTGAAAAGTGGGTGATGTGATTAAAACACCTCTGCCTACCCCTTCGGGGAATACAGGCGTGAGCATATGTATGTATGTACGTATCTGTTTGTAATTTCAAATTAACAGCTTTTCACTAAATGCATATTGAAAGCATATACGGTAGTCATAAGAAAATTTATTACAACATTTTTTTTACTCTCTGTCTGTTTGTTCCGGCTAATCTCCGAAACGAATAGAACGATTTGAACGGGACTTTCACTGTCAAATTGCTAATGTAACAAGGAGTAAATGAGGCGGGGCACAGCTAGTGTTAGTATAGAATACGCTAACGAGGATGAAAATCATTGATTCAATTCAAAATATCTTTATACGATTAGACTTTTTACAAAGTACTTTCAAACCGTCAGAAAGACACTATTACATAGGATTATACATGCTACCGCCAGGTTCGGAAGGTTGCTTTTACTGAGAAGAATCTGGCAAGAAACTCCGTAATTACTCTTTTCAAAAAAATATTTTACAGCTTTGAGTAATAAAATATAAATCATAAAAAATATATATATAAGCCCATGGACACAGTTCCAGCGCACAAAAGTTGACATAAAAAAAATATTTAAAACTAAAAATAAGAACTACGAATAATTGTGTAGCTTGAGATGACCAGCCCCACTAGCAGCACCTGTTCACAAGTATGACGAGAATGCCAGCCATATGTTATTAAACTATTGAACATTAAATACGACTCTATAATTTCGTTGTCCGTTGTCAAAGAAGCCGTTAGTGAGGGGGCGACAGAAAAACGTCATCAGCATCAGCATTAATCATTCCTCAACCATCTGAACACACTACTAATTCACGATGCAATTGATTTAATGCATCCACTGTTAAGCTACGCAAGTTCGAATCCCGGCGAGGCCTTTACCAATGAGTTTTTTTAAACGCTTTACGGTGAAGGAATACATCGTGAGGATACCTGCATATGTCTGAGAAGTAATTCAAAGACGTATGTATAGTGCCTGAGATGGCGATGGACTCACCCTCTGTCACTTTGGCACTTAATCATCTTCGGTGAAAAGTGGGTTGTTGTGATAACAACACCTCTGCCTACCCCTTCGGGGAATACAGGCGTGAGCATATGTATGTATGTACGTATCTGTTTGTAATTTCAAATTAACAGATTTTCACTAAATGCATATTGAAAGCATATACCGTAGTCATAAGAAAATTAATTACAAATTTTTTTTTTTTTTTTATTGAATACATATTCGGTGAAATGATGGTGTTGTTGTTACAACACCGCTTTTTATTTCGATTGTACCTGTAATATGTAAAAAAAAAAATTCACTTCAGTTGCTAACTTCACACAGGCGGGGCGAGCCATTGCCATTAACCGATCAATAATCCAGACTCCGGGCTGTTACTGGGGAATTGATGATGTAAAAACTCATCGGGGATCGAACCCAAGACCTCGTGTCAGTCTTATATAAATTATTCGGAATAATATTCTTGCTACATAGTAGACTGCCAACTGACAGAAAAGCCACCGAATTAGGAATTGAGAGTGATGTTTACAGATTCCATTAGATGCCGCGGGCAGAATACGTGGTTGTGTTATGTGCTAATGAAGCAAGAAATAATTAATTATTTGGGTCCCATTGATCATTATAATATAGAGGAGCTCGTGGCACAGTTGTTATTGCCCTAGCCCTAGTCAGTAATTGGATGGGTGACCGCCCGAGTTTCCTCCGTGCCTCGGAGAGCACGTTAAGCCGTCGGTCCCGGTTGACAATTTATCATCTTTGGCAATCGTTACAGGTCAGTCGGAGGCCTAAAATAGTCTGACAACTAGTTTAACCCAGATCAGAGATTTTCCTCGTAAAAAGGGGTTGCGAAGGTCAGATGGCAGTCGCTTCGTATAAAAATCAGGTGATCAGCTGCATGGTCGGCACTTGATTCAACTCGTTGAATCAAGTGCCGACCCCAACAATGGCACGAGGCACGGAGGGAACTCGGGCGGTCACCCATCCATTTACTGGCTAGGGCTAGGGTTGCTTAACTTCGCTGATCGAATGATATGCGTAATAAAAACTGTGCCACGAGCTCCTCATACATAACCTCGTACATTACGTTGGCTTAAGTTGTTAATTATAATTTTCGGTCTCGCAGAAATACACTTCAGCCCAAGAATCCTACTGAAACTAACCAAGTATATTTTCCAGAGTTGCTATTTCAGAAAGTCCTACAAAAATATTAATTTTATGTTTACTTTAATTACACTGACGCAAATTGGTTATTAAAAGTATTGCCTTGATGTGTTCGCGTTATAGAAGGCTCGCAAATTGGTTTGCGAAAAATGGGTCACAATAAAACTTTGAATGTAATTTTAACTTGAAAATTTTGTGTAGTTACATTATTTTTGGATCTGTATTCTCTGCAGTCATATTGTTAATTTGTTACCTCGTATTTCACCGTGGTGGCCGTGGGGTTTAAATGGTCTGTCTGTCAGCGGCTAGTGACCTTACCAATGAGTTTTTCTAAATACATATATGCCATGATTTTACAGCACGTGCTTTACGGTAAAGGAAAACACCGTGAGTACTGTAAAGCCTCAGCCTTACAAGCTGGTTAAAACCTTTTTCGGTTTAGCTAGACTTTATGAAGTATATTTAAATTATCCTAAAAAGAAAGAAGAATAGAGGGCTTGTCAGACGGCAGAACGAAATGGAAGGAATATAAGAAATAAAAGTGAAAAACAATACATTACTTTTATTTTATATAGAAAATATAAGTGATCCCGGTGAGCGAGGGACCCGAGTTGGGGGTCGCTCGCCACAGTACTTACTCACTTGAAATAGAGTGAAACCAGCATACTTCTGAGAAGTAATTCAAAGATCCACCTGTCACGTTGACACTTAATCATCTTCGGTGAAATGTGGGTGTTGTTATTACAACACCTCTGCCTGCCCCTTCGAGGAATACAGGCGTGATAAAAGGATGATAGCTGTAGAGAATTTAGCATAAGCATGTGTTAAGGTCAAATGCGAAGGTCCTTTTTAAGGATCTTTCAAAACGCCTGGTTGACGTCTCTGGTGAGGGTCGAGCTGGTTCTTACCTCGGTCAGAGGATTAGCTTAGCGATCCAGCGAGGTAACGCAGCCAGCTTACTGGGCACCATTCCCGCAGACACTAATTTAAATTCCGTGTTTTATTTATAATTTTTATTTTTATTATATTTTTCCTTTTTCATTGTTAGCAATAAGTTACTCAAATGTTATATTTCATGTAAATAAAATAATCTTTCAGCATGTGTTCTTTAATATTATTTTAATTCTTTAAGATGTTTTTTTCTTGTGTCCTTATTTATTGCACCGTCCAGCCTCGGGCAGAGTGTGATGAAACATAAATACCGGCAAAACGGAGTACGGAGTGCAGTCATTACTGCATTAGCAGTCCCTTCCCCTGTCAAAGTCTAGGAGCTCGCGGGCTGGACGTGTTAGTTTATTTTTGAACGCAAGAAAATGTTATCGAATTTTTATATAAATATAAATATCTGGTTGACCGAGATGTGCTCGGTTTCTTCTTTACAAAAAAAAGAAAAAAAAATCCGGTGAACGTCAGTCTCGAACCGTGGTACTCTAGTTTCGCTATCGCCCCGTGAGTTGGAAGCCTCATCTTTGAGCTACCATAACTATATAAATCAAAATTATAATTATACTAGCTGTGCCCGGCAAACGTTGTATTGCCATATATTTTTTTGGGGTGGACTACCCCTAACATTTAGGGGGATAAAAAATAGATGTTGGTCGATTCTCAGACCTACCCGATCTGCACACAAAATTTCATACAAATCGGTCCAGCCGCTTCGGAGGAGTATGGCAACGAAAACTGTGACACGAGAATTTTATATATTAGATAAATCTGAAATTTGCAGTCGAATTCCTGGGATTCGAGTCTTACAAGCTGAGCATATGTGCGAAGGTCAGAGATCATTAATAAACAATACTTGAAATTTATTCTAAGACGTATTCAAGTTACTTCACGATTTTTCCCTCCACCGTAGTGTGATATCACTAAAGTTATAAAATAACTCCTTAATACAGACTTGTGCCGCTTGCATAGGAGGCCTTCTCTAACTACTAGACGTAGCTCGTATCTTGTAAATCGTAGCTATTGTATCAGATTTGGTGAATCTATGTAACTACTCTGTGTTTAGTGTTATCTTATCCATGCCTTGGGTCAGATTTTAACGGTCCCAAGACAGATACAATTGGAATCCTTTATTCTTTGTCCCTTATCTAAGAAAATACTAAGCGATATCTTTGTCTAAATTATTATTCTTTAGTTTTATCAAAGCCTTTTGGGGGTAATCAACTAGTTTTGTGTTTAAAAAAAAATGTTATATTTCATGTGGATTATTGGTTACTAATCTTAAATAAATATTACTCAATGGTGACTGACTGACTGACTGACTGACCCAAATCACTGGACGGATCGGGCTGAAATTTGGCATGCAGGTAGATGTTATGAAGTAGGCATCCGCTAAGAAAGGATTGTGATGAATTTTTCCCCCAAGGTGAGTATTTTAGTGTGTATGTTTGTAATGAATAAACTCAAAAACTACTGTGCCGATTACAAAATTCTTTTACCATTGGAAAGCTACATCATCAGCGAGTAATATAGGCTATATTTTATCCCCGTATTCCCACGGGAACGGGAACTACGCGGGTGAAACCGCGTGACGTGCGCTAGTATAACGTAACTAAGATAAAATTACAAAATAAGTTAACTAGCTCCTAAACTATACGTCATTAGCAGATCCCCGGCGGGGTGGGTAATATGATATTATTAGGCTATGCATTGTACGCCGGTAATGCGTTCGAGATCAAATACCACACGTTAAAGGTAATGTTTCCAAGAAATAATTCCTATTATGATAAAAGGTGCATGAACGTAGATGAAGCGAGAGAACAATAGAAGAGGCACTGTTTCTATTGCGCATACGATTTTTTTTATTGACGAGTGGGAAACGTTCTAAAGGTCCCCGACCGCCCTGAGAGAGGCAGGTCGGGGTATGTGGGATTTTTACCGCACTAAAACCCCCCCGGTGGCCATCCTCAGGGGACTCCGGGTACTCTGATAAATCGCACCGGTGTCCCCCCACACTTTTCCGGGGCAGCTGTGTCGCCGCCCCTGGAGACATCGCTTTGCAAGGCAGCGCGAGCCACATCGCACTGCCACCTTCCCGGGCTCGATGGTCAAAGATCAGCCCTAACCCAAGCCAGTAGTTGGATGGATGACCGCCCGAGTTCCCTCCGTGCCTCGGAGAGCACGTTAAGCCGTCGGTCCCGGTTGACAATTTATCATCTTTAGCAATCGTTACAGGTCAGTCGGAGACTTTAGAGAGTCTGACAACTGGTTTAACGCAGATAACCGATTTTCCTCGTGAACGGGACTACGAAGGTCATATGGCAGCCGCTTCGTATAAAAATCAAATGATCTTCTGGGATGGCTTGAGCGTATTAATTTATTTTTTACAAGAATCGAACTTGCGTCTCCTATTTTACCATCATCCTCCTGCCCTTATCCCATGTTATTTGTGGTCGGCGCAATCCGTCATATCTGTATTCACTCCTATTTAAGCCATATCATCTTTCACACAATCCATCCATCGTTTCTTACGTCCCCTATTTTACCAACTTATTCAAATTCAAAAATATATTTATTTGATTAAACATTTAACGAAGTACTTTTAAAGCGGAACGATATTATTATACTACCGCCGGGTTCGGAAGGTTGTTTTTACTGTGAAGAAACCGGCTGAAACTCAATAATTAATATTATAAAAAAAATTGTTAAAATCTATACAGATAAATAAAATTAAAGTACTGTTTGTAATTCCAAATTTTTTTTACTAAATACAGATGAAGGTTTACACGGTACAGATATAGAAAACCAATTTTTTATTTTTTTCTCTGTCCGTCCGTCTGTCTGTCTGTTTGTTCTAGCTAATCTCTGAAACGACTGGGCCGATTTTTACGGGACTTTCACAGGTAGATAGCTATATTTACAAGGAGTAACATACGCAACTTTTATTTAGAAAAAATAGGGTTAAGAGGGTCACCCATGAAATTAATTCTACGCAGGTAAACCCGCAGGTCTAATATAATACAATGATTATACCAAGGATTAAAAACTAAATCAAAATTTCTCCATCTTTACAGAAGCCACATCGAATCGCCGCGGATGACTTCAAGACTTCTTAATCCATGTTTACGGACTATATTACAACTTATAATAGTAACATCAATATTATGTGAAGCAGGGTGTGAAGTGTAGTGTACGATTTATTTATTGGTCCCTTGCACGATGGCCGCCATATTGGATTTGTCGCGGCTGAGGGATGTGGGGGCTACGATGCTGCTGCTGCTAAGCTTCGCTGTTTACTCAACATATGGTAAGTCTGATTTGCTTGTTAATTTTCTAGTAGACTGTACGTGTTGCTCTGTGATTGTGTTTTCAGGAATTTGGAATATATAGGGTGTTAGGCGCATATTTTTGTAACAGAGCATCGGTTGTGGGTACATATCAAATCTAAAGGTAAATAATAATAATAAAGATACAAATAAATATAAATAAAATGAATACATCTATACAAATAAATAAAATTTAAGTGTCTGTTTGTAATTCCAAAATAACAGCTTTTCAATAAATGCATATGAAAGTATTTACGGTACTGACATTAAAAAAATATTTTAATTTTTCCCTTTCTGTCTTTGTGTTTGTCCCGGCTAATCTCCATAGCGGCTAGACAGGTTTTAGTGAGTTTTCCCTGTCAGATAGCTGATGTTGCAAGGAGTCACCTAGGCTACATTTATTTAAAACAAACATAAGGGATCCGCGATTAAAGCCGCAGGGCATAGCTAGTAATTAATATGTTTTACAGACATGAAACTTAATAATCGACATATGGCAATTTTTTTTTAATCTATTCTGTAATACTATCTACTAATATATGTATATATGCATTTAGTGAAAAGCCGTTTTTTTTTTAATTACAAACAGACACTTATATTGTATTTATCTATATGGATGTATATACACACTGATGCAACGACGAATTCTTCCCAAGACACAATTTGACATGACAGCAACTAATATAGTTTTTATTACATAGCTGAGAAATGACTAAATAGCCCTCATTATGCTCGGAATAGGGCCACACATCAACGTATAATAAAACGTCGCGGGCGCATTGTGATGCACTGTAGTGATGGGACGTATCGATATTTTTTTATTCGATACCATCATCGCCCTGGCATTATCCCATACATTGTTGGGGTCGGCACTTGATCCAACCCGATGTGGCGGATCATCTGACTTTTATACGAAGCGACTGCCATCTGACCTTCGCAATCCCTTTAGGAAACTTCCCCTGAGGAAAATCTGTGATCTGGGTTAAACCACTTGTCAGACTATTTTAGGCCTCCGACTGACCTGTAACGATTGCCAAAGATGATAAATTGTCAACCGGGACCGACGGCTAAACGTGCTCTCCGAGGCACGGAGGGAACTCGGTCGGTCACCCATCCAATTACTGGCCAGGCTTAGGGTTGCTTAACTTCGGTGATCGAATGATATGCGCAATAGCAACTGTGCCACGAGCTCTTTTTTATTCGCTACCATGTGTACAGTTTATTCCATGGGTGACCCGCGGAACCGTAATGTTTTTTTTAATAAAAGTAGCCAAAGTTACCCTTTGTGACATTAGCTTTCTGACAGTGAAAGTCCCGTTAAAATCGGTCTAGTCGTTTCGGAGATTAGCTGGAGAAAACAGACAGAAGAAAATCGGTTGAACAATGTCAGTACCGTGTATATTCATTTAGTTTATAGGTGTAATTTAAGAATTATAAACAGACATCTCAATTTTATTTATCCTATTAATATTATGTATATCAAAGTGTTCAATTTCTTGTAGTATGTAAGAAGGCCGGGACCTATTTTGCTGCTGGCCTTCTACAATTAATTAAAAAGAATGGTTTTACTTTTGAAATAATTCCGATATTGTTTCGTTTTTTCTTCTTACACATTATTGTTGTTGCTATCGAAGATTTATATTGATATTGAAACCTATCTTATTATTGTTTAATATTATTTTGTTGTATTTTGATTTGGTGAAATATAAGATTGCATGTCAGCCATAATTTTTATTGTTTTGGAATAACGAGACGGCAATATCTACAACAAGATTGAGGAAATTATTTATGTACAAACTTTGGGTTTGTTCACAATTTGAATTAGCGTATTTAATTAATTATGCACGAGTTAATTACATTTAAATAAATAATGTAACATAAATGCGTATCAGCTTCAAGTCTACACTCTACACATGCGTCCCGAAAGTAATATATTTCTTCTGAATGATGTCTGACTGAGTTTCTCACCGTTCGTTCTTAGAAACCAATTTATAGGTATTCATCCGGAAAAGTATCCTGTCCCAGGCACAATTATACTTACATGCAAACATAAAAATAATAAACGTTAATACACTTTGGCCTTGTGGTTTGAGCAGTCGCCTGCTACGCAAGCGACGCAAGTTCGAATCCGAGCGGGGCCTGTACCAATGAGTTTTTATAAAAACTTATGTACAGTGATTCCACACCACGTGCTTTAAGGAGATGGAAAACCCTTCACCGTAGATCGTGAGGAAACTTCACGTCTGAGAAGTAATTCAAAGACGGCGATGGACTCACCCTCTGTCACGTTGGCACTTTATCATCTTCGGTGAAAAGTGGGTGTTGTTATTACACACGTAGCCCTTCGGGGAATACAGGCGTGAGCATTTATGTGTGTTTGTGGAGTAAGGAAAATGGGTATCGATATCGATATCGGATGAATGCTTCCCATCACTAAACAATTACAGTAAAATAACAACTACAATGGACCAATAGGTGTCCAATTTATTTTATCGTGACTGGACTGTTCCTACGGTCGGAAGATTGTATGTTATTATCATATTTAATGTGAATTTTGTGGTGAATCTTATTTAGAATTCCATAATTTTTTTATACTGCAAAACCCAATGATAAGTGGTCACCGCAGCCTATTCAATGAAGATAAAAAAAAAATTACTTTATTTAGACTTTTATACAGGATTATACATGCTACCGACAGGTGCGGAAGGTTGCTTTTACTGAGAAGAACCTGGCAAGAAACTCAGTAATTAAACTTTTCAAAAAATATGAAATTTTAAAATTTTTAGTAATACAATATCTAATATATAAAATTCTCGTGTCACAGTTTTCGTTGCCATACTCCTCCGAAACGGCTGGACCGATTTGTATGAAATTTTGTGTGCAGATCGGGTAGGTCTGAGAATCGTCCAACATCTATTTTTCATCCCCCTAAATGTTAGGGGTAGTCCACCCCAAAAAAAAATATGGCAATACAACGTTTGCCGGGCACAGCTAGTAAATCATAAAAAAATTATAAGCCCATGGACACAGTTCCAGTGCACAAAAGTCTATAAATAAAATATAAAATTGTGTAGCTTGAGATGACCAGCCCCCACAAGCAACACCTGTTTACAAGTATGCCTATGATAACTTTGGCTTCTTTTATATATAAAAAAAAACATTTAAGGTTCTGCGGGAATCAATTTAAATGTGCGCGGGTGAAACTGCAAGGCACAGCTAGTATTTAATAATTCGGGTTCCCCGAAATCAAAGTAAAACCCACGAAGTATGTTTAACATACATGCGAACATAATATCAGAGGCCTGAGGTCTTACCATAACATCTTATAGCCATGATAGTTTAACTCTTATTATGAGACAGATGTATATGACGTGTATAAGTCTGTCACTGTCGCACTGCCTTACTAATATTGCAATAAGAAATCATGGTCGGGCCCCTGAACATGAGCTCTCACTGCAATGTTAGTTCAGCTGTATGATAGTGACAGATGTATGCACATCAAATGCATCGGTCTCATAATAAGAGTAAAACTATCATGGCAATATGAGCTCATGGTAAGGCCCCCAGGTCCTCAAAGTCAAAGTCAAAAGAATCTTTATTCGATTAGACTTTTACAAAGCACTTTCAAATCGTCAGAATGACACAATTATACAGGATTATACATGCTACCGCCAGGTTCGGAAGGTTGCTTTTACTGAGAAGAACCTGGCAAGAAACTCAGTAATTACTCTTTTCAAAAATATTATACAATTTAAAGAATACAAAATAAATAATTTAAAAAACGTAAGCTCATGGACAATGTTCCAATGCACAAATGTCGATAAAAATTAACATAACTAAAAATCTAGTACATCTACTTATAACTAAATGCGTAGCTTGAGATGACCAGCCTCCACAAGCAGCACCTGTTCACAAGTATGGTAGGTTACTTGCAGTCAATTAATATACGATTTACAGAGCGTCAATTATATTTTTGTATGCGTTTTTTCAACCCCACGTAGTAATTTAAAAACCATTAAAACGACCATATAGCAGACGGTGGTATTCAGGCTTTTGTTGTGGTAACGATCCGGTAACGGGCAGGCTGCGACGGTAATGGATTTAACGGTGACTTTTTAATTTAATAGAATACAAGCCGTACCCTGCGGTTTTAGCCGAGTTCATTTAATGCGTGTACTCATTTTTTTTAAATAAAAGCAGCCTAGTTTACACCTTGTAAAATTACCTAGCTGCTAATGAAAGTCCCGTTAAAATCTGTCCAGCCGTTTCGGAGATTAGCCCAAACAGACAGACAGACATGGCTTTATATCACATCATTACCGTATTCATATGCATTTAGTGAAAAGCTGTTTGTAAATACAAATAGACACTTAAATTTCTTTTGCATTTTCTTATAACGCTGTAGCTGTTTCGGGGTCACCATTTTGGAATATAATAATAAATATTTATATTCGTACTCTTTTACCGCTCTACTTATACCAGTTTACAACATCTAGATGTCATTAACATTTGACAGATGAACTGTCATGGTAAGGTGCCTATGTAATCGGAATGTCGGAAACGGCTCCAACGATATACACGAAATTTTGCATGTAGGAGGTTTCATAGGCAAAAAATATATCTAGCTAGGTTTCATTTATGAAAAACATCGTTTTGACCATGTTTTCAGGCACTGAAAAACTCATAATATATAATTACAATGCGACAACAAATTTCGCCGACATCTGTCAAGTTATGGTAGCTCAGACGTGAGGCTTCCAGCTTACGGGGCGATAACGAAACTAGAGTACCACGGGAGAGACTGACGTTCACCGGAATTTTGTTTTTTGTGTCAAGAAGAAACCGAGCACAGCTCGGTCAACCAGGTTCTTATTATTTAAAACCCATATGCTCACGCCTGTATTCCTCGAAGGGGTAGGCAGAGGTGTTGTAATCACAACACCCACTTTTCAGCGAAGATGATTAAGTGCCAACGTGACAGATGGTGAGTCCATCGCCGTCTCAGACACTTTACATACGTCATTGAATTACTTCTCAGAATTATGCAGGTTTCCTCACGATGTTTTCCTTCACCGTAAAGCACGTGGTGTGAAATCACTGTACATAAGTCTTTTAGAAAAACTCATTGGTACAGGCCCCGCTGGGATTCGAACTTGCGTCGCTTGCGTAGCAGGCGACTGCTCAAACCTCAAGGCCACCACGGCTTTTTTAAAACCCATACGCAAGATATAACATTAGTGATGATATTAAAATAGCCACATTAGAAAGTTTGAGGTTCCCAGCCGCGTGTGAATTTATCTCGGAATCTGAGCATTGGCGTTTGGTATATATGGATGCTGATAAGCAATAATGTGTCAACCCACAAAAAGTCAAATTCAAAGGTTTTGATATATTTTGATAATGCATCACGTATTTAACATTCTAAAAAAGTGTTTCAAGTCATCTGAAACATAAAAGTACGTAAAAAATGGATTTATGTCATAAAACAAATCTTAAATCACGTATACAATCATCTTAAGACGCCATTTTCTCAAAACCAAGTTTATGCGGGTTGACACATTATTGCTTATCTGCATCCATATGTCCGGTATGTCAGCGATGTCACGCTGCAAGCTGTGGCGTATTATTACCTGTGGGTTAATAATAATAATCTATACAGATAAATACAACTGCAGTGTCTGTTTGTTATTCAAAAATAACAGCTTTTCACTAGGGGCCATACATAAATTATGTCACACGTTAAGGGGGTAGGAGGGGTTCTCAATTTCGTGACATCACATTTCAAAATCTATTAATTTTGTCAAAGTCAAAGTCAATATGATCAAGTGCTAACGTGACAGAGGGTGAGTCCATTGACGTCTCAGGCACTATACATACAACTTTGAATTACTTCTCAGAAATATGCAGGTTTCCTAACGATGTTTTCCTTCACCGTAAAGCACGTGGTGTGAAATCATTGTACATAAGTTTTTTAGATGAAGTCATTTGTACAGGCCCCGCTGGGATTCGAACTTGCGTCGCTTGCGTAGCAGGCGACTGTTCTAACCCCAAGGCCACCACGGCTTCTAAATGTAAATTTTAAAAATATGTGACGTCACAGGCAAAAAATCTAAGTTATTCGTGTGACGTAATTTATGGATAACCCCTAAATGCATATGAAAGCATATACGGTACTGATTAAAATAATACCATAGGTTCTCTCAGTCTGTTTGTTTGTGCCGGGTAATCTTTGTAACGACTAGACCGATTGTAACGGAACTACTATCATAGGATACACGAGACCACGGAAGTACACTTTCCCCTTTTATTCTCCGAAAAACCCTTTGTATAAGGGGGTTGCCTTGTTATCAAAGAAATATGTTTCTAATTACGTTTGTCGGACATTGTTGACGTGTGTACTGTCAATGTCATCTTTTTAACTGTCACAAGGGCCGCAAATTAATGTATGGAACCTGACGCGAGCCCCATCTGTCATCGCCGCTGACAGTTGGAGATTTGAAAATAGAACGGGTTGAGAATAGGGCTGTCGAAATGAAAAAAAAAATTACAAAAAAGGCTCGATTCATTGTAGAATGTTTTTGATATTCCTGCCTACTAAATGAGAAGAGCCTGCGTCCTCCAACTTACAGAAGTCTGTCAAATGCTACCTTAGGGTAGTGCCAGTAAGGGTTGTCACGTCATGACCGATCGCGTGTACGTCATTTCTGAGATTTACAGAAATTATATAATTTTCAAAACGAAGCCAAAATATCCACATTGCTTACCTTAACACCATATAAATAATTATATTTCAAAAACTTAGGGATAACCATCACGCGTTAAAGTCCTGTTTAAAGCGAGCAGACGGACAGTAACAAAATTTTTTTTACGTAACTACCGACGATCTTCTATTCAGATAAATAAAATTTAAGTGTCTGTTTGTTATAGCAAAATAACAGGTTTTCACTAAATGTATATATGAAAGGATTTACGGTACTTCCATAAAAAACAATTTATATAAATATTTTCTGTCGGTCTGTCTGTTTGTATCGGGTTAGCTCTAAAACGGCTGGACCTATTTTAACGGAAGTTTAAGCTCCCGAGGAGTACCTTAGGCTACTTTAAAAAAAACATTTAGGATTCCGCAGGGCTATTACTTTCATAAGCTCGAATTAAATTAAAATAAAAAAATAATTAACACATACATACACATACATATGCTCACGCCTGTATTCCCCGAAGGGGTAGGCAGAGGTGTTGTAATCACAACACCCACTTTTCACCGAATTTGATTAAGTGCCAACGTGACAGATGGTGAGTCCATCGCCGTCTCAGGCACTATACATACGTCTTTGAATTACTTCTCAGAAATATGCAGGTTTCCTCACGATGTTTTCCTTCACCGTAAAGCACGTGGTGTGAAATCACTGTACATAAGTTTTTTTAGAAAAACTCATTGGTACAGGCCCCGTAAATAATTAACAGACCTTTAAATTTTATTTATTTGTGCAGATTTATCTCAAAGTCGTAAATGTGAACTGGCAGCCCTATTTGAGCAGGCGTGAACACGGTCGCTAAGTGTTCGAGGGGTTAATATATTGCTCCTCAGCAACCGTTATCGTTCCGTTCTAATTTTAAATACACGTTTCTCTTAATGAGCCGGCGGCTACTTTGTGGGTATTTTATTAAAAAAAGATTTACTTAATTTTTTTTAATGGTAACTACATTAGGCAACTGATATTGTGCTACTGCACTAGTTTAGTCTATAGTGCCAGGACACTATTGGCCCAAAATTTAGGCTTTTTGAATGACAAGACCATGAGCTCTTACTGCAATGTTAGTTCAGCTGTGTGACAGTGACAGACGAATGCATCTCAAATACATCTGTCTCATAATAAGAGTAAAACTAGCATGGCAATAAGAGGTCATGGTAAGGGCCCTGGATGACCGAGCCTTGCTCGTTTGTGATTGTTGTTCGTTTAAAGGTATTAGATTAGATAAGACAGATAGATGGATAGATATATTCTTCTATAATTTTAGTAATATAGAGCTGGGTTACAGCCAGTTTGCAACAATACATATGCTCACGCCTGTATTCCCCGAAGGGGTAGGCAGAGGTGTTGTAATCACAACACACACTTTTCACAGAAGATGATTAAGTGCCAGCGTGACAGATGGTGAGTCCATCGCCGTCTTAGACACTTTACATACGTCATTGAATTACTTCTCAGAAATATGCAGGTTTCCTCACGATGTTTTCCTTCACCGTAAAGCACGTGGTGTGAAATCACTGTACATGAGTTTTTTAGAAAAACTCATTGGTACAGGCCCCGCTGGGATTCGAACTTGCATCGCTTGCGTAGCAGGCGACTGCTCAAACCTCAAGGTCACCACGGCTTTTTTGCGACAAATCTATATTAATACAATAAAATTGAAGAGAAGTCGAGGGGAACTTACAAAAATCTTACAGGCGACTAGTGCGTTCGTTACTTATTTGCATGAAGTATTTGAAGCACTACATTTAAATGAAGATGTGCAGTCGATCTGATGATGGAGCCGAAAGACAGTCGAAGGAACTCCTCAACGATTTACAGCAAGTACCTAGTGTTTGGGCTTGATTAATTGGTCTTGATGAGAACTTTACACCTAGATGGGTGGCGAATGGTGTAGGTGCACTTTGCAAGTCACTAAAAAGCGCGAAAAAATTGTTTTTACAAAATTAAAAATGGTATTAATTGTAGATTGGATTTTTAAATGTAATGTAATTGAGGAAACATATATATTGAAATCTTTTTGTATAATTAGTTCTAAGCTTGTAATTATGTATTCCTTGTTGGAAGTCCAAATTAAATAAATAAAAAAAAATAAACCGACTTCAAAAAGAGTAAAACAAAATTATGAGAAATGAATTAATTACTTTTGAAGTTGGTGCCAAATACCGACCATTTTTATACACTTATATATCACATAAGCGGTTTTACTTTTAAATAAAATTAAATAGCATTCGTATGAACTGTCAAATCCGATGACAGATAACGGTCTGCAAGCCCTGGATAAAGCGGGATCTGTGCAAACGGCAGCCATCTTGCGGCGTTCTATATTTGAAAATTAGAAATTACCCAACGAGGCACGTTCCAGCTATTAAGAGTGTTACCATTTAAATATAGTAAATACTAATAGGGTTGTTTGACATTTGTTTTTTTTTTAATATTTATTTCGGCTCGTGTTAACTCTTTTAGAACTTTTTAGGATTAAATACGTATTTACTAATTCCTACTATATAGTTAGTTTAATTCCGTGATTTGATGAGGAATATACATTTTCACAGATACGACTGTTTAAAAGGATTTATCACAGGGTCCCCGAAGCGGTAAGCAGAGGTGTTGTAACAACAACACCCATATTTCACCGAATATGATTTCGCCGAATCAGGCACTATACATACGTCTTTGAATTATTTCTCAGAAATATGCAGGTTTCCTCACGATGTTTTCCTTCATCGTAATGCATGTGGTGTGAAATCACTGTACATAAGTTTTTCTTTTTTTTTTAAGAAAAACTCATTGGTACCTACAGGCCCCGCTGGGATTCGAACTTGCATCGCTTGCGTAGCAGGCGACTGCTCAAACCTCAAGGCCACCACGGCTCTTGTGCTATTACGAGTTTTAGTTCAATGAGACGCAACGAGACTTACTTTGGCGACCCTGCCGATCGATTCACAGTCTTGGGCTAAGATATTAAGGTATATAATCCTTTAAGCATACGCCTCTGCATACCCTACGTTTATGGAAATAAGTTTAAAATAAATCCCAAAACAGTTTAAAGTGCAGGGAACGAATGGAGTCGGGATTATTTGCTTTAAATCTATATAGATAAATAAAATTGAAATGTCCTTTTTGTAATTTCAAATTAACACCTTTTCACTAAATGCACTTGAAAGTATGTACGGAACTAAAAAAAACATTTTTTTTTTAGTTTACTACTTGGGCTACTTATATTTAAAAAACACTTAGGGTTCCGCGGGAATGTAATTAAATATATGCGGGTGAAACCGCAGGGCTAGGCAGCTAGTTATTGCCTATTTCATGGGTGACCTGCGGAATCCAATTTTTTTAAAATTAATAGTTTCTTAAGTTACTCCTTGTAACATTGGCTATCTGCCAGTGAATACCGTTATTATCGGGCCAGCTGTTTCTGAGATTACCCGGAACGAATAGACGGACAGACAGAGAAACATTTTGAATATTGTTTTTTTTTAACTCAGTACTGTATTTGCTTTCATATGCATATAGTAAAAGACATACATACATATGCTGACGCCTGTATTCCTCGAAGGGGTAGGCAGAGGTGTTGTAATCACAACACACACTCTTCACCGAATTTGTTTAAGTGCCAACGTGACAGATGGTTAGTCCATCGCCGTCTCAGGCACTATACATACATCTTTGAATTACTTCTCAGAAATATGCAGGTTTCCTCACGATGTTTTCCTTCACCGTAAAGCACGTGGTGTGAAATCACTGTACATACGTTTTTTTAAGTAAAAAGTAATATTTGTATAGATTTTTTCTACCTACTTATGCCACGTCTGTGATATAATTTTATGGGTATAATTTTAAGAAGCAACTAAAATTATTACGACAAAAATATCTTCTTCCGTTTTCGAGTAATTGACGTTCAAAGTTGACCATATCAAGAACTTATTTTGGCATAAAAATCAGCGGTAACGTAGAGCTTATTAAGAGTAACGCCCGTTCATTCAATCGCTTAAGGCCGCGAGCTCTTCGGCCCTTAGCAACCATAGCCTATAACTACGTTATCGTTGGAGCTAGATGTTTTACGACTTCAACATAGTGATATATTCATAAAACACTACAACTTCTAGAAGACAACTGTTCCTTTTTCTCCGGCAACCTGTATGAACATGCCTTCGTGCCTGAGTCTCAGGATGCAAGGTCACGTCAGCACTTAATCGTCTTCGAATTCTTCAGGTTGTTTTTACACTCACAATGTTCATATCCAAGTGCGATTCCACCACTTTTCCTCATTGATTCATTACTTATAGGCGGGTACTGAAATTTATGACAATCTACCGTCTTAAAGGTCCCCGGCAGTTAAGCACTCTAGTGGCAAGGTAAATAAGTTCAACTTAATAACTTGAAGCTTACACACGGTGATTTATTGAGCGAAACTTTTAAAGCTGCCGCTTCCAAATAGGGAGCGGTTTTTTCCGGTTTAAACTGCTCGGAACCGGATCAATCCGGATTCGGGTTTATTTATTTATTGTGTTTTGGATTAACGTGCCAGTGGTAGGTATTTTTCTGCTGGTTTATGTTTGGGTATGGAATAATATATTTATTTTCAAATCCATTAATAGTTTTATAAACTGGCTAAAAGCCGTGGTGGCCTTGTGGTTTATATCGAATCCCAGCGTGCTTTACGGTGAAGGAAAACATCGTAAAGAAACTGTCTGCCAGTGAAAGTCCCATTAAAATCAGTCCAGCCGTTTCAGAGATTAGCCGGAACAAACGGATAGACATATAATTTTATTTAAATATCGTACATACATACATATGCTCACGTCTGTATTCCTAAAAGGGATAGGCAGTGGTGTTGTAATCACAACACCCAATTTTCACCGAAGATGATTAAGTGCCAACGTGACAGATGGTGAGTCCATCGCCGTCTCAGGCACTTTACATACGTCATTGAATTACTTCTCAGAAATATGCAGGTTTCCTCACGATGTTTTCCTTCACCGTAAAGCACGTGGTGTGAAATCACTGTACATAAGTTTTTTAGAAAAACTCATTGGTACAGGCGCCGCTGGGCTTGCGGAGCAGGCGACTGCTCAAACCTCAAGGACACCACGGCATTGAAATTTAAAAAAAAAAATTATCTGTCCGTCAGTTTGTTCCGGCTAATCTCCGAAACGGCTGGACTAATTTTAACGGGACTTTCACTCGTAGATAGTTACTGTTACGAGGAATAACATAGGCTACGTTGAATTATAAAAAACATTAGGGTACCGCAGGTCAACCATGAAATTAACTTTATGCGGGTAAAATCGCGGGGCACAACTCGTCAAATATAAGATACTTGTTTCAATGAACTCAACACGGTACATTAACGAAGATAAATGACGAAACGCCAAATAAACAATTACATAGGCTTAATGTGCGGTCGACTCTCTAGACTGGAAATGTTCATTGATACATGATAATCTATATCTATACACATAAATACAATTGAAGTGTCTGTTTGTAATTTCAAATGAACAGCTTTTCACTAAATGCATATCAAAGTAAAAACAATCTTAAAAAGAAGCCGTGGTGTCCTTGGGGTTAAAGCAGTCGCCTGCTACGCAAGCGACGCAAGTTCAAATCCCAGCGGCGCCTGTAACAATGAATTTTTCTAAAAAAACTTATGTGCTTTACGGTGAAGGAAAACATCGTGAGAAAACCTGCATATGTCTGAGAAGTAATTCAAAGACGTGTGTATAGTGCCTGAGACGGCGATGGACTCACCCTCTGTCACGTTGGCACTTGATCATTCCCCTTCGGGGACCCTTCTGGGATCTATTCTGTTTATTTGTTTCGGGTAATCTCAATACAAGGAGTAACTCAGGCTCTTTTTTTTTATTGTGAGATCCGCAAATTAGTATCTACGCGAGAGAAGGTGCGCGGCACTGCTATTCTAAATACTGCAGAGTTTGTCTGTTTGTTTATTCCAGCTAATCACCGAAATGACTTGCCGTATTTTAACGGGACTTTTACTGGTATATAGCTAATGTTACAAGGAGTAAAAAATGCTACTTTAAAATAAAAATTACGGATTCTGCTCCCAGCGGTGACGTGAAGAACTAAAATATCTACTACGCATATTGCGAGTGACGCTAGTGAGTATAGATTACGAATACGGTCGTGATTACCCCTATCACGAGTTTGCCATTGTATATTGGAAGTGTGTGTGTTTCCGCGAATGTATGGAAACTGTCTAGAACTTGCACACATGCACAACTTTCTCTTCCACAATACATGCATAATTTTAGTTGAAATTTGGGTGGTGGCAGAATACCAGTGTTTTGTTCTTAAGAGCAAACCGATACACTGAGCCATGGCCTATTTGCACCACTGCAGCGCGCTGTCATATTGCTAGACCTAAGTTCCTTGTATTCGTTTACTCATTTACTGTTAATATTTATTTTGTAGGTCTTCATCATTGTAGTTTTGTTTAACATATTAGTGTGTGGCAAATAAACGTTTTATCTATCTATATATCTAACTTTGAGATTTGTGCCTGCACACACAGAAAAAAAAAACAATTAGTCGACGTCAAAACAATGTTCGAAAAATAAAAATTAAAAGTCGTCAAGACTCAGTGGCCGAGACGTGGCATAAATAATCAGACGTGCGTCTCGGCAAATTACCCTGAACGGGCGGGTTGGGAATTGATGGCAACACTGAAATAAGTGCTGTCAACTATACTGGCTGTCGGGCCGCGTTCCTTTGCTCGTCGTTTTTTTTCTGAACGGTCACTATGGCGTGTTCGAAATTAGAGCTATTTTATTGATGGAACGGTTTCTTTTGTTCTATTTTTGAATTTGAAATTGATTGGTACTTAGAAATTAATCGGCAATAAAATGATGCAGGGTAGCCGTGGTGGCCTTGGGGTTTAAGTCATCGCCTGCTACGCAAGTCGAATCCAAGTGAGGCTTCCAAGAGTTTTTTAAAAACGTAAGTGCAGTGATTTCACACCACGTGCTTTAAGGTGAAGGAAAACATCGTGAGGAAACCTGCATATGTCTGAGAAGTAATGCAAAGACGTATGTATAGTGGCTGAGACTTAATCATATTCGGATAAATGTGTGGTGTTGTTGTTACAGCACCTCTGCTTACCCCTTCGGGGACCCGCCTGAGATGGCGTGAGCATAATTTTTTTTTTCCTGGGCTCAGTTCCCAGTTATGTCCATCGGTAATTTCCCAGTAGAAGCCAAGAGTCTGGATTGGCAATAGACTTATATTGCATGGGACTTGAATAGCGAAATGTTGGTGTACTATCAGAACAATACAGGCGTGAGCGTATGTATGTATGAAGGGATAGCACTAGAGTATAATAATTATAATAATAATAAACGTTTATTTAACTTACAAGTTTAGAATGACAGCGGTTGGGACATCTTCTTTTAAGTTACAATAACCTGTATTAGAAGAGTCCCCTCTTTTCTGTGGTCCTTAATTATGTAACACTTGTAAATATTTACATAGTATATAATGACAGGTGAAGTACTAAGAGGTAAGAAATAAATATGCTCACGCCTGTATTCCCCGAAGGGGTAGGCAGAGGTGCTATAATCACAACACCCATTTTTCACCGAATTTGATTAAGTGCCAACGTGACAGATGGTGAGTCTATCGCCGTCTTAGGCACTATACATACGTCTTTGAATTACTTCTCAGACATATGCAGGTTTCCTCACGATGTTTTCCTTCACCGTAAAGCACGTGGTGTGAAATCACTGTACGTAAGTTTTTTAGAAAAACTCATTGGTACAAGCCCCGCTGGGATTCGAACTTGCGTCGCTTGCGTAGCAGGCTACTGCTCTAACCCTGAGGCCACCACGGCTCTCTTAAGGTAAGAAATAATAATAATTATTATTATTATGTTTATGAGTGTGTGTATGAGTGTGTGTGGGTGCGTGGGAGTGTGTCCGTGTGCGTGTTTGTATGTGCGTGAATGTGTGTTTTTCTAAGTATTATTTATGAGACTGTGAGAGCAAGCATGAAGTAGATGGGTGGATGATTTAGACAGTAGTACTCAAGAGGTTCAAGTATCATCGTGTGGTAGTAAGTAGATCTTCAGAGTATCCATAGTTAATCTTACGCTTATGTAATTGAGAACTTCCTCTTCCTAAAGTTGGTTGGTAAAATCAAAGGCATTCTCATTGTAATGTGTCGACATGCGTTCCTCAAGCCATCCGTTCTTTGACACTGTAAAAATGTCACCGATATTGTTCTGAAGAAAGCTGTGGAGATGTTCGCGTTTTTAATAATTAATTCTTCCAGTAACATGGAAAAATATAAATTATTGATCACTTTAGCTTGTTTGTTATATAAACTTTTTCTTTTAATCTATCAGCCGTCATATCTGTATTCACTTAGCCATGTCATCTTTCACACAATCCATCCATCGTTTCTTAGGTCTTCCTCTCCACTTGTAACCATCCACATTCCTCTCTATCAGCCGTCATATCTGTATTCACTCCCTTAGTCATATCATCTTTCACACAATCCATCCATCGTTTCTTAGGTCTCCCTCTCCCCTTGTAACCATCCACATTCCTCTCTATCAGCCGCCATATCTATATTCACTCCCTTAGCCATATCATCTTTCACACAATCCATCCATCGTTTCTTAGGTCTCTACCTCCACCTTGTTCGCCTAATGCATCCCCCTGGCATTATGTTGCTGATCACCTGAATTTTATACGAAGCGACTGCCATATGACCTTCGCAACCCCTATTACGAGGAAAATCTGTCTCCTCCGGCCTCCGACTGACCTGTAACGATTGCCAAAGATGATAAATTGTCAACCGAGACCGACGGCTTAACGTGCTCTCCGAGGCACGGAGGGAACTCGGGCGGTCACCCATTCAATTACTGGCTAGAATGATATGCGTAATAGCAACTGTACCACGATCTCCTCTTGTTCGCCTGTCTCCTAATAAATAATTAAAAGGTCAACTCCACTCCACACCATCTTGTATTCCGAAGTGTGAGCACATGCCCAACACATGTTTTGAACTGTCGTCACATTTTACGGAAATATCAATGAAATATTAATATTTCCTTCTTTTAATCTGTATATTTATGGTTCAATCTTCTTCGTAACTCTGTAAGGTTAACTAGTTGCAATGAGATAAAAAATACGGTGTTTCCCCGTGGCTGAACAATTTGCGAAGCTCCTTATACTTTTCTAGTACTATGGCCTTCGAGCTTTTCTTGTTTTATTAACACCAATGAGATTTACACCGCTCTTACGATTAATAAATCTTATACAATACGGTTTTAGACAAAGTGTAATCTTAATTATTACTTTTTATTACCATAAGGTCTTGCGCAGTTGGTAGGGGGAGTTATCTCGACTGCTTAACAGGACTCAATTAATTTTTTCGATATGGTCTCTCCCAGTTGGTAGTGGGAGTTACCTCCACTGCTTAACCGGACTATAGGGCGAGACCCAAGGGCCTCCAGCCGAGCTTAAACTTAAAAACAAAGCAACACAGCTAAGGGCACCCCAGTGCGGGGCTCGGACCTCGGCTTAGGGCGTTGCTGGGGATGAGCTAGGGAGCTGGATCTGAGTGGTATTATTTAGGGACTGCTCAAACCCCATAAGTGGAAATTTTATTATATAATATGTATTTTTTTATTTTTTTTACCGAAGTCTCTTCTCATTACCTTCGGTTTCGTAAAACTCCCAACTGAATCGCAGTACTAAGCAAGTTCATAAGTAGAATGATAAACACTAACCCTTCTTTGCATCACACAGTCGGGTAACCTAACTCACCTATAATTCCCTGTCCGTTCACTTAACACCAATGTGTTTGGAATTAAGTACCTTAATTTCTTTTCAAGATAAACCCTTTCTTATCGCGCGCTAATGCGAGAGTCTTGTATTAGCTGTATGGAAATGGGTGCTATCTATAGATAAATACATTATTTATCTGTCTGTATCGACGAATTTTTTTTTAATTTGAGAAATATAGTAATGTTACGGAAATAAATGGTGGAGTCGTGGTTTGAGAAGGCGTCCGCAAGTTCGAGTCCCAGCGGGGCCTGTACCAATGAGTTTTCCTTCTGATGGTGAGTCTATCAGACAGATGGTACAGACCGCTGGGATTCGAACTTCGCATGTGTAGCAGGCAGCTGCTCAAACCCTACGGCCACCACGACTGTGTACGTCTAAAAAGGCCACTGTGAGAATCATAATGATTCATCGTCGAAATGACAAAATGGTCTGATCACAATAATTGTAGATATTAGTCCCTATGCTATTTGTCACAAAAGCAATTCATATTTTGTGAACTATTTTAGAAATCTTCATAGGAAAGTGTGAAACAGGTGAATTGCGAAATATTCATTCATAATATGAATTGCACCTCAGTGACCATTTTGTCATTTCAATGATGAATCTTATTCGGATCACATTAGGAATCTCCCAAAGTGGCTGTACTGTATTATATTCTTCTGTTCGTATTTTAGTGCAATTGTATTCAGTATAGCTACATCCGTGCAGTTACAGTTCGTAAGAAACCCCTGGCGTTGGCTTCTCGCCATTGTGGGCGGTACTCGGTGATTTACTGAGATCCTGCCGCCCCACAGACAACCGATGTTTTACGATCACATCATCTTGTTTTATCTATTTGCAGGTTTAAAGATCTATACATATAGACTATTACACACTAATCTAATGCCTCGTTGGTCTGTCGGACGTGAGTTCCCGAGCTTGATTCCTGGGTTTTTATGTCAAGGAATTCACATTAAATGCCTAGAGTTTGTAAGTTGACGGTGTATCCACCCCCGTGGCTCGGAGCACGTTGCACCGTTGGTCCTCCGCCTGACCTCTCTCCGGTCGTGTCTGATTGCCTCCCATCCCACTATGAGAGTGACCCAATAAAGAGTGCACCTGTGTTTGCACACACGCCTGCACTATAATATCTCCTGCGCAGATGGCTGATCCTCGTTGAGATTAGCCGCAGCCGAGACTCAGTAAGAGATCATTGCTAGTTAAATAAGTATCAAAGAAGTGTAGATCGACCGATGGTCGATTGAGCAGACGTGTCTTAGAGTGCAGACCGCGGAGTGGCTAACGTAGTGTAGGATCAGCAAGGTGAAGTGTCAGTGGGCTGGTCACGTGTGTCGAAGGACCGATGGTCGATGGAGCAGACGTGTCCTAGAGTGCAGACCGCGGAGTGGCTAACGTAGTGTAGGATCAGCAAGCTGAAGTGTCAGTGGGCTGGTCACGTGTGTCGAAGGACCGATGGTCGATGGAGCAGACGTGTCCTAGAGTGCTGACCGCGGAGTGGCTAACGTAGTGTAGGATCAACAAGCTGAAGAGTCAGTGGGCTGGTCACGTGTGTCGAAGGACCGATAGTCGATGGAGCAGACGTGTCGTAGAGTGCAGACCGCGGAGTGGCTAACGTAGTGTAGGATCAGGAAGCTGAAGTGTCAGTGGGCTGGTCACGTGTGTCGAAGGACCGATGGTCGATGGAGCAGACGTGTCCTAGAGTGCAGACCGCGGAGTGGCTAACGTAGTGTAGGATCAGCAAGCTGAAGTGTCAGTGGGCTGGTCACGTGTGTCGAAGGACCGATGGTCGATGGAGCAGACGTGTCCTAGAGTGCTGACCGCGGAGTGGCTAACGTAGTGTAGGATCAGCAAGCTGAAGTGTCAGTGTGGAGACGAGTCCCGAAACATAACAGATTAATGTTCAGTATGCTAAAGTATATTTCTCGTACGTTCAATCTCCTCCACACACTCGTCTTATATCTTCATTAATGCATGGATTGTCTCAGCCTACTTCCTCAATGTATTGCACCCCACATCTTTTATCACACTCACACGTATAGTCCTTCTCTTTCATACTCTTTGAAATAAACTTGTGCAGACGAGATTGACTTAAACAAGGCAGGGATAGTATCGGTGCTTACTAATTCACGTCATTCATCTCTATTTCAAATCCCGACCTGTCGAACGTAATTCGTCGACGTTGAAATATGTCAAAACGTATAACGTGGGGCACAGATTGCACAACGATTGAGTATTCTTAACTATTTCTGCGCGTTTATATCTATATTTATTCATCTATGCAGATAAATAAAATTGATGTATCTGTTTGTAATTCAAACTTTTTTATTTTCCTCCTCAGGAACCTCAGGATTTTAATAGGATTTTCTCGTTTATTTCAGAAATATATGCTTAAGTAACATAATTTTTATATCGATAGTTTTACGCGAGATGATTCTTCTAGCTAGAGCTATGAGTTTCCCCAAGTCGCTAGCGCCGGCTACTAAAGTTGCCCGTCTGTCCATTGCCTGAACAAGTGTACCCCCTTGATACCCCCGTGGTGCTATATTAGTTTGATGTCCCCATTGATTGCGGAGGGGACAACACAGTTTCATTACTTTGCGCTCGGTCAGCAAGCGATAATTGGTTCGCTTTAATAGACAATTTATTTCCTTTAGAGAGCCGTGGTGGCCTTGAGGTTTGAGCAGTCGCCTGCTACGCAAGCGACGCAAGTTGGAATCTCAGCGGGGCTTGTACCAATGAGTTTTTCTAATAAACTTATGTACAGTTATTTCACACCACGTGCTTTACGGTGAAGGAAACCTGCATATTTCTGAGAAGTAATTCAATGACGTATGTAAAGTGTCTGAGACGGCGATGGACTCACGATCTGTCACGTTGGCACTTAATCATCTTGTGTGAAAAGTGGGTGTTGTGATTACAGCACCTCTGCCTACCCCTTCGGGGAATACAGGCGTGAGCATATGTATGTATTTAGTGATTCAAGCTCATTGAAGGACCATCAAGGTAGGTTTAGCTTATTCCCAGATATCCACAGTCCATAGATTTTGAATAAAATACTTACACACATTAATTCCCGCGACCTCCACGACAGTTTCTTGGATGTTGTGAGAATTTATTTATACATACCAAAACAAGAGCCGGTTATTTTATTTATATTCTTTAATTTATTTGGAAATTTTGTCTGACATAGACAATGTCAATTCAATTCAAAATATCTTAATTTGATTAGACTTCTTACAAAGTACTTTCAAATCGTCAGAAGGACACAAAATACATTATACATGATTATAAATGTTACCACCGGGTTCGGAAGGTAGCTTTTGTTGAGAAGAACCCGGCAAGAAACTCAACAATTACTCTTTTAAAAAAATATATATTATACAATGTTTTTGGTTACAGTATTTATATCTCATGAATATAAGCCCATGGACACAGCACAAATGCTCAATTGTCAAATATAATAACTCCATTGAGCTCGCACATCACAACTCAGCAATCATTGTACAATTCAAACATTAGCTCTAAGAACCTATCAGCTACAACAGAGGTCGGCGCACCAAGCACGCCTGAAAACTAGGCCATATCGTATTGACCGTTAAAATATCGAACATTTGATCCCTTGCAAGATGGTGCACATCATCTTTAACATGCTAACATCATCATGCATGGAACTATATTTTGTCTGAATGTTTGAGATTCTGTGAGGTTAAGTATGCGAGAGTATCCACGATTTTATAAGTGTATATTTTATAAGACATAAGATCCCTGTTCTAAAATGTCAATGTTAATTATTGTAATTGGTATGTCCGCAATAATCAACTATAAATAAATAAATAAAAAAATAAAAATTAGGAGAATAACCCTCTCACTTTTGAAGTTGGTGTTTGACACCCGGAGTATATTTACACTCTGGCCGGCTAAAATAAGGTTTTACTTTGTTGCCTTCCCAAAAATATACATACATAAAAATTTTATATATATAAATGTGTTATTCTAGTGTATAAGCTATATTATTGTAAAGTTTCATTAAAATTCATTCAGTAGTTTTTGCGTGATAGAGTGCTAACTTTCACTATTATAAAATCAGAAGGATGAAGTGTATTCTGACGTCATCTAAGCATCATTAACGAACTAAACCCAAGTTCCCAAGATCCCGGGGGAGGGAACAGGGAGCGGAGAAGAAATTAAAACAATACCTATTATTAGCTGTTACCCGTCATTTGCCACAACACAGAAAATAAACAGTAAACTGATTTGCAGATATACTTTTGAATTTGTGGCACAAACATTAATAAATGCTTATATCAAAGCAGTTTTAGTTAGGCTTAGGGTTGCAGCGAAGTTAAGCAACCCTAAGCCTAGCCAGTAACTGGATGGATGACCGCCCGAGTTCCCTCCGTGCCTCGGTGAGCACGTTAAGCCGTCAGTCCCGGTTGACAATTTATCATCTTTGACAATCGTTACAGTTCGGTCGGAGGCCTAAAACAGTCTGACAACTGGTTTAACCCAGATCACAGATTTTCCTCGTTAAAGGGGTTGCGAAGGTCAGATGGCAGTCGCTTCGTGTAAAAATCAGGTGATCAGCCGCATCGGGTTGAATTAAGTGCTGACCCCCAACAATGTATGGGATAAGGCCTGGGAGATGATGATGAAAGCAGTTTTAGAAACCCGAGTGCCTTGTGCGAATTTTCCTATAATTGCCGTCACAAGTCACCGCGTCGACGTAAATGCACATTTGTATAGGATCGAAACAGCGCCATCTGTCGGCCGAAAGATGACACTATTGTGAACACATACAAGCCGTGATAGTGAGACAGTTGAAATGTTTACTTAGATAGCACGCCTGTATTCCCCGAAGTGGTAGGCAGAGGTGTTGTAATCACAACACCCACTTTTCACCGAAGATGATTAAACGTGACAGATGGTGAGTCCATCGCCGTCTCAGATACCTTTACATACGTCATTGAATTTTCAGAAATATGCAGGTTTTCTCACGAAGTTTTCCTTCACCGTAGAGCACGTGGCGTTAAATCACTGCCACATAAGTTTTTTTTTTTTTGAAAAACTCATTGGGTCAGGCCCCGCTGGGATTCGAACTTGCGTCGCTTGCGTAACAGGTGACTGCTAAAACCTCAAGCCCACCACGGCTCACTTAGATAGATATATTGTTTTAATTAGAATAGGGTAAAGCTCTATGTTTTATTATACAAATTGTAAACAAATTAGGGGCTGGTCGAACAGAATACGACGATATTATGTATGTTATATAAATTTTCCGAATCATAGACGTGTGATACGCAACCGATGCAAGTTCGAATCCCAGCGGGGCCTTTACCAGTGAGTTTTTCAAAGAAACTTTTGTGCAGTGATTTCGATAGTGAAGGAATACATCGTGAGGATACTTGCATATGTCTGAGAAGAAATACAAAGAAGTATAGTGCCTGACACGCAGATAGACTCACCATCTGTCACGTTGGCACTACATATGCCTGACATACATACATATGCCTGTAATAGAAGATGATTACTTCTATTACAGGCATATGTATGTATGTATAAACGAAATATGGTTACCATATAGTGGGTACTGTTCTTATTATGTATTATGCCCCACGCCTACTTAGGTACATTGCAGAACAGACGATTACATCATTTATAATTCCTTTACGTGCAGCCGGAGCGTGGTAATATTTGCCTAAATGAAAAGAATTCCCCTAGGAATGACTTTTGAGTAGTTTTTTTATAAGTACTTGTTTAATATTGCAAAGATTAATATCAATTATGAAGACTTATGGTTGGTTTGAGTGTCTGTAGCGCAGCCAAGCAAGTTCAAATCACAGCTGTTTTCAAAGTTCCCAAGTCGACTATATATATATTTTTGTATGTTTGTTACTATACGAGTTGTCATGCTCACTAAAATGCCTTTGCTTGCGGCGGCGTCTGGATGACGGGTTGTCCACTTCCCTCTATAATGGTTGAGGAGGGCGATGGCTGGCATTCTCGTCATACTTGTGAACAGATGCTGCTAGTGGGGGCTGGTCATCTCAAGCTACACAATTATTCGTAGTACTTATTTTTAGCTTAAATTTTTTTTACTTTGTAATTACTGAGTTTCTTGCCAGGTTCTTCTCAGTAAAAGCAACCTTCCGAACCTGGCGGTAGCATATATAATCCTATGTAATCGTGTCTTTCTGACGATTTGGACGCCCTCTACCGACACTCCCGGTCACATTTGCTCTATAAATGTGTTCCGTTAATCGCCTTTCACTCATCCTTTCGATATGTCCAAACCATCTCAACATACTTTTTTCAATTCTGGTCACCACATAATTCTTCAACTTGCAACTGTCTCTTATCACACTATTTTTACAAACAGACACTTCAATTTTACATACATACATATGCTCACGCTTGTATTCCCCGAAGGGGTAGGCAAGGGTGTTGTAATCACAACACCCACTTTTCACCGAAGATGATTAAATGCCAACGTGACAGATTGTGAGTCCATCGCCGTCTCAAACACTTTACATACGTCATTGAATTACTTCTCAGAAATATACAGGTTTTCTCACGATATTGTCCTTCACCGTAAAGCACGTGGTGTGAAAAGCTCATTGGTACAGGCCCCGCTGGGATTCGAACTTGCGTCGCTTGTGCGTAGCAGGCCACTGTTCAAACCTCAAGGCCCTTCACTATTATTTATCTTTATAGATACCCTTCGCATTTATCTACCTATTTCAGCTTCAGTTACGACGATATTGTATCCACAATACATGTCCCGCACCCTAACTAACTGAATACACTAGTTGGAAGCCAGTTTTAATTGCCTCCAGCCAGTCCTAACTAGATCAAACCAGTTACAAACTTTGCTGTTGTTATTATAAAGTTTTCAAGGTACTTTATTGATTTACTCACTTTGTAAGGGTTGTTGAAGGTGAATATCACTCTCTCTTTATTTCCTTTCATGTCACACTAGCTGCAACCCCGGTTTCACCCGCGTAGACTCAATTTTTAAGGGGGGCCTGCGGGACCCCAATCTTATATCCTTAAACGAGCAATTCTTGTATATATATATAATTATATAATAGGAATCTCGGAAACGGCTCCAACGATTTTCAATGAAATTTTGCATGTAGGGGGTTTCAGGGGCAAAAAAATAGATCTAGCTAAGTCTCAGTTTTGACCATGTTTTCAGGCACTGAAAAACCCATATAATATAATTACAATACGACAGCAAATTTGGCCGACATCTATCTAGTTATGGTGTAGATGAGGCTTTCAGCTTACGGGGCGATAACGAAACTAGAATACCACGGTTCAAGACTGACGTTCACCGGATTTTTTTTTTCTTTAAGCGCCGTCTAAAGCACTATACGTACGTCTTTGAATAATTCTCAGACATATGGCCTAGGGCTCGATCCTCGGGCCTGGCAAATCGCACCACTGCCTAATTATATCATCTGTGAAAATTTCAACTGTCTAACTATGACGGTTTATGAGATGCAGCCTTGTGACAGATTGACATATGGACAGCCAAGTCTCAGTAATAAGGTCCCCGTTTTTGCCCGTTGGGAACGGAAGCTTGGTTTAATCACAAATCAGAAAATCTGAGCGTTTGATTCCGTATTTTGACTCCCTATTTTTCTTCCCAATGTAATTGAATATTCCTTCTTCCCTTGAAATAACATCGAAAAATTCGTGAGTGGTTTCTAATTAGCATTTTAAAAACAAAAACTGAATAATCAGTCTGTGAGGCCATCTCTTGTGGAATATAAATTGTAAAATTTCGACTAGGCTTGGGTAAAACATATCGATATAACAAACTAATCGATGTAACGTCGATATTTTAAATATCAACAAAATCGATATTTTTTACGACCTCAGTAGGCCTGTAGGTCTAAAAAGGCCACTTTGGGAGAACCATAATGTGATCCGAATATGATTCATCATCGAAATGACAAAATGGTCACTTAGGTACAATTCATATTATGATGCACGAATGATTAATATTTCGCAACTCTCCCTGGCCTTATCCCACACATTGTTGGGGTCGGCACTTGATTCAACCCGATGTGGCTGATCACCTGATTTTTATAGGAAGCGACTGCCATCTGACCTTCGCAACCCTGTATTCCCCGAAGGGGTAGGTAGAGGTGTTGTTATCACAACACCCACTTTTCACCGAATTTGATTAAGTGCCAACGTGACAGATCGTGAGTCTATCGCCGTCTCAGGCACTATACATACGTCTTTGAATTACTTCTCAGAAATATGCAGGTTCCCTCACGATGTTTTCCTTCACCGTAAAGCACGTGGTGTGAAATCACTGTACATAAGTTTTTTAGAAAAACTCATTGGTACAGGAAAATCTGTGATCTGGGTTAAACCAGTTGTCAGATTATTTTAGGCCTCCGACTGACCTGTAACGATTGCCAAAGATGATAAATTGGCAACCGGGACCGACAGCTTAACGTGCTTAAAGCACGGAGGGAACTCGGGCACCCATCCAATTACTGGCTAGGGTTGTGGTTGCTTAACTTCGCTGATCGAATGGTATGTGCAATAGCAACTGTGCCACGAGCTCCTCTATCCGAAAATATATCAAAGTGACATAAATCAGATGTCATTCCCGTACATTTTGTATCGCTCCTACGAGTGAAGTGTGAGGTTATAGGAATAATGTTACTTTGCCTACAGGACCAGTATACACATATAGCACTACTCAAGCATTCCCTTTATAACTATTTTCAAAATAAGGAGGATTTTCTCAATTATTAGTATGTTTTTTTCTATCTCTTGTTAACTCACGATTTCCACACCTGCACTGTTAGTAGATGGAGTATTTTGAATAATTTGTCAGTAATATTTAGGCTTGGAGTAAAATACCGATAAATCGAAAAATCGAATCTTTTTAATACATATATTTAAATAATATCGATACGTTATATATAAACATATATTTTTCATTTACCCATCCCTAGTTTCGACGTTTGGGGAAAAATACCTTGACTTTTCGATCAGTTTGGAAAAATATAAAATTAATCCTGAACGAGAACTTACTAATCATGGTTGATGAATATTTAATATCTGTAAGTAGCAACTGTGTCAGAACTTTATTTGACCTTTAAAGATATACCGTGACTTGGTCTGTCATACATGAAATAATAAGTGTATATATGTGCTCAGGCCATCCCAGAAGGATCCCCGAAGGGGTAAGAAGAGGTGTTGTAACAACACCCACATTTCACCGAATATGATCGTGACAGAGGGTGAGCCCATCGCCGTCTCAGGCACTATACATACGTCTTTGAATTACTTCTCAGACACATGCAGGTTTCACGATATTTTCCTTCATCGTATAGCATGTGGTGTGAAATAACTGCACATAAGTTTTTTTAGAAAAACTCATTGGTACAGGCCCCGCTGAAATTCGACTGCTGTAACCCCAAGGCCACCACGGCTTCTTTATATATATATATAATATATATATATATATATATATATATATATATATATATATATATATATATATATATATATATATATATATATAATAAGTGTCTCAACTAAAAATGCGAAGAAAAAAGGAATTTGGGTCAAAGGTGAAAAAAACCTACCTAATACCGAAGGGATAGGTACGCATAGTTACAGTACATCCACATTAGAGCCTATTGCCACTAACCAGGCTCTCATCCAGACTCCGGCAGGGTTGTTACTGGGATATTAATTACAGGTGGAAATCTCAATAATACTTGCCCGATGCGAACATTCATAGGCTGCATTAGCTGCTTACCATCTGAAGGACTGTATGCTTGTTAGCCACCTTTGTGATATATAAAAAAAATGTAATCATAACAACGAATGACCATCGAACCCAAATATTTATAATATCCGAACTCCCAGTTAGCTTTTCATTAGGGCTGTGTCAACAAGAGAAAAAAATTGAATAATGACCAACCAATACTGGTACAATTAGCTTTCCCGGTGGGCATTTTTTGACCGACTTTCAAAAAAGGAGGTAAAGAAATCTTTTTTGTTCAAGTTCAAGTTCAAAAATATCTTTATTCGATTAGACTTTTGACAAAGTACTTTAAAATCGTCAGAAAGACACGATTACATAGGATTATACATGCTACCGCCAGGTTCGGAAGGGTTGCTTTTACTGAGAAGAACCTGGCAGGAAACTCAGTAATTACTCTTTTAAAAAAATAATTTTACAGCTTTGAGTAATACAATATAAATCATAAAAAAAATATATAAGCCCATGGACACAGTTTCAGTGCACAAAAGTCGATATAAAAAAATTACCGCACTAAAACCCCCCCGGTGGCCATCCTCAGTGCTCAGAGGGGACTCCGAGTACTCTGATAGATCGCACCGGTGTCTCCCCACACTTTGCCGGGGCACATCCCCGGGGCAGCTGTATCGCCGCCCGTGGAGACCTCTCTGTGCAACTTCCCGGGCCTGCAGCTGGGCAGTCAAAGCTCCCACCCCGACCACTGCCAGCAGGCCCTCCGGCCCCCTTTTAGTCGCCTCTTACAACAGGCAGGGGATACCATAGCTAAATTCTTAGACCCTGGCTATTGGGTGGGGCTCGTTGGACCTAGTTTAACGAGAATTTCACAGGCAGATAGCTAATGTTAAAAAGAGTCACTAGGGCTACATATATTTAAAAAAAACATGAGAGTTCCTTGGGTCACCCATGAAATTAACTGTATGCGGGTAAAACCGCGCGGCATAGCTAGTAATTAATAAATTTGATACTTTACAGTCCTCGTTTTGGTCGGAGGCTCGTGGCACAGTTGCTATTGCGCATATCATTCGATCAGCGAAGTTAAGTAACCCTAAGCCTAACCAGTAATTGGACGGGTGACCGCCCGAGTTCCCTCCGTGCCTCGGAGAGCACGTTAAGCCATCGGTCCCGGTTGCCTTAAATAGTCTGACAACTGGTTTATTCATATTCAAAAAATGTTGTATTAAACAAAAATCATAACCACCCTAAAGCAAACAGTCCTGATATTCTACATAAAGTGGGGACACGCCCTTGTTTCCCAGGATTATTCGGAGAATTCGAGCGTTAACTGGTTGTATTGGACAGGGATGGGACACGTTGTATATCGATAAAAATATTCCATCGTATGCACATAATGTTTTACATCAAGTATTGGTTTCACTGAGTTTTCTTAAAACCGCCGTCACAAGTCATCGCGTCGACGTAAACGTAGATTTGTATGGCTCACAATAGTGTCATCTTTAGGGCGACAGATGGCGCTGTTTCGATCCTATACAAATCTGCGTTTACGTCGACGCGGTGACTTGTGATGGCGATTTTCAGTAAACTCTCACTAGGCAGTAAAAGAAACTATGGATGGATTGTGTGAAAGATGAAATGGTTAGGGAGTGAATACAGATATGACGGCTGATAGAGTGAAATGGAAGAGAAGAACACATTGCGCTGACCACAAATAACATGGGATAAGAGCAGGAGGATGATGATGACATGGCTAGAATGGAAGTGAATACAGATATGACGGCTGATAGAGAGAAATGGAAGAGAAGAACACATTGCGTCGACCACAAATAGCATGCGATAAGGGCAGAAGGATGATGATGATGATATATAGATGGTGTAAGATAAATTAGGCCTGGGAGCCAGGATCAGTCGGAGCAGACCTTGGTTGGTTGAGTGAAACACCGTAACTTGGGCCAGCCTGGTATTTATTGATTCCACAACTGTATTCACTTGTTCCCTTGACGACCACTTGAAGACCACACTATTTATATTTAACACCGAACTATATACACTAACTATATACAAAAGAGAATCTTACCATAGAGATGTAAAATGATAAGGCGCCATCTTGTGAGAAGATGGCTAACTACTTAGATATAAACTACGTTAAACAGATGGTTTCGCGTCTCTATAACTTCAACGCAGGTTGCGTATGTTACAGATATAAAAATCGCGTTATCTAACTCGGTCATAAGGTCATAATAAGAGTTATTGTTGTTATTTTTTTATATGGCAATAAAAATCCATCAAGTCGTTAAGAATTATATGGGGATGCAAGGATAAATACGTAAGGTCGTAAAAGGAAAGTAAAATGCGTATATATATCTTTACGGAAATGGATAATCATACTATTTTGTGTTTGGACAATACTACCTGAGTCGACTAACTTTTTTATGCTTCTGACAAACAAACATACAGCCCGAATATTATCTACGTATCTATCTTGTCATCCTTTGTTGATTTTCTTCTGAGCATAGGTTTCCCCAACGCGCACACGCTTATTAGAAATCTAAAATACTTACGCATCTTAACTTATCTTAGTTGTGGCAATATTGGGTCCGGTTGCCCGGAACCACGTCGACCCTTGGGATCTTCTGCTCCTCCTCAAATACTCCCTGAACAAGCCGGCAGATCCTTCCCATGGGGAAGAGCTTGTAGTCCTCTGGTTTCGGATGATAATATAATTGCATAGCTATTGGATGTTTTATCAGTCATGGCGTCATATTGACAGATAGAGTTGCTGATTTTTGTCACAGTATACACAGGAGCAGCAGTACGAAATCTAGAAACAAATCTTTAGAAATAACACACACACGTACATCTAGGAGAGCAATGGTAATAGTGTCATAAGTGTCATGTAGTGTCCTATCGCGTATACGAGGATACAGGAAACTCGAACCACTAATATAATAACATTCTAAAGCCTCCAAATGACCTGCAACGATTGCCAAAGGTGTTAAATATGGCAACAAGGACAGACGGCTTATCATATTCTCCGAGCTACAGAGGGTACTCGAGCGGTCACCCGTCCAACTACTGGCGTGCTAAGGGTATGCAACTGTGCCACGAGCTTCTCTCGTCATCGAAATAATAAAGAATAAATTTATCGATATCGATATAATGTACGTGCAACTCCCTACTAGCCTAAGGCGATATTGCGGTGTGCATGCTACCTTATGCCCTTTGTTCTGAGGGCACGCCCTAACAATCGTATTTACGATGCACCGTGTTCATTCAACTAAATCGATACAGCGGTTCCTAGATAGTCCTAGATATATCTATGTAATAAGTAAGTTATTACTATTTATTTATAAAAGAAAGTCGTGTTAGTAATACAATATTTTTAATATGAAGCCGTGGTGGCCGTGGGGTTAGAGCAGTCGCCTGCTACGTAAGCGACACAAGTTCGAATCCCAGCGGGGCCTGTACCAATGAGTTTTTCTAAAATAACTTATGTGCAGTTATTTCACACCACGTGCTTTACGGTGAAGGAAAACATCGTGAGGAAACCTGCATATATCTGAGAAGTAATTCAAAGACGTATGTATAGTGCCTGAGACGGCGATGGACTCACCCTCTGTCACGTTGGCACTTGATCATAATCGGTGAAATGTGGGTGTTGTTACAACACCTCGACTCTTCTGGGATGGCGTGAGCATATTTATTTATAACTCTGGAACACAAGAAGCGATTTGGCTAAAAATTTGATCAGGACAAGGACATATTATATCCCGAGAATCTATACATACGGATAAATAAAACTGTCTGTTTATGATTTCAAATTAACAGCTTTTCCCAAAATGCATATGAAAGTATTAATTTTTTTTTTAATTTTCTCTGACTGTGGAAATATCTGTTCTTTGATATAATGAATACTATAAACGACTAAGTCGCTACGACATAGTTACTGTTTTTATTACGTGAATCGGGCTACTGAACGCCTGCTTTGCACCTGCCCAGAAGAGTCCCCGAAGCGGGAGCCAGGGTGTAACAGCACCCATTTTCCACCGAAGATGATAAGTTTCCACAGGTGGAGAGTCCATCGCCGTCTCAAGCACTATACATTACATACGTCTATGAATTAAATTTCAAAATAAAAACTTAACACAAAGTCGACTTCCTTCCTACCTTGGCTGAAAATGGTATTAGTTTGAAACTCGGAAGTATCTTCTGTGTGTGCGCTTGCCATGCGTCTGACCTTATGTTTGTTGTAGTTTTCGGCCCTTGTTGGGCGATTTAATATGCTAGGCTTCTATATAATATTTCACCCTTCGATTACCATGTATCAGATTACAATAGGTAATGCCTATGAAGCCATAGGAAAACTAGACGTGTTTATGTATAATTTCTATAAATATCGGATGAGGAAGGTGATTCAACAGTTCGCAAGCGAAGCAAGTTCGAATCCCAGCGGGGCCTGTACCAATGAGTTTTGCTAAAAACTTATGTACAGTGATTTCACACCACGTGCTTTACGGTGAAGGAAAACATCGCGATGATACCTGCATATGTCTGAGAAGTAATTCAAAGACGTATGTATAGTGCCTGCTACGGCGATGGGCTCACCATCTGTTGGCACTTAATCATCTTCGGTGAAATGTGGGTGTTGTTATTACAACACCTCTGCCTACCCCTTCGGGAAATACAGGCGCGAGTGTATATATGTACCTATTGCCACTGACAGAACCAGCAGAACAAATTTATTTTCCGCCATATTGGATGTTCCGCCATATTAGAAATAGAATGACGTCACACAGCTGAGAATGCATTGTCGTCCGAAATTAGTGTGTATAAAAAAAATCAGCTCATTTGGTAAAAAATAGTGATCTAAAATTCACCCGGTACATATACAAACAAACAAACAATATTAACTTGTTCAGGTTTATTATGGGATGGAGATGAATGCCATTTAGAAGTCATTTCCTTGAAAGTGGAGTTTCAAAGGAATACAGATTTATGTCTGTCTACAATGTCGTTTGATAGTTATTTTAACAAATTAGTGAGATTCTTTCAAGATTTTTATGGTTTCCTTGAACATTTATACGTTATATGGTATTTCCTGGCTTTTGACGGAATTCTGTGGTTGAAATAAATGTGTATGAACGCGGTCGTTAGTTCAACATGCGTCAACAAGAGATATACGACTAGGGTTGCCAATGTTTAAACCTCGGCTTGGTTGCACGATGAAAATAACTATGACATTAGCTTTGACGGTGAAATGCGTCGCACATAATGACAGTGTCAATTGTCAAATTATGCTGCCAATGTCATGTTTTTTATGTAAATATTGTAATTTTAGATCCCACCGAACAATCTCCGTCGTTTACCCACAACAACCACGTGACATTGGTGGAATAGCTGTGCTCAAGCTTGTCGCCATCATCAAAAGAAGAAGAAGTAATTTTAGCAATAACTTTAATCAGAATAACATGGGCGTTTAAAGCTAAGAACACGGTTGACCGAGCTGTGCTCGGTTTCTTTCTAACTTTTCCCAAAAAATAAAAAATATTAAGTTTCCTCATAAAAAAGCAAGCTAAAAAAAAATACCGAACCGGTGTGATTTGCACTCGAATCGGGGCATAGCCTAATTTCGTTATCACCCGATAGGGTGAAGAAAGCCTCCCGTCTGAGCTATTGTAACTTGACAGCTGTCGGCGAAATGTACCTTCGTATTGTAATATTGTACCAATTTTTCATTGCCTGAAAACATGGTTAAAATGATGTTTTCTGGAGATGTAACCTAGCTAGATTAATTTTATGCACCTAAACCCCCCTACATATACAGATCTGATTCTATACACCTTACAGAACCTTCTGATTTTTTAAGTCGGTCAAAACACCAAAGTCGACACACTTTTTGGCAATATTGTGCAGAGACGATGAAATAACATAGCCACTATAATTTAACATCGTGCTATGTTGGATTTTCGTATAAGAACAGGTCAGCATATGCTGGTATTTTGACGAGTACGTACTGCCGTTAAGACTAGCCGTTTTATCACTGTAAAAGAACCTTTTAGTTCTCACAGATTCTCTGGCGTTTTACCGACTCATAAAAATACTTGTGGTCAAAACTAATCAACTGATTTCTAGACATAGAAATCATAGCTACACAAACTGCCTTTATTAGTCGTAGAACATTGTGAGGAAACCTTCGTATGTCTGATAAGTAATTCAAAGACGTATGTATAATGCCTGATACGGACTCACACGTTGGTACGTGAGAGAAAATAAAAGACAGTGTGTCAGAAGGGTGCAAGAAAGTCTCGTGTTCTTAAGACACTGTAGTATAGAACCTTCTGTATATACCCAATGGCTCAGTGGCTAAGCCTCTTCACAGCGGTAAGGTCACGCATCGGGCCTGTGAAGACACCGCCTGCACAAAATATAATTTTACAGAACACCGGCTCCTGTAAATTGACAACATAGTTGGAATTCTTGTCTTATATCTTTAAACGAGCAATTCTTGTATATATATAATCTGAATCTCAGAAAAGACAACGACTTTCAAGAAATTTAGTGTGTAGGTGGTTTCAGGGGCATAAAATTTATCTAGCTAGGTTTCATTTTTGGAAAACATCGTTTTGACCATTCAGGCACTGAAAAACTCGTACAATGTCATTACAATACGACGGTAAATTTCGCCGACATCTGTCAAGATACGATAGCTCAGAGTGAGCTTACGGGGGCGATTACGAATTTAGAGCACCCCGGTTCGAGTTTCTAAATGTTCAGTTTTTTTGTGAGAAAAAAAATCGTGCACAGCTCGGTCAACCAGGTCCAGAACATAAGAGATTAATAATAATAAGCGAGGCATAACGGGGTTTCTGTTGGGAGCTGCCCGACTGGGGACTGTACCTCCACCTTACACAAGATCGTAGTGAGCAAGGTCGCCAGTGCTCCATGGGGGGAGGGAAGAGAGGAGTCGCTGAACTATATTGAGACTCTTGTCAGCACAGCGATTCCATTCTTTACAAGGTTGGCATTGCGTGACTGTCTATGGTGTTGATCGTGTTCAACGCCGCATGGCCGCTTACCATCAGGCGGACTGTATGCTTGCTATAGCCAACAACGCCAACATTGCGCTAATAATATTGGCTCTATAAATCGACGGATACTAACAATCCAGAGTACTTTTACTCGTATATTGGAGGTCAGTGACCGGACTTGTCAGACGATCCTCGTCGCACGCATAGATACGTGCTTGAATATTGTCGATTAATGTGGAGGACCGACCTTCTGTTACTTTTTTTATTTTTCGTCACCCCATTGTTTCGTGTTTACTATAAAGTATATATCTGCGAGGGTGGGTAGGTTGAGGTGTTCTCATAGCTTTTGACTGGAAATATTGCCGTTATAACGTTGTTATTCATTCATTGATATTTTCAAGCCTTCCCAAAAGCGCTAAAGGGTAGTAATAGGTGTATACAACTGCTGCCCGCGACTCAGCCTACGCAGGATTTGACTAACAATTTTGGAATATTCACCCAGTATATTTATAAATTATAGCCTATGCGTTATTCTGATGTATCTAATATATAAAATTCTCGTGTCACAGTTTTCCTTGCCATACTCCTCCGAAACGGCTTGACCGATTTTGATGAAATTTTTTGTGCTTATCCGGTATCTATGAGAATCGGCCAACATCTATTTTTCATCCCCCTAAATGTTAGGGGTAGTCCACCCCAAAAAAAATATGGCAACACAACGTTTGCCGGGCACAGCTAGTAAGCTAAATTATTGTAAAGTTTTTTTTGCGTGAAAGAGTGACAGTTATAATATTAACTAGCTGTGCCCGCGGTTTCATCCACGTGGAGTTAATTTCATGGGTATTTTTTTTAAATAAATATAGCCTACGTTACTCCTTGTGCTATCTGCCAGTGAATCCCGTTATTATCGGGCCAGCCGTTTCTGAGATTAACCGGAAAAAGAAAATAAAAAATAAAAAATCACTACCGTATATACTTTCATACGCATTTAGTGAAAAGCTGTTATTTTGGTATAACAAACAGACACTTCAATTTTATTGGTATGTATAGATAAGACTTTAAATTTCGCAATTGCCTACATCCAAATGAATCTCATAGAAGCAGGTTTCGGCCACATACAATGTACATATGCTCACGCCTGTATTCCCCGAAGGGGTAGGCAGAGGTGTTGTAATCACAACAACCACTTTTCAACAAAGTACGTCATTGAATTACTTCTCAGACATATGCAGGTTTCCTCACGATGTTTTCCTTCACCGTAAAGCATGTGGTGTGAAATCACTGTACATAAGTTTTTTTTAGATAAACTCATTGGTACAGGCCCCGCTGGGATTCGAACTTGCGTCGCTTGCGTAGCAGACGACTGCTCAAACCTCGAGGCCACCACGGCTCTCTGTATCTACATATAATGTAAAATGCTATTTCAGAAAATATTATTAAGCTTTTATAGTAGCTGTCCGTTTGGATAGGAAGGTCCTTTTGTGGTATTAGATAGTTTAACAAGATGCCCGGGGCTACTACGGTATTAACTAGGCTTGCTTCGTTCATCGTTGGTTCTAGTCGTGGGTTTGTTCCCGGTATGAACATGTTACCTTATTTAGGTATAAATAATTATAATTTTTATTATATATTAATAAGTAGCTAAAAACTAATTACAAGTAGAAAACTTGACCCGAATCGATATGTCTCGGGATCGTGCCAAGAAGGCTGGCAGCATTGCCACATTGAATAGCAATGCTGATTCTCTGAGCGAGGTAACCCCAGCCCGCTTGTCACGAGAAGCTTCTACCAGACGACGTGCAACCGGTTTGAAAAGTTGATGAGCATCTGGACCCCAAGACCCCAGAGATTCAACCGCAACCTTATTATATACTATATCTGGTTGACCGAGCTGTGCTCAGTTCCTTTTGCACACAAAAAAAAATCCTGTCTCGAACCGTGGTACTCTAGTTTCGTCATAGCCCCGTAAGCTGGAATCCTCGCCTTTGAGCTACCATAACTTAAGTTAACCTACTGAAGTCTGTTGCCATCGTCAAATTCACCCATAAAATTAAGTCTACGCAGGTGTAACCGCAGGGCACAGCTAGCTACAATATACAACGTTGAAATTAACATAAAGTTAGACATTACTTTGTCAGTCATCTCTGACAGGAACTTGATCAAAGACCAGACAGACTTATACACACATATCACATGTACACGTACGTACACATATAACGTTAAAGTATCTGGTTGATCGAGCTGTGCTCGGGTACTTCTTCACACAAAAAAAGTTCGTGACCGTCAGTCTCTCCCGGGGTACTCTAGTTTCGTTATCGCCCCGTAAGCTGGAAGTCTCACCCTTGAGCTACCATAACTTGACAGATACATATGCTCACGCCTGTATTCCCCGAAGGGGTAGGCAGAGGTGTTGTAATCACAATACCCACTTTTCACCGAAGATGATTAAGTGCCAACGTGACAGATGGTGAGTCCATCGCCGTCTCAGACACTATACATACGTCATTGAATTACTTCTCAGAAATAGTCAGGTTTCCTCACGATGTTTTCCTTCACCGTAAAGTGAAATCGATGTACATAAGTTTTAAACTCTTTGGTGCAAGTCCCGCTTGGCTTCGAACTTGAGTCGCTTGCGCATCAGGCGACTGCTCAACCCCCGAGGCCACCACGGCTCTTAAAGGCATTCTTATAGTTTTTTAAATTGACTGATAACGTATTGTAGATTGGTCGATTTGAAATATGTCTGTCAAATACGTAAAAAGATTTCTAACAAAATATACTCTTTCGTAACCCAAATTCAGGGTTTTGATAAGGTACAGTATCAAATCAGTTCATGAGCAAGCTGATAAGAGTGTTGCTGAACAAACATGAGGTAAGCCGGGATGAATCAGCTGTGATTAACTCACCACGTGATTTAATGACGCATTATTCGTAAGTGGACTCGTAGCTTCTATTGCATGCTTCGTAATACCCGAAGGGGTAAGTAGGTAATTACGTGATATACTTAAATACACTTTTCTAACCTTCAAATTGACAAATCAACATTAATTTGACAGTCAATTTATAATTAAATGAGAGCCGTGCTGAATCCCAGCAAGGTCTGTACCAATGAGGTTTTCTAAAAACTTATGTGCAACGATTGCTCGCCACATACTTTACAGTGAAGGAAAACATCGTGAGGAAACCTGCATATGTCTGAGAAGTAATATAAAAAGTGCCTGAGACGGCGATGGACTCACCCTCTGTCACGTTGGCACTCATATTCAGTGAAATGTGGGTGTTACAACACCTCTGCTTAACCCTTCTGGGATGGCGATTTGTATACCGTGGAAGGTCAGCCATCTCCGCGCTTTTATTTAATCGAAGGGAATCATATTGATAAAGATTTCTTTTTTTTTCATAGAAGGTCGACCTCTCTCGGATTATTGAGGATAATGTTCCAGCTCTATGCATATTGGAGTTGGAGCTTTCGGGCGCAGTAATTGATTTTAAACTTGCATGCGGGGCGGTAATTTTTGGATATCATGTTTTATAAACTAGTTTCAGCCAGTTCGGACCGGATTATCTTATGTATGCCGGCGAAGTATTAGAAACGGTTCCTGCTTTTAGATATATGGCTTTTGATCTAATTGTTATTTGGACTGCCTTGTTGGGGTAGTGGTCGCAAAGGCTACTGCGGAATACGAAGTCCTGGGTTCCCTTATCGGGCATAGTTTGCCTTTTCCTTGTAACCCGGAGTCTGGATAATTTGGTAGTCTGCCCGTTAAATGGCAAAAGACTCAAAATCCACAAGTTCTTTAATTCGAAATCTTTAATTGATTTGAAATTTAACAAATATATATTTCACTGAAACGACCCTGGCAAGAAACTCAGTAATTACTCTTTTAAAAAAAAATTACAATTTTGAGTAATACAATACAGATCATAAATAAAATATGTATAACCATGGACACAGTTCCAGTTGCCAAAAGTCGAAAAAAAAACTAGAAGTAGGTACTACGTATAATTGTGTAGCTTGAAATGACCAGCCCCCTCAAGCACCTGTTCACAAGCATGACGAGATTGCCAGCCATCGCCCTCCTCAACCATTATAGAGGGAAGTAAGCGACTCGCCCCATATTACATTGGGACTTAACTGGTGAGCCGTGGTGGCCTTGAGGTTAGAGCAGTCGCCTGCTACACAAGCGACGCAAGTTCGAATCCCAGCGGGGCTTGTACCAATGAGTTTTTCTAAAACACTTATCTACAGTGATTTCACACCACGTGCTTTACGGTGAAGGAAAACATCGTGAGCAAACCTGCATATTTCTGAGTAGTAATTCCTTGACGTATAGTAATGTCTGAGACGGCGATGGACTCACCATCTGTCACGTTGGCACTTAATCATCTCCGGTGATTACAACACCTCTACCTACCCCTTCGGGGAATACAGGCGTGAGCATATGTATGTATTTAACTGGTGAAATGTGGGTGTATTCTGCTTGGGTCGTATTTTAAACATTATTACTTCATTGTATCATCATCATGGTCATCTCAAGCTACGCATTTAGTTATAAGTAGATGTACTAGATTTTTAGTTATGTTAATGTTTATCGACATTTGTGCATTGGAACATTGTCCATGAGCTTACGATTCTTAAATTATTTATTTTGTATTCTTTAATTTGTATAATATTTTTGAAAAGAGTAATTACTGAGTTTCTTGCCAGGTTCTTGCATGTATAATCCTGTATAATTATGTCATTCTGACGATTTGAAAGTACTTTGTAAAAAGTCTAATCGAATAAAGATACTTTTGACTTTGACTCTGACTTAGTAATTCAAGAAATAGCCCCAAGGTCATCCGACATTGCTAAAATCAATTATTGAAACAAAAGGAAAATCTAATATAAAAATCCTTTGTGATTTCCTAATGTCATTGAATATTTAATAAGCAAACTAAATATTATACGTGGGCTTAGGAACGCCGACGCACCCTGCCCCGAGCATACTCATCATGCTGGCGTCTTCATTTTATATTCTATACGTACATTTCATGAAAAAATACAATTCTTCTCCCTTCAAAGTATTTGTACACCGCTTCTATAAGGCGGTGGTGCATACTATAAGCTGTAATTACGTACACATACTCACGACTGTATTCCAGTAGAAGTGCTGTAATAACAGCACCCACTTTTCGCCAAAGATTAAGTGCCAACGTGACACATTGTGAGTCTATCGCCGTCTCAAGAAGTATACTATCGGTCTTCGAATTACTTCTCAGACATATGGTCAGGCTATTTGGTATGACGAACTTATATACAAGCATGCGGTCTTGATCGTAAGTGGTCAATGCAGCTTGCAATACCAGGCAAGGTACTCCTAGACCACCCAATAGCCAGGGTCTAAGAATTTGGCTATGGTATCCCCTGCCTGTTGTAAGAGGTGACTAGAAGGGGGCCGCAGGGCCTGCTGGCGGAAGTTGCAAAAGTCGGAAGTGGCAAAGTGTGCCACAGCGAGATCTTCAAGGGATGTGCACCGAAAAGTGGGGGGCAACACACAGTATCACAGTACCCCGAGGCCCCCTAAGCACGGAGGATGGCCACCGGCGGAGATTTAGTGCGATAAAAATCCCACATACCCCGACCTGCCTCTCCCAGGTCGGGGACCTTTTGTAGGTTTCCCCCTGGACAATTTGATAAATAAAAAGCGTGAGTCCAGATTAAAAAATATATAATCGCTTTTTTCTTGAAAATTGGACCGTATTGACCCCTCAGTTATGGACCGACTACGTTTTTACTTGATAAAGTATGTTTAACATTTTATATTCCATCGTAAGATGCCTGGTACTTACGGAGCACGCCTTCACTGTGTATTTAGGTGGTTATTAATATTAACTTTTGAATTATTAACCGACTTCACAAAAAGAAAGCCGTTGTATCCTCGGGGTTTGAGCTTCAACGCAAGCGACGTAAGATCGAATCACTGCACCACTGAGTTTTTCTAAAAAAATCTTTTGTGCAGTGATTCTACACCACGTGCTTTACTGTGAAGGAAAACATCGCGAGGAAACCTGCATAGACTGATAAGTAATTAAAAGACGTATGTATAGTGCATGAGACGGCGATGGACTCACCCCCTGTGACATTAACACTTAATCATATTCACTGAAATGTGGGTGTTGTTGTTACAACACCTCTGCTTACCCATTAGGAGATCCTTCTGAGATGGCGTTAGCATATTTTTTTACAAAAAGAAAGTGAGTTATATGTTCGACGCGCAACTAGGTTAGCATGTTTGCCTGCTGAGTACGAGGTCCCGGGTCGGGTCAAAAATAGATGTTAGGTTTCTCTATCAAGAAATTCACAATAAATGCCCGGAGTTTGTAAGTTGTGTGTGTTTCCACCCCCGTGTCTCGGAGCACGTTGAACCGTTGGTCCTCCGCCTGACCTCTCTCCGGTCGTGTCTGATTGCCTCCCATCCCACTATGAGAGTGACCCAATAAAGAGTGCACCTGTGTTTGCACACACGCCTGCACTATAATATCTCCTGCGCAGATGACTGATCCTCGTTGAGATTAGCCGCCGTTACCGAAATTCGGTAGGAGACCATTATTATTAGTATATATATCAAAATGTCACATTTAACAAGATTTGTGTGAAAGACCTATATTTAATTGGTACATACATACATACATACATATGCACACTCCTGTATCCCATGGGGGTAGGCAGAAGCCACCGTTCGCCACAAGTTACGATCCTTACATAGTTCTTTCGCTTCATCCACATTCATGCATCTCCTAATACACATCCTACGAGTGCTACGAATTTGACCTTTCTGAAAATACTATTAATTTGTTTGTAGTAGTTGTTCCTTGGACGCCCTCTACCGACACTACCGGTCACATTCGCTCTATAAATTTGTTTCGTTAATCGCCTTTCACTCATCCTTTCGATATGTCCAAACCATCTCAACATACTTCTTTCAATTCTGGTCACCACATCATTCTTCAACTTGCAACTGTCTCTATCACACTATTCTTCATTCGATCTACTATGGTCCATTTAAAATAATCTAGTGTGTAGTAATCATTATTTTTTTCTTTATGCGAATGTATCGTTTTTTTTATATAACTAGCTATGCCCCGCGGTTTCACCCGCGTAGACTTATTTTTATGAGTGAATTTTTTCACGGAACGCTAACCTAAAAAAATACCCTTAGTTACTCCTTGTGTCCCGTGGAAATTGGTCCAGACTTTTCAGAGTTAACCTGGAGCAAACAGACAGACAGACAGACTGAGAAAATTTTACAAATTTGTTTTTGATGTATGTACCTTATATACTTCAATATGCATTAAGTGAAAAGCTGATAATTTGAAATTACAAACAGACACTTAATTTTTATTTATCTGTATGTATACATTTTGCGGGATATAGTATCCTATGTCCTTCTCCTGGTTATATGCTACCTCCCCACCAATTTTCAGCCAAATCGGTTAAGCCGTTTTTGAGTTATAAATAGTGTAACTAACACGAATTTCGTTTATATATATAGATAAGGCATGTATCGTAACGATCGACATCGATAGGTACTAGGGACCTCTCGTGCCTCGTAATGAAATAAGTTGTCAGGTAGGTTTCTTAAAACGAATACAATTGATCCTCACTATATCTAACGCGAGCGTTAACGTTGACGCTAACTTTTAACATATTTCTTAGTCACGTGAGCATGGAAGTTTTTGCGCAAGTTTTTGGATTGAGTTTGTTCGGTGTTTGACCGATAAGGGCAGGGGAATGACGAAGGGTTAATGGGGTGTTATCGTATTTAACGTCTGAGAAGCTTAGGATAGCATCTAGGAGGATTCAGGCGAGATCTTCTATACAGATAGTAAAACTGAAGTGTCTGTTTGCAATTTCAAATTAACAGCTTTTCTTAAACTAAGATAAAAAAATGCCGTGGTGGCCTTGAAGTTTGAGCAGTCGCCTGCTACGCAAGCGACGCAAGTTCGGATCCCCGCGAGGCCTGTACCAATGAGTTTTTCCAAAAAAATTATGTACAGGGATTTCACACCACGTGCTTTACGGTGAAGGAAAAACGTGACGAAACCTGCACATGTCGGAGAAGTAATTTAAAGACGTATGTATAGTGCCTGAGACGGCGATGGACCCTCCGTTACGTTGGCACTTTCTCATATTCGGAGAAATGTGGGTGTTGTTGTTACAACACCTCTGCTTATCCCTTCGGGGATCCTTCTGGAATGGCGTGAGCATATTTTTTTTTACGATAGAGTTTATAATTTGGTATGTTTAAAACCGAAAATCGCCGCTGAGATTCTTGCAAAATCGAAGAAAAATGAGCGCTTGTTTGTACCCAATGTATGGGAGCTGACCTTATGCAAGTATTTATTTTGTGGCCCCGTGACCTGTAACTAATCTCATTACCCCACTCTCGAGTTACAACGTACAAGTAATCCGGGGAAGGCCTAAGTTCTAAAACTCAGTTTGAAAACCACGTATTATTGTAGACTGAATTAAAGCTGTCATCATCTCCCTGGCCTTATCCCATACATTGTTGGGGTCGGCACTTGATTCAACCCGATGTGGCTGATCAACTGATTTTTATACGAAGCGACTGCCATCTGACCTTCGCAACCCCTTTGACTGGGAAAATCTGTAATCTGGGTTAAACCAGTTGTCAGACTATTTTAGGCCTCCGACTGACCTGTAACGATTGCCAAAGATGATAAATTGGCAACCGGGACCGACGGCTTAACGTGCTCTCCGAGTCACGGAGGGAACTCGGGCGGTCACCCATCCAATTACTGGCTACGCTTAGTCTATATGCGCAATAGCAACTGTGCCACGAGCTCCTCAGACGGAATTGAAGCTGTATGCACTCGAAATTAGGTGAATGTATCACACACACAACGATGGGGACTCAACTCAAAATATTTTAAGATCATAAGACAGATGTGTATACAAAATAACACACACATTTTCCTGAATATGATTAAGTGCCAACGTGAATGGTGAGTCCCATCGCCGTGTGAGGCAGTAATCATACGTCTTTGAATTACTTCACAGACATGTTTTCCGTCACCGTAAATAATGTCGTGTGAAATCACGGCACATGAGATTTTAAGAAAAACTCATTGGTAGCATCGCTGGGATTCGAACTTGCGTCGCTGACTATATATCTAGGTTTTATTAAATTGTTTTTGCATGACACACATGTTTACATTCTATATTCTTCAAAATGCGAACATGTCGCGAGACTCGAACCCACAACCTCTCCAACCCGTGGAGTTGCTCTTCCAACTGAGCTCATGATCCTACTTCATGCGTCGAATTTTTTCTTCCCTTGTTTGCGGTTTAGATGCCGCCTAGCGCCATCTGTTGGTTGGTATATTCACTCTCAATATCTAGGTTACCTGCAACACTAAACGCAGTAACGGACAACGCCCGTGTTTGAACAGGCCTTACGATATTATATATGCAAATAAGTTTATGTTGTCCGTAAGTGATGCTTCAGCCAAGCTTTGCCTAAGTGATTTGTAAGTGAGAGGTGGGCTTATAAGGGTCTCACAAGACTTGTTTTGATTACCCCTGCCAAAACTATTTAATGGTCGTGTAATGCGGTTATGTTTACTTTATAACTTTCATTCAATTAGATAATAGAGTAAGGTAAAGACACCTGTCATGTATAAGCGATTTTTTTTCACATTTGCTCTGTATTTTTTTATCTTTCAACATACATTCTTAAGGATTTGGAGGTAAAAGCTCTTTTCTGAATCAAAATTTAATGTTTAATTTCAGTTTAGTACAATAAAATAATATAAATAAACAACACTCCTAACTAGACACCATTAATGGACAGTAAAATCCAGTGTTGTTTTTAAGGGCTAAAATGATAATTTATAGTACGGGTTATGTTATAAAAGGTATAAATTTCTATTGATAAATCATTAAATACAATTTATTTCAATGACGACACCAGAACAAAATAAGATGATAAGTATACCTTGCGTCGCGATTCAAGTAAGAAATTACGATTCCCGACACCAAATGATACCGCGAAACTAACAACCGTTATGGCCGCAATCAAAATGGGTGTCAGTTGTCAAAAACAGTTGTCATGACAGCTATAATACTGGCACAACTGATCGGTATTGACATTTGAAAAAAATACAACGCATTTCCTTAATTTTGGAAGAAAAAACAAAAAATTTCCATGATTGGTCCGCGTCCAACATAGGTGCCTTTACCTTACTTGTTGATTTAATTCGCTGGTTTTATGTACGTGTCGTGTAGGATCAATATTTTTCTGATGATACGGGGGTATACCAGGGGTGCGATTTGGATTTTCAGAGGTGTAATCATAAACAGTTATATGCATAAAAGTTCAAAAAAAAAAGTTCATTAAAGCGTCTGGAGTATAGCACTTTATGGGTGTGAGACATGGACAATGACAAAAAAAGATAGGGAGATACTGGAAGCGTTTGAGATAATTTAGGTAACGATTATTACATAGTCAAAGTCAAAAATATCTTTATTCGATTAGACTTTTTACAAAGTACTTTCAAATCGTCAGAATGACATAATTATACAGAATTACACATGCTACTGCCAGGTTCGGAAGGTTGCTTTTACTGAGAAGAACCCGGCAAGAAACTCAGTAATTACTTTTTTCAAAAATATTATACAACTTATAGAATACAAAATAAATAATTTAAGAAACATAAGCTCATGGACAAAGTTCCAATGCGCAAATTTCGATAAAAATTAACATAACTAAAAATGTCTCCCCTTAGGGGAATACAGATGTGGGCGTATGTATGCCGATGTCACACGAATATTAAAGATTTGTATGTAAATATGTTTGTAACGAATTGGGTGAAACCGCGTGATGTCCGCTAGTCATAAATAAGTCATATAAGCATGCAAAAAATCATGAATGAATATGCTCTTGGAAGTTCACAGGTTCAATCCAGCTTTATTATTAGCACTGTTGAGTCCAAATTGCAAAGTTCAATAGACCTTCATTGATCATACAACACATGCCGAATATAAAGGTAGCAGATGGTCGGCTTCGTACATTAATCGAGACTGCATATTACGAAGAATTAAATGACGGAGAAATTATAGCGAAGTGTCCTGTGTTGCCTGATCAGGAAAGCAGTTACAGATTTCATAAAACGACAGCAACTCAATTCAATTCTATTCAAAAATATCTTATTTCGATTAGACTTTTTACAAAGTACTTTCAAATCGTCAGAAAGACACGATTACATAGGATTATACATGCTACCGCCAGGTTCGGAAGGTTGCTGTTACTGAGAAGAACCTGGCAAGAACCTCAGTAATTACAATATAAATCATAAAAAATATATATAAGCCCACGGACACTCAATATAAAAAAATTTAAAACTAAAAATTAGTACTACGGATAATTGTGTACTTTGAGATGACCAACAACTCCCATATATGACGCTAGCTCGGGGGGAAATTATTTACATATGTTATGTTTTCTCGTACCAATGAGTTTACACACCACGTGCTTTACGGTGAAGGAAAACATCGTGAGGAAACCTGCATATTTCTGAGAAGAAATTCAAAGACCTATGCATAGTGTCTGAGACGGCTATGGACTCTGTCACTTAATCATGTTCGGTGAAAAGTGGGTGTTGTGATTACGTTACCTCTGCCTACCCCTTCGGGGAATACAGGCGTGAGCATATGTATGTATGTTTTCTCGTCTGAACTGCCCAAAATATCTGTCGTAATTTCAGTACCTAATGCAGTTCATTAAAATCATTAATCGAACAAAGTTGCAGTGAAGAGCTAGTTTATTTATTGGTATCCCCTGCCTGTCGTAAGAGGTCTAAAAATGGAGAGGAGGGCCTGTTGGCGGTGGTGGGAGCCTTGACCACTTTGAAGGTGCTCGCGCCGCTTTGCACAGCAAGGTCCCCAGGAGCGGCGATACAGCTGCCCTAGGGATGTGCCCCGGCTGTGGTCTATCAGAGTACCCGAAGCCCTTCTAAGCACGGAGAATGGCCACCAGGGGGGTTTTAGTGCGGTAAAGCTCCCACATACCTCGACCTGCCTCTTACAGGGCCTTTGAAGGATTCCCCCACGGTAATAATAAAGTACTTTTTTAACACCAATGGATATCCTAGCATTTAGACTATTCATCTTACGATCAGATCATTGATGGGAGCCAACATTTCATGCATTTTTATTTTGTTACTTAGCGTTTTCCCAATTAGGTATATATACTCTAAAACGTTTAATGCATGCGTTAAGTGCGTTAATCAAGTCTATCCGTTTGAGTCATTGTGTTCAACTCAAGTTCATTTGCAGAAGGAAGTAGCACAAAGGAGTGTGGGCGTTAGGTCAATTCTCCGGCGCTTATGCTAAGTACGTTAAGGTATAACGGAATGTCGTCATCTCCCTGGCCTTATCCCATACATTTTTGTGGTCGGCACTTGATTCAACCCGATGTGGCTCCATGTTAGTCGCAATCAACTTATTAACTCCTTGTCCGTTATGTGCGCCTGGTACTTCGATTACCATATCATCATCTCACTGGCCTTATCCCATACATTGTTGGGGTCGGCACTTGATTCAACCCGATGTGGCTCCATGTTAGTCGCAATAAACTTATTAACTCCTTGTCCGTTATGTGCGCCTGGTACTTCGTGTACCATATCATCATCTCTCCGACCTTATCCCATATATTGTTGGGGTCGGCACTTGCTTCAACCCAATGCGATTGCTCCTCTAACTTTTATACGAAGCGACTGTCATCTCACCCAGGTAATCTCGGTTAAACAAGTTGTCAGGTCTCCGACTGATCTGTAACCATTGCCAAAGATGTTTGATTGGCAGCCGGGACCAACGGCTAAACTTGCGCTCCGTTTACATCGATGATGATGTTTATGACTTGTGACGACGATTGTAAGAAAACTCGCACTAGGCACTCTGAGCATTCACGTTTCATTTTGTTTCCGTGAAATTAAGAAGTTCTTTATAAGCGCTGCTTAAACGATCACAGTTGGTTTCAAGGTCTACTTCATTAGCCTGCAATAGTCTCTTAGCAATCAGGTTGTACGCTTGTTAGCAACTTTAAGCAAATCTTCTTCATATATTTTGCAAAATTGTTCCGACTTTTTTGATTTCGAACATTTTACATTATCTTCTTTCATACAGACATACATACTCTCACGCCTGTCGTCTGTTTATCGGGTACTAGTCCAGAGTCTGGTCTGTTAATGGGATATTGCATATCGCACCCTCAGAACGATAGGGACATAACTCAAAAATTTGCGAAAATTATTATCATAATAAGACAGACCTTAAAATTTATCACGTATTTAAAAACTATACTTTATACAATCTAAACTAATACTTTTAAAATATTAAAAACATTGTTTTCAGAACAGTACCCCTATCACGGGTTTGCCACCGTTTTTGTAATCTCGCTAGCGTCACTCGCAATATTTGTATGAGATATTTTAGTTCTTCACGTCACCGCTGGGAGTCGCTGCATTTCTCATACTAATATTCGACCGAGACGCTAGCGAGTATAGATTACGAAAACGGTGGCAAACCCGTGATAGGGGTACAGGTAAAATAATTACTGTCTAAATTATCATTTCAAAGTTGCCGATCTTTGATTACGACTTCAAAAAATATTGTTTTCACTTGAGTCCCTATTCTTCTGAGGGTGCGATTTGGTACATACATATGCTCACGCCTGTATTCCCCGAAGAGGTAGGCAGAGGTGTTGTAACAACAACACCCACTTTTCACCGAAGATGATTAAGTGCCAACGTGACAGATGGTGAGTCCATCGCCGTCTCAGACACTTTACATACGTCATTGAATTACTTCTCAGAAATATGCAGGTTTCCTCAGGATGTTTTCCTTCACCGTAAAGCACGTGGTGTAAAATCACTGTACATAAGTGTTTTTTAGAAATACTCATTGGTACAGGACCCGCTGGGATTCGAACTTGCGTGGCTTGCGTAGCAGGCGACTGCTCAAACCTCAAGGCCACCACGGCTGCGATTTGGTAAAGTCCAATAGCACTCAGCAGCGCTAAAAGATCATATTGTAACATAAACTAGTGTTCCCACCATGTTCATATCGATAATTCAATAAATTATTCAAAACGTTGTAATAATAAATGATAATATTTGTGGTGCCAATTACGGCATCAGTTGACAATCGAACACTTGTGACGGCGGCAGTGAAAAACTCGCACTGGGCCCTCTGGGTTGTAGACAAAGTAACATTAATCGTGAGGAAACCTGCATGTGTATGTATAGTGTCTGAGACAGCGATAGACTCACCATCTGTCACGTTGGCACATAATCATCTTCGGTGAAAAGTGGGTGTTGTGATTACAACACCTCTGCCTACCCCTTCGGGGATTACAGGCGTGAGTATATGTATAAATAAAAATATTTATACTGTGCTCGTGGTCGTCCTTCTGTATGTATTATGTCACAGTACTGGACGCAGTTAAATGGAGTTGCAAATTGCAGTCGCCCCACAAACAAGTTTACTATTGAATTGGAAACCACAGCTTTTGGTTACTGGACTGGGTTAGTTAGCTTACTGTGTCTGACTTCGTCTGTTTATTTGACATAAATCCAAATCTATGTATATATAACTCAAATGTGACTGACTGACTGACATAGTGATCTATCAACGCACAGCCCAAACCACTGGACGGATCGGGCTGACATTTGGCATGAAGGTACATGTTATGACGTAGACATCCGCTAAGAAAGGATTTTGATTAATTCTACCCTCAAAGGGATAAAATAGGGAATGAAACTTTGTCAATTTTAAACCGATATATTATATAAAACTAAATCTACGCGGGTGAAACCGCGAGGCACAGCTAGTACTTTATAAAGAGGAATGATTTGTATGTAAGTATGTTTGTAACGAATTGGCTCAAAAAGTACTGGACCGATCTTGAAAATTCTTCGTTCCGAGTCTGGCAGCTCTGAATTTCCTATAGGAATTCCCTATAGGTGCCGTCATAGTGAAAATAGTTGACTCAGCACGCTTAGACAAAGTGTCTCTCGCGCTTGCGCTGATAGAAACGCTACTTAATGTAGGGAGATGACATAAATTAGTCACGTGACATGTCTGGATGACGGGTTGTCCACTTCCCTCTATGACGGTTGAGGAGGTAATTGGCTGGCATTCACGTCATACTTGTGAACAGGTGCTGCTTGAGGGGGCTGGTCATCTCAAGCTACGCATTTAGTTATAAGTAGATGTACTAGATTTTTAGTTATGTTAATTTTTATCGACATTTGTGCATTGGAACATTGTCCATGAGCTTACGTTTTTTAAATTATTTATTTTGTATTCTTTAAATTGTATAATATTTTTGAAAAGAGTAATTACTGAGTTTCTTGCCAGGTTCTTCTCAGTAAAAGCAACCTTCCGAACCTGGCGGTAGCATGTATAATCCTGTATAATTGTGTCATTCTGACGATTTGAAAGTGCCTTGTAAAAGTCTAATCGAATAAAGATACTTTTGACTTTGACTTTGTCATTCCCGTACATTTTCGAGTGCAGTCTATTTCAGACCCAAACACAAAACATCACGAATTCATGCCCAATCATTCCTTTGTCCCTTATTCAAGTAAAACAAAATGTTTTATAATTCCATTATGGAACCCTAAAAAATCGACACTGTGAGGTGACGGGAACTCAATTCGCGTTATCGATCGTCACCATACAAATTAAAGGACAGCTCAAGTCCTTCTGCGTCACATGGCAAAATAGTCTTTATCTCGATCGCGCGTTGTATCAATTCACCTTGTACTTGATTCGTGAAGTCACTGGTCTGACGGCAGCTGTAACGTGGTGTGATCAAAGGAACATGTATTTAATCTGCATACTGCTAGAGTTGGTTTTTCATTGACGGAAGGTCAGCGGCTAGAGTCCTTCTCCAACTAGTGTTGGTCTGATTCCCCTTCAGTCGGCATTGTAAACAAAACGCCTATTATAATGGGACAGTGTTAGTTTAGTGATGTGCTGTCGTTATCGATAAAATATGCATTCTTTATCATAACTATGAAAAGGTTACCCTTTATGCCGAGTTTCATACCGATGTTAGTAATTCAAAAAATAACAGCTATTCACTAAATGCATATGAAAGTATATACGGTAATGACTAAAAAAAAATTTTTTTTTTCTGTCAGTCTGTACGGCTGCACTGATTTTAATAGGACTTTCACTGGTAGATAGCTAACGTTACACGGTGTAACTTAGGCTTTTATTTAAATAAACCTTACTGTTCCGAGGGCCCCCATTAAATTAACTCTACGCGAGTGAAACCGCAGAGTACGGCTAGTTATCTATAAAAACGAGCAAAACATAATGTTTGGTGTATGGGAGCTCTCTTAAATTTTATATTGTTACAACTGAAATAAAGATTCGGTGAAAAATCAATCGTCTAACTTTCATGACATACGGATAGACGGACTGACGACCAGTGTCTTAGTAATAGGACCCATTTTTACCCCTTTAGATCTGGATCACGAGACAGATTTAGTTCCCATGTGAATGTGTGGGTTCCAAGCTTATCTTGGTCTGCACTAATGACTTTTCCTAAACTTCAATGCAGCAATATTTCATATAACGTTAAAGGCAATGGACGGGGAAAAGTTAAGGGCATCAGATACACCGACAAGAGATTTACCACTAAATGACGCTGACAAATAGACAGCCAGACACATTAATTCCATAAATAAATATGCTCACGCTATCCCAGTAGGGTCGCCGAAGAGATAAGCAGAGGTGTTGTAACAACAACACTAACATTTCACTGATTATGATTAAGTGATAGAGGGTGAGTCCATCGCCGTCTCAGGCACTGTACATACGTATCTGAATTACTTCTCAGACATATGCAGGTTTCCTAACGATGTTTTCCTTCACCGTAAAGTAGTGTGAAATCACGGCACATAAGTTTTTAGCAAAACTCATTGGTGCAGGCCCGGCTGGGATTCGAACTTGCCCCCAATCAATCGCCAGGGTCACCACGGCTCTCTTTAATCTGTACATATTATGTAGTTCATCGACATACATTATATATTATTACTAGCGGACGTCCCGTGGTTTCACCCGCGTAGTTCCCGTTCCCGTGGGAGTAATGGGATAAAATATAGTCTTTGCGACTATAATTTGAGATTTAAACTATCCTATCTCTCAAGTTGGATCGAACTGCACATGGTGTGCGAATTTTATTATAATCGGTTAAGTGGTTTAGGAGTCCATTGAGGACAAACATTGTGACACGAGATTTATATATATTAAGATATATATTAGAATCGCAAGTTTAGGATTCGATTATATTAACGCAGCCGAGCCGAGCTTTATTACGCTCAATCGATATGTTGTGAATATTTAATGTATCTCATGTTCCAACTGTTTTTTTTCATAACTGATTTGTTCTGATAATGAAAGTGAAAAATATTAATTTAGTTTGGGCCCTGGTAAGGCACTTATGAATGTCTAAAATTTACCACCGCTTCGGAAACTAGGCTTCTAAGAAGAATTGGCAAGAATTCTCAACCAGGCATTATGAACATTTCATTAAAATAATATAAAAGAGGAGCCATGGTGGCCTTGGGGTTAGGGCAGTCGCCTGCTACACAAGCGACGCAAGTTCGAATCCCAGCGGGGCCTGTAATTTCATTCCACGTGCTTTACGGTGAAGGAAAACATCGTGAGAAAACCTGTATATTCTGACAAGTAATTCGAAGACGTATGTATAGTGTCTGAGACGACGTTACAACACCTCTGCTTGCCTCTTCGGGGACCCTTCTGGGATGGCGTGAGGATATTTCTTTTATGAAAATATTAAGTATTGGTACAAAATAGGTACACAGAATTGGATGCAAGTAGGCGCAGCATCATACAAAATTTTTATATAAGGTAAGGTATAAATATTCACGCTTAAATTATGCTCCCTAATTGCATTGTCAAAAATAATTCCCTTAAACAGAATTTGGTCGTGGTTTAGTAAAATTTAGCATTTTTGTAATTTATCGATAATAGCTACCTAATACCCATCCCTTCGGTCGAAATTGTGTAATCCAAACCGTTACACGATGATTTGTGGATGACGCGTGTGTGGTGCGGTGTTCGATTGTCAACTGATGCCGTAATTGGCACCACAAATATTATCATTTATTATTACAACGTTTTGAATAATTTATTGAATTATCGATATGAACATGGTGGGAACACTAGTTTATGTTACAATATGATCTTTTAGCGCTGCTGAGTGCTATTGGACTTTACCAAATCGCAGCCGTGGTGGCCTTGAGGTTTGAGCAGTCGCCTGCTACGCAAGCCACGCAAGTTCGAATCCCAGCGGGTCCTGTACCAATGAGTATTTCTAAAAAACACTTATGTACAGTGATTTTACACCACGTGCTTTACGGTGAAGGAAAACATCCTGAGGAAACCTGCATATTTCTGAGAAGTAATTCAATGACGTATGTAAAGTGTCTGAGACGGCGATGGACTCACCATCTGTCACGTTGGCACTTAATCATCTTCGGTGAAAAGTGGGTGTTGTTGTTACAACACCTCTGCCTACCTCTTCGGGGAATACAGGCGTGAGCATATGTATGTACCAAATCGCACCCTCAGAAGAATAGGGACTCAAGTGAAAACAATATTTTTTGAAGTCGTAATCAAAGATCGGCAACTTTGAAATGATAATTTAGACAGTAATTATTTTACCTGTACCCCTATCACGGGTTTGCCACCGTTTTCGTAATCTATACTCGCTAGCGTCTCGGTCGAATATTAGTATGAGAAATGCAGCGACTCCCAGCGGTGACGTGAAGAACTAAAATATCTCATACAAATATTGCGAGTGACGCTAGCGAGATTACGAAAACGGTGGCAAACCCGTGATAGGGGTACAGGTAAAATAATTACTGTCTAAATTATCATTTCAAAGTTGCCGATCTTTGATTACGACTTCAAAAAATATTGTTTTCACTTGAGTCCCTATTCTTCTGAGGGTGCGATTTGGTACATACATATGCTCACGCCTGTATTCCCCGAAGAGGTAGGCAGAGGTGTTGTAACAACAACACCCACTTTTCACCGAAGATGATTAAGTGCCAACGTGACAGATGGTGAGTCCATCGCCGTCTCAGACACTTTACATACGTCATTGAATTACTTCTCAGAAATATGCAGGTTTCCTCAGGATGTTTTCCTTCACCGTAAAGCACGTGGTGTAAAATCACTGTACATAAGTGTTTTTTAGAAATACTCATTGGTACAGGACCCGCTGGGATTCGAACTTGCGTGGCTTGCGTAGCAGGCGACTGCTCAAACCTCAAGGCCACCACGGCTGCGATTTGGTAAAGTCCAATAGCACTCAGCAGCGCTAAAAGATCATATTGTAACATAAACTAGTGTTCCCACCATGTTCATATCGATAATTCAATAAATTATTCAAAACGTTGTAATAATAAATGATAATATTTGTGGTGCCAATTACGGCATCAGTTGACAATCGAACACCGCACCACACACGCGTCATCCACAAATCATCGTGTAACGGTTTGGATTACACAATTTCGACCGAAGGGATGGGTATTAGGTAGCTATTATCGATAAATTACAAAAATGCTAAATTTTACTAAACCACGACCAAATTCTGTTTAAGGGAATTATTTTTGACAATGCAATTAGGGAGCATAATTTAAGCGTGAATATTTATACCTTACCTTATATAAAAATTTTGTATGATGCTGCGCCTACTTGCATCCAATTCTGTGTACCTATTTTGTACCAATACTTAATATTTTCATAAAAGAAATATCCTCACGCCATCCCAGAAGGGTCCCCGAAGAGGCAAGCAGAGGTGTTGTAACGTCGTCTCAGACACTATACATACGTCTTCGAATTACTTGTCAGAATATACAGGTTTTCTCACGATGTTTTCCTTCACCGTAAAGCACGTGGAATGAAATTACAGGCCCCGCTGGGATTCGAACTTGCGTCGCTTGTGTAGCAGGCGACTGCCCTAACCCCAAGGCCACCATGGCTCCTCTTTTATATTATTTTAATGAAATGTTCATAATGCCTGGTTGAGAATTCTTGCCAATTCTTCTTAGAAGCCTAGTTTCCGAAGCGGTGGTAAATTTTAGACATTCATAAGTGCCTTACCAGGGCCCAAACTAAATTAATATTTTTCACTTTCATTATCAGAACAAATCAGTTATGAAAAAAAACAGTTGGAACATGAGATACATTAAATATTCACAACATATCGATTGAGCGTAATAAAGCTCGGCTCGGCTGCGTTAATATAATCGAATCCTAAACTTGCGATTCTAATATATATCTTAATATATATAAATCTCGTGTCACAATGTTTGTCCTCAATGGACTCCTAAACCACTTAACCGATTATAATAAAATTCGCACACCATGTGCAGTTCGATCCAACTTGAGAGATAGGATAGTTTAAATCTCAAATTATAGTCGCAAAGACTATATTTTATCCCATTACTCCCACGGGAACGGGAACTACGCGGGTGAAACCACGGGACGTCCGCTAGTAATAATATATAATGTATGTCGATGAACTACATAATATGTACAGATTAAAGAGAGCCGTGGTGACCCTGGCGATTGATTGGGGGCAAGTTCGAATCCCAGCCGGGCCTGCACCAATGAGTTTTGCTAAAAACTTATGTGCCGTGATTTCACACTACTTTACGGTGAAGGAAAACATCGTTAGGAAACCTGCATATGTCTGAGAAGTAATTCAGATACGTATGTACAGTGCCTGAGACGGCGATGGACTCACCCTCTATCACTTAATCATAATCAGTGAAATGTTAGTGTTGTTGTTACAACACCTCTGCTTATCTCTTCGGCGACCCTACTGGGATAGCGTGAGCATATTTATTTATGGAATTAATGTGTCTGGCTGTCTATTTGTCAGCGTCATTTAGTGGTAAATCTCTTGTCGGTGTATCTGATGCCCTTAACTTTTCCCCGTCCATTGCCTTTAACGTTATATGAAATATTGCTGCATTGAAGTTTAGGAAAAGTCATTAGTGCAGACCAAGATAAGCTTGGAACCCACACATTCACATGGGAACTAAATCTGTCTCGTGATCCAGATCTAAAGGGGTAAAAATGGGTCCTATTACTAAGACACTGGTCGTCAGTCCGTCTATCCGTATGTCATGAAAGTTAGACGATTGATTTTTCACCGAATCTTTATTTCAGTTGTAACAATATAAAATTTAAGAGAGCTCCCATACACCAAACATTATGTTTTGCTCGTTTTTATAGATAACTAGCCGTACTCTGCGGTTTCACTCGCGTAGAGTTAATTTAATGGGGGCCCTCGGAACAGTAAGGTTTATTTAAATAAAAGCCTAAGTTACACCGTGTAACGTTAGCTATCTACCAGTGAAAGTCCTATTAAAATCAGTGCAGCCGTACAGACTGACAGAAAAAAAAAATTTTTTTTTAGTCATTACCGTATATACTTTCATATGCATTTAGTGAATAGCTGTTATTTTTTGAATTACTAACATCGGTATGAAACTCGGCATAAAGGGTAACCTTTTCATAGTTATGATAAAGAATGCATATTTTATCGATAACGACAGCACATCACTAAACTAACACTGTCCCATTATAATAGGCGTTTTGTTTACAATGCCGACTGAAGGGGAATCAGACCAACACTAGTTGGAGAAGGACTCTAGCCGCTGACCTTCCGTCAATGAAAAACCAACTCTAGCAGTATGCAGATTAAATACATGTTCCTTTGATCACACCACGTTACAGCTGCCGTCAGACCAGTGACTTCACGAATCAAGTACAAGGTGAATTGATACAACGCGCGATCGAGATAAAGACTATTTTGCCATGTGACGCAGAAGGACTTGAGCTGTCCTTTAATTTGTATGGTGACGATCGATAACGCGAATTGAGTTCCCGTCACCTCACAGTGTCGATTTTTTAGGGTTCCATAATGGAATTATAAAACATTTTGTTTTACTTGAATAAGGGACAAAGGAATGATTGGGCATGAATTCGTGATGTTTTGTGTTTGGGTCTGAAATAGACTGCACTCGAAAATGTACGGGAATGACAAAGTCAAAGTCAAAAGTATCTTTATTCGATTAGACTTTTACAAGGCACTTTCAAATCGTCAGAATGACACAATTATACAGGATTATACATGCTACCGCCAGGTTCGGAAGGTTGCTTTTACTGAGAAGAACCTGGCAAGAAACTCAGTAATTACTCTTTTCAAAAATATTATACAATTTAAAGAATACAAAATAAATAATTTAAAAAACGTAAGCTCATGGACAATGTTCCAATGCACAAATGTCGATAAAAATTAACATAACTAAAAATCTAGTACATCTACTTATAACTAAATGCGTAGCTTGAGATGACCAGCCCCCTCAAGCAGCACCTGTTCACAAGTATGACGTGAATGCCAGCCAATTACCTCCTCAACCGTCATAGAGGGAAGTGGACAACCCGTCATCCAGACATGTCACGTGACTAATTTATGTCATCTCCCTACATTAAGTAGCGTTTCTATCAGCGCAAGCGCGAGAGACACTTTGTCTAAGCGTGCTGAGTCAACTATTTTCACTATGACGGCACCTATAGGGAATTCCTATAGGAAATTCAGAGCTGCCAGACTCGGAACGAAGAATTTTCAAGATCGGTCCAGTACTTTTTGAGCCAATTCGTTACAAACATACTTACATACAAATCATTCCTCTTTATAAAGTACTAGCTGTGCCTCGCGGTTTCACCCGCGTAGATTTAGTTTTATATAATATATCGGTTTAAAATTGACAAAGTTTCATTCCCTATTTTATCCCTTTGAGGGTAGAATTAATCAAAATCCTTTCTTAGCGGATGTCTACGTCATAACATGTACCTTCATGCCAAATGTCAGCCCGATCCGTCCAGTGGTTTGGGCTGTGCGTTGATAGATCACTATGTCAGTCAGTCAGTCACATTTGAGTTATATATACATAGATTTGGATTTATGTCAAATAAACAGACGAAGTCAGACACAGTAAGCTAACTAACCCAGTCCAGTAACCAAAAGCTGTGGTTTCCAATTCAATAGTAAACTTGTTTGTGGGGCGACTGCAATTTGCAACTCCATTTAACTGCGTCCAGTACTGTGACATAATACATACAGAAGGACGACCACGAGCACAGTATAAATATTTTTATTTATACATATACTCACGCCTGTAATCCCCGAAGGGGTAGGCAGAGGTGTTGTAATCACAACACCCACTTTTCACCGAAGATGATTATGTGCCAACGTGACAGATGGTGAGTCTATCGCTGTCTCAGACACTATACATACACATGCAGGTTTCCTCACGATTAATGTTACTTTGTCTACAACCCAGAGGGCCCAGTGCGAGTTTTTCACTGCCGCCGTCACAAGTCACCGCGTCGACGTAAACGCAGATTTGAATAGGATCGAAACAGTGCCACCTGTCGGTCTAAAGTTGACACTATTGTGAGCCCATACAAATGTCCGCTTACGTTGACGCTGTGACTTGTGACGAGGATATTAAGAAAACTCGCACATATTGTTATGTATGTATAATAATGTGTGTATGATATGATATGTCGCAAGCATGTTAAAATTATTCAGTAGTAAACATTATAGTTAGCTAGACGCTTGTACGTACCAGTGATGTTACGAGCTATGAGCACTCAGTGAAAAAAATGGGGGTAACTGCGCGTGTATTTTTAACCGACTTCGAAAAAGGGGAGTTTACTGTATAATTTTTCTTTTTTTTTACTGACTGAAAAAAATCTACTGGGGTTTTAACGTCCAAGCAATACGTCAGTCCACGTGTGCTAGCGCCTGTTACCCCCAATATATTATAATGGAAGGAAGCCGACTTTGTGTTATTTTTTTTTGTGGTAGTAACTCGATATGTTGGTCAGTCTGTTTGTGGCCTTTTTATTGTTGTGTTGCTAGGCAACGCCCGTGTGAGGATAACCGACGTCACATTTGACATAGATATCCATCCCGAGGTTAATCAAGGATAGACTAAGAGTTATCAGAAATGAAAAGGAAGCAGTATTTTTCACAAACAGAAATACGCATTTTTCTCTTTATAATACAAATATAACTATACTAGCTGTGAGGCGCGTGCATTCCATATAAGCAGATAAGCAGTGCTTACCATTTGTGATGACTATTAATACACTCATGTCGTGTGTGTGTGTGTGTGTGTACCTTTTTTTTTTTTTGTGTTGACGAGGGGGAAACCTTCAAAAGGTCCCCGACCGCCCTGGGAGAGGCAGATCGGGGTATGTGGGATTCTTACCGCACTAAAACCCCCCCGGGGGCCATCCTCAGTGCTCAGGGGGGACTCCGGGTACTCTGATAGAACGCACCGGTGTCCCCCCACACTTTGCCGGGGCACATCCCCGGGGCAGCTGTGACGCCGCCCCTGAAGACCTCGCTGTGGGCGTTGCACATCGCGCTGCCACCTTCCCGGGCCCGCGTCGGTGGTCAAAGCCCACTCCGACCACCGCCAGCAGGCCCTCCGGCCCCCTTTTAGTCGCCTCTTACGACAGGCAGGGGATACCATAGCCATATTCTTAGACCCTGGCTATTGGGTGGATGTAATTAACCTACCTACTTACCCTACTTATTGTTTATGCTTGCTCTGAAAATCCAATACACGCCCCTGCTAGATGTGCCCCGCGGCTTCACCCGCGTAGATTTAGTTTTATATAATATAGCGGTTTAAAATTGACAAAGTTTCATACAAACTTTCATTCCCTATTTTATCCCCTAGGGGGTAGAATTAATCAAAATCCTTTCTTAGCGGATGCCTACGTCATAACATCTACATGCATACCAAATGTCAGCCCGATCCGTCCAGTGGTTTGGACTGTGCGTTGAGAGATCACTATGTCAGTCAGTCAGTCACCTTTGAGTTATATATATTTATAGATAGGATTTTGGCAGTCATTATAATTGGTGTTCTTTTATTTTTCAGGTAAGTTGGACACATTCAAGATATCGCAGAATTACCTACGGTAGGCAGAGGTGTTGTAGCAACAACAGCCACATTTCACCGAATATGATAAGTGCCAACGTGACAGAAGGTGAGTCCATCGCCGTCTCAGTCACTGGAAGGAAATCTGCATATTTCTGAGAAGTAATTCAATGACGTATGTAAAGTGTCTGAGACGGCGATAGACTCACCATCTGTCACGTTAGCACTTAATCAAATTCGGTGAAAAGGGAATACAGGCGTGAGTCATATGTGACGCTGTGACTTGTGACGGGGATATTAAGAAAACTCGCACATATGTTTATGTATGTATAATAAATATGTATGTATATGTATGTTACAAGGAATAAATTAGGCTACTAAAATAAAAAAAATTGTCTCCGCAGGAACCCCTGGAAATTTTGTCTAAACGGGTAAAATAGCGGGGGACAGATAGATTTTAGATAAAATATCTGTCCATCGGTCTGTCTGTTTGTCAACGACGTCACTCAGTAAATATTCGTTAACCCCCAGGGGCTCCCAAGTATCAAATGAACTTCGATCCCCCACCATCGCATAATTAAAACAAAGACGTCCATTTGTCGTCGTCAGCCGAAGTAATATAATTGAATTAACTAAATAGATTGCGTCATTACTTTAATCTGAGCGGAATGCCGGGACTTTCCGAGTTGAGGGAAATAAAAGTGTACGTTGTTGTTGTTAAGGTGTCGACAGATGGCGCTAGGTGAAGATGGTTTAATATCGCGGCCACAGATGGCGTTACTGGCGATTTCTAGATCGCGCTATTGAGTGCAGCGCCCGCGATCAGAAGTTTATGTATGTTTGTATGGAACCTTTAAACGAGCTATTATTGTATAAACCTTTATATATATATATATATATAAAGGATGGTTTGCCTCTAAAACCCCCTACACACAACATTTCATGAAAATCGTTGGCGCCGATTTTCCAACGATTTTCATGAAATGTTGTGTGTTAGAGTTAGAGGCAAACCATTTATCTAGATTGGTTTCATCTTCAGAAAACATCGTTTTAACCATGTTTTTAGACAATGAAAAATTGCTACAATATCATTCAAATTCGTATTGTAACGAAGGTAAATTTCACCGACATGTGTCAAATTATTAATTTATTTATTTCAATATACATTTTGAACGGCCAGTAACCAATTACAGAAAACGTAGGAATATTACACAATATATAAATTACATAATACATTGAATTATATGCACAGCATATAATAAAGAAAAGAGCCGTGGTGGCCTTGAGGTTCGAATCCCAGCGGGGCCTGTACCAATGAGGTTTTCTAAAAAACTTATGTACAGTGATTTCACACCACGTGCTTTACGGTGAAGGAAGACATCGTGAGGAAACCTGCATATTTCTGAGAAGTAATTCAATGACCTATGTAAAGTCTGAGACGGCGATGGACTCACCATCTGTCACGTTGGCACTTAATCATCTTCGGTGAAAAGTGGGTGTTGTGATTACAGCACCTCTGCCTACCCCTTCGGGGAATACAGGCGTGAGCATACGTATGCATATGTACAATTTTTTTAATCTGTCAGACTGTTATTGAAAAGTTATGTCTCCAGAGTCAATGGATATGTCAAAGCATATTTTAGACATTCTTCCACCCGGTGTATGTTTTGCAAGGTTTGTTCGACATCTGGGGATATCGAGGAGTGGTCGGGGATGTCACTGTACTTTGCGTGGTACTTTGATGCTAAATTTAGAAAGCAGAAGATTTATAAGACACCAGTGTATTTCTGCCATTTGTGGTTGAGACTTTGGGGCCACGGGGGCCAAATGCGAAAGTCCTTTTTAAGGATCTTTCAAAACGCCTGGTTGACGTCTCTGGCTCACCAGAGACGCTAACCAGGCCCTCAGGTCGAGCTGGTTCTTACCTCGATCAGAGGATTAGTTTAGCGATCCAGCGATGTAACGCAGCCAGCTTACTGGGCACCATTCCCGCAGACACTAATTTAAATTCTGTGTCCTATTTATAATTTTTATTTTTATTATATTTTTCTTTTTCTTTATTGTTAAATATTATAAATGATACTCAATATAAGTAAACTAGCTATAAACTAGATACCAGTGTTATTTTCTTTATTAATATTTTATCTTTTTTCTCCAACTCAAAGACCAATGGTTACCCGATCAGCCCCCAGTAATAATATTAATGTTTAATTGCGCCCCAAGTCGATTACCCATTAATCACTCGCCGAGAGGGCTACCCCCTCGTAAGGGGCGATTCTAGCGACATATTGCTAGCATGCCACTTGCATTTTGCCATTTCCTTCTGACCAAATTGATTTATTTATTGGGATTACTACGCTGAGGAATTCGTCATCGAAACCTCGCGACTATTGCTGAATAAGCTTCCGTTGTCTGTCAGTCTGTCAACAGACTATATCTCATAAACCGTGATAGCTAGACAGTGGAAATTTTCACAGATTACGTATTTCTGTTACGCCATAACTACATAAGATAAGCGAAGGTGTTGTAATAACAGCACCCACTTTTCACCTAGTATGGTAAAGTGTCAACGTGACAGATGGTGCGCTTATCGCCGACAGACACTGTACATACGTCTTGGAATTACTTCTCCGACTTATGCAGGTTTTCTTTCACCGTAAAGCTCGTGGTTTAAGTTTTTAGAAAAACTAATTGGTGCAGGCCGCTGGGATTCGAATCTTCATATTCTTAGCTAAGTGACTGTTCAAACCCCACGGCCACCACGGCTCTTGTTACCTTTTATTTCGTAGTACAACCATTTCCTGACAATTCACAAACCGCTAACAATTGTTAGTCGTATTATGTTACCGTGTCACGCAACTTGCTATACAAAATACTGAGCAGAGAATAATTAAATTAAAAAAATATTAGCACCTCCTTAGGGACAAAGGGACTCGGGATGGGAATGGGACAGACTCACGCTATTCCCAAAATAGGGGATGTAGCAGTGTTACCGCTCGCTACATAGATGACGCTACTCGCTAACAAATGCAGAGTTTGAGTACAAATACACGAGAACCTAAATCGCGTAATAAGAGTTTTCACATTGCAGTATATATACAAGTTTCCAACTAGAACAGTTGGAGTCGCGGTTCCCCAGACATGACACCCTCCTGGCTGGAAGATCGTGTCTTTGCTGGGGATGGCATGACCACTATCTCTCCCCCCCACACAATATTGGTTGCCAGGCAAACACTAGCTCTACCGTGACCTCTTATTACAATGTTGGTATAATTCTTATTATGAGACAGATGTTTATGACCCGTATAAGTCTGTCACTGCCAGACAGTGGAACTGTGGCGGCAATGAGGTCTTAATGCCCTATTTATACGGAAGTTTTTAAAAAAAAGTAGGTTTAAAAATTAAAATCTACTGAAAAATCACGGTGTCAAAGTATGAAAAGAGTTACATACAAAAAAAAAGAATGAAAGTAACTGTATGGAACGAATAAGTCTGCTTATCCGACTAAAAGAAATCCCATCTAAAAAGTCCGCTAGAAATGAATTGCACATAATTATAATCATCTCAATCAATCAGATGACTGGCAATACTAAATGGTAGGGATGCTCGATTATACGGTTGATACCATATGTTGCTAACTGGGTAGTGTACGCACTCGGCTGGATTCACGCTGCGATATTTTGTACTAGTTAAACGCGCATATATTTAGTTCCTTGCTTCATTTCGAAACTCAAATAGTTTTAGAAATATAAGTAAAATAAAGTTAAAAATAAATATGCTCACGCCATCCCAGAAGGGTCTCCGAAGGGGTAAGCAGAGGTGTTGTAACAACACCCACATTTCACCGAATATGATCAAGTGCCAACCTGACATAGGGCGAGTCCATCGCCGTCTCAGGCGCTATACATACGTCTTTGAATTACTTCTTAGACATGCAGGTTTCCTCACGATGTTTTCCTTCACCGTAAAGCACGTGGTGTGAAATAACTACACATAATTGTTTTTTTTTTAAAACTCATTGGTTGCGTAGCAGGCGACTGCTCTAACCCCATTCCACCACGGCTGTATAAATATAAGTACGTAGGCACGTTACTCCTTTAAACGTCGGCTACCTGCCAGTGACGGTTCAGCCATTTCAGAGATTATCTAGAACAAACAGACAGACAGACCAACAGAAAGACAGGGAAATATACTACCCTATACATCATCATACTTATGCATTTAGTGAAAAGCTATTATTTTGGAATTACAAACATACAGTTAAATTTTATTTATATATATATATATAGATAGATTTTTCCAATTTATCATCTTTGGCAATAGTTACAGGTCAGTCGGAGACCAAAAATAGTCTTGACAACTGGCTTAACAGATTTTCTTCATCAAAGGGGTTGCGAAGGTCAGATGGCAGTCGCTTCGTATAAAAATCAGTTGATCAGCCGCATCGGGTCGCCGAATCAAGTGCCGACCCCAAAAATTTATGGGATAAGGCCAGGGAGATGATGATATGGTACACGAAGTACCAGGCTCACATAGCGGACAAGGAGTTAATAAGTTGATTGTGACTAACATGGAGCCACATCGGGTTGGATCAAGTGCCGACCCCAACAATGTATGGGATAAGGCCAGGGAGATGATGATATGGTACACGAAGTACCAGGCGCACATAACGGACAAGGAGTTAATAAGTTGATTGCGACTAACATGGAGCCACATCGGGTTGGATCAAGTGCCGACCACAACAATGTATGGGATAAGGCCAGGGAGATGATGATATGGTACACGAAGTACCAGGCGCACATAACGGACAAGGAGTTAATAAGTTGATTGTGACTAACATGGAGCCACATCGGGTTGGATCAAGTGCCGACCACAACAATGTATGGGATAAGGCCAGGGAGATGATGATATGGTACACGAAGTACCAGGCGCACATAACGGACAAGGAGTTAATAAGTTGATTGTGACTAACATGGAGCCACATCGGGTTGGATCAAGTGCCGACCACAACGATGTATGGGATAAGGCCAGGGAGATGATGATATGGTACACGAAGTACCAGGCGCACATAACGGACAAGGAGTTAATAAGTTGATTGTGACTAACATGGAGCCACATCGGGTTGGATCAAGTGCCGACCACAACAATGTATGGGATAAGGCCAGGGACGATGAAAAACGCGGCGTTTCCCCAGCGTCTCCGCGACCCAGTGTGTTGATAACAACATAACAAAAACTTAGCTTCGGTTTGTATTTGTGTAAAAAGGGTGAAAACTGCTCAGTCACAATAGTTAACCGGATAATTGATTGTTCTGGCTTTGTGTAATATCTGACTGCCTGCAATCTGGCGGTTTGGGGGTTTCAATCTGATTAAGATATTTGTTGCATAGTTTTATGTAGTTTTCGTCCGTGACTTTGTTTGCCATTATACAGAGTTGAGACTTTCCTATACATACATACAGATAAAATTGAAGTGTCTTTGTAATTCTAAAATACATAATAAAACAGCAGCGCAAGCGACGCAAGTTTGAATCCCAGCGGGGCCTGTACCTATGAGTTTTTCTAAAAACTTATGTACAGTGATTTCACACCACGTGCTTTACGGTGAAGGAAAACATTGTGAGGAAACCTGCATACATCATCCTCTTGCCCTTTTCCCATGTTATTTGTGGTCGGCGCAATGTGTTCTTCTCTTCCATTTCTCTCTACCAGCCGTCATATCTGTATTCACTCCTATTTTAGCCATATCATCTTTCATACAATCCATCCATCTTTTCTTAGGTCTGGAAGGAGGAAACCTGCATACGTCTGAGAAATAATTCAAAGACGTATGTATAGTGTCTGAGACGGCGATGGACTCACCCTCTGTACCGTTGGACACACTTACTGCATCACGCGGATAAAACCGCGGGACACAGCTAGTCATCAAATATGAAAATGAAAATGAAAAATATTTATTCAAAGTCAAAGTCAAAAGTATTTTTAATCGAAAAAATCTAGTACATCTACTTATAACTAAATGCGTAGCTTGAGATGACCAGCCCCCACAAGCAGCACCTGTTCACAAGTATGACGTGAATGCCAGCCATTGACCTCCTCAACCATCATAGAGGGAAGTGGACAACCCGTCATCCATAAGCCGCCGCAAGCATGGGCATTTTAGTGAGCTTGACAACTCAAACCAGTCAAAAAAATTCAGTTTAGGCCCTGGTAAGGCACTTATGAATGTCGAGAATTTACCACCGGTTCGGAAACTAGCCTTCTGAGAACTAGTCTTATATTCATATATATTTATTGCATTTATGTTAGTTACATGTACGATACAACATAATCTTAATTATAATAGTAACCCAAGTAAAGCTAACATAAACCCTGTTAGGGCACAGCACGTGAGAGGCACTAGAGCTATTAATATTAATATATTTATCAATAAGTACCTAATATGTATAAAATTATTTATCACTAAGCAACTACTTAATATCTTTTATTTTTTTAACTCAGCTGTACATTTCATTGAAACAATATAAACGCAAGGTATAAATATTAATGTGTCGTTTAGTGATGAGCATCTCGTTATTAAGGTCCTGTTGGAAACGACACGACTTGATCCTAGACCATCTTAGGATCAACCAAGGAAGCCCGACCTCCTGTTAAGTTTAATTTATTTGTAAAAGTACCCTCAAATAAAACATACAATATTTCAAGTGAAATGCACCGTTCCATTTTCAAAGTGACAGTGTTACGCCGCGTCGCGGTGAAGCTCGTAAAACGGTCTTAGCGAGAAATGGCTAGGGGAGACACGTAAATATTAATATATTCTAGTTTCCTATATTTTTTACGGTCGCTACGGAGCAATATGTGTAAGTGAACGGAGTTAGGGCTGACATTTGACATTGAGACATTGAATGTGATGATCTCCTACCGAATTTCGGCTACGGCGGCTAATCTCAACGAGGATCAGCCATGTGCGCAGGAGATATTATAGTGCCCAAGTGTGTGCGCAAACACAGATGCACTCTTTATTCCCTCACTCTCAAAGTCCGATGGGAGGCAATCCGACACGACCGGAGAGAGATCAGGCGTAGGACCAACGGCTTAACGTGCTTTCCGAGGCACGGGGGGTGGAAACACCGCCAACTTCCAAACTCCGGGTATTTTTATTGTGAATTTCTTGACAGAAAAACCCAATATAAATTTTTGACCCGACCCGGGAATCGAACCCGGGACCTCGTGATCGGCAGGCGAACGTACTAACCATTAGACCAACGAGGCAGTACATTGACAGAGACATTGAATACTCATATAAGGTACATAGAACATATACATCATTTAACAGCTTTTCAATAAACTACATACATATGCTCACGCCTGTATTCCCCGAAGGGGTAGGCAGAGGTGTTGTAATCACAACACCCACTTTTCACCGAAGATGATTAAGTGCCAACGTGATAGATGGTGAGTCCATCGCCGTCTCAGACACTTTACATACGTCATTGATATACTTCTCAGAAATATGCAGGTTTCCACACGATGATTTCCTTCACCGTAAAGCACGTGGTGTGAAATCTCTGCATATAAGTTTTTAGAAAAACTCATTGGTACACGCCCCGCTGGGATTCGAAATTGCGCCGCTTGCGTAGCAGGCGACTGCTCTAACCCCAAGGCCACCACGGCTCTTACCTATCTCGACTGTTAACAAAACAAGTACATTATAATAGACTCTCAATAATTAATCCAGAAACAAAAACATTATTACAAACAAACTAAATAAAAAGGAAATCCAATTTTACACGCAGAAGATAGCGGGAACAAACCTCAAGTCGCAACGATGGAATCCCGCAAATCCCGGGATTAAAGGATTAAATCCCGGAACGCGTCGATACAATCTCAACACAATGCCTGCGGCTAGTGGTCCGTAATCAAAAACAAAGTATTTACAAGAAAAACTGGTATTATTCTCGCTGAGGCACAATGAATTTGCCGTGGATTAATCTTAGTGAAAAGATCTTACAAATATAAATAAATATGCTCACGACATCACAGAAGGGTCCCCGAAGGGGTAAGCAGAGGTGTTGTAACAACACCCACATTTCACCGAATATGAAAGTGCAAACGAGAGAGTAGCAAGTCAAGTGATGTGTGATTCACTATGAAAGGATTATCAGAAATTCATCCACGAGGGGACAAATGGGGGTTGAACACAGTATCCACTATAATTTGACGCCTATCTGAAATATAATGTACGTGCGAAGGTCAAAAGACTTTTATTTCGTCGGGGATCGGTAGAACACAGAAATAACACATTAATTGGGCTGGACATTATGAACGCACAAGAACCTCTGGCGATTAACTAGCGCAAACAATCCATCATCTCCCTGGCCTTATCCCATACATTGTTGGGGTCAGCACTTGATTCAACCCATGTCGATAACGAGGAAAATATGTGATCTGGGTTAAACCAGTTGTCAGACTGTTTTAGGCCTCCGACCGACCTGTATCGATTGCCAAAGATGTTAAATTGTCAACCGGGACCGACGGCTTAACGTGCTCTCCGACGGACGACCGCACGGAGAGAACTCGGGCGGTCACCCATCCAGTTACTGGCTAGGCTTAGGGCTGCTTAACTTCGCTGATCGACATGCGCAATAGCAACTGTGCCATGAGCTCCTCAAGCTCTAGCGCAAACAATCCATAGCCTAAATATGTACAAGTATTACAATTCCAATTTGGCACACTGTAATTTGTTTCCAAAGATAATGGGATCCCATGGAGACTCCTAATCCCGCGACGCGTGCGTATAATCCGGGATTTTATCACCGACGCACATCACTATCATTTGTGCAAACCTTTGGAAATTACTTTATGGGGGCGATAAATATATTTTTCTGTATCTATCTATACTAATACATAAAGCTGAAGAGTTTTGTTTCTTCAGGAACTACTTGGTCCGATTAGAAAAAATATTTCAGTGTAAATTAGCCCATTTATCGAGGAAGGTTATAGGCTATATATCATCACGCTAAGACCATTCGCGGGTTAAAGCTAGCGTTAGAGCTAAGTAAACTATTCCACGCGAACGAATGTCCCAACCATCATCGCCCTGGCCTTATCCCACACATTGTTGGGGTCGGAACCCGATGTGGCTGATCACCTGATTTTTATACGAAGCGACTGCCATCTGACCTTCGCAACCCCTTTAACGAGGAAAATCTGTGGTCTGGGTTAAACTAGTTGTCAGACTATTTTAGGCCTCCGACTGACCTGTAACGATTGCCAAAGATGATAAATTGGCAACCGGGACCGACGGCTTAACGTGCTCTCCGAGGCACGGAGGGAACTCGGGCGGTCACCCATGCAATTACTGGCTAGGCTTAGGGTTGCTTAACTTCGCTGATCGAATGATATGCGCAATAGCAACTGTGCCACGAGCTCCTCCGAGAACGAATGACCTAAAGTTATCTATTAAAATATATCTATTCCCTATATATCTATCCCTATGTTCTACCTAGTACCTAATCCGTATATAAAATACTTTATTTTTATCAGAACTGTGATGACCGTGGAATTTGAGCAGTCGCCCGCTACGCAAGTGACGCATGTTCAAATCACAGCGGGGCTTTTATCAATGTAGTTTTAAAAAATACTTATGTGCATGATTTCATCATGCCTTATGTGGTGAAGGAAAACATCGTGAGGAAATATTTCTGAGATGTAATTCAAAAGACGCCAGGGACGGCGCTAGACTCACCATCTGTTACGTTGGCACTTAATCTTCTTGGGTGAAAAGTGGGTGTTGTTATTACAATACCACTGCCTACCTCTTTGGGGGAATGTATATGTATTTTTTTATCTTTTAAGCTTAAAAACATAAAAATATCGTCCAATTAATATTTCAAGTGTCTTCATAAATAAACATTCATTCAAGGTTGACCTCTAGCTCCTCAGGCAAGACCATCGGACTATCACGCCGTGTATGTATGTATGAATTCGGTTCACCCCTATGCTCTCACCACTAAAAATAAACGTCACAGAAGGTCGGCTTCCTATATAGATGGTGAACGCGACCACGCGTAAGTGACTCGAACCGGGGTATTCCAGATTTGTTATCGCCTTATAGACTGGAAACTTCACGTTTGACAAGAGCAAGTTTGCAAGGCTTTTGCACTCACATTTCTCTGAGCGCTCAAAGATCCTGTGCACGAGATACAAATATAATTCATCATCGAAATGACAAAATGGTCCAATTCACTCAGGTGCAATTCATATTATGATTCACGAATGATTACAATAATTGTAAATGTTAGTCCGTAACTAACTTTTTGTCACAAAAGCAATTCATATTTTGTGTACCATTTTAGGAATCTTCATTAGAGAGTGTGAAACAGGTGAATTGCGAAATGTTTACGATTCGTGAATCATAATATGAATTGCACCTAAGTGACCATTTTGTCATTTAAATGATGAAGCATATTCGGATCTCACTATGATTCTCCCAAAGTGGCCTTTTTAGATCTACTGGGCTAGCTTGTCATTCGACTTCCTTTATGTTGGCACAGCGATTCCATTCTTATAAGCGGTGTTGTAAGCTTCCGCAGTCTGCAGTGGATGCTAATCGTCAGATGGGCACGCTTGGTTGCCGCCTACCCAAAACAAACGAGCTAAATTATACTCGTTATATTATCGTTGCATTACATCATAATATGAATTGCACCTGTGTGACCATTTTGTCATTTCGATGATGAATCATATTCGGATCACATTATGATTCTCCCAAAGTAGCCTTTTTAGACCTACTGACCTTCTGTGTGTATTTATTTAGTCCCTGTGCCCTCGACTGTGCTGGCAGTACATAATTCATGCATTTTTAACATATTCAGTGTCGTCTAGACTCGGGGACGTTTTACTGTTATTGGTGCCAAGTTTACTTACGCCTCTGGTCGCCCGCTGGGTCGCCCCATTAAATATATTGCCTTTGGAGTTCTATGATATTATTAGAGCCGTGGTGGCCCTCGAGGTTTGAGCAGTCGTCTGCTACGCAAGCGACGCAAGTTCGAATGAGATTATCTAATAAACTTATGTACAGTGATTTCACACCACGTGCTTTACGGTGAAGGAAAACATCGTGAGGAAACCTGCATATTTCTGAGAAGTAATTCAATGACGTATGTAAAGTGTCTAAGACGGCGATGGGCTCACCATCTGTCACGTTGGCACTTAATCATCTTCGGTGAAAAGTGGGTGTTGTGATTACAACACCTCTGCCTACCCCTCCGGGGAATACAAGCGTGAGCATATGTATGTATGAAGGAGTTCTATCTGTGGATAATACATTATGGGGGTGTGTGTACTTGAGGCATGGTGGCCGAGAGGCTTAGTAGGCAGCCGTTTAGGCAAGCGAGGCAAGTTCTTATCCCAACAGTCTAAGATAGTTTTTGGTTTACAAACAGACCCTTAATTTGTATTTATCTTTATAGATATAGAATTCACAGAGGAGCTCGTGGCACAGTCGCAATTTTTTTTTTCTTACATTTTGTTAAAAGCATGGTTCTTTAAGTAACATTAAAATAAACCACGGAGGTTTGTCGACAATGACATGAAAGTGGGTCTGCGTCAGACTGATAAATACAATACATAATGTTATGATTTATAATAATAATTGGTGCAAGGATATAGTAACATAATTGACTATATTTATGAACTAAGTATGTAGCATTGATATTCTAATATTGCACGTATCATTCGATCAGCGAAGTTAAGCAACCCTAACCCTAACCAGTAATTGGAAAGAGCACGTTAAGCCGTCGGTCCCGGTTGCCAATTTATCATCTTTGACAATCGTTACAGGTCAGTCGGAGGCCTAAAATAGTCTGACAACTGGCAGTCGCTTCTTATAAAAATCAGGCGATCAGCCACAACGGGTTGAATCTAGAGCCGACCCCAACAATGTATGGGATAAAGCCAGAGAGATGATGATACGGTACACAAAGTACCAGGCGCACATAACGGACAAGGAGTTAACAAGTCGATTGCGACTAACATGGAGCCACATCGGGTTGTATCAAGTGCCGACCCCAACAATGTATGGGATAAGGCCAGGGTAGTAGAGTATAGATGAGATATAGAATTCACCTTTACGTGTAGCGAATGTTTGCTGTGTTTAATTATTCAATTGCTCTCCAGGGCAAAATGTTGAACCAATCATGCCATTAGCAAAATATTAATTAATTTATTATCTAGCACGATTCACTAGATGCAATATTAAGGGGGAATTACACGAGTCATGTCATACAGCGATTATCACGTGACTTAAGCTGCGTAGTTCCCGTTCCCGTGGGAGTACCAGGATAAAATATAGCCTATGTTACTCGCTGATAATGTAGCTATCCATTGCTGAAAGAATTTTCAAATCGGTCCAGTGGTCTTTTCGTTATGAAAATTACATAAACAGGGTGTCGGAAAAGCCGTGGTGGCCTTGAGGTTTGAGCAGTCGCCTGCTACGCAAGCGACGCAAGTTCGAATCCCAGCGGGGCCTGTACCAATGAGATTTTCTAAAAAACTTATGTACAGTGTTTTTACACCACGTGCTTTACGGTGAAGGAAATAATCGTGAGGAAACCTGCATATTTCTGAGAAGTAATTCAATGACGTATGTAAAGTGTCTGAGACGGCGATGGACTCACCATCTGTCACGTTGGCACTTAATCATCTTCGGTGAGAAGTGGGTGTTGTGATTACAATACCTCTGCCTGTATGTATGTATGTTGTATTATTGCAACTAACTAATTGCAATAAAATATATGAATATGAATACGAATGTGTCAATATGTAGTTAGATTTCACGTGAATAACTCTACGTTACCGTTGATTTTATACGAAAATAAGGTCTTGATATGGTCAACTTTGAACGTCAATTACTCGAAAACGGACGAAGATATTTTTGTCATAATAATTGTATTTGCTTCCAAAAATTATACCCTATCACATATTTTAACAGCTGTCCTATTTTCCCCGACATCCCCTGTATAACAAGAAAACATTTAAGGGATTTTGGGAAGGGACAACTGATGCATTGTGCCAAATGTTTCATCTAAAAATCTAGAACCTATATTAATACTGGCTGAGCCCGGCAAACGTTGTATTGCCATTTTTTTGGGGTGGTCACCCAATCATTTAGGGGTATGAAAAATAGATGTTGGCCGATTCTCAGACCTACCCGATCTGCACACAAAATTTCATACAAATCGATCCAGCCGTTACGGAGGAGTATGGTAACTAACATTGTGACATGGAAATTTTATATATTAGATTTTTCTTGAGTTGACCAACCCCTACAAGCATGTAGCGAAAGGGTAATATAGTTCCCACATAACAAATATACACAAAAATATTATAGCTGCATCGGTCTGTCAACAAGCCGCGAGGCTGGGTGGGAAATAATTAATTTCAGATGAAAGCCGAATAAATAGCTAGAATTATATTATTATAGAATTACGATATTTTGTAAGTGATGCGTCATGTCAACATCATCGTCATCGCTGTGTCCCGTGGTTTAACCCGACTTAATATCATGCGGTACCCTAAGTAATAAAAACTACCAAATTTCAAAGTTTATTTATTGCGTGAAATGCATGTAATGTATAAAGATGACAGTTTATTTATATAGCATCAATGCAGTGCCTGTGGAGGCATGCAATATCATTATTTTACAAAATTACCTTATGTCTATAAATCATTATTACATACATACGTCTGTATCCCATGGGGATAGGCAGAGACCGCCGTTTGCCACATGCTACGATCCTTACATAGTTCTTTCGCTTCATCCACATTCATGCATCTCTTCATACACTTTCTGAGTGCTCTGAATTTGACCTTTCTGAAAAATACTATTAATTGTGTCATAGTAGTTGTTCCTTGGACACCCTCTACCGACACTTCCGGTCACATTCGCTTTATAAATTTGTTTCGTTAATCGCCTTTGACTCATCCTTTCGATATGTCCAAACCATCTCAACATACTTCTTTCAATTCTGGTCACCACATCATTCTCCAACTTGCAACTGTCTCTATCACACTATTCTTCATTCGATCTACTATGGTAAAATTGGTCCATTTAATATAATCTAGTGAAGACATTAATTCACTTAATTTTTCTTTTTGCGAATGAATCGCTTTTGTTTTTCATTATTACAATCTATATATTTTACACAATCTTGGGTCAAGTTAAAGTTAATCTTACCTAAGCTACTCCTTGTACACCTAGGCATCATCCAGTGAATACTCCGTCAAAATCGATTCAACCGTTTCACAGATAATCCAGATAGGTAGAATATATATAAATAGTTTTTTTTACCTAAGTACGGTGTATACGTTTATATGCTTTAAGTTGAAAGCTGTTAATTTGGAATTATAAATGCACACTTCAAATTTATTTATCTGTATGGATGTGAGATTTTCCATGTGTTTACACCACGTGTTTTACGGTGACATCGTGACGAAACCTGCATATGTCTGAGAAGTATTTCAAAGAGGCACTAAGCCTGTGACGCCGATAGATGCACCATCTGCCAACGGTAGTTAATCATCTTCGATGAAAAGTACATACATACATATGCTCACCCCTGTATTCCCCGAAGGGGTAGGCAGAGGTGTTGTAATAACAACACTCACATTTGGTGGTGAGATGGTGAGTCCATCGCCGTCTCAGACACTATACGTACGTCATTGAATTACTTCTCAGAAATATGCAGGTTTCCTCACGATGGTTTCCTTCACCGTAAAGCACGTGGTGTGAAATGACTGTACATAAGATTTTTTAGAAAATCTCATTGGTACAGGCCCCGCTGGGAATCGAAATTGCGTAGCAGGCGACTGCTCAAACCACAAGGCCACCACGGCTTCTTCGATGAAAATCTTTTCTTTCTTTGAAAGTCTTTCTTTCTAAATTAATTATTTCGATGAAAAGTGGGTGTTGTTATTGCAACACTGCCTACCCCTTCAGGAAATACATGCGTGAGCATGTGTATGTATGTAAATTCAAATTGATAAAGACCGGTCAGATTGGAACTTGCGTTCTTAGTGTAACATGCAACTATTCAAACCACAAAACGGCTTTGATTAATCCAATAAAATACAAGGAAATAAATATAGTCATTTCTCTTTTATTATTACCAACATTGACAATAAAATCATAATATTCCACTTATGAAGTTGGTAAAAACTCCCCTTAAAGTTTTACAATGGTTTTTAATTCAGCGCCGTTCGACTGAACACAAATAATACTTGCGTTATTCCCCGGTTCTGCTCACACAATGGTTTGCAAATATCAGCTAGGGGAGAGTAGAATAATAAAAAAATAAGCAGTTTGATAGACAGACAAATGAATCACAATTCGTTTGGATTTTCGCTAAGGGTATATTTTTTTGCATTGCTCAAATAATATTTGTCTAGTTTATTCAGTACTAGCTGTGCCCTACGGTTTCACCCGCGTGGATTTAGTTTTAAAATATAATATTAATATTACGATGCACATTTAAAGTAGTTTTTCATCAGACGATTTAATATTTATTATGAACCTAAATGCGGTAATTGTGACTAAACTATGATAGTTAGATATGTGGTCTCGCGGACTTTTTGTAGATCTTAATAAGCCCTACAAACCCGTAGTACATCATTTTGTTCTATTAATATTATAAAAACTATTGACTAAAAAATATTATAAAAACTATTGACTTTTTTAGCAGCGCACGCATAAATAAGTTTTCGATTTTGACAAAATCGCAATTTTCTTACGAATCCCTAATTCATTTGAAAATTAAATATAGCCTTCCTAAATAAATGGACTATCAAACACTGAAAGATTTTTTGAAATTTATATACTAAATTTCGAATATTAGAACTATTTCGGTATCTTCCTTCCAGTTAGTAAATAACCCCTACCCCTTCACAGACCCTTAAAAACAAGCATTAAAGTACATAAGAACCAAACGAGTCACTCGAATATAAATCGATTATTGAATTAGAAACGTATTTCTCGATTGGATGGATTTCGTGGCATTCAATTATCTCGCACGGCCAGCCCAACTCTTCTGGTTGAAGAAATATATACTAATAAATGAATTGTAGTGGTGGAGCTTGTCACACAGTTGCTATTCAAAAGTCAAATGTCAAAAGTATCTTTATTCGATTAGACTGTTTTCAAAGTACTTTCAAATCGTCAGAAAGACACGATTACATAGGATTATACATGCTACGGCCAGGTTCGGAAGGTTGCTTTTACTGAGAAGAACCTGGCAAGAAACTCAGTAATTACTCTTTACAAAAATATTATACAATTTAAAGAATACAAATTAAATAATTTAAGAATCGTAAGCTCATGGACAATGTTCCAATGCACAAATGTCGATAAAAATTAACATAACAAAAAATCTAGTACATCTACTTATAACTAAATGCGTAGCTTGATATGACCAGCCCCCACAAGCTGCACCTGTTCACAAGTACGTGAATGCCAGCCATTGACCTCCTCAACCATCATAGAGGGAAGTGGACAACCCGTCATCCAGACGCCGCCGCAAGCAAAGAAATTTTAGTGAGCATGACAACTCAAGCCAGTCAAAACAAAGATCATTCGATATTGCAGATATCATTCGATCAGCGAACTTAAGTAACCATAATCCAAGCCAGTAGTAGGATGGGTGACCGCCTGAGATACCTCCTTGCCTCGGAGAGCACGTGTGGCCGTCTGTGTGCTTATTTGACACCTTTGTAGTATACAGGCTCCCGTACCATTATATAAAAATGCCAATAACGATCATGTTTGCTGTATATTACTTCTTTTATATGTAATGAATAAATATGCTCACGCCATCTCAGAGGGGTTCCCGAAGAGGTTACCAGAGGTGTTGTGACAATAACACCCACATTTCACCTAATATGATTACCAGAGTGACAGAGGGTGAGTCCATCGCCGTCTCAGGCACTATACATAGGACTTTGAATTACTTGTCAGACATATGCAGTTTTCCTCATGATGTTTTTCCTCACCGTAAAGCACGTGGTGTGAAATCACTGTACATCGTGCAGTCGCTTGTGTAGCGTGCTCAAACCCCACGGCCACCATGACTCTCTATTTGTAGTCCTAGCGGCAACAGAAATACATCATCTGTGAACATTTCAACTGTCTAACTATAATGGTTTATAAGATACAGCCTGAGGGCAGATTTGTATAGGATCGAAACAGCGCCATCTGTCGGCCTAAATGGCATTATTTTGATCCCATACAAATCTGCGTTTACGTCAACGCGATCACTTGTGACTGCGGCAGTGAAAAACTCGCACTAGTCACTCAGGTGACAGACGGACAGACAGACAGTGGAGTCTTAGTTATATGGTTACCCTTTGGATACGCAACCCTAAGTATACGAAACTTAAGTACTTGAATATATAACTGTCCAATCATCCCTTCATAGCCAATTCAGATTACTACGTAGGGTGGTAATGAAATCACGAATATTATTATAGCAGGGAGAGTTCGATTATATACGAATTAAAATATGAACTACCCTGCGCAGTTATTTTATTAAATGTCAAATATTTAGATTGTTGATCACGCCTGCATTCCACTGTAGCAGCGCTTCTCCCCTCGCTACATAGATGGCGCTACTCGCTAACAAATGCGAAGTTTCAGTACAAATACACGAGAACCTAAATCGCGCAATAAGAGTTTCAAGCTTATTGCAGTATATATAAGTTTCCAACTAGAACAGTTGGAGCCGATGTTCCCCAAACAAATCACCCTCCTCAATGGAAGATCTTGTCTTTGCTGGGCATGACACTGATGACTCGCTCTCCACACAGTATATATACAAGAGTCCAACTAGAACAGTTGGAGCCGGTGTTCCACAGACATGACACCCGCCTCTATGGAAGATCTTGTCTTTGCTGGGGATGACACTGATCACTCGCTCTCCACACAGTGAATATACAAGTGTCCAACTAGAACAGTTGGAGTCGGTGTTCCCCAGACAAGTCACCCGCCTGGCTGGAAGATCTTCCATTTGCTGGAGATGAGAATGATCACTCGCTCTCCCCACAGTAGGTGGTAGGCAGAGGTGTTTTTATGTACCCACATTTCCCATGTAATAGGGTGCGAGCTCATTGCCATTAAACAGGCACTAATCCAGACTCCAGACTGGGAAATTACAGATGAAAAGTCCAATATTACTTTGCTCAATTGCTCGGGGATTGAAACCAGGACTTAATGTTCCACAGAAGTTGCTACTAAGTAGACCAAAGAGGCAGTAATAAAAAATATTCCTACTTACTTGACATCTAAATCAACCTTATATACGAAACAAGTCCCAGATAGGCCTTCCAGCCCAACGGGAACCGGATGAGCCCGTGACGTCATCGGCGCAGCCATTTCCGCACTATTAGCAAATAGGCGCGGAAATTGTCACTTGTACACTATACACTGCTATTTAATGGGATTCTGTATACAGAGAATTATTTACATACCTACATATGCTCACGCCTGTATCCCATGGGGGTAGGCAGAGACCACCTATTGCCACATGCTACGATCCTTACATACTTCTTTCGCTTCAAAGTCAAAGTCAAAAGTATCTTTATTCGATTAGACTTTTTACAAAGTACTTTCAAATCGTCAGAATGACATAATTATACAGGATTATACATGCTACCGCCAGGTTCGGAAGGTTGCTTTTACTGAGAAGAACCTGGCAAGAAACTCAGTAATTACTCTTTTTCAAAAATATTATACAATTTAAAGAATACAAAATAAATAATTTGAAAAAACCGTGAGCTCATGGACAATGTTCCAATGCAGAAATGTTGATAAAAATTAACATAACTAAAAATCTAGTAGTTCTACTTATAACTAAATGCGTAGCTTGAGATGACCAGCCCCTACAAGTAGCACCTGTTCACAAGTATGACGTGAATCATCCAAATTCATGCATCTCCGTGTGCTAAGAATATGACCATATTTTTGACCATCTCGACATATTGCTTTCGATTATAGTCACCACATCATTCTTCATCTTGCAACTGTCTCTTATCACACTATTTTTCGCTCGATCTATTTATACCTAGTCTTACTTTCTTTGTCTCCCACAACTGCCATTAATATTTTTCATTTCGCTGTTTCCTAGTACCCTAAGGTTGTCTGGTAGAGATCGCTCTAGCGATAAGACCGCCTTTTGTTACCATGCTTTATTAATATAACTATAATACCTGTACTATATTATGGTGTTCAATAAAGAATATATTATTATTATGGTAACCGACCCCGACCTTAGAAAATATCTCATACAAATATTACGAGTGACGCTAGCGATAGATTACGAAAACCATGGCAAACCCGTGATAGGGGTACAGAACTCTTAAGGTAACAATGGTTGACAAGAAAGAACTCACCAAAAGTAGTAATGCGACTCCAAGCATAGATAGTATTATCTATTCTAGTGGGGTACACTCGAGCTGGTTAATTTGTTTTCTCCCGAGTAAGATCGATAACGACCGTGCGGTGTGCGTTTACTCTGTCAGACGATACGACAACTATACTTTTAAACTGAATTATTTGAGCGAGCTTTTCACTGCCGCCAACTGTCGGCTCACAGATGGCACTATTTTGATCCCATACAAATCTGCGTTTACGTTAACGCAATGACTTGTGACGGCGGTTTTAAGAAATCTCGCACTAGGCACTCAGGACCCTAATTAAATAGATCTTTTTCTCAAGTATTTGGTGAGTATTCTATTGATCTCCTATCCGAATTTCGGTATTATAGTACAAGTGTGTGCGCAAACTGAAATGCACTCCTTATTCCCTCACTTTACTAAACATAAAGAAGGGGAATACAGGCGTGATTATATTTAAGAATACTATTTGAAATGGAATATGCGTAGACTGCCCTTAAGTATATTAAAAGTCTATTTAAAGCTGGCGTCAAGATTTTTGGAGTCCATGATTTGATCCCCTCAAACAGTGGAAACGCGCTCCGCCGTGCCGTACGCCTTTAACCCTTACTTGTAATTCAGTGGGGCGCACAATTGTGTTAGTGGCTATTTCATGAGCTGTGCCTTATTGTCTCCAAGGGTACTCGTGTCTTGGGATGTTACTGGTCTTGAGGCATTATACACTTTCGTAAGATTCGCTAGTTGTCAATCTTCATTTGTTTGGTTTCTAACTGTGGAAGGACTAGACTAGTTCGCGACGCTTTATTGATCTTCATTAGTTTGGTTTAAGTACTAGAAGAATGGATTTGGTAAGTTTGTCATTATCCTCCTGTTAATACGCTGTTTTCCTTAAGTTTAAAACTTTTTGGATATAATGATATTAATAACTATTATGAATATCATAGGACCAAGATTATTCCCCTGTGGAACTCCGATGTAAATCTTACTTGTTTACACCAAAGAAGCTTTGTTTTTGATTTTCTACTACCTGAATCAGCTTTATTCTATAACATTTCAGCATAAGCCTTCCCTATAGTACACTTTAATGTTGTTCACTGCGTTTTAAGATTAGGGAAACATTATCAAAGGCTTAATTGACATCAAAAAATAAAAAAACAAGGCAATTAGCAATGTCGGCTCGTAGGCCGAATAATCGATAGATAGTGATTTAATAAACAATAGTATTTATTACATTCCTCTAGGATATGGCGTATTATTCGATTCGATCGCTGTAGTTTGAAACTATCCTATAAAGTCAGTCAGATGCCTACGAGAGTCTGACAACTCTGATTGAACCCAGATTACCGATTTTTCATCGTGGTGATCAGCCACATTAGGATGAATCCAATTGCGACCCCAACATCATTAACATCCTGCCGTTATCCTATGTTATTTGGAGTCGGCGCAATGTGTTCTTCTCTTCCATTTCTATTTATCAGCCGTCATATCTGCATCCACTCCCATATCATGTTTCACATAATCCATCCATCGTCTCTTAGGTCTTCCTTTCCCCGTTTAAGTGCCAACCCCAACAATATATGGGATAAGGCCAGGGAGATGATGATATGGTACACGAAGTACCAGGCGCGAAGTACAACGGACGAGGAGTTAATAAGTTGATTGCGACTAATATGGAGCCACATCGGGTTGAATCAAGTGCCGAACCCAACAATGTATGGGATAAGGCCAGGGAGATGATTATGGTTTCATCTAGTTTGAACTACATATCGTCTCTTGTGCACATCACTACATTGTAAGTCCATGAAATGTACAGACACATGTTGTGTTTTTCCACCCATCTGACCGTGGCAATATCATTAAGGTGAGTACACACGGGTCGAGTTTTTATTGTCACCGGGGGGCGATCGACACGCCTCCGCGCGTGTGCGTAAACACTAATGACGTCACCAATGTGTTTACACGTTTTACGCCAATTGCGTGTTTTCGGTTTGTATGCGGAGTGTGTGTCAATATTTTGGAAACTTTCGTTTTTACTAATTCCCTTAACTCCCTCCTACTCTTAACTCCCTCGGTACCATAATATTGTCAGTTAAAGCAACCTTACGAACCTGGCGGTAGCATGTATGGTTGGGGTCGGCACTTGATTCAACCTGATGTGGCTGATCACCTGATTATTATACGAAGCGACTGCCATCTGACCTTCGCAACCCCTTTATTGAGGAAAATCTGTGATCTGGGCTAAACCAGTTGTCAGATTATTTTAGGCCTCCGACTGACCTGTAACGATTGCCAAAGATGATAAATTGTCAACCGGGACCGACAGCTTAACGTGCTCTCCGAGGCACGGAGGGAGCTCGGGCGGTCACTCATCCAATTACTGGCTAGGGTTAGGGTTGCTTAACTTCACAGTATCATTCGACGATTTTAAAGTACTTTGTAAAAATTTAATAAAGATAAATTTGACTTTGACTTTGTCTGGGAAACGTACCATCTGTCACGTTGGCACTTAATCAAATTCGGTGAAACGTGGGTGTTGTTGTTACAGCACCTCTGTTTTCCCCTTCGGAAACCCTTCTGAGATTGCGTGATCATATTTTTACGAAGTGAAATAAGTATTGTAGCATGTGGCAAACTTTCTGCCTACCCCTACAGGTATAGCCGTGGGCTCATGTTGAAGAAGGTAGCTAATTGGCAATTCTAATAACACATTGAATAGAAACATAACACGCAACTGCTAATTACTCCTAAAATATATTATTAAATAACAACCCAGAATTGAGGATTCCGAGCACATGTATTCAAAATCAATTATCCCAAGCTAAAGGCACGTATAAGCAGTGATTAGCGAGTCGCGTATTAATATTCTATGTTCGCGTCCCGACATTATTTAAGGGCCTTTGTGTGATATTATCTGCTGACTCTGAGGATTTGTTAATTTTGTATTTGTTTATTGAATTGAATGAAGGGCCGTGGAGTTTGAGCAGTCGCTTGGGATGCATTTTGATGGAATCAAAAAACTTAAGTGTAGTTATTTCACCCACATGGGGTAAAATTGCGGGATGGAAAACCCTTCACCGCAAAGCGATGTTTTTTGCAGGCTTCTCAGTAAAAGCACATCATCTCCCTGGCCTTATCCCATTGTTGGGGTCGGCACTTGATTCAACCCGATGTGGCTCCATATTAGTCGCAATCAACTTATTAACTCCTTGACCGTTATGTGCACCTGGTACTTCGTGTACCATATCATCATCTCCCTGGCCTTATACCATACATTGTTGGGGTCGGCACTTGATTCAACCCGATGTGGCTCCATGTTAGTCGCAATCAACTTATTAACTCCTTGTCCGTTATGTGCGCCTGGTACTTCGTGTACCATATCATCATCTCCCTGGCCTTATCCCATACATTGTTGGGGTCGGCACTTGATTCAACCCGATGTGGCTCCATGTTAGTCGCAATCAACTTATTAACTCCTTGTCCGTTATGTGCGCCTGGTACTTCGTGTACCATATCATCATCTCCCTGGCCTTATCCCATTGTTTGGGTTGGCACTTGTTTCATCCCGATGTGGCTGTGCACCTGATTTTTATACGAAGCGACTGCCATCTGGCCTTCGCAACCCCTTTAACGAAGAAAAATCTGTGATCTGGGTTAAACCAGTTGTCAGATGATTGCCAAAGGTGATACACTGGCGGTATCTTGTATAATCCTGTGTAATTATGTCATTTTGACGATTTGAAAGTAGCTAGTTAAAAGTCTAATCGAATAAAGATATTATTGAGTCTGAGTTTAATAGTAATTTCATCTGCGTATATACGTGTATGCTGCAGCCATTTTATATTCCCATAAAAGTTTATAGCTCTCGTTCGTACTAGCGTACTATTATTTATTATATGGTACTAACATCTGACTAGTACTTAATAGTTTCTTTGCAGTCTTCAAAATGCTGGGGTCTATTGTCTTTGCCTGACAAGACAAAGAAATTTTATCAAACTCAAATTTTCATTCGCTTAATAATTTAATTAAAGCCAGTCTATGCATACCGATAAATAAAATTGAAGTGTCTGTGTGTAATTAAAAAATAACAGCTTTTCACTAATTACGTATCTGAAATTATATACGGTACTGACATAAAAAAACATAAATTTGAAAAATTTCTCTGTCTGTTTGTTCCGGGTAATCTCTGAAACGGCTGGACCGATTTGAACGCTGATATGATAACTGGCAGATAGCTAATGTTACAAGGAGTAGCTTATGAAAAAATTAAATTGTATTTTTTTATTGTGAGTGGCGTTTTTTTTTTCATATGCATTTTCAATGAGAAGCTGTTAAAACAGACACATAAATTGTATGGAGATGCATAGATTATAGTTATATAGTACTTAGACCTCCCCGTACCCCTTGCAAGACCCAAGCAAGTGTGAAGTTAGTAACGAGAAGGCAGTAAACAGATAAAACGAACCCCAAATGTTTGTAAAGTATAAATAAAAATGTGTATAAAGAAAAATAAAGATACGGAATCATTGACCACAGACGAAGAGACATTTCCCAAGAGCTCCGAATAGACAGCGGTCACCTAACATGAGTGCGCTTAATTAGTTTGTACACTTGCTGGCACTGAAAGAGAACACCATAAGAAAAAACTATAATTTTATTTGCTTTTTTAATAATATATTTATATATATGCTCACGCCATCCCAGAGGGGTCCCCGAAGGGGTAAGCACTAAGCAGCAGTGTTCTAACAACAACACCCATATTTCACTGAATATTATCAAGTGCCAACGTGGGTAAGTCCATCGCCGTCTCAAGCACGTCTTTGAATTACTTCTTAGATGCATGCAGGTTTCCTCACGATGTTTTTCTCCGGAAAGCACATGGTGTGAAATCACTGTAGTTTTTAGAAAAAAATCATTGGTACAGGCCCCGCTGGGATTCGAACCCCAAGGCAACCACGGCTCTTTTTTTTTCTCGCTTTTTTTTTACATTGGTGGCTAAATAGTGTGCGCGGTTTCACCCTCGTAAATTTAATTTCATCGGTGGCCCGCGGAAACCAAATGTTTTTTTTTTAATAAGAGCCTAATTTACTCCTTGTAACATAAAATTCGATATACTTCAATCCTGCCGTCATCGAACAATTTTACGGCACATTAACATTAAGCTTTCCCTTAAAGATACGTTATTCAATTATTATGGTGTATATATTTTATTGTCCGGCAGTGTAGTGGTACATTAAGTAGTTACTAACCCCAACATCGCCTGCAGATATTGTCAATGTCTGAGTTTAAGCACTGCCCTGTACTTACACACATATTATGTGTATATATAACACTTATGTGGGATTTGTTTATGTACACACACTTCATACTCTTTCTTCGGTTACGAGTGCTCCGAAATTGACCTTAAGTTTATACTTACCAATAAGAGGTATTCAATGGCGAGTGTAGTGAATTCAGTTAGAGCCTTTTCAGACATCTGGCTGGTCGGAGCGTCCTCGGTGCGGTTCGAGTGGTTTCGCGATTTATATACTAAAGGTGACTTCACACATTTAGCATTGAATAAGAGAAAAATATCATCGCCCTGGCCTTATCCCATACATTGTTGTGGTCGGCACTTTATTCAATCCGATGTGGCTGATCACCTGATTTGTACACGAAGCGACTGCCAGCTGACCTTCGCAGCCCCATTAACGAGGAAAATTTGTGATCTTAGGCCTCCGACTGACCTGTAACGATTGCCAAAGATGATAAATTGGCAACCGGGACCGACGGATTAACGTGCTCTCCGAGGCACGGAGGGAACTCGGGCGGTCACCCATCCAATTACTGGCTAGGCTTAGGATTGCTTAACTTCGCTGATCGAATGATATGCGCAATAGCAACTTTGCCACGAGCTCCTCTAAGAGAGAATAAGATAAAAACACGATTAAAAAAACAGTGAGAGCCCCACGCAAAACGCAAGCGAAGCAAGTTCGAATTTCATCGGGGCCCTGTACCAATGAGTTTTTCTAAAAAAAACTTTTGTACAACGATTTCATACCACGTGCTTTACGGTGAAGGAAAACATCGTGAGGAAACCTGCATATTACTGACAAGAAATTTAAAGGCGTATGGATAGTGCCTGGGACGGCGATGGAATCACTCTCTGTCACGTTGGCACTTAATTATATTCAGTGAGATGTTAGTGTTGTTGTTACAACACCTCTGCTTACCCCTCCGGGGACCCTTCTGGGATGGCGTAAGCATATTTATTTTAACAACGAAACCCTTAAATTTGCAATTAGATTTGTTGATTAATCTTAAATGTAATTTACTAGACTTCGCTCGACATCAATGAAAATTAAAAAAAATATCACATGACACAATTTTTCTCCGTTTTAATTAAACTCTTGGTAGGTTTCCAATCAAAGGGAAACATTAATTTTCCTGTACTTGATCTGGCTTCTAGTTGAAATGAAAAGATGGGGTCTTTTTATTTTTAAATCCTTGGAATTTTCCCTAATTTACTATTGGCAAGACTTACTTCCCACAGTATACATATAAGCTTACTTACAAGCAGTTAGGAATCTAGGGGCAAATCGTTTGAAACGACACACACAGACGCGCGCATCTACAGTATTTATTTGATAAGAGTTCTTACTATTAATATAAATTGTACTCTTTTATTTAATGACAAAATAATGTAAAGCCGTGGTGGCCTTGGGGTTTGAGCAAGCGACGCACGTTCGAATCCCAGCAAGGCCTGTACTAATGAGGTTTTCTAAAAAAACTTATGTGCAGTGATTTCACACCACGTGCTTTACGGTGAAGGAAAACATCGTGAGGAAGCCTGCATATGTCTGAGAAGTAATTCAAAGACGTATGTATAGTGCCGGAGACGGCGATGGACTCACCCTCTGTCACGCTGGCACTTTATCATATTCGGTGAAAGCACAACACCCACGTGTGGTTACAACACCTCTTACCCCTTCGGGGACCCTTCTGGGATGGCGTGAGCATATTTTTTTTTAATTTAAAATAATGTAATGTGACACCAGTGTGAAGCACCTCTTATGATTGTAACACGGACGTCTGTGTAGAAACCTAATCACACATAGGTTCCATTTGTACCCATCTCGGATTGAACGTGGAACCTTGTCTAAATATCACTTTGGCTTTGGAACTATTTTGTACTTAAGTGCAGGGGCCCGACCATGAGCTCTTATTGCAATGTTAGTTAAGCTGTGTGACAGTGACAGACTTATACTCTGCATATACATCTGTCTCATAATAAGAGTAAAACTATCATGAAATGCCTCGTTGGTCTAGTAGTTAGTACGTTCGCCTGACGATCACGAGGTCCCGGGTTCGATTCCCGGGTCGGGTCAAAAATTTATATTGGGCATTTCTGTCAAGAAATTCACAATAAAATGCCCGGTGTTTGTAAGTTGGGTGTGTTTCCACTCCCGTGTCTCGGAGCACGTTGCACCATTGGTCCTCCGCCTGCCCTCTCTCCGGTCGTGTCTGATTGCCTCCCATCCCACTATGAGAGTGACCCAATAAAGAGGGCACCTGTGTTCGCACACACGCCTGCACTATAATATCTCCTGCGCACATGGCTGATCCTCGTTGAGATTAGCGGCCGTAACCGAAATTCGGTAGGAGATCATTATTAAAACTATCATGGCAATAAGAGGTCATGGTAAGGCTCCAGGTGTCTTCGCGAATTTCGAGCGCTGACTTGGAATGTGCAGTTATCCCCGCTATTTTCGCTAAGCGCTCAAAATTGGTTGCCGTCACCCTTATTGCTGAGGTCGTTAACACTTCAAATTAAGACATCTTTGCCTGCTCATGCCTGTATTCGTCGAAGGGTAGGCAGAGGTGTATTTATAAGTTATTGTAAACAAGAGCCGTGGTGGCCTTGAGGTTTGAGCAGTCGCCTCCTACGCAAGCGACGCAAATTCGAATCCCAGCGGGGCTTGCACCAATGAGATTTTCTAAAAAACTTATGTACAGTGATTTTACACCACGTGCTTTACGGTGAAGGAAAACATTTCTGAGAAGTAATTCAATGGCGTATGTATAGTGTCTGAGACGGCGATGGACTCACCATCTGTCACGTTGGCACTTAATCATCTTCGGTGAAAAGTGGATGTTGTGATTACAACACCTCTGCCTACCCCTTCGGGGAATACAGGCGTGAACATATGTATGTGTGTAGTAAACCCACATTTCACCAGTTCTTTTGCCATCTTAACATCTTAATGATAGGTGTAAATAAAAAAAAGAGGAGCTCGTGGCACAGTTGCGTAGCATGTGGCAGATGATGGTACTTGCCTACACCCACATGGGACACAGGCGTGATGAAAGTATATGTATGTATGCAATTATGTAAAATCCAAAGCGTTGATTGAGATATATGTCTCAACCGTCCAGACCTCTCAGCTGTCCTCAAACAGATGAATAGGCTCGAGGCAGACGACATACTAATGACCACTAATGCCCCGGCTGTGCTCGGAATAACAAGGACCTCCTAATATACCCTGGATTCGGGATTGGTCTCGGCCAAGAGATTTTGGCGGTTTTTTAAAGACATCAATAAGACCCCTGGTGGCGGTGGGGTTGGAGCCATCGTCTGCTATGCAAGCGACGCAAGCTCGAATCCGAGCGGGGCCTGTACCAATGAGTTTTTCTAAAAACTTATGTGCAGTGACTTCACACCACGTGCTTTACGGTGAAGGAAAACGTCATTAGGAAGCTGCATATGTCTGTGAAGAAATTCATAATGCCCGGATTTGGATGTTGGGTGTGTTTCCACCCCCGTGGCTCGGAGCACGTTGTACCGTTGGTCCTCCGCCTGACCTCTCTCCGGTCGTGTCTGATGTCCTCTCATCCCACTATGAGAGTGACCCAATAAAGAGTGCACCTGTTTTTGCACACACGCCTGCTCTATAATATATCTTATTCAGTTGGCTGATGTCCGTTGAGTTTAGCCGCCGTGACCGAAATTCGGTATGAGATCTTTATTTTTACTTAAACCGCTGTCGCTTATGACCAGCCCTCTCCCCGTACGGTAATAAGGTAGGGCGGGAAGGGAAGGATGCTGGCATCTTGTTGACTTGGAAGTTTCTACTGAATTGTTGAGGTTACAACTATTTGTCTTCATTTTGTAGGTTAATACGAGCCCGCGGTCTCACTGACTATTTAAGGCATATGAGTTAATAGTTAACACTATACTCATGTGATTTAAGAGATTTGCCATCACGAGTTCTGAGCGCTCGGCGACAATAGTGGTTGTTAGATTTACATACATACATATGCTCACGCCTGTATTCCCCGAAGGGGTAGGCAGATGGTGAGTCCATCGCCGTCTCAGACACTTTACATACGTCATTGAATTACTTCTCTGACATATGCAGGTTTCCTCACGATGTTTAACTTCACCGTAAAGCGCGTGGCGTGAAATCACTGTACATAAGTTTTGTAGAAAAACTCATTGGTACAGGCCCCGCTGGGATTCGAACTTGCGTCGCTTGCGTGGCAGGCGACTGCTCAAACCCCGAGGCAACCACGGCTCTTGTTAGATGTACAAACGAAATTGAAATTTTATATACCATAAGTATGTGTTGCTGTCTCGCTGTCGCTCATTCCACTGCTATCTGCCTGTAAAAGTCCTTTAAAACCGACAGACACACAGATAACAATTTAATTTATTTTAATAGTATATATATTTACCGTCCATACGTTATTTCGCATGCATTTAGTGAAAACCTGTAAATTTGGAATTACGAACAGACACTTTTTATTTATCTGTATAGACTAGCTGTGCTCTGCGGTGAGATGACTATGTTTCATCCCCTATTTAATCCCCTTGTAGGTCGAATTAGGCAAAATCCGAAAAAAATCTCAGCGGATGCCTACGTCGTAACATCTACCTGCATGCATAATTTCAGCCCGATCCGTCCAGTGGTTTGGGCTGTGCGTTGATAGATCACTATGTCGGTCACATATATAGATAAGCATTGAAACATACCATTATTATAAACGTATTTAAAGTCGTATTACCAACAACAAACGGAACTGTAACTTAAAATTTATATCCCAGTAAAGTGTTTCGTGGCAGTTCTGAAATGTCTCCCGGAGTTCCTTGACCCTGGGGAGGTCTCATGCCCACACATTGAAACCAACTTCATAACTTTACCTGTATAAACTTTATAAATGCCGTACCGTAATAGCAGTGGTGGCCTTGGGGTTTGAGCAGTCGCTTGCTCCGTAAGTGACGCAAGATCGAATCCCAGCGGCCTGTACAAATTAGGTATTTAAAAACTTAAGTGGAGTGATTTCACACCACGTTTACGGTGAAGGAAAACATCGTGAGGAAGCCTGCATATGCCTGAGAAGTAATTCAAAGACATATGTATAGTGCCTGAGACGGCGATAGACTCACATGGATGCAACTCTGTACTAAATATATCTACACAGATAAATAAAATTGAAGTGTCTGTTTGTAATTCCAAAATTACACCTTTTAATAAATACATATTAAAATAAAAAGTACCTAATGTAATGGAAAAACCAATTTGAAATTCATTCTGTCCGTCTATCTGGCTGTACTTTGTACGTCCTAGGGGTTGCGAAAGTCCTTTTTAAGGATCTCTCAAAACGCCTGGTTGACGTCTCTGGTGAGGGTCGAGCTGGTTCTTACTTCGGTCAGAGGATTAGTTTAGCGATCCAGCGAGGTAACGCAGCCAGCTTACCATTCCCGCAGACACAAATTTAAATACTGTGTCCTATTTATAATTTTAATTTTTCTCGTAGTTTATTGTACTAGACATAAGTTGTTCCAAGAATAATAAAATATATTATTTATAAAAAAAAAACAACTCTGGGTGAGATTTTGTAGGCTTACCAGGCGAGTGCTCAAACCATTGCGCATCTCGTGTTCATAAACGAAATTTTAATGAAAATGCTCAGGAAACTGTACCCAAAAGCATATTTTACACAGTTTAAGCCCTAAGTCCTCCTGGGAGCAGATACAAGGAGCTTCCATTTGGATCGGACCCTACTGCTCCCTAGGGACTCACCCTTCTACCCAAACGGGATAAAGATAGCGTAGGAACTAAACTGTTATTCCCCAGAAGATTTTTCATTTTTCAATAGTACTTTTAAAGTTGTTGCTGTGTTTTTCGAGTGGATCTAACCGGAATTATAACATAATAACGGCAGTGGATCAGATCAGTAGTCCTAGAAAAAGTACCATTATCCTCGTGCTATATACTAATATTATAAACAGGAAGGTTTTCATGTATGTTTGTAACGAATTGGCTAAAAAAGTAGGGGACCGATTTCAAAAACTCTTCCTCCACTTGAATGCTACATTATCAATGTCTAATATGGGTTATATTTTATCCCTGTACTCTCACGGGAACGGGAGCTACAGTAAAAGTCAAAGTCAAAAATCGCTTTATTCGATTAGACTTTTTACAAAGTACTTTCAAATCGTCAGAATGACATAATTATACAGTATTATACATGCTACCGCCAGGTTCGGAAGGTTGCTTTCACTGAGAAGAACCTGGCAAGAAACTCAGTAATTACTCTTTACAAAAATATTATACAATTTAAAGAATACAAAATAAATAATTTAAGAATCGTAAGCTCATGGACAATGTTCCAATGCACAAATGTCGATAAAAATTAACATAACTAAAGATCTAGTACATCTACTTATAACTAAATGCGTAGTTTGCGATGACTAGCCCCCACAAGCAGCACCTGTTCACAAGTATGACGTGAATGCCAGCCATTGACCTCCTCAACCATTATAGAGGGAAATGGACAACCCGTCATCCAGACGCCGCCGCAAGCAAAGGCATTTTATTGAGCATGACAACTCAAGCCAGTCAAACAAAGATCAAAAATCATTAAATATACGTGGGTGAAACCCCGTAGCGTCCGCTAGTCGCTTATATAAGCGATGCAAAATAATGTATAGGCATTACATATTCCCTCTTCTATATGAAGCGCGAGATAATGTTATTCCAGACTAACTTGCCTGGCAGGCATCTGCTCAAACCTTGCAGCCACCTTAGTTCAATTAATTATAAAGGATTATACATGCTACCACCACGGAAGGTTGCTTTCACTGAAGAACCTGGCAAGGAACTCATCTATTAATCTATTCATCTATACATATGATTTAGTATAATTCCAAAATTACACCTTTTGTCTAAATACATGTTATATCTTTAAGCGAAGCAATCTCAGAAACGGCTCCAACGATTTTCATGAAATTTTGCATGTAGGAGGTTTCGGGGCAATTAATAGATCTGGCTAGGTTTCATTTATGGTAAACATCGTTTTGAACATGTTTTCAGGCACTGAAAAACTCATAAAATATCATAACAATACGAAAGCAAATTTCGCCGACTTCTGTCAAGTTATGATAGCTGGTGAGACTTCCAGCTTACGGGGCGATAACGAAACTAGAGTACCTAGGTAAACCAGGTACTATGAAATTATACACGATACTGACATTGAAAGCCATTTCTTTTCAAATTCTCTGTCTATCTGTCTGTTTGTTCTAATCTTTGAAACGGCTGGACCCTTTTGAACGCAACTTTCACTAAGGCTACTATATAATATTAGCGTCCCGCGGGGGAACTCTTAAAGTTAAGCATATGAAGCTATTAATGTATATAGATCTGCGTCATAGAAGGACAATCCAAAAGATACCAGGCACGTGTAACCTATTTATAGCGTGGAAAATGTGTAGGAGGTTATTCAGCAAACTTAAGGGGCTTGGAAATAATCCTTTTGATTCTTATACATACATATGCTCACGCCTGTAGTCCCCGAAGGGGTAGGCAGAGGTGTTGTTATCACAACACCCACTTTTCACCGAATTTTGATTAAGTGCCAACGTGACAGATGATGAGTCTATCGCCGTCTCAGGCACTATACATACCTCTTTGAATTACTTCTCAGAAATATGCAGGTTTCCTCACGATGTTTTCCTTCACCGTAAAGCACGTGGTGTGAAATCACTGTACATAAGTTTTTTAGAAAAACTCATTGGTACAGGCCCCGCTGGGATTCGAACTTGCGTCGCTTGCGTAGCAGGCGACTGCTCAAACCCCGAGGCCACCACGGCTCATTTAATTATGTGAATTTTTACCGACGTTTGTGCCAGTTACGATAGCTCAGACGGGAGGCTACCAGCCTATCGGGTGATAACGAAATTAGACTGTACCCCGGTTCGAGTCCAAAAGACACCGGTTCCTTTTATTTATGCTTTTTTTATATGAGAACCTCAAATTTATTTATTTCATGAATCCGAGCACATCTCAGTCAACCAGGTTTGTTTTTATTTAACTAAGTAGGTAAATAACACACACACACAAGTGTGTTTATGAAAATAGGTTAGCAATAATAATATTTATAAAAGTCGGACAAACAGGATACGGAAGTGACCGAAATCGCACGAATGAAGTAGCCCTCCGAGCGTCGGTAAAGCGATTTGTCAATAGCTGTGTGTAGAACGTGAATCGTCTTGATACTTCACTATTTAATATTAATATTATTTACTTTTAGTCTACCCACAATAATGTCAGTTTTCATTTTTAATTAGAAATTGGCGGTGCCCCGCGGTAATACCCTCTTAGATTTACCCTAATAATAATAATAATAATGATCTCCTACCGAATTTCGGCTACGGCAACAAACTACAAACTCCGGGCATTTTTACTGTGAATTTCTTGACAGAAAAACCCAATATACATTTAGGACCCGACTCGGGAATCGAACCCGGGACCTCGTGATCGGCAGGCGAACGTACTAACCATTAGACCAACGAGGCAGTTAATATATTTAAAACCCTAATATATTTTTTATTAATAGTAGCTCAAGTTACAAGTCCTTGTAACATTAGCTATCCGCCAGTGAAAGTCATGTCATAAAATCGGTCCAGCCGTATTGGAGATTAGCTTAACTTAACTTAACTACAACTAAGCAAAAACAATAAACATGCAAGTAAATAAAAATAATAATAGTGGCTCTCCAATTGCTGTGCCCTAACAGGGTTGTTAGTTATAAGTTATACATACATAGCTCACGCCTGTATTCCCCGAAGGGGTAGGCAGAGGTGTTGTAATCACAACACCCACTTTACACCGAAGATGATTAAGTACCAACGTGACAGATGGTGAGTCCATCGCCGTCTCAGACACTTTACATACGTCATTGAATTACTTCTCAGACATATGCATCTCAGACATTTAGGTATTTATTTTGTGTAGCAGGCAGAGGCCTGCTACACAAAATAAATAACTTAATAATTAAGTATCAAGATCGTTCCGGCGTGCTATAGTGGCTCGGACAACAAGTTTTGATCGTCACTACGCATCGTTAAGTGATTGGCTCTTATGGCCGATGGACAGACAGACTGAACGATTTTTATATACATATATCGTGGTGTTATTTACTAGCTGTGGCTCGTGATTTCAACCGACACGTTTTAAACTTAATTTCGTGGGTAACTTTAACTTAAGTTTAAACGAGCAATTATTATATATATATAGATATATATAGAATCTGAATCTCGGAAACAGCTCCAATGATTGTGTGACAGATGGTGAGTCTCGGGCCATATACAGTGTGTATATACAGTGTGATATCACTGTATATAAGTTTTTAGAAAAATCATTGTTAACGTTCCCGCTGGGATTCGAACTTGCGTCGCTTCCGTAGCAGGCGACTGCTCTAACCCATATTCTACCACGGCTTAGACAAATAAAAAGTGTCCCGTTCCCGTGGGATAAAATATAGCATATATTAATCATTGATAATGTAGTATTCAAATGGTGAAATAATTTTTAAAATCCATTACATTTCGAGCTATGTTGTTACAAATACATACATATGCTCACGCCTGTATTCCCCGAAGGGGTAGGCAGAGGTGTTGTAATCACAACCTCCACTTTTCACCGAAGTTGATTAAGTGCCAACGTGACAGATGGCGAGTCCATCGCCGTCTCAGACACTTTTACATACGTCATTGAATTATTTCTCAGAAATATGGAAGTTTTCTCACGATGTTTTCCTTCACCGTAAAGCACGTGGTGTGAAATCACTGTACATAAGTTTTTTTTAGAAAAACTCTGCTCAAACCTCGAGGCCACCACGGCTCTTATTAAAGTAATACAGTATAGCAAAACCAATAAAGAAACTACAAAATCCTAATGTCCGCTTAGTAAATAACCTGCCATGACAGTCGTATATTTGCGGAGTTGTGCCACAGTATAATAGAAGCCGCACGCAGTATGGAATCTAGGATGACGGGACCTCACTTCCTTATATAATGGTTGAGTTGATGGCTGGCATTCTCGTCATACTTGTGACCAGGTGCTGCTTGTGGGGGCTGGTCATCTCAAGCTACGCATTTAGTTATAAGTAGAACTACTAGATTTTTAGTTATGTTAATTTTTTATCGACATTTGTGCATTGGAACTGTGTTCATGGGCTTACATTTCTCAAGTGATTTATTTAGTTTGTTTAAAAACACCCTCCATTCGTCTCTATCCAGTGCCATCTCCACCTCCCTATAAGACTCGATAGACCATACAAGAGTAGAGTAGAGCTTATATTTATCTGTGCCATAACCGATGGTATAAGCGTCGTATATTTGCGGAGTTCTGCTGTGTGCACGTTTGATCGTTTTTGCGTCTCCGATAAATAAATAATGTACGCTTCGTGCCAGGCTAACCGCGATCCGTCACGCGAGGTGGGGGCGAATCGAAAATATACAAAACACCAGCTCCCGCGAAAAATTCACGCTCAAAAATATCTTTATTAAACTTTTAATATCTTTATGAGCTGTGGTGGCCTCGGGGTTAGAGCAGTCGCCTGCTACGCCAATGAGTTATTCTAAAAAATCTTATGTACAGTGATTTCACACGACGTGCTTTACGGTGAAGGAAAACATCGTGAGGAAACCTGCATATTTCTGAGAAGTAATTCAAAGACGTATGTATAGTGTCTTGAGACGGCGATAGACTCACCATCTGTCACGTTGGCACTTAATCAAATTCGGTGAAAAGTGGGTGTTGTGATAACAACACCTCTGCCTACCCCTTCGGGGAATACGGGCGTGAGCATATGTCTAAACTTTTAAAAAAGTACTTTCAAATTGTCAGAATGATATAATTATACATGATACCGCCAGGTTCAGAAGGTTGCTTTTACTGAGAAGAACCTGGCAAGAAACTCAATACATATTTACTCTATTAAAAAATATTGTACAATTTTAGTGTGAAGAAGTGTCTGTTTGAAATTCCAAAATAACAGCTTTTTACTACAAACATATGAAAGTAAATACGGTACTGAAGTAAAAAGCAATTTGTAATTTTTTTTCTCCGTCTGTCTGTTTGTTCCGGCCAATCACCGAAACGGCTGAACCAATTTGAACGGGACTTTCATTGACAGATAACTGAGGTTACAATGAGTAAAATAGGCTACTTTTATTTGAAAAATATTTGGACTCCACGACATAATGATATTAATACGCGTCATAACTCATAAAATTACAACTGTGCATTTAAGGTCAGCGCTCATAGCTCGTGGCGGCACCTGTATAGACAATAGTGAGCGGCCCTTCAGTAACCCTTATATTTTGTCTCTACTTGTGGTAAGGCCGCCAAGCTGGGGCTGTGGGTTCGCTTCCTAAATAATATACATATTAAACTGGTTTTCGTCTGTCTGTGTGACAGTCAATTGGAGATTCAACCCTCTTGTTTTACAATGTACACAAATATTACGTAGTTTAGACTTGGTCTTAGACTAGTATTAACTTATAAATACAATTTGTATGTCTGTTTGTAACTTCAATATAACAGCTTTTTACTACTTATGTAGATTTTTTTTTCTGTCCGTTTGTTCAGACTAATCGTTGACAGAAACTTATTTTTTTACATTTTTTAATTGATAATTTATTTATCAACTTAAGCAAACGTTACAGGTCAGTCGGAGGCCTAAAATAGTCTGACAACTGATTTAACCCAGATCACAGATTTTCCTCGTTAAAGGGGTTGCGAAGGTCAGATGGCAGTCGTATAAAAATCAGGTGATCAGCCACATTGGGTTGAATCAAGTGCCGACCCCAAACAATGTATGGGATAAGGCCAGGGAGAGGATGGATTTTTAAATTGATATATTCCACCTAAAATGTAAGCATACTTCTTTTCTTACATACAATATAGTGCACAAGCAATAATAATGGCAACCAGATTTGTTAGTCATACGCTACCGAAAGACGTTACAATTCTATTATTAGTATGGATTGTCGAAAAGGACGATACAAGAGGTAATGTTGGCGAAAAACCCACGCTATGTTACATAACTGTTGATTAAGTTAGGGAAAAGCTGCCTTATTTGTCTCCAGTTAGGGTGCATTCTTGCCTGACTTGTTGCACTACCCCATTGTCGATGGTGACGTAATCGTAACTCTGCAAATCTGTTGGAACTCTGAACCTCTATACCAATAATATAAAGAGGAATGATTGATAAGTATGGACAGATTTGAAAAATTCTTTTCACAATGCATAGCTACATTATAAGCGAGAAATATAGGCTATAATCTATTTCCGTACTCCCACGGGAACTGGAACTGTGCGGGTGAAAGCGCGTGACGTCCGCTAGTCATAAATATGAGCTTTACATCTCGGCATAATTTGTAATATCAACGTTTGCTCCTATGGTTTTTCATTCTACACAATTATACGTAGTACCTACTGGATATGTGCGCCGACTTAGACCAGCGGCGTGCGCCGATGAAAAATTCGTCGGCGGCGGCGGCGGCGGCGTCATCGGCGTAATCGGCGCGGATGGTTTATTAATAGAAATACAAAAATTTAAGCATATAACCTACGAAGCTGGCTGAAGTTCCCTTCTGCCAAATTCCAGACCATGGCGATACAACGAAGGCGAAAATTAGTCTTTCATATCAGTTTGACTGCTCAGTGTCTAGAATGCCGAGGCAGATTATGGCGTCTATTACGACTTGTAGTATCTTGCTGCCTCAATATCGAGGATATTGAGGTACAATTTTTCGTAAGCAAAACTCGAGTGATTTGTCTAATATTTGATTCGAATTTACGCCGATAAAATTGTCGGCGCACACGTCTAGTGCCTACGTTTAGTTTTTTATATACATATCTTTTTCAACAATACCTAATGATTTACGTAACATGTTTGCATACCATGTTATTGCCAGGAGTGAGGGTGAGGACTGATGGCCGCTGGGGCAGTAGAGTTCTCGAGTGGAGACCACGTACCGGCAAACGCAGCGTAGGGCGTCCCCCCGCGAGATGGACGGACGATCTGGTCAAGGCCGCGGGGACCCGCTGGATGCAGGCCGCTTCCAACCGGGTGAGGTGGTAATCATTGGGAGAGGCCTATGTTCAGCAGTGGACGTCCTATGGCTGATATGATGATGATGATGATGAGAGTGAGAGCAGCAACTACTTTAAATACCTAGTGCCGCCATTTCGAATATCCTTTTCCCGAACTAGCAATGTTTGATTCTGATTAAATAAGTCACGTGACAACGGACAAATTGAAACTGTCATTGAAAGGCGTAAAACCCGTCCAGTACTGAAATAACAATAGTATGTATTTCCACTTCTCGGAATTAAAACGAACTTGAAATGTTACGTTATTAAATAAATATTTAATATATTGTTAGAAGTGAGAACACCCCCTCCCGAAGACACTGTGCGACGGGCCTATATAAAGCCGTGCACGCCCATTTCAAGCTCTGACTCGCGCTCCGACCTCCGCCCCGTACGGACGTCTCGAAGCGCTCTCCTGCCGCGCTCCGCCGCTGCCCGCTGTCCTGTCGCCGCCCGCTGCTACCTGCGCATCGAACCCTTCGCCGAACTTGCCTTTTTCAAGGCGAGTTTCGGCTTTCTCTGTTTCTGTGTGAGACAAGTCTCGCTAGTTGTGACCCTTCAGGCAAAAACCACTTTTTGGTGGTCCTCGGTGGATACCTAGCGGTGCCAACGAAGCCGAGTGGGGTGTTGACCCGATACACCCGTTTTTGCCCCCTCAGGGCAAAAACACAAATCGGACGGGGCTAGAACCACCGGCCTTGGGGGCTTCCCTCGCCGACGCTAGCCATCTCCTCCCTCCCACCCTGCCCCTTCCCTACCATCCCATTCCTTAGTGTTGTTTGGTTGCTTTAAGCTTCGGCTTAAAGTACTCCTCTGCACTAAGGCTGTTAGGAACCCGTCTGCACATTAAGATTGGCAGCGGGATCACAAGCTTAGGGCACACCCAACTCAACCCTAACTGCCTACCCCCGGTAGTGAAGGGACTAACACACACGCACACAACCCCAGGCCAGTCCAACCTGGGGATTAGGCGCGAAATAAAATAAAATAAATACCGCGTGGTATTTTTGCTCCCCCACTATTGCCATTCAAAATGGCCGACTCCACTCTCCGCGCCCTTCTTCGGGCCCTCCTAAAAGTCCCGGCCAACCAGGCTGTTGCCAGCTCCGTCCTCTCCCCAGAAGATTTCGCCAATCTCTGTGGAGAACCAAGCCCCTCCCCGGCCATCGAGCCCCCCACTCACGCCCCTGCGGCGCCCTCCGTCCCATCAAAACCAAAGATAATTCGTTTTTATGAGTCCCCGGCTAGCCCCGACTGCCCTCCCAGCCGCCCTGTCATTATCGACGCGGATATGGCCTCAGAGTCCAATTCGGACTCGAACACATCCGTCGATGACGACTTCAATGTCGTCATAGGGCGCAAGAAGAAGCGGTCTCTCAAGACCAAAACTTCTGTTGGCCAAACCCCGGCGAAGTCTCTCAAGACTCTCGCCAAACCTGTAGCCTCCCAATCTGCTCAGGCGGTCCCTCCCTCAGAGGAAAACCGCTCTGACGCCATCCCACACTCTCAGCCCGTAGCCTCATCTTCGAGGAAGGAGCCCATCCCACCGCCTATCTTCATCCAAGATAAGGCGAAATGGACCGATGTCTCGGCGTGGTGCAATGCGAATCGCATTGCTTATACTAACGCCCGCACCACCGCCAATGGCATAAAAGTCTCGGTGCCTACCTCCACCGACTTCAGGTCTCTGACCAAAATGTTGCAGGCTAGGAAAGTAGCCTTTCACTCTTACGACCTCCCCGAGGATCGCCTCCTCCGCGTAGTAATCCGCGGCATCCCCAAAGAGATAGACGAAAAGTCTATCTTGTGCGATCTTCAATCGCAAGACATCCCCGCCCTCGAGGTGCATCGCATGCACGGCGCCCGCAACAGTGCCATATACGACATGGTCTTTGTCGTATGTAAGCACTCTCCCGCCGCAAAAAGCATCTACAATATTAAGACCGTATGCCAATTATCTGGCTTAAAGGTCGAAGCCCCCAACAAACGCGGCCAAATCGGCCAATGTCACAAGTGCCAGTTATATGGCCACTCCTCCCGCAATTGCTTTGCCGTACCCAGGTGCGTTAAGTGCCTAGGTGACCACGGCACAAGCGATTGCCCCCGTCCCAAGGACATCTCACTCTGCACAGAGCCGCCTAGTTGCGTTCTGTGCGGTCAATCGGGCCACCCTGCGAACTATCGCGGCTGCCCAAAAGCCCCTCGTCCCCACCCCAAAATGGTAAAGCGAGTTCAAGCTCGCAACACCAGGGAAAACCTCCCTTCCTCCGCTCTCCCTGAGCGCCTTAGCCCTCAAAGACCTTCCCCCTGGAACGCACTGAACCATCAGCGCGCATTCCCCAAACTCGCTCCCCCGAGAGCTCCCCAATCCACGGCCATCCCTCCTTTAATGGCCATCCCCACCATGCAACCCCCTAAGCCAAAAGGCACACCTCCCACGGCAGCTCCTCGCTCGCCTGCAGCCCCTCCGGCACCGACCCCTATGCGTCCCCCTCCTCAAGCCCCGGAAGCCAACGTGACTGGCGATAACATGGCTTTTCTGAGCCAGTTATTCCATGCGGTTGACATCCGTAGCCTGAACCAGATGGCCGAGCAACTCCGCGCTTCTCGCGGTAATATTGCCTCCGTCATGGCTACGATGAGCAAGTTCGCTCACGTTACCACAGCCCTCACCTCTTTCTTTGATACGGTCCAATAATGGAGAGACACAACCTAGGAGGAAAAATCAAACCCAGGTCCCTCAAGGTAGGGTTCTTTAATGCCAATGGCATTAACACCCAACGCGACGAGATCGCTACTTTCCTCCGAGAACATCAATTAGACATTTTTCTCCTCCAAGAGACCTTCCTCAAACCCTCCAACCGCGATCCCAAAATTGCGAACTATGAAATAGTTCGCAACGATAGAACCCATTCCGCCAAAGGAGGCACCCTCATCTATTATAAAAGATCTCTTTACTGCATTCCTATGGATCCCCCCAACCTATCTCAAATCGAAACATCAATATTGCGGCTAGGCATGACTGGACATGAACCAATCATAATAGTTTCGGCTTACATCGCACCCAACAAACAAGGCGATATCGCTCCCGATATCGTGAAACTTCTTAGCTTAGGCAACTCTGTCATCGTGGCAGGAGACCTAAACGCCAAACATGAGTCGTGGAATAGCCGCACTCGAAATTCCAGAGGTAATCAACTCAATTACCTCAGTATCATTCATAACTTCGACGTTATAGCTCCCATGCATCCAACGCATTACCCAGCCATCATAGATCACCGTCCGGACGTTCTCGACTTGGCGATTCTAAAGAATATAAACCTTCGTTTAAATTCTATGGAATCAATAGACGAGCTTGATTCCGATCACCGTCCTGTTGTACTGAGTCTTACCCCCCGTAAAGGTCCCCCTGACTCTAGTCAACCTACCCCCATGAAAACGGCAACTAACTGGAGGAAACTAGAGGAAAACCTCAAGTCTACTCCCTTGCCCTTCCCCGAACCGACCCCAACTTCCATTGTAGACACGGTGAACGCAATTGACTCCCTCACCAGTCACGTACAAACAGCAGTTAACAGCTGCTCCCGGCAGGTCCCAGCGATGGATGACCATCGCTGGAGGCTGCCGGACGATGTACGTGAACTGGTGACGGAGAAAAACGCGGCTATCCGAGCTTACAGGACCTACCCCACAGCAGCCAACCGATCATTTATGAACCACTTACAAGCCAAAGTAAGAAGGCGCATGAATGAAATGAGGGAAGCCCGCTGGGATAACTTCTTGGCTAACCTTACCCCTAATCACCAGGCTTTCTGGCACTTGCAACGCAAGCTCAGAGTCAAAGAAGCCTGCAGCTTCCCTCCTCTTAATCGTCCTGGCCGTAGTCCCGCCTTCGACGATGACGAAAAGACCGAATGCCTAGCCGACAATTTAGAATCCCAATGTTCTCCCAGCTCCCAACAAGTAGACATGGCCCATCTCACAAAGGTGGACGCCGAGGTCGAACGAAGGGTAGCTCAGCCCCCAATAGAGGACCCAGACAATCCAGTCCCAGTAGTTACAGTCGATGAGGTTCAATCTCTCATTAAGGATCTCAATCCTAGGAAGTCTCCTGGCTCCGACGGGATAACAAATAAAGTAGTCAAACTCTTTCCCCTCCACATCATTGTCTTCCTGACAGCCATTTTTAACGCTGCCCTTTCAAACAACATCTTCCCACAATCGTGGAAAGAAGCAGTTGTCATAGGGATACCAAAACCTGGTAAGCCCAAATCCGAATCCTCTAGTTACCGCCCCATCAGTCTCCTCAAAACTCTCGCGAAGATCTACGAAAGGTTGATCTTCAAAAGACTAAAGCACTTTGCTGAATCCCACAATCTCATCCCGAACGAGCAGTTTGGCTTCCGAACCAAGCACTCGTGTGTTCAACAGGTGCATCGCATCGTTGAACACATAAGTGAGGGATTCCAAGTCAAACAGCAAACGGGTGTCCTATTCTTCGATATAGCGAAAGCATTCGATAAAGTATGGCACAATGGCTTATTATATAAGCTTTACCAAATCGGTGTGCCTGACAGACTCGTGCTCATCATACGAGACTTCTTATCGAATCGCACCTTCCGATATCGCATCGAGGGCTCATTATCTTCCCCTCGCCGCATTCGTGCTGGAGTCCCCCAAGGCTCCGTGCTCTCCCCACTCCTTTTCACGCTGTACACCAGCGATATCCCCAAAAGTCCCAGTGCCGATCTAGCTCTCTTCGCCGACGACACGGCTATCTACTATAGAGGCAGAGACCGTCATACGATCGCCAAACATCTCCAAACCGCAGCCAATGCCCTTGGCAAATGGTTCCGGAAATGGAGATTTGAAGTCAACCCAGATAAGAGCGCAGCTGTCCTCTTCTGCCGCTCTGGCGACCGATATCACGATCCTCCTCCATCTGTAACCATGTTCGGCCAACCGATTCCTTGGAAATCCTCGGCCAAATACCTAGGCGTCATCCTCGACCAAACCTTGTCCTTTGCAACCCACACAAAGAAAGTACGGTCACGTGCTTCCTTTGCCCTTGGTCGACTCCACTACCTACTAAATGCACGGAGTAAATTGTCACTTAAGTCTAAGTTGAGAATTTATCTCTCTTGCATCCGTCCCATTATGACATACGCCAGTGTTGTTTTCGCACACAAGGGCAGCTCTAATATCCATAAAATGCAGGTCCTCCAAAACAAATTCTTGCGAAAGGCTGCGGGAGTCCCGTGGTACGTTCGCAATAGTCAACTCCATGTAGATTTCAAAATTCCCACCATAAAACAGTTTATGAAAAGCGCCTCTAAGCGTTTTTTCGAATCTGCTGAAAAACATCCCAACCCACTAATCGTATCGGCCGCCCGATATACCCCCTCCCAAATCTCCACCCGACGCCGTCCGAGGCATGTCCTTACTGACCCTGACGACGATATCACATTGCTTCAGCAAGCAATGTCTCAAAAGCACACACCAAACCGACCATTGTTCCGTCCTCGCCGGCGAGGCACGTCGCGAACTCTACGTCACCGTCCCCCCCGTCCTCTGCTAGGGCCGGCGCGCGCCGAGCCACTAGCCTTAAACATGTCCCTAAATAATACCATTCAGATCCAGCTCCCTAGCTCATCCCCCAGCAACGCCCTAAGCCGAGGTCCGAACCCCGCACCGGGGTGCCCTTAGCTGTGTTGCTTAGTTTTTAAGTTTAAGCTCGGCTGGAGGCCCTTGGGTCTCGCCCCTTAGTCCGGTTAAGCAGTGGAGGTAACTCCCCCCTACCAACTGCGAGAGACCATGTCGTAAAAAAAAAAAAAAAATTTCAAGCTCTCTTACGCGCGCGAGCTGCTTCGCGCGCACGACGTCTCTTAAGACGACGACTTCCACGCGACACCGTGAGAACACCTAGTCGCCGCCTGTTCGCTGGTCGTTAGCTGGGCCTCCCCCCACGGGGTCTCACCCGGCTGGCTTGTACCGCGCTGAGGGCGGCGTGAAGAGGATCTCTCACGCGTGCCACACTCACTGGTTGCCAGTGTCCAGGCGACGTCATCGGCCAGCATCCCTCCGGGTGCAGGCGCACCAACCCAACGACCCGCGCGGATCACCGCGCGGCGATTGACACCACCGTCAGGGGGCCAAAAGCCCCGAAACGGTCTCCCCAGCTCCGCTACAGGGGCTGTGAGACGACATAGTGAGAGTTCAAGCTCTCTCTTCGTTGCCAACCGCCGTGGAAGAAACATCTAATCAGAAACTCTGCCCGATTTACCGTCGATTGCTAATTTAATTATTTTTAAAAGTATTGTTTTGTTTGTTAAGTCAATAAATCTTTTTTTAAAGTAAAATCGTCGTCATTTATAAGAATATATGCTCACGCCATCCCAGAAGGGTCCCCGAAGCGGTAAGCAGAGGTGTTGTAACAACACCCACATTTCACCGAATATGATTAAGTGCGAACGGTATAGAGGGAGAGTCAATCGCCGTCTCAGGCACTATACATACGTCTTTGAATTACTTCTCAGACATATGCAGGTTTCCTCCCGATGTTTTCCTTCAACGTAAAGCACGGGGTGTGAAACAATGTACATAAGTTTCGAGAAAATCTCATCCGCTGGGACTCTAACTTGCGTCGCTTGCGTAGCAGGTGACTGCTCAAACCCCGAGCCACTGCAGCTCTCATGTTATTAAATTAAAAGGATTTATATATCCGATAAACTTTTTTTTAGATCGTATCTATTTTGGGATTCATTGAACTTGTTTATAAATGGCAATTAATGGACACGTGACAGTCCCATTGCCATTACTGTCCTAGCTGTTAAAGGCTGCCATACACTTAGCTATAATATATTTATTCTGTACTAGCGGACGTCACGTGGTTTCCGAGTTGTGTCCCTTTGTCGTCGTGCGGCAACTCCCTATTTATTGGTGCTAACCACTTTGCACCAGTAACGAGCTTGAAAATATTGTTTTATCATTTATTTATTTTTTGAAATGATTATTTACCACCATGCTTTATTTTTGATGTTGCCGTGTGATTGAAGACAATGAATTTAAAAAAATATAGCCTATATTTCCCGCTGATAATATAGCCATCCATTGCTGAAAGAATTTTTCAAATCGGTTCAGTACTGTTTGAGCTAATTCGTTACAAACATACTTTCAAATCTCTCCTCTTTATAATATTAGTATAGAATAGCTTCTGCTCGCGACATCGTCCGCATGGAATAGTTACATTGGGCTAATGCTAACTTTAACCCGTGATTGGTATTAGCTTAGCTTATGATGATATATCGATATCTTATTTTATTGAATACAAATATTTTGGGCAAAGCTTCCATCCTATTTACCTTATAAAAGAAGAGATGAAAAAGTCCTTGTTAATAGAAAAATCACAGAAATATACAATTAATAACTATACTAACACTAGCTGTGCCCGGCAAACGTTGTGTTGCCATTAATTTTTTTGGGGTGGACTACCCCTAACATTTAGGGGGATGAAAAATAGATGCTGGCCGATTCTCATAGATACCGGATAAGCAAAAAAAATTCATCAAAATCGGTCAAGCCGTTTCGGAGGAGTATGGCAACGAAAACTGTGACACGAGAATTTTATATATTAGATTATGAAGAGGAAAGCTTTGTATTTAAGTATGATATATATTACTAATGTTTTTTTTTGTTTACTCCTTGTGTCATCAGCTAGCTTTTCTGGAATTACAAACCGTCACTTCAATTTTATTTATCTGTATAGGCTGAAGTTACGTGTGCGACGACCTTAAAGCTTACACGATGTCAAACACAATATACGAATGTAGACATATTCCCAAATGACCGAATTATCCTAATGGCAGCCGTGTAGATTACTATTGACGCGGATGGCTAATGAATTTTAGATCGACGTAGAGTTGTCAACAACAGTCAATAAATTAGACAAAGTGGTCACTGGTTCACATTAATGGACCAGTGACCACTTTGCCTAAGTTTTATTTTGTAATACGTACATACATACATATGCTCACGCCTGTATTCCCCGAAGGGGTAGGCAGAGGTGTTGTAATCACAACACCCACTTTTCACCGAAGATGATTAAGTGCCAACGTGATAGATGGTGAGTCTATCGCCGTGTACATACGTCGTTGAATTACTTCTCAGACACAGCAGGTTTCCTCACAATGATTTCCTTCATCGTAAAGCACGTGGTGTAAAATTACTGTACATAAGTTTTTAGAAAAATTCAATGCACAAAGCGCTCATATCTCGTGACGGCACCTGTCACAATAAATCACATCAAAATAAATAAAACGAACGTTTTGTTATCAAAAATATGTAGTCGGACGTGTATCGGCGTTCAATAAACTGTACATTGAACGCTAATCAAGATTGGTGTGGCATGTGACAAATAGTTTTAAGTGTTTGTACTGGATAATATGTCAAAAGCCTAGAAATTGATATTGACAGCGACATAGCGTTTACATCGATCGAACTACAGTGTACGTAGCGTATATATTGTGTATGCTAGGGTTATTTTCTGAGTAACCATCCACATTCCTCTCTATCAGCCGTCATATCTGTATTCACTCCCTTAGCCATATCATCTGTCACACAATCCATCCATCGTTTCTTAGGTCTTCCTCTCCCCTTGTAACCATCCACATTCCTCTCTATCAGCCGTCATATCCATCCAGAACCATAAACAAAACCTTTCTCATTTTAAAATGTATATAATTCAACATTCATCATTTTAAGTTTCTGCGAGAGTAGTAGAGATATAAACTCCCCAAACAGTCAATCAACCGGGTCTCGAATGCTCTCAAAATAATCCGCTGTCATCATTGACAGATTGAAACGTCAACGTCGATCTATCATGAGTTGTATCGACGTCGCGTCGTCGATATGCGCCGGATGCAATTACTGTACTGAAAACTGACTGAATACACGTTTTTAATTACTTTTCTGTTTTTCTGTCCTAATAGCCCGGAGTCTGGATTAGTGCCCGGTTAGTGACAAAAGGCTCAACATGTATAAAATAATAAATAAATAAAATAAAAAATAAAAGAGCCGTGGTGGCCTCGGGGTTTGAGCAGTCGCCTGCTACGCAAGTAGCAGCCGTACCAATTAGTTTTTCTAAAAAAACTTAGGAGGCAGGATTATCCCGGCTTGTTCAGGGAGTATTTGAGGAGTCAGGTACGTAGAGCAAAAGGGCAAAAGATCCCAATATTACCACAACTAAAATAAGATACACGTCTAGTAACCCCTTCTGGGATTGCGTGAGCATTTTTATTTCAGTAAGATTTGCATTAGAAGAGTTTGCTTGCGTAATTGAATAACCTACCTTATTCTAATTGTCATTAAAGTTCGATATCATTGTTGAATACGAGTGAACAATAAATATAAATTGAGAAGGATAACGGTTTGGTTAATTTAAAGTTTAATTAATCCTTATTTACGTTTCCAAAGAGGATTTTGTCGAGTAACTTGAGAGCTTCATCGTTTTTATAGGTCGTTACTTAAATTGTTTTGTTATAAACTTAGTAACTTATTTAGTTACCGAAGGAATTGAGATGTAGAGAATAATAGGATCTCTCGTTCGATACTTAGAGCTGCCCGATTGGGGACGCGACCTCTTATTGCAATGATAGTTGGACTCAAATTCAATTTCAAAATATCTTTATTTGATTTGAAGACTTTTAACAAAGTACTTTCAAATCGTCAAAATTCAAATTCAAATCGTCAGATTATCGAGGATTATACATGCTACCGCCAGGTTCAGAAGGTTGCTTTTACTGAGAAGAACCTGGCAAGAAACTCAGTAATTACTCTTTACAAAAATATTTTTCAATGTTGAGTATCAATTATAAAAAAATAAAAGCCCATGAACACAGTTCCAGTGCACAAAAGTCGATAAACATATATAAAAAACTAAAATAAGATAAATAAAATGACCCGTGGTGCCCTCGGCGTTTGAGCAATCGCCGGCTGCGCAAGCGACGCAGGTTCGAAACCCAGCGGGGCCTGTACCAATGAGGTTTTCTAAAAAAACTTATGTGCAGTGATTTCACACCACGTGCTTTACGGTGAAGGAAAACATCGTGAGGAAACCTGCATATGTCTGAGAAGTTACTCAAAGACGTATGTATAGGGTCTGCGACGGCGATAGATTCACGCTCTGTCACGTTGACACTTAATCATATTCGGTGAAATGTGGGTGTTGTTGTTACAACACCTCTGCTTACCCCTTCGTAAGCATATTTATTTATTTATTTTATATATTCAAATTACTCTAAAAAAATTACAACCTGTTATTGTTAATAAGAGATCCGAAATAACACGCGAGCAAAGCCGCGGATGACAGCAAGTCTGTACTAATATTATAAAGAGGAAAGATTTGTTTGTTTGTTTGTATTGAATAAGCAGCGATTCTACAAGACCGATCTTGATAATTATTTCAGTAATGGATAGCTACATCATTAGCGAATAACACAGGCTATATTTTATCCCCGTACTCAAACAAGAACAGGAACTAGACGAGGAAAACCGCGTGACGTTTGCTAGTTATGTGTAAGGCGCTCATGTCTCAGCTAAAAATGTATTGTAGAAAAATGCACCCGTCAAATTCTTTGTGGAGAGTTAACTTATAAAAATATGTGGCTCCAAGGAGTTATTTCCGTGAAATATGTTTAAAATCCTGTGTGTCGCTGGATCCCCGATAAATCCGAGCTCGGGCGAGGCAGAAACATTATTTGTCATAGTTTGATAGATAGTTTAGTGATGGGACCTTGGGTGTGTCGATAAAGTTAAATCTCAAATACTTTTTTGGCTCTATGCACATATTTTTTTTAGGAGCTGTGGTAGCCTTGAGGTTTGAGCAGTCGCCTGTTACGCAAGCGACGCAAGTTCGATTTTAATGGCGATGAGCTTAAAGTAAAACTATTCCGCCAATGTCAAGTGATTGTTGAGAAAAATATCTTGTAAATTGGTAAAAATATGTGGAGGAAGCCATTCTATTTTCCTTTCCTTTCCTTTATTTATTTAATGGCGATGAGCTTAAGTAAAACTATTCCGCCAATGTCAAGTGATTGTTGAGAAAAATATCTTGTAAATTGTTAAAAATATGTGGAGGAACCCATTGGATTCCTCGCTGTCAATCCTCATTCTATTTTCTTAACAATGACTAAGCTAAGCTAGCATAAATAGCTAAGACTTTATCTTTGACAGCGCTGACAACTAATGACGCTGTCAATTGACACATTTATCTGTCAGTGTCATTTTTGTATGTCAAAGTTGTATTCTAGCAATATCTTTGACCAGAAATCCAAGGGCAAATCTAAAAGCCAGTTGACGCAACCCACCCTTAGTAACACGACATGTTTCAATGCATGCATGCCTGTATTCCCCGAAGTGGTAGGCAGAGGTGTTGAAATAACAACACCCACTTTTCACCGAAGATGATTAAGTGCCAACGTGACAGATGGTGAGTCTATCGCCGTCGCAGGCACTTATATGTATAGTGCTTTGAATTACTTCTCAGATATATGCAGGCTTCCTCACGATGTTTTCCTTAACCGTAAAGCACGTGGTGTGAAATCACAGCACGTAAGTTTTTAGAAAAACTCATTGGTACAAATACCACTGGGAGGACTTGCGTCGCATTGAGTTAGATGTTGTAAAAATAAATCATCTTCCTGGCCTTATCCCATACATTGTTGGGGTCGGCACTTAATCGCGGCTGATCACCTGATTTTTATACGAAGCGACTGCCATCTGACCTTCGCAACCCCTTTAACGAGGAAAATCTGTGATCTGGTTTAAACCGGTTGTCAGACTATTTTAGGCCTCCAACCGACCTGTAACGATTGCCAAAGATGATAAATTGGCAACCGGGACCGACGGCTTAACGTGCTCTCCGAGGCACGGAGGGAACTCGGGCGGTCACCCATCCAATTACTGGTTAGGCTTAGGCTTAGTGCCACGAGCGCCTCAAATGTAGTAAAAATACATAATATCGATATTTGTATCGTTGGGTCCCTTCTCTAAAGAACAATAGCACAGGACCTGAGACAAGAAAAACGTCTTTATAACACACCTGGGCACCGCTACATCTTGCGGACTCTACTGCAACCGAACGCAGTTGATACTTTAAATGATTTTAATATACAGAATTGTTTCTTATTAATTTGATTTTATGTGTAGTGTAGCGGCTACTTGTCGAACCACTGCACTTTAATGTCAATGTGGGTAGAGGATGATGTCAATGTCAATAGGGTGGCGGTAAGGGTTGACAAATAAACCGACCGATGTCAATGAATGCCTTTAATGCACTGAAATATAATTACTATACTAACTTAGAATTAAGGTCGCGCATGTAAGCGCTTGCAATGCTGAAATGCTGTATCTGCAGTTTTATAATACAATACAAAATGTACGGCTTTGCCTGTGTGTATGTAATGAATAAACACAAAAACTACTGTGCTGATTTCAAAATTTCTTTCACCATTGGAAAGCTACAATCATCAGCGAGTAACATTTTATTTTATCCCCGTACTCCCACGGGAACGATAACTACGCGGATGAAACTGCGTGACGTCCGCTAGTTTACAATATATGGGGTATTCGAGTACCATGTCCTTTTACCCTACTGCAAATATAACTGGAGACGAAAGAGTGGATGCATTCGCATATATATAATTCACCTACATTGTCGTTCTTGGAAAAACGATACAAGAAAATAAAGTTCATGAAATTTTTTACATTCAACAACTATCGGACGTCACACGGTTTCACCCGCGTAGTTCCCGTTCCTGTGGGAATACGGGAATTAAATATAGCCTATGTTACTCGCTGATGATGTAACTATCTATTACTAAAGAATTTTCAAGATCGGTTCAGTACTTTTCGAGACAATTTGTTACAAACTTACATACAAATCTTTCCTTTTTACAATATTAATATAGCATTTAAATTGCTAAGCATCAAAACAGTTCAATCGCCGTTCGCGGGGCAGGTGTATGGGTGAACCTCAAAAACAATTACAGACAGACATATTAATTTATATGTAGGTGTATTATACAGATATAATAGGGTGGATTTGCTTACAGTATTTATTAGCTGGCCGCTTTTCCTGGGGACTTTTATTTGTGCTGTAGGATAATGAGCTTTATGACTACGGAATAGGTGATTATTTTCAACTTTACGGGGTAGGCAGGGAGATATTACACTTACATCTATACTGGACTAGCTTACAAACGCGGATTCGGTCGCCTGTTAATACTATCCCATCGAAAACATAAATGTGGAATGGGAGCCAAGTTCAATATTCAATATTATAATATACATACATACATACATATGCTCACGCCTGTATTCCCCGAAGGGGTAGGCAGAGGTGTTGTAACAACAACACCCACTTTTCACACAAGATAATTAAGTGCCAACGTGACAGATGGTGAGTCCATCGCCGTATCAGACACTTTACATACGTCATTGAATTACTTCTCAGACATATGCAGGTTTCCTCACGATGTTTTCCTTCACCGTAAAGCACGTGGTGTGAAATCACTGTACATAAGTTTTTTAGAAAAACTCATTGGTACAGGCCCCGCTGGGATTCGAACTTGCGTCGTTTGCGTAGCGGGCGACTGCTCAAACCTCAAGGCCACCACGACTATTATAATATATTTCTTTTTTTACCTTTATCTTGTTTGTTGACTTCAACTACAAAATAATTAGTGATTTCTGAATGAGTGCGAATTTCATTTAAATTTATTTCAATGACTAGCTGTGCCCTGCGGTTTCACCCCCGTAGACTTAATTTCATCGGTGACCCGCGAAACACTATCTTTTTAAAATAAAAGTAGCTTAAGTTACTCTTTGTATAATTAGCTACCTAACAGTGAAAGTCCCGTTAAAATCGGTCCAGCCGTTTCAGAGGTTAGCCGGAACAAACAGACAGAAAATAAGAAATTGGTATTTCTATGTCAGTACCGTGTATACTTTCATATGTATTTAGTGTGAAACTTTAATTTTGAAACAAAGAGACATTTGAATTTTTTTATATGTTTAGTTGGATAGTATTATATACAATTCGTATAGTGAAAATTTGGTTATGTAATCGTATATGTACAAGTTAGTTGACTTGGCTTGACTCGCTGCCGCGTGTCTAGATCCCGACTATACCACAGTATAAATATAAACTTTACCAGCAGTAAGGAACAAGGATATTTTTTTAAAAGCGTTTGCTCCATTGAGCGTGAATAAATTTTACTGGAAATATAGTGTGGAAAATCAGTACATGTCAGTCGGAGGCCAGAAATAGTCTGACAACTGATTTAACCCAGATCATGGATTTTCCTCGACAAAGCTTTGTATAAAATTCAGGTGATCAGCCACATCGCGTTGAGTCAAGTGCCGACCCCAACAATGTATGGGATAAGGCCAGGGAGATGATGATATGGTACACGAAGTACCAGGCGCACATAACGGACAAGGAGTTAATAAGTTGATTGCGACTAACATGGAGCCACATCACGTTGAATCAAGTGCCGACCACAACAATGTATGGGATAAGTCCAGATGAAGATGATGAAAATGTGGAACAAAAAATCAATAAAACTTGAATTACGTAAACGCGATCAGCCACGGCGTTACAGCTCTTACTATCATTACGCCTATTCCTATTTTCTCATAGATGCGCGTCTCTGTGTGTGTGTAATTCCGAACGATCGGTCGTAGTTACCTAACTGCTTGCAGTAAGCTCAATGTATTGTGACACTGGTGTAATTTAACAATCATGTCAAGAGTAAATTAGAGTTGATATCATCATATTATTCAATCTTATATGTCAAATACAATTTGTCGAGTACATCACTTGCACTCGTAACCCCTCATCTTACGTGTAGGCCATCGGATCTGATTAAGTGCCTGAGAAACCGAGAGCCACTCGACAAAGCTATTTGCGGCTATTAGCGTATTGATATTATTATTCATATAGTGGTTACATATGTGATACAGAAACTTGGAATAATGTATTGCCAGATAAATAATGTAAGTAGTGCTACAATTAATATCCGCCATGACAGAAATTTGGTTAGGTTATCATAATCAGGCTGCAGTAGCTTACCATCAGACTTGTTTTATATATCTAAATTAAAGTAATTGTAAAAAAAAAAACTAGCCGTGGTGACCTCGGGGTTTGAGCAGTCGTCTGCTACGCAAGCGACGCAAGTTCGAATCCCAGCGGGGCCTGTACCAATGAGTTTTTCTAAAAAACTTATGTACAGTGATTTCACACCACGTGCTTTTCGGTGAAAGATAAAATCGTGAGGAAACCTGCATATTTCTGAGAAGTAATTCAAAGACGTATGTATAGTGCCTGAGACGGCGACAGACTCACCATCTGTCACGTTGGCACTTTATCAAATTCGGTGAAAAGTGGGTGTTGTGATAACAGCACCTCTGCCTACCCCTTCGGGGAATACAGGCGTGAGCATATGTATGTAAAATAATTGTCATTTCCCTATCACGAAAGGTAAATAGGACAAAGTCGGCCGAACAAACAAGTGGTCCAAATTGTCGATCGCTTTCCTTGATAAGTCCACTTCAAACACAGCAATCGCGCGAATAATCTATAAATCGATATAGCTGTCTGTACGAATTGTAGCTGTTATGATTATGATTTAGTTTCATGAATTGTAAGTAGATGGCGTGAGTAGCAAGATAGATCGCGCTATTGAAAGTTGTATCGCATTATATGAGATATGCATGTTTGTGTGGAAACATAAAGTGTTGTTTAAGACCGCAGATGATGTACATTCACGAAGTCGGCGAGACCCACACAGACTTGTATTAAATGAGATTCCAAACTCTACGAAATATAATAAAAGCTGTGTGGCCATGTGTGTCCGTGTATACGATAATTTACCTTGTTACCTTAAGAAACTTAAACAGGAATCATTTAAGTCAGAGCTGTACAAATTCTTGTATAAAAAAAATGTATACAGTGTGCAGGAGTTTATGTGATGACGCCAGTCAAACATTCGCATGCTATAATATAAGTTAGCTAAACATGTATGTTCTATTATACCTCACACCACCTTTATACCATGTTTTTGGCGAATAAATTTATTAGTAAGTGTTTTACTGACTTTTATTCCCAAAATGTAGAGTATTTCTTGATATGGTCAACATTGAACGTCAATTACTCGACAACGGAAGAAGATATTTTTGTCATAATAATTTTATTTGCTTCCTAAAATTATACCCTATCATATATTTTAACAGCTGTCCTATTTTCCCCGACATCCTGTATAGATACATACAAGAATAGCTCCTTTGAAGGTATTATGTAGATTAGATAAGATATTTGTATGGTGGACTTACAATCATCTCTGGTGAAAAGTGTGTTTATCTCTGTTTACCCCTTCGGGAACCCTTCAAGGATGGCGTTAGCATACCTATAATGAGCAGGGGAATGATGGCTTTGAAAACACTTGAAAATTAAATGAAACGTATCCAGAATATTGAGAAATTTATCCAGATAAACACTTGATGTTATCCGGCCCTATTTTTCACCGGGTTCGGTCAAGCGGGTTGTTTACTGCACTAAAATTTAATAATGGCTTTACTAGGATTCTATTTAATTAAGGTAACGAGTACCTCGTTGGTCTTGTGGTTGAGTTACTGCTGAAAATGAGGTCCTGGACTCAATCCCCGAGTCGGGAAGTTGGGTTTTTCCAACTGTAATTTCCCAGTAACAGCCCTTAATTAGATGGGAGTTAAACATGACTGGCGATATGTGCTTACCCCTTTGTGGAATACAAGCGTGAGCTGTTACTTTGTCTGCAGACCTTAGAGGTCATCGAAAGAATAAGTGGAGAGGCAGCATCTTTTCACCGATGGTGTCAGTGTTAAGGTGACCAATGGTGAATCTATCACCGTCTCAGGCACTATACATACGTCTTTGAATTTCCACCCAGCCATATGCAGGTGTGACATCACTGCACTTATATTTTTAGACAAACTCATTGGTATATCAAAATTCAAAATATCTTTCAAAATAAAAAATATAAATTATACATGATTATAAATGTTACCACCAGGTTCGGGAGGTTGCTTTTGTTGAGAAGAACCCGGCAAGAAACTCAACAATTACTCTTTTAAAAAAACATTACAATGTTTAATGGTTATCTCATTAATTTAAGCAAATAACACAGTTCCAAAAATCTTCTACGACATAATCACTCAGAACGAGGTGTGTGAATAAAAAGTTATGTGAAGAAATAAGGTTTCCAGACAATGAATTTCCGACATTTAAAACCTAATTAAGCTTTAGAGTTACTGAAAATAAAATTATTAATTTTAATAACCCTCATAATGCGATCCTTCTAAGCCCGTACGTAAAATAATTGAATTTCATTTTCTGAATGTCTAATGAACTCATTTACCCGTCGCGTACGTCCGTCTCTCTCACACGTGCTCGCACCGGTACGTGTGAAAGAGAGGCGTGTATGTCAGTTAATTCATGTAAAGCGTTACGAACGAGTGATTTTCCATCACGAGTCATAATATGGCACCATTTTCTTTATGCTCGAAGTTAATTAATTTTTCATCGATGTTGACTATTTAACACGGAAAGGCTTCGTAATAAAGCTTCGTAATTTCATATGCTTTTAGTTACGTTATTCATATAATTATGTATACATCTATATATATACAGATAGAAATTTAAGTGTATGTTGGTAATATGAATATACTCACGCCGTAAGCAGAGGTGTTGTAACAACAAAACCCACATTTCACCGAATATGATTAAGTGCTGACGTGACAGAGGGTGAGTCCATCGCCGTCTCAGGCACTATACATATGTGTTTGAATTACTTTTCAGACATAATATGCAGGTTTCCTCACGATGTTTTTCTTCACGGCGCGCACGTGGTGTGAAATCATAAGATTACATTGCAATATAATACCACAAAGAACAATACATCAGATTAAATAATCGGTTTAATTAATATATAGCTGGTATAACCAAAACAAATTAATAATCGAATAAATTACACAAACCGCAAAATGGCCGCCCAGACAAGATGGCGCCGGTAAGTAAAACACGTAGAATTATTAAATATTTCCATCAATTAGTTTCCTCAAAAACAATTTGTTGACAGACAGACGTGCAGACAATTGAGTTATTATTAATTCTGAGACCTTCTACCACCTATTGTGAATATAATAACGCGTGTCAGTTGAAAAGGGCTATCCGCCATCTTGAATAAATCACAACGAGAAAATGTCGCTTTTGATTTGATAATACAACTCGTAAGACGGTTCTTAATAGGTACACTTTGACAAAAGGGAGGCTTATTGGGAAATCGGTACCTTCCGGGATAAAGAAATAAATACGAAACATTTTATTTATTTATATAAAATATACATAAATACAATTTTGGCACTTAATCTCCTTGTGTGAATAGTGAGTGTTGTTATTACAACACCTCTGCCTACCTTCTCTTCCCCATCCTAAAGTTAAAAAAAAAAAAACACAAGAATCTTACGTATTTATTACATATCTAAATGAATAGCCGTGGTGGCCTTGGGGTTAAAGCAGTCTCCTGCTACGCAAGCGACGCAAGTTCGAATGCCAGCGGGGCCTGTACCAATGAGTTATTCTAAAAAACTTATGTACAGTGATTTCACACCATGTGCTTTACGGTGAAGGAAAACATCGTGAGGAAACCTGCATATGTCTGAGAATTCAAAGACGTATGTATAGTGCCTGAGACGGCGATGGACTCACCCTCTGTCACGTTGGCACTTGATCATATTCGGTGAAATGTGGGTGTTGTTACAACACCTCTGCTTACCCCTTAGAGGACCCTTCTGGGATGGCGTGAGCATATATATACTAAATGAAACGTGTGGTAAACTAGGTAGTATAGCCGGCACGTATTAATAGACATTTAATAAAACGAATGGTTCTAACATTTTCCCGCGGACCCCTGAAAAATCAGCACATAATGCGCGGTGTGGCGGAAACGCCGTCCTCTGCATACAAGCCGCACACCTGGCGTCGCTCGTTAGAACAAAAGAACTTATTCACAGCAAATGTTTTATACATAACTCTGGTGCAAGTTAAGAGCGATTTTATTAACATGGGCTATATGTAACTCATGATCAATCTCTGACTAACTCACAATCGTGATAGTGTAGGTATAGCTATCCTACATCTATATAATATATAATACCATCATCGCCCTGGCCTTATTCCATACATTGTTGGGGTCGGCACTTGATTCAACCCGATCTGGCTGATCACCTGATTTTCATACGAAGCGACTGCCATCTGACCTTCGCAACCCCTTTAACGAGGAAAATCTGTGATCTGGGTTAAACCAGTTGTCAAACTATTTAAGGCCTCCGACTGACCTGTAACGATTGCCAAAGATGATAAATTGGCAACCGGGACCGACGGCTTCACGTGCTCTCCGAGGCACGGAGGGAACTCGGGCGGTCACCCATCCAATTACTTAGGGTTAGGGTTGCTTAACTTCGCTGATCGAATGATATGCGCAATAGCAACTGTGCCACGAGCTCCTCTGCTATATCATATATAATACCATCAGGTATTATTTATAAGGTAGTCAAAGCGCGAGTGCCACCCTTGGTGTTGGTCACGTTCATAGGCTGCAGTAGCTTACCATCAGGTATTATTTATAAGGTAGTCAACGCGCGAGTGCCACCCTTGGTGTTGGTCACGTTCATAGGCTGCAGTAGCTTACCATCAGGTATTATTTATAAAATAGTCAACGCGCGAGTGCCACCCTTGGTGTTGGTCACGTTCATAGGCTGCAGTAGCTTACCATCAGGTATTATTTATAAGGTAGTCAATGCGCGAGTGCCACCCTTGGTGTTGGTCACGTTCATAGGCTGCAGTAGCTTACCATCAGGTATTATTTATAAGATAGTCAACGCGCGAGTGCCACCCTTGGTGTTGGTCACGTTCATAGGCTGCAGTAGCTTACCATCAGGTATTATTTATAAGGTAGTCAATGCGCGAGTGCCACCCTTGGTGTTGGTCACGTTCATAGGCTGCAGTAGCTTACCATCAGGTATTATTTATAAGGTAGACAATGCGCGAGTGCCACCCTTGGTGTTGGTCACGTTCATAGGCTGCAGTAGCTTACCGTCAGGCGGATTGTACGCTTGTTTGACACTGGTTTAGTGGAACAAAATGGCCGTTTTGAATTTAATTTTTACTGGAGAAATACATTTTTAATAAAGAGTATTAAGTTTGTAACTTGCACCAACCGTCATGGATTCAATAACTGCTTACATATTAGGAGAGAATATGACAAAGGCCTTTTTAAATCTAGATTTTTATTGTTCTAGGTTTATTGTCTAGCGTTACTTTAATTGCTTCTTTTGAAATTCAGATTTTTAAGGATCATAATGAATCAAGACAAAAGAAAAAGATTTTTTTTTAAATTTTCCGATTTTTTTCTAATCATTGGCCTTTATTACCATGATAGTTTAGCTCTTATTATGAAACAGACGTATAAGACTTGTATATCAATCAATGCATTAAAACATTTATTAGCTAATGTCTTGATTAGATACTAGGCTTGATCCTAATTTTAAGTATATCTTACTTAAAGTTTCATGGGTGTTCACCACTGTGGGGGACTGTTTTCCATTGAGCTGGAAACTTGTATACACTGCAATGCGCTCGAAAACTCTTATTGCGCGATTTAGGTTCTCTTGTATTTCTACTCCAACTTGCAATTTCTATCGAGTAACGCCATCTATCTGCTACACTTTTAACCTTTTTAAGTACATCCGTATTAACATCATCCCGTATCTGTTCTTCCCAGGAGGCGGCTGCACCTTCCCGGAAGGCTGGACCGGCAGCTGGTTCCAGTCTGGTTACCCAGGCCTCATCGGGATCAATTCCTCGCACATCCACTCCAAGGGGGAGTGTTCTGAGACTGACTCCAACGATAAGTTCCTGTTGTATGACAGGTAATTTACAACTACCCTCAACATATGACTGTATTCCCCGAAGGGGTAAGCAGATGCGTCTTAATAACATCCAACAACTTTTCAAATCATCGAAAGGAAAAAAGCCGTTACTGTTAAATATTAATGAATTGTATTCTGATGAAGGAATTATCTGCTTCCAGGAGTGAAGACTGTTACAGGTGTATGGTGATACACGAGAAGCACAAATACGTGTTGCAGTATAAAGAAAGTAAGTACAATGTGTATTAATATAGTTCGATATTAGCCTTGCCTCGCGGTTTTCCCTCGTTGGATTAACAATCAAAATGTATCATCATCTCCCTGGCCTTATTGTTGTTGGGGTCGGCACTTGATCCAACCCGATGTGCCTCCATGTTAGTCGCAATCAACTTATTAACTCCTTGTCCGTTATGTGCGCCTGGTACTTCGTGTACCATATCATCATCGTCCCTGGCCTTATCCCATACATTGTTGGGGTCGGCACTTGATTCAACCCGATGTGGCTCCATGTTAGTCGCAATCAAATTATTAACTCCTTGTCCGTTATGTGCGCCTGGTACTTCGTGTACCATATCATCATCTCCCTGGCCTTATCCCATACATTGTTGGGGTCGGCACTTGATTCAACCCGATGTGACTCCATGTTAGTCGCAATCAACTTATGCGTATGCGTTTAGTGAAAAGCTGTTGTTTTGAAATTACATTAGAAGCTATTTATCTGTGTATAGTAGATGTATAGATATTCATCTAAGAGATATCTCCTTATGATTCCAGCGTACTGCTCGCAGAAGGACTCGTTGTCGTCGATATGCGAGTCGATCACGGGCGATGCGCCCCTCTACTCAATGTTCAGGAAGGAGCCGAGGCCGGTGCCCCAGCCCTGCCCCTTTAGGCCTCCGCCCTTCACCTTTACATACAGTCGGTGAGTCAAGTTTTATCATAGACTATAAAACAGAAGGGGCAAGATGATTGGACACCTATTACGACATGACGCTTTCGTAAAAAATATCATAGAAGAGAAGATTGAAGAAAAAAAATCAGTGTGTCATCGTGCAATTCCAAATAGATGTAATTTTTAAGTACTGCACCCCAAATTACCCCGAAAACGACACACATGATAAATTAAAAAAAAACCATGTCTGCCATCTTGGATTTCAAACTGGGTGTCATATTCGTTTTTTGCTTCCCAAAATATGCAGAAAACTATTTTCGTGTAATTAAAGGAAAAACGACGTTCGCAAACTTGGGTGTCCAAATAGGTGATATTTTAGTATTTATCACCCCAAAATTCCTCAAAAACGACACCCATTACAATTTTTCAAAAAGATTCAGGAATACAACACCTCCGCCTACTCCTTCGGGGAAAACAGGCGTGAGGATATGTATGCGTGTAATATTGTGGGAATATAAACTGGAATACGGTTATATTAATATACATATATTGTATTTTTTGTTTGTATATAACCTTATATTGTATGTATATTATGTACTATATTAATTTATACCTAGTCTTACTTTCTTTGTCTCCCACAACTGCCATTAATATTTTTCGTTTCGCTGTTTCCTAGTACCCTAAGGTTGTCTGGTAGAGATCGCTCTAGCGATAAGACCGCATTTTGTTACCATACTTTAATAATATAACTATAACCTAACCTTAATAATATAACTATAACCGTTCGCCTGTCCCGCGCACTCTCTCCGTATTCAACGCTTTCCTGGATAATCACCCTGAATGTGATTTGTTTGCGGATGATTGGAAGAATATTTTGTGTGTATGTTTGGAGTTTTGTGAGGAGACTGCATGAAAGTGCTCCTTTTTTCCCTTTAGTTTAAGTGGCTTCAAGCCGTTCTATGAGGTTAAATAAATAAAAAATAAATAAAAATAAAAATAATACCTGTACTATATTATGGTGTGCAATAAAGAATATATTATTATTGTATATGTATATATATATATATATATATATATATATATATATGCTCACGCGATCCCAGAAGGATCCCCGAAGGGGTAAGCAGAGGTGTTGTAACAACAACCACATTTCACCGAATATGATCAATTGCCAACGTGACAGAGGGTGGTGCCATCGCTATACATACGTCTTTGAATGCCTTCTCAGACATATGCAAGTTTCCTCACGATATTTTCCTTCACCGTAAAGCACGTGGTGTGAAATAACTGCACATAAGTTTTGTAGCAAAACTCATTGGTACAGGCCCTGCTGGGATTCGAACTTGCGTAGCAGGCGACTGCTCTAACCCCAAGGCCACGGCTTTATTATATTATTATTATTATTAATATATATTAGCGCCGCCTGTTAGGGCCTTAAGGGTCGCTGTTTATCGTTCATTAGTATCACTATAGCTTGACAATTGAACCGTGTGTTCCAGCGGTTCCGGTGACTGCGCCAACCCTCCATCCCGAGCGGAGTCCTGTACAGATGACTCCAGACTCCTGCTGCGGTACATGGCATGCACTGATGTACCTGGCACCGAGAGCAACGGTTCGTACATGTACATACGACCTACGTGTCAATTAATGAATGAGGAAAATCAAACTGGTTTTCGCGATACAAGCTTGCCTAGTGTGAATACGACAAGAAAATTCAAATTATGTAAATACGCGAGTAGATTTAGTAGTCATGTAAAAAAATATCTGTAAAGACTGCATGTACCTATAGCCTAATTACTGCTGCAAATAAATACATTTTTTCATACAGATGTAGATTGTTAGAATGTATGGGTAAAATATAACTAGTCAGTCTAATAATTATAGTTTTTATTTATTATACCCTTATTGCCGTTCTCTAAAAACATAACTAATTAAACAGGGTGTCGGGGAAAATAGGACAGCTGTTAAAATATATGATAGGGTATAATTTTAGGAAGTAAATAAAACTATTATGACAAAAATATCTTCTTCCGTTTTCGAGTAATTGATGTTCAAAGTTGATCATATCAAGACCTTATTTTCGCATAAAAATTTGCGGTAACGTAGAGTTATTCACGTGAAATCTAGATACGTTTAATTTTTTTTCTCCCACTAATAGTTTCTGAAATAATCCCACCATTAACGTTCTCCTTAATTGAACAAGTTCAATGACCCCGTACGTAATGTAGGTAAACGCGGCCGCGCGTTCATTCAATCGCTTAAGGCCGCGAGCTCTTCGGCCCTTAGCAACCATAGCCTATAACTACGTTATCGTTGGAGCTAGATATTTTACGACTTCAACATTGTGATATATTCATAAAACCCTACTACTTCTAGAAGACAACTGTTCCTTTTTCTCCGACAGGCGCATCATTAATAGTGTACTATTTGTTTTCCAGTTGAGGAGCTGGTCTGCCTGGCCACGTGGAAGGAGGGCTCCACGCGATACCTGGTGGGCCAGATCTCACAGGTCAACAGGAGGAACTCCATAGCCTCCGATGAAGATACATACAGGTATGACTTCATTTACACTTGTTCGATCTCGGTCCACAAACATGTAGGTGATTAATTAACAGTCACAAATCACATCTAATTTCTGAAATTCCATAAACCCCGGTAAATTGATATGAAACAAAAATATATACATATGCTCACGCCTGTATTCCCCAAAGGGGTAGGCAGAGGTGTTGTAATCACAACACCCACTTTTCACAGAAGATCGAAGATGATTAAGGGTCAACGTGTCAGATGGTGAGTCTATGTTACTGAAATAGTCCCATAAAACCATTTTTCGAAACCGTTAACCTTCTCCTTAATTTAACAAGTTCAATGACCTCGTACGTAATATAGTTAAACGCGGGCGCGCGTTCATTCAATCGCTTAAGGCCGCGAGCTCTTCGGCCCTTAGCAACCATAGCCTATAACTACGTTATCGTTGGAGCTAGATATTATACGACTTCAACATAGTGATATATTCATAAAACACAACAACTTCTAGAAGACAACTGTTCCCTTTTCTCCGACACCCTGAATATGTTTGTTTTAAAAATTAGTTGTATGTCGACAGATGCTTCATCTACAAAGGCCAGCACAGTGACAAGAGTATGACGTACAACATAGCGCAGTCGGGTGACGCCACGTGCAATGGCTTGTCTTCCCCTATCGACGGCAGTAGGACTATGAAACTCACCACCAGTAAGTTTTAGAGGCTAAAATCTGATGATGGAGCCGAAAGACATTCGAAGGAACTCCTCAACGATTTAAAGCATGTATCTAGTGTTTGGGCTTGATTAATTCGTATTGATGAGAACTTTACACCTAGATGGGTGGTGACTGGTGTAGGTGCACTTTGCAAATAGTCACTAAAAGCGAGAAAAAAACATTTATACAAAAAAAATAAAACCGCCTTCAAAAAGAGAGAAATAATGTTATGTGAAATAAATAACTTACTTTTGAAGTTGGTGTTTGACACCGAGTTGGCACCAACTTGAAAAGTAAGTTATGAATTTCACAAAAAAAAATTTCTTTGTTTTTGAAGGCAGTTTTACTATTGTTGTTAAAAAAAAGATTCGCTATTCAGTGACTTCATGCAAAGTGCACCTACACCAGTCATCACCCGGACAGATCGACTCCACACCTTCATTAAAATTTTGTACTTCAAATACTTAACGCAAATAATTAACAAACGCCCTGGTCGCCAGTAAGATATTCGAAAGGTTCCCTCGATTTCTCCCGAATTCGACCACCAGAAATAAATTAAAATGGGACCATTTGGGAAGCATAAGTGAAAAGCATACTATTATCAATTCTGGTCACCACATCATTCTTCAACTTGCAACTGTCTCTTATCACGTGAAAAGTGGGTGTTGTGATTACAACACCTCTGCCTACCTATATTTTAGAGTTCATCACTCTTTGTTTTGTTTACAGGTGATGATGAACACAATCGTTGCCACTTCCCCCGCTGGATCGTTGATCACCACAAATGGTTCTCACTGGACCATTCGCACGAGTTCCATTTCACAACCAAGAACGCCACACTCAAGGTCAGTCGAAACATGCAAGTTCATAATTTTATAGATAGATAATAAGTAAATAAGTTTAAGCATAATATTTCAAAGCCGTGGTGGCCTTGGGGTTAGAGCAGCCTGCTACGCAAGCGATGCAAGTTCGAATCCCAGCGGGGCCTGTACCAATGAGGTTTTCCAAAAAAAACTTATGTACAGTGATTTCACACCACGTGCTTTACGGTGAAGGAAAACATCGTGAGGAAACCTGCATATGTCTGAGAAGTAATTCAATGACGTATGTATAGTGTCTGAGACGGCGATGGACTCACCCTCTGTCACATTGGCACTTGATCATATTCGATGAAATGTGGGTGTTGTTACAACACCTCTGCTTACCCCTTCGGGAACCCTTCTGGGAGGGCGTGAGCATATTTTTTTGCCTCTCCTATTGCTGTGCCCTAACGGGGTTGTTAGTTATAAGTTATAAGCATTGTAATTAAGTTTATAAATGTAACCAAACTTGTACAATAAATATGCACAAATATAAGTGTTGAAAAAAATTGTTTCTTCGTTTTTTACAGATAAGGAACTCGGACACATCCCACGAGGAAAAGCGATTAGTGTGCCATTCAATCCTGGAACAGAAGGAGAAGAAGCACATCACTCTCGTCGCACACGTCACTAGGGGATGGTGGGTACTGAGTTCTGAGTGCGAGATCTCTTAAAATCGCCGTCATAAGTCACAACGAACCAAGCAAGTTGTTGGACACTAGCCTTTTTTTTACCGTGGGAAATCCGTCATTGATACGCCAACCGCTGCGGGGGCGGCGGAAGGGTTATTAAAACCCACGGGTGTTCCATCTCGTCGCTTCTACAGGGGGGGGTGCGATCGCGTTAGCATTCTTGCATTGCCCCCTCTAACGATTGGCCGTAGGGCCCCTCTTCTTCCCTGGCTATGCCTGGCTTTACTCTATGGGAGCCCCTACTACTACTACCCTTCAACCGCGAGGGCCCGGCGCCCGCAGCCCTCTTATGGAGTCATATGCTGTATCATGTCATGCTCACAAAAATGCCTTTGCTTGCGGCGGCGTCAGGATGACGGGTGGCTCACTTCCCTCTATAATGGTTGATGAGGGCGATGGCTGTCATTCTCGTCATTTATTTATTTATTTATTTATTTATTGATCACCAACAAGATGTACATCATCACATACAAAAACAAACATTGAAATCACTTTGAGAGCATGCTTAATGCCATCTTAATTATAGGTGAAAACTGCATGCATGAAAGAAGACAACTAAAAGAGTATACTAGTTTCACTTAAACAAAATATGAATTAATTAAAACTAAATGTAAATTTACTAAATAATGCTTATAAATTTAACTGATTAAGGGAATGCCTAAATTCCGAGGGTTTGTCAGAGAATATATCGATGTTATTACACTTGCGTTGGTCGTCCTTGCAATTGGTAACAGTGATTTTATGAAGTGCATTGTAATGTATGATGAGCCTATTGATGGGGGAGAATCGGCCTTGACGTGAATAAGATTTTTTTTCTACGAAAGATTTGGCTGTTTTAGATCTGGGCCGTCTCTTTGGTGCTGAGAAATTTATCGAGCTCAATAAATGAGGAGAATCGATGATTCCATTTAAAACTTTGTATAAAAACATGTTATCAAGCTGTTTTCTACGACTGGAGAGAGATGAAAGCTTAAAATGTCGTAATCTGTCGTTGTATTGAGGAATTTTATTGCCTAATTTACTTTCATATGCAATGTGCCAAATAAACCGTTTCTGAATTCGTTCTAATCTCTTGCTGTGAATATCATAGTGGGGATTCCAAGCAACACTACAATACTCTAAATTGCTGCGTACGAGAGATGTGAAAATAGAAATTTTCGTTTTTGGGTCCTTGAATTCCTTGCAGCTTCGCAATACGAAACCGAGCATCTTGAGGCCCTTGTTCGCAATATGGTCAACATGCAAGTGGAAGCGAAGCTTACTATCCAAGATGACACCCAAGTCTCGTATATGGTCAACTTCCCGTAGGATTTGATTGTTGATAGAATAAGATCTAGCTATTGTTTTTTGTTTCCTAGTGAATCGCATAGTGTAACATTTGTCAGCATTTAGGGTCATGCCGTTTAGTTTGCACCACTCAACCAAACTGTCAATATCCTGTTGCAACAAGAGTGGATCACTTGGAGTTATAATAGGTCTAAATAGTTTTAAATCGTCAGCAAACAAGTAGAATTTGGAATACCTAAAACATTTGCTAATATCATTGATAAATATATTAAAAAATAATGGTCCAAGGTGAGAGCCCTGGGGGACACCTGAAAAAGCAATAAATGGTTCAGATCTGTATCCATCTATGACAACCATAGATTTTCTATTACTAAGATACGATAGACACCATTCTAATAAATCACCACAAACACCAATAGCCTCAAGCTTTTGTATCAGCATTTTATGATTCACTTTGTCGAATGCTTTACTGAAGTCAGTATATATAGTATCTATCGACTGTCCTTGATCCAGACAGTCAGACAAATCTTCAACAAAAGAAACTAGATTTGTGGCTGTTGATCTAGCTTTAACGAAACCGTGTTGTTGAGGTATTAAAGATTGCTTAAAGTGCCATGCTATAACTGGATAAACAAGCTTTTCAAATATCTTTGCAAAAACTGAGATAATGGAGATAGGTCTATAATTTTTTACGAAGCTAGTGTCACCATCCTTGAATAGCGGTATGACTATGGCAACTTTCCATGCTGATGGAAATACTCTAGTTCTAAGAGACTTATTTATAATAATGGCGATAGGATAAGCTATTACATCAGAACACCTAACAACAAAGACTGGTGGTATACCATCGTGACCAGCTCCCTTATTTATGTCAAGTCTTTTTAAAACTCTAAGAACCTCTCTAAATGTAAATGATACATTTGTCAGGGTACCTTTATTGTAATTGGAGTCACATGTATAGCTGGGAACAAAATTCTTGTCATAGACATGTGAAAATTGGTCCGCGAAGAGATTGCAAAGATCAGAGCCATTGCTTGCAGTGCGGTCTTGAGAATACATGTACTTAGGGTATTTGCTGCAACCTTTCCTTTTATGTTTGATAAATGACCATAACAGTTTCGGATTAGATGTTAAGGATGCTTCTAATTTTTTTAAGTACATAGCATAATCAATAGTGAGCTGTTTGGTACATCTGATTTTGAGCAGATCAAAAACCAAAATGTCACGCGGATTCTTATTGAATTTGCGTATTTTCATTCTCCATTTATATTTCTCTTTGAGTGATTTAATTAGGGATTGGGAAAACCAAATAGGATATTTGGCATTGCGTGGCCTAGATTTAGGAACGTGTTTTTCTATCATTTTAATAAGAAGCTTGTTGAAGATCTCAACCATTCCATCAACAGTCTCACAGTCTGATAAAACTGAATCCCAATCAGTGCTGCTTAATTCATCAATTATTTTAGAATAGTCCGCTTTGTGAAAATTGTATTTAAAGCTATCGTTAACTCTCAGGAACTCAATAGTAACAATAGGTATACAAAATTGAAAAGGCGGATGTAGGGGATCAATAATTGTTAAAGGATTATCACTTATTTGTATATCTTTAACTGCTGAGCTGCATAGTACAAGATCTAAAATTTTATGTTTATTGTTAAGTATAGAGTTGTATTGATCAAGGCCATTTAGTGACATAAAGTCTGTCAACATGTTATTTAATATGCTATTTGATACGTTCGCTATCAAACGAGAACCATTGATTTCAGCAGACCACTGTACACTGCTTAGGTTAAAATCTCCCACAATAAGAGTTACACCGTTTAGTAAGCCTATAGCACGATTAGCATTATCCAGAAAGTGTTGCAACATATGTTTTTGAACCGGTGGAGGCATATATACACCACATATATTTAAGTTCTCTGATATACCCTGACCGTTAAATACCTCCACACATACCCACAGATCTTCACAGCTAGAGTCACAAGACAGTAAACGTTTTGATTTTAATGATCTAGAAACTGCTATTAGCACTCCACCTCCTCCTTTTCTACTATGGAAGCCAGTACTTTCCCGATCCCTTCTATAAACCACATAGCGATCATCAAACAATTCAGAGTCAAAAACACTGCTATTCAACCATGTTTCGGAAAAAATAACTACATCATTACAATTGCACACCACATTATTATAAAGCTCATTTGTTTTCGTTCTTAAACCTCTAACGTTTTGGTAGTAAATACTTAAATTCTGTTGTAACTTGGTAGACGCGCCCTTAAGTGCTTCAAAAACAAGTATAGCTTATTTATGATAAGGTATTCAGAGACTCCATATTTCGAATATGTACATAGTTGGACGTCTCATTCTTCCTGACGAATATCTTGCCATCGCGAACCCAAACAAATTTAAAGCCAAGCTCCTTCGCCTTACTGCGTGATGCAGCATGAAGTGACTTATTCTCCGGTGTGAGGTGCTCGGTGACATATATAGCACTTTTAGATTCTCCGCCGATTCCCAGGTGAGCAGTGCTCAATTTATCACTGGGATTATTTTTATTATATTTTATAGTTGCTGCAAGAAACTCATCACGGAGCCGCGGGCTGCTGAATTTCACCAGAATGGAACGAGGCCGCGGGCTGCTGTTGTCTTTTTTTGCAATCCTGGAGCAGTAGTGGATATTGTTGTCATTGATAGGACATTTAATAATTTTTCCAAGTTGCTGCACTGTGTTCACTAGATTTTCCTGCTTGTTTTCTGGTACACACTGCAGTTCAACATTGGACGCTCGTGAGTTCTGTTCCATCGCATTTATCTTTGATGTGAGATCCTGATGCTTGAGGAGTAATTGATTGTTGCCTTTTATAACTTTCTCGATTTCAAGGTCCCGTGATTTATTCGATGTTTTTATTCTATCTAGTTCTTCATTAAAGAACGAAATTGAGGATTCGAAGGATGCTACAGTGTTTTTAATGTCCATTAGTTGGGGATAGAACTGGCTATCGAATGCATTGCTCAATTCCTCACGAATAATATCGCGAATGTTGCTAGCAGATAGACATGAGCAGGTAGCAGAGCTACGTGCTTTGGTGCGCTGCGTCACGAAGTCAGTTTGCACTGGAGACAACGTCGACCTCACAGGTGTGTCCGAGTTTTGGCCACCCTTTCTCTCCTTCGAACGGCATAGTACACAAATCCAAGCTTTTTTTAATTCTTCAGACATAGTATCATAGTCTTTAGCAGTAAGATTCAAACAAGCCATGTGATACTTGCCTTTGCAGCGGGAGCAATGCAGCAAAACCATCCCAGCTATTACATTAGGACAGCACGCACATTCCAACTTGTTATACTTCTCCATTCTCGGACGTAGTTACCTAGTCTTCCAATATAATGGCAGGTAGCGGGTATGTTTGTGGACGTACAGCAACCAAGAATCCACAACACAGTACAAAGTTGTCGACGAAAAGGTCGTAAGCGCCGTGCAGTTGGCGTCGCTTACGCGTTACTGTCAACAACGCAAATCTCCGCTTCAAAATATCAATGGAAATTGATATTATGGCTATAAAAACCCTGTAAATGTTTTCAGCACAAGCGTTAATACTGACACTGAATGTATAATTTATCTACACGTATTTGGCACACTTTTATAGATTAATATCACCACAGAATCTAATACAATTTTAATTTACAAACTGAGCGAAATGAAACGATGTTGTTGTCTTTGCGACTGTGACGCGACTCATACTTGTGAACAGGTGCTGCTAGTGGGGGCTGGTCATCTCAAGCTACACAATTATACTATTACGTAGTACTTATTTTTAGCTTTAAAATGTTTTTTTTTATATCGACTTTTGTGCACTGGAACTGTGTCCATGGGCTTATATATATTTTTTATGATTTATATTGTATTACTAAAAGCTGTAATTTTTTTTTAAAAGAGTAATTACTGATTTTCTTGCCAGGTTCTTCTCAGTAAAAGCAACCTTCAGAACCTGGCGGTAGCATGTATAATTCTGTATAATTATGTCATTCTGACGATTTGAAAGTACTTTGTAAAAAGTCAAATCGAATAAAGATACTTTTGACTTTGATGAAAGGAATAATGTTTGATTTCCAGTGAGTCAGGCCATGTTTGCCTGAAGTTCCACCGGCGGTCAGCGGCAGTTCTCGAGCTGCAGCAAGGGTCCACTCTCTGGGAGGCTCCTCAGGACGCCTGCGCCTCGGAGGGGGACGGACCCTATATTGCACTTATATGTACGTATATACACTTTGTTATGATGAACGAACAATATTTTCTAGCAGTCAATATAATTACTATAATTATAATTACTAGTCCGCAATGATATATATCATGAAGCCACATTTGATTTGAAGAGACGTGATGACCTTGCGGTTTGAGCAGTCCTCTCCTACGCAAGCGTCACAAGATCGAATCCCAGTGGGGCCTGCACTTCACACTACGGTGATGGAAAACATCGTGAGGAAACCTGCATATGTCTGAGAAATAATTCAAAGACGTATGTATAGTGAGACGGCGATGGACTTATCTATCACATTGGCACTTAATCATATTCGGTGAAAAGTGGGTGTTGTTATTACAACAACCCTACCCCTACGGGGAATACAGGCGTGGGCGTATGTATGTATGTATTTGATCATGTGATTATCTTCAGCTTCAAAGTGTTGTACATGAGTCAACGAATGTTCATCTTCGATAGATGGCGCCAGTGTCACAATGAATTTCAAACATTGCCGTGTAAGGACTCTAGCGGGCTTAACCTGTAAAAATGATAGATTTTTATGTATGTATGTTTGTAATGAATAGGCTTAAAAGGTACTGCACCGATTTGAAAAATTCTTTCACCATTTGAATGCTACATTATCACTGATTAATATAGGCTATATTTTATCCCCGTGCTCCCACGGGAACGGGAACTATGCGGGTGGAACCGCGTGACGTCCGCTGGTATGTAAATATAGCGGCGGAGTAATGAAAAATATGTGTATTTCAGCGACTTCTCTCAGTCCGATGCGGTGTCCGATCCTCGGACGGTACTCCGTGATCAGCTCGCTGGCTGACCGACGCCGAAGGAGACAACAACTAACCATTGGTGAGCATATCTATATAGATAAATAAAATTGAAGTGTCTGTTTGTAAGTCAAAAATAACAGCTTTTCAATAAATGCATATGAAAGTATATACGGTACGTAGGCTGCCAGTAATAGTCTCGTCAGAGATTAGTTAGACAGACAGACAGACAGAGGAAGAAGCCTTTGATATGTATTTAGTGAAAATTGTTAATCTTATATCTTTAAACTAGCAATTCTTGTATCTATATAATCGGAATCTCGGAAACGGCTCCAACGATTTTCATGAAATTTTGCATGTAGGGGGTTTCAGGGGCAAAACATAGATCTAGCTAGGTTTCATTTATGGTAAACATCGGTTTGACCATGTTTTCAGGCACTGAAAAACTCATACAATATCATTACAATACGACATTAAATTTTGCCGACATCTGTCAAGTTATGGTATAACCAGATATTATGTTATTATAAATAGACGTTTCGATGTCCAAATAGTTTGATTATAAAACTGGTAAAATTTGTTTAAATGAACGTAAAATTATAGTACACTAACTGTGCCCGCGGTTTCACCCGCGTTTTTTACTAAAAGTAGCCTAAACTTTCATCCCCTATTTTATCCCCTTGGGGGTAGAATTAATCAAAATCCTTTCTTAGCGGATGCCTACGTCATAACATCTACATGCATACCAAATGTCAGCCCGATCCGTCCAGTAGTTTGGATTGTGCGTTGATAGATCACTATGTCAGTCAGTCAGACACCTTGAGTTATATATATTTACATTATTTTGCATGATTCCAGGTGATTCGATGGACGATGATTTGGAGCGCCAGGAAGAATGTGTCTCCGCGGACTACCACAGCGCAAGTATCGGCTGCGGGGCTGGCCAGGACACCATCGAACTCAAATCTGCTTGCGCCAGCACTGGTAACTATATTACAGGTGTCGAAGAAAAAGGAACAGTTGTCTTCTAGAAGTTGTAGGGTTTTATGAATATATCACTATGTTGAAGTCGTAGAATATCTAGCTCCAACGATAACGTAGTTATAGGCTATGGTTGCTAAGGGCCGAAGAGCTCGCGGCCTTAAGCGATTGAATGAACGCGCGCCCGCGTTTACCTACATTACGTACGGGGTCATTAAGCTTGTTAATTTAAGGGGAAGGTTAATGGTTTTGTGGGATTATTTGAGTCACTATTAATGGGAGAAAAATAAATAAAAATGTAGTTAGATTTCACGTGAATAACTCTACGTTACCGCTGATTTTTATGCGAAAACAAGGAAGAAGATATTTTTGTCATAATAATTTTATTTGCTTCCTAAAATTATACCCTATCACATATTTTAGCAGCTGTCCTATTTTCTCCGACACCTGTATATCAAAACGACACGAGTCAATACGTATTTATTCAGTCATCCCATTTTCTTCACTTACTGATTATTCCACGAGTACTACAAATATCCAGAAAATGCATGATATCACACCATGTGCTTTACGGTGAAGGAAAATACTGTGAGGAAACCTGCATATGTTTGAGAAGTAAAAGACGTATGCCTGAGACGGCGATGGTCTAACCATCTGTAACGATTGCCAAAGATGATAAATTATCATATAATGACCAACGGCTTAACGTGCTTTCGGAGGCACGGAGGGAACTCGGGCGGTCACCCATCCAACTACTGGATAGGTAGGAATGATATGTAATAGCGACTATGCTACGAGCTCCTCTATCATCAATATTATTATTAATATGTCTGTATGTTCGTCACAGTGTACACGTGCTACGGCAGCTGGCAGGAAGGGTCCCGGGGGTACCTGATAGCGGCGCCTGTCGCCCGACCCTCGGCTCATCCTAAGACTTTCTGCTTCATATATACAGCACACACTGCCAACGGTGGGTACTGCATCAGCTTAAATATTTTTGAACCGACTTCTAAACGAGGAAGTTATCAATTCGACTGCATGTTTGTTACCTCAGAACTTGACTGTGTGAAAGCATTTTGTGATGCTTCCCGAATCGTCCCATTTTAATTTGGTTCAGTTGTGATTGTGGGATCCATGAGAAATTGAGGGGAACCCCTGAAAATCTTACTGGCGACTAGAGCGTTTGTTAATTATTATCATTAAGTTTTTGAAGCACTACTATTTAATGAGGGTGTGAACGTGAAGTCGATCTGATGATGGAGACGAAAGATAGTCGAAGGAACTCTTCAACGATTTACAGCAAGTACCTAGTGTTTGGGTTTTATTTATTATGACATTCAAACAGACGCGCACATCTATGAGAAAATAAGCGGAATAGGCGTGTCGTAAGGGGTGTCGCGTATACGTAATTCAAGTGTGTTACCGACATATTTCTTAAAGCAATATAGCTTTTATTAGTGATCAGTGTCATCCCCACCAAAGACAAGATCTTCCATTGAGGCGGGTGTCATGTCGGGGGAACACCGGCTCCAACTGTTCTAGTTGGACACTTGTATATATACTGTGTGGAGAGCGAGTGATCAGTGTCATCCCCACCAAAGACAAGATCTTCCATTGAGGCGGGTGTTATGTCTGGGGAACACCGGCTCCAACTGTTCTAGTTGGACACTTGTATATATATTGCAAGATGAAAACTCTCATAGCGCGATTTAGGTTCTCGTGTATTTGTACTCAGACTTCGCATCTGTTAGCGAGTAGCGCCATCTATGTAGCGAGTTGAGAAATCCTGCTGCATAACTATCAAGTTAGTTACTTAATGCGGTGAAAGTCGCAGTATGGTTTCCACACTGCTAAGTAAGCTGGTATGTATACTGTGGTATGGTTGTTTGCAGAGACCCGTGGGGCGGGTGCGGGCCTGGTGTCCCTGAGCACGTCCCGGGTCTGTGACCGCTCCATCCTCCCGGGGAGGGCCGGGGACAAGGCTTATAATCTCACTATTAATGGTAAGCATTAAAAAAAAACACGAATGTTGGATCACTATCACTAAAAATAACCGTAGTGGCCGTGCGGTTTGGACAGTCGTCTCTTATGCAAGCGGCGCAAGTTCGAATCCCAGCGCGCCCTGTACCAATGAGTTTTTCGAAAAACTTATGTGCATTGATTTCTCATCACGTGCTTTACGGTGAAGGAAAACATCGTGGGGTAACCTGCATATGCCTGAGAAGTAATTCAAAGACTTATGTCGTTAGACTCACCGACGGTGGCACTTAATCAACTTCGGTGGAAGTGTTGCTTACTGGTCCTTCATAATATACAGGTTGTCGGGGAAAATAGGACAGCTGTTAAAATATATGATAGGGTATAATTTTAGGAAGCGAATGACATTATTATGACAAAAATATCTTTTTCCGTTTTCAAGTAATTGACGTTCAAAGTTGACCATATCAAGACCTTATTATCGCATAAAAATCAGCGGTAACGTAGAGTTATTCACGTGAAATCTAAATACGTTTTTAATTTTTTTTCTCCCACTAATAATTCTTTAAATAATCCCATAAAACAATGTTTCGAAACCATTAACCTTCTCCTTAATGGACCAAGTTCAATGACCGCGTACGTAATATATGTAAACGCGGCCGCGCGTTCATTCAATCGCTTAAGGCCGCGAGCTCTTCGGCCCTTAGCAACCATAGCCTATAACTACGTTATCGTTGGAGCTAGATATTTTACGACTTCAACATAGTGATATATTCATAAAACACTACAACTTCTAGAAGACAACTGTTCCTTTTTCTCCGAAACCCTGTATATTCAAATTAATAAATAAATATATTTGTATATATTCCAGGTACATGCGAACAGAGCAGTCAATACAACAGTGAGGGAAGCAGAGTGCTGGCATCTGTCATAAGCATGATACTGGCCATACTGCTATGTGTCAGATGATACAACGGACAATAAAATAATATTTTATCGTTTGGGGAGTAATTTGATGGAAAAACAACCGAAATAACAATATTTATTTAGCGTAGAATTAATTTTATAGGTGGCTGAGGGTCCCTAAAGTTTATTTTTAAAATAAAAGCAGCCTCCTTGTAACATTAGCTATCTGCCAATGAAAGTCCCGTTAAAATTGGTCCAGCCGTTTCGGAGACATCTCAGAGAAAAAAAATACTTTCATATACATTTTCAGAGACACTTGAATTTTATTTATTGTTTTATTATAGATTTAACAAAAGCGGAGAACTAAATAATATTTATTATTTACATATTACATGGTATGATTTTTCACATAACATGTTTACGTGATAGCCGTGTGGTTTGAGCAGTTACCTGCTATGCAAGCGACGCAAGTTGCGGGGACTGTACCAATGAGTTTTTCTCGAAACTTATATGCAATGATTTCTCACCACGTGCTTTACCTGAAACCTGCATATGTCTGAGAAGTTCAAAGACGTATGTATAGTGTTTGAGACGGCGATGGACTCACCATCTATCACGTTGGCACTTAAGCATACTCGGTGAAAAGTGTGTGTTGTGATTACAACACCTCTGCCTACCCTTTCGGGGAATACAGGCGTGAGCAAATGTATGTAGAATGAGTTTTGTAATTAATTCTAAATTTGTATTTTTGTTGTTTTTCCTTCTAACATTCCCCAAACTGTGAAAAAAATTCTAGTACGGTTTTATTGATAAAAATATGAATATAGTGGTCGCTTTTATATTGTGATAATGGCAAGAACACTGTTATTAAACCCAGTGACTTTATACAAATGGCAACTATCCTTCGTGATTCGCTCGCAGCTTATGTTATGGCAACATTATTTATTTTTAAGCGTAATTTAAATATTGTGTTTGAATTGTCATCTTGTGTAATTTTTCGGGCCTTGTATGGAGCGAGTGATGAAACATACGCAGTGAGCGCTCATAATTCGTGACGGCACCTAGATTTCAGTAATTATGTAAGACTGCTTCAAATGACGTTTGAAAAGACAACCTAATTAATGTAAAGACTGCATTGTCATGTGTTTTGACGGCCCTTCTATAACAACTAGGAAAATATATGGATCGCGTCCTGTTTTTATATACGTATACAGGATCTACACTTTTAAGGGGAACATTTTTGTCAAGGAATGGATAGTTACTTTCAAAACCATCCCTTGTTATTATACAATTTAATTCTAATAACTACGTAGAGCCGTGGTGGCCTTGGGGTTTGAGCAGTCGCCTGCTACGCAAGCGACGCTTTTCTAAATGCTTATGTGCTTTACGGTGAAGGAAAACATCGTGAGGAAATATGTCTGAGAAGTAATTCAAAGACGTATGTCTAATGCCTGAGACGGCGATGGACACTAAATCATATTCAGTGAAATGTGGGTGTTGTTGTTACAACACCTCTGCATCTTTCTGGGGATCCGGGGATTCCGGGGATCCTTCTGGGATGGCGTGAGCATTTATTTTATTTACCAACCGATGCCCTGTGTCGAATATGTTCCCCAAATAAGTCTAAAGGCCTGTATAACACGACAATTTTATAATTCCGTCTTACACGTCGAAACATTGACAAAGAGGGCGGTCTCTAAGTACCATGCTTAATTTAATTATGTTTAAAGAAGTATTTAGCACATATATGGATCTAAATTAGATGAAGCGTTACCATCATCATCTCCCTGGCCTTATCCCATACATTGTTGGGGTCGGCACTTGATTCAACCCGATGTGGCTCCATGTTAGTCGCAACCAACTTATTAACTAACCGCTAAGTACATATACTCGCGACATCTATCGAGATCCGTATATGTGATTAGTACCAAGGTTATATACATTATATACATTTGAATATAAACCTTATGTTCACGCAGATAATATTTAATTTAACTATAATTATTTATCTATTACTAGGTTAGGTGAAAACTGAACAATGTCATAAGAAACGAAGAAATAGTGATTGACTATGTAAATAAGAAAGGATTCTATGATTGGAATATATTTTCGTGGACAAACACACGGCAGAATTAGTAGAATAAACATATATAAAAATCCGTTAGTGTAAAACGTTCCTCAAAAAAAGCCGTACGTGTGTGTCGCCCTTTGTACACAATAGGTAAACAAGCGCAGCTTCAGCTCTTGCTCGCTTACTCGCTTTCAGTGACCCGAGCCAGCTGGTAGGGTACGCAATTCCCGTGGTAACAAACTAATTGATTTCTATAATGTATATATAGATCTCCGCAAATATAGATTATTATGTGCTCTATACAAAATTTCCGCCAACAAGAAACACACAAGTTCACAATTTTACTGTTTCAAATGCGGTAGATTATAAACAATCAAATTAATACGTTATATTATAAGCATTGGTTATGCTGTGGTGGCGTCGGGGTTAGACCAGTCGCCTGCTACGCAAGCGACGCAAGTTCGAATCCCAGCGGGGCCTGAACCAATGATTCGGTGAAAAGTGGGTGTTGTGATAACAATACCTCTGCCTACCCCTTCGGGGAATACAGGCGTGAGCATATGTATATTATAAGCAGTGTGGTCCGGCAAATTATCGAAAGTTTACAATCAAGCTACTAAGAATAACGCTTCGCTTATAGAAACGATGTTGCATTTATGGGAATGACGGAAGTCACGTGATTTCCATACATTTTGTATCGCTCCTATTAGCGCAAGCGCGAGAGAATGTTACCTTATCTAAACCTACAGATTTTCAATCATACGTTGACTTGTAATTCCCGTTCCCGTGGGAGTACGGGGATAAAATATAGCCTATGTTACTCGCTGATGATGTAGCTATCCATTGCTGAAAGAATTTTTCAAATCGGTCGATAGATCAAATGGTTTCTCTTATTGTTGCTCCACTAATTCTGCTGTAGTGTATATTTTTTTGTGGGGCTTGTTTCAAAATGGTTTTTGTAAAGCGAATCTATGTACTATATTATATAGCATATATTATTTAGAAAAAAGACGCTTTCAAGCATACATTTTATATTGTATGCTATTAATTATACAGATAAATAATAAGGACTAAATTAATTAGATAGAACATAATGTAGATAAATATGGCTTATTGTTTCAGCATTTTGTAACTTTTCGATAAAATAACGTCCATAGTTTTATTAGCTACTTAAGTATATATTTTTTTGCGTCAAAACAATTAATATTGAACCTTAAAAGTGGTCTATAAAGTCGGTTATTGATATGAAAACTTACAATTTGGTTTGACAGATTATAAACTATAGAATAATACGTTATATTGTAAACTAGCGGACGTCACGCAGTTTCACCCGCGTAGTTCCCGTTCCCGTGGGAATACGAGGATAATAGCCTGTATTAATCAGTGATAATGTAGCATTCAAGTGGAGAAAGAATTATTACAATCGGTCCAGTACTTTTTGAGCCAATTCGCAACAAACATACATGCAAATCTTTCCTCTTTATAATATTAGTATTAACAAAACGAGGACCTCAGTTCACAATTTACCGACAGTTTACAATATCGCGCGATAGTTTATAAACTAACGATGATACCATTTTGAAAACGAAATATATTTGTTATAGTGTGCGTCAAAAAATAATTTGGAATGATATAGTCACACTGCTAAGGTCCCCTTACGTGCCGGTTACTATACTTTAAGGTCCAACCTCATGCAGCCGCTCGACGCTCGTTTCCAGCGACAAATGATGTCACGTGACCCCATTTTAAATTTCCCGCGACTCATAATACTACTACGTCATAGCCGCTCGTCGCTCGTTTGGTGATGGTGGCATTTTTCGTGATTCAAAGATTCAAAAGTTCAAGTAGAGAGAAATGAGTGTACCCGATCCAGAAAAGCTAACGGTTGATGGAATGTCTTCACCATATGTGGTAGTTGGTGACGAGGCATTCCAATTAACAGACTACTTACACTCTCGATATTTCCCAGCGATAAAGCTCAACATATCACGTGACCAGATTTGTCGCTGAAAACGAGGCCTTACTTTTAGACTTTTTAAGTTCCATACCACAAAATAATTTCGTTAAATAACTGCATGTGTGTAACATTAATAATATAAACAGGTTTTTTTTAATTCTACGTAGTTTTTTTTAAGGGTAACACTAACAATTTATCAAAGAATCCATTTGCTAAGAGGCTGTAAGTTATTTTTTTTTGCTTTCCATCATCGCTACTTTCTCACGACCAAAAGTAGACTAGAAAAATTGCTCATACATAATTATAGTTTGGATTTATTTTGTGATATTATAAACGTTATTTTTAAGATTAAAAAACATTAATGTAAATAAAAATAGCTTGAAAAGTTCCTCATTTCATTTGGTTTAAGATTGCGTTTCATGATTACGGTAAATTTCTAGCCAAAATCGCAAAAATCTATTTACAGTTAATTATACTGTGAAAAGGTCTTTAAGTCGTCAATATCGTCTGCGTTTTTCTTAGTTTAAAAAGCGCCCCAAGCGGCGAGAGTAGGAAGCTTTACGCTCCCATAAATAATGGGGTAAATACGCAATCGACGTCAACGTTAAAATATTTTAATTGTGTAAATCGCAATCGGGAAACGCAAATTTATACCAAGACTATTTTAAGTTCGCCAGTGAATTGAAGTCAGTGCTTGCCTACAAAACCTGTTATTTTTGAACGAAATAAAATAAAAATATTTAGCCCAAAAACTATTGTAAATAAAAATCTAGCTGGATAACTTTATAAATATATAAAAACAAATATTTTGTAAGTGTAAACGCATTTTTAATAAAATTACAGGACGGAAGTATTAATTTGTATAATACTGATGATAATAATAGTTATTAGTCTTAAAAATCAATTGAAAATGTTTTGCAAATTTCCTTAAAAATATTATTATTATAAAAAAAATTGCACAGTTAATAAACGAATCACAGATAGATTAAGAAGTTTTTTTCAAGTGATTAATTTATTTGTATTAAAAATTAAGTGATTTTTCACTTTGTGAATAAGGTGCACTATAAAATTCGTGTAAAATCTATGATATTATATGGGATTGTAATTTAAATCGGCTTGTAAATATATTTTCATTTTTTGGGCGAAAATTTTTGTGATATTTTTTTTCGAAGATTTGCAAATTTTTTAGATGATAAGTTTTCGTTAATTCTTTTTTGAATTGCAAATTTTTCAAACAATTTGATCATGACGTCATGGGATACGATTTGTAACTATTAATGTTAAGCCTATTATTATATTTTGATTACTGAAATATATTTGAAAATCATATTTTGTTTGATTTAACCTATTTGCACGCCTGTCTTCCCCGAAAGTGTATTTACAATACCCACAATTAACCAGATATGTTTAAGTCCCATGTAGGGCTCACGCCATCCCAGAAGGGTCCCCGAAGGGGTAAGCAGAGGTGTTGAAACAACACCCACATTTCACCGAATATGATTTATTTATTTATTTATTTACTATTTATACACCATCATTACAGATATTTAAACCTAATTCGATGGAATACACACAATAATATTTATTCTAGCTTAAATCTAGTTTAATCTTAATTTACACCTAAATATAATATTGTGGCCCATGTGAAGTCGTTCAATGAGCCCGAAAACAAATCCACCCGCGATGCGACCGCATTGAGTGTACGCAGCGCCCGCGTTATAGGCGCGCATTTCAATATATTGGTGCGCGCACGAGGGACATCCAACAACGGTGGCTTCCGTCGCCTCTCCAGGAAAGCCTGCGGCACACACAGGCGTAGCTCTGCCAACACGGCTGGGTTGTGAACCTTACCTCGCATCACTTGAAGTAAATAGGTAGCCAGAGCAAGTTCCCTCCTTAATTCCAACTTACAGTATCCCACCATACCCAGAACAAATAAACTAGGATACAACAGTGGATATCCAGGATAAATGCCATACTGTTTTAAATATAGGAATCTTGTAAATTTATTCTGGATACGTTCCAACATCAATTTATACTTGACCTCATGCGGAGACCAAATCACAGCGTTGTATTCCAGGTGACTTTTAACTAAGGCCTCATACAATGCTTGCAATGATCAAGTGCCAACGTGACAGAGGGTGAGTCCATCGCCGTCTCAGGCACTATACATACGTGTTTGAATTACTTCTCAGAAATATGCTGGTTTCCTCACGATGTTTTCCTCCACCGCGAAGCACGTGGTGTGAAATAACTGCAAATAAGTTTTTAGAAAAACTCATTGGTACAGGCCCCGCTGGGATTCGAACTTGCGTCGCTTGCGTAGCAGGCGGCTGCTCTAACCCCAAGGCCACCACGGCTTTTTTAAATGTAATAGGGCCATGTGCTTTAACCGGGCACTAATCCAGACTCCAGGCTGCTGCTTCTGAGAATGGAAAAGCCAATAACACTGCTGAAAATGTCACCTAATTGGGGTAATATTTACATACATACATATGCTCACGCCTGTATCCCATGGGGGTAGGCAGAGACCACCGTTTGCCACATGCTACGATCTTTACATACTTCTTTCGCTTCATCCACATTCATGCATCTCTTCATACACTTTCTTCGGTTACGAGTGCTCCGAGTAATATTTCTAGAATGAAATGCGAATTAAGACTATTGTACTAATAAATAATGATCTACCGAATTTCGGTCACAGCGGCTAATCTCAACGGACATCAGCCATCTGTTCAGGAGATATGATAGTGCTGGCGTGTGTGCAAACACAGGTGCACTCTTTATTGGGTCACTCTCATAGTGGGATGGGAGGACATCAGACACGACCGGAGAGAGGGCAGGCGGAGGACCAACGGTGCAACGTGATCCGAGACACGGGGGTGGAAACACACACAACTTATAAACTCCGGGCATTTATCGTGAATTTCTTGACAGAAAAACCCAATATAAATTTTTGAACCCGGGACCTTGTGATTGGTAGGTAAACTTTATAACCACTAGACCACCGAGGCAGTTGGTCTTTATACTAACATTACAAAGAGGAAAGATTTGTATTTTTGTATGTTATGATCGATTTGAAAAATTGTTCCAGCAATGGATAGCTACATTATCAGCAATTAAGATACGCTATATTTATCCTCGTACTCCCACGGGAACGGGAACTACGTGGGTGAAACCACGTGACCGCCGATAGTAGCAGTAAGGTAATATTGAAATAAACTACGAAATGAATGTTGAACAAATACTTTATTGAATAAATTAAAACATTATAAATATATTAATAACTTAGGCTTCCTGAACAACCTCAGTGCCCGCTGGCGGAACCTCTGCTACTTCTGCTTTCACTTCAACTGCATTCATTTTTGCTAATTGCTGGAAGAAGAAAAAAGAAGTTATACATACATATGCTCACGCCTGTATTCCCCGAAGGGGTATGCAGAGGTGTTGTTATAACACCACCCACTTTTCACCGAATTTGATTAAGTGCCAACGTGACAGATTGTGAGTCTATCGCCGTCTCAGGCACTTTACATACGTATTTGAATTACTTCTCAGAAATATGCAGGTTTCCTCACGATGTTTTCCTTCACCGTAAAGCACGTGGTGTGAAATCACTGTACATAAGTTTTTTAGAAAATCTCATTGGTACAGGCCCCACTGGGATTCGAACTTGCGTCGCTTGCGTAGATAATATTATTTTATTAAAAATACTTGCGGCCTCATTTTGATAACTAACCTGTTGGTCTAGACAAAGTTACATTCTCTCACGCTTGCCCTAAAGGTGCAACCACATGCAGCCGCTCGACGCTCGTTTCCAGCGGTCACGTGACCGCATTTTAAATTTCCCGCGACTCAAAAAGGAACTACGTCACGCAGCCGCTCCTATCACGTATCATGTGACCACATTTGTCCCTGGAAACGAGCGCATGTGATTGCACCTTTATAGGAACTATATAAAAATCTATGGAAATTACATAAATCAATCACGTGACATATGTCATTCCCGTACATGTATCGCTTCTACTAGCGTGAGGATAATGTCACTTTCGTCTAGACCTACAGTTGATCGATAACAAATAGAAAATTTGGTATTTTATGTCTGTACCGGCTATTGTTACATAGGTGGTGAAAAGCTCGTTATTTGGCTCGCTACAATCATATTTATCTGGCAGTTATCATATTAAGTTAGACCAGGCAGGCATGGAATCCTTTAACTTACAGCCAGTCTGTCTTCCTCTTTCTTCTTCTGCAAATCCTTACTGACTTCTCGGATCAGCTCCAACTCTGCAATACTCTTTGGAGACAAGTCATCGTACACCTTCACAGGAGGAACAGTTGAGCTGTCGACCTCCTTCAAGAAGTTCTGGTAGCGTGTGATCAGCAATTCGAAACGTTCTTGAGAAATTCCTTCCATCTTGTTCTGGAATTACAAAATGGCGTCGATTGTCTGTCAAACGTATTTTGTCATGGCTTCCCATGTGACATTAAAGTTAATGCTTATTCCCAGATATCCTTGTTCTTATAACCACCATCTACCCGGCTTTTAATGAATTCTCACGACATTTAAAAAACTGAATTGTCGTGGAGGTCGCGGGAATTAATGGATGAAAGCTTATATTAGGTAGGTTCAGTGCCCTAAGTATATTTTTCACATGTTTTACATTAGAACTGCAAAGTCAAAGTCAAAAATATCTTTATTCGATTAGACGTTTTACAAAGTACTTTCAAATCGTCAGAATGACATAATTATACAGTATTATCCATGCAACCGCCATCGGATTCGGAAGGTTGCTTTTACTGAGAAGAACCTGGCAAAAAACTCAATAATTACTCTTTTCAAAAATATTATACAATTTAAAGATTACAAAATAAATAATTTAAGAAACGTAAGCTCATGGACAATGTTACAATGCACAAATGTCGATAAAAATTAACATAACTAAAAATCTAGTACATCTACTTAAAACTAAATGCGTAGCTTGAGATGACCATGCGGTCCCAATTGCCAGCGTATTTTCCTCATTTTATACGAAAAGGTTAATTCAAGGCCCGTGACTTTGCGTGGAATAGTTACTTTGATCTAACGCTAACTATCACCCGCGATTGATCTTTGCATGACGATAACCTATAACCTTCCTCGATAAATGGGCTATATATAGCACGGAAATATTTTTCGCTGATCGCGAAAAAGCCGTGGTGGCCTCGGGGTTTGAGCAGTCGCCTGCTACGCAAGCGACGCTAGTTCGAATCCCAGCGGGGTCTCTACCAATGAGTTGTTCAAAAAAACTTATGTACAGTGATTTCACACCACGTGCTTTACGGTGACGGAAAACATCGTGAGGAAACCTGCATATTTCTGAGAAGTAATTCAAAGACGTACATGTATAGAGCCTGAGACGGCGATAGACTCACCATCTGTCACGTTGGCACTTAATGAAATTCGGTGAAAAGTGGGTGTTGTGATAACAACACCTCTGCCTACCCCTTCGGGGAATACAGGCGTGAGCATGTACGTATGAAATATTTTTCAAATCCTACCCGGGCCTGTGGACAATGGAAATGCACAGGAATGACATATGTCACGTGACTGATCTATGTCATTTACATACATTTTGTATCGTTTGGATTAGCGCAAGCGCGAGAGAATGTTACTTAGTAGACCTATTTTGCATTATATATTACTATAGATGACTCAACATTATTGCAAGTTATTTTATATCTGGTAAGAATAGCATGTTAGAACATATATTTAGTATGAGAAGTAATTACATAATAACTAATAAGTAGCTAAAAACTAATTATAAGCAGAAAACTTGTCCTAAATCGGTGTCTCTCGGGATCGTGCCAAGAAGGCTGGCAGCATTGCCACGTTGAATAGCAATGCCGATTCTCTGAACGAGGTAAGCCCAGCCCGCTTGTCACGAGTTTAGTATGATACGTACTTACTTGTAAAACTCTTGGAAAGTTTTATTACTTATAATAAGCGACTAGCACGGTAACGTGATAGTAAACCAAAAATGAACAATTATATTTATTGTTTAGTGGTCGAAGTGACCGTTACGGCAGGGATCGTCAACACTTAAAAATAGTTTAAACTTACATTATTAACTGCAATAAATAGTTTGCTAAAATTTAATACCGTCCCTTCGAAAAATCGGAGCGTTTTTCGGAGAATGTCTCTGGCAAAAATTATAATAGATAGGTTAAAATTATATTCATTTCATAAAAAACTAATTACAAGTAGAAAACTTGTCCCAAATCGGTGTCTCTCGGGATCGTGCCAAGAAGGCTGGCAGCATTGCCACGTTGAATAGCAATGCTGATTCTCTGAGCGAGGTAGCCCCAGCCCGCTTGTCACGAGAGGCTTATACCAGACGACGTGCAACCTCTTTGAAAAGTTGATGAGTATCTGAACCCCAAGGCCCCAGAGTTTCAACCGCAAAATTAAAATTATAATACATTACATACTTTGTTGCAAACAAGAGATATAGACTCTATCATCATCATCTCCCTGGCCTTATCCCATTCATTATTGCGGTCAGCACTTTATTAGGAAAACCGGGGATCTGGTTTAAACCAGTTGTTAAACTAATTTAGGCCTTCGACTGACTTGTAACGATTGCCAAAGATGATACATTGTCAACCGGGACAGATGGCTTAACGTGCTCTCGGAGGCACGGGGGGAACTCGGGCGGTCACCCATCCAATTACTGGCTAGGGTTAGGTTTGCTTAACTTTGGTTTGGTTTGGTTTGCTGATCGAATGATATGCGCAATAGTAACTGTGCCACGAGCTCCTCCTACGAGATAAAGACTCTATGTGAATATATAACAAAACCCTTAATTTTTGAGGTTGTAGCGTTACTTGAAATACTGTCTTATGTTCCACATATCAATAATACGCGGACTTATGTTCCTTGACTGATATGATCTTATCCAGTAAACAACGAACCTTTTAAGCCCTTACACACATAACCACATACATAAGGAATAATTACAAGTTAAAAAAAATAAGGATTTTTATATGGGTGTTGTTACAACACCTCTGCTTACCCGTTCGGGGACTATTCTGGGATGACGTGAGAATATATATATATATATATTTTTTGAAACTTATATTTTATATACGTTTTACCTACCGATGCCCTATTATGGCTAAAAAAGTCTTCAGCCTATATTTTCAAAGGGCTAAGTCGCGAGGAGATGTTAGTATTCAAAAAATGTTCACAAACCCTGGAGTCAAGGGGGCAAATAAATTAATAAAATAAAAGTTTATAAATAATTAGCAATGCAATAAGCTATTGTTCTGTAATTTATTATGCTTTAATTCTAAATAATGTGCATTTTAATTTATAGAACAATCAACTATTTAAAAATCAAGGGTATCTTGAGTTCAAATCCTATACTACATAACATTATAAAGCTGCAAAATTTGTTTGTTTGGACGCGCTAATCTTAGGAACTACTGGAACGATTTCAAAAAAATATTTCAGTGTTAGATACTCCCTTTATCGAGGAAGATTATAGGCTATATTATATTTTAGAAAAACATAGGGAACCGTAAGAAAATTGCGATTTTTAACCCAAGGTGTAAAATCAACAACCTATTTATGCGTGCGCTGCAAAAACTATTGACAATAGAACAAAATGATGTACTACGGGTTTGTAGGTCTTATTAAGATCTACAAAAAAGTCGAGAGCACATATCTAACTATCATAGTTTAGTCCCAATAACTTAGCCTTGAGGTTTGAGCAGTCGCCTGCTACGCAAGTTCGAATCCCAACGGGGCCTGTACCAATGAGTTTTTCTAAAAAACTTATGTACAGTGATTCCACACCACGTGCTTTACGGTGAAGGAAAACATCGTGAGGAAACCTGCATAATTCCGAGAAGTAATTCAATGACGTATGGACTCGCTATCTGTCACGTTGGGTAATAAGAAAGCGTATAATGAGTCCGCATGCTCATCAACTTTTCAGAGGTTGCACGTCGTCTGGTAGAAGCTTCTCGTGACAAGCGGGCTGGTGTTACCTCGCTCAGAGAATCAGCATTGCTATTCAACGTGGCAATGCTGCCAGCCTTCTTGGCACGATCCCGAGAGACACCGATTTGGGACAAGTTTACTACTTGTAATTAAGTACTGTTCCTTGTGCATAGAATTAAGTTTTAATTCAATAAAAAGATAAAATAAAAACAGAATATCAAATATTATATATTCTTCCTGGCCTTATTTTCGCGTAAATATCAGCTGCTATATACAGTATAAATATATATGAAGAAATAAATATGTTCAGCCATCCCAGAAGGTTCCCGAAGGGGTAAACCGTGTTGTAACACCCACTTTTCACCAAATATGATTAAGTGCCAACGTGACAGAGGGTGAGTCCATCGCCGTCTCAGACACTATATCCAGGTTTCCTCACGATGTTTTCCTTCACCGTAATGCACATAAGAAAATATAATTGTTACAGGACCTGCTGGGATTCAAACTTGCGTCGCTTGCGCGGCTTATGATAATATTTATGAATCTTATTTAGTAAGTACGTTATTTTTTACCTATTTTCCCCTACCCCTACGAAGTAGGTACTATTCCCCTTGACGTAATACCGTCATGGTGATATATTCAAATAAATAAATCCACCCGATATTTATTCAGATAGGTTAAGTTATAATAAGTCTCAAAAAAATATCTTTATTCGATTACACTTTTAACAAAGTACTTTCAAATCGTCAGAATGACATAATTATACAGTATTATACATGATACCGCCAGGTTCGGAAGGTTGCTTTTACTGACAAGAACCTGGAAGTATCTGTTAAAAAAAATTAAGTTAATTTTTTTCGAACTATGGGCATTTAAAATAAAACAAAATTTTCCTCACTCGAGAATAGCGTCGTAAATTCCATTATTACAAATATTTATTTATTATTTGTTCATCATCATCATCTCCCTGGCCTTATCCCATACATTGTTGGGGTCGGCACTTGATTCAACCCGATGTGATTTTAGGCCTCCGACTGACCTGTAACGATTGCCAAAGATGATAAATTGGCAATCGGGACCGACGGCTTAACGTACTCTCCGAGGCACGGAGGGAACTCGGGCGTTCACCCATCCAATTACTGGCTAGGCTTAGGGTTGCTTAACTTCGCTGATCGAATGATATGCGCAATAGCAACTGTGCCACGAGCTCCTCCATTTATTATTTGTTATCATTTGTAATCCATATTTATTATTTTTACTAAAATTATCCAATTCAAAATGTATCAGTAAAAATCTTATAAGCATCGAATAATTCAATGCCAGAGGGGAAAATGTTTTGTGCGTGAAACGAAACACGTCGCCACCCCTAGAGGGTAATGACTCACCCCGAACATCCCCGAGTTATGCCGAAGTAACCCGAAGTGCGGCGAGCGGGTCGCTTCTACCCCGCATGAAAAACAATTCACTTTTAATATTATGTAACAATCACACCATTTTATATAAAAAAATAAATATAAAACAACAAAATTGTGACAAGATGTGTGTATTTATAAACAGTGCTAATAATGTGAGATACTTTATTCGTGTGCAGTGAAAACGTCGCAATGTTTCTAAGAGTTATATTGATTTTCCAATGACGTGTAGGACGTTGTAGGGGATTAAGCAGTGTTATTAAACGTGTTGTTGTACCTATCAATAATTCTGTAAGTGCATTCTTGTATAATAAACAATAATATTGATGTCGCAAAATATAAATAGCAATTGGATATCAGTGCCTCGATATTTTAAAAAAAACTTCGATGGGCTCATTTAGAAAAACATTAATTCTTTTTTAAAAAAAATTGTGTTCCATGTCAAATTTATATATAGACACAGATTCTTTTTTTTTAATAATTAGAAGTCGAAGACGCCATTTTTGACACTTAAATTCGTAGATTTTTTAAACAATAAATTGGATTCATAATAATGCTTTTGCGCTAAATTATTCTGCACCTGCGTCATGTAAATACATCAGTCAAAAGAATATATTTTATTGATCGCAGCGCATCGAATGCTATCATCCCTTCTTAGATATTTGTAAACTTTAGGCCTACAATCTATGAAAAATTAATACTTTTTCATACATTAAATTTCTCGCTAAATATTAATGTTAGTGTTAATAGTTATGAGAATTTTAATTATTAAGTCAGCTTCTTGCTTTATCAATTTACATGTGGTAAATTTTTACGAATAAAAAAACGCAAATACTTTGATCTTTAGTGCGAAGGTCGTAGAATGCAGATATCGTGACTCCTGGATGTTGATCGAAGGACGTAGTGTAGGATCAGCAAGCTGAAGTGTCAGTGGGCTGGTCACGTGTGTCGAAGGACCGATGGTCGATGGAGCAGACGTGTCCTAGAGTGCAGACGGCGGAGTGGCTAACGTAGTGTAGGATCAGCAAGCTGAAGTGTCAGTGGGCTGGTCACGTGTGTCGAAGGACCGATGGTCGATGGAGCAGACGTGTCCTAGAGTGCAGACCGCGGAGTGGCTAACGTAGTGTAGGATCAGCAAGCTGAAGTATCAGTGGGCTGGTCACGTGTGTCGAAGGACCGATGGTCGATGGAGCAGACGAGTCCTAGAGTGCAGACCGCGGAGTGGCTAACGTAGTGTAGGATCAGCAAGCTGAAGTGTCAGTGGGCTGGTCACGTGTGTCGAAGGACCGATGGTCGATGGAGCAGACGAGTCCTAGAGTGCAGACCGCGGAGTGGCTAACGTAGTGTAGGATCAGCAAGCTGAAGTATCAGTGGGCTGGTCACGTGTGTCGAAGGACCGATGGTCGATGGAGCAGACGTGTCCTAGAGTGCAGACCGCGGAGTGGCTAACGTAGTGTAGGATCAGCAAGCTGAAGTATCAGTGGGCTGGTCACGTGTGTCGAAGGACCGATGGTCGATGGAGCAGACGAGTCCTAGAGTGCAGACCGCGGAGTGGCTAACGTAGTGTAGGATCAGCAAGCTGAAGTGTCAGTGGGCTGGTCACGTGTGTCGAAGGACCGATGGTCCATGGAGCAGACGAGTCCTAGAGTGCAGACCGCGGAGTGGCTAACGTAGTGTAGGATCAGCAAGCTGAAGTGTCAGTGGGCTGGTCACGTGTGTCGAAGGACCGATGGTCGATAGTCGATTGAATATTTGAAACTATAGCCAAAGTCACCGTAAAATCTACGTGTTTGAATATAAATTGAGGATTGTTTCACGCCTATTTGCAATCCATTCCATTGACCTTTTGATAAATATTCAATTTCCACATCGCTCTACCTAATAGGGTCGGTGATTTAGCAACTTACTAACGCTGTTGTTAGTAAACGATTTGAGGATTTTCCACACATTCCCTTGGGGTTCCTGAAGGGGTAGATAGACAGAAGCATTCAAAAATATGCTCACGCCTTCCCAGAAGAGTCCCCGAAGGGGTAAGCAGAGGTGTTGTAACAACACCCACATTTCACCGAATATGATTAAGTGCCAACGTGACAGAGGGTGAGTCCATCGCCGCCTCAGGCACTATACATACGTCTTTGAATTACTTGTCAGACATATGCAGGTTTCCTCACGATATTTTCCTTCACCGTAAAGCACGTGGTGTGAAATCACTGCATATAAGTTTTTAGAAAAACTCATTGGTACAGAAGCATTCAATTGAAGATATTCGGGAGAAAGTGTCAGGCACCATCATAATTTTAGTACCGTAAAAAGTGACGTCAAAAGAAGTTCGAAATACGAGCTGCTTAAACGATCGTAATTGGCGCACTGGTATCTTAGCTTGTACCACTTTCTTGCATAGAAAAGATAGGTAGTACAAAGGTCAGCCTGGTATCATAAAGAGGGGTCTGTCAGGTCAGGCTAGTCGCCGGGGGGGTCACGGGGAAGCATGTGAAAACATCTCACGTGCACCCTCTCAATTAGCGATTAGGAGGAACACCGTGGAGTTTAGTCGGCGCTGGTCCGACATAACCCTCCCACAGCCCCCGCAGCGGTTGGTGTATCCATAACGATAAAAATGTAAAAAAAACAAAGGTGTCAAATGTCAGCTAAGCTAAGCTACTGCAGCCTATAAATATGGCCAGCACCAGTGCCCTATTAAACGTCGTCGCTTGACCTTGCGTTTTGAGCTTATTTGTAATGAGACGTAAAACTTCCTACACTCGCCGCTTGGGGCGCTCCCATACAAACTGAGGAAAATACGCAGGCGATATCGACAACGTTAAAACATGATAAAACCGATAACTTGAGGATGAGAGTGACACTCGCGCATTACTAATGGCGACCTTAGTTTGTGTACCATCATCATCATCATCATATCAGCCATAGGACGTCCACTGCTGAACATAGGCCTCTTCCAATGATTTCCACCTCACCCGGTTGAAAGCGGCCTGCATCCAGCGGGTCCCCGCGGCCTTGACCAGATCGTCCGTCCATCTCGCGGGGGGGCGCCCTACGCTGCGCTTGCCGGTACGTGGTCTCCACTCGAGGACTCTACTGCCCCAGCGGCCATCAGTCCTTCGAGCAATGTGGCCCGCCCATTGCTCCTTAAGCCTGCTAACCCGATTGGCTATGTCGGTTACCTTAGTACGTCAATGGATCTCCTCATTTCTGATTCGATCTCGTAGCGAGACACCAAGCATAGCTCTTTCCATGGCACGTTGAGTGACTTTGAGCCTATTCAAGAGGCCTACAGTTAGAAACCACGTCTCGGCATCGTAGGTCCTCACTGGTAACACGCACTGTTCGAGGACACTGAGGTACCATAGGTTTCGCCTTTACCTCGTGAACACAACACAACTCTAAGGTAGCATTATGTGTGTGGTCTTCTGTAAGGTGGAAGTAAGGTCCCCATTCGGGCAGCTCCGAATGTCGAATCGCGTAATGATCGCTTATTTACAACTACAAAAGCGGTGAAAAATTTGCACATCGCCTGTTACGCAAGCGACGCAAGCTCGAATCCCAGTGGCCTGCTACAATGAGTTCTTCTAAAAAAACATGCTTTACGGTGAAGGAAAACATTGTGAGGAAACCTTAATATGTCTGAGAAGTAATTCAAAGACGTATGTATACCTGTATGTACGCCTGAGGCGGCGATGGACTCACCCTCTGTCAGGTTGGCACTTAATCATATTCGGTGAAATGTGGGTGTTGTTACAACACCTCTGCTTACCCCTTCGGGGACCCTTCTGGATGGCGCGAGCGATATTTTCAATTTCAATGAAGAACTTTTGACATAACTGTTCAAGGCCGATGGACCGCAAAGCAAACCGCAATGCGCTCAAATTGTATCTCACGTTTTATCTTCGGCGAAAAGTGTCATAGTACCTACATTTCTGCCTACCCTTGGGGATTCTTGGAGACCGTGAACTTAATTCAAGACTTATTGATTATGAACCGTCCCACGCTCAAAAACCTACGTAAAATAGAGCTTTGAGGAAATTAATGGATGATTGGACGTGTAGATTAAGTTTAAGCTTTATTTCATGGAACCCTTATTTGTTTTCCAAATATAAGTACCCTATGTTACTCCTTGTAACATTAGCTATCTACCAGTGGAAGTCCCGCTAAAATCGGTCCAGCCGTTTCGGAGATTAGCCGGGACAAACAGACAGATAGATAAAAAAATGGTCTTTCTATGTCAGTACCGTGCATACTTTCATATACATTTAGTCAAAAGGACATTACAAACAGACACTTAAATTTTATGTATATGTATAGATTAAAAAAATACTTACCTACGTTTGTTAAACCACCTAATGATATAATCTGGTTGAATTATAACCACTATAAATGTCGTAATTATGTTATTTTATAAGTGTTGTTAAGCATGCAACCCAACTTTTAAGTAACTTTAAGGCTTAATAGGATCTCTCGGTCGATATTTGGAGCTGCCCGATTGGGGACTGTTCCTCCTAGACTGCACCTTACAGAAGATACCACACAAAAATAAGAACCGTGGTGGCCTTGAGGTTTGAGCAGTCGCCTGCTACGCAAGCGACGTAAGTTCGAATCCCAACGGGGTCTGTACCAATGAGTTTTTCTAAAAAACTTATGTACAGTGATTTCACACCACGTGCTTTACCGTGAAGGAAATCATCGTGAGGAAACCTGCATATGTCTGACAAGTAATTCAATGACGTATGTATAGTGTCTAAGACGGCGATGGACTCACCATCTGTCACTTTGTTTCATACTTAATCATCGTGTGAAAAGTGGGTGTTGTGATTACAACACCTCTGCCTACCCCTTCGGGGAATACAGGCGTGAGCATATGTATGAACCACACAAAACCTTAGAGTAGTGTTGTGTTCCTTACCCAATAGTCAGGGTCTAAGATTTTGGTTATGGTATCTTGTCGTAAGAGGCGACTAGACGAGGGCCAGAGAGCCTGTTGGGACCCTTGACTACCGAGCCGCGGGCCCGGGAAGGTGGCAGCGTCTCCAGGGGCGACGATACAGCTGCCCTAGGGACGTGCTCCGGCAAAGTGCGGAGGGTCACCGGTGCGATCTATCAGAGTACCCGAAGTCTCCCCTAAGCACTGAAGATGGCCTCCGGGGGGGTTTTAGTGCGGTAAAAATCCCACATACCCCGACCTGCCTCTCCCAGGGTGGGCAAAAAAAAATTGGGTTCCTGCTGTAAAGTCACCAGTGCTCCGTGGAGGGGGGGGGGGGTACGAGTGGAGTCGTTGGTCTAGCAATAGTTAAAGTTGTCATGTTGGTAGAGATGAAACTTTTTTGTTTGACATTCGTGTTTTTTAAAAACGAAAGGTAATCGCTTACCATCACACGGAGTGGTTGTCTGCCTTCGCATTATTATAAAACTTAATTAAGGAAATTCGAGAAAAAACATGTTTTGACGCCTGAGTTTGAAGCAGCTCGAAGGACCAATGTTGTCATTTTGATTATTTTATATTTTTATCATATTTGAACGTAGCTTGGCGAAATGCGGTTGCGGTTGAATTTCAAGGTTCCTGAATTAACAAAATATGTGGGACGCTAATATGGCTTATTCCCGGATATCCACAGCCCATAGATTTTGAAAAATAACCTTCCATCAAGCCTTGGAGGTGATGGTAATAACATCATGGATGTCTGGGATAAGTACTCAACAAAAATGGGCAACTTTTTAAAATGTACATGACGTTACGGGATAATATTTCGGTGGTGATAGTTATAATAATGTGGGTTATTTTAGACATGTGTTTAATATTTCAATAAGAGTTTATGAGCTTAAAGTGACCGTAAATTAAATTATATTATTGAAACCAAGTACCTAAATAATAACCAACTGCAAACGAAGTTTTTTTCAACCCCAATTGCTAGATTTCTTCCGATTTTTATAATATTTATAAAACATTGCACTTACATAATTATTAAAATATAAAATTCATCTTCAAGAAAAGGAAACTACGATAAAAGTAATCCGGAATGGCCGTCCAAAATCTAATGTAAAATTTGAACTTAACCGCTTTTCGAATGTAAAATGGCGGACCCAGAGACAATCCCGAATCTATGACGTTTAAAAGTGACCTGTGAAGATGGAAGGTGGGTCATCTTCGGCCTCCGAGGCCTTCACTTACGTGGGGCCTTTCAGACTGGAGAAGACATTAGGAAAAGGACAAACGGGTAAGTATTATTCCTTTCTTTTTTGTATGTAAAAAGTTGAGATAATCTTATAACTAAAATATATTATATAAAGGAGTCCCTGTAGGCAAGGTTCCGAAGATACTGGCAGCATTCCCCCTTTGGATGGCAAGACTAATTCTTTGACCGAGGTAGCTGCCAGCTCTTCGGTCTCCTGTGATGTCGACTAACCTTTTAGTTATTTCTTTAAAAAACCTAATAGCGCTAGGACCCCACGGACCAAGGGTCTCGATTCCGAGTGGGACAAAGTCATATTCGGAGCCCAGACCCTTGTATTTGCAGGCTTTGGCTTTTTCAGCCGCTTCACATGAAGTTAACACTCTTCCCGTATCTTTATTTGATTAGACTTTTAACAAAGTATTTTCAAATCGTCAGAATGACATAATTATATAGGATTATACATGATACCGCCAGGTTCGGAACCTGGCAAGAAACTCGGAAAAATTACTAATAATAATTTCCCTAAAAATGCAATTTAAAAATATACTGAGCAAAATATTAAGAGTCGTCGTGGCCTCGGTTTGAGCGGGTCTGTACCAATGTGTTTTTCTAAAAAACTTATGTACAGTGATTTCGCACCACGTGCTTTACGGTGAAGGAAAACATCGTGAGGAGACCTGCATATGTATGTGAAGTAATTCAAAAGACGTATGTATAGTGTCTAAGACGGCGATAGACTGACCATCTGTCACGTTGGCACTTAATCAAATTCGGTGAAAAGTGGGTGTTGTGATAACAACACCTCTGCCTACCCCTTCGGGGAATACAGGCGTGAGCATATGTATGTATGTACTGAGCAATATCTTGTATTCCTTCTGGGAATTACATATTACATTTTGCTTCTATTCGCAAGCCCGAGAAGAATGTTCCTTTGTCTAGTATTTTGTACTGTACATTAAAACATGCAACTGAAAAAAGCTTTATTAAATCACATTAATATTCTTATAGTAAGTCCTACGTTAGTCAATCAACTCCTCTAATGCTACATCTCTGTATCTCTGCACTCTCTTCTTGTTCTCTGACTCTTCTACCAAAGCTTGCAGAAGAGAGTTTGATAAGAAAGGATCTGGAATAAAAAAGAGGAAATATATATAAATTCCAATTGTTTTAAATCAATTTTATTAAGAACGTTTCACCCGCTTCAACTCGCGGAACCCTTATTTAATAAAATCACCCTCGGTTACTCCTTGAAACATCAGCTATCTGCCAGCGAAAGTCCCGGGAAAATCGGTCCTGCCATTTCGGAGCTTAGCCGGAAATCGGCACCGTAGTATTTGAGTTTATTGATAACAAACATACACACAAAGATACAAATCTTTCCTCTTTATAATAGTAGTGTAGATTAGTATTGATACACAATTTATCTCTAAATCCGTATATCTTTATTTTTTACATACATACATACATATGCTCACGCCTGTATTCCCCGAAGGGGTAGGCAGAGATGTTGTAATAACAACACCCACTTTTCACCGAATTTGATTAAGTGCCAACGTGACAGATGGTCAGTCTATCGCCGTCTCAAGCACAATACATACGTCTTTGAATTACTTCTCAGGAATATCCAGGCTTCCTCACGATGTTTTCCTTCACCGTAAAGCACGTGGTGTGAAATCACTGTACATAAGTTTTTTAGAAAAACTTATTGGTACAGGCCCCGCTGGGATACGAACTTGCGGCGCTTGCGTAGCAGGCGACTGCTCAAACCCCGAGGCCACCACGGCTCGTTTTTAACGGCTTTATAGCAAATATTCTCTCCCCGTATGTCAAAGCACTTCACAGTAAATAATAAATACTCTCGCTCCAAATTCGCGTGCCGCATTAGCAGAATTATTCATCCCCGTAATCCTGACACCCATTCAGCCTTGGTTTACCAGAGCATTAATATGTAAAGGGAGCTGTTAGGTAATCTTGTGAATTTAGACGCGAAAGATGTATGTAAGGACTAGCGCAGAGGGTCTCTCTACGCTAGTCCTTACATACATCTTTCCGAGAGTTAATTGCTTGGGTGACCCGAGGAATCCTAATGTTTTTTAAAAAGTAGCTAAAGTTACGTTGTAACATTAGCTATCTGCCAGTGAAAGGCCCGTTTAAATCGGTCCAGTCGTTTCGGAGATTAGCCGGAACAAACAGACAGACAGAGAAAAAAAATATTAATCTTATTAGATAGCTGCCGTTACAAAGAGTTGCTTAGGCTACGTTTAGTTTATGAAAAACTAGCGGCCGCCACGCGGTTTCACTCGCGTAGTTCTCGTTCCCGTGGGATTACCGGGATAAAATATAGCTTATATTAATCATTGATAATCTAGCAATCAAAAGGTAAAAGAATTTTTACAATCGGTCCAGTACTTTTTGAGCCAATTCGTTACAAACATACAAATGAAAATGAAAATGACAGCGTGGTTCGTATTACATAAACAATTGACTTGATAAAATAATAATATACATACATATGCTCACGCCTGTATTCCCTGAAGGGGTAGGCAGAGGTGTTGTAATCATAACAGCACTTTTCACCGAAGATGATTAAGTGCCAACGTGACAGATGGTGAATCCATCACCGTCTCAGACACTTTACATACGTCATTGAATTACTTCTCAGAAATATGCAGGTTTCCTCAGGATGTTTTCCTTCACCGTAAAGCACGTGGTGTGAAATCACTGTACATACGTTTTTTTAGAAAAACTCATTGGTACAGGCCTCGCTGGGATTCGAACTTGCGTCGCTTGCGTAGCAGGCGACTGCTCAAACCTCAAGGCTCTCTTAAAATAATAATATAATCAGTAAATTACTTACTAATATTAACGAAATTTCCTCCCCTACTGGGCTTTTCCCATAAGGGTGCAAGTGACACGCCGGGGGGCATGGTCTCTATGATGGCAGCTTGTTGCTCCCCGGCTGGGTTGCTTACCACCACAGTCAAGGATACACTTAGGATGAAACTGCAACAAAATCATCATTTAGTTACAGGTGCTTTCACAAGGTACGAGCGTTCAGAGAAAGTTGTGGGGGTAATTGCGTATTCGCGTCGTGCCATACGGACAGACGGTAATACCACGTTATTCTGTAAGGTTTCTCAGCGTAGCACTCGACGACGTTTCAAAGATACGTAATTGAACTTTATCTCTGTCGCTCGATGCTGGATGTCGAGTTCGACGCTGAGAAATCGCCCAGCAACGCCCTAAGCTGAGGTCCGAGCCCTAGGGACCCCCTTAGCTGTGTTGCTTGGTATAGTTTAAGCTCGGCTGGAGGCCCTTGGGTCTCGCCTTTTTGTCCGGTTAAGCAGTGGATGGAACTCCCGCCTACCCACTGCCAGAGACCACACTTCGCATTCAATGTCAGCGTTCATGGAGTAACAATCATCGTCCCTGACCTTATCCCATACACTGTTGGGGGAGGCATTTGATTCAACCCGATGTGGCTCCATGTTAATCGCATTCAACTTATTAACTCCTTGTCCGTTATGTGCGCACGGTACTTCGTGTACCATATCATCATCTCCCTGGCCTTATCCCATAAATTGTTGGGGTCGGCACTTGATTCAACCCGATGTGGCTCCATGTTAGTCGCAATCAACTTATTAACTCCTTGTCCGTTATGTGCGCCTGGTACTTCGTGTACCATATCATCATCTCCCTGGCCTTATCCCATACATTGTTGGGGTCGGCACTTGATTCAACCCGATGTATCTGATGACCTGATTTTAATCCAGACTCCGGCCTGTTACTGGAAATTTACAGATGGGAAACCAATAATACTTTCCCGTTAAATTTAAACCTATAAACTTCTGATTCCTAGACTGGCACCTTTGTAGGATTAAAAGAGTATTAAAAAATAGCTGCGCCCGCGTTGACTTAATTTCTTGTAGCCTATATTACTCCTTGTTAAATTATCTAACTACCAGTGAAAGTCCCGCTAAAATAGGTCCAGCCGTTTCGGAGATTAGCCGGAAGAAACGCACAGAAAGAGTTTAAAAGTTGAAAATTGGTTTTTATATGTCAGTACCTACCGTGTATACTTTCATATGGATTAGTGAAAATCTGTAATTTTGGAATTACAAACAGACACTTCAATTTTATTTATCTGCATAGATATAAACTTATGTACAATGATTTCACACCACGTGCTTTTCGGTGAAGGAAAACATCGTGAGGAAACCTGCATATTTCTGAGAAGTAATTCAAAGACGTATGTATAGTGCCTGCGACGGCGATGGACTCACCATCTGTCACGTTGGCATTTAATCATCTTCGGTGAAAAGTAGGGTGTTGTGATTACAACACCTCTGCCTACCCCTGCGGGGAATACAGGCGTGAGCATATGTATGTATATATCCCACTCACCTACTTAGAACCAGGATCATAATTGTAAGGACGGCTATGTTGTACTCAACTTAACATCAAACTAAACACAAGGAAAGTTGCGTTAAGTCATGTCATTCGTTGCTATTGTATCGTGTGATTTGCACCAAGAGGATGTCTCTAGAGCTGTTATATCAGATAGCATTTTATTTATGTCTGCCTTGCAGTGGTTGCAAGCACGCGGTCCCGACTTCGATTTCCGAGCTGGACAAAGAGTTCATGAGTTATCACGGCCATCGTTTTCGTAATCTATACTCGCTAGCGTCTCCGCCGAATATTAGTATGAGAAATTGGGCAGCGACTCCCAGTGGTGACGTGAAGAACTAAAATATTTCATACAAATATTGCGGGTGACGCTAGCGAGTATAGTTTACGAAAATGGTGGCAAACTCGTGATATGGGTACTGAGTTCGATCTCCTAGCCGAATAAAGAGTTATTGGATTTTTCTATAAAACTCATTGTACAGTGATTTCACACCACGTGCTTTACGGCGAAGGAAAACATCGTGAGGAAACCTGCATATTTCTGAAAAGTAATTCCTGGAAGGGGTAGAGGTGTTTACAGCACAGCGTGAACAACACACTCATTTACCGAAGATCATTAAGTACCAAGTGACAGACGGTGAGTCCATCGCCGTCTCGGTCACTATACATACGTCTTTGAATTGAGGTGAAATCACTGCACATAAGGCAAAAGAAAAACTCATTGGTACAGGACCTCACTGGGATTCGATCGTGATCCAAAAATGTTACTTCTTTAAAAAATATAATTCCTCATGTGTCATTCTCAGTGATTTCACACCACGTGCTTTACGGTGAAGGTAAACATCGTGAGGAAACCTGCATATTTCTGAGAAGTAATTCAATGACATATGTAAAGTGTCTGAGACGGCGATGGACTCACCATCTGTCACGTTGGCATTTAATCATCTTCGGTGAAAAGTAGGGTGTTGTGATTACAACACCTCTGCCTACCCCTTCGGGGAAGACAGGCGTGAGCATATGTAATTTCTCATCTCTATAGAGTTACAATCGAATATAAACCAGTGCAATTGAAATCAATAGGCTTCAAGGAAGTTGGGTCGTCTTGCAACAATACTGCAACTTGATGTGGTATCCGCTTACCAGCACACGACGGGCTTCAACAATCGAGCCATTAAATAAAACTTGTATCAAATCAAAAATATCTTTATTCGATTACACATTAAACAAAGTACTTTCAAATCGTCAGAATGAGATAATTATACAGTATTATACATGCTACCGCCAGGTTCGGAAGATAATTTTTCTGAGAAGAACCTGGCAAGAAACTCAGTAATTACTCTTTTCATAAATATTATAAAACTAGCTGTGCCCTGCGGTTTCACCCGCGTAGATTTAATTTAATTCCCGCTAAATCCAATTTTTTTATAATAAAAATTGCCCAAGTTACTCTTTGTCACATCAGCTATGTGCCAGTGAAAGTCCCGTTAAATTAATCAGTTCTGTATCAGCTTTCATATTATGCATTTAGTGAAAAGCTGTTAAGTATTTTGGAATTATAAACATACACTTTAATTGTATTTATCTGTATAGATTATATTTAGAGGATTTTTTGTTCCAGGTCTAGTAAAACTGGGTGTCCATTGTGTGACCGGGAAGAAAGTGGCCATCAAAATTATAAACAGGGAAAAACTCAGTGAATCTGTCCTCATGAAGGTAACTATACACACTAAATCCTACTATAAATATTATAAAGATAAAACTTTCAACTTTTAAAAGAGGTTGCACGTCGTCTGGTAGAAGCTTCTCGTGACAAGCGGGCTGGGGTTACCTCGCTCATAGAATCAGCATTGCTATTCAACGTGCCAATGCTGCCAGCCTTCTTGGCGCGATCCCGAGAGACACCGATTTGGGACAAGTTTTCTACTTGTAATTAGTTTTTAGTACTGTTCCCTGTTATTATATAAAGAGAAAATATTTGTTTCATTTTTTATTATTGCACAACCCTATATTTAGTATTCAAGAGCCGGTGGCCTTAGGGTTTGAGCAGTCGCCTACTACGCAAACGACACAAGTTCGTATCCCAGCGGGGCCTGTACCAATGAGTTTATCTAAAAACTTATGTTCATTGATTGCTTTACAGTGAAGGAAAACATCGTGAGGAAACCTGCATATGTCTGAGACGGCGATAGACTCACCCTCTGTCACGTTGTTACTTAATCATATACGGTGATATGTGGGTGTTGTTGTTACAACACCTTCAGAGACCCTTCTGCAAATTTATTTATTTATTTGTTTGTTTTATTTCACAACCCTAAAAATCAATGCAAATACACTCCTATTTTAGTCTGTTGTATAATTATAATGATAAAAATATAGATTAATATTACTACTCGTCGATAGATGTCACTAAACAGTATTTTGTTTTGCAGGTGGAGAGGGAAATAGCTATAATGAAATTGATCGAACATCCACACGTTCTAGGACTGTCCGATGTTTATGAAAATAAGAAATATTTGTAAGTATTTTAATCAAAACTTATCAATTATAAGACAACGATTCAGTGTAACACCGAATTTGAAAGTTTATAACTATCACCGACAGATGTCTCTAATCTCATACGAAGTTTTTTTAATTTATGCCCAAACCGAGCAGGGATCAAGAAGCATACAGCCTGTGCACCAAGTATAGATCTTAACATATTTTATGGTTGATTTTATAATTAATTTTATTTGGAGACCCTCGCCGTTAAGGGCGTTGAAAATTACGCAATCGATATAGTCAACGTTAAAACATGTTAAGTCTATTCTTGGGGTACTGATGGTACGCGGTTACCGTTGCGTATTAACGACGCTTAAAATACCAAATTCACTCGATTGCAGATCCTCTATATCAGAATTATGTACTGTTGTTTATATTTCTTTTCAATATATTTATTTTTAATATTTTCATGATTATTTTCAGGTATTTAGTGCTAGAACACGTAAGCGGGGGAGAGTTGTTCGATTATTTAGTGAAGAAGGGCCGTTTAACTCCGAAGGAAGCTAGACGTTTTTTTAGACAAATCATATCTGCGCTGGATTTTTGTCATAGTCATTCTATATGGTAAGTTCACTGGAACAGCGTCCAATGTATATGTCTTACCACGTCCAAACGACATCGCTTGACACTCGCCCCAAGCGGCGAGTGTCAAGCGATGACGTTTGGATTTTTAGCGCTTCCACAGAAATAAATAAAGAGATTTTTAGAGGGACAGCGAGGAATCCAATGCGTTCCTCCACATATTTTTAACACTTTACAAGATATTTTTCTCAACAATCACTTGACATTGGCGGAATAGTTTTACTTAAGCTCATCGCCATTAAATAAATAAAGGAAAGGAAATAAATTAAAAAAATTATGTGCTCACGCCATCCCAGAAAGATCCCCGAAGGGGTAAGCAGAGGTGTTGTAACAACAGCACCCACATTTCACCGAATCTGTCAATTATTATCGCCAAGATATCGTTGGCTCACTATAACAAGGTTCTATGTTACAATTTTAGTACTTATGTAGTTATGAATGCCACAAGGTTCTGTCACTACCAATACTTTTGCAAAAACATACCACTAGAAGGCAGCACTTCACTACAAAATATACAATATTACACAGTCCTATGTAATTTTTTTTTCCAATTGAAATAACGAAGTTCTATGGTAAACATAGAACCTTAATTTTTGGTTTTTATTGAATTACTGATAGCGATATATTATAACGCTATCAGCGCCTCTAGCGGCGGATAGGATAACTATTTATTTGACAAGCTTTTTTATCTTTTGACAAAAGTTATAAAAAAAATATCCACTACCACAGATAATAAACTATATTTTTTTTCCAGCCACCGGGACTTGAAGCCAGAGAATTTGCTGCTAGACGAACGAAACAATATAAAGATAGCTGATTTCGGCATGGCCTCCCTCCAACCGGCCGGTTCCTTGCTGGAGACGTCCTGTGGGAGTCCACATTATGCCTGTCCTGAAGTTATAAGGGTGAGTAATTTTTGTATGAGCTATTTTTTTAACTAGCTACTCAGCTGAAGAAGATTTTTTGTCATAGTAATTTTATTTGCTTCCTAAAATTATACCCAATCACATATTTTAACAGCTGTCCTATTTTCCCCGACACCTGTATAATATAATATTTGCAAGTATATAATACTTTGCTAACACTGACGTGAGGCAACGTTAGTCAATGTTTAAAAAAAAACAAAATCACGCATGAAATAAACATTTACTAAATTTTTTCCACTCACAAAACATGTTACCGATAGAGTAAGATGATGACAAGCACTATTATAACCGATACACATATTCTAAAGGACAATATCGTCTCTCTCGTAACTCCCTCTTTTTTAACTTGGTTAAATAATAGTACTTAAAAATAGGTAGTAATTTTTTTTTATTACTTTTATAAGAGAAGAAAATACATTGACAGCGGTATAATACGCGACGTCCGTTGCGTTTACCGCAAATATTCCAAAATCTATACTCGCTAGCGTCTCCGCCGAATATTAGTATGACGGTGACGTGAAGAACTAAAATATCTCGTACAAATATTGCGAGTGACGCTAGCGAGTATAGATTACGAAAACGGTGGCAAACCCGTGATAGGGGTACTGTAGGCCATCAGTAAATAAAATTCTCTCGAGCTTGTGCTAATAGAAACGATACACTATGTATGGAAATGACATAGATCAGTCACGTGACATATCATATAGTCATTCCCGTACATTTTATATCGTTTCTACTAGCGAAGCATGAGGATAATGTTACTTTATCCACAGACCTATAGGCCACAAGTCATCGCGTCGACGTAACCGCAGATTTGTATGTGCTCACAATAGTGTCGTCTTTAGGCCGACAGACGGCGGTGTTTCGATCCTATACAAATCTGCGTTTACGTCAACGCTGTGGCTTGTGATGGCGGCAAGGAAAATCTTGCACTAGGCTCTCTGGACTGCTTGAAGTCACATTTATCCTCGGCGTTAACGAATAACGCTTGTCTGCAATGGCTTGTGAAGGACGTGTTGTTTGTATTGGCAAGGCAATATGCAAACGTAATATTTATACAAACGTATCATACAACTAAGGCGCCATTCGAGTATTACGTAAGCATTTTTTTTACAAATTACCCCCCTCCCCTTGTTACTAATAATAACTGCTGACGTAATCGACCTACTAAATACTTGAATGGCCCCTAATAATAAGTTTACAAAATAACATACAACGTAATCAACTAATTAAGTACAAATTGGTTAGTCTATCCTAGGAATGTCAGATATCAACATTAAATTAGGTGTTAATCTTAAAAAAATGGTACTTTCGTATGAGCAATAATTTGTGAAATCACAGTCAAAATAACGGGTATTATATTAGGTATTTACGTCGGAAAAATCACACGTTATCACTATTCTTTAAGATCTATCGAAGTTTGAACAGTGGGTCAATATAACTTAGATCTCTACCACAATACACATAAGCTTACTAAAAACAGTAGGCCTAGATAAAGTAACACTCTCGCGCTTGCGCTAATCTATACTAACAGTTTAAAGGATTTGTATGTATGTTTGTAACGCATTGATCCAAAAAGTACTAGTAAAATTCTTTCTTAATATAGGTTATTTTATCACCGTACTCCCACGAGAACGGGAACTACGCGGGTGAAACCCCGTGACGTCCGCTAGGAGACGATACAAAGTGACATAAATCAGTCACGTGACATGTCATTCCCGTACATTTTGTATGATTTCTATGAGGGAAGCGTGAGGATAATGTTACTTTGACTACAGACCCTGAATAGAATCTTGAAACAGATCGTTCGAAGACATGCAGATTTACTACATCTTTTTTATGACTTCTACGGAATCGCCACACTATAGCCAAAATGACGTGGATAGAATAGAAAACTAACAACGGAGATTAATCAAGCGACCGTGGCGTAGTGTCATTAAAGACGTGGTGTTCTGCGGCCATTTTTCAAAACTTCTAATCGACAAATCTACATTAATTTGACAGTAATAAAAACTTAACCAGTGGCGACCCTCGCGTTCTAACGGAGAAACAATGTCATTTTAAAAATTAGGCCTAGTTACCATACTGCGTGTAGTGAGCATATTTATACTGTGTATTTTACTAAGGATTTGTACTGCTTATAACTGTAAACAAAATCAACAAAAAAACTACAAAATAATTAATCTACAATTTTAACTTATCTTTCATTTGGGTGGAGTTGAAGTATAGAAAATAATTTATTTTCAAAAAATTTGCTAAAAAGCTCCTTATTGTAAAGGTTTGCAATCTGCGGGAATATGACCGCTTATAGATTCTGGTGTCCTAGTATTATTGGTAAATACGGATAAATTGTTTTATTTCGTGACTATACCTCTCCTCATTTCTAATATGCAAAGTACTTCGGGACACAGTGTTTGAAGATGCTTTGATAAGGCCACAACGTAACACCTAGAATTTGGGACTCATTTTTGCGGACCAAAATATAATTAATACACCCGAAAATCAAAGTAAGAAATCACATTCTACCTGCAAAATTTGAATTTAATTAGAGCATTGTAAATATCGAGAAATTTGTCTTCTTCTCAACAAAAGCTACCTTCCGAACCCGGTGGTAACATTTATAATCATGTATAATGTATTTGTGTCCTTCTGAAGATTTGAAAGTACTTTGTAAGAAGTCTAATCAAATAAAGATATTTTGATTTTGAAGTGTGAGAATTTCCGATGACTAATATTATGTCTTAAGAAACTTCATCCAAATGACTACAGGTGCCGCCACGAGTAATGAGCGCTTAGCGAAAATAGTGTGGGGTACTGTGCATGTATTTTATTTGCGTCGCGCCATACATATAGAGACAGACTGTCAATCATAGCTCATGACCTTAACTATTTAAAATGGAGATTCCACAAACCGTTACAACTGTCAAATTAATCATCATCCACCCTCTGTTTTTTGCTGGTATTCGAAGGCGTTTGGGGTGGGGAACAACCTGTATCCCTCCTTTTCCCCGAATGCCGAGCACATGTAGTGCTGGAGACTCTGTTAGAAGACTCTCGGGTACGGTTAGGGGAGAATTGTTTCAACATCTCAACATCATTGAAGATAACTTGAGCACCACCTCCGCATGTCGGCACCACATCACCTTTATACAACTTCGTTTCCAATTCCCCATCCGTATCTTGTTCTTGGGAAATTAGGCAATACTTTGAAGTTTTCGAATTGGCAATGTCTTTTACGCTGGTCAGTTTGTTAACGACTTTGCTGTGAATTATGCTAGGTTTCATGACTGTTCCCATTGGAACCAGCTTGTTTGGTGCATGCTCGACCCACCCACGACCATCGGCAGACAGTGAGCGTCTGTGACGAGGGTTAGCGATAGCTACTCCTCGACGCGATGTAGCTGGTGTGTTTTGTGTATGAGGGGCAGAGCTGAATGGGGTTAGCAAATGAGCTGGTAATGCTCTAGGTGTGGATCCTGGGGTGTAGTCTCTTGCACTAGTCTGTGCTCCCATTTCCCCCGTGTTCCTCTGGTATGAGTCTGCATTATCACCCCTCTCGCAGTGCAAGGCTTCAGCAATAATCCTCAAACGATTCTCTTTCTCCTCTATAGCATTCCTCAATCGCTCCTTTTCAGTGTTAATTTCCTTTGCTTTTTCATGTTCAGCCGCGATTTTGTGATTATATTTACGTTCTAGAATCTTCTTCTGCTTCTCTTTGTCCAATTTATTCTGACTTAGCAGTAGATCTTTATCCTGTAAGTCACGTTTTAAAGATGATGTGTATTCGGTCAACTCAGCTAATTTCCGCTGGTGAGATAACGAAGCATTCTCGGTTGCTGTCAGACGTTCTTCCAGTGCTCTAACCCGTCGATCAGCAGCTGCTAACTGTCCTCTGAGAGATGCATTCTCGCTTCTAACTTCAAGGGACTCCTTTTCCAAATCCAAGAGAGCCGAACGAAGTCTTTCATCCTTTATAGCTTTACTTCTCTTTAAAGTGTCTCGACGACTGATCCTCATCTCCAAATGGGCCATAAGTTCCTTAATAACATGAGCTGCTTGCGAGCTATTCAGTTCTAAGCTTGGGAAGTCAGGACCCAAGCTGTATACTAGACCTAGATCCATCTCCAGTTCCTTGGCTTCAGGCCTAGTCAGGTTGTCACGAGCTGTATGGAACAGCCTGTTGGCCTTACGTCTTCCAGAAGCTAAGCCCATTGTAGCCGCTACATCAATTATTTGTGGTTTTGCCACCTCAACCTCAGCTGCCATCTCTGCAAACCTCATTACTTGTATTGTCTCATCATAATCATCTGCCCTGGGATTTACACAAACCACCATCCTAACCTGACCTTCACCTTCGAAGAAGTTTTTAAATAGATGAGTGATTTTCGACTCTCTATAGGGAACCATATTGTTGCAACCATTGATTTGGTTTTCCCGGAGTGCTTCTAAGCAAGTCCTCAGGGTCATGAGTGATTTGTTGATGTTACCGGCCTCTCGCAACCTCTGTCCAGTGTTCTTCGTTCTATTAGTCCTCTCGCTGCCAGCTAAATCAACCAAACTGAGTTGACTTATGTTTAGGAACCTTTTATTCTGTATAACAGCCTCTCCCATCTCATCTACGGGTGCTTGGACCAGCCTTATAGTGAAAACTGAGTGACTTCGACTGGATTCGGCATTCAGGGAGGTATGAGCCATCCTTTTCCTCTTCAAACCTAAATAGAAGGCATCGAAAGCATCCTCGGCTGATTTAATTTCTATTTCTGTGACGCCATGTACATACATATTGTGTGCTGCGTCTTCCCTTATAATTTTAACAGGCAAATTTTTACTTATTGGTGGGCCGTCTTCGAGCAAATCAAAGACACTGTTGTTGTATATCTCCACATATGTTACGAAGACAGCGTACTGGTTGTCTTCGTTGATACCAGCTATTTTAGTGACGTCAGTGGCAGACATGGCTAGGTCAGGATTGGAATTGTTTTTCTTACCAGTTTTGAATTTATGGAGTTCCTGTTGGCGTTCTAACATAGCTTCCGCCTCCGTTTGAACATCGAACATATTCATTTTATCAGGTTTAAAAACGTATTTATGAGCTTGCAAATCATTGATGGTTTTGAAAATGATATTTAGTGCTCGGGGTAAAATTCCACAATTTTGAGGTTCACCAGTCATTGTGAAGGTTTTCCCGCTGCCTGTGACACCGTAGGTGAATAACAAGCCGTTTTTACCCCTAATTAAGCCTTCTACAAGAGGTGAAGCAACTTTATCAAACACTTCTTGCTGAGTCGCTTCAGGCGGGAAAACTTCTTTGAATGTGTATTTCATAGTCTTGGTATTTTCATTTCTATAAGCTAGAGCCGTCGAAGGAGGCGTTAGGAGTACTGTAGTGGGAGATATTATCTTCATACATGCTGTATCCCGATCTCTTTGCATAGGTCGCAGCCTGCAATAAACCTGCACGGGATCTCGCTCTGTAGCGAGATTTTGTCGACTCCTCGCAGGCGTACGCATCTCGTTCAGTCTCTGTTTGGATTTCGCCGACTTCATATTCACTATTTATCACTAACACTAGTTAATTCAACTTTTATTATTTTCAACGGATCACACAAATTAAATCAACGGTCTTATGATTCTCTGATATATAACGATCAAATCAATTTTTAATCAGAAGTGCTCGCTATCTCGTTCTTTCCACAGAGTTTTCGTATATCTGTCTCTTGTAACGGCTGACAATTTGCGGTGTTCGAAAACGGTCGCATAGTAATTCGTCGTTATTGAAATGCGTTTGACATTTACTCAGTCGGGTTGCTAGTTCGTATTTTTGTTTTGCTTAAATTGTAATGAAATTATAATTTTATAAAATATAAGAAATTTATGAACAAAATGCTTCTTATTTTTATTTTGACTGGATGAAATTAAAGTGTACATTTTGACTAACCAATTTAGGACCTAAATATAAAATTATGATTTTTAGTTTGTCTTAAATAAATTGTATTTATTTATAATTTGAATGTATAAAGTTACAGCTATTGCCAAAGCGCTTATATATAAAATCAAAAGAAAATTATAATAAACACGATTTACAAAAATTGATTCTCAATCTCTGTTTGAGCGACGGCAGCGAATCTGCGAATACGTCAGCATCTAGAATCATGACGACAGTCTCAGTGGGACTGTTTTTGGCGTGACAACTACGTAACGCTGGAATGGCAAACAGTGGATGTTGTCAGCGGCTACCACCCCTTATATAATTTTGAGGAGCAAATAAGCTAAACAGTATTATTATATTATTTAAAACGAATAACACATTATATACAGTAGTCTAATTGCAATTAATAGGTCAAAATTAAAAATGGTTTTAGGATAAAAACCACAGACAGAGACCAAGAAGTAAATAGTCATTGTTGGGATAAGAAAGATAAAATATTAGAGGTCAACAACGAAGATTGACAATAATACTTCATTATTTCAAGCAAAACTCATAATACAATAAAAAAAGTACCTGATCTTTGGGTATTTTTTTAGAATTCTATTGTAGTGTTGGTACACCACTATCACTGCTACCAACCTAAGTGTAAAGAGCGTTTCGTTATACTCTTTTGTATGTTTGTTTTCATAATTGTTTTATAAGAATTAATAATAAATAAGAATTGGTTTTTGTTAGAAAGACAGAAACACAAACAAAATAGTTTGCACTATAAAATTTTATTAGTGAGGAAAATAATACAAACAGGAACCAAAATAAATTTAAAAGATTTGTATTGTTAGAAATGTGAAACGGAACGATTTGTTTTGTTTACTTTTTAATTTAATTCACGACTTACCGGGCGCGTAGAGACATAGAATTGAGATTATTCAATATTCCAATTTGTTTTTGAGATTGGGAAGTAATAAGTCTATGTAATGTTACATTTAAGGGTGAAAAATACGATGGGCGCCGCGCGGACGTGTGGTCCTGTGGAGTTATCCTGTACGCGCTCCTCGTCGGAGCCCTACCATTTGACGACGATAATCTCCGACAATTACTTGAAAAGGTAAATTTTTCACAGTTTTTTTCTATTGTGGTGAATGAGAGATATTTGTTCACTTAAAGTGGGAGTTGTTAATGAAACACCAGAGGTGTTGCATTAACTATCCGTGCGGGGAATACAGGCGTGAGTATATGTTATTCACCATCTATTACTTAATCATCTTCGGTGAAAAGTGGGCGTTGTAAAACTTCTGCTTACCCCTTCGGAGACCCTTCTGGGATGGCATGACCATATCAATGTAAAGTTTCACCATCTGATGGTAAGTGATCACCATAGACAATGTATCCTTGCAATGCCAGAGGAATCGCTTGTAGCCAACCTTGTAAGAATCATTATGGTTTTTGGTTCCAGGTCAAAAGAGGAGTGTTCCACGTCCCCCACTTTGTGCCTCCCGACTGCCAGCAGCTTCTCCGAGGGATGATTGAAGTCAATCCTGAAAAGAGGATGACTGTGAGTTATTTTTATTACTATTTTACCATATTTATGTGTAACATGATAGTTTCTTTACATAATGGAAGGGAAGAGAGGGAGAGGAAGACCAAGGCTATACTTGAGACAAGTTAAAGAAGTGTCTGTCATGATGTATAAGGAGGTCAAAGAGATGGCCCTGGACAGAGACTAATAGAAAGAGTTGTATCGGTTACAAGAGTTACTCATAAATTCATGATGACTTTTTAAGTGAATGATCTCCTGCCTCATTTGTTTAGTGGTTGCAAATGCCACTTGGAATACAAGGTCCTGGGTTAGATCTCAGGGTCAGACAGAGTGTTGTTGGGTTTTGGTTTGGAACTTAATTATATTCGGTGTATAGTGGGTGTTGTTGTGACAACACCTTTCATTATCTCTCCTGTGATGATGTGAGAATATTTACACACATACATATGCTCACGCCTGTATTCCCAGAAGGGGTAGGCAGAGCTGTTGTTATCACAACACCCACTTTTCACCGAACATGATTAAGTGCCAATGTGACAGAGCGTGAGTCCATCGCCGTCTCAGACACTCTACATATGTCTTTGAATTACTTCTCAGTAATATGCAGGTTTCCTCACGATGTTTTCCTTCACCGTAAAGTACGTCATGTGAAATCACTGTACAAATGTTTTTTAGAAAAACTCCAATGAGTTTTAGTACAGGCCCCGCTGGGATTCGAACTTGCGTCGCTTGCGTAGCAGGCGACTGCTCAAACCCCGAGGCCACCACGGTTCTGAGAATATATATTCATATTAATTAAAAAGATGTAGAACTACTTCCAAGACATTATCTGATGTAAGCTTTGTAGTATGGGTATTGAAGTCTTAAAATCAACTATCCATCCCCAGCTAGCAGAGATCACGCGTCACCAATGGGTGACAGCGGGAGGTCGGGGAGAGCTGGAACAGGAGTTGCCAATGATGGAGGTGGTCCAGACCAGGGTACTGCCTTCAGCAGAAGCTATTGATCCTGATGTCTTGCAGGTAATTGAGGATGCTAAGAATCTTTATTTGATAAAATTTTCAACATAGTACTTTCAAATCGTCAGAATCATATTATACAGGATTATAAGTGATACCACGAGGTTTCTGAAGGTCGCTTTTACTAACAAAAATCTGGGAAATAAAATTTTGATAAATATAAAATAACCACATAAGATATATAAAATTTGAGGAAAGTAGTATTCTGTCTGTTTATGTCTGATGAGAACAGATATAGATAACTTTCCTTACCACTACCCATCTGTCTGTCTGTGCAGAGCTATAGTTTAATATTTTATTTGGCAAATGCATAAGATGCAGGCATTTCATCTCAAAAGACTACTTTATGCAATCGTAACCATCGCACCCTATTGTTGGCCTGCACTCGTTGGTCTAATGGTCTCCACTGCTACTGCGGAAGTATCCTGAGTTCAATCACCACGAGCAAATTATTCTGTCTGTAATTTTCCAGTAACAGTCCGGAGTCAGGATCTAATGTCCGGCAATAGGTTCGCCCCCTATGACACGGGACACAACTGGTGTAATTTGAGTACACTATAAGTATGGGGTAAACATAGACAATAAGATAGGTAGGTTAATTACATACCAATGTGGCGTGTAGGTAATAATAATAATGATCTCCTACCGAATTTCGGTCACGGCGGCTAATCTCAACGAGGATCTGCCATGTACGCAGGAGATATGATAGTGCAGGCGTGTGTGCAAACACAGGTGCACTCTTTATTGGGTCACTCTCATAGTGGGATGGGAGGACATCAGACACGACCGGAGAGAGGTCAGCCGGAGGACCAACGGTGCAACGTGCTCCGAGGGACGGGGGTGGAAACACACACAACTTACAAACTCCGGGCATTTATTGTGAATTTGTTTACGGAAACTCAATATAAATTTTTGACCCGACCCGGGTATCGAACCCGGGACCTCGTGATCGGCAGTCGAACGTACTAACTAGACCAACGAGGCAGTTAGGCACTTACGTTATGGTATAGACACACACACACGACACGAGTGTATTCTGCTTATCCGTTCTGTGGAATGCATGCTCCTGCTCTAAATACACCTCTGCCTACCCCTTTGAGGAATACAGGTGGCATTATGCTAATGTTTTCCTATGTCATGTTCCAGGCTATTTGCAGTCTTGGCTGTTTCAAGCAACGAGAGAAGTTAATTCAAGAATTATTAAGCCCACAGTGAGTATCTATTTATATAATTAATGTACTTAGTTAGAGAGTCGTGGTGGCTGTGTGGTTTGAGCAGTGGCCTGCTACGCAACAACGTAAGTTCTAATCCCAGCGGCATGTACCAAAGAGTTTTTCTAAAAACTTATCTGCAGTGATTTCACACCACATGCTTTACGGTGAAGGAGAAGTGAGATACTGCGATCGACTCACCCTCTGGCACGTTAGCACTTAATCATATTCTGCTTACCCCTTCCGGGACTCTTCTGGGATGGCGTGAGAATATACATACATACATATGCTCACGCCTGTATTCCCCGAAGGGGTAGGCAGAGGTGCTGTAATCACAACAGCCACTTTTCACCGAAGATGCCAACGTGACGGATGGTGAGTGCATCGCTTTACTTCTCAGAAATATGCAGGTTTCCTTACGATGTTTTCCTTCACCGTAAAGCACGTCGTGTGAAATCACTGTAAATAAGTCTTTTAGAAAAACTCATTGGTACAGGCCCCGCTGGGATACGAACTTGCGTCGCTTGCGTAGTAGGCGACTGCTCAAACCTCAAGGGCACCACGCGTGAGAATATTTATTATATTTTTGTCCGTGTTCCAGCCACAACACCGAGAAGGTGATATATTTCCTGCTGTTGGAGCGCAAGCGTCGTCGTCCGGCCCGCGAGGACGAGGCGCGCCCCGCGGCTCCTCCTGCGCCGCTGGCCTCCGGGGACCCTCCCAGGAAGAGGCTGGACACTTGCCGGGTTAGTGCTTACATTTATAGCCCTGTGGCGAAGAAACAACGAGGGTCATGATTTTGACCGGCATGTATGGTAGTTTTCCAATTACAGAGCATAGTGCGACTCAGTGGCGCACAGTCGGAGGCCTTTTTTTTTTTTTTTTTTGTTGACGAGGGGGAAACCTTCAAAAGGTCCCCGACCGCCCTGGGAGAGGCAGATCGGGGTATGTGGGATTCTTACCGCACTAAAACCCCCCCGGTGGCCGTCCTCAGTGCTCAGGGGGGACTCCGGGTACTCTAATAGAACGCACCGGTGTCCCCCCACACTTTGCCGGGGCACATCCCCGGGGCAGCTGTAGGGCCGCCCCTGGAGACCTCGCTGTGGGCGGCAGCGCGTCGCACATCGCTTGGCCACCTTCCCGGGCCCGCGCCGGTGGTCAAAGCTCCCACCCCGACCACCGCCAGCAGGCCCTCCGGCCCCCTTTTAGTCGCCTCTTACGACAGGCAGGGGATACCATAGCCATATTCTTAGACCCTGGCTATTGGGTGGACGGACCGGGGCGTGCGTTGCCTCCGCCCCGCCGTCGCCGTCGTCTCCGAGAGGGATCGGCTCTCTCCCGATCCCGCTCGGAGGTCTCCTTCTGGGACATTACCGTCTCGCAGAAGGAGACTACGGCCCTCCATGCCTCTCTGTCTGCCAGCATAGCCGTCACTACGCGTGGCAGAGAGAGGTCCTGCCCGATCCTGGTGACCAGGACTCGACGCTCCGAGCTCCACGCTGGGCACTGCGCACAGTCGGAGGCCTAAAATAGTCTGACAACTGGTTTAACCCAGATCACAGATTTTACTCATCAATGGGGTTGCGAAGGTCAGATGGCAGTCGCTTCGTATAAAAATCTGGTGATCAGCCACATCGGGTTGAATCAAGTGCCGACCCCAACAATGTATGAGATTAGGCCAGGGAGGGGGATGTATGTATGTATGGAGGTCACGTATTATATATATTTAAAGTCACGTTATAAGCTGGAACAAACCGACAGACAGAGCCGTGGTGGCCTCGAGGTTTGAGCAGTCGCCTGCTACGCAAGCGACGCAAGTTCCAATCCCACTATACATACGTCATGTACAGTGATTTCACACCACGTGCTTTACGGTGAAGGAAAACATCGCGAGGAAACCTGCATATGTCTGAGAAGTAATTCAATGACGTATGTATAGTGTCTGAGACGGCGATGGACTCACCATCTGTCACGTTGGCGCTTAATCATCTTTGGTGAAAAGTGGGTGTTGTTATTACAACACCTGTGCCTACCCCTTCGGGGAATACAGGCGTGAGCATATGTATGTGTAAACCGACAGACATCAACGGACAGAAACTAAAAAAAAAGTATATTCTCTCATAAACAATTATGAATAACCTTTTAATTTGAATAACAGATAGACACTTCGATTATATATACATATCTATATAGATCCTATATATTTTTTTATGTTTTTCAGGTAAATGGCCAGTCGGCTCACTTTGGTCAGATCAGCGAAGGGTCTCCGATCACACCTAGACGATCACAATTCAGGTACATATGTTAAAATATTACATAATACTTGCTGTGTCTCGTGGATTTACCCCTTTAGGATTAACAATATACAATGTGTCGGAGAAAAAGGAACAGTTGTCTTCTAGAAGGTGTAGGGTTTTATGAATATATCACTATGTTGAAGTCGTAAAATATCTAGCTCCAACGATAACGTAGTTATAGGCTATGGTTGCTAAGGGCCGAAGAGCTCGCGGCCTTAAGCGATTGAATGAACGCGCGGCCGCGTTTACCTACATTACGTACGAGGTCATTGAACTTGGTCAATTAAGTCAAAGTCAAAGTCAAAAGTATCTTTATTCGATTAAACTTTTACAAAGCACTTTCAAATCGTCAGAATGACACAATTATACAGGATTATACATGCTACCGCCAGGTTCGGAAGGTTGCTTTTACTGAGAAGAACCTGGCAAGAAACTCAGTAATTACTCTTTTCAAAAATATTATACAATTTTAAGAATACAAAATAAATAATTTAAAAAACGTAAGCTCATGGACAATGTTCCAATGCACAAATGTCGATAAAAATTAACATAACTAAAAATCTAGTACATCTACTTATAACTAAATGCGTAGCTTGAGATGACCAGCCCCCACAAGCAGCACCTGTTCACAAGTATGACGTGAATGCCAGCCATTGACCTCCTCAACCATCATAGAGGGAAGTGGACAACCCAAACAAATTAAGGAGAAGGTTTGGAAAAAAATTATGGGTTTATTTCAAGAACTATTGGTGGGAGTAAATGTTAAAATTTTGTTAGAAGTCACGTGAATAACTCCTCTACGTTACTGCTGATTTTTATGCGAAAATAAGGTCTTGGCGCTATGGTCAACGTTTGAAAGTCAATTACTCGAAAACGGAAGAAGATATTTTTGTCATAATAATTTTATTTGCTTCCTAAAATTATACCCTATCATATATTTTAACAGCTGCCCTATTTTCCCCGACACTTGTATAGCACTGGTAATGCACCATTATATTGGTAAAAGATTTGTTTAATATGTACCTTTTTACAGACGTATTAACCGTGGTCCCACTGCTAGGACCTCATTTTTTTCATAACCATATAGTTTTCGGAGAAATATGGGAGTTGTTGTTACAACACCTCTGCTTACCCCTTTGGGGACCCTTGTGGGATGGCGTGAGCATTTTTTTTGTATCGTGTTGGGAATTATAGAGACTAAGTAGAATCTACTTTCTAATAGTTGTATGTAGTTACATGTAGTTGTATGATAGATATGGTAAAGTGATAGATTGAGACAGGTTTGGTCGCAGCAGGTCTGCCTCGGGTCGACGGGGAGAGGGACGCAGCTCGCCTCAGCTAGCTGCCAGTCCACCTGGTAAGATAAGAGGTCTTTATATAATATAATTTAAACGGGGCCTGTACCAATGAGTTTTTCTAAAAAACTTATGTACAGTGATTTCACACCACGTGCTTTACGGTGAAGGAAAACATCGTGAGGAAACCTGCATATTTCTGAGAAGTAATTCAAAGACGTATGTATAGTGCCTGAGACCGCGATAGACTCACCATCTGTCACGTTGGCACTTAATCAAATTCGGTGAAAAGTGGGTGTTGTGATATCAACACCTCTGCCTACCCTTTCGGGGAATACAGGCGTGAGCATATGTATGTATGTATAATTTAATACATATCATCATCTCCCTGGCCTTATCCCATACATTGTTGGGGTCGGCACTTGATTCATCCCGATGTGGCTGATCACCTGATTTTTATACGAAGCGACTGACCTTCGCAACCCCTTTAAAATCTGGGTTAAACCAGTTGTCAGACTATTTTAGGCCTCCGACTGACCAACATATAACTGTCATAAGGTTACATTAATAAGGTTCATATATCCTAGACCGATATTCTGGTCTGCTATGATATGATTGTATTGTCATTACAGCTGGTCATAGTCCGCATAGAGTGTCGTCCTTGGGAGGAACGCCTGCTACACCTGGATCGCCTTTAGGTAATTTGATTTTTTTTAAATAAAAGTGGCCTAAGTTACTCCTTGTAACATTAGCTATTTGCCAGTGAAAGTCCCGTTGAAATCGGCCCAACCGTTTCGGAACAAATAGAACTGCCGAACAGACAGACAGTTTAAAGTTCAAAATATCTTTAACTACCTTTTGCTAGCAGATTCGCTCGCGCTGAGAAGTATTGACAAAGTTTCAAACAAACTTTCATCCCTTTTTTATCCCCTTGGGGGGTAGAATTAATAAAAATCTTAGCGCATGCCTACGTCATAACATCTACCTGCATGCCAAATGTCAGCCCGATCCGTCCAGTGGTTTGGGCTGTGCGTTGATAGATCACTATGTCAGTCAGTCAGTCACCTTTGAGTTATATATATTTAGATTGATAACACGTCAGGAGGACACAAAAATACATTATATCATCGTCCCTGGCTTTATCCCATACATTGTTGGGGTCGGCACTTGATTCAACCCGATTTGGCTGATCACCTGATTTTTATACGAAGCGACTGCCATCTGACCTTCGCAACCCTTTTAACGAGGAAAATCTGTGATCTGGGTTAAACCAGTTGTCAGAATATTTTAGGCCTCCGACTGACCTGTAACGATTGCCAAAGATGTTAAATTAGCAACTGGGACCGACGGCTTAACGTGCTTTCCGAGGCACGGAGGGAACTCGGGCGGTCACCCATCCAATTACTAGCAATTGTGCCATGAGCTCCTCTCTAAAAAAAATACATTATACAGCATTATAAATGTCACCACCGGGTTCGCAAAGTTGCTTTTGTTGAAAAGAACCCGGCAAGAAACTCAACATCATCATCATCCTCCTGCTCTTATCCCATGTTATTTAGGGTCGGTGCAATGTGTTCTTCTCTTCAGACAGACCCTTCAATTTTATTAATATATCCAGACTAATGTTGTGCAACCTTAATGTATGATGTATGACAAATGATGATGATATATGACGTCCCACAGCGTCACCGTCAGTCCGGGAACATCATCACCAGAGAGCCAACTCCACAGGACCTACAATCAGTCTTAATATCAGTAAGTTTTTAATTAAGTATTTGGTACTATTTCCGTTTCACCCAATAGGAAGAACTTTGGTGGCCTTGAGGTTTGAGCAGTCGTCTGCTACGCAAGCGACGCAAGTTCGAATCCCAGCGGGGCCTGTACCAATGAGTATTTCTTAAAAACTTATGTACAGTGATTTCACACCACGTGCTTTACGGTGAAGGAAAACATCGTGAGGAAACCTGCATATTTCTGAGAAGTAATTCAATGAAGTGTGTAAAGTGTCTGAGACGGCGATGGACTCACCATCTGTCACGTTGGCACTTAATCATCTTCGGTGAAAAGTGGGTGTTGTGATTACAACACCTCTGCCTACCCCCATGGGCATTACAGGCATGAGTATATGTATGTATGTTTAAAAAAGGATAAAACAGAATCGGTGTCTTTTGGACTTGAACCGGGGTATAGCCTAATTTCGTTATCACCCGATAGGCTGGAAGACTCCCGTCTGAGATATCGTAACTTGATAGATTTCGACGAAATTTACTTCAGTATTGTAATGATATTTTATGCGTTTTTCAGTGCCTGAAAATATGGTCAAAACGATGTTTTCCAAAAATGAATCCTAGCTAGATCAATTTGTTGCCTCCGAAACCTACATATGAACTTTCCGACATTCACATATATATATATATATATATATATATATATATATATATATATATATATACCGGGTTTCGGGAAAAAGGAAAAGTTGTCTTCTAGAAGTTGTAGGGTTTTATGAATATATCACTATGTTGAAGTCGTAAAATATCTAGCTCCAACAATAACGTAGTTATAGGCTATGGTTGCTAAGGGCCGAAGAGCTCGCGGCCTTAAGCGGTTGAATGAACGCGCGGCCGCGTTTACCTACATTACGTACAAGGTCAATGAACTTGGTCAATTAAGGAGAAGGTTTCGAAAAATGGTTTTATCGGATCAGGAACTATTAGTGAGAGAGAAAAAGTTAAAACGTAGTAAGATTTCACGTGAATAACTCTACGCTACCGCTGATTTTTATGCGAAAATAAGGTCTTGATATGGTCAACTTTGAACGTCAATTACTCGAAAACGGAAGAAGATATTTTTGTCATTATAATTTTATTTGCTTCTTAAAATTATACCCTATCACATATTTTAACAGCAGTCCTATTTTCCCTGACATCCTGTATATGATGTACGTCCCGTCTCGGGTAAAGAACGGTCGATAATTTATATATTTTCTCAGGTGGCGAGCCGGGTGAAGCGGTCATCATAATAAACGAATCCCCTGTTATCAGTTCCTCGGTAGCTGTCAGACCTCACAGTCCTTCGCAGACACACAGAGGTATGTTTTTTATTCATTTATAATATAGATTTATTGATATAGAAGAGCCGTGTTGGCCTTGGGGTTTGAGCAGTCGCCTGCTACGCAAGCGACGTAAGTTCGAATCCCAGCGACCTGTACTAATGAGTTTTTCTAAACACTAGTGCGGTGAAGAAAAACATCGTGAGGAAACCTGCATATGTCTGAGGAGTATAGTGCCTGAGACGGCGATGGACTCAAAATCTGTCAGTTAGCAATCAACCATGTACGGTCAATAGTGGGTGTTGTCATTACAACCCATCTGCTTACCCCTTCGGAGACCCTTCTTGGATGGCATGAGCATATTTAGCTCCGCGGTTTAGGTAGACTTAATTTCATTGCTGGCCCGCGGAACCCTAATGTTTTTTTAGTTAAAGTATCCTAAGGTACTCCTTGTAATATTAGCTATCTGCCAGTGAAAGTCCTGTTAAAATCGGTCCAGCCGTTTCGGAGATTAGCCGGAACAAACAGACAAAGAAAAAAATGATTTTTGCGAGTACCGCGTTCTTGAACTTTCATATAAATTTAGTGAAGACCTGTTATTTTGGAATTACAAACAGACACTTAAATTGTATTAATCTGTATAGATATAAAGATGTATAGATTATGGGCGGAACGATATAATGATTTGTTTTATTAGCCATGCTCACAAATATTTGTAATATTTTAGTTATTATATTTGACAATTGAGCATTTGTACTGTGTGCCATGGGCTTATATTCATGAGATATAAATACCGTAACCAATAACATTGTATAATATATATTTTTTAAACGAGTAATTGTTGAGTTTCTTGCCGGGTTCTTCTCAACAAAAGCTACCTTCCGAACCCGGTGGTAACATTTATAATCATGTATAATGTATTTTGTGTCCTTCTGACGATTTGAAAGTACTTTGTAAGAAGTCTAATCAAATAAAAATATTTTGACTTTTATTATATATACAGCACTTTAAACTTATTACAAGTAGAAAACTTGTCCCAAATTGGTGTCTTTCGGGATCGTGCTAAGAAGGCTGGCGGCAGCATTGTCACGTTGAATAGCAATGCTGATGAGCGAGGTAACCCCAGCCCGCTTGTCACGAGAAGCTTATCATTTATGATTTGTGGATTATATAATATTGCAGTTCGTGAACGATCTTCTCTCCCCGGACCAGGCAGTACTGCTCAGTCGCCCGCCCAGCCCACGTTGTTCCCCAACTTGGGGACCATTACAGGTAACCTATATATGTAGTAGATGTGATGGTCAGCTAATATATTAATTCAACTTCGTTAGAGGTTATTTAGTTTATATCTAGTTTACCGAGCTGTGCTCGGTTACACAAAAAAAAGAAAAAAAATACGGTGAACGTCAGTCTCGAACCGCGGTACTCTAGTTTCGTTATCGCCCCGTAAGCTGGAAGCCTCACGTCTGTGCTACCATAACTTGACAGATGTCGGCGAAATTTGCGGTTTAACTTTTTTTTTAATAATGTTCATGTACTGTAGTGTGGAATAAAACATATTGTATTGTTGTATAGGTACAGGAGTGTGTGTGGGCGGTCCCAGTGGCGCAGCGGCTCCGTGGAGGGTACGTCTGGCCACCATCAAGAATTCATTCCTCGGCTCGCCGCGGTTCCATCGCAGGAAAATGCAGAGTAAGGCGACTTTCTTATTCATTCAATTCATCTTTGGTGAAATGTGAGTGTTGTTGTTACAACGACTCTGTCTACCCCTTCGGGGAATACAGGCGTGAGCATGTGTTTAAAATTCTTCATAGTAAAAAAAAAAGTAGGGGATATTTTATTTTATTTTTAAATTGAAATCTCTACCGGTGCCTCAAATGTGCGCTAAATAACTATTTTTTTCTTCAGCATCATCAGAAGAGGTCCACCTCACCCCGGAGTCATCCCCGGAGCTGACCAAGAGGTCGTGGTTCGGATCGCTGCTGCTCTCAGCTGATAAAGAAGAGACTTTCACAGCTTTGGTGAAGGGGAAACCGCTTGCCACCGTCAAAGCTGACCTTATACATGCGTTTTTGAGTGTAAGTATCCTACTAAACGCGAAAGTTTACTCTTTCACGCATAAGCTACTGAATAGATATTGATAAAACCTTATTCGGTTGTCGGGGAAAATAGGACAGCTGTTAAAATATGTGATAGGGTATAATTTTAGGAAGCAAATAAAATTATAATGACAAAAATATCTTCTTCCGTTTTCGAGTAATTGACGTTCAAAGTTGACAATATCAAGACCTTATTTAGGCGGTAACGTAGAGTTATTCGCGTGAAATCTAACTACGTTTTTATTTTTGCTCCCAATAATAAGTTCCAGAAAGAATCACATAAAACCATTTTTCGAAACCACCTTAGCCTTAACTTAACAAGTTCAATGACCCCGTACGTAATGTAGGTAAACGCGGCCGCGCGTTCATTCAATCGCTTAAGGCCGCGAGCTCTTCGGCCCTTAGCAACCATAGCCTATAACTACGTTATCGTTGGAAGTAGACATTTTACGACTTCAACATAGTGATATATTCATAAAACACAACAACTTCTAGAAGACTACTGTTCCTTTTTCTCTGACACCCTGTTTATATAGGTATATACAATAATTGCTCGTTTAAAGTGATGTATAAGATTACAATTTTCTTTCCTTCTCTTACTCAAGTGTATATTTGTTGACAGATAGCGGAGTTGTCTCACAGCGTGCTCAGTCCGATGTCGTTTAGGGTCGAATACAAGAGGGGGTCGAATGCGCCCGCCATGTTCCAGAGACACGTACGATTTCAGGTAATTACAATTAATAATCACTAAACTTAGGTCTAGTGATTCACACCACGTGCTTTAACGGTGAAGGAAAACATCGTGAGGAAACCTCTGTGTGAGAAGTAATTCAAAGACGTATGTATAGTGCCTGAGACGGCGATGGACTCACCCTCTGTCACGTTGGCACTTGATCATATTCGGTGAAATGTGGGTGTTGTTGTTATAACCCTTCTCACTCACTGCTCGAACTTGCGTCGCTTGCGTAGCAGGCGACTGCTCAAACTTCAAGGCCACCACTGCTCTGCTACAAGTATTTAGATTTATAAAAAAAATTCAGAAATACTTATATTAATATATATCCGTATATTTGCAGGTTGACATATCGACAATAACCAAAGCGCCGGGAGAGAACGGGAAAGAATATCTGTATGCTATCACTTTCACGCTGCTATCTGGTAAGCTATTTTGTATTTTATCTCTATACAAATAAGGTAAAAGACATTCTGATTGCATTATTGGTGTAGTCACAAACGCTTTTGTGGAACACGAGGGTTTTTGGGTTTTTTCATCCCTTGTTTTCAAGTAACAGCCCGGAGTCCCTATTACATGGGACTTATTAACTGGCATAATGTTGGTGCTGTAAGCAGGTAGTTTTTCTAAGCATCTGGATGTTTCTATTGCAACTCCTTATCCTTCCCTATTGTGCGACTCCCATACAAGTCTCAAAGTCAAAGTCAAAGTCAAAAGTATCTTTATTCGATTAGACTTTTTACAAAGTACTTTCAAATCGTCAGAATGACATAATTATACAGGATTATACATGCTACCGCCTGCTAACTTGTTCGACCAAGAGCGGTCTGGCAACGCTGCATGTGTCAGGAACTCTCCACGACATACGCGCGCTCTCGTAGTAGTGGCTAGGTTCTCGTGCGCCTATTTTGTAATTTCCTTTTGTATGTGATATCGTGTGTGTTCCTATTAAAGTATAATTTACATTTAATACCACTGACTTTCATTGGGTAGCTATAACCACGCCATAGTGCACTGTAATTCAGGTGTGACCATGTTTATTGAAACGTGAAATTACTGAGAATCTTGCCAGGTTCTTCTCATTGGAAACAACCTTTCGAACCTGGCGGTAGCATGCATAATTCTGTATAATCATGTCGCTCTGACGATTTGGAAAGTACATTGTTAAAATGTAATACATTTTTTTTATACATACATACATACATACATATGCTCACGTCTGTATTCCCCGAAGGGGTAGGCAGAGGTGTTGTAATCACAACACCCACTTTTCATCGAAGATGATTAAGTGCCAACGTGACAGATGGTGAGTCCATCGCCGTCTCAGACACTTTACATACGTTATTGAATTACTTCTCAGAAATATGCAGGTTTCCTCACGATGTTTTCCTTCACCGTAAAGCACGTGGTGTGAAATCACTATACATAAGTTTTTTTTAGAAAAACTTATTGGTACAGGCCCCGCTGGGATCCGAACATGCGTCGCTTGCGTAGCAGACGACTGCTCAAACCTTGAGGCCACCGCGGCTCTCTCTCAAAATTTTATTTGTGTTTAAAATGTTGCATGTACATTTGGTATAATAATGTGTGTGTACAGGTAACATCCGCCGTTTCCGTCGAGTGTGTGAGGTGGTGCAGGGCGCCGTGTGCCGCGCCCCCGGGGCCTCCCGCCACCCCCCGCTGCACCCCCCGTCGCCCCGCGCCGCCCGGCGGACCATACACCCGCACGGTAACTGTACACCCGCACCCTCACTGTACATGCGGCCCCCGCTGCAGCCCCCGTCGCCCCGCGCCGCCCGACGGACCATACACCCGCACGGTAACTGTACATCCGCACCCTCACTGTACATGCGGCCCCCGCTGCACCCCCCGTCGCCCCGCGCCGCCCGACGGACCATACACCCGCACGGTAACTGTACACCCGCACCCTCACTGTACATGCGGCCCCCGCTGTACCCCCCGTCGCCCCGCGCCGCCCGACGGACCATACACCCGCACGGTAACTGTACATCCGCACCCTCACTGTACATGCGGCCCCCGCTGCACCCCCCGTCGCCCCGCGCCGCCCGACGGACCATACACCCGCACGGTAACTGTACACCCGCACCCTCACTGTACATGCGGCCCCCGCTGTACCCCCCGTCGCCCCGCGCCGCCCGACGGACCATACACCCGCACGGTAACTGTACATCCGCACCCTCACTGTACATGCGGCCCCCGCTGCACCCCCCGTCGCCCCGCGCCGCCCGACGGACCATACACCCGCACGGTAACTGTACACCCGCACCCTCACTGTACATGCGGCCCCCGCTGCACCCCCCGTCGCCCCGCGCCGCCCGACGGACCATACACCCGCACGGTAACTGTACACCCGCACCCTCACTGTACGTACACACGGTGACTAAACATACACACAGAGACTAAACATACACACGGTGACTATACATACACACGGTGACTAAACATACATACGGTAACTATACATACACACGGTGACTATACATACACACGGTGACTATACATACACACGGTGACTAAACATACACACGGTGACTATACATACACACGGTGACTAAACATACATACGGTAACTATACATACACACGGTAAGTACTAAACGTAACACCTACACGATAGCAATATAAAAGCACGGCACAACACGCATAGATCCCGATACACTATGACTAAAACTGTGTGGTGATAATACGAGAACATCTGTGTGGTAAATACACCAACACCTGTATGTGTGACTATACTCCGCAGCGGTGACTTCACACCTAAACGTTAACGTTAGCATAAGTACAAATCACTATACACCGCCACAAAACTTGTAACGACACGGTAACCATACAACGACACGGTGGGTGGCTATACAACGACATACAATAAATATATATTGTAGCGCAGCAGAGCCGTGGTGGCCTCGGGGTTAGAGCAGTCGCCTGCTACGCAAGCGACGCAAGTTCGAATCCCAGCGGGGCCTGTAACAATGAGTTTTTCTAAAAGACTTACGTACAGTGATTTCACACCACGTGCTTTACGGTGAAGGAAAACATCGTGAGGTAACCTGCATATGTCTGAGAAGTTATTCAAAAGATGTAAGTATAGTGGCTTAGACGGCGATAGACTCACCATCTATCACGTTGGCACTTAATCAAATTCGGTGAAAAGTGGGTGTTGTGATTACAATTCCTCTGCCTACCCCTTCGGGGAATACAGGCGTGAGCATATGTATGTATGTATGTATTGCAGCGGCTGGTGAGATTCCCGACAGTCCTGAGACGCCGCACCAGCAGTCGGACCATGACAGCGACTCGTCCGTGTTCGATACAGTCAAGAGTCCCACTAGTCACAACTCCATTGATCAACTCGATCAGGTAAGGTACTATAGGTATATGTATATATTCAAAATATCCTTAAGTACTTTCAAAAAGTCAGAAGGACACTAAAAATACATAATTATAAATGTCGAGTCCTTATTCTACACAAGCTGTGGTGGCCTCGGGGCTTGGGCAGTCGCCTTCTACGCAAGCGACGCAAGTTCGAATCCCAGCGGGGCCTGTACCAAAAAGTTTTTCTTATGTACAGTGATTTCACACCACGTGCTTTACGGTGAAGGAAAACATCGTGAGGAAACCTGCATATTTCTGAGATGTAATTCAAAGACGTATGTATAGTGCCTGAGAGGGCGATAGACTCACCATCTGTCACGTTAGCACTTAATCAAATTCGGTGAAAAGTGGGTGTTGTGATAACAACACTTCTGCCTACCCCTTCGGGGAATACAGGCGTGAGCATATGTATGTCTAATTACAAATTTTTCACGGTGTGCCTGTTGGGGCGAGAAACTTAAAGATGGTGTAGATATTTAAGAGCATATTTCAGACAGATCACGGAGATATATTTTACAAACAATGGAGTGAGAGAGATCAGACGAGCGAGAGCAATACAGCAACACCTGCTGACAGATACGTCAAACGACTGACACATAGCTTTGACATATTAAAATTCGTTTATAAATCTAAGAGTGCCTGTCTGTCTATTTGTTCCGGCTGATCTCAAAAACGGCTGGGCCGATTTCAACAGGACTTCACTGGCAGATAACTTAATTGTAATTTTATAAAAAAATAGGGTTCCGCCCATAAAGTGACGTCTACGCGGGTGTAATCGCAGGGCACTGCTAGTATTATTAATATAAAATCCACTTGGCAAACACATACAGAAATACCCATGTAGGCTACAGACAATATTTATGTATTACGTCTCAAAAATAAGTTATTAATTACTTGTATAATATTATATTTCAGAACGGCACACACCCGCTCGGCTCCAGTTCGTCTGTGACGAGCGGCTCAAGTGGCTACAAAGTAAGTATTTATAACAGGCTCCTAGTTCCGTATGTGTGTTTGTGTGTGCTTATGTGCATGTATGTGTAATGTACGGTGTGTGTATGTTATGTGTAATGTACGGTGTGTGTATGTAGTGTGTAATGTACGGTGTGTGTATGTTATGTGTAATGTACGGTGTGTGTATGTAGTGTGTAATGTACGGTGTGTGTATGTTATGTGTAATGTACGGTGTGTGTATGTTATGTGTAATGTACGGTGTGTGTATGTAGTGTGTAATGTACGGTGTGTGTATGTAGTGTGTAATGTACGGTGTGTGTGTGTTATGTGTAATGTACGGTGTGTGTATGTAGTGTGTAATGTACGGTGTGTGTATGTTATGTGTAATGTACGGTGTGTGTATGTAGTGTGTAATGTACGGTGTGTGTATGTAGTGTGTAATGTACGGTGTGTGTATGTAGTGTGTAATGTACGGTGTGTGTATGTTATGTGTAATGTACGGTGTGTGTATGTAGTGTGTAATGTACGGTGTGTGTATGTAGTGTGTAATGTACGGTGTGTGTATGTAGTGTGTAATGTACGGTGTGTGTATGTAGTGTGTAATGTACGGTGTGTGTATGTAATCAGTCGTGTTCGTACAGCAGTGCGGGCGGCGGCGGTGTGCCGAGCCGGCCTCGGCCTCACTAGACCACGAGATCATGAGCTGTGGCAGGGATATACCTGGTGAGATACATATATACATCTATATACAATACTGATAAATAAAATTGAGATGTCTGTATGTAATTCCAAGTTACCTTTGCACTATATACGATATTATGAAACAAAATACGGTACGAAAATTAATTTTTATCTGTCTCCCTGTCTATCTGTCCGTTTGTTCCGGTTAATCTCTGAAACGTTTGGACCGATTTTAATGGGACTTTCGCGGGCAGATAGCTGATGTTACAAAGAGTAACTAAGACTAATTTGATATGAAAAATATACATTTTTAGGTTCCGCGAAATAAAGTCACCTATGAAGATAGAATATATTTTTTTTGTCTATACAAGTAACTTAATATTTATATTATGGATTACAGGTACACACACTAAAAGATCTTCCTCGGAGTGTAGGGATACGAATTCATCACCCCGAAGGGGACTCGAGTCCCGGGATAGTTCTATCAAAGATGAACTGCGGAGAAATAATTCTTTAAGAGAAAACAGGCGTGACTTAGCACCCCCTACGACCACTATTGCGTGAGAATTTCGACAGTTTTCACTTACCCCATAAAAGGGATTTAAGACCTTTGTCCACTCTTACGTAATTTACGCGTGATTTAACATTGTACGGGGTGAAATGAAACAGTTGCCTTTAGTTTTGAGATAACACAAAATTATTAAAATTGTGAGTGCCTCTACTCTCCCTAAGTTGCCACCGCTATGAACAATTCTATCATCAAACTTGTTGGTATATTTCAAATTTATTTATAAGCCTGCTAGATATTTATTAAAACACAATAGGTGTGGATTTAAAGTGTTATGTCTATGAGTTTGTGGCAAGTTTTTTTTCTGGGGTTAGTTTATATTCACCCCAAAACTGTTGCTATTCTCCCCACAGTTGTTTCTATTTACCCCTCAACTGTTTCTACTCGCCTCCGTACATTTGACAAGATGTATGTGTTTTGTGTAAATTCATAATTTTTAAGGCTATAAATATTATTTATATAGTTATTATTATGTATAATGACACGCCATTGCATAATTATGCGACTGAATATCGTGAATGTATAGTAGATTATCGCTTTGTTAGTGTACACGTCAATGTCACGTTTGACAGCTGTCGGTTGAGTTTGACATTTGGGTGACATGTCATAGAAAAATACGATAAATCGATTGAAAATCCAAAAGCGATCTTGAATCAAACGCAAGTAAAGTTGCTTAACTGAACAGAAAAGGTCGCTTTTGAAATAAAAGCACTCATAATATCCCTTAGGCCATTACCAAGGAAATCAACATGAATAACTTTGCATTAGAAATCTATTGCCCGATTCAAACTATGTAACTATGTCGTAGCGACGCAGTCGTTGACAATTCGTATCCATTAAGGTGGGGCCTCATGTTGATCATTGTCGCTGGAGTCACTCATCGCTCGTTAACAGTGACAAATCTATAATGTATAGGATAAGGCCCGGGGACGATGATGAGGCTGGAAAATAACGACGCATGAGGGAGGATCACGAGTAGCTCAGTTGGCAAGCAACTGTATTGCAGAGGGTTCGAGTCCCGCCTCGTGTTCGTATTTTATTGACCATTTTTATTTTCGTGAATCGAGGACATCTTCTGTGTTGCTTGCAAAATTATTGTCATGTTTAAGGATAACCGCTTACCACCAGGTTGAATTTATATGGCCAAGGGATGAAAAATGAAAAACTTTTGATTGGAAAAGCACAAAATATATAAAAATTTACTAAACATATTGTATTTTCAACCCAAGCTTATAATCACAAAATTTTTGCATATTATTGCATTTATATATATATTGAAAATATTTTTGAATAATACGTGTACTCGTAATTGTTAAATGGCTTGTTGATTTAAACACATTTCGTGCTTAGGTGTCAGTACATCTAATCCACGCAGACACGTACTTATAGTACGCCAACATTTCGCCACTTATGTTCAAGTCCCATGTAATAGACAAAAAACCTGTTCTTGTATGATTTGTGTTTAAATCAACCTGTATCCAAGCCTGCCAAGATCGTGATCTATACATCTATACATATAAATAAAATTGAAGCGTCTGTTTGTAATTCCAAAATAACAGCTTTTCACTAAATGCATATGAAAGTATATACAGTTCTGATATAGAGAGGACCTCGTGGCACAGTTGCTATTGCGCATATCATTCGATCAGCGAAGCTAAGCAACCCTAACCCCGGTCAGTAATAGGATGGGTAATAGCCCGAGTTCCCTCCGTGCCTCGGAGAGCACGTTAAGCCGTCGGTCCCGATTGCCAATTTATCATCTTTGGCAATCGTTACAGGTCAGTCGGAGGTCTAAAATAGTCTGACAACTGGTTTAACCCAGATCACAGATTTTCCTCGTTAAAGTGGTTGCGAAGGTCAGATGGCAGTCGCTTCGTATAAAAATCAGGTGATCAGCCACATCGGGTTGAATCAAGTGCCGACCACAACAATGTATGGGATAAGGCCAGGGACGATGATACAGTACTATTATGAAAAAACAACTAATTTTCAAATTTTTCCTCTGTCTGTTTGTTCCGGGTAATCTCCGAAACGTCTGGACCGATTTTAACGAGATATTCACTGGCAGATAGCTAATGTTAATACGAGTAACTTAGGCTACTTTTATTTAAAAAAAAAAACATCTAGGGTTCCGCGGGTATAACGGGCACAGCTAGTATTGAAATATAGCCCTTTTCCAACACAAAATAGGGTTTAAACTCGCACGATTTTGACAAGCCACAGTGTAAAAAAACCAGCTAAAAATTAAACAGTAGTGCAATACGTTTTTTAATAAGTATACATTACATATTTGTGTATAAAAAAATAGGCTGTATTTAGCGCTAATGTATGTGTTTAAAGAAATAAAAAAAAAACAAATTGTTTATCTCGATACCGGCCATTACCTTAAACGCTACCCAATGTACTGAATATAGTGATAAGCGACGTATAAAATGTATTTGCTTATGATGTAATGTATTTTTGCAAAAAAAAAGTTTATCCACATTATTCCTGCGTCGTTATCCCGACAAATTCCAGTGTCGCAAGTATTTGATGATATTCTTACGACGACGATATCGCCTGCGTTTTGAGGGCCATTCAAGTATTACGTAAGCAGATTTTTTTAATCATTTACCCCCTTCCGCTTGTGTAATAATTGGTACCTATAAAAAAAATTGTTCCCGCCTTCCCAGAAGGATCCTATTATTATTTGTGGGAATACCCGACATGTGTTCTTTCAAGCATTGACAATTTGTGGGTTGCCATTTGTGTAAAAAACATACATACATACATATGCTCACGCCTGTATTCCCCGAAGGGGTAGGCATAGGTGTTGTAATCACAACACCCACTTTTCACTAAGTGCCAACGTAACAGATGGTGAGTCCTTCGCCGTCTCAGACACTTTACATACGTCATTGAATTACTTCTCAGAGAGGCAGCTTTCCTCACGATGTTTTCCTTCACCGTAAAGCACGTGGTGTAAAATCACTGTACATAAGTTTTTTTTAGAAAACCACATTGGTACAGGCTAAGTTGGAATTCGAACTTGCGTCGCTTGCGTAGCAGGCGACTACTCAAACCTCAAGGCCACCATGGCTCGTGTTTGTGTAAAAAAGTAATTAGTAACTGCTGACGTAATCATGATATCGACCCCCCACCCAACATGAGATCAAAAATAAGCATAGCAATGACCCCACGCCCCCTTCAAGCGCTTTCGTAATACTCGATTGGCCCCCAAGCGGCGAGTGTATGAAGTTTTACGACTCTCTGGGGCACAGCTATCGTTCTGTGTAAATTTAATTCATATCGGCATAACAGTTTAACGGTGATCGTATCTAACAAAAAAGTATTTATTTTTCTTTTTGAGTTTTTTTAAGTTTCGTATGTTAAGAAGCAATATATGTTGTAAATTGAACCTAGTCATTTTAACCGACTTTGATTCTTTGATAGTTGGTCCTAATGTATGTTTTTTTTGAAAATTATCTATCAGTAAAGTATTTTTTCAAGTCATCATATATCATTTTCATAGAAAATAACTATCTAACAACTGGTAGAATATCATATTCCATGTTGAATTGAAGTTTGTATAGTGACTTAGAAAAATATTTAACAGTTATATTAATTTTGTTTATGAAGTTAGTAAAATTATGTTTCATATACAGGTGTCGGAAAAAATGGAACAGTTGTCTTCTAGAAGTTGTTGTGTTTTATGAATATATCACTATGTTGAAGTCGTAAAATATCTAGCTCCAACGATAACGTAGTTATAGGCTATGGTTGCTAAGGGCCGAAGAGCTCGCGGCCTTAAGCGATTGAATGAACGCGCGGCCGCGTTTACCTACATTACGTACAGGGTCATTGAACTTGTTCAATTAAGGAGAAGATTAATGGTTACGAAAAATGGTTTTACGGGATTATTTCAAGAAAAAAAATATAATAATAACAGCAGATTGTTATGCGAAAATAAGATCTTGATATGTTCAACTTTGAAAGTCAATTACTCGAAAACGGAAGAAGATATTTTTGTTATAATAATTTTATTTGCTTCCTAAAATTATACCCTATCACATATTTTAACAGCTGTCCTATTTTCCCCGACACTTGTATAATTGTGAAACTGCGTTTATTGTTTGTTTGTATATTTATTAAAATTAACTTATTATTAAGTTGTTTATTTAATATATTAATTTTGGTCATAAGGGTACCCATAAATAACTCTTATCCCCTTATTCAAACAATGTTTAAACGAAGTCAAAAAAATTCCATCTTAAATCCTTTACTTGTATTAATTATTTAATGATCATGTTTTACTTCGTATCATATATACACATATCACCATATACATCTGTCTGTCAGTACAATTTGTTTTAGCGAACTTTGCTAAGCACACGATTTGAATGACTATATACAGAGTTAAGATTTTTGACACAGAGCGGTTGGTGGTTACTATATATTCTTGTGGTAAAATTTTATTTGTTAGAGATTTCTAAAGGTTCGATGCTTATCCTATACTTGTTTGTTTGAACGAGCTCAAGAACTGCTAGTCCGATTTAAAAAAAACTTTCAGTGTTGGATAGTCCATTTATCGAGGAAGGTTATAGGCTATATTATATTTTGAAAAACATTAGGGATCACTAAGAAAATTGCGATTTTTTAACTCAAGGTGTAAATTAAAACCTATTTATGCATGCGCTGCAATAACTATTGACAGTAGAACTAAATGATGTACTACGGGTTTGTAGGTCTTATTGAGATCTACAAAAAAGTCCGCGAGAGCACATATCTAACTATCATAGTTTAGTCACAAGAACCGCTTTTATGATAATACAAAATATTAAATCGCCTAAAGAAGGGAACTACGTTAAATGTCTATCGTTATATTATTATTATATAAAACTAAATCTACGCGGGTGAAACCGTGGGGCACAGCTAGTTTGAGGATATGTAGAACATAAGACAATGCTTATTTTAGGTGTAAATAAAAAAAATTGGTACTTTTAAATATATTTTTAATTGATAAGTACTGCCAACCTATGCTCTGTGACAAATATATTCAGCTTAAAAAGTAATCAGTTTTAACCGAATTTAAGTAAATGAAGGTTCTTTTCGGAATTAACGCGTAGGCCTTGACACGGTCAACCAATATAGCATATTTCTTGGTCCCCGCGACTTCTGGGCAGGATAATTTTTTTTATATTACTATATGCCTATATGTTATTCTGATGTGTTCTGAATTTTTTGCGTGAAGGACCAACAAACATACTTACAAACTTCCTCGTTTATAATATTAGTAGGATATTTTGTATGGACACACTCACGCTATACCGAGTGATGGCCGAGCGGCAACCGAGTTATGGCCGAGCAATCAAGCTAAGCTCGACTCGGGCCCGAGTTGATGCATTTCTGATATAAGTAGTATTATTTTCTGAATATAATTCGGCAACAGCTTATTATTCTGATCGTGTGTTTTACAAGTTCATTGTGTATGTAATTCAATGCTTTGTTTAATATTGAATAATCTGTGTTCTAAATAATGTATAAATGAATATATTTTATGATTGAATAGATAATTCGTTTGGTCTGCGTGTGAAGTCATGGCTGTTACATTCGGAATGAAACATTTTTTTATTGTAGCTTATATTTTTAAATTCCGCGCATGACCAATCCTGTAATATACATTGTACTTATTAACTTATGCTAAAGCTATACTTAACTGCTTTTAAGAAATTGGTTATGATTGAACAAAATAAATTGATGACATTACTAATGCGGTTTCATTTTGTTTTCCAATACCTAGTACCTATTTCAATTAGAACTGTTTACATTTTTAGTTTAGAACAAGGAGCCGTGGTGGCCTCTGGGTTTGAGCAGTCGCCTGCTACGCAAGCGACGCAAGTTCGAATCCTAGCGGGGTCTGTACCAATGAGTTTTTCTAAAAAATTATGTATAGTGATTTCATACCACATGCTTTATGGTGAAGGAAAACATCGTGCGGAAACCTGCATGTCTGACAAGTAATTCAAAGACGTATGTATAGTGCCTGAGACGGCGATGGACTCACCCTCTGCTTATCCCTTCGGGGACCTTTCTGGGATGGCATGAGCATATATATGGATATTGGATATGACTGTCATTAGAAATTATTCCATACAAGCTGGATACAAAAACTAAAAAATAAAACAAATTTTAGTTAGGATAAAAAAGTATAATTATTTGTAATACATGTGCTTATACATCTTAATACTAAGAATGATCTGTCATTACTTCCTCGTCATCATCTTCCGGCTCAGCTAAGTCCGGGTGACAGACCCTGATGTGAAGATTAAGATTTATCTTCACGATAAAACTCTTACCACACGTTGAGCACTTATGCGGTCTTTTCACATCATCGTCAATCGTTGGAGGATGTGCTCGAGTTATGTGAGTCCGGAGCAATGATGAATGCATTGTACGGTCGCACTGACCGCACTTCACGAGGCAGTCGATCGGTTGCCCTTCGTGCGTCTGTCTGTGCTTCTCCATCGTAATTTTAGAGACAAACAATTTATGACAGAAGTCACATTTGAAATTTTTCACTTTCGTATGCTTCTTCATGTGAATTTTCAAACAGTTCTTCGTTGGGAACATCTCGTCGCATTTGGAACACTTGAACTTTTTTATATCGTTGTGCAGCTGCATGTGTAATTTCAAGTATGCTTGTCCCGTGAAACTTTTGCTACATATCTCGCAGTTTATAGTGCTCGTTGCCGAATGAGTTTGCATGTGGCTTTTAAGGAACTGAGCAGCCACAAAGCTGCGGTCACAGACTTCACAAATATACTTCTTGGATGCAACACCTTCATGTTTACTCCTATGTATATCGAGATGGTACTGCGAGTTAACTTTTACGTCACACTGGTCGCATTTGAACTTACGTCGCTTTTTCGGGCCTTCTTTAACCACTGCCGGTTCTGGTTCCAGGGTCGGCGAATCTTTGTCGTTACCGTGGAACTTTTTATGCAACATCAAATACTCCATACCTTCAAAAGTCAAGTCGCAAACATCGCATCTATATCGATGGTCGCTCTGTTGTTGTTTCAATTCGTAAGTCACAGTTTCGCCGTTATAAGCCTCAGCCATCTTCTCTCGCTTTACAGATCTGTTATCGTGATGTTTGTCGCTGGTCGCTGCCTCCATTACACTTTTCATCCAAGGGTCGTGAATGCCGGATTTCGTCCCCATTGATAGTACGGTGACGCTTCTATGACGCTACGGACTCATATTTTATAATGCAATATTGATCCGTAATTCACTACGATGTGCGTCCAAATTCGCGTAAAACGCGTAATTGTAGCGTTTTGCACACTAGCCGTGCATTGTTTACACGATTTGTCGGTAAATTTCACGTTCTAATGAACGATAGCACAAAAGGGAGCCTTGTTACAGTACCATAAATTCCAAAAGAGAAGCGAAGCGCGTTGCTTTTTTTAGGCGGTTCATTGACAGAAGACTTTTTTGTTTGACATCTTGATTGTTGCCAGTTTATACGAAAACTGAGGAGTTATACAATATTAAAACGAGTGTCAATTATGTATTAATCCATTTCTAGTGGATAAATATGTCGGAAAACAATATTTATTTCCAATTACTTCGTTATATCATTGTTCATTAAAAAAAACCTTATTTATTTGGCTTTACATTATTAGATTCACTGCAACATTGTATTATAATAGCTATATATTTATGTATATATATCTTATTGTAATGATTCAACCAACTAAACAAATAAAAGAGGGTTCTTCTTTATTTTAAATTATTATTAGATTTTTCTATTTCTATAATATTTTACGTACTGATAAAAATGAAGGCAACATCAATTTCTCTGCAGCGCCCTCTGACGTATGTCAGTCACAACAGAACTGTGCTTCTAGGTAATTTGGAAAGAGGGCGCTATGTGTTATTTTTAACCGACTTTCAAAAATAGAGGACATTATCAATTCGACTGTATGTTTTTTTTTATTGTAAATGATTGCGAGCTAACTACATAAAAGATATATTTTTTTCAAGAAATATAGTGTTGGTTTAAGACGATAAAGGCAAATAGGAAAGAAAATAGGTTTTAAATAATAAATCAATTTATTCATGAAGTCACGCAAAAGGGTAACACAAAAGAGAAGAATGAAAATACGAAAACCAGACAATATAAAATCTAGGCACTAGGTACTGGCCAGATTTCAAAAAATCTTTCAGTGTTGGATAGTTCATTTACCGAGGTAGCCTACTAATATTATAAATGCAAAAGTAACTCTGTCTGTTACGCTTTCCCGCTTAAACCTCTCAACCAATTTTGATGAAATTTGGCACAGACAATCTTTAGACCCTGAGAGAGGACATAGGCGACCTTTTATTGCGAAAAAAATATTATATAAAACTAAATCTACGCGGGTGAATCCTTGGGGCACAGCTAGTATAAAATACAATTCAAGTTAAAAAATAAAACTGTAGAGAAGTTTGAACAAAACTCAGTACTATGGCCTTCGGGTAGGATCGAAATGAAATACAATGTACCACAGAGGAACAAGTTTTTTTATTGACGATATATAAGCCCCATTGAGACTCTCTATAGCGAGATTTAAATAATAATGTCAACAGTGGCAGCTCCATCTATCGACATAACATAGATCTAAAATATCATACATTGTTTTTAATATATTCGGCTTATACAAAGTTCTAGAAGTATTCCAAGATATAACGCCAACATTCACGTGTGTCAACGTCAGGCAATTAAACTAATTTAAAATGTTAAGCAGTTGACATAAAAACGCTTTTAACAAGTACTTATTTAAATGGTTATGTAATCGCTTGAAGATATATATATATATATATGAGAAGAATAAAACATATTTAAGTATGTCTTTCAATGCGCTAGTTCAGCTGTGTGACAGTGACAGATGTAGTCAAAGTCAAAAGTATCTTTATTCGATTAGACTTTTTACAAAGTACTTTTTAAAGCGTCAGAATGACATAATTATACAGGATTATACATGATACCGCCAGGTTCGGAAGGTTGCTTTTACTGAGAAGAACCTGGCAAGAAACTCAGTAATTACTCTTTTCAAAAATATTATACAATTTCAAGAATACAAAATAAATAATTAAAAAAAAAACGCGTGAGCTCATGGACAATGTTCCAATGCACAAATGTCGATAAAAAATTATAATGTACACACGTTATATACATTTGTCTCATAATAAGAGTAAAACTATAATGGCAATAAGAGGTTATGGTAAGGTCTTAGGTCCCGTCACAACTAAAGAACGCTCGGCGGATACTGCGAATTATTTACGCCATACATGTAAGATTCATACTTAAGGAACACATTTACCTACATATCAATTAAAGAAATAATCCTTAGGTTTTTTAATTCTTTCGTCGATATACTTACTTTTCAGGAGAGTTTTGGTGAGGTTTGAGCAGTCGCCTGCTACGTAAGCGACGCAAGTTCGAATCCCAGCGGGGCCTGTACCAATGAGTTTTTCTAAAAAACTTATGTACAGTGATTTCACACCACGTGCTTTACGGTGAAGGAAAACATCGTGAGGGAACCTGCATATGTCTGAGAAGTAATTCAAAGATGTATAGTGTCTGAGACGGCAACGGACTCACCGTCTGTTACGTTGGCACTTCATTATATTCGGTGAAATGTGGGTGTTGTTGTTACAACACCTCTGCTTACCCTTCGGGGACCCTTCTGCATATTTATACGTCGTGACGTGAGGTTATTTTCAAGGTTAACTAACAAGTTTATTGCACTAGGTTATCGAATACAATACGTACCTACTTGAAGTTCATTTGAATATTTAAGTAGGTATACTTATATTGCATACGTTATAAGTTACTAGCTTCTGCCCGCGCCTGCTTCTGTTCGCGAGGAATAGTTGCTTTGGGATAACACTTACTTTATCCCGCGATTAATTTTAGCATTTATAATATCCCTATAATATTATAAGTTTTGTTTATGAATGTGGATGGTTCAAGGGGAATGGAAGACCTAAGAAACGATGGATGGATTGTGTGAAAGATGATATGGCTAAAATAGGAGTGAATACAGATATGACGGCTGATAGAGAGAAATGGAAGAGAAGAACACATTGCGCCGACCCCAAATAACATGGGATCAGGGCAGGAGTTATAAGTTCCCTGGGAACGATAGAGAGTTCTGGAGTGGAAACTGCGACTCGACAAACGTAGTGTAGGACCGCCCTCCGGCCGGGTGGGATGACGATCAATGGCTGGCATTGTGAACAGGTGCTGCTTGTGAGGGCTGGTCATCTCAAGCTACGCATTTAGTTATAAGTAGAACTACTAGACTTTTATTCATGTTAATTTTTATCGACATTTGTGCATTGAAACTGTGTCCATGGGCTTGTGTATTTGAAAAGAGTAATTACTGAGTTTCTTGTCAGTTCGTCTCAGTGAAAGCAACCTTCCGAACCTGGCGGTATCATGTATAATCCTGTGTAATTATGTCATTCTGACGATTTGAAAGTACTTTGTAAAAGTCTAATCGAATAAAGATATTTTTGACTTTGACTTTGATCTGCGAAAGTCTGCAGGCAGATACTGAATGCGGCAAGCTGAAAATACAAGCTATGATGCACATTAGGGGAGGCCTATGTCTAGCAGTGGACTATATTGATGATGATGATGAACGATACGAACTGAATTAAAAAATATTTTATTTTTAAATCGTCGTTAAATATTGTGTGTATTTTCGATAAGTGTTAAAAAACATTTTGTATATTTTGTAACGGAAGAGGAGGTGTATTGACTTGACACGAAGGAGGGAGTGATGTGGAGAGGCGCGTTTTGGGGAGGGGAGATCAGTTGAGAGCGTGAACGGTTGATTTTGAAGAGATCAGAGTTAAAAACGTCTTAGAAGTGTGTTCTGTTTTAGAAGCCGTGGTGGCCTTGAGGTTTGAGCACGCCTGCCACGCAAGCGACGCAAGTTCGAATTCCAGCGGTGCCTGTACCAATGAGATTTCTAAAAAAACTTATGTACAGTGATTTCACACCACGTGCTTTACGGTGAAGGAAAACATCGTGAGGATACCTGCATATTTCTGAGAAGTAATTCAATGACGTATGTAAAGTGTGTGAGACGGCGATGGACCTACCATCTGTCACGTTGGCACTTAATCATCTTGTGTGATAAGTGGGTGTTGTGGTTACAACACCTCTGCCTACCCCTTCGGGGAATACAGGCGTGAGCATATGTATGTATGTGTTCTGTTTTAAGTAATAAAGAGTTTGTGATTTTTCATCGTGTATTTAAATAGAAATCCTCGGCCTTCTGTAACTATTTGTTATAATATGTGTAGATACATATATTGAGGTCTGTCTTGTGATCTTAACATAATTAATGTAGAAATTTTTGAGATTATCGTGCAATATATAGTCTTCCTCGATAAATGGGCTATCTAACACTGAAAGAATTTATCAAATCGGTTCAGTAGTTCCTAAGATTCGTCGAAACAAACAAACACATTCAGTTTTAAACGTTAAGTATAGATAAATTGGTCTTTGTACATTAACCTCTAATGCCCTTATTATTAAGTACCTACTTACATACATAATTCCATACAAAATTATTGTTAATACAGACAATATTTTGAATCGATTTAAAGCGCAGTCAAATAAACGTAAAATTTGACGGTAATTGAGAATTTTTGCGATAGAAAAAGTTTGACATTCTCTACCTCTGTTCTAGAGTGTGTTTAGAAAGAGAGAACCGACATAGGAAGACTGGGCTTAAAAAAATATAACTTTTTGGAATTATTTCTCTGACGTATGCAGTTTTCGTCACGATGTTTTCCTTCACCGTAAACGACGTGGTGTGTCACTGTACATAAGTTTATAGAAAAACTCATTGGTGCAGGCTGGGATTCGAACTTGCGTTGCTTGCGCAGGCGACTGCTCAAACCTTGAGGTCATCACGGCTCTAGTTTTTTATAATTACTCAACAAAATATGCTAACATAACTAAAAACCTTAAAAATATAATCTTATAACTTATAACTATTATATCTTTAAACGAGCAATTCTTGTATATATATATAATCGGAATCTCGAAAACGGCTCCAACGATATTCATAAAATTTTGCATGTAGGGGGTTTCAGGGGCAAAAAATAGATCTAGCTAGGTTTAATTTATGGAAAACATAGGCACCGAAAAACTCATAAAATATTATTATAATACGACAGCAAATTTCGCCTACATCTGTCAAGTTATGGTAGCTCAAGGGTGAGGCTTCCAGCTTACGGGGCGATAACGATACTAGACCCGGCACAGATTGTTCGTTCAGCCGACCTGCCGTACTGTAGCCAGAGCCCAGTCTCCGGTGTGCCATACCCTGACCATGCTCAATGCCCTCCTAGATGCCAACCCTGAATGTGATTTGTTCGCGGATGCATGGAACTATATTTTGTCTGAATGTTTGAGATTCTGTGAGGTTAAGTATGCGAGAGTATCCACGATTTTATAAGTGTATATTTTATAAGACATAAGATCCCTGTTCTAAAATGTCAATGTTAATTATTGTAATTGGTATGTCCGTAATAATTAACTATAAATAAATAAATAGAGTACCACGGTTCGAAACTGACGTTCACCGGAATTTTTTTTTCGTAATTTTTTTTTTATTGAAGAGTCCCTGTAGCAAAGGTTTTGAAGATACTAAATATACTATTTCGTTTCGCTTCGGATTACCTACGTTATTAATAAAAAGTATTACCTACTAAATGCTACATTACAGATGAATAAAATGTTTATTTGTAATTTCAAATTAACAGCATTTCGGTAAATGCATTACAAAGTATATACGGCACGAAACTATAAAACAATTTTCAAAAAAAATCTCTTTTTGCCACTCCGTCTTCGAAACGACTGGACCGATTTCAACCGGACTTTCACTCGCAGAGAGCTAAGTCGTGGGGCCCGGTAGTATACATTATAACACACAGAAACTTCACTTTTGTTTATCTGTATAGATTAATTAGACTAACTCGAATTCATTACGTAATAAGGTCAATGTATGGAGTAGAACGATTCGTGTTTTCTGGAAAACTTACGGCTAGTTACAGATGTTAGATGGTGTTACAGTTTTACAAGCGGACGTCACGGGGGTGACTGCGTAGTTCTCGTTCCCGTGGGAGTTCCCGTTCCCAAACAATTTGCAAAATGCAAAGTCAAACGACAACGTTCCAACGTGTCAAAACCTAATCATAGGGCACGGGTGTTTACCAGTTTTAATAATTAAAAAAAAATCAAATGGCGTGCATAATATGCGCGTGCGCTTGGAAATTACATATTGCAAAACCTATTGTTATATACGTCACGCATTCAGCGCCATCAAAAAATGCTGATTAATAACTTAAGGCGTAGACTATCGCAATATACTATACTAATATTATAAAAATGAGGTGAGGTGAGGTTTAAGTAATCGTCTGATACGCAAACGATGCAAGTTCGAATCTCGTACCAATGAGTTTTTCCAAAAACTAATCTGAAGTTCTTTAAGGAAAACTGCATATGTCTGATGTTATGTATGTATACTAGCGCCACCTGTCGGCTTTTCTATGAGATACCACTGCCTGTCTCCTGTAAAGAGTATTTAGTGTATACATGATCACGATGGTCATGACTTGACATAATAACTATGCATGCTCAATAAAATGGCGCCAGTGCATTTACAACTACGGGTCGTTTCACTCATGTTCCCAACTTAACATCTGAGAAGTAATTCAAAGACGTATGTAATGATCTATCACGTCGGCACTTGGTGAAAAGTGGGTGTTGTTATTACAACACCTGTTGTACTCCTTTGGGGAATACAGGCGTGTTAAATAAAATAAACTGGATCTTATTTTATACTACGTATAGAATAACTTTAAAAAGGTTGCAAATGTCAATTTGTCGTTAACATTTCGACTATACATAAGCTATTGCCTATTTGTAATATATCCCCACTTACCGGTCACTAATCCAGACGCATTTGGAATATAAATAATAGAGCCTAATTGACCGAGCGTGGTGGCCTTGAGGAGTTCGAACCCCAGCAAACTTATGTACAGTGATTTCACACCACGTGCTTTACGGTGAAGGAAAACATCGTGAGGAAACCTGCATATTTCTGAGAAGTAATTCAATGACGTATGTATAGTGTTTGAGACGGCGATGGACTCACCAGCTGTCACGTTGGCACTTAATCATCTTCGGTGAAAAGTGAATGTTGTGATTACAACACCTCTGCCTACCCCTTCGCGGAATACAGGCGTGAGCATATGTATGTTGACCGAGCTGTGCTCGGTTTCTTTTCAATGAAGTTTTCTCATATATGAAGATATGCTGCAAAAAACAGAAAAAAATTAAACCGGTGAACGTCAGTCTCGAACTGTGGTAGTTACTCTAGTTTCGTTATCGCCCCGTAAGCTGGAAGCCTCACGTTTGAGCTACCATAACTTGACAGACGTCGGCGAAATTTTCTGTCGTATTGTACGAGTTTTTCAGTCGGAGGAGTCAATCGTTGGAGCCGTTTCCGAGATTCAGATTCTATTCTATATATACAAAAATTGCTCGTTTAAAGGTAGGTATATAAGATGAAAAGCATGAATATGTTTTTCAACGCGGTGACTATTCAATTAATTATGCACATAGCATCGTATTAACACAATATATGCTACAATTCTAAAGAGAACTGACATTTGATCCTATACCAGTGATCATTGGCCGGGTTTCATTTACAAAGTGTTCGTCAAACGATGTCCCAACTTGATTACTAATCTATTTTGTTCTATTGTACTTATTTTGTAACTTATATTAAGTAGAAGTTAGTATTCGATCGACTGTCGCGGAGTAGGGTTGAATAGTTGGTTTGTACGTTGTTCTGAAATGACTTTTTTGGAAGATATTGATTCGGCTGGATTGCCAACTATCCCGGAGTTTTACAAGGGGAAAACTATTTTTATAACTGGCGGTACAGGTGAGTTTGATCCATTCATTCAATTCAAAAATATCTTTATTTGATTAGATTTAACAAAGTACCTTAAAACCGTCAGAACGACACGATTGCAGAAGATTATACATACTACCACCAGGTTCGGAAGGTTGCATTTACTGAGAAGAACCTGGCAAGAAACTCAGTAATTACTCTTTTAAAAAAATATATATAGTACTATACAATTATGAGTAATCCTTACTAATATTATAAATGCGAAAGTAAATCTGTGTTTGAGATGACCAGCCCCCACAAGCAGCACCTGTTCACAAGTCTGACAACAATTCCAGCCATCGTCCTCCTCAACCATTATAGAAGTTATAACTACTAACGAATTCCGCCATGAATTAGGAGCTCTGTGTGAAAGTAGTGGGGGTTACTGCGCATGTTGTTTATTCGCGTTACGCCATTCAGGCAGAAACAAGCTCATAAAATGGGACCACTCATGAATAAAAATCTTTGCGGTCTTTACCAATAAGGTTAACTAAAGAAGTGCAGTGATTTATACACCTCATGGTGAAGGAAAACATTGTTCTATAGTATTCTGTCACGTTGGCACTTAATCATCTTCGGTGAATAGTGGGTGTACAACTTCTTTCTACCCCTTCGGAGACCCATCTGGGAAGGTATGCATGTAGCATATAGTATATTGGGAGGTTACACTGCTCTAACCGTCTTATGATCACTTTTAAAACACGCGACTTCTATGTTTTTGCTGGGCCACATTTTGTATTGTTTCTAGGCCTTGTAGCTAAATAACTTATTTATTCTGTAACTTAATTATGCTCAAACCCAAATCACAAAGTTATATTCAACATAAAGGACACTTGGAACACTCATTGAACGTCATGTATCTTACGATAACTTATGTTAACTTACCACCGTTTACAAATGTAAGCCTGTCAGGAGAACAAACGGTGAAACAAACTTCCCGGCTGTTATTTTAATGTGTCCCTTCTTTATACATAGGGTTGTTTTAATACAATTTAATGGAAGAGTGACCAACTCATTCCATGTTTGGCTATCATCAATATACACAGTTACACTATAATATGCTTTTTCACAAAATTTCCGTTTGATTGCCTTAAAACTTTAACCCTTTAATTCCTGTACCTGTTATCTCACTGTCCTTATCCCATGTACTGTTGGGGTCGGCACTTGATTCAACCCGATGTGGCTCCATGTTAGTCGCAATCAATTATTAACTCCTCGTCCGTTATGTGCGCCTGGTACTTCGTGTACCATATCATCATCTCCCTGGCCTTATCCCATACATTGTTGTGGTCGGCACTTGATTCAACCCGATGTGGCTCCATGTTAGTCGCAATCAATTATTAACTCCTCGTCCGTTATGTGCACCTGGTACTTCGTGTACCATATGATCATCTCCCTGGCCTTATCCCATACATTGTTGGGGTCGGCACTTGATTCAATCCGATGTGGCTCCATGTTAGTCGCAATCAATTATTAACTCCTCGTCCGTTATGTGCGCCTGGTACTTCGTGTACCATATCATCATCTCCCTGGCCTTATCCCATACATCGTTTGGGTCGGAACTTGATTCAACCCGATGTGGCTGATCATTTGATTTTTAGACGAAGCGACTTCCATCTTTATAACCCTTTGTTACGAAGAAAACCAGGTTAAACCAGTTGTCAGACTTTCTTAGACCTCCGACTGACCTGTAACGATGTTAAATTGTCAACCGAGACCGACGGCTTAACGTGCTCTCCGAGGCACGCAGGGAACTCGGGCGGTCACCCATCCAAGTATTGGCTTGGGTTATGGTTGCTTAAATGATCGAATGATGCGCAATAGCAACGGTGCCTCTTAGATAAAGTATATATTTTCTTTAAAAATTATTATTAGCCTGTCGTGTCCCACTGCTGGGCAAAGGCCTCCCTTCCACTTTTCCAACTTTCTCTGTCCTCAGCAGTCCTCTCCCAATCGCTTCTGAAAGCATCAAGCTCATCCCGCCATCTCCTACGAGGCCTGCCGCGTAGTCGTTTCCTGCCATTTGGGGTCCATTTTGTAATGGTTTTCGCCCATAGCTCATCCGACATGCGGCAGACGTGAATGCTGCGCTCCATTTAAAAATAAAGGTACAAATACACGATGTTTTTGTTTCAGGATTCATGGGCAAAGTTCTCATGGAGAAGCTGTTGTATTCCTGCTCCGATTTGGATAGGATTTACCTTTTGATGAGAAATAAGAAAGGTGTCAGATCTGAGGATAGATTGGAAGCTGTTTACTCAAGTCACGTAAGTAAATATTGCCTACCTTCACTGTAGCACACTGTGTTAGCAATCCATGCCTGTAAGGACAGTGTTATCTTTATCTATAGAGATAAATAAAATTGAAGTGTCTGTTTGTATTGCCAAAATAACAGCTTTTACATCTGTATTTCCCGAAGAGATAGGCAGAGGTGTTGTAATAACAACACCCACTTTTCATCCACCATTAAGTGCCAACGTGACAGATGGTTGCTTAGGGCTTATGTGGAATGCAAGCCTCTGCATACATACATCAGTCCAGCTGTTCTGGAGATAAGCCAGAACATACAGACAGATAGAGAAAAAGCTTTGAATTAGTTTTTCCTAGGTCTGTGCATTTCCACCCAATAGCCAGGGTCTAAGAATATGGCTATGGTATCCCCTGCCTGTCTTAAGAGGCGACTAAAAGGGGGCCGGAGGGCCTGCTGGCGGTGGTCGGGGTGGGAGCCACCGGCGCGGGCCCGGGAAGGTGGCAGCGCGATGTGGCTCGCGCTGCTTTGCACAGCGAGGTCTCCAGGGGCGGCGTCACAGCTGCCCCGGGGATGTGCCCCGGCAAAGTGTGCCACCGGGGGGGTTTTAGTGAGGTAAAAATCCCACATACCCTGATCTGCCTCTCCCAGGGCGGTCGGGGACCTTTTGAAGGTTTCCCCCTCGTCAACAAAAAAAACAAAAATAAGGTCTGTGCATTTAGTGAATGCTGTTATTTTGCAAATACAGACACTAACTACACTATAGATTGATATGTTTTATGTATCTTCCTTATTTTCAGTGTTTCGACAGACTAAGGCAGGAAAAGCCGTCGATATTCCATTCAAAAGTGTTCGTCATTGCTGGCGATGTTATGGACATTGGTTTGGGTAAGGTATTTTTATTTATGAAATTGTTAACAGTGTAGTAATGGGTGTTAAGAATTCAGCATCCGCAAATGCGGAATATTCGCAGTAATTAAGACATCTTATTAAGTGTACGCGAGTGAAACCGGAGGGCAGAGTTGGGTTGATTCTCAAAAACCAAACACAAAAATATTTTTAGTCGATTAGACTTTTAACAAAGTACTTTCATATACATAATATGCTCACGCCTGTATTCCCCGAAGGAGTAGGCAAAGTAGGATCACCGAATTTGATTAAGTGCCAACATGACAGATCAGTCCATTTCCGTCTCAGGCACTTTACATACGTCTTTGAATTACTTCTCAGATATATGCAGGTTTCCTCACGATGTTTTCCTTCACCGTAAAGCACGTGGTGTGAAATCACTGTACATAAGTTTTTTGGAAAATCTCATTGGTACAGGCCCCACTGGGATTCGAACTTGCGTCGCTTGCGTAGCAGGCGACTGCTCAAACCCCGAGGCCACCACGGCTCTCATCGACATAATACAGGATTATACATGATACCACCAGGTTCGGAAGGTTGCTATTACTGAGAAGAACCTGGCAAGAAATTCAGCAAAAACTCTTTTCAAAAATATAATACAATTTTAAAAATAAATCCCATAAGAAAATTAAGGCCATGGACACAGTTCCAATGTACAACTGTAAAGATTAACATAAAGAAAAAGTCTAGGAGTTCTACTTATATCTAAATGTGTAGCTTGAGATGAGCAGCCCTCACAAGCAGCTCCTGTTCCCAAATATAATCGAGCTAAATACCTTTATACCATACTGTAATTAAATCCATTTGTAATTAAAAGGTACTTGGACTATTTAACTGTCGAAAATAACTATGACTTCATTATTAATGATAGTACCTACAGTTTGAAGAATTAAAATTGATTTATTACAAGTGAATAGTGCTCTTTCGACCTTTTGTCAACGCTAAGCGGAATATCGTAGGTAAATTTAAAAGTAGTTATGTGAATACGATCATATTAATTAATATCGTCCCTATAAGGGTCGTCAGGGGGGTTATAGGCGTTAAAACATTAACTATTCGTCGCAAGAGCCGTGGTGGCCATGGAGTTTGACTACTCAAACCACCTGCTTCGTAAGCGACGCTAGTTCGAATCCCAACGGGGCTTGTACCAATGAGAAAAAAACGTTCCTATCCGCAGCTTACCCCACGTGCTTAAAATATCGTGAGGAAACCTTCATATGCATCAGAAGCAATTTTTTCAAAGACGTATATGTAGTGCCTGAGACGGCGATAGACTTACCCTTTGTCACGTTGGCACTTAATCATATTCAAGGAAATGTGAGTGTTATTGTAACAACACCTCTGCTTACCCCTTCGGGGAGCCCTTCTGGGTTGGCGTGAGCATATTTATTTATCATACTTTTCTATTTCAGTACCGTAGGTATATAACTTTCACATTCATTTAGCTGTTAACTTGAAATTACAAACAGACACTTAAATTTCATTGTTCTACATATTATTAAAAGCTACCTACCAATACAGGGTGAACTCATCCCAATCCCATAATGTATGTACACATACATACATATGCTCACGCCTGTATTCCCCGAAGGAGTAGGCAAAGTAGGAAAACTTTTCACCGAATTTGATTAAGTGCCAACGTGACAGATGGTGAGTCTATCGCCGTCTCAGGCACTATACATACGTCTTTGAATTACTTATCAGAAATATGCAGGTTTCCTCACGATGTTTTCCTTCACCGTAAGGCACGTGGTGTGAAATCACTATACATAAGTTTTTTAGAAAAACTCATTGGTAAAGGCCGCGCTGGGATTCGAACTTGCGTCGCTTGCGTAGCAGGCGACTGCTCTAACCCCGAGGCCACCACGGCTCACATAAAATATGTATAGATATAAATAACAGTAAAACCATTTTAAGGAACCCATCTCTTTCCCATTTCAGGCTTGTCACAAGAAGATAGAACTCTTCTCGTGAATCGTGTCAATATCGTCTTCCATGTGGCTGCCAGCGTCAGGTACCTAATTCAAAGTCAAAGACAAAAATATCATTATTCAATTAGACTTATTACAAAGCACTTTCAAATCGTCAGAATGACATGATACAGGATTATACATGATACCGCCAGGTTCGGAAGGTTGCTTTTACTGAGAAGAACCTGGCAAGAAACTCAGTAATTACTCTTTTAAAAAAAATATTATTAGATTATAAGAGTACAAAATAAATCGCTTAAGAAACATACGCTCATGGACACAGTTCCAATGCACAAATGTCGATGGAATTAACATAATAAAAAATCTAGTACATCTACTTATAACTAAATGCGTAGCTTAAGATGACCAGCCCCCACAAGCAACACCTGTTCACAAGTATGACGTGCATGCCAGCCATTGACCTCCTCAACCATCATAGAGGGAAGTGGACAGCCCGTCATCCAGACGCCGCCGCAAGCAAAGGCATTTTAGTTCAGCATTCGTTACCCCTTAGCCCTGAAAATCAGATCCCCGACTGGGGATCGTGCCTCCAGTGTACTACTTTAGTAGTGTGATAGAGTTAATTAACTGCCTCGTTGGTCTAGTGGTTAGTACGTTCGCCTGCCGATCGATTCCCGGGTCGGGTCAAAAATGTATATTGGGTTTTTCTGTCAAGAAATTGACAATAAAATGCCCAGAGATTGTAAGTTGGGTGTGTTTCCACCCCGTGGCTCGGCGCACATTGCACCGTTGGTCCTTCGGCTGACCTCTCTCCGGTCGTGTCTGATTGCCTCCCATCCCACTATGAGAGTGACCCAATAAAGAGTGCACCTGTGTTTGCACACACGCCTGCACTATAATATCTCCTACGCACATGACTGATCCTCGTTGAGATTAGCCGCCGTAACCGAAATTCGGTAGGAGACCATAAATGAGAGTACCTTATTTATCCCAATATTTTCGCCTAATTTATGTTTTTTAAATTATAGGTTCGATGACCCACTCCCGTATGCAGTCAAATTAAATTTACGAGGCACGAAGGAAGTCATTGAATTGGTGAAAGAAATACGTGATCTAGATGTAAGTGGAAATATATGTAAAGAAATAATTATAATGATGAAAATATACCCTCTTATTATAAAACATCGCTTAAGAAAATTCTTTAGTTACGAGAAGTTCCATCTCTTTCTATGATACGTATTTTAAAAGGGATAGGCATAGTTTTAGGCTGAGTCTTTGGAAGTAATAAAGGGGAGTATGACTATGAGTATGAGTATATCTAGAAGTTATCATTCAGCGCCATCTAGTTGCAAATTACGTGAAGTTTGTAATATAGGTAAAATAATGTGTACATTTTCGAAATATATATTTACTGGGCTGATACCTGCTACTTCGTCCTCGAAATTATTTTTGAATATCTCTTATTTATTGTTATAAAAGTTGCAAGTGTCATTCGAGAGATGGCGTTAGTTAAACCATAACTGTTATCGACCTTAGCATATATTTCTAAGAAATGCAAGTGTCATTCGAGAGATGGCGCTAGTAAAGCCGTAACTGTTATCGACTTTAGCATATATTTCTAAAAGCTGCAAGTGTCATTCGAGTGATGGCGCTAGTAAAGCCGTAACTGTTATCGACTTTAGTGTATTATTTGTTGAAGGTTTTGGTGCATGTCTCGACTTCATACTCAAATACAAATAGAGATCCTGTCGAAGAGGTCATGTACCCACCTCACGCCGATTGGCGCGACACTCTAGCCATCTGTGAGGAAATGGACGAACATACATTGCGGGTACTTACTCCCAAGTAAGTAACACAAACGGTTTTAGAGCTTGACCTAGCGTTTCGTGCGTTTGCGCCCACAAAGCAAATTGCTTTTAATCAATATCTCATGCTTGAGAGAGAAATATAATTAAAATTTGTATCATAAAAATAAAAATAGCCTATAAATTAAAATAGACTAATATTTTATTGCACTTTTTGATTAAATCATATTAAATACAAATTATGGTAAGCAGAGGTCACTTTTCCCCGGAGTTGATTAAGTGCCAACGTGACAGATGGTGAGCCTATCGCAGTACCCGCCATTTCCCCTCAACGCAGGTTTCGTTACAATGTTTTTTCCCCGTAAAGCACATACATTTTTTTATAAGCTCTCACAGGGTCATCGCGGCTTTAGTATATTACATATACAACATATTTTGAAGCTTAATCCTATTAATTTTTAAATAAAATTAATCTTGATTCTATTTGTCAGCTTGCAGTCAGGTTGTCTCATGACATAGGCCTCTTTATCCTCTTGTTTCTGTCCAATGTTGTTCTTCTCCAATTCTTCAAACTATGATTATCATTCATCAGCCAATGGTTCAAAGTGGATCCTTGTATTTCCAGGTATCTGGGAGAACTGCCCAATACATACACATTTACTAAACAGCTGGCTGAGCACGTAGTCTACGAGCAGAGAGGACAGCTGCCCATCGTCATCATCAGGCCTTCAATTGGTAAGAGAAGACATCAGCATTGCAAGTTCTTTAAGTAACAAGTGGCAGAAAATTTGGAGTCTGATTTTCCAGCCAGACGGGTGGAGCTATTGGCACAGTTGGTATTGTGTTTATAATTAGTTTTTTATACAACAAAGGTTGCATACAAGTGTGACAAACACTAGAGTTGCACTCAAACATTGCCCACTTTATAATAAATGGAACCGCTGTGCCAACATATTACAAGATAAGAGTCCCACTATGCACAGCGACTCCACTCCTCCCCACTCCATGGCCTTACTCACCGCAGGAACACAATACTTATATTTTTATTGTCGAGTGGGAAACCCCCACTAGGTACCTGACCGCCCTGGGAAAGGCAGTTCGGGGTATGTGGGATTTTTACCACACTAAAACCCTCCCGGTGGCCATCGTGGGACTCGGGGTACTGTAGTTAGATCGCATCCCCGGCAGCCATAGACCATCGCCAGCAGGCCCTCTGGTCCCTTTTTATTGGCCTCTTACTTCAGGCAGGGGATACCATAGCCAAATTCTTAGACCCTGGCTATTGGGTGGGAACACAATGCAACTCTGCGGTTGCATTAAGGTTGCGTACTTCTGTTAGGTGAAGGTACAATCCTAACGGGAAACCCTGTTAATCAATACCTCTCCTAAAGTTGTTCATGTGCTCTTTTTTCACCTTCCAGTTATTTCGAGTGTGTCCGAGCCAGTGTCGGGATGGATTGAGAATTTTAACGGACCAGTTGGTCTTCTTGTTGCAAGTGGAAAAGGTAATTACGTTTCATATTTTGCCAACAAAACTAGAACTAAAATCCATCTTAGTTGATATAAAACGCATGGATAAAACCAAAAAACCGCCGTCGTATCCCAATCTCTTAGAGAATAGTTTTTTTGTAAATAAGCATGATATACTTAGCAAACAAATACGTGGGGGGTAACTTCTGAACTCCACTTATACCAGACTGAAGGCTTACGTAAATATTTTCCCTGACGCGGGGACCATGGCCGCACCTAGCGCAGCGCTCGACGTACTGTGTTGTGAGCATACTAAACACAAGATTGGTGCCTTCCAAAATTATACCAAAGGCTGGAATCGAGCTGGTTCGAACAACACGTAATGAAAACCGTAGCGAGGTCATAGCTACTTACTCGTTGATACTGCTTTTGTATTAGTTACTGAGTAAATTAATCTAAGTTTATTTTAAAATAACGAAAGGGAGCCGCAGGAAAGCCGCAGAAGGCTTCCCATGTAATTAAGGCACATCTGGTTCGTTCTAAAATTACGTCCGCTAGAAAATTTCATCATCATGAATTCAAGAGTAATAACTCATGTCAGTGTAACCGATGCATCTCTTTCCACTAGTCTCTGTGCAATGCCATCTCTTTGACCTCCTTATACGTCATGACAGACACTTCTTTTACTTGTCTCATGTACCTTGGTCTTCCTCTCCCTCTCTTTCCTTCTACCCTCTTCTACCTCTCCTTCTATTATGTTTTTAAAGAAGCTGTCATGTCACACAAGGTGCTGAAATTTATATTTTCTAAAATCGAGTTTCTTAAAGAAAAAGCGATACTGAAATTACGTTTGAATTTTGTTCGTTTACGAAATTTCGTTTTCTGAGAATGAGAGTAGGTCAATCCAATTCAAAATATCTTTATTTGATTAGACTTCTTACAAAGTACATTATACATGATTATAATGTTACCACCGGGTTCGGATATTACAAATATTTGTGAGCATGGCAAATTCCAGCCAGTCAAAGCAAAGATCAAACTAAGATTAATTAATTGTAGTAAAAGTACAGTGCCAATGGGATTATTTACAATAATTTTCCGACAAAGATACATCTCAGGCCATGATTATGTTTGTGATAAGGGAGGGCCCTTATCACAAATATAATCACTTACAGTATAATATCCTTTTTTGAGCAAAACTGCTTTGATGGTCTCTTTAAATTAATTGAAGGGCAAGTTTACAATTTTAGTTGGTAATTTATTATAGTAAGCGTGTGCACTGTCCTAAAAATGAGCCGTGTACTTTCTGTAAGCGATGCGCAGGCACTACAATTTTGTTTTTGTGCCTTGTGTTAGTGTTATGCACTGTTCTCTTCACAGGTCTTTTGTTTCATACATTTTTTTAACTAAAAAATGTGTTTCAGGTATTATGCGTAGTCTTTACACAAACCCCGATTTAATAGCTGATTACATACCAGTGGATTTCGCTATTAAATCAATTGTTGCCGCAGGGTGGGCTAGGGGTACTAAAAAGTAAGTAAATACTTAAGTCAGGATTGGATTGTCATGTTTGTTTGTAGCGCTCTCCGACTGGGGACTGTACCTGCACCATACCACAATGAAGAACACATCCAAACTACGCTACCGTAGAGTAGTACTACAGTTTAAATATAAGCTTTAAAAGCAGTAAGGAGCCTATAGCCTATAGGCCAAGGGGGGAGCTAATCTCTCCCCTTCAGGAGGGGCTGTCCTCGGGCGGCTAGTCGCAGGGGGGGTTCACGGCAAAGCATGTGAAAACGTATCACGTGTCCCCCCCAAAAAGCGAGTTGGAGAAACACCATGGGGTTAATCCGTCGAGAGCCCGGCATAACCATTCCCTGTCCCCGCAGGGAGTGTGTATCTGAAAAAATAGGTCTAATTTACATAGATAAATAAAATGTAAGTGTCTGTTTGTATATATAGGGTTTCGGGGAAAATAGGACAGCTGTTAAATGAATGATATGCGCAATAGCACCTGTGCCACGAGCTCCTCTAATAGAAACTAGCCTTATTTATCTATGCAGGACAACGTCCCTCAGGTCCAGTAGTGAATTATAAATGTTTCACCAACAGGCTGGAATCTACAGATGACATACCAATCTACAATTGCTGTGCTGGTCAATTGAACAATATATCAGCTGGTGAACTGATAGAAATGGGCAAAGATATTGTTCAAGATATTCCTCTGGAAGATGGGCTGTGGTTCGTTGGGGGCTCAATCACGACATCCAAAACTATTCATTATATTAAGGTAATATATAAGCAAATAGTTTATGTAAAAAATATGCTTAAGCCATCCCAGAAGGGTCCCTGAAGGGGTAAGCAGAGGTTTCTGCCACATTTCACCGAATATGATTAAGTGCTAACGTGACAGAGGGTGAGTCCTTCGCCGTCTCACTATACATACGTCTTTGAACGTCTCACACATATGTTTCTTACACGATAATTTCCTTCACCGTAAATCACGTGGTGTGAAATCAATGCACATAAGTTTTAAAAAAAAAACATTAGTTCAGGCCCCGCTGGGTTTCGAACGATTCGATTCACTTGCGTAGGAGGCGACTGCTCAAATCCCAAGGCCACCGCGGCTCTATATGAATGAATATATTTTATGAATTCATTCATACTAGTAATGCATTATTTGCTTACTTTTGCAACACTTTTGAGCCACGTATTAAATTCTTGAGCTTAGACGTTTCATTTTTGTATCGTAAAATTAAACGGCAAAGTCAAATGTCACCGCGTATTAATTACGCGTATTTTGTCAAATGTCAAATGTCAGCGTGTATTAATTACGCGTATTTTGTCAAATGTCAAATGTTACCGCGTATTAATTACGCGTATTTTGTCAAATATCAAATATCGGCGTGTATTAATTACGCGCATTTTGTCAAATGTCAAATTTTCTGCGCGTATTTTGTCAAATGTCACCGCGTATTTTATCAAATGTCAAATGTCACCGCGTATTAATTACGCGTATTTTGTCCAATGTCAAATGTAAGCGCGTATTAAGACCTGAGGAGGTCTTAATACGCGCTGCTTAAGCTATCATAGTTTGCCCTCCCAGTTAAGTTGAAAACTTCACTTTGATTGGTGTCATTGAATTCTTGTGACATCAATATATTGAGTAATCAGACATCAATATAATATTTTGTATGTATGTTTGGAGTTTTGTGAGGAGACTGCATGAAAGTGCTCCTTTTTTCCCCCTTTAGTTTAAGTGGCTTCAAGCCGTTCTATGAGGTTAAATTAAAAAAATATATATTAGTACTGGCTTACACCAACTTTAAGTAATTTATGTCCATAGAATCAATCTAGGAACAAATCCTTCACAATAATTTTTCATGATTTATATTGTATTACTTTATTTTAAAAATTTCTGAGTTTCTTGCTAGGTTCTTCTCAGTAAAATCAACCTTCAGAATCTGGCGGTAGCATGTATAATCCTGTGTAATCGTGTCGTTCTGGCGCTTTGAAAGTACTTTGTTAAATCAAATAAAAGTAATTTGAATTTGAATGCTAGTCATATCCTCCTCAACCATTATCTCTATATTAAAATGACGTTATTTTACGTGGCTACCTTGATGTTGTCGCAAACGCTACTGCTGCATGGCAAACCGTTATTCTGTAATTCCCCTGTAGCCCGAAGTCTGGATTAGTGTTCGGTTAGTGGCAATAGGCTCGCCCCCTAGTACTTAGAGACTTAAACATAACTGGCGAAATGTGGGTGTACTATAAGAACGAAGTACTCCTTCAGGGAATACAGGCGTGTGTTTAAGTAAGTCTGTGTATGATTCCAGGTTATATTACTGCATTTATTGCCCGCTCTGATGGTCGATTCAATCCTTTGGCTTATTGGGAAGAAACCTTTGTAAGTGTAAATAATATTGTAAAGAATTCGGCGCAGGGTAATTATGCAGTACAGACGAGGAGATGATGGTAGCACTGAAAGTTTTTGTACACTATATACAAATCAGTTTATTCACACACACACAGTTAGTTCAGTCACAAGAAGGGATTATATACAATCAGGCACACACAATCACGATAAAGAACATAAGTATGGTACAAATAAAGTTACGGCAAGAAAAGGTAAAAACCGTGGGAACGGGAGCGATTCAGAACGCACTTCTTTTCACTTGTTTACTCAACAACAGCCACGGCCCGACTCCATTGGCGCGTGGATTCAAATTCAAATGCCGCGCACTCATTGGTCGCCGTGTGCGGGGAGCTTTGTTCCATATATCAACATAGTATGGTGCATAGCGTAGCATTTGCCGCATTCCATACTTACTGCAGTTACTAAAATGGCATTACACGGACGTACAATACGTCACCAATATCATAACAGAGCAATGCCACAGATAACAAACAATTCCCATCATTATATTTTCTACAAATATTATAATATATCTTACTAGCGGACGTCACGAGGTTTCACCCACGTAGTTCCCGTTCCAGTGGAAGTACGGAGATAAAATATATGCCTATGTTACTCGCTGATGATGTAGCTTTCCAATGGTGAAAGAATTTTATAAATCGGCACAGTAGTTTTTGAGTTTATTCATCACAAACATACACACAAAAATACAATGTTTTCCTCTTTATAATGGTAGTGTAGATGTGTAGACTTGCTATGCCCCGCAGTTTCCTATAATTCGCGGACTCCTAACTTAAAAAAAAGTAGAATTTGTTATTCCCTGTAACATCTGGTAACTATCGTTCTGAGGGTGCGATGTATTCAATGAAAAGCTGTAATTTAGAATTTAAACAACAGATATTACAATTTTATTTATCTGTATATAGATTGATCAAAGTCCAACGCCGGATCTACATAGCGAACATGGCCCTGAGTTACTACATTACCAAACAATGGACATTTGATCACAAGAACTTCATTCGACTTCGCTCGCAAATTAAGAAAGAGGACCAAGATGCCTTCTACTACGATATTGAAAATGTTGACCAAATGGAATATTTCAGGTAAACATTTTCATGATAATAAGCTACAGCCTAGGAACGTGACTACCAAGGGTGGCACTCGCGCGTTGACTACCTTATAAATAATACGTGATGGTAAGCTACTGCAGCCTATGAACGTGACCAACACCAAGGGTGGCACTCGCGCGTTGACTACCTTATAAATAATACGTGATGGTAAGCTACTGCAGCCTATGAACATGACCAACACCAAGGGTGGCACTCGCGCGTTGACTACCTTATAAATAATACGTGATGGTAAGCTACTGCAGCCTATGAACGTGACCAACATCAAGGGTGGCACTCGCGCGTTGACTACCTTATAAATAATACCTGATGGTAAGCTACTGCAGCCTATGAACGTGACCAACACCAAGGGTGACATTCGCGCGTTGACTACCTTATAAATAATACCTGATGGTAAGCTACTGCAGCCTATGAACGTGACCAACACCAAGGGTGGCACTCGCGCGTTGACTACCTTATAAGTAATACCTGATGGTAAGCTACTGCAGCTTATAAACGTGCCTGTGACGATTGCTAAAGAGGATAAATTGGCAACCGGGACCGATGAGCATAGGTTTTCGATTTTACACCTTGAGTTACAAAATTGTAATTTTCTTACGGATCCCTAATTAGTTTGAAATTATAGCCTTCTTCGATAAATGGACTATATAATACTGAAAGCTTTTTGAAATCGGATCAATAGTTCCTGAGATTAATGCGTTCAAACAAACAAATTCTGCAGCTTAATAGTATTAATAAAATAGATTGCCACAACTCTGATACCATCCTTCATAAAGAAGGGTTATGATAATGATAACCATTTATTTGATTACAGAAATAGTTGTGTCGGAGGCAAAGTCTATTTGTTGAAGGAGAAACTGGAAAATCTACCAAAAGCACGAGCTCATTTTCAAAGGTAATATAAGTTTTATCTACTTCTTTATTTATAATTATAATTAATAATAAATAAGTAACTAATTACACGTAGAAAACTTGGCTCAAATCGGTGTCTCTCGGGATCGTGCCAAGAAGGCTGGCAGCATTGCCACGTTGAATAGCAATGCTGATTCTCTGAGCGAGAAAAGCCCCAGCCCGCTTGTCACGAGAAGCTTCTACCAGACGACGTGCAGCCTGTACTTCTTACATACATACATCATATTATTAAGAAGCCTGATCTTTTCTGTATGTTTTCGGCTTTTTTATGTTTGTAATATATAGACATAAATGTGTCGAAGAAAAAGGGAACAGTTGTCTTCTAGAAGTTGTAGGGTTTTATGAATATATCACTATGTTGAAGTCGTAAAATATCTAGCTCCAACGATAACGTAGTTATATGCTATGGTTGCTAAGGGCCGAAGAGCTCGCGGCCTTAAGCGATTGAATGAACGCGCGGCCGCGTTTACCTACATTACGTACGCGGTCATTAAACTTGTTAAATTAAGAAGAAGATTATGGTTTTGTAAAATTGTTTTATGGGATTATTTCAGGGTAGCTCGCAAGAAATATACTTTTTTAAAACTAAAAAAAACCCCTAATGGCTTTTACAAAATGCAGTCTATGTATAAAATCCAGCCGTCTGTTAGACAGATAGACGGACAGACGGATAGACAGGCAGTGCTTCTTTAAATTCGTATATTCTATCTACACTGTGTATACTTTCATAGAATTTAGTGGAATACTGTTATTTCGGAATTTTACAGAGACTTTTGAATTTTATTTATGTGTATTGATATATTAGAGCTGTGGTGTCCTTGAGGTTTGAGCAGTCCCCTGCTACGCAAGCGACGCAAGTTTGAAGCCCAGCGGGGCCTATACCAATGAGTTTCGCTAAAAAAAAAACTTATGTACAGTGATTTCACACCATTTGCTTTACGGTGAAGGAAAACATCGTGAGGAAACCAGCATATGTCAGAGAAGTAATTCAAAGACATATGTATAGTGTCTGAGGCGGCGATGGACTCAGCCTCTGTCACGTTGGCACTTATTCATCTTCGGTGAAGAGTGGGTGTTGTCATTACAACACCTCTGCCTACCCCTTCGGGGAATACAGGCGTGAAAATACATATATTGATATATACTTATAATGAAATACACATACATATATATATATGTATGTATGTGTATTTCATTGATATTTTCTTGTTACAGATTGAAGATCTTGGATGGTTTTGTCCATCTAGCTATTTACTTATACATCCTCTCGTGGGTTGTGTCGACGAACCTAGTTCAAAAGTTGTATCAATGTGCCTGTAGTATCTTAGGAATGTAAAATGATCTTTAAATAAACCTTTTTCATATTAATTTTTGAAGTTTTTTTTACATGCTCTTGAGCAGCTCGTACGCAACCCTAACCCTAGCCAGTAATTGGATGGGCGACCGCCCGATTTCCCTACGTGCCTCGGAGAGCACGTTAAGCCGTCGGTCCCGGTTGACAATTTATCATCTTTGGTAATCATTACAGGTCAGTCGGAATCCTAAAATAGTCTGACAACTGGTTTAAACCAGATCACGGGGGTTGCGAAGGTCAGATGGCAGTCGCTTCGTATAAAAATCAGGTGATCAGCCACATCGGGTTGAATCAAGTGCCGACCCCAACAGTGTATGGGATAAGGCCAGGGAGATGATGCTCTTGTGGCTCTTTCAAATTGAATGTTTTCATTGTCAATTTGAAAGTGCCTTTAATGAATTGACAAATGTCAAGTTCAACATATCATACAAATCCAAATTATCATCATCTCCCTGGCCTTAATCCCATACACTGTTGGGGTCGGCACTTGATTCAACCCGATGTGGCTGAACACTTGATTTTTATACGAAGCGACTGCCATCTGACAAATCCAGGTTAAACCAATTGTCAGACTATTTTAGGCCTCCGACTGACCTGTAACGATTGCCAAAGATGATAAATTGTCAACCGGGACCGACGGCTTAACGTGCTCTCCGAGGCACGGAGGGAACTCGGGCGGTCACTCATTAAATTACCGGCTAGGGTTAGGGTTAGCAACTGAGCCACGAGCTCCTCCAAAATACAAAATAATAGACAGTAATAAAAAAAGAAAATGTTATGTTTATTCAATTAAATGTATTTTAACCATTGATTAAACATTCACTACATTTGACGCTTCAGCGGACGTACTTTGACCCAAAAGTAGTCAGTTCCCATTTTGCATTAAGTAAATACGGTATATAACTGTTTAATGTATAATGTATGCAATTAAAAGAAATTTAACGGTTCCCGAAACTGGTCACTATTTAAAAACAAACACACTATGGTGATACCACACCACGTGCTTTACGGTGAAGGAAAACATCGTGAGGAATTCTGCATACCGCACCCTCAGAACGAAAGAGGCTCAATTCGAAAATATATATTTTTTTGAAATCGCATTTTATGATCGATATATTTAAATGTATAATTACTTTACCAATTTCGAATACAATTTATTTTATATGTAAATAATAATGTTTATTTAGGAGCCTTGGTGGTCTTGAGGTTTGAGCAGTCGCCTGCTACGCAATCGACGGAAGCTCGAATCCCAACGGAGCCTGTATCAATGAGTTTTTCTAAAAAACTTATGTACAGCGATTTTACACCACGTGCTTTACGGTGAATGAAAACATCGTGAGGAATCTTGCATATTTCTGAGAAGTAATTCAATGACGTATGTCAAATGTCTGAGACGGCGATGGACTCACCATCTGTCACGTTGGCACTTATCCCATGTTATTTGTGGTCGGCGCAATGTGTTCTTCTCTTCCATTTCTCTCTATCAGCCGTCATATCTGTATACACTCCTATTCTAGCCATATCATCATCATCCTCCTGCCCTTATCCCATGTTATTTGTGGTCAGCGTAATGTGTTCTTCTCTTCAATTTCTCTCTATCAGCCGTCATATCTGTATTCACTCCCATTCTAGCCACATCATCATCATCCTCCTGCACTTATCCCATGTTATTTGTGGTCGGCGCAATGTGTTCTTCTCTTCCATTTCTCTCTACCAGCCGTCATTCACTCCTATTCTAGCCATACCATCTTTCACACAATCCATCCATCGTTTCTTAGGCCGCACGTCTGTGTGAGTGTATAATTTCCAACGGTATGTTTATTGGAGCTTATATTTAAACTGCGTTTTGGACATGACCTCTTGGGACCCCCTGTATAAAACAATCTAATTATCATTGTAATTTCGTATTCCTTGCATAAATTCGTATTTGAATTGTTAGGCTCACAGCTCAGTTGGTGTCCGTGATACGCCAGTATTGGGTGCTAGGTGTAACTTTTGAATATTATAATAAAATACAAATCATGGGTTTCCTTGAAGAAAGGGATTTGGAAAACATTCCAGCTATTCCGGAATTTTATAAAGGGAAGACCATATTTATAACGGGCGGTTCTGGTAAGTATTTTTTGGACTTACACACATACATACGTATATATATATCAATAAAATGTAAGTGTCTGTTTGTAATTCCAAAATAACCACTTTTCCACTAAATGCATAGAAAGTATTATACGATATTGACTTATATAAATTAATTTTCAAATATTTATGTATACAAGTATTAAGTTAGGCTATTTTTACATATATTTACATAATTGTACATGAAAAAAAAAACATTAATCTCATAATGTATATATCTAAAAAAATAACTATGCTCACGCCATCCCAAAAGGATCCCAGAAGACGCAAGTTCGATTCTCAGCGGGGTCTGTACCAATGAGTTTACATATGTATGGTGAGCATCACACCACGTGCTTTACGGTGAAAGAAAACATCGTGAGAAAACCTGCATATGTCTGAGAATTAATTCAAAGACGTTTGTATAGTCAAAGTCAAAGTCAAAAGTATCTTTATTCGATTAGAATTTTTACAAAGTACTTTCAAATCGTCAGAATGACATAATTATACAGGATTATACATGCTACCGCCAGGTTCGGAAGGTTGCTTTTACTGAGAAGAACCTGGCAAGAAACTCAGTAATTACTCTTTTCAAAAATATTTTTAAAGAATACAAAATAAATAATTTAAAAAACGTAAGCTCATGGACAATGTTCCAATGCACAAATGTCGATAAGAATTAACATAACTAAAAATCTAGTACATCTACTTATAACTAAATGCGTAGCTTGAGATGACCAGCCCCCACAAGCCTGTATAGTGCCTGAGACGGCGATAGACTCACTCTCTGTCACGTTAGCACTTAATCATCTTCGGTGAAATGTGAGTGTTGTTACTACAACACCTCTGCCTACCCCTTCGGGGAATACAGGCGTGAGCATATGTATGTAAAAACGGCTAACAAAACCATAAAAAAATCAGTCATAAATATTCCTCCAAAGAAGATTCCATTTATTCCGTCAACATTAATTCCAGTAATTAAACCGCTATTATCGTGCAGTTTTCAGATGATTTGAATGCTGAAAGCCCTGAAAAGTTTTTAAAAACACTAAAACGTTAAGACTTCTCCATTATTATTTTATTACTTAACTAACATTATTATACAAGGTACAGTACTTAAAACTAATTACAAGTAGAAAACTTGTCCCAAATCGGTGTCTCTCGGGATCGTGCCAAGAAGGCTGGCAGCATTGCCACGTTCAATAGCAATGTTTATTCTCTGAGCGAGGTAACCCCAGCCCGCTTGTCACCAGAAGCTTCTACCAGACGACGTGCAACCTCTTTGTAAAGTTGATGAGCATCCGGAACCTAAGGCCCTAGAGTTTCAACTGCAACTGCTGAACAGTAGAAGCACCGGCCGCCACAGCAGTGCCTGGGAGATGGGACGGAGGCAACGTATCGACACACGTGGCATCCCACACCAGCATCCGGCCCAATCTCCACGGCACCAGCGACATACCATCTGGCCTCCATTATTAATTTTGAAAGCGAATATATTTAGTACTTCATTTAAATATTAAATGCCAAGCGAGGAGCTCGTGGCACATATCATTCGATCAGCGAAGTTAAACAACCCTTACCCAAGCCAGTGGATAGAAAACTCGTCGAGAAAATAAGCTATTAAATTATAATTATATTAGGATGGGAAATTATACGAATAGTTAGGAATTTCCCCAGAAACGGACGCTATCGAGAAAAAAATAAGTGGTAAAATATGCGACTGGTATTCAATTCCAAATAACTAACTTTTGGAATGTAGGCTCCCGTTTTTTACTCTATGAATGCGGAACCATAAGAAACGATTAATTATGTAAAGCACACTATTATTATTAGACAATGCTAATGTTTATTCAAGAATAAAGAACAAAGGTGACTGTCAGATTTTTGCATAAAGCCGCAAACAATGTAACCCAGGAAAGTTAGAGTTTGACCCCAAGAGGGCCTTAAGTAGGTTTGAACATGAATGCGTATTCTTCTGTTTAGGAATGTTAAAAAATGTTAGGAACGTATCAAAACCTGTACTTGGGGCACGGTAGTACAGTTTGACCATGGCCATCATCGGTTTAAGTAGAGGGCTGGAGCTTTTCTTGCTCAGAGAATCAGCATTGCTATTCAAAGCGAAAAAAGGGTTATTATACAGTTAGTGATTATATTTTTTATCGACATGTGTGCATTGGAACATTGTCCATGAGCTTACGTTTCTTAAATTATTTATTTTGTATTCTAGAAATTGTATAATATTTTTGAAAAGAGTAATTACTGAGTTTCTTGCCAGGTTCTTTTCAGTAAAAGCAACCTTCCGAACCCGGCGGTAGCATGTATAATCCTGTATAATTATGTCATTCTGACGATTTGAAAGTACTTTGTGAAAAGTCTAATCGAATAAAGATACTATTGACTTTGACTATGACTTTGACTTTGATAACGTGGCAATGCTGCCAGCCTCCTTGGCACAATCCCGAGAGACACCGATTCGGGACAAGTTTTCTACTTGTAATTAGTCTGAAGTTCTGGGGGCCTACTATCATCTGTTTAAAATGAGCGTATTAAGAACTTCTGAGCTTTGACGTTTCATTCTTGTACCGTAAAATTAAACGTCAAAGCTAAAAAGTGCTTCAAAATCAAAATCAAAATATCGTTATTTGATTAGACTTCTTACAAAGTACTTTCAAATCGTCAGAAGGACACAAAATACATTATACATGATTATAAATGTTACCACCGGGTTCGGAAGGTAGCTTTTGTTGAGAAGAACCCGGAAAGAAACTCAACAATTACTCTTTTAAAAAATATATTTTATACAATGTTTTTGGTTACAGTATTTATATCTCATGAATATAAGCCCATGGACACAGCACAAATGCTCAATTGTCAAATATAATAACTAAAATATTACAAATATTTGTGAGCATGGCAAATTCCAGCCAGTCAAAGCAAAGATCAAACTAAGATTAATTAATTGTAGCAAAAGTATAGTGCCAATGGGATTATTTACAATAATTTTTCGACAAAGATACATCCCAGGGTTCCTTATCACAAATATATATATAATAATTCGTGTTGTCATAACATAGATGGCCCCAAGTAAAAGTTTTCATGCATTCAATCGATGTCGCTTCCAACCATTTCATTTAGCGTAACCTTACATACTTTTTTGGAGATGATTTGATTTGTTGAATGCCAACGAACTATATATACTTTTGGTGCTGTAGCAGCCTGGATTAGTGCCCGGTAAATGTCATTGGTCTCGCCCCCTATTCCTTATTATTTATTTATTAAAACTTCATATACACAAAGTATATAAGCGGACTTAATGCCATGGGCTTGTCTCCAAGTCTACCTTAGAGTGGTGCACAGAGAAAATAAGTAGGTGAATTGCATAGAAACGAATTAAAAAAATAACAAACCATAAATACTTAAAACGCATCTCATTAATCTCATATTATACATAGGATATATATTAACGTATATTATATTTATATTATAAAAATAATTAAAGAAATCCTTACATCCTTATCAAGTCCCATCTTAAGTGGCGAAATGTGCGTGTGATTCATGTTTTTTATTCGGCTCGTGCCATATAATAGACGAAGACTGACTCATAAAATGACTTGGTACTGAGCATTCAAGGTCAGCGCTCAGAACTCATGATGGGACCTTTTACTCGTCATGTACTTTTCTGATATCAACTTTTCATGAAACCTCCAAAGGTCTGAGAAGTAATTCAAAAAACACATGTATGAAACCTATGACGGCGATAGACTCACAATCCGTCACGTTGACACTTAATCATCGGGGAAAAGTGGGTGTTGTTATTACAACACCTCTGTCTACCCCTTTGGGGAATACAGGAGTGAGCATTATGTATGAAATTTCCTCTTCTTTCAGGATTCATCGGCAAAGTGCTGATTGAGAAACTGCTTTATTCATGTCCAGACTTAGAAAGAATTTATCTTTTGATGAGAAGCAAGAAGGGTGTAAAGTCAGAGGATCGACTAGAGCAGATTTATTCGACCGGTGTAAGTGCACTTTTTATTATATACCTACTTCCAATAAATATTAAACGAACGAAACATTTTGTTTCTTAAAAACAAAGCGATATTGAAACTGCGTTTGATTTTCGTTAGTTTGGTTGCGAAATTTCGTGAACAAAACTCGGTGCTCTGGCCTTCGAGTAGGTACATGGGATCAAATAAAATACGATGTACCAAAGAGATGAAAGTCTCTTTATTATATTTTTTTACGATATGGTCTCTCGCAGTTGGTAGGGGGGAGTTACCTCCACTGCTTAACCGGACTAAAGGGCGAGACCCAAGGTCCTCCAACCGAGCTTAAACTTAAAAACTAAGCAACACAGCTAAGGGCGCCCCGGTGCGGGGCTCGGACCTCGGCTTAAGGCGTTGCTGGGGGATGAGCTAGGGAGCTGGATCTGAGTGGTATTATTTAGGGACATGTTTAAGGCTAGTGGCTCGGCGCGCGCCGGCCTTAGCAGAGGACGGGGGGGACGATGACGTAGAGTTCGCGACGAGCCTCGCCGGCGAGGACGGAACAATGGTCGGTTTGGTGTGTGCTTTTGAGACATTGCTGAAGCAATGTGATATCGTCGTCAGGGTCAATAAGGACGTGCCTCGGGCGGCGTCGGGTGGAGTTTTTTTATTGTATAATAAAGCGAGTCTTAGTATATAGGTATACCGTAGAGAATCTCTATAACGTGATTCACAATATAATTAGCCCCATCTATCGGCATTGTTATACACTACTACTAATACCTACATACTTGGCTTGTACATTTCGTTTTCGGAGAAAGGAGTAGAACCCTAGAATAGCAGTAGCGTCAAAACTACATATAATAATGTCGTTGTGATGATTTGAAAGTGCTTTCAAGTTTAATACTATACAGATATGTTGGATTTTGAATTGCAATGAACGTTTATAACACATTCGATTCACATTATTAAATTAATAAATGGTACTAAAGAGTGGAACGAAGTTTAACACACATTTAACGTAGTATCTTTCTTCAGACTCACTGTGAGCTGTCATAACTTGACAGATGTCGGCGAAATTTACTGTCGTATTGTAATGATATTTTATGAGTTTTTCAGTGCATGAAAACATGGTCAAAACGATGTTTTCCATAAATGAAACCTAGCTTGATAATTTTTTTGCCCTGAAACTCCTCTGCCCCTCCATACACACAAAATTTTTTGAAAGTCTTTGGAGCCGCGTCCTACATTCAGATATATATATATACATATATATATATTAGAATTGCACGCTTAAATGTTGACATTTGTGCATTCGAACTGTGTTCATGAGCTTATGTTTCTTAAGTGATTTATTTTGTACTCTTAAAATTGTATATATTTTTTTTTAAAGATTATTTACTGAGTTTCTTGCCAGGTTCTTCTCATTAAAAGCAACCTTCCGAACCTGGCGGTAGCATGTATAATCCTGTAAATTATGTCATTCTGACGATTTGAAAGTGCTTTGTAAAAGTCTAATCGAATAAAGATATTTTTGACTTTAACTTTGACTATGACTTTAAAGGTATATATAAGATGTCCTGTTTTGTTGCAGTGCTTCGAGAGACTTCGAAAAGAAAAACCAGGTTTATTTAAATCAAAGGTCTTCATAATTTCTGGTGATTGCATGGAACTTGGTCTCGGTATGTTTCTATTTGTCTTCCTACCTTTAAAGTAACTGCCTCGTTGGCCTAGTGGTAAGTAAGTTCCACCCAATAGCCAGGGTCTAAGAATTTGGCTATGATATCCCCTGCCTGTCGTAAGAGGCGACTAAAAGGGGGCCGGAGGGCTTGCTGGCGGTGGTCGGGGTGGGAGCTTTGACCAACGAGCCGCGGGCCCGGGAAGGTGCCTTGCACAGCGAAGTCTCCAGGGGCGGCGACACAGCTGCCCTGGAGATGTGCCCCGGCAAAGTGTGAGGGGACACCGGTGCGATCTATCAGAGTACCCGGAGTCCCCCCTGAGTACTGAGGGTTTTAGTGCGGTAAAAATCCCACATACCCGAACTGCCTCTCCCAAGTCGGGGACCTTTTAAAGGCCATTAAAAAAAAAGTGGTTAGTTAGTTTGCTTACGGATCACGAGGTCTCGGGTTGTAAAAAAATGATATTGGGTATTTCTGTCATGAAATTAACAATGGATGCCTTGAGTTGAAAGACTTTACAAAAAGTTGGCGGTGTTACCACCCCCTTGGTCCTCCGCCTGACCTCTCTCCGGTCGTGTCTGATTGCCTCCCATCCCACTATGAGATACCCAATAAAGAGTGCACCTGTGTTTGCACACACGCCTGCACTATAATATCTCCTGCGCAGTCGGCTGATGTCCATTGAGATTAGCCGACGTAACAGAAATCACGATATTTATATTGTTTTGTCTGTATGGTGCGACGCGTATACAATACATGCTCAATTACCCCCACTATTTTCGCTGAGTGCTCATAGCTTGTGACGGCACCTGCACTGTCCTTTATTTATCTTCTTATTTCAGGGCTTTCAGAAGAAGATAAAACATTACTGGTGAATCGAGTGAACATCGTGTTCCATGTTGCAGCAAGTGTCAGGTGCGGACATATCATCATCATCACCAGCATCCTCTTCAGTATCATCATCGCCATCAAATTCGTCATACTCACCACCATCTTCCGGTCCTCATCTCATGTTATTTGGGGTCGGCCCAATGTATTTTTCTCTTCCATTCCTTTCTATCAGCCGTTTTATCTATATTCACTCACCATATGGCTAAAATATTTATATACTCACGTCGGTATTCCCCGAAGGAGAAGGCAGTGGTGTACTTATAGTACACTAATATTGCGCTAGTTATGTTTAGTCCCATGTAAAAGTTGACGTTATCGTTTCCATATTTTCCCCATTTTGTATGGGAATGTAGAAGTGCCCGTATAGGCGAGTGTAGGAAGTTACATGCATTACATAAAATGCGTAAAATACGCAATCGTAGTCCATCTGATCAAGCGTATAATTTTCGATTAATTAACATCGATAATGCAAATAAAAAATTCAATTAAGGTCAAAACCAACTCCAATTTAACAATGCTGATGACATTGGTAATTAGATTATTTTAAACGTATCATGTAAATAATGAAGCGGTATAACCTACTTGTACAATCAGTAACTTAGCTTTGAAAAAAATGCTTAAAATTTACTTTACCTAACGTCAAACCTGTTCCGACCAAAATTATCAATGGTGAACAACTGGATATTGTGGAGTCAGTAGTTTTTCTAGGTGTAACGCTTGATAATAAACTTCAATAGGGCCCCCATATATCTAGTCTAGTGGGGAAACTCAGCTCAGCAGCATATGCAGTTTGGAAAGTAAAACAGTTCACTGATGTAGACACGGCACGCTTAGTTTATTTTAGTTACTTTCATAGCGTTATGTCGTATGCCATCCTGCTTTGAGGCAAAGCTGCCGATATAGAAGCCATATTTATATTACAGAAAAGGGCTGTAAGATCAATGTATAACTAAGAATCTAGAACATCTTTGAAGGAAAAATTTTAAGAAATTGGAATTTTAACAGTGGCTTCGCAGTATATTTTTGCAAATTTATTACTGGTACATATAAATATTAATTCTTTTCAAAAGAAGTGTGATGTACATAATGTCAACACAAGGCACAAACACCGGTTACAGAAAGTCCAGGGATCATTTTGAGGGCAATGTATACGCTTTTATAATACGTTACATGTATTGTAAACTTACCCTATGATAAATTTAAAGAGACTGTAAAATCTGTGTTACTTAAAAAAAGGGTTATCATACAGTTAGTGATTATATAATAGATTAGATAAAGAAACTTGGAACCAGATAAATATTGTAAGTAGTCTCATGGACACTGTACTTTTGCAACAATTCTTAATATCTATTACTTTTGATCTTTGTTTGACTGGCTTGAGTTGTCATGCTCATTAAAATGCCTTTGCTTGCGGCGGCGTCTGGATGACGGGTTGTCCACTTCCCTCTATGATGGTTGAGGAGGTCAATGGCTGGCATTCTTGTCATACTTGTGAACAGGTGCTGCTTGTGGGTGCTGGTCATCTCAGGCTACGCATTTAGTTATAAGTAGAACTACTAGATTTTTAATTATGTTATTTTTATCGACATATGTGCATTGGAACTGTGTCCATGAGCTTATGTTTCTTAAGCGATTTATTTTGTACTCTTAAAATTGTATATTTTTTTTAAGAGTAATTACCGAGTTTCTTATCAGGTTCTTCTCAGTAGAAGCAACCTTCCGAACCTGGCGGTAACATGTATAATCTTGTGAATGATGTCATTCTGACGATTTGAAAGTGCTTTGTAAAAAGTCTAATCGAATAAAGATATTTTTGACTTGACTTCACTAAAATATCGATTGGATTTAATAAATATCCCATCTCAAAATAGTGGGGAGCCTGAAGGGGTAGACAGAGGTGTTGTAATAACAACACCCGCTGTAAGAATCGTGCGAGTAGTAAAATAGATCGCGCCATTGAAGTTTGTATCGATACATAAATACGTCTACCATTATTTAGTTTTCCTCTTCTTTGGCGCAAAATTATAATAAACCTTTGGATGTGAACTCCAGTTTTATTAAGTTCCTTCGGAAGGCCAGTTTGATCCCCAAACACCAACATTTCACAGAATAATTGGGATTGTAAGAATTAGGACTTCAACTATTATGTAAACTTCACAATTGTTTTCTGTCTCCAGATTTGATGACCCCTTGAGTTATGCCATTAAACTAAACCTCCGAGGAACCCAGCAAGTTGTGGAATTATGCAAGGAGATGAGGGAGCTAGCTGTAAGTATGACAAGTTTAAGCAGAGCGTAATAGCTTTGGCGTTAAATTTTACGGCAACAAAATGAAACAGGAAAGATCAGAAGTTCTTAATACGCCCACCATTCAGAAACCATGCCTATATGCTGAGGCTTGGTTTCAGAGTGGTCTACAGCTCCACCTGATGATGCCCCGAGCAGGGTGCGAAACACGGGTCGTGACGACACTGTGCAGAAGTACTTAAATACATACATACATATGCTCACGCCCGTATTCCCCGAAGGGGTAGGCAGAGGTGTTGTAATCACAACACCTACTTTTCACCGAAGATGATAAAGTGCCAACGTGACAGATGGTGAGTCCATCGCCGTCTCAGACACTTTACATACGTCATTGAATTACTTCTCAGAAATATGCAGGTTTCCTCACGATGTTTTCCTTCACCGTAAAGCACGTGGTGTGAAATCACTGCACATAAGTTTTTTAGAAAAACTCATTGGTACAGGCCCCGCTGGGATTCGAACTTGCGTCGCTTGCGTAGCAGGCTACTGCTCAAACCTCAAGGCCACCACGGCTCATAGTACAATCTGATGTCCGCGGGCTGGTGGACCCCCAGGACATACTGGACTGCACTCCAGTAGGATAACTATGGCATTTGTCATTTATAATTGCGGAATAAAACATTGTGACTATTTTCAAATGGAATTTTCAGGTATTGGTCCACGTTTCCACTTCATATTCAAACACGAACAGGGATGTGGTGGAGGAAGTTATGTACCCCCCTCATGCTGACTGGAGGAGTACTCTGGAGATTTGCGACCACTACGATGAGCACAGTCTGCGTGTCATTACCCCTAAGTAAGTTATTTGATGCTGCGTAAAACGAACACGGTGTTGTTATTACAACACCTCTGCCTACCCCTTCGGGGAATACAGGCGTGAGCATATGTATGTATGTAAAATGAAAAGATACACACATACATATCGCACCCTCGCAACTAATACTTACTTATAAGTAAAGGCAGTAAATGGGTCATACACAAAACAGGGGCTGAAATTAGCAAAAAAAAAAATATCAAAGCTTTTCAAAATCAATGATTTTACGTAAAAAGGAGCTTATGCATTAAGATTATAATTTGAACATAGATCGTTTATGCATATTAACGAAATTATGGCCATTAAAAAAAAAACCAGTGCCACAGAAGTGACTGATGTCCACGGAAAAGAAGATAATGTTCTTATGAACATTTCAGGTTTATTCTTATAAAAAACATTTTTTTAGCTTTGACATTTTTCACATTTACATTTAACATTACATTCTTTTTTTTTTTTTTTTTTTTTTTTTTTACTCATAAAATTTTATTTGAGCTAAAAACCTTATAAATATAATCTAATAACTAAAAACCTTAAAAATATATAATCTTATAACTAAAATATATTATTAAAAGAAGTCCCTGTAGGCAAAGTACCGAAGATACTGGCAGCATTCCCCCTTTGGATGGCAAGACTAATTCTTTGACCGAGGTAGCTGCCAGCTCTCCGGTCTCCTGTGATGTCGACTAACCTTTCGGTTATTTCTTACATTCTGGATATTAATCACAAAAATGATTTCTAAGATTACGTCTGTGTAATATTTAGCTTTTTAGCCAACGGAACAAACCTGCGTATTTGCTGGATGGTTTATCACAATACTGATGTCTAAAATTAAATATCTGCATTTTTTTTGCTTTATAACGAAACAAATCTGTCCAAAAATAAGAATTTGGTTAGATTTTGCTTAATGGCAAAAACTCATCACTATAATCATCCTCCAAATAGACGATGGCTCAACAATTTTTTTTGAGGGTGATGAAATAGCAGAATTGTGATTTAACTTATTGTCAGAAGTATTGTTGCATTTTTTGGACAAAATCGTAAAAGAAACAGTGCATAAAATTAATTACAAGTTACAACTTAGCCCTTAGCCGTTTCTTGGGATTGTGCCAAGAAGGCTGGCAGCATTGTCACGTTGAATAGCAATGCTGATTGTCTGAGCGAGAAAAGCCCGCTTGCCACGAGAGGCTTCTACCAGACTATGTGCATCCTCTTTAAAAAGTTGATGAACGTTCGGATTCCAAGGCTCCAGAGTTTCAACCGCAAACACAGCTATATGTATTCTTGACCAATGCAAGTATATTCCCGGAGCTTGAAGCACTCCTGCAGAGCAGTAGCAACACTGGCTGTCATTGTGGTGCCAGGCAGCCAGTCAAATAATAATTTCATACTGTTATTTCACTGATGTTTCATTTCGTTTCCAGGTACTTGGGTGAAATTCCAAATACTTATACCTTTTCCAAACAGCTCGCCGAGCACGTGGTCTACGAAACTAAAGGACAGTTGCCTGCGATTATTATTAGACCTTCCATTGGTATGTATGTTTTAAGCATTGGTCGGTCTCGTGGTAGGTTCGATCCCCAGCGCCTGAAGACAAAGTAATATTATCCCCACACTTCTCTAATAGAAATTAATGATTTTCTGGCTGTAACCCCTGCTGCCCTCTCCTAAACTTGGGCTTGGGCAAGACTTAGGACTTCATTCATCTCCGTCATCATCACCCTGACTTTATCCCATACATTGTTGGGGTCGGCACTTGATTCAAGACGTGGCTGATCACCTGATTTTTATACGAAGCGACTGCCATCTGACCTTCGCAACCCCTTTAACGAGGAAAATCTGATGATGATCTGGGTAAAACCAGTTGTCAGATTATTTTAGGCCTCCGACTGACCTGTAACGATTGCCAAAGATGATAAATAGGCAACCGGGACCGACGGCTTAACGTGCTCTCCAAGGCACGGAGGGAACTCGGGCGGTCACCCATCCAATTACTGGCTAGGGTTAGGTTAGCAATAGCAACTGTGCCACGAGCTCCTCCTTCAGGACTTCATTTATCTCTTAAAATATCTTAATTCCAGTAATATCCAGTGCTGAAGAGCCCGTTCCTGGTTGGATTGAAAGCTTTAATGGGCCCGTGGGAATATTCATAGCTTGTGGAAAAGGTAAGGATCACCTGTGGTCAACATTAAAAGAAAATCGCACGTCATAAAGAAGAGGGTATTAAGTCAAAGAATGCGTTTTTGTTTATTTGTCTTTCTAATCCTGTATTTTTTTCTCTATGAACCGCTACTTAGTATCTTTAAGTCTAATTGTTTATGATCACAAGTAACATAACCTTAGTTTTTTTTAAATAAAAACTTCATAATATACAAGGAACGAGCCAAACTATGGTCGTTTAAGCAGCACGTATTAAGACCTTATCAGCATCGACGTTTGAGTTTACGATACAAAAATGGAACGTCAAAGCTCTGAAGTTTTTAATAACTTCAGCTTAAACCGATGTTGGTAGGCCCCCAGAACTTCAAACGGGATCGTGCCAAGAAAACTGGCAGCATTGCCACGTTGAATAGCAATGCTGATTCTGTGAGCGAGGTAACCCCAGCCCGCTTGTCACGAGAAGCTTCTACCATACGACGTGTAAACCTCTTTGATAAGTTAATGAGTATTTGGACCCCCAAGGCATCAGAGTTTCAACCGCAAACGCAGAAATTATGTGTCCTTGACTAATGGAAGCATTTGAAGCATATTTCCTATGCTTAAGGCACGTCTGTTGAGCAGCACACAATCAGAATGATGTGTCATCCAGATTAAACTACTGTCAAGAAATGTATTATACCTGCTGATAGGCTCGTCCCACCGCTTTTGAGGTTGCGGTCTTGACGGCAACTCAGTGGAGCAGGCCATAAGCCACGTATATCTGGCCTCAGTCGGGAACGATACACAGAGTGACTGAAACAGAATATTGCCAGTTAGGTCGAGCGCACTGTGAACTGAACCCAGAAAAGCCGACAGGGCCACATCTGAAACTTTGCATATTCCCAGCAACTAAATAGACAGAGTAGCCTGGGGCCATGGTCTGTCATCCAAATAAATATTGCGAATTGCGGATACAGTTGATCGAATTTTATTATCTAAACACTGTACAATTTGGAGGATTTTACGCAATACGTAAGAATTTTTTAAAAACGCGTTTGCTTGAATGTATAGTTCTTAAAGATGTACCCTTTTGATTGTGACGTGCCATATCTTTGTTTGATCAGACAGAAACTACAAAATACACCTTGTATGAAGGGAATAAAGATAAAGTTTCTTTGCTTTCCAGGCATCATGCGTAGTATATACACAAAACCAGACATCATCTCCGACTATATACCTGTGGATGTGTGCGTGAAGCATTTCATTGCAGCTGGATGGGTCAGGGGTACGAAGCCGTAAGTTTTCTTTTAGGGTTCCAAAGGGTAAAAACGGGACTCTGTTACTATGACTCCATTGTCCAGGCTGTATTTCGTGAACCGTGGTAGATAAACGGTTGACATTTTCACAGATGATAGATGTATGTTGCCGGTATAGCAACACATAGTAAAAAATGACTAAAATAAATATGTAAGAGGGATACCAACCCAACAAACGTGAAAGAGCAACTGCATGGTTTGCAGAGGTCGTAAGTTCGAGTACCGTCTCATGTTCGTATACTTCCCCACCTGGATGGAGCATATTTAATTTTCCTGGTTAATGATGCAAAAAAATAATTTGTTTATGATTGTGTGAAAGATGATATGGTTAAGGGATTTAATACAGATATAACGACTGATAGAGAGGAATGTGGATGGTTACATGGGGAGAGGAAGACCTAAGAAACGATGGATGGATTGTGTGAAAGATGATATGGCTAAAATAGGAGTGAATACAGATATGACGGCTGATAGAGAGGAATGTGGATGGTTACAAGGGGAGAGGAAGACCTAAGAAACGATGGATGGATTGTGTGAAAGATGATATGGCTAAGGGAGTGAATACAGATATGACGGCTGATAGAGAGGAATGTGGATGGTTACAAGGGGAGAGGAAGACCTAAGAAACGATGGATGGATTGTGTGAAAGATGATATGGCTAAAATAGGAGTGAATACAGATATGACGGCTGATAGAGAGGAATGTGGATGGTTACAAGGGGAGAGGAAGACCTAAGAAACAATGGATGGATTTTGTGAAAGATGATATGGCTAAGGGAGTGAATACAGATATGACGGCTGATAGAGAGGAATGTGGATGGTTCCAAGGGGAGAGGAAGACCTAAGAAACGATGGATGGATTATGTGAAAGATGATATGGCTAAGGGAGTAAATACAGATATGACGGCTGATAGAGAGGAATGTGGATGGTTACAAGGGGAGAGGAAGACCTAAGAAACGATGGATGGATTGTGTGAAAGATGATATGGATAGGATGAGAGTGAATAAATGTATTTATTTGTTTATAATTTGCCAAAGGGCTTATATATAAAAGAAAACTATACTGGAACAATATAGGTACATTTACAAAAATAGGTTCTCATGCTATGCGATGTTTGCATATGTATGCGAGACGACTGATAGAGAGAAATGGAAGAACTCATTCTTCAAATAACATAGGATAAGGACAGGAGGCTGATGAAGATGAATTTTCCAGGTTCGAACCATCAGACGATATACCTATATACAACTGCTGTGCAGGCACGCTGAACACCATAGTGATGGAAGACCTGGTTAAGATGGCTAAGGAGGTTGGAGCCAAGCTGCCAATGACAGGTGTTCTATGGAAAACTGGAGGTCACATCACTACTTGTGAAACGTATCATTACATTCAGGTAAATTATTTAGTATAATCCATCACCATTATTATCAGTATCACCATTCTATTCATCAGCATCATTGTGAAATGAAGAGAATAGTGTTAAATCGAACGTTTATTATAGTATAAGGTAAAGGTAACCTATGTTGGACGCGGACCAATTATGGACATTTTTAACTTTTTCTTCCAAAAATAAAGAAAAGCGCAGTATTTTTTTTCAAATGTCAATACCGATCAGTTGTGCCAGTATTATAGCTGTCATAACAACTGTTTTTGACAACTGACAAGTATCCCATTAAATTAAGTCGCGAGTAAAACTCCAGTAAACTTGTTAATTTAAATTAATAAATATTAATATAATAAAGGGTGTCGGAGAAGAAAGAACAGTTGTAGGGTTTTATGAATATATCACTATGTTGAAGTCGTAAAATATCTAGCTCCAACGATAACGTAGTTATAGGCTATGGTTGCTAAGGGCCGAAGAGCTCGCGGCCTTAAGCGATTGAATGAACGCGCGGCCGCGTTTACCTACATTACGTACGGGGTCATTGAACTTGTTTAAACGTATGCGAAAATAAGGTCTTGATAGGGTTAACTTTGAAGGTCAATTACTCGAAAACGGAAGAAGATATTTTTGTCATAATAATTTTATTTGCTTCTTAAAATTATACCCTATCACATATTTTAACAGCTGTCCTATTTTCGCTGACACGCTAATCTCAGGAACTACGGTTAGTTTTTGTTGGATATTTTTAGTTTTAGGTGTTACAAGTCACGTTGACTTATATTATACGCTGGTATCGGTATATAATATACTTTGGTGATTTTCAGGTCCTATTTCTCCATCTCTTTCCAGCTATCATGGTGGACCTGGTGCTGTGGATATTAGGCAGAAAGACTTTGTAAGCTATTCTTAGTAAATTAAAATAAATAAGCTCACGCCATCCCAGAAGGGTCCCCGAAGGGGTATGCACTGGAACATACTAACAACGAGGCAGTTTTATAGATTTTATAAGTATACAAATAACATAGTTATCCTATTGAAGGCAGTCCAGCTCCACCTGATGATGCCCCGTGCAGGGTGCAAAGCACGTGTTCAAGTAAATGGTCTCCACGTGGCGAAGGTAGCAAGGGTGTGCTGCAGGGAGACCAGACGGACGACCACAGGCTGGTGAACCTTCAGCACATTCTCGACTGCACTTCACTAGGATAACTATTTATTTGTATACTAATAAAATAGCGGAATATAGCATTGTATGCATATGCATACAGGCTCACGCCTGTATTCCCCCAAGGGGTAGGCAGACGTGTTGTTATCACAACACCCACTAAATCAGGTGGAGCTGGACTGCATTGTGTGAAAACTTCAATAGGATAACTATGTTATTTGTATACTTATACAATCTATAAAACTGCCTCGTTGTTAGTACGTTCGTCTGCCGATCACGAGGTCCTGGGTTCGATTCCCGGGTCGGGTCAAAAATTTATATTGGGTTTTTCTGTCAAGAAATTCACAATAAAATGCCCGGAGTTTGGAAGTTGGCGGTGTTTCCACCCCCGTGCCTCGGAGCACGTTGCACCGTTGGTTCTCCGCCTGACCTCTCTCCGGTCGTGTCTGATTGCCTCCCATCCCACTATGAGAGTGAGGGAATAAAGAGTGCACCTGTGTTTGCACACACACTTGTGCACTATAATATCTCCTGCGTACATAGCTAATCCTCGTTGAGATTAGCCGCGGTAACCGAAATTCGGTAGGAGATCATTATTATTATTATTACTTATAAAATGTATTCAATAACATCAATGTGGAAATGCAATCTTTGGAATTACGTATGTCTAGTACAAATAAAAATAAACATTATAAATAGGACACATAATTTAAATTAGTGTCTGCGGGAATGGTGCCCAGTAAGCTGGCTGCGTTACCTCGCTGGATCTCTAAGCTAATCCTCTGACCGAGGTAGGAACCAGCTCGACCCTCACCAGAGACGTCAACTAGGCGTTTTGAGAGATCCTTGAAATGGACTTATAAAATAGCGGAATAAAGCATAGTAATATTAATATAACATAGTAATATTTTATAACAGGTAACACCTGATTCTATTCAATATATATTATATAAGTGGTTGCACGTCGTCTGGTAGAAGCCTCTCGTGACAAGCGGGCTGGGGTTACCTCGCTCAGAGAATCAGCATTGCTATTCAACGTGGCAATGCTGCCAGCCTTCTTGGCACGATCCCGAGAGACACCGATTTGGTACAAGTTTTCTACTTGTAATTAGTTTTTAGTACTGTTCTTTGTATATTATGTATTATATAATACATTGAGGTTTTGCATTATACCGGTGTTACAAATGATCGCCCCCTAAAATTATCAGCGCCCTCCAAATTTTTCTGGCCCTTCAAGGCCAGCGCCCTCGACCATTGGGGAAATCTGGTCTAGCGTGAATAATTTAGACCTTTTTATTCCAGGTTAGTAAAGATTCAACGAAGGATCTACAATGCTAATCTTGCGCTCCAATATTATATAACTCAGCAATGGACATTTGACAACAAGAACTTTGTCAAACTCCGATCCGTACTGAAAGAGGCAGACAAAAATGAATTTTACTATGAGTTGGAAAATATAAGCGTTGTAGATTATTTTACTCAGAGTTGCAAGGGTGCAAAGAAGTACCTGTTGAAGGAAAGTGATGAAGATCTGCCAAAAGCAAGGGCGGAACAGAAAAGGTATTTATTTAATAATTATCAAATACGCAAAGTTCGAATCCCAGCGGGTCTGTACCAATGAGTTTTTCTAAAAACTTATGTGCAGTAAATTTCAGTAGACAGATGGTGAGTCGTCGGTGTCTCAGACAATTTACATACGTCATTGAATTACTTCTCAGAAATATGCAGGTTTCCTCACGATGTTTTCCTTCACCGTAAAGCACGTGGTGTGAAATCACTGTACATAAGTTTTTAGAAAATCTCATCGGTATAGGCCCCGCTGGGATTCCAACTTGCGTCGCTTGCGTAGCAGGCGACTGCTCAAACCCCAAGGCCACCACGGCTCCCCATTTAAATTTTTTAATAATATTTGTTTGTCCCCAGATTGCAGGTTCTTGACATATTGTTCAAATTTGTATTATATTCCTACGTTTTGTGGTTATTATGGCGACTTCTGGATTGGCTACTGGCACCTTACATCATGTAGCAAATTATTACTGTACCTTACTCAGTAAGAAATATTTTTACTTCGTAAAAGAAGGATTTTCTTTTTAATTACATTTTTTTGTCTATTTAATTCTTTTACTTCATCATCATCAATTTAAGAGTAATAACTCTTGTCAGTGTAACCGATGCAACTCTTTCCATTAGTCTCTGTCCAGTGCCATCTCTTTGACCTCCCTATACGTCGTGAAAGACACCTTTTCCTTAACTTGTCTCATATATGTTAGCCGTGGTCTTCCTCTCCCTCTCTTCCCTTCTACCTTTCCTTCTATTATGTTTTTAAAGAAGGTCTCTTTTACTTACTCATGTCTTATTTTATCTTATCTGTGAACAGAGAAAATAAATATGTGATTGTGAACTTTGAAAACATTACCACTTTATCACCATTTCCCATACAAATAGTTGGATGCAACATTGTCTTATTGATGATCTAATGAATACCATACACATTTTTTCTGTGTGGAGCTTGTGGCTTAGTTGCTATTGCGCATATCATTCACCCTAGCCCTAGCCAGTAATTGGATGGGTGACCGCCCGAGTTCCCTCCGTGCCTCGGAGAGCACGTTAAGCCGTCGGTCCCGGTTGCCAATGTATCTTTGGTAATTATTACAGGTTAGTCGGAGGCCTAAAATAGTCTGACAACTAGGTTTAACCCAGATAACAGATTTTCCTCGCTAAAAGGGTTGCGAAATGAAGTATAGTAAAATAATTCCTTTATTAAAAGCTGGTAGTATTAACAACCCTACGAACTTTAGACCTATATCAATACTGCCAATTTTCAGTAAAATTTTTGAAAAACTAATACTTAATCAACTTTTAGCCTTTTTTAATGAACATAATTTGATGCACACTAAACAATACGGTTTCACAAAGGGTCGCTCGACTACCGATGCAGGTGTCGAGCTCATTAGAAAAATTCTTGAAGCTTGGGAAGCTTCACAGGATGCTCTAGGTGTATTCTGTGATCTATCTAAAGCCTTTGATTGTGTGCACCATGAAACGTTGATCAGGAAGTTAGATCACTACGGTGTAAGAGACCTGGCTCTAAAACTTATATCTTCATATCTAAGTAATAGAATACAAAAAGTCGATATACATGGCGTAACATCTCCGGGGTGCCCAGTAGAGATGGGTGTTCCACAGGGTTCAATTCTTGGTCCGTTTCTCTTTTTAACTTATATTAATGATTTACCTTACATGGTAAGCAATAAACACGATATTGTATTATTTGCTGATGATACTTCTCTGATTTTTAAGATAGACCGGCAAAAAGCTAACCTTGACGATGTGAATAATGCTCTCTCTGACGTAGTACATTGGTTCAGCGCTAATAACTTAGTCCTCAATAGTAAAAAAACTAAATGTGTCAAGTTCACTATGCCAAATGTGAAACAAGTGCAAACCAATGTACTTATCAACGACGAAGTGTTGGACCTTGTTGAAACAACAGTTTTCCTTGGAGTTACATTGGATCATAAATTGCAATGGGGGCCCCATATAGCTGGATTGTCGAAAAGACTCAGTTCTGCAGCATTCGCAGTAAGGAAAATTAGACACCTAACTGATATAAACACAGCTCGGTTGGTCTATTTTAGTTATTTCCATAGTGTTATGTCTTATGGCATCCTTTTATGGGGAAATGCTACAGACATCAGTTCTATCTTTGTGCTGCAGAAACGGACTGTTCGTGCAATCTATAATATATAATATATATAACAAAAATCTAGAGATTCTCTCAGAGAGAAGTTTAAAGAAATAGGGATAATGACTGTGGCATGTCAATACATATTTGAAAATTTGATATATGTAAGAAAGAATATAGATAGTTTTAAGAAAAATAGTGATATGCACAATATAAATACACGCAAGAGGGATAAACTCCGTGTCCCTGTGACTAGACTGCACAAAACTAGTAACTCTTTTGTGGGGCAAAGTATACGCCTTTTCAATAAACTACCATTAAAAATGTGTGAACTACCATTTTTAAGTTTTAAGGCAAGCATCAAACAGAAACTTTGTGAAAAAGCATATTATAGTGTAACTGGGTATATTGATGATAGCCAAACAGGGCAATGAGTTGCTCACTCTTCCATTGTAATGTACTTAAACAACCCTATGTATATAGAAGGGACGCATGTAAAAAAAAAAAAAAAAAGACCGGGGAGTTTGTTTCGCCGTTTCTTCTCCTGACAGGCTTACTTTTGGAAACGGTAGTAAATTAACTTAAGTTAACGTAAGAAATATCAATAAGTGTTCCAAGTGTCCCTTATATTAAATAAAACTTTTTGATTTGATTTGCTTTTGAAGGTCAGATAACAGTCGCTTCGTATAAAAATCAGGTGGTCAGAAACATCGGGTTGAACCAAGTGCCGACCCCAACAATGTATGGGAGGCCAAGGAGTTGTTGATGATTTGATTTTTTTTACATTCTCTACTAATATTATAATGCTGCATAGTTTGTTTGTTTGAACGTGCAATCTCAGGGATCCGATTTAAAGAATCTTTCAGCGTTCAATAGTCCATTTATCGAGGAAGGTCATATTTTATTATCAAATAAGGATCCGTAAGAAAATTTAAATTTTTGTAACCCAAGGTGTAAAATCGAAGACCTATTTATGCGTGCGCTGCAAAAACTATTGACAATAGAACAAAATGATGTACTACGGGTTTGTAGGTCTTATTAAGATCTACATAAAAGTACGCGAGAGCACATATCTAACTCAATTGTCAAAAATAATAACTACTAACTGATGTTGAAGATGTTGTGAAGAAATAAAAGGTGCTGGTACGATAGATGACTACTATAATATTAATTAAATCTCAGACGGTTACAAAGTTTGGCGGTTAAGAGCAAGGTAATGATTAAGCTGATGTCCGGGCATTGACAATGACATACATTGAATGACTATAGACACGAATGATATGTTTTAACGGCTGCGTTCGTAACACATATTAATTACTAGTTAGCAGACGGAAACTGTATTCACGAACCACTTGTTTCTTCGACGAGTAAAGGAGAAACGTGAAGTTGCCTACCTAGGACATGTATTAAGACATGAGTTACTACAATTAATTGTGATGGGAAAAATCGCGGGCAAAAGACGTGTATAATATAATAATGTCTGGTAGTGTATAATATAATAATGTCTGGAAGAAACCGAGCTGTGCTCGGTTTCTTCTTCACACAAAAAAAAGACGAATAAATTTCCGGTGAACGTCAGTCTCGAACCGGGGTACTCTAGTTATCGCCCCGTAAGCTGGAAGCCTCACCTTTGAGCTACCATAACTTGACAGATGTCGGTGAAATTTGCTGTCCTATTGTAAAGATATTTTATGAGTTTTTCAGTTCCTGAAAACATGGTCAAAACGATGTTTTCCATAAATTAAACATAGCTAGATCAAATTTTTGCCCGTTTCCGAGATTCCGATTATACATGAATTACTCGTTTAAAGAAATGAGAATATCCGGGAGTGGAGGGGGATAGCGAGTGCAGCCGAACTCTTTCGCCTCGCCAGAAATAGAGAGGAATACTCCAAATTGACTGCCAGCCTTCGTTAATCAGAGAAGACCTTAAGGAGAAGAAGACTTGTTCCTTAATTCCGAAAAAAAACATTTTACTAACGACCGTAGGCAATAAAAAAAAAAATCTATCAAATTCCATTTATTAAAAATTAATGTACTATATACAAATTTAATAAGGTATATATACTTAAAATATTGCACCTTATAACTTAAGACATACATATGCTCACGCCTATATTCCCCTAAGGGGTAGGCAGAGGTGTTGTAACAACAGCACCCACTTTTCACAGAAGATGATTAAGTGCCAACGTGACAGATGAGTCCATCGCCGCTTCAGGCACTATACACACGACTTTGAATTAATTCTCAGACATATGCAGGTTTCCTCACAATGTTTTCATTCACCGTAAAGCACGTGGTGTGAAATCACTGCTCATAAGATTTTACGCATTGGTACAGGCTCCGCTGGGGTCGAACCTGCGTCACCCCAAGGCAACCACGCCTCTTACTTAAGCTCTAACTTAAGATATAAGACACATAATCTAAGTGTACATCTCTTGAGCAATATTTCACACGTTGACAGTATTTGTGACAGTGTTTCGGAACCTGAAGTGGACTGATTATCGTACCAGGGGCTGGCAGGGGCGTAAAATTATCGTACACGGATCGAAATTATCGTACTTTTTAGGATATTGCTATTATAGATAAATAAATCATATAAAATGTAATATTGATATGCATGCAAGTACTAATAAAAAATTGGCTGCTCTAGAAAATGAATTTTTTTTTTTTAGAAATAGAAATAATATTTATTCACTTGATATATGGTACAATGGGTAGGTGTTATTAAAGGTTATAAGAATCACATATTTCACCCAATTTTCTTCATTTAATGAAAAAAATATGCTACTGCGATTTAGACTATCAGCGCATGAGTGAAATAATATAAATTCTCAAATTTTGCATCATGATAGAAATTATCGTACAATCTGCGTACGATAATAACATGCTATCGTACATCGTACGTAGGCACAAAATTATCGTATGTGTACGATAATTATCGTACGGTTCCGAACACTGATTTGTGCCAGGGCATTACTACCCCAATCGTTGAATTTTATAGTTAACGTAGAATAGAATACTTGGTGTACAGAGACAGGTGTTGAAACTGTCAATGTGTCAAAATAACGGCTTACACTATAGTATTACGTATTTGATTAAACTAACTTAGTTTGTCTAAGCTATTTGAGCAAGATTTCATGGATTAAATAATATATTCAGCATCTTGTTTAAATCACAAACATTGTTTGGTTATATGAAGGGTTCAAAAAATTACGATTATTATTGAACTGGTTACAATGGAATCTATCTATTTACATATCTGGCCAAGCAGATTTTTAATTAATCTGACAAGTTATGTTTTTTTTTTATTTTTAAAAACTTATTTTTAGAATAAAAAAAAAATTGTTGGTTTTGTTAATTTCATTAAAAAAAATTATTACAACAAATTTTTTTTGCATCTTTAATCGTGATAATACCCCGACTACTAAAAAAAGAGGATTATGTTTTTTTATCAACGTGTTGTTTTATAATAAATATATAATGCCCTGCAAATATTATTGCAATATGTAACTAAACAATTCTTAACAATTATTATGTTTAAAGAGGCAAACACGGCTTTTAAAAACCTTAATTATTTTATCAAGTCTAACATTACAAACATTTTGTACATTGTATCCCGTTTTTCTGTTTCACCCGGGATTTTTATACCTTTTCGTGTAAACTGAACTATAACGGGATTAATAAACATAAAACTTAAACCTTATCATATTTATAAATCCAACTAATGTAAAAAAAATGAACTCGTACATTTTGGCAAGATCGTTCTGGTATCAGAAATATTTAAGTAGTTTATAAAACGAGATTTATTACAATCTTAATATCGTTTAAGAATACAAGGAGTAAATTTGATCATTAATAATGTTTCAACATTATTCAATATTATTCCCCATTTATCTATAAACCGGTTAGAATTACACCAAAATATAGATTATCAAATGTCAATATGATATATTTTGAAACCGGTTTGAAATGCCCGTTTGGTTTTGATACATGAATTATTGAAAGTAACAATAATATTTATAATTAATTATGTTTAAATATAATAATTAATACATTAATATAAAATATTTTTCGTAACTCAGTCGTACAAGTAAATAATTACAACTATTTGATCTAAAATCACTGCTAGGAATTCTAAATAAAAAAAATATAATTGAAACAATTAATCGAACTATTTATCAGTTTCGTGGGAGCCCACGTTCACTATTTTAATATAGTTGTTGTGATTATATCAATAATAATTATATTTTATTTGATTTAAAACATTGCTATTGATTTAAAAATAAATAAAATGTGTACGTAACAAATAATTTATTGCATGAATTCACTTAAACTTCTTTAAAGTCTTTAAATGTCAAAAGACTTGACATTATGGCAAATTTAACTTAAACTTAAGGCAAGAATTGGTCCCATAGTTTGTACACATTGAGTTCGACTCTCGACTTTTCGAACATTGGGAGAATCGTATCGACGAATACATACGTTCACGCCTGTATCCCATGGGGGTAGGCAGAGACCACCGTTCGCCACATGCTACGATCCTTACATACTTATTTCACTTCATCCACATTCATACATTTCCTTCGGTTACGAGTGCTCCGAATTTCAACATATTACGACAAATTACACTTTTATTGAACCAACAACATCATAATGGCAACATTACGGCGTTATATGTATTATCAGATGCTTGTCCTCACTCTCTGAATCTAATTCCTTCAAAATTCTCGTTTTGTCGCTTTTAGGTGAACTGTTATTATCGAATTGTATATCATCATCGACGACTTCTAGATATTTGAAATCATCATCGTCTCCTTGACTGTCTGTTTCAACAACATCATATTTATCATCACCATTGGAACTGCTCTCAGTCTTTGAACTCCTCGTACCAAGAGAATCCTTTCTATCAAAGGAATAAACAATATCTTTGACAGACCCAACTGTAGTTATAAACTTATCATTCAACCTAATACTAAGGTCTTTGATTTTATCACTAATTGGTTTCTCAATATCTGATTGTTCGTCTGTATCGCTCATGGGTATTTCACAAGCAGTGTAGATGCAGTCTTTGGTTTTTTCATTGAAACAAATGTCAGATTTCATGTAGCTCCGTTGGTTTTTGTCGAAAGACTTGAACATGATCTTGAAGGAGAGGATGTAGATGGTGGTGATGATAAGACAGATGCCAGTAGCCAGAAGGATGTACATGGCAGCTTGTTCTACAACTGGTAAGATGTTCAGGTACAGCTTGAAGCGCTGTTCCAGAGATGGAGTTAGGCCGTACATTCTCTGAAAGCAAAGGAAATAAGATAAGTATAAGAATGTCGGAGGAGCTCGTGGCGCAGTTGCTATTGGGCATATTATTCGAAGTTAAGCAACGGTCGGTCCCGGTTGCCAATTTAATATCTTTCACAATCGTTACAGGTCAGTTGGAGGCCTAAGAAAGTCTGACAATAGGTTTAGCCCAGATTACCGATTTTCCTCGTAAAAGGGGTTAAGTAGGTCAAATGGCAATTGCTTCGTATATAAATCAGGTGATCAGCCACATCGGGTTGAATCAAGTGCCGACCACAACAATGTATAGGATAAGGCCAGGGAGATGATGATATGGTACACGAAGTACCAGGCGCACATAACGGACAAGGAGTTAATAAGTTGATTGTGACTAACATGGAGCCACATCGGGTTGAATCAAGTGTAGACCCCAACAATGTATGGGATAAGGCCAGGGAGATGATGATATGGTACACGAAGTACCAGGCGCACATAACGGACAAGGAGTTATTAAGTTGATTGCGACTAACATGGAGCCACATCGGGTTGAATCAAGTGCCGACCACAACAATGAATAGGATAAGGCTAGGGAGATGATGATAGAGTGTAGGTACATAATATGCTCTCTCCAGTATTCCCGAAAGGGTAGGCAGAGGTGTAATTATAGTACATCCAAATTACGAGGATTATGTTTAAGTCCAATGTAATATGCGATCCTATTGCAATCAACCGGTATAAATGACTACTGTGCATGATTTAAAGATTAGATACAGATGGAAAACCCCAATAACACTGCCCGACCTGCCGTATAAATTAGCTATCATGTTTCAAAGGTTTTTACTCACAATATCAAACCACAGCAAAGGCAGGTACATGTTGGAGAACCGCTTAACATTTTTAATGGCAGATATGTCTCCTAGAGCCATGTTGATCTGGATCTTGGAGCTCACATCCAAGGGGAGACCTGACTCCGGCTGGACCCAGAAACTATGGAAAGACAGTTCAATTAAAAACAATATATGTATTACACTATGATTATCAGCACCGTCAGTTAATATTCGTCATTAGTAGACGTCACGCGGTTTCACCTTCGTAGGTCCCGGTCCCGAGGGAGTACGGGTATAAAATATAGTCTATATTATTCAGGGTGAATGTAGCTTTCCAATGATGAAATATTTTTTGATGTAGGCACTGTATTTTTTGAGTTTATTCATCACAAACATAGACACAAAAATACACATTTTTCGTAACATCAGCTATCTACCAATTAAAAGTCATCTGCGGAGATTAGCCGGAACAATCAAATATCTTACCTGCTTTCATGATCCTTCTTGTTGGGATTCAACCCTTCAACTTTGCTGAACAGCACTTTATCCCCTTGGTAGAAATGTGGGTAGGAGAGAGCTATCGGAAACCCGTAGTAGCAATCCGTGACGTCGATCAGACCGTTGGGAAGACAAAAGCCTGGAAAGAGGAGGTTTTATAATTTTAGGACTAAGAAGGGCTACTAGCCGTGGTGACCGTGAGGTTTGAGCAGTCGAATCCCAGCGGGGCCTGTACCAATGAGTTTTTCTAAAAAACTTATGTACAGTGATTTCACACCACGTGCTTTAGTCGAAGACTATAGTCCCTGAGACTAGACTCACCATCTTTCACGTTGAAACTTAATCATCTTTGGTGAAAAGTGGGTGTTGCTGTTACAACACCTCTGCCTACCCCCTCGGGGAACATTTTTATATGTTTATGTTCTCTCCATACATTTTGTTTCGTTTCTATCAGTGGAAGCGCGAGAGAATGTAATGAGTGAATAACGCGGTATTTCGTTACTTACCCTTTCTACAAAAACATTTGTTCTCTTCCAGGTATTGTCCATTATCCAGCATATTTTCCGGGAAGGTATATCTGTATCCTGCAAGGCCATTGATGTCTCCTTCTTCAACTGCGATCTGAAAATAATAATGATTTGTTAAGATACTATAAAATTCATGAAAACTTATGCAGCGGTAATGCACCTCTTTTACTAAAATGCTTTTTATATATAAATATTGTCAGAGGGGGTTCTGACACAAGCTGTCAGAAGGACTTAAGAATAAAAGATTTTCATGTTAGTTCCTACACTTATTACTACACTTATATATATAACTAGCTGTGCCCCGTGGTTTCACCCGCGTAAATTTCGTTTTATATAATATATCGGTATAAAATTGACAAAGTTTCATACAAAATTCCATCCCCTATTTTATCCCCTTGGGAGTAGAATTAATCAAAATCTTTCTTAGCGGATGCCTACGTCATAACATCTACCTGCATGCCAAATTTCAGCCCGATTCGTCCAGTGGTTTGGGCTGTGCGTTGATAGATCACTATGTCTGTCAGTCAGTCACATCATATTTCCCACCGTTTAAACCTTCCCTGAACTTCAAAAAATTTATCAATACCAAAATCACCCGAATTAGTCCAGCCATTTTCAAGTTTTAGCGAGACTAACGAACAGCAATTCATTTTTATATATATATATAGAAGATTAATTTTTAAACTAAGCTAATTCATAGTACTCGTAATTATAACGGCTCCAACGATTTTCATGAAATTTTGTGAGTAGGGGGCAAAAAATAGATCTAGCTAGGTTTCATTTATGGAAAACATCGTCTTGACCATGATTTCAGGCAATGAAAAGCTCAAACAATACGGTGGTAAATTTCGCCGACATCTGTCAAGTTATGGTAGCAGAGACGTGTGACTTCCAGTCTGGCTATAATGAAACTAGAGTTCCGTTCACCGGTTAATATATTTTCCTTTTTTTTCACCATACATATATCTCACCCTCAGAACGATAGGGGCTCAACAAAAATTTTGGGAAAACGAATTAAAATCCTACAGATCTAAAAAGGTAGGTTCTAATCGAAGATATTAAAAAAAGCTATCTCCCAAACACAACCTAGGCTTTACTATAAATATAAAAAAAAATTCGTACAGTCAACGTTAAAACACGTTGGCGGAACTGCTTAGCTGTTCATATGTACATAATGTAGTCTCCGGGAAAACCAGCGAAAACAATTAGTTCATTATGTAATTAAAATTAATAATGTCTATATTTTTTAAGATAATTAAATAGGTACGAATTTGTGTAAATTTTCGCGTAGTATGTAATTGACAACGAAATAAACAGTGTGTTTTACTACAAATTATGTATATATATATAATAATTATTATTATTATTATGAGCCTGTTGTAGAGGAGTTGTTGGAGCACGTTAAGCCGTCGGTCCCGGTTGCCAATTTATCATCTTTGGCAATCGTTACAGGTCAGTCGGAGGCCTAAAATAGTTTGACAACTGGCTTAACCCAGATCACAGATTTTCCTCGTTAAAGGGGTTGCAAAGGTCAGATGGCAGTCGCTTCGTATAAAAATCAGGTGATCAGCCACATCGGGTTGAATCAAGTGCCGACCCCAACAATGTATGGGATAAGGCCAGGGAGATGATGATATGGTACACGAAGTACCAGGCGCACATAACGGACAAGGAGTTAATAAGTTGATTGTGACTAACATGGAGCCACATCGGGTTGAATCAAGTGCCGACTCCAACAATGTATGGGATAAGGCCAGGGCGATGATATGAGCCTGTTGTAATCATCTATAAGTACTAATATTATAAAGCTGCAGTTTGTTTGTTAAACGCGCTAATCTCAGGAACTACTGGTCCGATTTAGAAAATCTTTCAGTGTTGGATAGTCCATTTATCGAGGAAATATATTTATTTTTATATTTTTGCGATAAATGTAGGAATCCGTAAGAAAATTGCGATTTTATAATGTTTATTACTCGCTGATGATATAGCATTACAATTTTGAAAGAATTTTTGAAATCGGCACAGTAGTTTTTGAATTTATTCATTACAAACATACACACAAATACAAATTTTTCCTCTTTATAATAGTAGTGTAAGTGTAGATTATAAACAGACATTTCACTTTTATTTATCTGTATATATATACTGCGATAAAAATCAACATAACTCAGCTGTTTCTCCCGGTGTTAAAAAAAAGGATTGATGAAAATTAGCAAACAAAAAAAATATTCAAATCCAAATTTTATACACAGACCACACAAGAAGTGTCTGTCTGTGCACCAACCGTAAAGGAAGCTATTAAAAATACCCTGTTATTATATAACTGGTTATTAAGAGTGATAAATTTTAATCAAGGATGAGAGTGTTAGAGCCACAGTATACATATTCGCTTACTACATTCAGTATGGAAACTACGAGCAAATCGTTCGGTATGACACTCACACAGACACACGCATCTACGAAATTCGTCGTGGTCAATCACTTACGACATATATGTGTGAATGAGCTGTGGTTTCCTTGAGGCCTACACCCATGAGATTTTCTAAAATAAATTATGTGCAGTTATTTCGCACCGCGTGCTTTTACGGTGAAGGAGAAGATCGTGAGGAAACCTGCATATGTCTGAGAAGTAATAGACAGACTTACAATCTGTGACGTTGGCACTTAATCATCGGCTCAAAGGATCAAAATTTGTATGACAAATTAGGCCTGGGAGCCAGGATCAGTCGGAGCAGACCTTGGTTGGTTGAGTGAAACACCGCAACTTGGGCAGTCCTGGTATTTATTGATTCCACAACTACGTAAGGAAATGTGTGTGCTATGTACGTTATGAAAAGAGACTTTCGTTCGAGACGTCTATTTCTTCTGGCTAATCTACGAAACGACTGGAATGATTTTAACGGGACTTTCACTTGCTGATAGCTAATATAACAAGGAGTAGCTTAGACAGACAGTTGCAAATTGAAGAATGATGTGGTGACCAGAATTGAAAAAAGTATATTGCGATTAACGAAACACATTTATAGAGCGAATGTGACCGGAAGTGTCGGTAGAGGGCGTCCAAGGAACAACTACTATGACCAAATTAATAGTATTTTTCAGGAAGGTCAAATTCGGAGCACTCTTAACCGAAGAAAGTATAATGGAAGTATGTAAGGATCGTAGCATGTGGCAAACGGTGGTCTCTGCCTACCCCCATGGGATACAGGCGTGAGCATATGTATGTGGTAACTTAGGCTACTTTGATTTAAAAAATAATATTAAATTCCCTTGGGTCACCCATGAAATTACCTAGCTCTATGCAGGGCACAGCTAGTTATGGGTTGTCCACTTCCCTCTATGATGGTTGAGGAGGTCAATGGCTGGCATTCACGTCATACTTGTGAACAGGTGCTGCTTATGGGGGCTGGTCATCTCAAGCTACGCATTTAGTTATAAGTAGATGTACTAGATTTTTAGTTATGTTATTTTTTATCGACATTTCTGCATTGGAACTTTGTCCATGAGCTTACGTTGTAAATTGTATAATATTTTTGAAAAGAGTAATTACTGATTTTCTTGCCAGGTTCTTCTCAGTAAAAGCAACCTTCCGAACCTGGCGGTAGCATGTAAAATCCTGTATAATTATGTCATTCTGAATAAAGATATTTTTGACTTTGACTTTGAATTTGACTATGCAGGATTAGCCGGAACAAACAGTCAGACAGACGTACGGACGAAGTGCCGAGAAGCTAGTATATATAACCAGATTGAAACGGTATATTATTATGACAGCTGACTATGTATGATTTAATGTTGGACCTATAACAACGCTCCTTATAATCAGGTTTATATTTAAGATCTAGATAGATCGAAAATGATATAAAACCGGTACTTCCAAATCTTTTGCTCAATTATAATATGGAAATGAACCCACGAATTTGCACAAAAAATTATAAATCATAATAAATCGTACCTACTGTTTGTTTTTAAACCCGGATTTCATTTTACCTACACAAAGAACGAAAATAATACTTGTTATTCCATACTATCTGTTTCCCTTGTTACATAGAGTCTAGAAGCTGGTTGACCGAGCTGTGCTCGGTTTCTTTTCAATGACTTATATAATATGTATGCTGAAAAAGAAATAAAATAACCGGTGAACGTCAGTCCCGAACCGCGGTACTCTAGTTTCGTTATCGCCCCGTAAGCTGGAAGCCTCACGTCTGTGCTACCATAAATTGACAGATGTCGGCGAAAATTACTGTCGTATTGTAATGATATTATATGAGAATTTCAGTGCCTGTAAACATGGTCAAAACGATAATTTCCAAAAAAAATCACCTAGATAGATCTATTTTTTTTCATGAAACCCCCTAAACACATAGTTTCTTGAAAATCGTTGGAGCCGTTTCCGTAATTCAGCTTCTATGTACCTATCTATATATATAAAAGAAAGTCGTGTTAGTTATACTATTTATAACTCAAGAACGACTGAACCGATTTGGCTGAAAATTGGTGGGGAGGTAGCTTAGAACCAGGAGGACATAGGATACTCTGTATCCCGTTCTCGTACAACACAATAAAGTCTGCGCGGTATTGACCGCGGGGCATAGCTAGTATAATATATACAAGACTTGCTCGATTAAAGTACAAGATAAAATACAACGTATGATGTGTTTGTCATCTGTAGATATACCATTGGATCTCTGCGTCAATGTCAAATTATCGATACTGTGGAAACATTGTACCTTTTAAGAAATAACTTTTAAAGAGATGAGAATAATTACTAGGGATTTTCGAACGTTAAAGACACCTTGAAATTAAGTGCGTAGTTAAGTATTGGCGTTGTAAGACCACCCAATAGCCAGCGTCTAAAAATGTATCTATGGTATCCCCAGCCTGTCGTAAGAGGCGACTAAAAGGGGGCCGGAGGGCATGCTGGCGGGGGTCGGGGTGGGAGCTTTGACCACCGAGCCGCGGGCCCGGAAAGGTGGCTGCCTTGCACAGCGAGGTCTCCAGGGGCGGCGATACAGCTGCCTCGGGGATGTGCCCCGGCAAAGTGTGGGACACCGGTGCGATAATCAGAGTACCCGGAATCCAACCTGAGCACTGAGGATGGCCACCGGGGGGGTTTTATTGCGATCCCACACACACCGACCTAACTTTCCTCGTCAATAAAGAAAAATAAAAAAAAATTGTTTCAAAGGTACTCACCAGAGGAGCTGCTCGACACAAGCTCTTCCTGTAGAACAGTATGGATTCATTCCTGGTGACACCTCCCTTGAACTTGGTTCCGTCGGAAGCGTATTGAACGTTGGAGCAGTGCTTCCCTTCCCAATGAGGCAGGTCAGTAGAACCTCTGTACGTGTCTATGAGGCCTGAGATACGGACATCGTCTTCTCCAGTAAATATGGTCTCATAATCACCTTTGAAGTCGTACATCTAAAGGACAAGAAATAAGGAATATGTAAAAATGTTTTGAAAGAGAGCCCTGCTGACCATGAGCAATCTGAAGAGTAGTAATTTCACCCCACGTGATTTACGGTGAAGGAAAACATCGTGAGGAAACCTGTAAGTCTGAGAACAAATTCAAAGACGTTTGTATAGTGCCTGAGACGGCGATGGACTCACCCTCTGTCACATTGGCACTTAATCATATTCGGCGAAATGTGGATTTTGTTATTACAACACCTATGCTTACCCCTTCGGGGACCCTTCTAAGATAGGGTTGAGCATAATTATTAACGTTTATTCTGCTTCGAGCTAGGATTTTATGACAACAAAAACTATTATACAGTATTGTCGCTGAATTTATAATTATCTTGCGAATTTCATAAAACTTACTCTATCAATCAGTCCCAGTTTATCGAAGTATATCCATCCTGGCAGGAAGGTGTTCCCGAGGGTCATCAGCTCCGATTTGTATCCCATCATGAAGTCCTTCGCCGTCATCTTCGCGAACGGCTGACTATTGGTGAGGGTTATCAGGTTGTTCAGACCGAATCTGGTCATGAAACCTTGTTTCGACACCACGTTGGCTATGCTCTGAGAACAGATGGAGAAGATGATGTAGAAGTGAAGAGAGGTAGGGAATATAAGTGTATATAATTAAATATTATTTAGTTTACTAAATTCTTCGCACCAACCTTCTGGTTTTGACATATCGAAAGTATGAGTGAAAGGCGATTAACGAAATAAATTTATAGAGCGAATGTGACCGCAAGTGTCGGTAGAGGGCGTCCAAGGAACAACTACTATGACACAATTAATAGTATTTTTCAGAAAGGTCAAATTCGGAGCACTCGTAACTGAAGGAAGTGTATGAAGATGCATGAATGTGGATGAAGCGAAAGAAGTATGTAAGGATCGTAGCATGTGGCAAACGATGGTCTCTGCCTACCCCCATGGGATACAGGCGTGAGCATATGTATGTATCTATTTACCAAATTCTTCGCACCAGTTCACCTGCCCTCCCCCCTTATTATTTCCACTATCTTTCTACTCTCTTCTGTACTCAATGGTAGTCAGGAAGAGATCGCTTAAGCGGTAAGACCTCCTTTTAAGCTGCTTGCTTTTTTTTTATTTTTTTTTAGATCTTTTCATATTTTTAATGAAATAATATACAAGGAATAGTACTAAAAACTAATTACAAGTAGTAAACTTGTCCCAAATCGGTGTCTCTCGGGACCGTGCCAAGAAGGCTGGCAGCATTGCCACGCTGTGTCATTTTTAATTCGAACCAGGCTATAGCCTAATTTCGTTATCGCCCAATAGGCTGGAAGCCTCCCGTCTGAGCTATCGTAATTTAACAGTTGTAATGATATTATAGCAATTTTTATTGCATGAAAACATGGTTTAAACGATGTTTTCTGAGGATGAAACCTAGCTAGATAATTTTTTGACAACAATTGCTTGTTTAATTGTATAAGATAGACTCCTATCACATGGGACTTAAACATAACTGTGGGTGTAATATAAGTACCTACACCATCTGCCAAATCCTTCAAGAAATACAGGTGTGAGCATATTCATGTGTTGGTGTAATGATCGCGGCAATATTGAGTAACGACAAATTGACAATTCAAATAACTATAGCCTTGTATGAAATCCCTTTTAGTAATAACAAAATAATAATAATAATAATAATGATAATAAAATGTCAGATTTGCGTTGCTTATTTATATACCAAATGTGATTTTGTAACACTTAGATCGTTAGGGCTTATAGCCCACGAAGGTGAGCGAGTAAATATAATATTTCTGTTGCAAAATCATCTTTGGTAACCTCAACATCATTAGATTGAGTGTTGAATACCATTTACAGTGTTTATATTAGAAGGTATATTGATTTGACATATTGAAGGAATAAAATTATATATATATACCAAGCACTATGGACTCTAGCCAAGACTATACACATAAATAAAACTGAAGTGGCTTTTCACTGCATGGATATAAAAATATATATACGGTATTAACAAAAAAAATCAAATTTGTTTTCTGTGTCTGTCTGCTTGTTTCGGGTAATCTCTGAAATGGCTGGACCCAATTTATCGGGACTTTCACTGGCTGATAGCTAATGAAACAAGGAATAACTTAGACTTTTACTTTTATTAAGAAAAAACATTTAGGGATGCGCGAGAATCAAATTAAATATACCTACGCGAAATCTCAGGGCACGGTTAGTAATAATTAATAAATAATATGAAAGGGAATTTGACTGGGGCAAAAAAACAATTAAAAAAACCTCCGTCTCTGTATCTGTATGTCTGTCTATCTGTCTGTTTGTTCCGGCTAATCTCTGAAAACGTTTCATCCCGATTTTAACGCGACTTTCACTGACAGATAGCTAATGTAGCTAATGTAATTGGAAACTTGAAAACAAGGAGTAACTAAGGCTATTTTTATCAAAAAATTATGGTATCGCGGGCGAAACCGCGGGGCAAATCTAGTATCTCATAAAATTATTGTAGATGACGTCAGCGAATATAGATTACGAAAACGGTGCAAAAGTCGCGCGGTAAGAGAATATTTACTTCTCATCGCAGAGGTTCGAAACTTACAAGCAAAGCAATATGAGGCAGATAGAGGATGTCATCTTCTTTATTCCCTTCTGACAATTCTTCTACCCACTCTAGAGGATGCAGAGGAATAGCAGATAGGGTCGCATTGTCGCTGAACCCCGTGACGTTGTGTTCTATCAGCTCCCTGTGGAAGAAAGGAAAATTAGAAGAAAGAAATTAGCCATACTTAAACAGGCCCACGGTAGTCGTAGGGTTTATGCAGTCGCCTACGCAAGCGACGCCAGTTCGAATCTCAGCGGGGCCTGTACTATTGAGTTTTGTTAAAAAGTTATATGCAGTGTTTCACGGTGAAGGGATATATCGTGAGGAAACCTGCATATGTCTGAAAAGTAATTCAAAAGACTTAGACTACGATGGACTCACCATCTGTCACGTTGGCACTTAATCATATCCGGTGAAAAGTTGGTGTTGTTATTACAACGTGTAGGTCTAAAAAGGCCACTTTGGGAGAATCACAGTGTGATCCGAATATGATTCATCGTCGCAATGACAAAATGATCTTTAAGGCGCAATTCATATTATGATTCACGAATGATCAATATTTCACAATCCATGTTTCACACTTTCCTATGAAGATTCCTAAAATGGTCCACAAAATATGAATTGCTTTTGTGACAAATAGTATCATAAAAAGTTAGTTAGGGACTAACATCTACAATGATTGTAATCATTCGTGAATCATAATATGAATTGCACCTAAGTGACCACATTGTCATTTCCCTTCCCCATTAACCCTTCGGGGACCTTTTGGGATGGCGTGAGCATATTTAACTGTAGGTACTTTGGAAAAAAAAAATGCGATTTTCGGTAAATTTTTTTAAGTTAATCTGGCTTATTTTGGAAACGCCTCGACCGATTAGCACGGGACTTGCACTGATAAATAGCTGATGTTATTAAGAATATAGTTACATACCTATAAACGAATGGCCCTACTTCGTTCACTTTGATCTTATCATCTTTTCCGGACATGTAATCATCTGCGTTCGTGACATTGAACAGGAATACCCGGAGATATAGGTCTACTTCAGGCTTCCGCCACATTTCAAATATCTCGCCGCCATCTTGAAGCAAAGATTTCTGTGAAATAACCAAATTTTTTGTACCGAAAAATGTTTGAAAAATTATTATAAAAAAATCAACTGCAGCATATTTTACACCAACTTCTAAAAACATCTTAATTTTGTTTTTATTTTTTTGGTCGGGTTTTATTTGTGTAAAAAAATTCTTTTCACACTTTTCAGAGTTCAAAAAGTTAATCAGTTTGACAGAAGAACCTCCTCCTTTTTATTCGTCGGTTGAAAAGATTAATTGCTGAGTTTCTTACTGGGTTGTTCTCAACATAAGCAGCCTTCAGAACCCGGTGGTAACATTTATAATGCTGTATTTGAAAATGTAATTCTGAAGGAAAACGTCGAGAAGAAACAATGGTACTTATTCATCTTCAGAAAAAAGTGGGAATTGTTAATGCAACACCCACTCTTCCCTGTCTAAACTTTCGGGAACTCTTCTGGGATGAAATTAGCCTTCTGAGAAGAAGTGGCAAGAAACTCAGCCGGCATCATGTATATTTCATCACACTTTAAATCATGTTAAATGACAATTAGCAACATTATTCTGATGATATCGTGATTATATTTTTTTTTCAAAACTCACCTGTCTGAACAGAAAGTTGTATGGATGCACGAAGAATATGAAGAAGCTGGCTCCGAGGGAGAAGAAGCCAAGCATGAGCATGAGAAATAAACCTGGAACAAGGAAATTCTCATGTTAGTTTAAGAGCTCATTACCCACTCATCCGTAAAGATAGTAATTGGCAGCCGGGACCCGACGGCTTAACGTGCTCTCCGAGGGCACGGAGGGAAATCGGGCGGTCACCCAATTAGTGGCTAGGGTTAGGGTTGCTTTCCTTCGCTGATAGAATGATATGCGCAATAGCAACTGTGCCACGAGCTCCTCTAATATTGTTATACCCTACTCATCCGATATTCATTTTTATTTAAATACTAGCTGTGTCTTGGGTTTCACTTGCGTGGACTTAATTTAATTGGCTGCCCGCGGAAACATAGTGCTATTTTTTTTATCACGGTATCGTATACACGGTTGTTTTGGAATTACAAACAGACACTTCAATTGTATTTATCTGTATATATAATAGATTGCCCAACTAAACCAAAAACCAATCAAATTGATGTATATATGTAATAAAAGAACAACGAACGCGCAAATCTCAGGAATTATATGAGTCCTATAGGTAGCCTATATATCGAGGAAGGCTATAAGCTATATATCATCACGGTAAGACCAATCGCGAGCATAAGCTAGCGTTAGCTCAGAGAATTCGTATTTATATTCACGCGAGCTGTGGAAACATCTAATTTTAGATGGATGGACTTAAATCACGTAGTCTTTAAAATATTTAATTATTAATACAATCATCTTATACAAATTGATGTAATAAATAATTAGCACAGTAGAATTTAATCGTAAATACGATTATTTACACCTCGGATGAGCTGATTGTCACGTACGAGTTTAATTATCACTTCGTAATTATTTAATAACTGCGTTCGTAAAACTTAATCATGGATAATCTCACGTATGGCGCAACATTATAGAGCGCCTTGGGGCCAATTATAATCTTTTACGCAGCATGTATAAGTCAAAGTCAAAGTCAAAAGTATCTTTATTCGATTAGACTTTTACAAAGCACTTTCAAATCGTCAGAATGACACAATTATACAGGATTATACATGCTACCTATGTATTAAGATCTTCTTGACTTTGACGTTTAATTCTACAGTAGAAAAATGAAATGTTTTGAGCAGTCGCCTGCTACGCAAGCGACTCAAGTTCTAGCCGAATATTCTTTTAGAACTAAGCTCAATTTTTTTTACCAATTTCAAAATAGGAGGACGTGAACATACTGTGGAGAGAGCGAGGGATCATGCTTACTCCTAGCAATGGGAAGATCTTACATTGAGGCGGGTGTATTGTCTGGGAAACACCGGCCCTAACTGTTCTAACTGTAAACTTGTATATGTACTGCAATGCGCTTGAAAACTGTTATTGCCATCTATGTAACGAGTGGAGAAAAATTGCTACAATACAATTAGATTTCAACAAAAAACAATATTTATTTACGAACGATTGACATATTGTAAGTTAACAAACGGGTGTGAATTAATTGCGCCCACCTTGACCAAGTTCACGGTTAGTGGGTCAAAATATTGACTTCGTATAATTTCATTTGCGGTTATTTTGTTAAAAGAAGGAAGAGTTTAATATGATGAGTGATTTCACACCACGTGCTTTACGGTGAAGGGAAACATCGTGAGGAAACCTGCATATGTCTGAGAAGTAATTCAAAGACAGTATGTATAGTGCCCGAGACGGCGATGGACTCGCCCTCTGTCACGTTGGCACTTAATCATATTCGGTGAAATATGGGTGCCGTTGTTACAACACCTCTGCGTACCCCTTTGAGGACCCTTCTGGGATGGCGTGAGCATATTTTTTTTATCAGATGAGAAGTTTCCCACAAACTGCCATATAAGAAATACAATTCTAGTTTCATAATGTTTGTAATCGATTTCTTGTAGTAATATTTAAGAACAGGAATAAAATTATTTCTCATACCCCTAAGTGGTAGCCCACCCTATACATTTACATACACATGTGCTTAAATATGTGCAAAATTAGTTCAGTGGTTTGACCGTGATAAGGTCAAAGACGTAACTTTCGCGTTTAAATAATCAAATAGAATATTCAACACTTGTGAAATTCGGCACTGTATTTTTTACATAGATTAAATACAGTTAGAAGGTTATCTTAAGTTCAAATATATAGTCAACAATCGTTTCGCTAGCGTCATGCTGCTTTGAATGGCCGGCATTCGCGTCATACTTGTGAACAGGTGCTGCTTGTGGGGGCTGGTCATCTCAAGCTACACATTTAGTTATAAGTAGAACTATTAGATTTTTAATTATGTTAATTTTTATCGACATTTGTGCATTGGAACTTTGTCCATGGGCTTACATTTCTTAATTGATTATTTTGTACATACATACATATGCTCACGCCTGTATTCCCCGAAGGGGTACGCAGAGGTGTTGTAATCACAACACCCACTTTTCACCGAAGATGATTTAGTGCCAACGTGACAGATGGTGAGTCCATCGCCGTCTCAGACACTATACATACGTCATTGAATTACTTCTCCGATTTTTTTTAGAAATACTCATGGTACAGACCCCGCTGGGATTCGAACTTGCGTCGCTTGCGTAGCAGACGACTGCTCAAACCTCAAGGCCACCACGGCTTGTAAAATCTTTAGTCGGCATCTAAAAATCTTTATTTTAATAAATGGGCAAGATTATTTCTCCCAAATAATATCAACTCTATATTCTACTATAAGGGACTGGTTTATTTATCTAGTGTTAACAAACGGAATACGAGGTCCAGGGTTCGATTGAGCAAATCTCCTTTTAAAACTGCGAGAGACATGAAGGCCTAACTACGTGATTTATTACCAATCAATAATTATTCAACCCTAGGATCAAACCTAGACCTCGACACCCAAGTCAAAGGCCGCCACTAAGCTATGGGAATTATATAATTTTTCACACTTCAATAATTAACATTATATGCCAATTACATAGCCATTGCAAATAATTAGATATTTAAAGTTTCCTCAATCCTACATTTCCTGCCAACCTTGACCTCCGTTCGACAGACGATTATAACTCTTATTATATCATAGTTACGACCGTAATTGAATAATACTCGCGTGGTAATTAAAATATTATACTTAAGTATTCTCAGAATTATCTTTTTCTAGTTTCAAAGCGAGAATTTTCGCTTTAATTATATGTTGACGAAAACATCGTTAGGAAACCTGTATATGTCTGAGAAGTAATTCAAAGACGTATGAATAGTGCCTGAGACGGCGATGGACTCACCCTCCATCACGTTGGCACTTAATCATCTTCAATGAAAATTGGGTGCTGTTGTTACAACACCTCTGCCTTTTATGTATGTATTGTAAGGAGTTACAATCCAACCTTCATAATTGATGAGGAAAAGGAATTCAGGAGATCTCATGTTTGTCATTGAGTGTAAAAATATATAATAAAATAAAACATGATGGCAATAATCCCCAATTTAATTGTAATATATTAGGTCCCCACCGAGAGCTTCCTACTTCACCACAGCATGTATCCCATACAAATATTGTGGGTGACGCTAGCGAGTATAGATTACGAACACGGTACAATTCTCGTGGTAAGTGTTATATGTGTGAATTACTTCTCATGCAGCTTTCCTCACGATGTTTTCCTTCGCCGTAAAGCATGTGGTGTGAAATCACTGCACATAAGGTTTTTAAGAAAAAGTCATCGATACAGGCTCTGCTGGGATTCGAACTTCCTTCACTGGTGTAGGAGAGGCTGCTGAAATTCCACGGTGTTTTCCTTGCTCATGTGGTCAGTGCCCTTCACCGTAAAGCTCGTGAAGTGACGGATATCTATGTATATCATTAATCAATATCATAGTGATGTCAAGTCATAATAAGCTTCCGTTCATACCTTCCGTACGGTCGACAACGGAGGTCATTAGTGCGAAATGTTGAAGGCATTCGTTTTTAGTGTTCCGTGCTCTAATGGTTAAAACGGGACTCTGTTACTAAGCCTTCGCTGTCTGTCAGTCTGTTCGTCTGTCACTAGGCTCTATTCAACTATTTACCATACATTATTATCTCATCATCATCATCATCATCATATTAGCCATAGGACGTCCACTGCTGAACATAGGCCTCTCCCAATGATTTCCACCTCACCCGGTTGGAAGCGGCCTGCATCCAGCGGGTCCCCGCGGCCTTGACCAGATCGTCCGTCCAGGATTATCTACAATAGTTCAATTAGATGTACTACCCTAAGACTTTCTCTGTGTTTTTGTTAATTAAATTCATCCCCTTTTACCCCCATTTCAATCCTCTGGAATGTAAATAACCTAAAATATTTCACCAATTGACATCATCAATAAAACAAATCCCAATAAAATAAGTTTAGTAGTTTCAGATATTGGCAAAAAAGGCAAAATAACACAAAAATATTAAAACGAGTCGTTTTTGCAGTTTTTTTGTCTATCGATGAGTAGAAGAAAAACATTTTACTAAAAAATATTACCTAAATATAAATTCGCATATTAAGGTAATTATTTTGGTCGGAAAATTCCAAGTTCCTTCGGAAATCTACAGCTTACATCTTCTATACAGATAAATAAAATTGTAAACAGCTTTTCACTGAATGCATATGATATATACGGTACTCACATAAAATAACCAGTTAATATTTTTTCTCTGTCTATCTGTCTATCCATCTGATTTTAACGGGACTTTCACTGGCAGATAGCGAGCGAGTAGTTTAAAAAAATATACATTACTAGCGGACGTCCCGCGGTTTCACCCGCGTAGTTCCCGTTCCCGTGGGAGTAATGGGATAAAATATAGTCTTTGCGACTATAATTTCAGATTTAAACTATCCTATCTCTCAAGTTGGATCGAACTGCACATGGTGTGCGAATTTTATTATAATCGGTTAAGTGGTTTAGGAGTCCATTGAGGACAAACATTGTGACACGAGATTTATATATATTAAGATTGTTCCGCGGGCCAAACATAAAATTAAGTCTGTGCGGATGGAATTGCGGGTCATAGCTAGCTCATAATAATTATGTTCTCGAAATAACGCTGTGAGATGCTAAACAATGTCTAAAAAGTCAAGGCAGTTTCTGTATTTATTACGCATCAGAACTAAAATAGTTAATCGGTTTATATCTACGCTAATCGACGATCAATTTACTTAATTGTTACTGACGTTTATAAAAACGAAACGCAAGTTTTTTCGTCAAACACAGCCTCAATAAAAAAATATTGTTATCCTATATCTCATCAAAACAGCAAAAAACGTTCGTAGTAAGCAAAAAAACTATCTTGAGTAACATGGTTTTTTCAACAATAAATTATAATAACACAATATTATATAATTAATAACAAATCAGGATTATTAGGAGCTTAAAAATTTATGTCACAGTAAATGTTACTTTTTTGCGAAGAAACCGTGAACTCCATAAGTATTTTGAATCATAAATTCACAGTTGGACAACGGATGATTATTTTAAATTTAGCACGCTAGCCAGTAGTGGGTTTTCCGTTCAAAGCTTGGCACTGTTTTTACGCTGTTTCGAACGGATACTATATAGTTAATGATCTTAATCAATTATGGCTTGCGAATCAAGGTTTTTAGAGAACCTTCTGGTTCTTTCGGCGATAACAAGCAAAAAGTCCGTCAGAATACATGTCTTTATTTTAACATACATCATCACAAAGCCGGGTCCTGAAATGTTAAGAGAGGCTTTTGACCAACACTGTAAGTCGCTGTTGCTTCTTTAAAATCTTAATAGAAGGAAAGGTAGAAGGGAAGAGAGGGAGAGGAAGACCAAGGCTATACATGAGACAAGTTAAAGAAGTGTCTGTCATGACGTATAAGGAGGTCAAAGAGATGGCACTGGACAGAGACTAATGGAAAGATGCATCGGTTACACCGATTATTACTCGTAAATTCATGATGATGAAGTCGCATTTGTCATTATGTCAGCACTAGAATTAAATTTCGTAGAAAACGCGACTTTAACTCTCGGTGTTACAAGCGTTTGTAGCGGTAACGCACCTCTTTTACTAAAATGTTTTTTATTTTATAAAGATTGTCAAAGGGGGTTCTGACACAAGCTGTCAGAAGAACTTGAAAAAAAGATTTTTACATTTTATGTTGGTCGGTTGTAAATAAAGTAGGACTCAATATTTAATTACTATACTGGTGACCCCGTTATAAACGCGCAAGATGGCTGAGGACGGTACGAATCCCACAAATGTGAGTCGGGTTGGTGTGCGAGTGCCACCGTTTTATCCCGAGAAGCCTGGATTGTGGTTCGCTCAATTGGAGAGCCAATTCGCATTGGCAAATATCACCGCAGACTCCACCCGTTTTCATTACGCAGCTGCAGTAGCTTACCATCAGGCAGACTGGACGCTAGTTTGTTGCCTTAGTAAGTAGTAAAAAAATTTATTCAAGAAAGCGTTTCGGTACCATAAGATCGACCACATGAGGTGAGTGACTTTTTTCGCTCAGAGAATCAGCATTGCTATTCGCGGCAATGGCAGCCATCTTGGCACAAGTGCACAATTTTTCTTTTTAAGGTAGTTCAAGTAAACGACAAAAAATAACACACAGACACGTCCCACTCCAAGATAAACGTCGATCAACATGACTTCAGTAAGGTTTCGTGTTTGTGCACATGTTTAACGTTGACGATATCGTACTTTGAATTGCTTTTGATCGCAATGGGGATTCATGATCTGGGGGAGGAGCTCGTGGCACAGTTGCTATTGCGATCATTCGATCAGCGAAGTTACGCAACCCTAAGCCTAGCCAGTAATTGGATGGGTGACCGCCCGAGTTCTTTCCGTGCCTCGGAGAGCACATTAAGCCGTCGGTCCCGGTTGACAATTTATCATCTTTGGCAATCGTTACAGGTCAGTCGGAGGCCTTAAATAGTCTGACAACTGGTTTAACCCAGATCACAGATTTTCCTCGTTAAAGGGGTTGCGAAGGTCAGATGGCAGTCGCTTCGTATAAAAATCAGGTGATCAGCCACATCGGGTTGAATCAAGTGCCGACACCAACAATGTATGGGATAAGGCCAGGGCGATGATGGGGATTCATGATCTTTTTTCCAGTATTCCCCATTGATGAGAATTTTCAATGGGGATTACTGGAAACCCCTCTTGATTTTGTATGTGAACTTTAAAAAAACATATTGTCATATTTAACCTCCTCCTTTTTTTGAAGTCGGTTAATAAGTGCCCCAAGCGGTGAGTGTAAGTAGTTTTACGTCTCCATACAAATAAGCGCAAAACGCAAGGTCACGCGATGACGTTCGATCGTGTCAAAACTTATACTTAAGGCAAAGATTGATGGATATTTTATAAGTCAAATTATATAATACTTAGACAACGTCAAGATTCAAGTTCTTAAAATAGAATTAATATTCACGTGATGGTAATCTACACAAGTCACACAAGTCACGCACGATTGCCAATTTACTGAACTTAGGAGCTATATCTTAAATTAGTTACATGCAGCAGTCTGCAGTCTGCTTGTGCCCGCAGCTTTGCCTTCACGTATGTATGAGTTCAGATACAACATTTCCAACCCCTATTTTACCCCATTAGGGGTAGACCTCACAAAGAACACAGCCTCCAAATTTCATGTTTCCAACAAGGTCTTTGAATTTTATAGGTATGTTAAAATTCGTACACGCGCACGCACGCGCGTTTCTTGGAGTTGCCCTTGTATTTTGTGCAGTTATGTTTACGGTGAAGGAACATATAGTGAGGAAATATGTATGATAACAAATTCAAAGACCTGTTTTCAGCAAGCTGAAGTGTCATTGGACGAGGGGCCTATGGGCAATGGAGCAGACGTGTCCTAGAATGCAGACCACGGAGTGGCTAACGTAGTGTAGGATCAGCAAGCAGAAGTGTCAGTGGGCTGGTCACGTGTGTCGAAAGACCGATGGTCGATGGAGCAGACGAGTCCTAGAGTGCAGACCACGGAGTGGCTAACGTAGTGTAGGATTTGCAAGCTGAATTGTCAGTGGGCTGGTCACGTGCATCAATGTTCCGAAACCGTAAAGAGATCTTCTAGGTTGATAGCTTCTAAAAAGGGTTGCCGGAAATATATTCTAAAATATACAATGATTCGTTTTTAAGAATAACCACATAAGTACTCTGCGTGGGAATATAATTCACGGTCTTTGTACCGGAACTAAACTAACTTAGGTATCGAGGTCGAACTGCCAATAAATTTTGCGAAGCAAATCGACTTTCCTAAGATGTGTCCGTTATGTGCGCCTGGTACTTCGTGTACCATATCATCATCTCCCTGGCCTTATCCTAAACATTGTCGGGGTCGGCACTGGATTCAACCCGATGTGGCTCCATGTTAGTCGCAATCAACTTATTAACTCCTTGTCCGTTATGTGCGCCTGGTACTTCGTGTACCATATCATCATCGCCCTGGCCTTATCCCATACATTGTTGTGGTCGGCACTTGATTCAACCCGATGTGGCTCCATGTTAGTCGCAATCAACTTATTAACTCCTTGTCAGTTATGTGCGCCTGGTACTTCGTGTACCATATCATCATCTCCCTGGCCTTATCCCAAACATTGTCGGGGTCGGCACTTGATTCAACCCGATGTGGCTCCATGTTAGTCGCAATCAACTTATTAACTCCTTGTCCGTTATGTGCGTCTGGTACTTGTGTACCATATCATCATCTCCCTGGCCTTATCCCAAACATTGTCGGGGTCGGCACTTGATTCAACCCGATGTGGCTCCATGTTAGTCGCAATCAACTTATTAACTCCTTGTCAGTTATGTGCGCCTGGTACTTCGTGTGCCATATCATCGTCTCCCTGGCCTTATCCCTTACATTGCTGTGGACGGCACTCGATACAACCCAGATTTGATTTTACCACAAAACGTGGTATTTTGCTATCTTTGCGACCTAAAATCGATAGCCTGCCTGATAAATCAGTTTTTATTAAATCTTGTGTCTCTTACTGACCTGTAACGATTGCCAACGATGATCAATCAGATGCCAATTTCGGAACTGTTGGTAATTTTTCATTCATAAGTGCTTTACTAAGACATTTTTATATCGCCCTTGATTCTATATCTACATACATACATATGCTCACGCCTGTATTCCCCGAAGGGGTAGGCAGAGGTGTTGTAATCACAACACCCACTTTTCACCGAAGATGATTAAGTGCCAACATGACAGATGGTGAGTCCATCGCCGTCTCAGACACTTTACATACGTCATTGAATTACTTCTCAGAAATATGCAGGTTTCCTCACGATGTTTTCCTTCACCGTAAAGCACGTGGTGTGAAATCACGGTACATAATTTTTTTAGAAAAACTCATTGGTACAGGCCCCGCTGGGATTCGAACTAGCCTCAAGGCCACCACGGCTACATCTATATCTATACATATATACAGATCAATGCAATTGAAATGTCCGTTTGTAAATCAAATTTTTTTTTCTCTGACTGTTTGTTCCGGCTAATAATCCGAAACCAGACCGATTTCAACGGGACTTTGACTGGCAGATAGCTAATGTTACAAGGAGTACTTTGGCTACTTATATTTTAAAAAATAAAGGGTTCCGCGGGACACCTATGAAATTAACTCTATGCTGGTGAAACAACTAGTATACTAAGTTTTTTATATATCAATAATATAAATGTTGTATGAAACTTAAAATGAAAAACTACAAAATAAAAATGTATATACATCATCCATGATATTATTAGGTCTACTCAGATGATGAGGCAGGGCAACGATACTAAAAAAAAATAAAGAAATATGGCTAAGTTTCCTACTTGTAATTAATTTTTAGCTACTTATTAGTTATTATGTACTTTAAAAATTTTTTTATAATATGACTTATCAAAAAGGTGACTAATAAAACAGTAATGTTTGCATAAATACAAAAAACTTAATTCAAGGTAACAAATAATTGGTAACAGTGTTCGGAACCTGAAGTGAACTGATTATCGTACCAGGGGCTAGCAGGGGCGTAAAATTATCGTACACGGATCGAAATTATCGTACTTTTTAGGATAATGTCTATTATAGATAAATAAATCATATAAAATGTAATATTGATATGCATGCAAGTACTAATCAAAATTTTGCTGCTCTAGAAAATGACCTTTTTTTTTTTGAAATAGACATAATATTTATTCACATGAAATGTGGTACAATGGGTAGGTGTTATTTTACAAGAATCACATATTTCACCCAATTTTCTTCATTTAATCAAAAAAAAATCATGCTACTGCGATTTAGACTATCAGCGCATGAGTGAAATAATATAAATTCTCAAATTTTGCATCATGATAGAAATTATCGTACAATCTGCGTACGATAATAATATGCTATCGTACATCGTACGTAGGCACAAAATTATCGTATGTGTACGATAATTATCGTACGGTTCCGAACACTGATTGGTAATATGTATTTATTATTTACCATTGTTAAACTTTATCACATTGAATGATTTAAACTAAACCTATATATATAAAAGAAAGTCGTGTTTGTTACACTATTTATAACTCAACAACGACTGAACCGATTTGGCTGAAAATTGGTGGGGAGGTAGCTTAGAACCAGGAGAAGGACATAGGATACTATATCCCGAACTATACACACAGATAAATAAAAATTAAGTGTCTGTTTGTAATTACAAATTAACAGCTTTTCACTTGATGCATATTAAAGTATATAATGTAAGTACATAAATAAACAAATTCTTAACATTTCCTCTGTCCGTCTGTTTGACTGGACCGATTTCTACGGGACGTTCACTGACAGGTAGTAGATGTTACAAGGAGTAACTTACGATACTTTAATAAGTTAGGGCTCCGTGAAAAAATTCACCCATAAAATTAATCAAACGCGGGTGAAACCACGGGGCACAGTTAGTTATGTATATTTCTTTCGTTTTAAAGTTTAGGTTAACATTTTAAACATTCTTACAGGTATTTTTAAGTTAAAATGTATCACAAACCGAAGCCCTGTGCTAAAAAATTACGTCTAATAATTCTACAGCCTGTATAGCTACAAAAAAACAAACAGGTTTTTTTTACTATATGATATTCGTGGTAGTACCACGAATATCATATCACTAATTGCTTTAAGCTCTTCCAAATCGAGTTATTTAAATGCCTGTAGCGTTGCCGAACCATTATATTGAAAGTATGATCTCATATTTTATTGTATAGTATTGAGAGCCGTGGTGCTCTTGAGGTTTGAGCAGTCGGCTGCTACGCAAGCGACGCAAGTTCGAATCCCAGCGGGGCCGCGCGTTTATTCAATCGCTTAAGGCCGCGAGCTCTTCGGCCCTTAGCAACCGTCATCATCATCTCCCTGGCCTTCTCCCATACATTGTTGGGTTCATTCAACCTATGGGTGTTCCACATTTCGTGTATTATTTAGCTATGAAGTATTTTGTAAATAGTTTACATTCTTACTTTTCTCTTTGAGCATATCTCTCTGGTATGTTGCTAGGCGACGAACAATTGATATGAATATGAAGTAAAAGATTTCTCTGTAAAATATATATAATTTTATTACTATTTCGCTGCTACATTCTGGTGACCCCGAAGAAGTGAACATCGCACCAACGCTGAAACTCTGGAGGAAAACTGAAGCGATCCCACGAGGATGGACATGTTAACTCATCAACATCAATTTTCTAGAACTTTCCCCAGCAGCTCAAACGAACTGATCATGAATACACAAATTCAAATGATGGCGAAGCAAATCGAAAAACTGACACTTGAAATGGCGGAATTAAAACAAGAAGGACAGAGCCAACGTTATCGCACCCCTCATCGTTACCGTTCGCGATCGAAATCAATGAATAGGCACAACTACTACAATAATAACAGCTCAAATAAGGATGATCGTCTCTGCAAATACCACTTTAGATTTGGAGATCAAGCTAGGAAATGTGAGCAGCCGTGTTCAAGACGCAATCAACAATCTCAACATCAGGAAAACTAGAACAAACACCGACCGTGGCGGACGTCGGTGTTCCTCCAGCAAGCAACCGCCTGTGTGTTTTCGATCGCAACTCTGCAGAACGTTTCCTCGTTGACACCGGTGCGGATATATCTGTACTCGCCACCACAAGAATAAACAAACAGAAGTCTACGAAAAGCTCCTACAAACTTTTTGCCGCAAATGGTACAGAAATTAATACATATGGTGAGCAGAATATTCAGCTGGACTTGGGACTCAGACGCTCATTTAGATGGACATTCATCATAGCAGATGTGAAGACCTCCATCCTCGGCGCCGATTTCCTTCGGCATTACAAACTGCTGGTAGATCTACACCGGAGGAAACTCATCGACAGCATCACTGAACTTTCAGTAAACGCCATTACAATCATCTCAATGCAACAATCCGTCCACGTCCTGAGCAACAAGCAAACTTACTATGACATTCTGAAGCAGTATCCAGATGTCCTCAGACCGATGTCACTTAAAGACCCAGCCAAACACAATGTGACTCACCACATTAACACGACAGGCGCACCACTCTTCGCACGCGCACGCCCTCTACCGCCCGACAAGTACAAAGCGGCGAAGCAAGAGTTCGAACGAATGATGGAAATGGGCATATGCCAACCTTCGAAAAGTCCATGGGCAAGCCCACTACATGTCGTTAAAAAGAAAGATGGAAGCTTACGCGTATGCGGAGATTACCGCCGCCTCAACGCTGTCACGCTACCCGACAGATACCCGCTACCAAGACTCCAAGATTTCACGTACTTACTTCACAACAAGAAAATTTTCAGCAAGCTCGATCTCAAAAGCGCATACTATTGGATACCAATGGCAGAAGCAGACGCTCAGAAGACAGCCATCATCACTCCATTCGGTCTCTTCGAATTTAAATGCATGACATTCGGCCTACGCAACGCAAGTCAAACTTTCCAGCGATTCATGCATGAGGTACTACGAGGCATCGAAGGTTGTTTTTCATTCATCGACGATATACTTCTATGCAGCGAAGATGAGGAAAAACACAAGATCCTGCTACATGAAGTACTTGACCGTCTCAACAAATATGGCGTCGCACTCAGCATTGAGAAATGCGAATTTGCGAAGAAAACAATAAATTTCCTTGGCTATGAAGTCTCATCAGAAGGCATTAAACCTACATCAGAACGTATCGATTCCATATCAAATTATCCGAAACCGAAAACAGTTCTCGAGTTACGACGATTTCTCGGCATTCTTAATTTCTACCGAGACTGCCTTCCACGCCAAGCAGAATTACAGAAAGAGTTGAATAAATATCTACACAACAGGAAGAAACGAGATAACACACCCATTGACTGGACACCGGAGGCCGATCAAGCTTTTCTAAGTTGCCGACAAAGCATTTTGGAAGCTACGACGTTGAGTCATCCCATCTCCGGAGCTCCACTGAGCATCATGACAGACGCTTCAGACCACAGCATCGGCGCAGTACTACAACAGCGCGTCAACAATGTCTGGAAGCCGCTCGCATTCTTCTCACGGGCAATGAGCGACACCCAACGCCGGTACAGTGTGTACGATCGCGAACTACTAGCGATTTACACAGCTGTCAAACACTTTCGCCGTTTAATCGAGGGATGTGACGTCACCGTGCTCACGGATCATAAACCCCTGTCCTTCGCACTGACAAGACCGCCCAGTAGCAGCGACACACCTCGACGCGAAAGACAGTTGCATTTCATTAGTCAGTTTTGCTCGAAAATAATTTATATTCAAGGCGACCATAACCCCGTTGCCGACGCACTTTCACGCATTCAAGAAATAAGTTGCCCATCACATCTCGACTACAACAAGATAGCAAGTGATCAAATTCATGACGAAGAACTACAACAGCTACGATTGCGACCAAACCTCAAGTTTATCGACATCGCCGCACCCGACGGCAGCCAACTAATAGCGTGCGAGTTTTCTACGTCAACACCGCGTCCGTACCTGCCGTTAGCACATCGATACGAAGCCTACAAAGCTCAACACGACTTGTGCCATCCAGGTGTGCGAACGACCAGAAAACTTATTACATCTAAGTATTTCTGGCCATCCATGAATAAAGATGTCAGCACATGGACAAGAAGTTGTATTAACTGTCAGCGCGCAAAAGTACAGCGACACGTCGTCACACCGCTTGGAAGTTTCCCGCCGTCGCAGCGTTTCGAGCATATCCATATTGATATAATTGGACCACTCCGGATATCAAACGACTACCGCTACTGCGTCACTATCATCGATAGATTCACAAAATGGCCCGAAGCAGTTCCTGTAAAAGAAATTACAGCTGAAGTCGTCGCGAAAGCGTTATACGAAGCGTGGATATCAAGATTCGGCTGTCCTCTGCGAATATCTACCGATCAAGGCAGACAGTTTGAATCGTCACTGTTCACTTCGCTAATGAAGAAATTTGGCATAACACGCATCCGCACCACTGCATTTCACCCGCAAGCCAATGGACAGATAGAACGCTGGCATCGAACTCTGAAAGCCGCGCTAATGGCCAGAGGAGCCACTATACATTGGAGCGACGAATTACCTACAGTACTGCTAGGACTGCGTACTGCTCTGCGCGAGGACAACAACCTCAGTCCCGCACTACTTACCTACGGTACACCACTACGCATTCCATCAGATTTCTTCGTGCCGTCAAAGCCGAAAATCGACGATGCAGAATTTGTACGGCGTCTCAGCGAAACAATGACGTCACTGTCTTCAGTACCAAGCAATTCACGAACTTCGAGTCGTCCATTTGTACATAAGGATCTTGCTACGTGTACACATGTGTTTGTACGCAACGACACCGTACGGGCACCTCTCACTCCGCCCTACGATGGACCCTACCCAGTTCTACAGCGGCATGCCAAGTTTTTCAAGATACAGTTGCCTACTAGAGTCACAGTTGTATCGTTAGACCGACTGAAGCCTGCATACATCTGTCAGGAGGTAGATACAGAAGAAGTTCCGAGTCAGCCAGTCTCCTCTACGCGCCAGTCAGCCAGCCCTGCGGAACCACCATGCAACAGGCCACCCTCTTATACCACGAGATCCGGCCGTGTCATTAAACCGAGAGTACGGTTTACTTGAAGGGGGGTACTATGGGTGTTCCACATTTCGTGTATTATTTAGCTATGAAGTATTTTGTAAATAGTTTACATTCTTACTTTTCTCTTTGAGCATATCTCTCTGGTATGTTGCTAGGCGACGAACAATTGATATGAATATGAAGTAAAAGATTTCTCTGTAAAATATATATAATTTTATTACTATTTCGCTGCTACAAACCCGATGCGGCTGATCACCAGATTTTTATACGAAGCTACTGCCATCTGACCTTCGCAACCCCTTAAACAAGGAAAATCTGTGATCTGGGTTAAACCAGTTGTCAGACTTTTTTAGCCCTCCGACCATCCTGTAACGATTGCCATAGATGATCAATTGTCAACCGGGACTGACGGCTTAACGTGCTCTCCGAGGCACCCAGAACTTGGGCGGTCACCCATCCAATTACTGGCTAGGTAAGAATGTTTTATGAAGATAAAAATTATTCGCTAAAAAAAACCTATATTTTTTTAACTACTTTTGCTATCAGCAAATTGTCGTGACATACTACTTACAAAATAAGTTCCGCATGCGTATTTCTGTTCGATCAGTTTCATTAAACCTGTTTATTTTAACGATCATTATGATTATATTATGATTATATTATTATGATTGGTTGTTTCACGTGTTGTTAAAAATTCGAATTCACGTGTGGTATTTAGTGAGATCCTTTGTTTTAAAAGAAAATTTTAATTATAAAAGAAAAAATTCTCACGCCGACCTAAAAATATCCCCGAAGGGGTAAGCAGAGGTGTTGTAACAACACCCACATTTCACCGAATATGATTCGGTGAAATATGAGTACTAACGTGACAGAGGGTGAGTCCATCGCCGTCTCAGGCACTATACATACGTCTTTGAATTACTTAATAAGGAAACTCACTTGGTTTTTAACAATAAAAAACATTTTCGCAAAAATATCCCAGTAAGTATTATTTCCCTAACCTATTTAAAGAATTACGAAAGGTACGGATTTGGGCCAAGTTTTCTACTTGTAATTAGAAGTGCCTTTTGTATGTACATTTTGAAGCATAGTCTTTAAGGTATTTTTTTATCATGTTTAGATACTGGTTATGTATAGTTTTAACATGATTATATATTGATAATGGTACCATATAACTAACCGCGGCACCAAACAGGTTATAAATAACATTTGGTTTGAAATTAAAATAGTTTGCACGTGGCATGCTCAAAATAATATTATAGATTTCCTTATAAACATACTGTGTTTATCTACCGACTTCTTCCGTGATTTAGAATTAAATAATAAAAATTATTAGTATAGAATGATTTGGTGACCAGAATTGAAAGAAATATATTGAGATAAGTGAAAAGCGATTAACGAAACACATTTATAGAGCGAATGTGACCGGAAGTGTCGGTAGAGGGCGTCCAAGGAACAACTACTATGAACAAATTAATAGTATTTTTCAGAAAGATCAAATTCGGAGCATTCGTAACCGAAGAAAGTGTATGAAGAGATGCATGAACGTGGATGAAGCGAAAGAAGTATGTAAAGATCGTAGCATGTGGCAAACGGTGGTCTCTGCCTACCCCCATGAGATACAGGCGTGACCATTTGTTTGTATTTTTTTTTTTATAGTTTGGGAAAAAAATATTTGCCCCAAATCTTATCGTTTTTGCAAGAATTTGAGTAAAATGGGCAAAAAAGTCACATTTAACGACTGTGTGACATTTTTGTAAGGAAAATATTTTCAATATTTTTTTCAAAAAAGTGTAAAGTCACAATAAAGGGCAAAATAACATTATGTGGAATGACTTGCTTTTGGCGTTGATGTCAAATGATAGGTCGTTTCGATCTCAGTATAATGTGACCACAGACAATATTGACCTTGTGTTAATAAATTCCGCTTTATGGACAATATTAATGGTTCAAAACTGACGAAAATGATTTAGACACCTATAAGGTTTGTTTTTGGAATAAATTTGCATATGCTCACGCCTGTATTCCCCGAAGGGGTAGGCAGAGGTGTTGTTATCACAGCACCCACTTTTCACCGAATTTGATTAAGTGCCAACGTGATAGATGGCGAGTCTATCGCCGTCTCAGGCACTATACATACGTCTTTGAATGACTTCTCAGAAATATGCAGGTTTCCTCACGATGTTTTCCTTCACCGTAAAGCACGTTGTATGAAATCACTGTACATAAGTTTTTTAGAAAAACTCATTGGTACAGGCCCCGCTGGTATTCGAGCTTGCATCGCTTGCGTAGCAGGCGACTGCTCTAACCCCGAGGCCACCACGGCTCGTGGAATAAATTTATTTCAATGTTTTGTATTATTGAATCCAAAATTTGTTAATTTGTTTCTTGGAAGTAACTCTCAAACTATTCGTTTGACAAAAGAAAATATTTCACAAATATTTTAAATATGCATCCGGAAATATGCTTGAATTGGTCAAGGATACATATTTTCTGCGTTTGCGGTTGAAACTCTGGGGCCTTGGGGTCCAGATGCTCATCAACTTTTCAAAGAGGTTGCACGTCGTCTGGTAGAAGCCTCTCGTGACAAGCGGGCTGGGGTTACCTCGTTCAGAGAATCAGCATTGCTATTCAACGTGGCAATGCTGCCAGCCTTCTTGGCACGATCCCGAGAGACACCGATTTGGGCCAAGTTTTCTACTTGTAATTAGTTTTTAGTACCATTTATTGATATAATAATTAAAAAGTTTACAATATGCAAATATTATTTTGTGATATCGGATGATAGAAACCACATATATAAAAGTAGATCTTTGATAAAAAAATATTTTTATCTAAATTCGATTTTTTTCGTGACTCCCTAGTTATACTTATAATCTATTCCACAACAAAACCGATAAACTGACATTGCTTAAATTGTATATATGTAGATTATTATACAACGTGTTCCGAACAGGCGAAGATCTGTCAGTTCATTATAAAAACTTAAAATCATGTTTATGATAATTACCATAAGTATAATATTTTTTATAGAAAGGCTGTTATAAACCCGGATCTTGTGCGAAAGGTTTTTATTCCACATCTATATCTATACATCTCTACAGATAAATAAAATTGAAGTGTCTGTTTGTAATTCCAAATTAACCGCTTTTCCCTATATATATCAAAGTATAGGATACTTACCTACATATATCAGTAAAATTATCTTTTTTGCTTTTTCTGTCCGTCGGTTTGTTCCGACTTATCCGGCTCATAGCTGGTGTTACAAGAAGTAACTTAAACTCAATTTTAATTGAAAAACAATTAAGACTTCTTGAAAAAAAGCCACCCGTAACCCTGAAATTAATTCCACGCGGTTGAAGACGCAGGGCACAGCTTGTTAATAATAAAGGTTAAAGTGTTTACCTATATATATACCATATATCTTTAAACGAGCTTATATATTCGCTCGTTTAAAGAATCAGTATCTCGGAAACGGCTCCAATGATTTTCATGAAATTGTGTGTGGGCAAAAAAAATCGGGGGCAAAAAATGTATCTAGCTAGGTTTCATCTTCAGAAAACATCGATTTAATCAATTTTGTCGACATCTGTCAAGTTATGATAGCTCAGACGAGAGGCTTCCAGTCTATCGGGTGATAACGAAATTAGACTATACCTAAGTTCGAATCCAAATGACAACGGTCCAGTATTTTTCGCTTCTTTCCGCTTTTTTTTTATGAGAAAACGTCAAGTTTTTTTTATTGTGGGAAAACGTTTAAATTTTCGCGAGAAATAGAAACCGAGCATAGCTTAGTCAACCAGTTTCTATATATATATATATTACTAGCTTTTGCCCACGACTTCGCCTGCGTGCAATAGTTCCTATAGTCTAAAAACCCGCGATTGGCTTATCGTGATGATATGCCTATGGCCTTCCTCTATATATAGACTATCTAACACTGAAAATACTAATAAGAGTGCCGAGTTTTAACTGCCGCCGTCACAAGTCACAGCGTCGACGTAAACGCAGATTTGTATAGCATCGAAACAGCGCCGTTTGTCGCCCTAAAGACGACACTATTGCGAGCACATACAAATCTGCGTTTACGTCAGCGATGACTAGTGACGGCGATTTAAGAAAAGTCGCACTAAGGTCTCTGTAGGTCCTTAGATTAGCGCGTTCAAACAAACAGCCTCTTCGGCTTATATATTAGTATAGATTATACCTATTAATAAATGTTTTCAACAAAATATGCGACTGGGTCAGTTATGGAATAGCCTATTATAAGATATTATACCAACTAACTATTTATTCACTTAATAGACTTACTATTTGACCTCATACTTGTCTGTTAATAATTGTCGATGGATACAGTTAGAACTACAGTTACATACATTCATACATACATACATACACACTACAGGCTGAATATCAATAAAAACAGTCTTCGAATATCAATCAATCGAGAAAAATATTTGGCACGTATCTTTTAGGAGACGTAAATAATAATCTTTTTTTTTTTACTTTTAATATTTTTTTCTACTAGACCGATTTAAAAAAACATTTGAGCAATGGATAGCTACATTATCAGCCCGTAACATAGCCTATAATTTATCCTCGTACTCCCACGGGAACGGGAACTACGCGGGTGATACCGCGTGACGTGCGTTAGTGTAAAATAATTCTTTGGAATAAAATATTTAAGTGAGTGTTATTTATCCGTGCGTTTATTAATTAAATTAAATATATTCCCACGCCATCCCAGAAGGGTCCTCGAAAGGGTAAGCAGATGTTTTTGTAAAATGTCAGACATATGCAGTTTTCCTCGCAATGTTTTCCTTCACCGTAAAGCATGTGGTGTGAAATCACTGCACATATGTTTTTGGAAAAACTCATTGGTACAGACCCCGCTGGGACTCGAACTTGCATCGCTTGCGTAGCAGGCGACTGCTCAAACCCCAAGGCCAACACGTCTCTCACAGATTATAAATTATTTCTCGTAACCAAACTCAATCATAAATTCTTATAAATATTACACCTATTTGTATCAACATTTTTCAAAATTCTGTTACCGTTATTCTGGTACTAACGTTCTTAACATCTTAACGGTATATTCATTGTGTTAGCAGAGAATCGTTAATAATAAATTACCGATTTAATTATAATAACATAGAATCGACTAGCGGACGTCACGCGGTTGCACCTATTTAGTTTCCGTTCCCGTGGGAGTGCAGGGATAAAATATAGCCTATGTCACTCGCTAAAAATGCAGCTAGCCATTGCCGAAATAATTATTCAAATCGGTCTATTAGTTATTAATTTATTCGTTATAATATGAAGTATAGAAGAATTGAATAGATAATAACGTTTTACTTCGTCTGGTAGAAGCCTCTCGTGACAGGAGGCTGGGGCTCGCTCAGAGAATCAGCATTGCTATTCAACTTTTGCTGGACATATAATAAGACATATGCTGATTTCCTCACGATGTTTTCCTTCACCGTAAAGCACGTGGTGTGAAATAACTGCTCATTTGTTTTTTTAGAAAAACATATTGGTACAGGCCCCGCTGGGATTCGAACTTACGTCGCTTGCGTGGTTGCGCTTGTGAGCAGGCGACTGCTCTAACCCCAAGGCCACCACGGCTTAAACGATAAAGAATTTATGGAAAAGACAAATCAGTCACGTGACAAATGTCATTCCCGTACATTTTGTTTCGTTTCTACTAAGCGTGAGGATAATGTTAATTTGTCTATAGGTCTTGATAAAAAAAACTTCATACACGTCACTGGCTGTCACAAAGTATGACGAGAATGCGAGGCAGTGAGCGCAAATCATCAAACGGTACAAGATGAACGTTTATCATACAATTGAACGCCCAATAACAGTTATTAAGATGGAATCTTCCACCAAAAAAAGTATAATGATCCCCAGTATTTTTCCACGTCGAAATTTATTCGCAAAACATTTTTTGTACGTCATGTTTTGACGAAAGGGTACCTCGCAAAAATGAATTGATTTATAATACTGTCGAGTACTACAAATAATCATGTACAAAAACATATATAAATTATGATATGATATGGTACACGAAGTACCAGGCGCACATAACAGACAAGGAGTTAATAAGTTGATTGCGACTAACATGGAGCCACATCGGGTTGAATCAAGTGCCGAACCCAACAATATAAGGGATAAGGCCATGGAGATGATGATATGGTACACGAAGTACCAGGCGCACATAACGGACAAGGAGTTAATAAGTTGATTGCGACTAACATGGAGCCACATCGGGTTGAATCAAGCGCCGACCCCAACAATGTATGGGATAAGGCCAGGGAGATGATGATATGGTACACGAAGTACCAGGCGCACATAACGGACAAGGAGTTAATAAGTTGATTGCGACTAACATGGAGCCACATCGGGTTGAATCAAGTGCCGACCACAACAATGTTTGGGATAAAGCCAGGGACGATGATGAGTTTACATCTACACTTCAATTAAATTTATCTCTATAGATATGAGGGAAGGTACAGTTTCTAGTCGCGCAGCTCCGAATTCCCCACCTCTCGTAAATTGCCAGCTGCCGTGTTTGTAAGGTTGCCAGTATAGGAAACCAAACTTAAAATAAATACTAATTTGCAATATGCTCCATAATGATGTTAAGGTATTTATATTATTGAAACTTGCAGTCAGTGAGCTTCCGTGATCGCTAACGCAATATAAAAATAACAAGTTTCGACATATGTTTTAAGGACCTGTTTATTAATATAAGATTAATCGTTTGGGTACAAACGTAACATACATACCAAAGTATATAAAGTTATACTTTTTTGTGGTAAGGATTAACTTTTTTTAGTGTCGTGGGGAAGCCTTCAAAAGGTCCCTGACTGCCCTGGGAGCCCGTAATGGCCATCCTCTGTGCTTAGGAGGGACTCCGAGTTCCCTGATAGATCACACCGGTGTCCCCTACACTTTGCCGGGGCACATCCCCGGGGCAGCTGTGTGGCCGCCCCTAGAGATCTGTGCAAGGGTGCCACCTCCCCGGGTCACCAGCTCGGTGGTTAAGACTCCCACCACGACCACCGCCAGCAGGCCTTTTGGCCCCCTTTTAGTCGCCTCTTACGACAGGCATGGGATACCATAGTCAAATTCTTAGACCCTGGCTATTGGGTGACAAGCATTGTCTCTAACCCAAGCCAGTAATTTGATGAGTAACCGCCCAAGTTTCCTCCGTGCCTCGCAGTGCACGTTAAGCTGTCGGTCCCGGTTGCCAATTTATCATCTTTGGCAATCGTTACAGGTCAGTCGGAGGCCTAAAATAGTCTGACAACTGGTTTAACCCAGATCACAAGTTTTCCTCGTTAAAGGGGTTGCGAAGGTCAGATGGCAGTCGCTTCGTATAAAAATCAGGTGATCAGCAACATCGGGTTGAATCAAGTGCCGACCCCAACAATGTATGGGATAAGGCCAGGGCGATGATGATGAAATAACGTATGTATCACCAGCTAACAAGACCGACCCTTCACCACGACCAATTTTTTCCAACTCCTGAAAAAAACGCTAAACAAAACCAATCTCTGAAATTTTGAATTTCAAACGCGGAAGACACGATAATATTGACAGCCAGATGGAGCAAATCAAGAAAAAAAGGTTTATGGCAAAAAGTATTAACATGCAGCATTATAATGCTGCTATATATACAAATGGAAAATTACTGGGAATCCATGATGTCACTTGATAAGTTGAACGATCAAGATATTATTTAAAGCATCTCCTTTACTGGTAACAATAAAAATGCTAATATTGATATATACCGGTATACAGGTTAATAATATAGTTTTGAACTAAAGGGTAATCTATCGTTAGCTTTACAATAAAAACACGACATATAAGGAGGGGCCTGTCAGGCCAGAGTATCTAGTACGAGTTTTCTCTTGCTACAATTAATTAATCAATGGGAGTCTGGTCTTCTCGTGATAAGCGGGCTGGGGTTACCTCGCTCAGAGAATCAGCATTGCTATTCAACGTGGCAATGCTGCCAGCCTTCTTGGCACGATCCCGAGAGACACCGATTTGGGACAAGTTTTCTACTTGTAATTAGTTTTTAGTACTGCTCCACTGGTTTCGTCTTCACACAAAAAAAGGAAAAATAAGAAAAAAAAATTCCTGTGAACGTCAGTCTCGTGGTACTCTAGTTTCGTTATCGCCCCGTAAGCTGGAAGCCCCACCTTTGAGCTACCATAACTTGACCGATGTCGGCGAAATTTGCTGTCGTATTGTAATTATATTTTATGAGTTTTTCAGTGCCTGAAAACATGGTCAAAACGACGCTTGCCATAGATGAAACCTATATATGAATATCTATCATATACATACAAGAATTGCTCGTTTAAATATATGAGATAAGATAATTTGATATATTTTAGTTCTTCACGTCACCACTGGGAGTCGCTGCACAATTTCTCATACTAATATTCGACGAAGACGCTAGCGAGTATAGATTACGAAAACGGTGGCAAACCCGTGATAGGGGTACAGATATATTGAAAGTAATATAATTGTAACTATCAAAAATCATAAAATGTTTGTTTTGTAGAAACATGACGCGATAATTACAAATTGCATTACCTTATCTGGTATATAACATATGTAACAATTAGTGAACCAAATTAAACACACTATTTATTTTGTTTATTCGGTGTATTTGCGATAACACCCACTTAACTCTATACAACGGTGAAGCATCACATTAAAGGCAACGTGATTTGGGGAAAGAATCTATATTTAATACTAACTCAAAGTCAAAGTCAAAGTCAAAAATATCTTTATTCGATTAGACTTTTCACAAAGTACTTTCAAATCGTTAGAATGACTTAATTACACAGGATTATACATGCTACTGCCAGGTTCAGAAGGTTGCTTTTACTGAGAAGATCCTGGCAAGAAACTCAGTAATTACTGTTTTCAAAAATATTACACTTATATTGTCGCTCATTTCCCTCTATAATGGTTGAGGAGGGCTATGGTTGGCATTCTCGTCATACTTGTGAACAGGTGCTGCTTGTGGGGGCTGGTCATCTCAAGCTACACAATTATATGTACCTACTTTTAGTTTTTATATTTTTTATATCGACTTTTGTGCACTGGAACTGTGTCCATGGGCTTATATATATGTTTTATGATTTATATTGTATTACTCAAAGGTGGATTTTTTTTAGTAATTACATACATACATACATACATATGCTCACGCCTGCATCCCATGGGGGTAGGCAGAGACCACTGTTTGCCACATGCTACGATCCTTACATACTTCTTTCGCTTCATCCACATTCATGCATCTCTTCATACACTTTCTTCGGTTACGAGTGCTCCGAATTTGACCTTTCTGAAAAGTACTATTAATTTGGTCATAGTAGTTGTTCCTTGGACGCCCTCTACCGACACTTCCGGTCACATTCGCTCTATAAATTTCTTTCGTTAATCGCCTTTCACTCATCCTTTCGATATGTCCAAACCATCTCAACATACTTTTTTCAATTCTGGTCACCACATCATTCTTCAACTTGCAACTGTCTCTTATCACACTATTCTTCATTCGATCTACAATGGTGACCCCACACATACTTCGTAACGACCGCATTTCCACTGCATTCACTCTACTTTCATGTTTCTTCTGCCAAACCCAACATTCACTTCCATACATCAGAATAGGTACTAGCACCCCGTTATGAATGGCCAGGCGCGCATTTTTTGTTATTGATTTAGTAATTACTGAGTTTCTTTCCAGGTCCTTCTCAATAAAAAGTCGAACCTGACGCTGGCATGTATATTCCCGGGTTATCATGTATATTCCCGGGTTATCATGTATATTCCCGGGTTATCATGTATATTCCCGGGTTATCATGTTATTCTGACGATTTGAAAGTACTTTAACAAAGTCTAATCGAATTTAGATATTTTTAATTATTAATATTAAAATATTTTTTCAAATCAGACCAGTAGTTTCTGCTATTATTACGAACAAACCAATTAACTCTTTTGCTTTTGTATATAGTAGTATAGGTGGTAGGGCAAGTTCTGTAATAAATAATAATTAAAATATCAAGCAAATGCAATAGAGTTATTGCATAATACATTAACAAGTTGTTCGATGATTCCAGTTTACGATGTGCGTTATTAAACTAGTATGTAACATGCGTCGATCACTGTCAGGGACGAACAGATTACTATGTCCTACAATATGACATTAATTTGTCATATTGAAAAGATGGAAGTATCTGTTTCTTACTCACACAAGATTAAGTGCCATATGGTGAGTCTATCGCCGTCTTAGACATACATGTCTCTGAATTACGTCTTTATCAAAGTCAAAGTCAAAGTCAAAAGTATCTTTATTCGATTAGACTTTTTACAAAGTACTTTCAAATCGTCAGAATGACATAATTATACAGTATTATACATGCTACCGCCAGGTTCGGAAGGTTGCTTTTACTGAGAAGAACCTGGCAAGAAACTCAGTAATTACTCTTTTCAAAAAAATTATACAATTTAAAGAATACAAAATAAATAATTTAAAAAACGTAAGCTACAAGAATCACAGTCACATGCAGGTTTCCTCACGATGTTTTCCTTCACCGTAAACCACGTTTCAAACATTTCACACCAGTGAAATGTTTTTAGAAAAACTCATTGGTCCTCCAATCCCAAGGCCACCATGGCCCTTTATTTTTAGTAATTGATAATAATTAACTATGTCATGAAATGTACATGATGTCAGCGGAGTTTCTTGCCAGTTCTTCTCAGAAGGCTAGTTTCCGAACCGGTGGTCAATTATTCGATGTTCATAAGTGTCTTACCAGGGCCTAAACTGGATAAAACATATTCATTTTATTTTATCGCAAGAGCTATGATAGTTTCACTCACATCATTTTATCTTGTCCATATTTAAGATTGTGTTATGGTGAGCGCATCTGAAAGCGTGCGGTGCAATTTGTTGGTTATCATTTCGCTTTCCTGAGTAATTATAGTTCTATTACCTTATCATCTGCTATTATTTTAATGAGATGGTGTTAAGAGAAAAGCTATGAGCTATGTAACTGTCCGAGAAAGTATGTATGTATTCATCTGTTCCCTCAGAACTCCAAAACTACTAACCATATCATCTCCCTGGCCTTATCCCATACATTGTTGGGGTCGGCACTTGATTCAACCCGATGTGGCTCCATGTTAGTCGCAATCAACTTATTAACTCCTTGTCCGTTATGTGCGCCTGGTACTTCGTGGGCCATATCATCATCTCCCTGGCCTTATCCCATACATTGTTGTGGTCGGTACTTGATTCAACCTGATTATTATGCGAAGCGACTCCTATCTGACCTAATCATAATTTAACAAATAAGTTATCGTTGAATTCTTCTGGATTGTTCGCGGGTTATCTATATGTTAAGTTGGGAACATGAGTGAAACGACCCGTAGTTGTAAACGCACTGGCGCCATTTTATTGAGCATGCATAGTTATAATGTCAAGTCATGACCATCGTGATCATGTATACACTAAATACTCTTTACAGGAGACAGGCAGCGGTATCTCATAGAAAAGCCGACAGGTGGCGCTAGTGTACATACATAACATCCCTCCCTGTAGATACCCTTTACAATATACATAACTAAGATATTTACAAACACAATAAAATAACACAAACAATAAAATAAACTTAACAGAACATTTAATAAAATAACTTATAATCTACTCTTGGCTTATTGCGCCTAGAACGGGTTACGATAGCATTACCAGATGTTTCATGGTTCCCAGAAGAACCCTCATTACTATTTGCATCTAATGATCCAGGGAGTGTTGACCTAGTCTGTTCGTCAACTGTGATGTCCACTTCAGGCTCAAACCGAGGTACAGCTATTTGTTGGGATGTACTAACAACCGGTAAAGACATTCCGGACTCCATATCCCCCGGGGTAATAGTCTGTGACTCCTCAGTCTGAACCGGAACTGCAACTAATGATGAGCTGCCATGCTGTATACTACTATCTAAATCTGCCCCATCAAATACATAACTAGCGCAGTCAGAGCCCTTATATAAAACAATTTGGTTTTTATGTTTTTTTACAAATTCCAAGGTTACACTATCTTTTATTAAATAAACAATTTTACCAAGACAGTTTTCAATAATACCTCTGCACCACTTAAACTTACTATTACTCAAATATTTCTTATATAACACTTGAGTACCTCTCGTGAAGGATTGGGTATTAGAGCCCCGATAAAGTCTACTCTGTGAACACTGTTTGTTTTTCACATGATTAGCCAAGGATGTGGACGAGGACGGCGATTTAGGGTTGATGTACTAACAACCGGTAAAGACATTCCGGACTCCATATCCCCCGGGGTAATTGGCGATGTTATGTATGTACACTAGCGCCACCTGTCGGCTTTTCTATGAGATACCGCTGCCTGTCTCCTGTAAAGAGTATTTAGTGTATACATGATCACGATGGTCATGACTTGACATTATAACTATGCATGCTCAATAAAATGGCGCCAGTGCGTTTACAACTACGGGTCGTTTCACTCGAACCGGGCGCCTCTGATCGCGCCAGCTTGTGCGTGATCTTGAAGAGCTGATCCTGCGACACGGCCTGCGCGGCCGCCGCCGCCGCTGCTCCAGCTCGCGCGCTCCTCCCGCTCTCCGCTAACTCTAACGCCTTGACTAGCGTCAGCTCTTGAACAGGATATGAAAACAGCTTATCTTTTTCCGGCCCCGACAGCATGCCCATAATGAAACGGTCTCGAAGAGCTTCCTCCACATTCTTGAACTGGCAGTGTCCTGAGAGCCCCCGCAATCTTGCCGCCCATTGTGCATATGTTTCTCCCGTCTGTTGAGAAGCTGCGTAAAAATTGTACCGCTCCCCAAATCCACACCGTTTTGGAGTAAAATGTACGTCGAGGAGTTTGACGACATCTTCATATGGAACATCTTTTAATTCTTTAGGCAATGCGAGGTCAGCAGCTAGCTTGTAAGTCGCGTCGTTGAGTGCGCTGAGCAAGATGGCCCGCCTTCTTACTCCTACGGAATCGCTTTTATCGTCGATATTGTTCGCGATGAACCATTGCGTAATTCGACTTTTGTACGTTTCCCAAGACTGCACGTTATGATCGAATATTGAAAGTATTCCAAAAACCGCCGTAGCCATTATTGAATTTAACGAAAAAAAATTTTCCACTTTTTCCTTAAAAAACAAAATGGCGGATGGGTACGCTTCGTCGCCACTGTTAAGTTGGGAACATGAGTGAAACGACCCGTAGTTGTAAACGCACTGGCGCCATTTTATTGAGCATGCATAGTTATAATGTCAAGTCATGACCATCGTGATCATGTATACACTAAATACTCTTTACAGGAGACAGGCAGCGGTATCTCATAGAAAAGCCGACAGGTGGCGCTAGTGTACATACATAACACTATAGTTACATCTTTACATAAAAACAGATAAATTAAATTGAATTGTCTGTTTGTGAAAGTATGTACGATACTAACATAGAAAAGCCGATTTAATTTTTTTTCATTGTCTGTCTATCTGTCTGTTTGTACTGGCTAATCGCCCAAACTGCTTGACCGATTTTACCAGGACTTTCACTGGCGGATAGCTTGAGCTACAACTAAATAAGTAGGGCTCTAACCATGAAATTAAGTGAAACCAAGTAGTTGAAACCACACGGGCGCACAACTGGTACATATATTAAACTAACTCGGAAAATTTTGATAGCTACCTCCTCAATCTTCTAACGCTGTGAACAGGTGCTACTATTGGGGGCTGGTCATCTCAAGCTGCACAATTATTCGTAGTTCTTATTTTTAGTTTAATTTTTTTTAATATCGACTTGTGCACTGGAACTGTGTCCATGGGCTTATATATATTTTTTATGATTTATATTGTATTTGTAATTTTTTTTTAAAGAGTAATTACTGAGTTTCTTGCCAGGTTCTTCTCAGTAAACGCAACCTTCCGAACCTGGCGGTAGCATGTATAATCCTATGTAATCATGTCTTTCTGCCGATTTGAAAGTACTTTGTAAAAAGTCTAATCGAATAAAGATATTTTTGATTTGATTTGATTTGCCAATATCCCCTTCTCGAACCCCTTTTAAGATATCAGTTGGTAGGTACTTTGAAATGGTAATTCTGTCGGTACATAAACAAAGCGTTACATAGTTAGAATAATTAAGGGTACCTTATATTCATGTGCGTAGTTAAATGTTATTTATGTAAGGTTAAGGAATTGTTGTCTAAATGTTATGTCGTAAATTTTATGGGAACAATTTATTTCCATACTAGCTATGTCCCGCAGTTTCGCGCACGTAGACATAAGTACATAAAATAACATACATATGCTCACGCCTGTATTCCCCGAAGGGGTAGGCAGAGGTGTTGTAATAACAACACCCACTTTTCACCGAATTTGATTAAGTGCCAACGTGACAGATGGTGAGTCTATCGCCGTCTCAGGCACTATACATACGTCTTTTTAATTACTTCTCAGAAATATGCAGGTTTCCTCACGATGTTTTCCTTCACCGTAAAGCACGTGGTGTGAAATCATTGTACATAAGTTTTTTTTTTAGAAAAGCTCATTGGTACAGGCCTCGCTGGGATTCGAACTTGCGTCGCTTGCGTAGCAGACGACTGCTGTAACCTCAAGGCCACCACGGCTCTTACATAAAATAAAAATTACCTTATTTAATTTACTCATTGTAACACCAAATATGTGCTAATCGGAAGATACAGACGGCCAGAGAAAAAATACTTTCATATGCATTTAGTGAAAAGCTGTTTTGGAATGTTGGAATTACAAACAGACACTTCAATTTTATTTATCTGTATAGAGGTATAGATGTATAGATATGGGTGTGATAGTACGAACCGCAAAAGGATATGATGAGGCTAAAATACACGGAAATATATGCATAATGACAAGTAATTACGAGATGCAGTAAATACTTATGTTACGGTTACAGCGAATACTATACATAGTTTAAATTGACGGGTATGGTCAATAAGACATTAATTACACTATTTACTTCATAGGTACATAAGCTCACCCGTTCTTCTAAAGAAATATGGGCTACAAAATTATTACAAAAAACGTAAAACCGCCTTCAAAAAGCCGTGGTCTGTACCAATGAGTTTTTCTAAAAACTTCTGTACATGCTTTACGGTGAAGGAAAATATCGTGAGGAAACTTGCATATGTCTAAGAAGTAATTCCAAGACGTATGTATAGTGCCTGAGGCGGCGATGGACTTAATCATCTTCGGTGAAAAGCGGGTGTTGTTATTGCAACGACTCTGCATGCCCCTTCGGGGAATAAAGGCGTGAGCATGTATGTTGGTCTTAAAATGTATTTCATCGGTAGCCAATTTTCATTTTTCTTTGTGAAATTAAGCTGACGCATTAGTCTATACTATAAAATTTATTTATTTACTTATAACCTCTTTACAGTATTTCCTACTAATGCGATGTTACAGGCCTTAATGATAAATTTATAATTAAAATTAAAATTAGCAATAAATATAATTAAAACAAACTAAATGTATTAAAAACTGTGTTAAAAAATTATAATATATACTTAAATATCTATCTAAATTGTCTGTTTGTAACTCCATATTAAAAGCTTCACACTAAATGCATATGAAAAATACGCTACTTATACTAAATAACCAATTTTTTCCTCCATCTGTTTGTGTGTCTGTATGTTTGCTCCGGCTTATCTATAAAATGGTGGGACCAATTTTACCTGGACGCCATCCACGAAATTAATTCAACGCGGTTACTTGTTACATATATAAATAAACTAGCGGCCCGGTACGTGCTTCGCTACGTATAATGCATAGTAATATATAATAAGTTAATTTATTCAAACAAAAAAATATTTTAAATTGCTAGCTAGTAAAGACTGAAAAATAAAAAATAATCTCAACAATATTTTGAAAAATATAAACACAAAGTAATAATGATCGCTGCTAAAATGAAATGACATATGATGACATGAATATGTTTGACAGAATTATCTTCACTTATTTTGTCTTCGATAGTTTTGCCTTCCCGAAATCTCTTCACTAATACCTACTTTAACTTTGCAGTATGGTATTAAGGTTCAAATTGGCTTTTAAGTATTAGTACAAATTGTTTGTATATGGGAGTATAGAAATATGTTGAATTTACACTTTTTCAAGACTTTTTTTAAATTTTCTCTACTTACAAACCTTCCCTGGACTTCCACGAACAATTCTTTGGAGGTCAGACGAGCTAATGACCAACTAGTCACGATGTGCAAAATCCTTCATGGGAAAATAGATGCTCCTGATTTACACAATGCGTTGTGTCGTTTTTTTGTTCCCAACAATTACGGTCGCAATAGAAAGCACAAACTGTTCTCGGTGCCTTCATGCCGAACTGTCGCGCGAGCTCGATCTCCAGTTCCAAGGTAGCTGTGTGCGCTGAATGCCCTCCTGGACTCATGTCCCGACTGTGATGTGCTTGGTGGTGAATGGAAGGTGATTTTGAATGAATGCTTAATTTATTCTGAAAGACTTGTGTTACCTTAATTTTTATATAGTTTTATTATTAGAATAGTTTGTTCTCTTATTTTTTATATGTTCATATTTGTCTCGTGTATTTTATCATCAGTGTAAATGTTTGTCTTGATTTTAAAATTATCGTTTTGTCTAATTAGCGTAATTGATGTTATGTCATGCTGATTTATGAATAAATAAATGAATAAATAAATAAATTCAAGACCAAAATTAGCCAAATCGGTTCGTGCGTTCTGGAGTTATAGCGTCAGGAAGGAAAACCTGACTTATTTTTATATAGTAAATAACTGCAGTATGTACATGACAACAAGGCACAGTTACGATTATACGATGACGTATCTGATCATTGAAATTACCACAATGTTAATACATTATAATCACAAGCAGTATACACAAAGACGTTGTGACGTCAATAGCTACTTCGACGGGTGTAATTTGACATTAACAAGACTGCGAATACAGGAATGCTGTTACGTGTGGAGGATTTTTTTTTGTTTTAATTGGATCACGGTGGGGAAATCCGTTCAAGACCGGATTGTTATGCGAAGAAACTGTCTTAAATGCATTTTTATTTTTTTTGGTATTTTACTAGCCTCGTGGTTTAAGGAGTCGCCTGCTATGCAAGCGACGAAAGTTCGAAGCCCAGCGGGGCCTGTACCAATTATTCTAAAATATGTGCAGTGATTTCACACCACGTGCTTTACAGTGAATGAAAACATTGTGAGGAAACCTGCATATGTCTGAGAAGTAGTTCAAAGACGTATGTATAGTGTCTGAGACGGCGATGGACTCACCCTCTGTCACGTTGGCACTTGATCATATTCGGTGAAATGTGGGTGTTGTTACAACACTTACCCCTTCGGGGATGGCGTGAGCTTTTTTTTTTATTCATATTTAATAATATTTTTGAAAAGAGTAATTACTGAGTTTCTTGCCAGGTTCTTCTCAGTAAAAGCAACCTTCCGAACCTGGCGGTAGCATGTATAATCCTGTATAATTATGTCATTCTGACGATTTGAAAGTAATTTGTAAAAAGTCTAATCGAATAAAGATTTGAATAATTTTTGACTTTGACTTTGACTTTACTAAAAGAAAAGGCTTAAAATGGGGACTAAAAATAAATATGGCAATTTTGATTTCACGCTTTTTAAGATGTCGATGAAAAAAGACAAATTTTCAGGAAAGTAATAGCCACTAGGTATGATAGTTTCAAATAAATATCCATACATGGTAAACAAACGTCACTTTTTCTCAAAAAACGTTTTATTGTTTCAATATAATATCTTTTCACAATTTCATCATATTTAAATACATACTTAATTAAATATTGAGAACGAGTCACTCAAGAATGTTTACCTTTTATGCAAATTGATGTGTAGGTATTAGAAAAACGAGAAATAATGTTTTTTCAATTTCAATTTCAATTTATTGCTAAACATTCTTGTTTAACATATATGGACCCTGTTGGGCACAGCAATTTTTGAGAGAGGGCCTAAACTAAGTATATTATATTTACCCGAGCCGTGGTGGCCTCGGGGTTAGAGCAGTCGCCTGCTACGCAAGCGACGCAAGTTAGAATCCCAGCGGGGCCTGTACCAATGAGTTTTTCTAAAAAAAAAACTTACGTACAGTGATTTCACACCACGTGCTTTACGGTGAAGGAAAACATCGTGAGGAAACCTGCATATGTCTGAGAAGTAATTCAAAGACGTATGTATAGTGCCTGAGACGGCGATAGACTCACCATCTGTCACGTTGGCACTTAATCAAATTCGGTGAAAAGTGTGTGTTGTGATAACAACACCTCTGCCTACCCCTTCGGGGAATACAGGCGTGAGCATATGTATGTATGTATTATATTTATATTTGATATTATTATATTAAATGGTTACTAATTACACCTTTTTATTTAATTTTTATTTTTTATTTGCTCAGCAAATGTATCTATACAAATTAACAAAATTCAAGTGTCTGTTTGTAATTCCAAAATGACAGCTTTTATTTTTCATGTGAAAGTATATAATGACATGATTTTTTTTTTTTTTCTCTGTCTGTCTACAAAACGACTAGACCGTTTACCTAGTGACTATCACTGATAACTTAGGCAATTTTTATTTAAAAAGTAACATTAGGGTCAACTGCCTCGTTGGTCTAATGGTTAGTACGTTCGCCTGCCGATCACGAGGTCCCGGTTCGATTCCCGGGTCGGGTCAAAAATGTATATTGGGTTTTTCTGTCAAGAAATTCACAATAAAAATGCCCGGAGTTTGGAAGTTGGCGGTGTTTCCACCCCCGTGCCTCGGAAAGCACGTTAAGCCGTTGGTCCTACGCCTGATCTCACTCCGGTCGTGTCGGATTGCCTCCCATCCCACTATGAGAGTGAGGGAATAAAGAGTGCATCTGTGTTTGCGCACACACTTGTGCACTATAATATCTCCGTACGTAGGCTGATCCTCGTTGAGATTAGCCGCCGTAACCGAAATTCGGTAGATCATTATATTATTGTAGGGTTAACTGTAGTAACTCCGCTTTTGAATCTCTTTTATATTTGTCAAAAACTTAATTCCTTGAGCAATTCGGCACAAAATCTCGTTTGGAACAGGTTATTAATGAAGTTTGATAAGGTGTGTTGTCGATGGAATATTAATAATGTTTTAATACAAGACGTGTTTCTAGTTGTCGCTGTAAACGCACGTCATACACACGTTAATAATTATATATAAAGAGGCTATGATATATTAATTCCTCATTCTTATTACGATGATAATTCTGTATGACAGTTACAGATTTATACACGTCATGAATCCTATGGGAGTATATACAGTGACATAATGCATATATACCTTCATATATCTATCTATTCATACATTTCACTGGGTCACGAGAGATTTTGAAGACATACAATTGTGAGTTTATCGCCGTCTCAGACACTATATATACATAAGGTAAAGTCACCAGTCGTGGACATTATAAGCGATTTTCTTTCATATTTGCTCTGTAATTTCTTTATTTTTCAACATAAATTCTTAAGTATTTGGGCGTTTTTCTTAATCAGATTTTAATGTTTAATTTCAGTTTAGTACTTACTACAATGAAATAATATAAATAAATAACACTCCTACTTAGTCACCATTAATGGACATTAAAAATCCAGTGTTGTGTTTTAGGGCTAAAATGATAATTTATAGTAAGGGTTATATTATAAAGTGTATGCATTTCTATTGATAAATCATTAAATAATATGAATTTCAACAACGAGGATACACCAAACACAAAATATGATGATAAACCTACTTGCATCGCGAATCTAGTAAAAAAATACGATTCCCGGCACCAAATGACACCGCGAAACTAACAACCGTTATGGTTCGCAACCAAAATGGATGATAGTTGTCAAAAACATTTGTTATGACAGCTATAATACTGGCACAACTGATCGGTATTGACATTTGAAAAAAATACTGCGCGTTTCAAAACAAAAAAGTCGCAACGCAAGTTCGAATCCCAGCAGGGCCTGTACCAATGAGTTTTTCTAAAAAACTTATGTACAGTGATTTCACACCACGTGCTTTACGGTGAAGGAAAACATCGTTAGGAAACCTACATATTTCTGAGAAGTAATTCAAAGACGTGCCTGAAATGGCGATAGACTCACCATCTGTCACGTTGGCACTTAATCATCTTCGGTGAAAAGTGGGTGTTGTGATAACAACACCTCTGCCTACCCCTTCGGGGAATACAGGCGTGAGCATATGTATGATTGTTCCGCGTCCAACATAGGTACCTTTACCTTACTTAAATTACTTCTTAGACATATCCAGGTTGCACACTGCACATACGTTTTTAGAAAAAGTCATTGGTACAGGCATCGCTAGGATTCGAACTTGCGTCACTTGCAGAGCAGGCGACTGCGTCAAGCTGGAAACTAGGCTACCTCGTCAGGCTAGATGCTAGCCTCTTTGTCGGCTTAACTACAACCGTGGTTTCAATTCCATGCTCGACAACTTTCCAATTCTATTTTTAATATTTTTATTTATTTTTTAGTTTTTTATAAGGTTAACTCTTGAAAGCAGGAAACTTTATGGTCTTATTTTAAATACTTACATAATTATGTATGTATTGCAAGTTTTTTTTTGAATAACGGTCCTTGTAACAATATATATATATATATATTTTAATCTGTAAGTACCAATATTCAAATCCTATCGTGCATATCAAAAGCATAGACAATAATGAAATGAAGGAAAGCGATTTCTTTTTATTTTGTTCAAAATTGTAGAGAAAACGTTAAGTCCCAAAGACAATATATATCTAAAACTATAAAAAAAACCCCTTTTTTTTTAAACATTATTGAGTCACATCGAAGGCTGTAAACGATAATAAAAATTATGAATATTAAACTAACTGATGATAATTGAAAAACAAATTATATTATTGTCAAATTTTAACAATGAATTTGACTTTAGTTAAAAACGTCAATAATTAATAATATGCACGTGGTAAGGCTAATACTTAACCCCGTGTATTCTTAAATTTAATATCTTTAAACGAGCAATTTTTGTATGTATATAGAATCTGAATCTCGAGAACGGCTGCATCGATTTTCATGAAATTTTGTATGTAGAGGGTTTCGAAGGCAACAAATTTATCTAGCTAGGTTTCATTTTCAGAAAACATGGTTTTGACTATGTTTTCAGGCAATGAAAAACTCCTACAATATCATTACAATACGAAAGTTAATTTCGCCGACATATGTCAAGTTCAGCTCAGACGTGAAGCTTCCAGTCTATGGGGCGATATCAAAACTAGAATACCCCCGTTCGAGTCCCAATGTTTTTTTTCAACATACATACATACATATGCTCATGCTTGTATCCCATGGGGGTAGGCAGAGGCCGTTTGCCACATGCTTGATATCCAGTTCTTTCTTTTGTGTGATAAAGCCAGCCAGGTCAACCAACTGATAAACATACCTACCCTTTTTGTAACAGATATCTTTGGCAATTTACATAAACATTCGTTCTAGCTGAAACATAGGTAAATTATAATATAATATCAATAATATATTTATTTAATATACTATTATTACACGCTAAGAACAGTAAAAATACGCATGTAATTATAATTTTTGGGTGCTTATTTAAATAACATTTTCCATAATTATCTACTTGTTCGTATCATCAGCGTCATCTCCCTGGCCTTATCCCATACATAGTTGGGGTCGGCACTTGATTCAACCCGATGTGGCTCCATGTTAGTCGCAATCAACTTATTAACTCCTTGTCCGTTATGTGCGCCTGGCACTTCGTGTACCATATCATCATCTCCCTGGCCTTATCCCATACATTGTTGGGGTCGGCACTTGATTCCCGATGTGGCTCCATGTTAGTCACAATCAACTTATTAACTCCTTGTCCGTTATGTGCGCCTGGTACTTCGTGTACCATATCATCATCTCCCTGGCCTTATCCCATACATTGTTGTGGTCGGCACTTGATTCCCGATGTGGCTGATCATCTGATTTTTATACGTAGCGACTGCCATCTGACCTTCGCAACCCCAAAGATCTGTGATCTGGGTTAAATCAGTTGTCAGTTGTAACGATTGCCAAAGATGATAACCGGCGGTCACCTAACCAATTACTGCCTTGGATTTAGCAACGATATAATATTTAATTCTAGACTCTCATATATACTAATATAATATATATGTAAATAAATGTATATTGTAGGTATCACCTACCAATGGCCTGTGTCAAATATTCTCCTAAAAGTATTATGCAGGTAATGGTAGCCTCAAGTATGTCTGAGAAATTAATATAATAATATCCATACATACGTCGTGGAATTTAATTTGCATTAAGTAGTCAAATATATACAATAGGGGAGACCGGGGCTTCTATTAACAGAGGTAATTATTAACAAGCGAATTTATAAGAAACTATAAGCAGCAGATCTCTGGCGATTGTTGGAATTAGTTCCCGAGACAGATCTGTACAGGTTGTGACTAGTTAGCACAGTGCAGTGCGCTCTGGGAGAGAGTTCTCAGATGTGGGTCTATTTTGGCCAGGTAAAGAACTTTTCAGGTCCGGTTAGTATGTGCCTTGATATTTCCCATTTTTCTGTATGGCGTGGAGTCATGGACAATACGGGCTCGACAAAGGCAGAGGATTGATGCCTTGGAGATGTGGTGCTGGAGGCGTATGTTGAGGATACCTTGGACGGCCAAACGAACAAATGTGTCGATCCTTGCACAGTTAAAGATAAAACCCGTCTGTCCACGATATGCCACCAACGAATACTTTCGTATTTTGGCCACATAATGCGAAGGGGTAATGAGAGTCTGGAGAAATTGATCGTAGTCGGAAACACGAATGGCAAACGAGCCCGAGCTCGGTCTCCTACCAGATGGACCGACCAAATAAAAGACTCTAGGTCCCCGAGGTTTAGCTCCGTCGTCAGGGCTGTGATGGACAGAAGCCGATGGAAACAAATAGTTCACTCCAAGTGTGGACCTCTCGTTGATGACCACGATCCTCAGTCATGAGGGAACGACTAGAGAGAGCTGAATATATATTTCCGTATTTCTTTTTAATTTGGCAGAGGCTTGTTTAATTCTTATTAATGCTACATAACTTTTCTAACACTAATGTAAACTACTTAGTAATTATATATTTTTTATTGAAAAAGTATCCTTGAGGTTAAAATTTACAAAACATACGGGGCAAGTATTAGCATGTTAATTATTACCCCTGTATGTGGGGTTAGTATCAACAGTGTATACGGATATTTTTTTTGGTATGTTCACCACGGTATATTTTTAGGTATTTATCTTAAATAAGCTAATAAAAATCGTTTTCAATTTGACATTATATAAGGATTTGTTGATTTTATTCTTCTGGTTTTATTTGAATTTTTATTTCTATACATTTATGAGACTGCTGGCTGAATTATTTTGGCTATGTAACACAGTGTTACAACTTTTAAGCTTAATGTTTATTGTTCCACAATTTTTTTTATTATTTAAAGCTAACCTTTCCTTCAATAACAAACAATAAAAAAAAAAAGAAATCATTCAGAGATTTGTTTGTAAATAAAGAGGGTTTTATTTGGTTTCTTTGTATTTATATTGATAAAACATAGTTGAATGGATAAAATGCTATAATTGTTTAAGCATGATGTTGATTGGTTAGCTTATTAAAAAAATATCACTCTTATTTTTAGTTTTCTTCAATTATAGAGGAAATTACCAAGAATGTTCATTGTTGCCCCTTTCGTTAATACTTACCTCGGAACCGTTAACTCTAGCCCCGATCGCGGGGTAAGTATTAAATTCTGACTTTTTTGATTAAAATTGATTTTTTGAAGAAAGTACCTATTTTATATCAAATTAAAACTAACTATACGGTTATTGAATAGTTTGAGCATCATGTGACATAAAAAACATACCAAAAATGTAACGCGTTTTTAAGTTACAACTGAAAATATACATTTTGTTACGTCGCGCCCCGGTCTCCTACAACATTTATTTAATGCAATTAACGCAGTTACAACGATTATCAACCAGAAAATTTGCCCCAATCACTGTCTCTCGGGTGTTTGCCAAGAAGGCTAGCAGTATTGCCATGCTGAATAGCAATTTAGATGGTACTAACTTCAAAGAAAGAAACGGTGTTACCGTTGGTCTAGTGGATAGCTCGTGGGACCGATTCCCGTGTCAACGGCAATCATTTCGTTATAATATTATTTCCAAAAAGATTTAATATATTCATTATATCCCTGTCTAGTATTACTTAGTTTGGATGACGCTGTGTGATAATGTCTGAATATTATTTATTTAGTCCCAAAAATAAGCGACGTGGTGACCGTCTGGTTGGAATTACTTTTATGTAAGGGGTGCAAGTTTGAATACCATTAGACCTATATGTTTATTTAGTGCAGTGAAGTTATACCACAAGAGTTTTGGTAAAAGTATTGCAAGGAAACCTAAATTTTTATTTGGGGTGAAAATAAATGACGTATTAATGGCTTCATACAATTACGGACTCACCATATGTTGGCACTTTTTCAATGAAAAGCCAAAGAAAAATCCTACTGTGGCATTACTACTGAATTTTTAACGAAATTATTAATTAGGCGATTAACGAAATAAATTTATAGAGTGAATGTGACCGGAAGTGTCGGTAGAGGGCGTCCAAGGAACAACTACTATGACCAAATTAATAGTATTTTACAGAAAGGTCAATTTCGGAGCACTCGTAACCGAAGGAAGTGTATGAAGAGATGCATGAATGTGGATGAAGCGAAAGAAGTACCCCTATGGGATACAGGCGTGAGCATATGTATGTAATCATTATTTATTTTCTTTACTGAGCAATGATTTTTAAAAGTGATCAACAGTTACGTAAGTTTGTGTACATAATTATAATTGTATTCCGGAAAACAGGGTAATTATTTAATACCCATAATGGCTATGATTATTAAGTAGAAGTGTGACGCATTAATATAATCAAGACTAATTGAGCTTTATTTAATAACAAGATACATACCTAGTGAACAAGTTAACACATAATAGATAAGTTTAAAAAAAAAAAAATAGTACATACATTTCGGCTGTCGAGTCACCTGCCCCTTCCTTCGCCTCTCGAACAATCGGTTGATAATCGCATCCTTCTTTTCATTAAAATCGATATCATCACTAAATTTACTGTTCAAAATCTCGCACTCGGAAAAGTTTTCATCGAAAGCCGATTTGTCGATGTCTCCCCTTTTCAATCGATTATTCGATAAGTCCTTCAATTCACGTTCAGTGCAATTCGAATAACGCCTGTTCGTCACTCTGTTCCAAATTTGAACTAGATCCTTCATTTTTTTTTAATTAAAATGCGTGTCAATAGTCAGTGATTATAGAGACAAGTAATTTACTTAATTTATTTTTAATTGATTGTCTTTGTTTTCGTTGCCGCTTCGTAATTTAAAAACGTATTAAATATTTTCCTTACGTCAAGATTAATTAGTCGATAATATAATGTCAGTGATCGATATATTGAGAACGCACTAGATACTTCCAATAAATCGTTCCACCACTAGAAAAATCCAATGATAAATCGTTGCACTCAATTATTCACAGAAAAACAATGAGCTCAAAGAGTCACATTTCAGAAACACAGATAAAGGCAAGAATATTTATGTCAAATCTGCGAAAAAAAATTGTACGTGAGAAAATACAATTGGCGCGCTTTTAACTGTCACCGCGCGGGGAAATAACGAGATGAAAAATTGTCTATACACACGTCATAATACTTGCATCTATCGAAGGCGCGTACTTAATGAGATCGCCGCGGCGTTTCCCGCGCTTATATAAAATTTTGCACGTCTACACACACATTGTAACTTCCTAATGACGTAGACAAACCTGATTTAAAAAAAAACACGCTTGAGTAATAAATAATTTTTGTAGTGCATTTTTTCGTTATATTTTGCTTCCTAAAACCCAAAGTTTAAAACATAAAGGATCCAGTAACTTTCCGTTCCAAAATCACGCCTTGGGGTCCATTAGTATTTTACGGTGTAACTGCATCTCTTTCTAAAGCACGTGGACAAAAGCGACGGATAATACAAGATGAATTAGGGATGGAAATTCAATCAATTTATAAAATACGCTTCACCTTTGTTCTTTACGTAAATACTAATCTTTATAACATTAATTCCTAGGAAATGCAACCCGCACTTTGTTCTGACTAGAAATGTTATGAGTCATGACCTATGTTTAATAATGTACCTATATTACTTTAGCTTAAACGGTATAAATCAATTATAATAATTAAAAGAACATACATACATACATATGCTCACGCCTGTATTCCCCGAAGGGGTAGGCAGAGGTGTTGTTATCACAACACCCACTTTTCACCGAAGATGATTAAGTGCCAACGTGACAGATGGTGAGTCCATTGCCGTCTCAGACACTTTACATACGTCTTTGATTTACTTCTCAGAAATATGCAGGTTTCCTCACGATGTTTTCCTTCACCGTAAAGCACGTGGTGTGAAATCACTGTACATAAGTTTTTTAGAAAAACTCATTGGTACAGGCCCCGCTGGGATTCGAACTTGCGTCGCTTGCGTAGCAGGCGACTGCTCTAACCCCGAGGCCACCACGGCTCCTTAAAAGAACATAATATTGACAATATTACATTTCTGTTAGGAAACTTGAAAGCTAAAAAAAACTTTTTATATTCAAATTCAAATAAAAAATATTTTTTATTAGACTTTTTACAAAGTACTTTCAAATCGTCAGAATGACATAATTATGCATAATTATACATGCTACCGCCAGGTTCGGAAGGTTGCTTTTACTGAGAAGAACCTGGCAAGAATGACATACAAAAATATATAAGTCCATGGACGCAGACTCGAATGGCAGTGTAAGCCCTAACGTATTGGGAGAAAAGACACAGTCCTTGAATACACCAGGGAATTAGAATATGTCGTGTTAACTAAAAAAAAATCTGTCAGTAAATTATTTTTTACTACCTGGGCCCTGTAAAGATGCAGAAGTTGTTCTTTACTTGCCAGTTAGTAACCGGAACTTTTTGAAATTCCATTTTTTTTCTTATTAATATGTCAAACGAATCAAATAGTTTTCGTTGGACTCTGTAACACTGAAATTATTATTATTAAATTTGCTTTGCTCACCCTCAAATAGGGGTCATAATACTGTAGGTCTTACGGTATTCTGGTGTAAACGTTAAAAAAATCTCAATAAATCTTTGGAAAACAGTTAAAAACGAATGAATACCAGTTCAATTCCATTAAAGATTATAAAACACATTACCGCTGCATTATGAAGTGGACGTCCTTGTTGCAAAAAAGTCGAGTGCGTTCTTGTAAGAATACGTCAATAGCTAGATAATGATCTGTTTAAGAACCTAACTGTAACTGCCTCGCTTTTTCACAACGTCTGGTAAACTTTCTCTCTTCCTAGTCGGTCACTCTTAGCAGAGTGGTCGTTGCTGATGACGCTGTTAGCCAGCATAGAGCCTCCACTTATTGCGGTAGCGTATCGGGAAGTCTGGTCTACGGAGGTCTGAGTTGTTTTTTATTTATTTATTTACATACATACACTATAATTACAGGCTAACCTAAGGTGATAGTGTAGCTCCATCCAATAGCCAGGGTCTAAGAATATGGCTATGGTATCCCCTGCCTGTCGTAAGAGGCGATTAAAAGGGGGCCGGAGGGCCTGCTGGCGGTGGTTGGGGTGGAAGCTTTGACCACCGAGCCGCGGGCCCGGGAAGGTGCCTTGCACAGCGAGGTCTCCAGGGGCGACCATACAGCTGCCCCGGGGATGTGCCCCGGCAAATTGTGCAGGGACACCGGTGCGTTCTATCAGAGTACCCGGAGTCCCCCCTGAGCACTGAGGATGGCCACCGGGGCGATTTTAGTGCGGTAAGAATCCCACATACCCCGACTTGCCTCTCCCAGGGCAGTACGAGTCCTCAAAATATTTGAGGACTCGTACTGCACATTGACGATAATCTCGGTTTTGATTTTCAATTCTCGATTTGTGGAAAATTTGTCCAATAATCCCCATTCCAAGCTGTTCTCGATCGCAATGGGGATTTTTGGACTTTTTTCCACTATTCCCCATTGATGGGGATTTTCAATGGGGATTATTGGAATAACCCTTTCTTTTCAGGTTCTTCTCAGTAAAAGCAACCTTCCGAACCTGGCGGTATCATGTATAATCCTGTGTAATCGTGTCGTTCTGACGATTTGAAAGTACTTTGTTAACAGTCTAATTAAATAAAGATATTTAGAATTTTGTATTTGTTGGCGCAATGTGTTCTTCTCTTCCATTCCTCTATTAGCCGTCATATCTGTATTCACTCCCATTCTAGCCATATCATCGCAACCCGGTTAATGACAATAAGCGCTTGGGAGTTAAAAACAACAAGCAAAAAACTTCTCCTTCGGGGAACGGAATCCCAAAAAGGTTCTCGAAGGGGTATAAGCAGAAGTTTTGCAAAACCTTTGCCAACTTTTCATCGAAAATGATCATGTGCCAACGCGACAGATGGTGAGTTCATCGCCGTCTCATGCACTATACATGCCACTTATTAATATTTAGTTAGTATTTTTAATTTGTTATCTATTTATTAATTATTAAATAAATTAAAGTAGCCTATATCTTACAGAGTCTAGTTTTACAAAGCGGTTTTTGGTAACCTATGTTTTATATTTTTTTTTCAAGTCTTCCTCCCATCATTTCCGGAGTCTTCCTTGTTTTGCCTATTGCTTGTTATATAAAAGGAAGTTAATATATTATAATTATTATCTAAGAAACAGGCGATGACGTAAACAATTTTATGGCAAACTAAAATCATACGAGATACTTAAAATTCCACATATAGGACTTAACTCGTTTTTGTGAGCCTCCTCAGCTTGAGCTCTGTGCGATAGAGACAGGTACATCTTGTACAATACAGCCCAATAGTGGCCTCTTTATCACACACCGGTCGGGTAACAAATTATACATTTCACTCCTATAAAGCGGATCAATGCATGATGTTATACCGAAATGTAGAAAACGTACCTGATGGTCAGAATTATATATCAAGGGCCTTGAAAATGAAAATGATTTATTCAGTTTTAGCCCTCTCTCCGGTCGTGTCGGATTGCCTCCCATCCCACTATGAGAGTGACCCAATAAAGAGTGCACCTGTGTTTGCACACACGCCTGCACTATAATATCTCCTTCGCAGATGGCTAATCCCCGCCGTAACCGACATTCGGTAGGAGATCATAATAATTATTTAATTATAAATAGAATTGTGATTAATTGGCACCTACAAAATGTAATGGAAGGTAATAGACTTCCTTTATAGCTGGCATTTTAAGTAAACCCTCCCCTATACAAGAACACAACACAAATTTACTGCGATGGGGTTGAATCGGATGCCAACCCCAACAAACATTTTAGTTCATGGTTCAGAGCGACTACAATAGATATCGTTATTCTGACAAATTTTTTTGGCAGTCAATAAAAGAGTAATTTTTAAAATCTCGTGTTCAATTAAGCAAACGTTCTTATGTTACAACAAGTCTAGATTCCTTACTGTTTATAAAGCTTATATTTGATACTGTGTCCCAGTCAAACAGCTTTGGATTCCGAACGGAAGATCCCGTTACGCCCTACCTCTATGCCTGGCAAAAACCCAAAATTAAAACCATACCGGAATATGTAATATTACTCGTATGTATTTGATAAAAGCGATGTCTTCTTGAACAGCTCGGGTATCGGTGAAAGTTGCTCAACTTAAACGCATATCGTTCATAGTCAAGGCACAGGCCAAGGTTAGTAGGATGATTGGGCTCAAGTTCATTCTGCGTTTTGCACGCATTACAGGAAAGAATGCTGGGTTATTTAGAGGTCGATGCTAAATGACACACTGTTTTGAGGGCATCTCCTGTTAACACTTCAAAGGGCAAGGGTTTTGGAAATATTCTTAGTTATTTTGCTAAAAAAAAGCTCGGCTGATGATGCAACTGGTGAAAAAATCGTTCTTGCAGTTTTGGAATAGCATAGAGAGATTGTCAAACACTTTAATTTATTTGTTAAGATCAGGAGAGTTGTCAAATTTATTTTTGCTAATTTTGGCTGTCAATCTATCGTTTAACAAACACCGATGCCAAAAACCTCGGTTACAAATTCTTGTTTCGGAATAAAAAAAAGTGATAATATGATGACGTTTAAATAATCGTGTTTGTGGACAAAGTTACTGATCAGATTTTGGGGTAGCCTTTAAGAATGGATATAAAGTTCTTCTCAGTAAAAGCAACCTTCCGAACCTGGTGGTATCATGTATAATCCTGTATAATTATGTCAATCTGACGATTTCAAAGTACTTTGTGAAAAGTCTAATCGAATAATAGAATTTGAATATAAAAAAAACATTATGTAACTAAGTCCCGCGAACAGGTTACATAGATAACATCTTTACATTATTTGGCCCTCCGTGTGATTGAATTGTCATGATGACATCGAAATGATGAAATTGACATTATCATTTCCAATGATACAATAGGGCATAATTAAATTAACGGTGTGTTAAAGTACATATTATGAATCATTTCAAAACGATGGCGGATCCTATGATCCTAAGTACATTTAAGAATAAGACGTAAGTAATATGTAGTATAGTATTATTGCCAATTTCGTATGTGAAATTACTTTTGCTTGATGGTAAATTATTCATCCTTATTTAAAAAAATATATTACATTTTTGTAATATATTTTTTTTACTCTACGTCAAATAATGTTGCCTTACGCAAGTCATCTCCTTTTATAAACTTTTTCAGAACACTACTGTTTGGTATTTACATCTAATAACAAGAAAATTCATTCGTCCAAGTTATTTAATACATAATGTGTTTTTGGGGTTCGAACTGTAAGTTATATACTTTATTATATTATATAATATCATATTGGGAGCCGTGGTGGCCTCGGGGTTTCGGAAGTTCGAATCCCAGCGGGGCCTGTACCAATGAGTTTTTCTAAAAACTTATGTACAGTGATTTCACACCACGTGCTTTACGGTGAAGGAAAACAGCGTGAGGAAACCTGCATATTTCTGAGAAGTAATTCAAAGACGTATGTATAGTGCCTGAGACGGCGATAGACTCACCATCTGTCACGTTGGCACTTAATCATATTCGGTGAAATGTGGGTGTTGTTGTTACAACACCTCTGCTTACCCCTTCGAGGACCCCTTTGGGATGGCGTGAGCATATTTTTTTACGAAGTTTATTTACCATATTTATGGTATAAAAAAAGCTATATTAACACACAGAAGAATGACGTGGGCTAGCTTTTTCGCAAAGATTAGCCTTGGTTGTTTTTACCATTTTATAATTACACGCAAATAAATTACATAAAAAATACATATCCGCAAAAATGCTCTCACAAAAAGTGTGATGGATATAGATAATATGTTATGATGGACGGCTATTTATTTGAATATGACTATTGCCCGCTACTTTGTTCTAAGGTATATGGAGCCATTGTAGAAGCTTCTCGTGACAAGCGGGCTGGGGTTACCTCGCTCAGAGAATCAGCATTGCTATTCAACGTGGCAATGCTGCCAGCCTTCTTGGCACGATCCCGAGAGATGCAAATTTTATATTTGAAATACTTTTCTTCAAAATGTATTTCGTATTTTATTTCGAATACTTTATATAAACATTTAGAATTTATAAAATAGTTTTGTTATATTTTTAATTCATTTCTCCTATTTTTCAAGATTACCTTATTTATGAACGCACTGATCGTGATCGTGGTCTCAGGGTCTTTTACAGGTATCCAAATGTAAAAAAACACATACATATATATGCTCACGCCTGTATCCCATAGGGGTAGGCAGAGACCATCGTTTGCCACATGCTACGATCCTTACATACTTCTTTCGCTTCATCCACATTCATGCATCTCTTCATACGCTTTCTTCAGTTACGAGTGCTCCGAATTTGACCATTCTGAAAAATACTATTAATTTGGTCATAGTAATTCTTCCTTGGACACCCTCTACCGACAATTCCGGTCACATTCGCTCTATAAATTTCTTTCTTTAATCGCCTTTCACTCATCCTTTCGATGTGTCCAAACCATCTCAACATACTTTTTTCAATTCTGGTCACCATATCATTCTTCAACTTGCAACTGTCTCTTATCACACTATTTTTCATTCGATCTACAATGGCGACCCCACACATACTTCGTAACGACCGCATTTCCACTGCATTCACTGTACTTTCATGTTTCTTCTGCCAAACCCAACATTCACTTCCATACATCAGACTAGGTACTAGCACCCCGTTATGAATGGCCAGGCGTAGACACTCTCCTTTCAATACACAACAGTAAAAAAACAATTCCTTAAATATAATACCTGCTTACCGAGTTCTGCCCCTGTTGAACGACTATATTCTGTGGTGAAATGATTATGAGGCCCCATTTGCAGAACATGGAATATGAACTCTTTATTAGTTTTATAATCAGTTAAATAAAAATCAGCGCATAAGCTTATCGAGGTATTATTTTCAAAACCTATTTTAAAAAACTTATTTTGCAGGTTGTATTTAAATAGTCTTATTTAAAACTATTTTGTATTTCTATTTGAAATACTGCTAACAAATAGTTGTTTGCATTTTGTATTTAAATACTTTTACTAAACACTTTTACACATCTCTGCCCGAGGGACACCGATTTGGGACAAGTTAGAAATATCTCTTTTAGGTTTAAGATTCAAAATTGAATTCTTACTTGCAAAAGGTAATTCTTGCCGGGTTTTTCTCAACAAAAGCAACCTTCCGAACCCGGCGGTAACATTTATAATCATGTATAATGTATTTTGTGTCCTTCTGACGATTTGAAAGTACTTTGAGAGAAGTGTAATCAAATAATGGTATTATGACTTTGAATGTTTACAAATTAATCTTTACATCTATATATAGATCATCTATATGGATAAATAAAATTGAAGTGTCTGCTTGTAAATTAACAGCAGAAAGTATATACGGTGCATACATAAAAAAACATGTTAAAATATGTCCAACCGTTTCGGAGATCAGTCGCAACAAACGTACAGAAGACAGAGTAAAATTTGAAAAATTCGTTTTTCTATGTCAAGACCGTGTATACTTTCATATGTATTAAGTCAAAAGGTGTAATTTTGGAATTACAAACAGACACTTCTGTTTTATTTATCTGTATAGATGTAATAATAAATTAAAACGTAAAAATACAAAAAATATTCAAAAACACTATTTCTTCCAGGTAATTTTGTGTATAGGTAATATTATAAATTAGCATGAGATCACTTCTCAAAGTAACTACATACATGTATTAAGGGGTAGGCAGAGGTGTTGTAATAACAACACCCACTTTTAACCGAAGATGATTAAGTGAGGCTATCGCCGTCTCAGACACTATACACTGAATTACTTCTCAGACAGGTTTCCTCACGATTTTTCTTCACCATGGTGTGAAGTCACTGCACATAAGTGCTTTAGAAAAACTCATTGATACAGGCCCCGCTGGGATTCGAATTGCGTTGCAGGCGACTGCTCGAACCCGACGGCCATCACGGCTTTTTGTTGAAACACTATTGCTATTTAACTGGCAATACTGCCAGCCTTCTTGGCACGATCCCGCAGCTGATATTTATTTACAGCAAATATATACATTTCAAACTTAATTATATTTACAAGGAACAGTACTAAAAACTAATTACAAGTAGAAAACTTGTCCCAAATCGGTGTCTCTCGGGATCGTGCCAAGAAGGCTGGCAGCATTGCCACGTTGAATAGCAATGCTGATTCTCTGAGCGAGGTAACCCCAGCCCGCTTGTCACGAGAAGCTTCTACCAGACGACGTGCAACCTCTTTGAAAAGTTGATGAGCATTGATTTTAATATTCAATTAGAGATGGTAAAAAGTAAATTATAGGTTACTCGATAACACATTTTAATTTACGCCAGCTCATTCAAAGGCATCTATACATCTATACAACTCTATTTATACAGATAAATAAACTTGAAGTATCTGTTTGAGAGCCGTGGTGGCCTCGGGGTTAGAGCAGTCGCCTGCTACGCAAGCGACGCAAGTTCGAATCCTAGCGGGGCCTGTACCAATGAGTTTTTCTAAAAAAACTTACGTACAGTGATTTCACACCACGTGCTTTACGGTGAAGGAAAACATCGTGAGGAAACCTGCATATTTCTGAGAAGTAATTCAAAGACGTATGTATAGTGCCTGAGACGGCGATAGACTCATCATCTGTCACGTTGGCACTTAATCAAATTCGGTGAAAAGTGTGTTGTGATTACAGCACCTCTGCCTACCCCTTCGGGGAATACAGGCGTGGCAGGCATATGTGTCTGTTTGTAATACCAAAATAACAGCTTTTCACTAAATGCATATGAAATTATAAACGGTACTAAGTTAAAAAAAATAATTATAACATTTTTTCCCAGTCTGTCTGTCAGCCCGTCTGTATGTTTGTTACGACTAATCTCCGAAACGAAATGACCGATTTTAACGAGACTTTCACTGGCCGATAGCTAATATTACAGGGAGTAACATAGGAGTACTTTTATTTAAAAAAAACATCAGGTGTCAAAAAATCGCCTTTTTATCTTTTTTCATTTTTCCGATATGGTCTCTCGCAGTTGGTAGGGGGGAGTTACCTCCACTGCTTAACCGGACTAAAGGGCGGGACCCAAGGGCCTCCAGCCGAGCTTAAACTTAAAAACTAAGCAACACAGCTAAGGGCACCCCGGTGCGGGGCTCGGACCTCGGCTTAGGGCGTTGCTGGGGGATGAGCTAGGGACCTGGATCTGAGTGGTATGTTTGTATCGCCCCTTTAATTACTTATTTTATTTGGATTTCTAGTATTTGTTGTTATAACGTCAACAGAAATACATCATCAATTCTTAGTAATAGTATGCCGTTTTTTACCCTTTGGATACGGAACCTACGGAACCCTAGGAAACAAATAGTTCATAGGAAATAAGATCTTCCTGGAATGTGGGTGTCGTGGCCTAATGGGTATCTAAAACGGTTTCTATTCCTAATAAGCGGTTATCCAAGGCACTAGAATATTATTAGTCACGCTCAATTTACATATGTTTATGTAAATGTGACATACTAGCTTTCGTACGCGGTCTCGTCTGCATATAGTGTACATATTTAGTTGAACAAATCCGGACAGGTGTCATTAGGACTCGAACCGGGGTATAGTCTAATTTCCTTATCACCCGATAGGCTGGAAGCCTCCCGTCTGAGCTTATAACAACTTGACAGAAGTTGGCGAAATTTACCTTCGTATTGTAATGATATTGTAGTAATTTTTTCACTGCCTGAAAAAATGGTTAAAGAAAAAAAAATATGCCTCATGAAACATATGGATTTAACCGAAATAGAAGACCCAACTAATACCAGACACAATCCATCCCAATGATATTCACTTGGTCTTGACCCGTGAGTATCATTTATTACCGGCCTCGGCTGAGAAAAAGAAAATATAAAAAAATAATAATAATAATATTTATTTTGCCACAGAATTATTATTGATTATAAATATTTTGTAATTATTTTGTCTAAATACAAAGAAGTTATTGTTTTTTTTTTCCACATAAGTTTACATACATATATACATATGCTCACGCCTGTATTCCCCGAAGGGGTAGGCAGAGGTGTTGTAATCACAACACACACTTTTCACCGAAGATGATTAAGTGCCAACGTGACAGATGGTGAGTCCATCGCCGGCTCAGGCACTTTACATACGCAATTGAATTACTTCTAAGAAATATGCAGATTTCCTCATGATGTTTTCCTTCACCGTAAAGCACGTGGTGTGAAATCACTGTACATAAGTTTTTTAGAAAAAACTAATCGGTACAGGCCCCCTTGAGATTCGATCTTGCGTCGCTTGCGTGGCAGGCGACTGCTCAAACCCCAAGGCCACCATGGCTCTCACCTCTCACAAATTGTAGTTAAAATATTGGCTATAATTCCACTGAATAAGGTGGAACTTGACGCGTAATGTGACATGGCAAAAAACAGTGATGTAAAATTTTACGATGCTCGCAAAATTATGATGGTAGTCGCTTAAGTACTTTAATTGTTATTTTATAGGTATTTAATTCATGCTGCCATCCTTAAATCACATTATTTTAACCGACTTAAAAAAGAGGTTATGAATTCCATTGTTTCCACTGTGTGACTGTAGGTCAAAAAATAAAAAGGTTTTTAAGTACTATACCTATTACTTATGATATAATTCAATTTTATTTAACTACTAGCAGACGTCGCTTGGTTTCACCGGCGTAGTTCCCGTTCCCATGGGAGTACGGGGATAAAATATAGCCTGTATTAATCAGTGATAATGTAGCATTCAAATTGTAAAAGTATTTTTTAAATCGGTCCAGTACTTTTTGAGCCGATTCTTTACAAACATACTTTCTTGCAAACCTTCACTCTTTATAATATTAGTAGGTATTTAGATAATTACTAATGTAAAGATTACTCAATATTTTTTTTAAATATTATTGAAAAGAGTAATTAAGTACGTAGTTTCCTGCCATTTGCTCTCAGTAAAAGCAATCAAAATCATGTAATTTTGACTATTTCAATTCATTGGTAATTCATAATCTTTATCGAATACTTACAGATGACAATGAGACTTATATACAAATTTATTAAATTCAAGAGCTACATAGCTAAAAACCTTATAAATATAATCTAATAACTAAAAACCTTAAAAAATATAATCTTATAACTAAAATATATTATAAAAAGAAGTCCCTGTAGGCAAGGTTCCGAAGATACTGGCAGCATTCCCCCTTTGGATGGCAAGACTAATTCTTTGACCGAGGTAGCTGCCAGCTCTTCGGTTCGTCAGACTTATATTAGGTTAAGAATATGGATCTGGGGCCACTGCAATTTTGCTGGTTTTTTTTTTGATTAATTGTTCAAAAAAATGTTATCTGAAATTGAAACCTAGCTAGATCAATTTGTTGCCTTCGAAATCTCCTTTATACGAAATTTCATGAAATCATTGGAGCCGTTTCCGAGCTGCAGATTCTATGATATAAATATTAGTATTTATTCATGACATTAAATTCTAAATTCTTAAAAAGGGTAAAGAAAAACAGTGTAGCTCAGTTGGAAGAGCAACTGCACGGTTTGAAGAGGTCGTGGGTTCGAATCCCGCCTCGTGTTCGTACTATTATATTGCTCGTTTAAAGGTTTGAGTAAATCTAAGGACTTCTGGAAGGTGGAGAAGAGCAGTCCCTAGTCGGGAACAACTGAATAACGTGTGATCGATCCTGTTATGCCCTATTTAGTAAACATATTAAAAAAAAAAGCCGTGGTGGCCTCGGGGTTTGAGCAGTTGCCTGCTACGCAAACGACGCAAGTTCGAATCCCAGCGGGGCCTGTACCAATGAGTTTTTCTAAAAAACTTATGTGCAGTGATTTCACACCACGTGCTTTACGGTGAAGGAAAACATCGTGAGGAAACATGCATATTTCTGAGAAGTCATTCAATGACGTATGTAAAGTGTCTGAGACGGCGATGGACTCACCATCTATCACGTTGGCACTTAATCATCTTCGGTGAAAAGTGGGTGTTGTGATAACAACACCTCTGCCTGCCCCTTCGGGGAATACAGGCGTGAGCATATGTATATTAAATTTTCTAGCAATAATTTACTTCTTTTCAAAACAAACCACTTTGATACAACAAACATGGTCAAACCGCAAATGTCAACCTTCTGGAAACCCATGTGCTGCGTCCCTTTCACTCCTGCGTATCTATGTTAACGTTAGAACGCGACGGACGATGTGAGTCATTTTATATAGGATGGGAAGGTTACTAATTAATTTATTGTATTCTAGAATTATATTTTGATGTAGACTGGCTGTACCCCGCTGTTTCACTCGCGTTGACTTAATTTCGCGAAATCCTAGTTATTTTTTTTTATTAAAAGGAGCCTAAGTTACTCCTTGTAACAATAGATATTCGCCAGTGAAAGTCTCGTTTAAATCGGTCCAGCCGTTTCGGAGATTAGCCGGAATAAACAGATAGACAGACAGAAAGATAATTTTTTTTAATTAGCTTTTTCTATGTCTGTACTGTGTATACTTTCATATGCATTTAGTGAAAAGCTGTTATTTTAGAATTACAAACAGACACTTCAATTTTATTTATCTGTGTATGTGTATAGATATAGATATAGGTTAATAAGATTTATTTGTTTGTATATCGCCTTAGATGGATAAAAAACTGCCTAAAAAACAACGATCATTCTGTACCCCAAGTATAGGTTAGTTAAAAAGTTTGTTCAAAAGTCGTCACTTGACCTTGCGTTTTGGCGTTTTGGCAAAATGTGTTGATCAGACATCTTTGGCATTCAACCCGCCTCCGAAAAAGTATAAGCGACGCCGTTTGAAAATGAAAAGGATTTATCCAGTTTAGGCCCTGGTAAGGCACTTATGAATGTCGAGGAATTGACCCTATTGAAACTAGCCTTCTGAGAAGAACCGGCAAGAAACTCATTTTGAATGTGTCAAGGTGGGAATATAAATAATAGTTCTGAGTGTGCGATATATAAATGAAATAGGTATCTATATATCTAAAAGAAGGTCAAGCTTGGGGCTCTGAGGTAGGTTAATATTTCGTGAAATAAAATAGAATATACCTTACCGAATATTTTGTTTACATATCCTACTTGGATATATGTATATAATTTAAAGACGCAGGTGAATAATTATGGCAATCAACGTAGTTCCGGCTACGTAGTGGTGTGTTGATGCAAAACAGATCACCTCACTTAATGTTCTCACTCATTAAAAGTTGATTATATAGGTTTAAAGAATTTTATGTCTCATAAGAACTTAAAATTAGTTCACTTAAAATGAGATGCAGCAAAAAAAAATATTTTCTTAATATAACTGTTTACCTCTAGTGTGTTGGATAAGCTAGTTAATTAATAAACTTCGTATACATATGCTCACGCATGTATTCCCCGAAGGGGTAGGCAGAGGTGTTGTGATCACAACTCCCACTTTTCACCGAATTTGATGAAGTGCCAACGTGTGACAGATGGTGAGTCTATCGCCGTCTCAGACCATTTACATACGTTATTGAATTACTTCTCAGAAATATGCAGGTTTCCTCACCATGTTTTCCTTCACCGTAAAGCACGTGGTGTGAAATCACTGTACAGATTTTTAGAAATACTCTTTGTTACAGGCCCCGCTGGGATTCGAACTTGTGTCGCTTGCGTAGCAGGCGACTGCTCAAACCTCAAGGCCACCACGGCTTTTAATATATACTAAAACAAACATAAAAAATATGCGACTTAACTATTGTGAAGAACTAACTAGCTTATCCAACACACCAGGGGTAAACATTTATACGAAGAAAATATAATTTTTTTGTTGTATCTTATCTTATAAGCCTTTAAACGATATATATATATAGAATCTGAATCTCGGAAACGGCTCCAACGATTTTCATAACATTTTGTATGTATGTATCTAGCTAGGTTTCATTTCCAGAAAACATGGTTTGACCTTCTAATAAAATATCATCACAATACGACAGTACATTTCGCCGAGTTTACGGCTGCCAGCTTACGGGGCGAGAACGAATTTAGAGTACCCCGGTTTAAGTCTGACGTTCACCGGCCCGATGTTTAATTTTTCTTTCTTTTTTTTAAAGATTATTTTTTTGTGAGAAAAACAAACTGAGGTCGGTCAACCAGGTCATCATCTCCCTGGCCTTATCCCATATATTGTTGGGGTCGGCACTTGATTCAACCCAATGTGGCTGAACACCTGATTTTTATACGAAGCGACTGCCATCTGACCTCTGCAACCCCTTTAACGAGGAAAATCTATGATCTTGGTTAAACCAGTTGTCAGACTATTTTAGGCGTCCGACTGACCTGTAACGATTGCCAAAGATGATAAATTGGCAACCGGGACAGACGGCTTAACGTGCTCTCCGAGGCACGGAGGGACTCGGGCCACCCATCCAGTTACTGGCTAGGCTTAGGGTACTTAGCTTCGCTGATCGAATGAGATGCGCAATAGCAACTGTGCGACGAGCTCCTCTCGGTCAACCAGGTACTCTCATTTTAAGTTCTTATGAGAAATACATTCTTTAAACCTAAATGTATGACCTATTTCATTGAATTACCACAACATATTAAAGATATAGCAACGTTTGATACTTGAAAAGGCTAGGTTAATTCCTAAAGAGGCCGTTAAGGTCAGATACCAGTCGCTTCGCGCTAAAATCTGGTTAAACCAAAAAAGGGCTGGTATTATGAGAACGAGTTAAGATTTTTTGGCGGACAAGGGCATCGTTATATGTAACATGGGGCTTCGCGAATGTTCCAATCAGAATCAGTGTCAATGAACTTACAGAAGTCTCTTACGTTAAATAAGGTAAAGTCACCAGTCATGGACAGTATAAGCGATTTTTATTCAAATTTGCTCTGTAATTTCTTTATTGTTCAACATACATTCTTAAGAGCCGTGGTGGCCTCGGGGTTAGAGCAGTCGCCTGCTACGCAAGCGACGCAAGTTCGAATCCCAGCGGGGTCTGTACCAATGAGTTTTTCTAAAAAACTTACGTACAGTGATTTCACACCACATGCTTTACGGTGAAGGAAAATATCGTGAGGAAACCTGCATATGTCTGAGAAGTAATTCAAAGACGTATGTATAGTGCCTGAGACGGCGATAGACTCACCATCTGTCACGTTGGCACTTAATCAAATTCGGTGAAAAGTGGGTGTTGTGATTATAACACCTCTGCCTACCCCTTCGGGGAATACAGGCGTGAGCATATGTATGTACATTCTTAAGGGTTTGGAGGTAAATTATAAGCTCTTTTCTTTATCAGAATTTAATGTTTGATTTCAGTTTAGTACTTAGTACAATGAAATAATATAAATAAACAACACTCCTACTTAGTCACCATTAATGGACAGTAAAAATCCAGTGTTGTGTTTTAGGGCTACAATGATAATTTATAGTATGGATTATATTATAAAATTGATGCATTTCTATTGATAAATCATTGAATAATAATAATTTCAACAACGACGATACACCAGACCCAAAATAAGATGATACCTACATCGCGATTCTAGTAATAAATTACGATTCCCGACACCAAATGACACCGCGAAACTAACAACCGTTATGGCCGCAATCAAAATGGGTGTCACTAGTCAAAAACATTTGTTATGACAGCTAAAATACTGACACAACTGATCGGTGTTGACATTTGAAAGAAAAATACTACGCGTTTGCTTAATTTTGGTAGAAAAAACAAAAAATGTCCATCACTGGTCCGCCTCCAACATACCTATGTTACCTTACATTTTGTATTAAACTAGTAGTGCCCAGCGGTTTCACCCGGTCAAGGGTGGCCGGCAGAACCGTAATGTTTTTAAAAATAAAAGTAGCTTTTTTACTCCTTGTAACATTACCTATCTGCCAGTAAGTCGGTAAATCAGTCCAGGTTCGTTTAATTTTTTTAAATATTGTACGCGATCTTATCTCGTGATGAGAACTGTAAGACATTATCAAGTATGTATGTATATAAAATTACAATGCGAAGGGTGAATGGCCGATTTGGACAGCATCGACCGACGGCTGACCGCCCGGCGTAATAATAATACTTTCATTTAATTAATAAGAGTGCGGTTTGAGCAGTCGCTACGCAAGCGACGCAAGTTCGAATCCCAGTAAGGCCTGTACCAATGGGTTTTCTAAAATCACACCGCGTGCTTTAGGAAACCTGCATATGTCTGAGAGGTAATTCAACGACGCATGTATAGTGTCTGAGACGGGGATCGACTCACCATCAGTCACGTTGACACTTAATCATCTTTTGTGAAAAGTGGCTGTTGTTATTACAACACCTCTGCCAACCACTTCGGGGAATACAGGCGTGAGCATAATTATGAATTTATTTGAAAAAATGGGACGAGCCTATCAGCAGGCTGAATTATAATACACTTCTTGAAAGTAGTTTAATCTCTGCTGATCGTGCCCGCCTCTTGGCAGTAGCTAAATGGGAGTCTGGTCTCTGGCTTCAGGCCTTACCATCTTTTAACATCGGTACGCTGCTGGATGACACAACATTCAGATTGTGTGCTTGCTTGCGTTTAGGCGCAAAATGTATTGTCCCTCATCGGTGTCACTGTGGAGATAGTGTGGACATCTTCGGACACCATGGTCTGTCATGCGTCAGTAGCGCCGGTCGACGATGTCGTCATTCTTCCATCAATGACCTAATACGCCGGGCTCTGGTCACCGCCGGGGTGCCTGCTGTACTGGAACCAGTAGGTTTGGCGCGCAGCGATGGCCGGAGGCCGGATGGTATGTCACTGGTGCCGTGGAGATTGGGTCGGCCGCTGGTGTGGGATGCCACGTGTGTCGATACGTTGGCTCCGTCCCATCTCCCCGGCACTGCTGTAGCGGCCGGTGCTGCTGCTGCTCAGCAGGAGTGCCTCAAGCGCCGGAAATATGCTTGCATTGGTCAAGGATACATATTTTCTGCGTTTGCGGTTGAAACTCTGGGACCTTGGGGTCCAGATGCTCATCAACTTTTCAAAGAGGTTGCACGTCGTCTGGTAGAAGCTTCTCGTGACAAGCGGGCTGGGGCTTTTCTCGCTCAGAGAATCAGCATTGCTATTCAACGTGGCAATGCTGCCAGCCTTCTTGGCACGATCCCGAGAGACACCGATTTGGGCCAAGTTTTCTACTTGTAATTAGTTTTTAGTTACCTATTTATTATTAAAATTTTGAAAAAATATTTCACTTTAAATTAAGTATGCCATTAAACCTTAGGCAAACTTATTATTATAGCTATTTTTATGTATATCTATATGTATACATATATCCATACAGATAAATAATATTGAAGTGTCTGTTAGTAATACCAAATAAACACCTTTTCACTCCATGCTTATGAAAGTAAGTAGGTTCATATATATATAGGGTACTGACATTAACACCCCCGAAATTTTAATTTTCTCTCTGTCTGTCTGTCTATTTGTTCTAGCTCATTTATGACACGGCTGGACGGGACTTAACGGGACTTTCACTGGCAGATAGCTCATGTTTCAAGGAGTAACTTGGAAACGCGGGGCACAGCTAGAATTTAAATAAATAAATAAAAATATCTCCCTGGGCTGTCTTTGTATTGAGTTATTCTTAATGCTTAAATGCATGTGCCGCCACGAATTATGAGCGCTGACCTTGAATACATAGAAGTCATTGGCCTGTCTGTCTTAATAGCGTATGAATAAAAAATTACGCTAAACGGTTATTACTCGTGACGGCAGTCTATAAAAATCTAGCTCTAATGTAGGCTTAACTAAATATAATTAAATAATTTTACGTAACGTCTTTATAACTGACGGTGCAAGGTTTTCATAAATATTCCATGATAGTTACAAGACCTTTGGGAAAACCCACGTCTTCACCGCAAATGGAAAACATACGGAAGGACCGCCATCATGCTCTTATATGTATGCAATTACTATACGATTTCAAATTAAGCTCATCATCAATTCCCTGGCCTTATCTCATACATTGTTGGGGTCAGCGGCGGCCTTAGGGGGTGGCGAACAGGGCAATCGCTCTGGGTCTCGCTCTTGCTGAGGCCTCGCGAATACAGATTTTTTTAATATACATAACAAACCGTGAGCCGTGGTGGCCTTGGGGTTTGAGCAGTCGCCTGCTACGCAAGCGACGCAAGTTCGAATCCCAGCGGGGCCTTTACCAATGAGTTTTTCTAAAAAAAACTTATGTACAGTGATTTCACACCACATGCTTTACGGTGAAGGAAAACATCGTGAGGAAACCTGCATATTTCTGAGAAGTAATTCAAAGACGTATGTATAGTGCCTGAGACGGCGATAGACTCACCATCTGTCACGTTGGTACTTAATCAAATTTGGTGAAAAGTGGGTGTTGTGATTACAACACCTCTGCCTACCCCTTCGGAGAATACAGGCGTGAGCATATGTATGTATGTATGTATGTATGTACATAACAAACATTACGAATATCTACCAAACAACCAGACCTACTTTGGCATCATATCATACTTTTCCGTAGGATAAAGGGCCTTGCAACGACCTGCCGTGCGGAGCCTCGCAATGGGTAAGGCCGCTGGTTGGGGTCGGCACTTGATTCAACCCGATGTGGCTGATCAACTGATTTTTATACGAAGCGACTGCCATCTGACCTTCGCAACCCCTTTAACGAGGAAAATCTGTGAGGTTATACGGGTTAAACCAGTTGTCAGACTATTTTAGGCCTCCGACTGACCTGTAACGATTGCCAAACATGTTATATTGTCAACCGGGACCGACGGCTTAACGTGCTCTCCGAGGCACGGAGGGAACTCGGGCGGTCACCCATCCAATTACTGGCTAGGGTTAGGGATGCTTAAGTTCGCTGATCGAATGACGCAACTGTGCCACGAGCTCGTCAGGTGTCGGACCATCTATTACCATTATATTCTGTATTCACGGCAGAGCAAGCGATTTAATGAGCTTGTTTTCATACCATGCTCATAATGACTGACCACTTTTCTAGATAAGACAGCAATTTTATATTACCTGCGTATATGCGCCATCTCGAATATTCCCGTAAGGGTGGTACTAAGGTTCCTTGCTAAAAAACCTACCAATTGCATGTCGGACTTGCTCACGAAGGATTCCGTAATGCTTATCCTAATATATATCTATACAGATAAATACGACTTAAGTGACTGTTTTTACGTCAAAATTAACAGTTTTTTCAATGAAAGTATATACGGTACTGACATAAAAAAACTAATTTAAAAAAAAATTACAGTAATATAGGCTACTTATATTCTATTTGTATTTCCAAAGTAACAGATCTTCGCTAAATGCATATTAATGTTTATATGATACTGACATTGAAAACCTAATTTTTATTTAGTAATATATATTATATTAAATATTTTCTCTGTCTGTCGGTCTGTCTGTGAGTTCCAGCTAATCTCCTGCTACTTTTACTGGCAGATAGCGAATGTTACAAGGAGTAACTAAGGCTATCTTATATCTTTAAACCAGCAATTCTGGTATATATATATAATCGGAATCTCGGTAACGGCTCCAACGATTTTCATGAAATTTTGGTTTCAGGGGCAAAAAATAGATCTAGCTAGGTTAAATTTATGGAAAACATCGTTTTTACCATGTTTTCAGGCACTGAAAAACTCATACAATATCATAACAATACGACTGTAAATTTTGGCGACATCTGTCAAGTTATGGTAGCTCAGACGTGAGGCTTCCAGCTTACGGGGCGATACCACGGTTCGAGACTGACGTTCACCGAAATATTATAAACTTGTAAGAATGTTTGTATGAATTTCTCTTTCACACAAAATCTACTGAATGGGTTTTGATGAAACTTCACAATAATGTAACTTATACATCAATATGACACACGCTATAACCCATATCAATATTTCCTTTACACGGCTAAACCGTTTACCGATTTGGCTGAAATTTTCTGCGGTAGTATTGACCCCGACGAGGATCGCATGGTACTTTAAGAAATAACATACAACCCCTAAAAGGGTATTTGATTAAACGTCAAAATAGCAAAAAGTATTGAAAATATACTTACGGTTTAACGAGAACATTATATCTCCCTCCTTGAATCTTCTTGCTCCCTCTATATCAGCAGCTCTTGAATTTTGATCAATTTAAAGCTTTTTTTTTCAACTTTGTATTAAAAAAATATATATAAACAAAAAAATTAAGTTACTGTTTAATTTTTTGGTAATTTTATTTGTATTTAATTAACAACAAAAATATAATATTTAGTATTTTTAATTTCTAAGTTTTTATACTTAAACATTAAAGCATCAAAAATACAAATATGATAAAATGAAAAGCGGAAATATAACATTTAAGTTCAACAATTATTTAAATAGTTTGTTATTTTTAAATTAAGACAATGACCTTTATTTTTATAAGACAAAGACAAGATGATGAATCTCTTTATCACCGAAAAATACTAAACAATATCTTTATCACTCACACTAAAATTATTAATGTTAATTGCTTTGGTTTTTGAAATCTTCTCACATAATTCACTAAAGATGTGTCAGGGCCTGTAATAAAAATAAACACGTAAATCTTTGATTTAACGGAATTTGCATTATAACAAGGCCAGTATTTAACATAAATTCGGTTTCGTATCCAGAGTGCCTAGTGTCATCTTTAGGGCGACAGACGGCGCTGTTTCGATCCTATACAAATCTGCGTTTACGTCGACGCGGTGACTTGTGACGGCGGCAGGGAAAAACTTGCACTAAGCCCTCATACCCCTATCACGGGTTTGCCACCATTTTCGGAATCTACTCGCTAGCGTCACTCGCAATATTTGTATGAGATATTTTAGTTGTTCACGTCACCGCTGGGAGTCGCTGCACAATTTCTCATACTAATATTCGGCGGAGACGCTAGCGAGTATAGATTACCCGTGATAGGGGTACTGAAGGACAATCACAGGACCCTATTACTAAAACTTCTCTGTCCGTCTGTCACCAGGCTGTATTTCATGAACCCTGATAGTTAGATAGTTGATATTTTCACAGATGATATATTTCTGTTGGCGTTATAACAGAAAATACTAGAAAACTGAATAAAATAAATATTTAAAATCTCTCATACAACAAACTGTGCCCTGCGATTTCACCAGCGTTGACTTAATTGTATGTATAAATTTAATAATAGCCTATGTTACTCCTCGTAACATTAGCTATCTGCGAGTGAAATTCCCATCAAATCAGTCCAGTCGTTTAGGAGATTGACAAAAAAAATTGCATATCAGTACCGTATATATTTCTAGATGCATTTAGTGAAAAGGTTTTATTTTTACAAACAGACACTTGAATTTTATTCATAGTGTAGATGTTGACCTCTGCCCACTCCTTGGGGAAATACAGGAGCGTATGTAATAGTATATAATATATGGATGACACTGCTATTATTAGTAGGTATTACTCATAGAGGGCATTGTACCTCTATCTGCATCTGGGGTTCCTTACGTCATAGGTTAGGTTATATTAAGTAATGATTACAACATAAATAATATACATACGTATGCTCACGCCTGTATTCCCCGAAGGGGTCTGGCCCACTTTACACCGAAGATGATTAAGTGCCAACATGACAGATTGTGAGTCTATCGCCGTCTTAGGCACTATACATACGTCTTTGAATTAGTTCCCAGACATATGCAGGTCCTCACGATGTTTTCCTTCACCATAACGCACGTGGTAAATCACTGCACATAAGTTTTTAGAAAAACTCATTGGTACAAACCCCGCTGGGATTCGAACTTGCGTCGCTTGCATAGCTCAAAACCCACGGCCACTGTGGTATTTTTCAATCATAATAATTATGTACTTCTGTACTAACATTATAAAGAGGATGCATTTGTATGTCATCATGACAGGAATTGGCTTGAAAAATACTGAACCGATTTTGAATTCTTTCACCAATAAAATGCTACATTATCACTTATTAATATAGGTTATATTTCATCCCAGTAAACCCACGGGAACAAGAACTACGCGGGTGAAACTGCGGGACGTCCTCTAGTATACAAAATACACCATGCAGCTACACAGACTATAAATGCTGTTAATACAAATGTTAACCTTTTGACAACTCAACAGCTCGATGATAACCGATTTAACAGAAAATTATTGTTGTTGCTCAATTAGCGCTTGATAATATTAAAACAACCCGGTTATCATTGTTGCGACATACTGTATATTAAAATGAATTATTGTATTCGTTCATAGACATAGTATTGAGTATTATAAGTGCTCCTTAGCATAAACTGTTTTGTCAAAAAATACACATTTTTTTCAACCCCAAGGTTTGACTCGCTTCACGCTTTTCGCGAAACCCTATTTGTTTTTTATAAAAGTCTTTGAAACATCAGCTATATGCCGGTGGAAGTCGCGGTAATATCGGCCCAGCAGTTTCGAAGATTTCCAAGAAAAAACAGGAAGATAATTTTTTTCGCATAATTACTTATTAAAAATAAGTTTAAAAGAGCAGTTGATTTGGAATTATAAAGAGACAATTAAATTTTATTTATTTATAAATATATATAATATGGTCGGTATTTGCGGTAAATGGTAATAGGCTTGCCTTCAAGTACAAAATTCAAAATATCTTTATTTGATTAGACTTCTCACAAAGTACTTTCAATTCATCAGGAGGACACAAAATACATTATACATGATTATAAATGTTACCACCGGGTTCGGGAGGTTGCTTTTGTTGAGAAGAACCCGGCAAGAAACTCAACAATTAACTTAAAAAAAAAATTACACCTCTGCCTACCCCTTCGAAGAATACAGGCTTGAGCATATGTATTTACAGTGCCCGATAGCAATCTACTCACTATCTGTCATAAAATCTTTAATGAAAAGTTTGCTATAACAGCTGAGCCTACCCCTTTGTGGACCATTACGAGAAGGTGTGTAGATACATGTGCAGTCACGAGCTATGAGAGCTGACATTGAATGAGCAGTAGTTAATTAAGGAGCCTGTTTTCACTGACCGCTCATTACTAGTGACGGGACGCATACACTACATTGTACCACAGGATAAATGAAATTTTACCTTAATTTTTAAGCTTATGTTTTTTTTATCTATACAGATAAATAATATTTGAAAGTGTCTGTTTGTAATTCACAAATAACAGCTTTTGTCTAAATGCATATGAAATATATATATTTTTTTTATTTTTTATTTCTTTTTATACATGTATTAATTAGAACGGCTTCTATTGTGATATATATTAAATATATATGATATTTAAAACAATCTCTGTCTGTCTTTCTGTCCGTCTGTGTGTCTGTTTATTCCGGCTAATCTCCGAAACGGCTGGTCCGATGCTAACGGGACTTTTAGCATTAAAATTAAATCTGCACGAGTGAAACCGCAGGGCACAGCAAGTTTTATATCATCATAATCACAATTTTAAGAGACTCTTGTCGATGTAACCGAGGCAGTTTTATATATAATAGTAAAATAGTAACATTAATTTTCTTTTCATACCAGGGCCAAAGTTAATTCAGCTGTGTGACAGTGACAGACTTATACACGTCATATACATCTGTCTCATAATAAGAGTTAAACTATCATGGCAATAACAGGTTATGGTAAGGACCCAGGTAGGTTCACTAAATAATATTATAACTTCACTTACAAGCACTCCCATGTATATATATAATAGCACTATTTATACAAATAATACACAAGTTAATTTTAATACTGATTTGATCAAAACATCATCGAGGACTATGACATCTCGTTTTTTGCCCACTACCCACTACTTGTGGAAAATAATTATCTTACAACATTGAATGAACTAAGAATATTTTTTTAACGATGGCAATTTGAATTTTTTTACTATTATTGTCTTTGTTTTAATCTATAACCGCTTTTCACAAAACTATATATCGCACCCTCAGAATGATAAAGGCTTTATTCAAAAATCAGTTTTTTTGGAAGTCATAATCAAAGATCGTGAATGTTGAATTTATAAAGTAGGCAGTAATTATTTTACCAGTTTTGAGTACAATGTATTTTTTATTTTTTTTTGTTGTTCATTGTCGATAAGTGTTAAAAGAAACCAGGCGTCTTTTAAAAAGTATATTTTTAAAAGACGCCTGGTTGACGTCTCTGGTGAGGGTCGAGCTGGTTCTTACCTCGGTCAGAGGATTAGTTTAGCGATCCAGCGAGGTAACGCAGCCAGCTTACTGGGCACCATTCCCGCAGACACTAATTTAAATTCCGTGTTTTATTTATAATTTTTATTTTTATTATATTTTTCTTTTTCACTTAGGTTTTTAGTTATGTAACAGTTATTAATTTATCTAATATATAAAATTCTCGTGTCACAGTTTTCGTTGCCATACTCCTCCGAAACGGCTTGACCGATTTTGATGAAATTTTTTGTGCTTATCCGGTATCTATGAGAATCGGCCAGCATCTATTTTTCATCCCCCTAAATGTTAGGGGTAGTCCACCCCAAAAAAATATATGGCAATACAACGTTTGCCGGGCACAGCTAGTTTAATTATAAATATAGTGCATGAATAAATTTTAAACTTTTTAAAAACTACGGTTAGAAATACATTTTGAGGTCTTGATCTTATAATATGATCTTATCATTAGTGGTTTCGCAAATTTTTGAGTTAAGCCCCTATCGTTCTGAGGGTGCGATATATAGTTTTATATGTACTGCCAGTGTGACCGTGCTGTGACGTCTCGACTTGGTCCCAGCGGAAGATCAGTGATGGTTGTCATCACCGTGACAGCCAGATTATGCTGAGTTGGGTCCAATTCATAACAACTATAATCTATTGTTACGACAAACCTTTTCGCTCCTATATGTATTTTGTTATGAATAAATTTATTTTCTTTCTTTCTTTCTTTCTTTCTTTCTTTCTTTCTTTCTTTCTTTCTTTCTTTCTTTCTTTCTTTCTTTCTTTCATTCAGTGAAAAGCAATGTAATCAAATTAAAATTGCCATGGTTAAAAAAATATTTTTAGTTAATCGTGAACATTTATAAAAATAATTATAAATTCTAGTATTTAATTACATAGTATATTTTGAAGTGATAAAGAAAGATGTATATAATGCTATTGTACATATATCATAATTAGCAAAAAATGCTGGTATGTTCAATATGTGGTTAAAATATAACTGCAGTACTGAAGAAGATAATTAAATTAATATTTACATGCCCTAAAATTGGGTGAAATGTGTGATTCTTGTGACTTTAATAACACCTATTTTGTACCATATTTCATGTGAATAAATATTATTTATATTTCTATTCCTTACCAGGGCCTTATCTGATTGAATTATTTTAATTTTGATTTTAATTTTGATTCACTAATATGTAGGAGTTAAACTCCAAGATATTAGAGAAAAATCAACGTTATCAATAGTTTAAATTTTTTTAACTTCAATTGAAGAGAATTAACTCGCCAATAGTGTATAATAATTATACACTATTGAATCCCAGCTGGGCCTGTACCAATGAGTTTTTCTAAAAAACTTATGTACAGTGATTTCACACCACGTGCTTTACGGTGAAGTAAAACATCGTGAGGAAACCTGCATATGTCTGAGAAGTAATTCAATGACGTATGTATAGTGTCTGAGACGGCGATGGACTCACCATCTGTCACGTTGGCACTTAATCATCTTCGGTGAAAAGTGGGTGTTGTTATTACAACACTTCTGCCTACCCCTTCGGGGAATACAGGCGTGAGCATATGTATGTAGTATTATATTTTTATTTGCCAATTCCGTGAATCAAGTATCGAGTCGGTTTCCAGTTGTGTAATTTATTTTATCATCTGTGACCTATTATTGCGAGCAAACAGAACGACCTACATTCATGAATTATTGTATATTATTAACTACATATATACATAATATACTCACGCCGAGTTCCTGTGGTAATGTGTATATATTGGATATTGGTTTCTTAGGCGTAAAATATTGGCACATGGCTTCGGTTGGTGCTAAAACCTTTACGGTTTTTAAAAAAAAATATCGGTCATATTATTTATTTTTGGGATAGTTTTGTTGTTAGAAAATAAGTTAAATGGTCCACATATCATCCAATAAACATCGATTGAAGAGCCGTGGTGGCCTCGGGATTAAGCAGTCGCCTGCTACGCAAGCGACGCAAGTTCAAAACCCAGCGGGGTTTGTACAAATGTTTTTCTAAAAACTTATGTACAGTGATTTCACACCACGTACTTTACGGTGAAGGAAAACTTCGTGAGGAAACCTGCATATTCCTGAGAAGTAATTCAAAGACGTATGTATAGTGCCTGAGATGGCGACTCACCATCTGCCACGTTGGCACTTAATCAAATTCGGTGAAGTGTGTGTCGTGATAACAACACCTCTGCCTACCCTGTATGTACTTATAGTTTTTATAGATTTTTTTAGTAACTTTTGTGCACTGGAACTGTGTCCATGGGCTTATATATTTTTTATGATTTATATTGTATTATTCAAAATTGAAAAATTACCTTTTTTTAAAGAGTAATTACTGAGTTTCTTGCCAGGTTCTTCTCAGTAAAAGCAAACTTCCGAACCTGCGGCGGTATCATGTATAATCCTGTATAATTATGTCATTCTGACGATTTGAAAGTACTTTGTAAAAAGTCTAATCAAATAAAGATATTTTGAATTGAAAATATTTTGAATTCAATAAAATAAAATTGCGACTATAATTTGGAGATTTAAACTATCCTATCTCTCAAGTTGGATCGAACTGCACATGGTGTGCGAATTTTATTATAATCGGTTAAGTGGTTTAGGAGTCCATTGAGGACAAACATTGTGACAGTATAGTGTGTGAAGATATATTTAGTGAAAAGCTGTAGATTTGGAATTTCAAAACGACAACTTAATTTTATTTATCTGTATAGATATAGACATGTAAATATATTTTTAGATTAATTGTATGTGATGTGAATTAATTAGCTGTCTTATAGAAATCACGTAGGTAAAAAAAAGATGAAACTTCCGTTTTCTTAAGCCGGTTAAAAATGCTTTTAAACACATCTTTTTGAAGGTTACTTGCGATTAATTAATTACTTGCCTGTAATTTTTAATGGTTAATACGTTGTTAAGGCAATTTTGTTGTATTTATAAAACAGCGTTGTTATTGCTTGAATTTAATTATAGTGTCCTTTCTTCGTTTTTTATTACCCATGTATTCATTTAATATCCTTGTCTATTTACATGACAATGAAAAAATTGCAGTTTAATATTTATGTTGTTGGTAATAATCACGTGATTATGTCATCCTGTTTTATGGTTTAAGTGAATAAAACAAAATACTTATTAAAAAAAATATCTAACTTCAAAAGGTCCCCGACCACCCTGAGAGAGGAAGGTCGGGGTATGTGGGATTTTTACCACATTAAAACCCCCCGGCGGCTATTCTCAGTGCTCAAGAAGGACTCCGGGTACACTGACAGATCGCACCGGTGTCCCAAACACTTTGCCGGGGCCCATCCCCGAGGCAGCTGTATCGCCGCCCCTGTAGACCTTGCAGTCCACCGCCAGCAGGCCCTCCGGCCCCCCTTTTTGTCACCTCTAACAAGGCATAGAATACCATAGCCAAATTTTTAGACCCGTAGGGCCAACATCGCAAAAAATAGAATTTTTTGGTTAACACAACCTACTATTAGCTTTCGCTTTCTAAAACCAACTTTAAACCCCCATTTAACCCTAATGGGTAGTTTCGAATTACCCTACATACATAAAATATTTTTAATATTGGATTGTATTGATGTATGTACATGATGCCAGCTAAATTTCTTGCCGGTTCTTCTCAGAAGGCTAGTTTCCGAACCGGTGGTAAATTTTCGTTATTCATAAGTGCCTTATCAGGGCCTAAGCTGCATAAATCATTTTCATTTTCACTCACATGTCTGCCCTCATAAGTGTGAGGGGCCCTCACGCTTAAGAGTGTCAAAAATGTATTTATTCATTTAGGTAATAATTTTCATATTCACCCTTTCTTTGTGGGACATCAAACCAAATGTATTTATCTATACAGAAATATAAAATCAAAGTGTCTGTTTGTAATTCCAAATTTACAGCCTCTCACTAAATGCATATAGATTCGTACATCAAAAACCAATCTTAACTTATTATAAAGAAGAAAGGTTTGTATATAAGTATGTTTGTAACGAATTGGCTCAAAAAGTACTGAACCAATTTTAAAAATTCTTTCAGCAATGGATAGCTACATTATTAGCGAGTAACATAGGCTATTTCACCCCGGGAACATTCACAGGAACGAGAACGCGGGTGGTTCATAATAATTTACTCCGTCAGCTAGTTTCCTCTGGATAATCTTTGCAATTTATTTTCTACAATTTAAGATATATTTTTGTAATAAACCCGCAAGGCACAGCTAAAAACGCCAGTCAAAATCGTATGAAAGTAAATAAAACTTATGCTCACGCCTGTATTCCCCGAAGAGGTAGGCAGGGGTGTTGTAACAAGACCCACTCTTCACCGAATATGATTAAGTGCCAACGTGACAGAGGATGAGTCCATCGCCGTCTCAGCCACTATACATACGTCTTTGAATTCTCAGATATATGCAGGTTTCCTCACGATGTTTTCCTTCACCCTAAAGCACGTGGTGTGAAATCATTGTACATAAGTATTTTTTTGAAAATCTCTTCGTACAAGCTCCGTTGTAAATATTAAATAAAAAAAATTGTATTTAATCCTAAAAAATATTTGGTTACTCACAATTAGCAAAGGTGATCCGAATTAACAATCTAATAATTGATTTGTCACTCGCGAACAATCAATATTTAAATAGATCATCACGTTATGTTCACAGTATCACGTTCTTATTAACAACGCGTGCACTGTACGTAATTATTGCGCGTATACTAAAATCATAACAATATCTTTAAGATAGACATTTTAATACGGACCCGCTTGTCCTATTTACACTATTTTTCATCCGCATTTTATTCAATTCAATTCAAAATATCTTTATTCGATTAGACTTTTTATAAAGTACTTTCAAATCGTCAGAAAGACACGATTACATAGGATTATACATGATGCCGCCAGGTTCGGAAGGTTGCTTTTACTGAGAAGAACCTGGCAAGGAACACATAATTACACTTTTTAAAAAAAAATTACAGCTTTGAATTATACAATATACATCATAAAAAATATATATAAGCCCATGGACACAGTTCCAGTGCACAAAAGTCGATATAAAAAAAAATTTAAAAACTAAAAATAAGTACTACAAATAATTGTGTAGCTTGAGATGACCAGCCCCCACTAGCAGCACCTGTTCACAAGTATGACGAGAATGCCAGCCATCGCCCTCCTCAACGATTATAAAGGGAAGTGAGCGACCCGTCATCCTGAGTTTCAAGTAGCATTATGTCAGTTTTAGGAGTCCAGGAAATCCTTTAAAATCTATCTATCTATATATATATATATATAAAAGAAAGTCGTGTTAGTTACACTATTTATAACTCAAAAACGGCTGAACCGATTTAACTGAAAATTGGTGGGGAGGTAGCTTAGAACCAGGAGAAGGACATAGGATACTATATGCCGAAAAATGTATACATACAGATAAATAAAAATTAAGTGTCTGTTTGCAATTTCAAATTAACAGCAAGAATATTCACCTCTTATTGCCATTAACTCTTATTATGACACAGATGTAAATGACGTGTATAAGTTTGTCACTGTCACACAACTGTACTGACATTGCAATGAGAGCTCATGGGACCACTTGGGAAGCATCACTTTACAAAAAAAACATACTCCTGAAGAAAGAAGAAAACCTCCTCCTTTTTTTGAAGTCGGATATAGACAATTTTTTAACATTTTCTCCGTCTGTCTATTTGTTCCGAGTAAACTCTGAAACGTCTGGATCGATTTCTATGGGACTTTCACTGACAGGTAGTGGATGTTACAAGGAGTAGGTAATTAGGGGTTCCGTGAAAAAACCCCCCATAAAATTAATCGGTCTAGTTAGTGATTTTGGAGGTAGACAGATAGGCGCGGAGACACTTTTATAAATAGTAAGTGTATATATAGATATATTCGCACCCTCAGAACAATAGGGGCTCAACTCAAAAATTTGCGAAAATAATTATATTAAGATAACATATATCTTTATTTGATTAGACTTTTTACAAAGTACTTTCAAATCGTCAGAAAGACACGATTACATAGGATTATACATGCTACCGCCAGGTTCGGCTTAAAAACAACCACTTTTCACCGATGACGATTAAGTGTCAACGTGACAGAGGGTGAGTCCATCCGTCCGTCTCAGACACAATACATACGTCTTTGAATTCCTTCTCAGACATTTTTTCCTTCGCATGTTCGAATCCCAGCGAGGCCTATCTGTACGAATGAGTTTTTCAAAAAACTGTGTGTATAGTGCCTGAGACGACGATAGACCATCTGTGACGTTGGCACCTTCGGGGAATACAGGCGTGAGCATGTGTGTATGTAAAATGCTTTCTGGTAGTAAGTATTATTTTTATTCTAGCTTTAATGATAAGAATAGTTGGGTTAATGTAAATACTGACTGTAGCTTATCACGACGTGATGTCATAAAGGTAGGTCAGGGAGACCTACCTTTGTGATATTAACCTGCATGTTTCATATTTTATTATACCAATAAGGCACTGCCTCGTTGGTCTAGTGGTTATCAAGTTCGCCATCCCCAGTCGGGTCAAAAATAGATATTGGGTTTTTCTGTCAAGAAATTAACAATAAGTTGTGTGTGTTTCCACCCCCGTGGCTCGGAGCACGTTGCACCGTTGGTCCTCCGCCTGACCTCTCTCCGGTCGTGTCTGATTGCCTCCCATCCCACTATGAGAGTGACCCAATAAAGAGTCCACCTGTGTTTGCACACACGCCTGCACTATAATATCTCCTGAGCAGATGACTGATGTCCGAAGCGACAATTCGATAGGAGACCATTATTATTATACCAATAAGGAATCTTAAATCTATACAGATAAATAACATTTAAGTGTCTAAAACTGCCAAAGTTTCATACAAACTTTCATCCCAATCAAAATCCTTTCTTAGCGGATGCCTACGTCATAACATGTACCTGCATGCCAAATTTCAGCCCGATCCGTCCAGTGGTTTGGGCTGTGCGTTGATAGATCACTATGTCGGTCAGTCAGTCACATTTGAGTTATATATACTTTCGTATGCATTTAGTGAAAAGCTGTTGTTTTGGAATTACAAACAGACACTTGAATTGTATGTATCTGTACGTATGTATACATATATATATAGATATCTACATCTACGCTAATATTATAGAGGAAAGTTTGTTTTTTTGTTTGCATTGAATCCGAAACTACTTGACCGATTTGAAAAATTCTTTCAGCAATACATAGCTACATCATCAGCGAGTAACATAGGCTTTATTTTATCCCCGTACTCCCACGGGAACGGGAACAACGCGGGTAAAACGCGTGACGTCCGCTATTAGATTATAAACAGGATTTATTTTGATTGTTATATATATGTAAGAATTATTGTTTATATAATTCTATGATTGTTACTCAGAGATATTATATTTAGACGCTGTCCTCTGACCTAGCTTATCAAAGTCACGTTTATTGTAACGACTAACATTGCCGCGCGATTGTACTCGCCACTATTTCAAGTGGCTTTTTAATTATTTCTCTGTATCGTTAAAAGTTCATGTTATTCCTTATTACATCAGCTGCCTACCCCTGAAAGTGCCTTCAAAATCGGGACAGCCGATTACACTGCACAAGAATCACGAGTATGTAGCTCAGTTGGTAGAGTAAGCACGGTTTGCAGAGGTCGTGGGTTCGAATTCATGTTCATATTATTTCTTACCATTTAGAAAAAAAATTACAAACACACATTTACATTTATTTATATAGATAGATAGATAATTATTACAGAATTTTTTGTTATCTTCCGTATTTGGGACAGCCCTACTTATGACTGCTCTCTTAACTACATATTTATCTAAAATTTTCATATTTATTGCATAAGTTACACGTGACACACAATATCAACATAATTATAATGGCTAAAGCCGTGGTGGCCTCGGGGTTTGAGCAGTCGCCTGCTACGCAAACGACGCAAGTTCGAATCCCAGCGGGGCCTGTATCAATTAGTTTTTTTTTTATAAACTTAAGTACAGTGAAGGACTACTACATATATATAAAAAAATATACATATTAGGTACTTATTGATAAATATATTAATATTAATATCTCTAGTAGTGCTTCTCACGTTGCTGTGCCCTAACAGGGTTTATGTTATCTGTACTTGGGATAATAATTAAGATTATTTTGTATCGTACATATTAGTAACATAAATGCAATAAATATATGAATATGAATATGACTTTACGGTGAAGGAAAACATCATGAGGAAACCTGCATATTTTCCTCCGAGAAGTAATTCAACGTCTTAGACGGCGATGGTCTCACCATCTGTCACGTTAACACTTAATCTTGGTGGAGGTGTTGTGATTATAACACCTCTGCCTACCCCTTCGGGGACTACAAGCGTGAGCATATTATGTTTGTGTAGGTATATATCGCACCCTCAGAACGATAGAGGCTCAATTCAAAAATCTTTTCTTTTTTGAGATTGCAATAAAAGATAGGTTTTAAATAGAAATAGGTTTCGCATAAAAAACAATGTTAATTTTAGTTTAAAATATACGTAGAAATACATTTCGAGGGCTGTCTTAAAGTTAACATAATTATTTTTGCAGATTTTTGAGTTGATCCCCATCGTTCTGAGGGTGCGATATTATAATGGGTAGGTTTAACTAACAGACCAGTACGTCTAAAAAGGCCACTTTGTGAGAATCATAACGTGATACGAATATGATTCAGTTGCAATTCATATTATGAATCACGAATGATTTATATTACGCATTTCACCTGTTTCACACTTTCCTATGAAGATTCCTAAAATGGTCCACAAAATATGAATTGCATTTGTGACAAATAGCATCATATAAAGCTAGTTAGGGACTAATATCTACAATTATTGTAATCATTTTGTCATTTCGATGATGAATCATATTCGGATCACATTATGATTCTCCCAAAGTGGCCATTTTAGAGATACTGATTGGGCGTTTTATTGTCTCCAATGTTACAGGATTGATTTCAAAATTCAATTCCACATATCTTTATTTGATTAGAATTTTTACAAAGCACTTTCAAATCGTCAGAATGACATAATTATACAGAATTATACATGATACCGCCAGGTTCGGAAGGTTGCTTTTACTGAGAAGAACCTGGCAAGAAATAAGCGGGTAGTTAATTACTGCTTAAAATTATTCACAATTTTGAGTAAATTACCATATAAAATTTACATTATCGTATTCGTAATTAATCGTAATGCTTTACCCGTTCGTTCATTGACGAAACAGGTCTATAAATTTATTTTTTGGACATCGGTATGCAGGATTTCTTGATTTTCCCTTCACTGAAACTTCCGTAAATCACTTTGAAGATACAGTTTGTAGATAGAACTTGATTCATTGAATGCTTTCTGAAGGTTAAATCTTAAAGGTCATATTTATTCAATATTTTCCTGTTTTAAAAGAAATTTAAAGTAAGTGAAGTCTTTTGTGGAATTTATCATCCTGTGTCTTTGGTATGCGAATGCCTTTTCATTTGTATATTTGTAACGCCATCTATTGATTAGGGATATAACTAAATTGACGACTGTTCTTTTCATCCAGAGATAAAGCAAACTTTCGGTTACACAGACAAAAAACCCTGTCAATGGCGAATAAATGGAAGAAACTGATATTATTAAATTAACATGAGTGATGTTATAGCAAACCTTATAAATATAAGAGTAAAAATATTATGTTGTGTTTTCTACCATTCTTTTTTTTATAAACCGGATACTGATTTATTTTCTAAGGCAATATCAATTATTTGTAATCATTGACAGTTTATAGTTTCATTCATTATAAAAAACATTTTAGTCCAGTGCTACCAGATTTAACAAAATTCCGTAAATCTATCAAAATTGCATATATATATATATATATATATATCTATCTTGTTTTCCAGCAATTTTTTTCCAGAAACATCTCAGATTTTACACATTAATGTTTTGAGGTAATATTAAGCGATAAAATAAACAAGTAAAAAGAAAATAATGATCATACTTAATTATAAAGCAGGTGTTTAAATAATAATAGAAATACAATCAATATTACGACTGTTAAATGATTTTTTTTTATTGGAATTTAGCAACATTTAATTTTTTTTTAATTTTACGGTAATTTTCCTTAAGCTAAGGCAGATTATAAAAAAATACTTGGTATCACTGATCTGTTTCATGTATTCTCATTCAATAATGATGGAAGACCATCGACTATTCGCTTAGTGTTCGTTCGTTCGTTCGCTCGCTCTATTGCTAAACAGATCATAGAGAAATGTAGTGAAGTGAAGTGATTGATTTGACTTTGGCAGTTTTCAAAAATGAGTGTTCATTTTAACACAACTTTTGCTATTTAAATATTCTTCTTAATTCGTTAACTAAATACATATTTCAGTGACCGTAAATTACAAAGCTATTTGTTATTGTTTTCTCATTGTGTTGTGTTAATTATACAATTTAACCAGCTGGTTGAACACCTGATATTTTCGGTAAGCAAAAATTTGTTATTTTATAGCAAATCTTAGCCTTACTCGTTTCTAGGACACCTGTTTTAGCTTGAATCAACAATTTAGTTTGTAGTTTGTGTGATTAAAACTAATTTATACGTATTACTAGTATTAATCACTAGTATTAAAAAAATGTTTTGGTGAGTTTCGTAATATATTGTAACAACTTGCAATATGAAAATGAAAATGATTTAATCAGTTTAGACCCTGGTAAGGCACTTATGAATGTCGAAGAATTGACCCTATTGAAACTAGCCTTCTGAGAAGAACCGGCAAGAATACCGTGAGTCTGCTTTCGTGCGAAATATCCGAAAAACTTTACAATTTAATTCCAAGACCTGAAAATTTTATTCAAATATAAAAAACTTCTAAATGCTGACTCTAAATAAATTTAAATTAGGACAGGAGGGTGGTGAAGTGTAATACATACTTTTATAATATTCTATTCAAACAAAAATATGTCAAAAAAGCTGTTAAATAAAGTTTTGAAAATTTTAAATTATTTAAAAATTTTTGACACTGTTAACAAACTAATAATTAGTAATTTTAAATTAACAGCTTTTCATAAGTATATATGCTACATACATAAAAAAATTTTTTTTTTACGTTTTCTCTGTTTATCGGGCTGTCTGTTTGAACTCTGAAACGTCTGGACCAATTTCTATGGAACTTTCACTGACAGGTTGTTGATGTTACAAGGAGTAACTTTGGATACATTTATAACTCAGGGTCCTGTGGAAAATTCTACCCATAAACTTAAGTCTATGCAGGTGAAATTGCAGGGCACAGCTAGCTATTATTATAAGTAGTCATCTCAAGCTATGCATTTAGTTATAAGTATAACTACTAGATTTTTAATTATGTTAAATTTTATCGACATTTGTGCATTGGAACTGTGTCCATGGGCTTATGTTTCTTAAGTGATTTATTTTGTATTCTTAAAATTGTATAATATTTTTGAAAAGAGTTATTTTTGTAGTAAAAGCAACCATATTGTTATCATACGGTATCATGTATAATCCTGTATAATTATGTCATTCTGACAATTTGAAAGTACTTTGTAAAAAGTGTAATCGAACAAAGATACTTTTGACTTTGACTTTGACTTTGACTTTGACTCTTGTCAGGTTCTTCTCAGTAAAAGCAACCTGCCAAATGTGACGGTAGAATGTATAATTATGTCATTCTGATGAATAATGATATTTTTGACTTTGACTTTGTTATTGAAGGTGCACTTCTGCCTACCCTTTCGAGTTATACAGGATTTACTATAAATATGTATGCTTTGCTTCATAGACTTAAAGTGCTGTAATTTAGACTCAGCATTTTCTTTACTGATTGAATATTTTACACATGTATAATATGCTTCATTACTAGCTGACAAGCAGTCTTGTTCATACAATACTTGATTTATTTTAAACTTGTTCTGGAAACATATTCTTTAATAATGCCGCAGTGCCGCACCGTGGCGCGCACCAACTCACCTATCCCGCGATCCCTCGCTGCGCTCAACACTCTCCTCAGCGTCAATCCTAGCTGTGATCTGTTCGCGGATGATTGGCATCAATTATCGTTACAGTGTCTGGGATGTTGTGAAAGGGATGAATGATGTGATCTTATTTTTATTTATGTTTTGTTTTATATTAAGCTATTATTTTTCCAAATTCATTGTTTTTATTTGAATTGAAGTTACCTTTTTTAATTTGTGTGAAAACGGCGAACCAATTACATTTGTTAAAGATATACAATCTTTAACATGTAATTGGTTCGCCGTTTTTGTTAAATAAATAAATACAGTATGTGGTTGACCAAGCTGTGGTCAATATCTTGTTACCATAAAAAAATACTTCACATTTTCTCATAAGAAAAACAAGTTGCAAAAAATCAAATAAGAGGCGCTTGTGGCACAGTTGCTATTGAGCATATCATTCGATCAGCGAAGTTTAGCAACCATAACCCCAGCCAGTAATTGGATCGGTGACCGCCCGAGTTCCCTCTGAGAGCATGTTATGCCGTCAGTCCAGTTGACAATTTTTCATCTTTGGCAATCGTTACAGGTCAGTCGGAGGCCTAAAATAGTATGACAACTGGTTTAACCCAGATCACAGATTGTCCTCGTTAAAGGGGTTGCGAAGGTCAGATGGCAGTCGCTTTGTATAAAAATCAGGTGATCAGCAACATTGGGTTGAATCAAGTGCCGACCCCAACAACGTATGGGATAAGGCCAGGGAGATGATGCTCACGCCAGAAAATGTCCCCGAAGGGGTAAGCCGAGGTGTTGTAAGTTAATAGTGGTCGCACATAATTAAGTGTTCACATATCATGTACAGTCCTACACTACTATTATAAACAGGAAAGATTTGTATATTTGTGTTTGTAATGAATAAACTCAAAAACTACTGTGACGATTTAAAAAATTCTTTCACCATTGGAAAGCTACATCATCAGCGAGTAACATAGGCTTTGTTTTATCCCCGTACTCCCACGGGAACGGGAACTACGCGGATGAAACTGCGTGATGTCCGTTTTAAATGTTAGTAGTTCATAAAAAAATATCAATCACTTGTTGGGGATCCTATTATAGTAATTAAACTGCCGTTTCACCCGCATAGATTTACTTTTAATAAATGTAAGATGTGTATGCCTAAGATACTCCTTGTAACATCAGCTATCTGCCAGTGAAAGCCCCGTAAAAATCGGTCCAGCCGTCTGTGAGATTAGCCGGAACAAATAGACAGACACGGAGATGTAGAAAAATTTAACTTTCATATGCATTTACTTAGTGAAATGCTTTTGGAATTGTAACACACACTTTTAATTTATTTGTGATGAACTCTCCTACCGAATTTCGGCTACGGCGGCTAATCTCAACGAGGATCAGCCATGTACGCAGGAGATATTATAGTGCAGGCGTGTGTGCGCAAACACAGGTGCACTCTTTATTCCCTCACTCTCATAGTCCGATGGGACGGTAATCCGACACGACCGGAGCGAGATCAGGCGTAGGACCAACGGCTTAACGTGCTTTCCGAGGCACGGGGGGTGGAAACACCGCCAACTTCCAAACTCCGGGCATTTTTATTGTGAATTCCTTGACAGAAAAACCCATTATAAATTTTTGACCCGACCCGGGAATCGAACCCGGGACCTCGTGATCGGCATGCGAACGTACTAGCCATTAGACCAACGAGGCAGTTCAATTTAATTTCAATTTTCAGTTCAAATAGTTCAATTTATTTGTATAGATAACACGTACGCAGTCGCTGGTAAAAGATAGTGATATATTTGTATCTTTGTCGTGAGCTAGGTATTAAGTCGGTAATTATGTTATTGTAAAGACGAGGCATTATTTTTACAAATTACTTAGCTTTGTTTAATGTACCTAGTAAGAACATTGATCTTCTCTGTAGCCAAATTTTTATTATACACTAGCGGACGGCACGCGGTTTCACCCGCGTAGTTCCCGTTCCCGTGGGAGTAGGAGGATAAAACATAGCCTATGTTACTCGATGATGATGTAGCTGAAATATTTTTTCTAATAGGCCAATTTGCCTACGCCCTTATTCCCAGAATGAGTGGACCGACGTGTACTTATAGTACACTTACATTTCGCCTGTTATGTTTAAGTCTTAGGACGAAATGGCTCCTGGGAAATTACAAATGAAATAACCAATAACACTGCCCGATCTGCGGTGTTGTTCCATAAGTCAAGTGTGATGATCACTTTAGGAAATATACAACGACTAGCTGTGCCCCGCGGTTTCGCCTGCGTTAGCATACCCTAAGCTTTTTATTAAAAGTAGCCTAAACTATCATACCCTATTTTATCCCCTTGGGGGTAGAATTCATCAAAATTCTTAGCGGATGCGTACGTCATAACATCTACCTACATGCCAAATTTTAGCCCGATCCGTCCAGTGGTTTGGGCTGTGCGTTGATAGATCACTATGTCAGTCAGTCAGTCACCTTTGAGTTATATATATTTAGATTATTAACTGCCAAATAGACGTTTTGGCATTCACTAACGTCAGTGTCCAACTAAATGACGTCACGAGCTTGATAACCACCATTTTCAACAGGAAGCTTACATTAGGTATCTGCCAGCACCACCCAATAGCCAGGGTCTAAGAATATGGCCTGCTGGCGGTGGTCGGGGTGGGAGCTTTGACCACCGGCGCGGGCCCGGGAAGCGCGAGCCACGTCGCGCTGCCTTGCACAGCGAGGTCTCAGCGGCGGCATCACAGCTGCCCCGGCAAAGTGTGGGGGGGACACCGGTGCGTTCTATCAGAGTTCCCGGAGTCCCCCCTGAGCACTGAGGATGGCCACCGGGGGGGTTTGAATCCCACATACCCCGATCTGCCTCTCCCAGGGCGGTCGGGGACCTTTTGAAGGTTTCCCCCTCGTAAACAAAAAAAAAAGGTATCTGCCACCAAAGTTCACTGCTAACGAAGCATCTGTGCATCCAACAGTGAGCTTAAGAAGATGCAAAGTTAGCAGTGAATGTGCTAAGGTCGGAACAAACAGAAAAACAGAGACAAAAGTGATTACCCTATATACTTTCATATGCATTTCGTGAGAGAGCCGTGGTGGCCTCGGGGTTAGAGCAGTCGCCTGCTACGCAAGCGTCGCAAGTTCGAATCCCAGCGGGGCCTGTACCAATGAGTTTTTCTAAAAAACTTATGTACAGTGATTTCACACCCCGTGCTTTACGGCGAAGGAAAACATCGTGAGGAAACCTGCATATTTCTAAGAAGTAATTCAAAGACGTATGTATAGTGCCTGAGACGGCGATAGATTCACCATCTGTCACGTTGGCACTTAATCAAATTCGGTGAAAAGTGGGTGTTGTGATAACTACCCCTTCGGGGAATACAGGCGTGAGCATATGTATGTATGTAGGTATGCATTTCGTGAAAAGCTGTTAACTTGCAACTGTTAACAAACAGACTCTCTTATTTTGTTTATCTGTATAGATACAGCGAGGTAAACGAACGGACTGCCTAATTAAATAATATACGGTAGTAATCTTTACAGATTCAATGGAACAATATTCAGCTGTGCTAACACGATATCGTATGAAAATATACAGGTGTTTTTCACACACTTTGTGATGTTGTTCACTACTTATACCGCTTTATTTAAAATTTCACATGCTTTGCCGTGAACCCCCCATGCGAACCCCGAGGGCAGCCCCTCCTGAGGGGGAGGGATTGACTCGCCCTCGGCCTTAAAGCCATCTCCGTGCACGGCTCGCCGAAATACTTTTTATACAAATCGGTGATGATGGTGACTGCGAACGAGAGGTCCTGCGAAGGTTCCAAATGGCGAAATCGGCAGTTAAGAGACTTGAGATGATATGGACATACAGATCTATAAACCGAAAAATCAAGGTCAGACTCTTGCGGAGCCTCGTCTTCTCGATATATGCTTCTGAAACTTGGATGTTAATTGACATTAACATCAGCTGTGCCCCGCGATTTTAATTTCAAGGGGTGACCCACGGAACCCTAATGTTTTTTTATATAAAAGTAGCCTATGTTACTCCATGCAACATTAGCTATATGCCAGTGAAAGTCGCGTTAAAATCGGTCCATCCGTTTCGGAGATTAACCGGAACAAACAGACAGAGAAAGAAAAGAAAAATTGGGTTTTCTGTGTCAGTATCGTATAACTCCTTGTCTAAGTTACATGAGCTTGATATTTGCGACCGATTTCCAATGTTTAAGAAGAAACTAGCAAATGTATTATATTCTTAAGCTCTTTGTTAACTCTCATATTTTTTTATGTTGATATGTGTTCAAATAACTTCAAAATTTTTATTTTTCTGTTTCATAATTGCATTCTGTTTTATTCTTGTTGCTATAAATTATATTTTAATGCATGATGTGGTCTCCTGTAATTGAAGGGACACGCTTACTTAGAACCCTAAGAACTGTGTCTGTATATTTACGTGTATCCTTTGTTGGAGATCCATAAATAAATAAATAAATAAATATACTCGTTCTTCTTCATATGCATTTAGTGAAAAGCTGTTATTTTGGAATTACAAACAGACACTTCAAATAACATTCGCAAGCAATAAAGTCAGGCGTTTCCAGTCAACGGGATTCCCCAACTAGCAGGAAAAAGTAAGATTAGCAAATGAATCACATCTGTGCCTCGAGTCATCATCGCCCCGGTCTTAGTCCCATACATTGTTTGGGTCGGCACTTGATTCAACCCGATGTGGCTGATCACCTGATTTTTCTACGAAGCGACTGTCATCTGACCTTCGCAACCCCTTTAACGAGGAAAATCTGTGTTAAACCAGTTGTCAGACTATTTTAGGCCTCCGACTGACCTGTAACGATTGCCAAAGATGATATCTGTTCCTCGAGTATAGTTCGGAAAAAAACGAACACAAGGCGGAACGCGAAGCCACGACCTCTGCGAACTGTGCAGTACCCCTATCACGGGTTCGCAACCGTTTTCGTAATCTACACTCGCAAGCATCACCAACAATATTTGTATGAGATATTTTAGTTGTTCACGTCACCGCTTAAGGGCCGTGGGCGCCGGGACGGGGGTCTTGGCGTCGACGCATGGCCCTTGCGGTTGAAGGGCACTTTCGTGTTCCGACGAGCCCTCCCATGTAAAAGCCGGGTACAGCCTGGTAACCTAAGGAGGGGCCTGACAGGCCGGTTGCTGGGGGGGTCACGGCGAAGCAAGTGAAGACACATCACGGGCACTCTCCCACTTAGCGACATGGAGTTTAGTCAGTGTGAGTCTGACATAACCCATCCGCTGCCCCCGCGGCGGTTGGTTTATCCATAACGGATTCTACCCGTTAAAAAAAAGAGGCTTTAGCGCTTTACAATTTCGTAAACAAATATTCGGCGGAGACACTAGCGAGTAATGATCAGGAAAACGATGGCAAACTCGTGATAAGGGTACAGTGCAGTTGCTGCCCAATCGTGTCCCGAGTTTAAGCTTCAAAATGTTTTTAACCGACTTCAATAAAAAGAGGAGGTTACTCAATTCGACCGTATAATTAATGTATTTTTTGTTTTAATGGGTGTTTGCTGATAACTTTGTCGTTAATGGACCGATTTTGATGATTATTTTTTTGGATTTGGAAAGGATATATTCAGAGTGTGGTATGAGGAAACCAGGATATGATGAAAAGAAATATTTAAATCTTATTCAAATCGAAGAAAACTTTCGATCAAATTTCGGGGTGGGAGCTTTGACCTCCGTGTGGCTCGTGCTGCCTTGCACAGCGAGGTCTCCAGGGGCGGCCATACAGCTGCCCCGGGGATGTGCCCTGGCAAAGTGTGGGGGGACACCGGTGCGATCTATCAGAGTACCCGGAGTTCCCCCTAAGCACAAAGGATGGAAACCGGGGTTTTAGTGCGGTAAAAATCCCACATACCTTTTGAAGTTTCCCCTTCATCAATAAATAAAAAAGGCTTGCTTAACTTCGCTGATCGAATGATATGCGCGATAACAACTGTGCCACGAGCTGCTCTTGTATTAGTATTAACACAATCGAACAATTAATATTGCCCTAGTTCCATTATCAGCTGTAACATATGTTCAATTGCTCATTATCACTTCAATTGTTACAATGTCATGCGCCGGAGTTTCCTCGAGTCTCTAAACTTGTTTTATTCAACAATTATTAGGATCAAGACCACTCTTTTTAGGGTTCTCTACCTCAAAAGGAATGTAGGAACCTTTATAGCAACACTTGTCTATCTGTCAAGAGGTTCTTTCACAGAAACATGTGTAGGTATCATGCTGAAATTAATATCAAATATTCAGATCTAGATGCCTTGCAGTCGATAAGAAAATCATTCTTCTTATTGAACACTGTTATTTTATCTAAAAGATATGCTTTTGTGGTAGAATTATTATATCAAAGTGCATATGAATAAAATTACTATTGTCTTCTATAAGTTGTAGGGTTTCATGAGCAAAGCAAAAATAATAGTGAGCACGGCAAATTCCAACCAGTCAAATCAAAGTCAGTATCACATGGTGCCCAGATTCAATCAGCTGTTACCAAGTTATAGTAGCGTGTTGTGACAGTACTCAAGATCTCTGGAATCGCTGTGTTTTTAAACAAAACGCGACATCGACACTTTTAAACATGTGTATGTTTATAGATTTTTCCATAAACATTTTCATTTAACGAGAACTTTGGTACATGATTCTCGTCCGTGGTTATTACCTATATCCATACATAGATATAGGTATACAATACATACATACGCAGTGGATTTAAGGCTTTGTTTGTCGCGCTGTTTTGCAGTTTGTACACTCACACATAGGCACGTATCCATGGGTTCACGCATGCTTCGACAGAGTACAAACTAAGGCCCGTGCGTACGCGGGGGGGGGAGTTCCAGCGCGTATGTGCGAGTGCTCTTGTAGCGCGCCACTAGTAATGTAGCTTGGTTTCTGGTCGAATAATGTCTTCTTCTTTTTACAAATGCTCACGCCTGTATTCCCCGAAGGGGTGGGAAGAGGTGTTGTAATCACAACACCCTCTTTTCACCGAAGATGATTAAGTGCCACGTGTCAGATTGTGAGTCCATCGCCGTCTCAGACACTTTACATACGTCATTGAATTACTTCTCAGAAATATGCAGGTTTCCTCACGATGTTTTCCTTCACCGTAAAGCACGTGGTGTGAAATCACTGTACATAAGTTTTTTAGAAAAACACATTGGTACAGGCCCCGCTGGGATTCGAACTTGCGTCGCTTGCGTAGCAGGCGACTGCTCAAACCTCAAGGCCACCACGGCTCCCTTCTTCTTTTTAAACTCGTAATCATCTACTGTGGAGAAATCAGACACTGTCTTAGGTCTTCTGAGTCCAGTTTTTCCCTACCACATGGCAGATGATATAATCTGCATTTCTCTGGCTGTCGTCACACGTTCCGTCGACCCTGGTCTCCAGTCTATCTATATCCAGACTTATTCCCAGACATCCATGATTTTACCACGCGGCGTTTGTTCTGCTATACAAATTAATTTTCACGACATTTTAAATATATGGGCTGTGGATTTCTTTGAATAAGCCCGGTTATATGATGGGTAGAATATGTATAATATCGCGTAGTGTACGTACGTAAACGCGCTTCTTTCATTGTTTTTATTGCAAACAAAAGAACATAGTGACCATTCTATACATTGTCCACAGTTATCCTCTGTGTTGTGAGTGATTTTTACGAGAGAAATCTGTTATGTGGGTTAAACCAGCCAGCTTCCGAGTGACCTGCAACGATGCCAAACAATAAAAAAAAATCTATTAGCAACCGAGGCCAACGGCCTTACGTGCTTCGAGGCAGGGAGGGAGCTCGGGCGGTCACACCCATCCAACTGGGCTTACATTTCTTAAGTGATTTTGAAAAGAGTAATTACTGAGTTTCTTGCCAGTTCTTCTCAACATACAACTTTCAAAAGCAACCTTCCGAACCTGGCGGTATCATGTATAATCCTGTATAATTATGTCATTCTGACGATTTGAAAGTACTTTGTGAAAAGTCTAATCGAATAAATATATTTTTTGCTTTGACTTTGACTTTCTTCGTAAAAGGAGTTACGAAGGTCAGATGACAGTCGCTTCGTATAAAAATCAGGTGATCAGCCGCATCGGATTAAATCAAGTGCCGGCCCCAAGTACATGGGATAAGGCCAGGGATATGATGTCTCTGAAGGCTACATACAGACAGACTCATAATATGACCGAATTGAAATGTTGTACCGCGATCTTAACTCATCACGGGACCTGTAACTAATTACAGTCTCTCATACAGTCCCATTCACTAGTCATGCTCTTGCGCAAGTGTTCAGGGTTAACAAGCAAGTTGACATTTATGTATAGCTATGCGTTGCGTTTTTACCCGTGTAATATTGACAATATAAACTTTGTATACCTGGTATTTTTTGTGGGAATATATACATATCGTCATACTTGTGAACAGGTGCTGCTAGTGGGGGCTGGTCATCTCAAGCTACACAATTATTCGTAGTTCTTATTTTTAGTTTTTAAATATTTTTTCTATATCGACTTTTGTGCACTGGAACTGTGTCCATGAGCTTATGTATTTTTTTTATGATGTATATTGTATTACTCAAAGCTCAAAATTTTTGTTTTAAAAGAGTAATTACTGAGTTTCTTGCCAGGTTCATCTCAGTAAAAGCAACCTTCCTGGCGGTAGCATGTATAATCCTATGTAATCGTGTCTTTCTGACGATTTGAAAGTACTTTGTAAAAAGTCTGATCGAATAAAGATATTTTCAATTGAATTGAATTGAATATAAATATAAAAATACTTGCGGACGTCACGCGGTTTCACCCACGTAGTTCCCGTTCCCGTTACGGGGATAAAATAAAGTCTATGCTAGGCGCTGATGATGTAGCTTGGTGAAAGATATTTTTAAATCGGCATAGTTATTTTTGAGTTCATTCATTACAAAAATACACACAAAATACAAATCTTTATAATAGTAGTATAGAAAATATAAACTCCCTTAACTTTTTTAAATTTTATTTTTCCTTTTCATATTTACGTTGCAAAGTCTAAAATGCGTGAACATAATATGTATGTATTTGATTTGCGTTATGTAAGTGAAGTTTGCTACGCGGATAAGTCAGGGCAAAAGCTAGTTTATCTGTAGACAATAGAGTATTTAACAATTATTTGCTGTTATCAAATGAAACATGATTTATTTACGTAGCCAAAGCCTACATAATACACTTGTATAAACAATTTCAAGTACATTGTAGCGAAGATGAACATATATCTAGGATACATGCGTATCTAGGTACAATGCCCCAAGTAAAGCCTCGTTATTCTGTAAGGCCAGGCAGATGATGTATGAGAACGATCCCATAGCGACGAGTGTGTTCTCCGCCTTCATACAAAATAAGCTCATAACGCAAGGTCGAGCGATGACGTTCGAACGTGTCAAAACCTATCGCGTTATTGGTTTCTCAGCGTCGCACTCGACGTTGAGTGTCCATAACAAAGTTTCGAATTGAACCTTATCCAATATGTATTATGTGTCAATTTCTTATGATTGAAAACAACGCTCGACTCTGAAGACCATTACACAATAACGCGGCTGTATTTGAAGATTGCTTTATGATAAATTTTTCAAGCCCTTTACACGCTGTCGACCTCAAACCTTCATCTATATTTAGTTTAACTACGGTATTGTTCAGTGTTACAAACAACTTTATCATGAAGTACACCATTGTTCTTAGAATAAACAATAAATACTGCAAAATGACAAGTATTGCACAACCCTGCGATGGCTTATTCCTGGACATCTACAGCCCACAGCTCAAGAGCCGTGGTGGCCTTGAGGTTTGAGCAGTCGCCTGCTACGCAAGCGACACAAGTTCAAATCCCAGCGGGGCCTGTAACTATGAGTTTTTCTAAAAAACTTATGTATGATTCATACCACATGCTTTAGGGCGAAGGAAAATATCGTGAGGAAACCTGCATATTTCTGAAAAGTAATTTAAAATGTATAGTGCCTGAGACGGCGATAGATTCGCCATCTGTCACGTTGGCACTTGTTCATCTTCGGTGAATACAGGCGTGAGCATATGTATGTATCCAGAGCACGTAGATCTTAAAAAAATTACTTTCATACATTAATTCCCGCGACCTCCACAACAATTCAGTTTCTTGGATGTAGTGAGAATTCATTTGCTTACCAAAACACAAGCCAGTGGAGGTGGTGGTAATAAGAACAAGGATTTCTGGGAATAAGCCCCTGCGGATACCCGAATGGACTTAGTTTCATGGGTGGCCCACGGTACCCTAATGTTGTGAAAATGTGCCGTTAAAATCAGTCCAGTTGTTTCGTTAGCCGGAACAATCAGACAGACAGACAGTAATGATTCTTTATCATTTTCATATCATCATCTCCCTGGCCTTATCCCATACATTGTTGGGGTCGGCACTTGATTCAACCCGATGTGACTCCATGTTAAACGCAATCAACTTATTAACTCCTTGTCCGTTATGTGCGCCTGGTACTTTATGTACCATACCATACCATCTCCTTGGCCTTATCCCATACATTGTTGGAGTCGGCATTTGATTCAACCCGATGTGGCTGATCACCTGATTTTTATACGAAGCGACTGCCATCTGCTCTTCGCAACCTCTTTAACGAGGAAAATCTGTGATCTTGGTTAAACCAGTTGTCAGACTATTTTAGGCCTCCGACCACGTGTAACGATTTCCAAAGATGATAAATTGGCAACCGGGACCGACGTGCTCTCCGAGGCACGGAGGGAACTCGGGCGGTCACCCATCCAATTACTGGCTACGGGTAGGGTTGCTTAACTTCGCTGATCGAATGATATGCGCAATAGCAGCTGTGCCACGAGCTCCTCTTTCATATGTATTTAATGTAAAGCGGCTAATTTGAAATTACAAACAGAATCTTCAATTCTATTTATCTGTATAGATAATGAATAGTGCAAAATTGCTCATTTCAAATATTGCAAAATTTACAGTAAACGTGATAGCGCTGACATCAGTGTAAATATACTTTTGTTGTGTAAATAAATTACTATCTTACTTTTCCTTGACGATAATGCCATACATACATATGCTCACGCCTGTATCCCCTCAAGGGCTACCCCTACCTACCTACGTAGGCCGAGGTGTTGTTATAACATCACTCACTTTTCACCGAAGATGATTAAGTATCAACGGGACAGATGGATCCATCGCCTTCTCAAGCACTATACATACGTCTTTGAATTACTTCTCAGACATGCAGGTTTCCTCACGATGTGGTCCTTCGCCGTAAAGCACGTAATCACTGCACATAAGTATTTTATAAAAACTGGGTGAACCGACTTTGATGATTCGATATTTGGTCAAGGTCTAGACTGTGGCACCCATAAGAAATCGATGGGAACCTTCGAAGATTGCAGCGACATCTCCCAAGGGTCGACAGCATCCAGCTCCATCAAGCCTTGGTTTAATTAAACCATATTGTGTACTAAAACGATGACCTTGAATCATAATTTTTCTTCCGAGAAACCGATTATGAGCGTAAGGGCGCTCAAGGGCTAGGAAAGTCTGAAATTAATTTAACTTTGATTAAAAAAATCTCGTATAAAGGGTTGCGATGGCAGTCGATTTGTATAAAAATCGCCACATTGGGTTTGATCAAAGTTCAAGTACGGAACCCAACAATGTATGGGATCAAGCCGGGGAGATGATAACATATGTATATACACATGAAGGGCCTTCCACCCACATTTTTCCAGTTATGTTTAACTTTAGACTTCGTGTTTAGCAGTAGTACTCGCAACCACTAGACCAATGAGGCTATTACTCTGTTAGATAACAGAATCAGGAGATAAGATGATGTTCCTTCGGTAAGTCGGCTTCTGAATTCAGTAAACGGCGCACGCGCATCGGGTCTGTCCGTGTCGTGATACAGACTTACGAATACGTTTATGATAATAACTAGCTCTGAGTTGAGTGTTTGACTTTCAGGATTTTGATATAGGTACATACATATAAATAATATTGAAGTGTCTGTTTGTAATTCCAAAATAAAAGCTTTTCCACTATATACATATGAAAGTATATACATACGGTACTGACATAAAAACAAATTTTCAAAATGTTTGTCTGTCTGTTTGTTCCGAGGAATCTCTGAAACGGCTGGACCGATTTTAACAGGACTTTCACTGGCAGTTAGCTAATGTTACAAGGATTGATAGATAATATCCTTATCCCATGTTATTCATAGTCGGCGCAATGTGTTCTTCTCTTCCATTTCTCTCTATCAGCCGTCATACCTGTATTCACTCCTTTTCTAGCCATATCATCTTTCACATAATCCATCCATCGTTTTTTGAAGAATAATTAATCTGCCACTTGTGTTTACACCCTGAATCATAAAGTCTCGCAATATAATTATTAAGTACGTGCAAATTTCCTAATTCGATAGTGTCGTATTTTTCAGTGGCAACATATACTAAATACTATATAAATCGGATCGGAAAGACATCTGTAATTTCCTAGTAGCAGGTCCCACCCAATAGCCAGGGTCTAAGAATAAGGCTATGGTATCCCCTGCCTGTCTTAAGAGGCGACTAAAAGGGGGCCGGAGGGCCTGCTGGCGGTGGTCGGAGTGGGAGCTTAGACCAGCGGGCCCGGGAAGGTGGCAGCGATTTGTGGCTCGCGCTGCCTTGCACAGAGAGTCTCCAGGGGCGGCGACACAGCTGCCCTGGGGATGTGCCCCGGCAAAGTGTGGGGTGACACCGGTGCGATCTATCAGAGTACCCGGAGTCCCCCTGAGCACTGAGGGATGGCCACCGGGGGGGTTTTAGTGCGGTAAGAATCCCACATACCCCGACCTGCCTCTCCCAGGGCGGTCGGGGATCTTTTGAAGGTTTCCTACCTCGTCAATAAAAAAAAAGGTAGTGCACGGATAATGACTCGCCCCCTATTATATGGGACTTAAACATATCTGGTGAATTGTGGGTATAGTAAGTACACCTCTGCGCACCCCTTCGGGGAAGACAGGGAAGCATGTATGTAATATTTGTAGATACGCTTTAAGAAAGAAAGGAAATTAATTTTTCAAACACAAAATGCGACACAGCATTAATTGAATTTATATTTTTTATAAACGGTTAATTTAAGTACATTGCAACGTCACAGACATACCAAAACCCTTGATCACAGAGTACCTAGTTCGAGTTTTCTTAAATCCCCGTCACAAGTCATCGCGTCGACGTAAGCGCAGATTTGTATGGGCTCACAATAGTGTCATCTTTAGGGCGACAGACGGCGCTGTTTCGATCCTATACAAATCTGCGTTTACGTCGACGCGGTGACTTGTGACGGCGGCAGTGAAAAACTCACACTGGGCCCTCTGATATTGTTACTCTATCTCTCTCTCTCTCGCTCGGTTGTTAAGTTGTATGTCTGTGAGCTTCACTACATTTGGTACCGCGTAAAGATAAAGACTGCGAAAATTTAAATTCTGACCTTCTTCTGAGGACTTTGTGCGAATTTTTCACTGCCGTCTTCACTAGTCACCGCGTCGACGCAGATTTGTATAGGATGGACACAGCGCCGTCTGTCGCCCTAAAGATGATACTATTGTGAGCCCATACATCTGCGTTTACGTCGACGCGATGACTTGTGCCAGCTATTTTAAGAGAACTCGCACTAGGCACACTGATTAACGGGAGCACGGTTGCTTTGGTAGATACCTACACAAAGTGGCCAGAAGAGAAGTGACCCCTGCATGTTGGGAATGTGGATGGGTCGAGGATACGGCACAGCACACCTTGGAGCTGCACTGCGTGGGCACAGCAGCGGCATGACCTCGTCGCAGAGATCGGTGGAGACCTTTCGCTACCAACCGTGGTTTATGCGATGGTTGACAGGGCATGGAGGGCGGTTCGGCTCTTCTGCGAGGAGGTGATGAGCCGGAAGGAGGCAGCGGAGCGGATCCGTGAGACAGATCCCCACGCGGATGCAATCCGCCGAAAAAGAACTGGCAGCCGAAGACGGGCACATGCCCGCTTGATGCCACCGTAATAAGGGTCCGGGGGCGTCGGCAACGGGTGTGACTGACGCCTACCACCCATATTGAACCCTGAGGTGAAACGGTGCGTCACGTGTTCCGGCGCACCGACCCTAAGAGCAAGCTGCACAGGCATGGCAGCCGAAGGTGAGGCCCAACAGGCCAGCCGCTGACGGACCGCGGACGATCATGCGACCAGAAACCGTGGCCCCTCAACAGAGCGGGGAGAGGAACACAGTGGGTTTTAGTCGGTAGAAGTCTGACATAATCTGCTTGCCTCACCCGTGGCAGGCAGCTATGCTACGAGGATTTCCCACTATATATAAAAAAAGGCGCACTGATTAAACCGTTGGTGGTTCAATACTTGTGAATTTTCAATGAGTGTTGCTATCTAAAATAAGGTCAATGTTTCGCCAATACCTCGTGACAAATTAAATAAAATAATTAAATCATCAACGCTCAAACCACCTTGGCCGGTTGGTTTTAACATTCACCTTGATATCGACCGTAATGTTAACATTAAAAGGTCTAATTTGTATTGGCTCTGGATTGAGGCATGGTAAATTAATTGATACACCAAGAATGTATGATGCCCTAGTAGCTTAGTTTGGCGGATAAACGCTTAACTTCTCCTGCCACGTGCCACGAGCTCCTATTCGATCGACTTTAAACATTCAAAGATATTTCAGTTTGTTTCACGTGATTTGATTTACAGATAAAATCATGTTCTTTCTATGCCTTTTTTTTTTACCGTGGGAAATCCGTCATGGATACGGCAACCGCCGCGGGGGCGGCGGAAGGGTTATGCCGGTCTTGTACCGGCCAAAACCCACGGGTGTTCCATCTCGTCGCTTTTACAGGGGGGGCGTGCGATCGCGTTAGCATTCTTGCATTACCCTAAGCGTAGTATCGCCTTAGCTAGCAGACGCGGTCAATTTTAACTGCCCTTCGCCTGACTAGTATGTGGGTAGGGCAGAAAATCAATGAATTGTAACCATTATGTCGAAAAAAAAACATAGCAGAAGGACAGCTTTCTATCAATAAACATTTAAAGTTGAATCTTTTGTAAAAAGTTGCGTACATAAAGAGTACACGGGAACCTATTACTGAGACTTCGCTGTCCGTCTCTCTGTCCGACTGTATCTCATAAACCGTGATCTTAGACAATGGAAATTTTCATATAATTGTGTATTTAACAGAATAATAGAAATATTTAAAAGGGTTTCCATTCATTTTTTTTCATAGATAATGGACCGACTCACACTTTAGTTTTTTAGTCCTTATACGTAATTTCGATACTAAATAACTGGCCCCATACAAACCAACCCCGGGCTATGACCAAAATTATATCGAAAGACATACTCTTAACTTTACCGGTAGAAAACTGTAATCTCATAGAACATCTCACTAGAATATGGAAAAGCTAGTAACACTTTGCCCGACCCTGTGATTGGACCCAGGAACTTGTTTTCCGCAGCAGCGACTATTCCTACGAGGCAGCAAAGAAGTTTCTAGGGCTAGTAATAATAATAATAATAACCCCCCCAGGGATGAGCCTTGACGTGGTGGGGGGGCTTAAGGAGAGCAGGGTACAGGTATCAAGTCAACCCAACTTGACTAATCACCCCGTAAGCGTAAGGGAGGCACAAAATATAGATCAGCCATCTACAACCAGGCTAAACACCCTCTCCAAACTAATCATCCCAAAACCCAAACATGGAGCAAAACAAGAGAGTATACAATTTACGGTCGCTACCCGGGGGTCGCCGGGGCGCACCTGGAGCCGGTGCTGGGTGCCTCAGTTCGCGGGACACCGGTGGCGGCGCGCCGAGCAGGCGGGCGCCCGCCACGCAACATGCTACAGCCGATCGCCGTGAGTTGAGCAGGCGGGCTCACGACGTAGAAGCTACAGCCGAATCCACGGGCGATGATACGAGTTCGCTGTTCGCTTCCATCCCTTCGACTCGCCCCTCATATATGACTCGGAGCACGTCTACCTTGTCTACTACTAGCACGCTTGACAGTGTTGCGCGAGATGTCAACCTTGACATGAACCTCGCGCCCACCCAAAGCACAACTAACAAACGCAGACGATGGACACCTGAAATTAACATGTTCATACTGCGCACGTATCTCCAACTAACAGCTTTGGATACTGATACAAGAACTTACCTTGAACCACTCCATCTAAAATTTATGGAAAAATACCCTGACATAAAAGTAAGCCGCCAAAGACTAGGTGACCAACGTAGAGCTATAGTTCGAAATAAATTATTACCACAGTCCGCAATAGATCAAATTTACAGTGAAGTAAAAGATGAACTACACAACTTACAAGCACACATAACACCACATATTCAGAATCACTCGCAGACATTACCCCACATTACACAAACACATCAAACACTAAGTAACACAGCAGAAAATAGGTCACAAACCCGAATTAAATGGACAAATGAACACAATGAAGCAATTATGAGATCTTATTACCGTATAACAAACTTAGATACAAATAAAACAGCATACCGAAAATATCTGCATGAAGATATCACTCGCGCGTTTCCGACACTTGCTCATTTAAGCGCACAAAGAATAGCTGACCAAAGAAGAGCAATAGTAAATAACAAGTACATTCATGATGAAAGATTGAATGCAATAAAACTCCAAGTGTCAGAAGAACTTGCACTAATTCATCCTAGAAATGAACCTATCATAGATGTCCCTAACGATACTCAACAATTTCTTGTCAATGATGACCCACAGTTTTTAAACAACATTGTAGTTGATCTTCCTGAAGAACCAACACCTAACTCACACTCACGAACAGAACTAGTTAGACAACCCCACATTGACGAAGCTTTTCAACAAGCATCACAGTACTACAAAAATACTGATCCGACATGTAGAACGTATATTCCTAAACAAAAACCATCTAAAAAGTTATCTAAAATAGTTGATTACATTAATAATATTATCCTGCCAGAAAATTTAAATCTAGAAACAGACTTTCTCACATTGCAAACTATTATATATTGCGCAGCGTGGACTGCCGCTAAAACGAATGGGGCTAAAATAACACTAGAAATCACAAACCGGGCCAATAAATCAAATAAAAAATATCAACCTAGATGGCAGAAACGACTAGAACAAAAACTAGAAGACCTACGGACTAAAATAGCTAGAGTTACACAATTTATAAATGGCAATAGAAGTAGGAAACTTACTAAACATGTAAATAGTATAATGGAACAATATAAAATTCATTCTGTACACGAGGAACCTAATACCCAATATGCACACGTTCTCGACACCCTCAAACAAAAATTATCAGTCGTATCAAGTCGCCTCCAAAGATATAATGCATGCACTCTCAGGAAAGAACAAAATACCCTATTCACTAATAACGAAAAGCAGTTCTATCGCAAACTTAAAGACACGTCGTCTAATGCCCACACAAACAATGCTTCAAATATACGCGAAACGCCAGATAAAATAACCCTCCAAAATTTCTGGGCCCAAATATGGGAAGAGCCTAGTCAACATGATGCACAAGCAGGCTGGATAGGAGAGGAAGTTAACAAAATGTCACTTGTAGAAGCTATGAATTTTGAGCACATCAATCCCGAATTATTCGATAAGGTGATTCAAAACCTACACAATTGGAAATCACCTGGGTCCGATTACATCCATAGCTACTGGTATAAAAAGTTTACAACAATCCACCCATTCCTTCTTAATTATATTAATGATTTCATTGAAGACCCGACCAAAGTACCCCCTTATTTAACTTCAGGAATTACGTTCATGATACCTAAAGACCCTAACGACCCGACGAACCCAACAAAATACAGACCCATCACATGTCTACAGACCTTGTACAAAATTATGACCTCCTGTATATCTGAAATTATATATAAACATATAGATAATAACCATATTCTGGCTGAGCAACAAAAGGGCTGCCGAAAGAAGTGCCAGGGCTGCAAAGAACAATTAATTATAGATTCGGTTATACTTAAAAAAGTTCACAAATCCAAATCCAATTTATTTTCTATGTACATCGATTATAAAAAAGCTTACGACTCAGTTCCTCATTCATGGCTAATACACGTACTTGAAATCTATAAAATCCACCCAAAAATTATTGCATTATTAAGATCGATGATGTCTCAATGGAATACTAGACTGAGAATTACTAACGCTAATAACTCCGTCGAGACAAATCCAATTCAGATAAATAAAGGTATCTTTCAGGGAGATGCACTAAGTCCACTGTGGTTTTGCCTGGCTCTTAATCCCCTGTCTAACATATTAAACTCTAGCTCATTAGGTTTCCCCTTACAATGCACCATAACTGACGGACAGACTCACCTCCTCTACATGGATGACATTAAGTTATACGCTGAACATGAGAACCAACTCCATGAACTAGTCCAACTTACAGAACAATTCACTGAAGATGTCAGGATGGAGTTTGGACTAGATAAATGTAAAATAAACTCGATCAGATCAGGACAGAACTACCAACACCAACACACACTAGAATCAGGAGAGCGAATAGAGCCACTAGATGAATCTGAAATGTACAAATATTTAGGGTATAATCAGTCACGACTGATTAATTTTAAAGACACAAAACAAAAACTAATACAACAATTCAAACACCGCTTAAATACAATTTTAAAGTCACAACTTTACGCGAAGAATACAGTTAAAGCAATCAACACCTTTGCCATCCCAATACTTACCTACTCTTTTGGCATCATTAACTGGAGCAGATCAGAACTGAAAGCACTACAGCGTACAATAAATACCACGTTGACAAAACATCGCAAACACCATCCCCGAGCCTGTCTTCAAAGATTGACTTTACCGCATAAAGAAGGAGGCAGGGGACTAATAGACATAACTAATTTACACAACAAGCAAATCTCCAACTTAAGACAGTATTTTTTTGATAGGAAAGAGACCTCTATATTACACAAATCAATAGTCGACAACGACCACAAGTTAACGCCCCTCAATTTATCAAACAGCTTAAACCAAACTAATGAAATGCTAACCGATGACAAAACCAAAATAACTGAATGGGCTCAGAAGTCTCTACATGGGAGACATCGCCAAGATTTGTGCCAACCTAATGTCGACAAAGAAGCGTCGAACGCATGGCTTAGTCGTGGCGAACTCTTCCCGGAGACCGAAGGGTTCATGATAGCTATTCAGGATCAGGTGATAGAGACCAGGAACTACCAAAAATATATTATCAGAAACCTATCATCTGACAACTGTAGAAAATGTAGTAGTGCCCCAGAAACCATCCAACATATTACAGGTGCATGTAAAACAATAGCTCAGTCCGACTACAAACACAGGCATGATCAAATAGCCAATATCATACATCAGAAGCTAGCTCACCAACACAACCTTATAGAATCTATTGTACCATACTATAAGTACACACCTAACACTGTTTTAGAAAACACAACAACCAAACTGTATTATGACCGAGCTATCCTTACAGACCGAACCATACATTATAATAGGCCAGACATTACATTAATAAATAAAACAAGTAAGACAGGATATCTGATAGACATTGCAGTACCAAATACACACAATTTGCAGAACACAATAGCAGAAAAATTAACTAAGTACATTGAGCTAAAAGAAGAAGTAGCCCGCCTCTGGCACCTCCAAAAAGTTATAATAGTACCAATAGTGATCTCTACTACTGGGGTCATACCCAAACAACTACATCAGTCCCTCACCACCTTGAACCTGCACCAAAACACCTACCACCTTCTACAAAAAGCAGCCATCCTAAATACTTGCAGACTAGTGAGAAAATTTTTACAGACTGACCAGAACCAACCTGTACACCCAACCGCGTAATAAGCCTCACCACCATACACACAACTTATTTAAACATACCTCCTGATGAACACTTGGCCTAGGCCCGTGCCATCAGAAAACCGGTTAGAAGCCGAGAATGATAAATGAAAAATGAAATAATAATAATAATGATCTCCTACCGAATTTCGGTTACGGCGGCTAATCTCAACGAGGATTAGTCATGTGCGCAGGAGATATTATAGTGCACAAGTGTGTGCGCAAATACAGGTGCACTCTTTATTCCCTCACTCTCATAGTCCGATGGGAGGCAATCCGACACGACCGAAGAGAGATCAGGGACCAAACTCTGGGAGTTTGGAAGTTGTCGGTGTTTCCACGCCATTGTGATTTTCTTGACAGAAAAACCCAATATAAATTTTTGACCCGACCCGGGAATCGAACCCGGGACCTCGTGATCGGCAGACGAACGTACTAACCACTAAACCAACGAGGCAGTTTGGGCTAATACCAGTGGGGGGTCACGGTGAAGCATGTGAAGACATGTCCACAGCCCAGTTAGCCTGTGCCTAGTGTGAGTTTTTCAGCCAATTCTGCGTTCACGTCAACGCGTCGACTTGTGACAGCGATTTAAAAAAATCTCGCACTCAGGAAGAACACCGTGGAGCTTAGTCGGTGCGAGTCCGACATAACCCTTCCACTGCCCCCCCTTAGTGTATCCATAACGGATTCTCCACGTAAAAAAAAACATAAGAGCCAGTAGGAGAATTGCGGCTACAGGTTCACTACTATAGGCAATGTATGGAAACTGACCTTATGTATAGATTTTGTTTGGACAACGATATAGACGTTTGGGACGCTATCTACCTACGGAGGGTGACTGCAGATATATTGAGGCCGAATATTTACATCATCCGCTATACAGGTATTGTATGCTGAATTTGCTTGCAGTACATATATCACAGGCTCATTAGACGACTTCACATGGGCCACAATATTATTTTTAGGTGTAAATTAAGATTAAACTAGATTTAAGCAAGAATAAATATTATTGTGTGTATTCCATCGAATTAGGTTTAAATATCTGTAATGATGGTGTATAAATAGTATATAAATAAACGAGCCGTGGTGGCCTTGAGGTTTGAGCAGTTGCCTGCTACGCAAGCGACGCAAGTTCGAATCCCAGCGGGGCCTGTACCAATGAGTTTTTCTAAAAAACTTATGTACAGTGATTTCACACCACGTGCTTTACGGTGAAGGAAAACATCGTGAGGAAACCTGCATATTTCTGAGAAGTAATTCAAAGACGTATGTATAGTGCTTGAAACGGCGATAGACTCACCATCTGTCACGTTGGCACTTAATCAAATTCGGTGAAAAGTGGGTGTTGTGATAACAACACCTCTGCCTACCCCTTCGGGGAATACGGGCGTGAGGATATGTATGTATGTATGTAAAAGTAGTTTTTGAGAGTTTATTTAAATCACTTAATTTCTTCGTCTTCTCGTGACAAGCGGGCTGGGGTTACCTCGCTCAGAGAATCATCATTGCTATTCAACGTGGCAATGCTGCCAGCCTTCTTGGCACTATCCCGAGAGACACCGATTTGGGACAAGTTTACTACTTGTAATTTAGTTTTAAGAACTGTTCTTTGTATATATATCTGTCTATTAATTTATCTTGGGTATTGTTTCAGATGTCACAAGTTACGATGGCTGATACTTAACTTAAACCAGTGATCTCAACCACAGTTAACTTAGACCAGGGTAGCTCCAAAGTTAAACAAGTGCTGGGTAGTTTCAGGATCATGGATCCCGGCTACTTTGATATCGATAGGAAACAGAATCCGCGGGAGCGAGCTAATATATTATCTACTTTTTCATATTGGTAAGTGTTATACAGGATTATTGTTGACTAGCGCGTTTTGTCATATATAAACCAAACCGCTGAGGAACCTTAAAGAATAACGCGGCCGTATATGCATAAGCTGTGAATTTGAATAGACTGAATTTTGGAACTTTCCCATTACAAACAGATCAGTATTTATCTGTATAGTATAGAGGTCCTTCAGAGACCTGGGTGACCGCTTTACCGACATGGCATAAAGCACGTCCACAGTAATTGTAGGTACCTACTACTGTTCACAGGTACACTCGGCCTATATTCGTGAAAGGCCGCAAGGGACAGCTCAGCATTTCAGACTTATACAGGTAAATAATTTAATACATAAGGTAAAGTCACCAGTCATGTATAAGCGATTTTTTTTTCATATTTGCTCTGTAAGTTCTTTCAGAAAAACCTAATATCTATTTATGACTCGTGATCGGCAGGCAAACTTGCTAACCACTAGACCAACGAGGCAGTTAAACATATAATAGTATATTATATATGCCACTAGCTGTTTTCACCCGCATAGATTTGAAAATAAGTCTAAATTATTCCTTGTAAAAAGCTTTCGGTACCATACCGTATATGCTTTCGTATGAATTTACTAAATTACAAACAGACACTTCAAGTTTATTTATATACATACATACATATGCTCGTGCCTGTATTCCCCGCAGGGATAGGCAGAGATGTTGTAACAACAACACCCACATTTCAGCGAATATGATTAAGTGCCAACGTGACAGATGTGAGGTGAATCTATCTCTTTGCATACGTCTTTGAAATACTTCTCAGACATGTAGGTTTCCTCACGATGTTTTCCTTCACCGTAAAGCACGTGGTGTGAAATCACTGCACATTTGTTTTTAGAAAACCTCATTGGTGCAGGCCCCGCTGGGATTCGAATTTGAATGCGTAGCAGGCGACTACTCAAACCTCGAGGCCACCTCGACTCAATTCTTATATAAATATCTGGTTGACCGAGCTGTGCTCGGTTTCTACTACACACAAAAAGGAGGGAAAAAAAGAAAAAAAAAATCCGGTGAAACGATGTTTTCCATAAATTAAACCTGGCTAGATAATTTTTTTGCCCCTGAAACCCCCTATGTTCAAAATTTCATGAAAGTCGTTGGAGCCGTTTCCGAGATTCCGATTATACAAGTATTGCTCGTTCAAAGATATAAGATAAAATTTGCTATTTTCAGATGTAGTCCAGACCATAGAGCGGCGCCACGAGGCGATAGTCTAGCTGTGAAATGGAAACAGGAAGAGAAGAGGAAAAATGGTAGATACTTATATATATTTTATAGTTTGTAGACTTAATGTGTTGGGTGGATGTAATTCGCGGTTCACTTATTTAAAAAAAATACTCATGTTACTGTCGTCGAAGAAAAAGGAACAGTTGCCTTCTAGAAGTTGTAGGTTTTTATGAATATATCACTATGTTGAAGTCGTAAAATATCTAGCTCCAACGATAACGTAGTTATAGGCTATGGTTGCTAAGGGCCGAAGAGCTCGCGGCCTTAAGCGATTGAATGAACGCGCGCCCGCGTTTACCTACATTACGTACGAGGTCATTAAACTTGCTAAGTTAAGGAGAAGGTTACTGGTTTCGGAAAATGGTATTAGGGGATTATTTCAGGATACATTAGTGTGAGAAAAACGTAGTTAGATTTCACGTGAATAACTACGTTAGCGCTGATTTTTTTGTGAAAATAAGGTCTTAATATGGTCAAATTTGAACATCAATTACTCGAAAACGGAAGAAGATATTTTTGTCATGATCATTTTATTTGCTTCCTCAAATTATACTATTTTCGTCGACACCCTGTACAATACCAGCTATCTGCCAGTGAAAGTCCCGTTAGAATCGGTCCAGCCGCTTCAGAGATTACTCTGAACAGCAAGACAGACAGAATTGTATTTTTTTATGTTAGTAACGTATATACTTTCATATGCATTATGTATAAAGCTGTTAATTTGGAATTATTAACAGACATTTAAATTTTGTTTATCTGTATAGATTATTAATGTTACTAGCGGGTTCGCGTTGACGTCTAGCGCCATCTAGTGTATAATGCAAATCTTATACCTTTCAGATAAAAACAAAACGCCGTCCCTACTGCGGTCCGTGGTGAAGATATACGGGCCCAAGTTTATAGTTTTCAACATTATCTTCGCTTTCATCGACGCTAGTATAAGGTAGAAATACATAAGAATAATAATAATTGCTCACTAAAATGTCTTTGCTTGCGGCGGCGTCTGGATGACGGGCTGTCCACTTCCCTCTATGATGGTTGAGGAGGTCAATGGCTGGCATTCACGTCATAGTTGTGAACAGGTGCTGCTTGTGGGGGCTGGTCATCTCAAGCTACGCATTTAGTTATAAGTAGATGTACTAGATTCTTAGTTATGTTAATTTTTATCGACATTTGTGCATTGGAACATTGTCCATGAGTTTACGTTTCTTAAATTATTTATTTTGTGTTCTTTGAATTGTATATTATTTTTGAAAAGAGTAATTACTGAGTTTCTTGCCAGTTTCTTCTCAGTAAAAGCAACCTTCCGAACCTGGCGGTAGCATGTATAATCCTGTATAATTATGTCATTCTGACGATTTGAAAGTACTTTGTAAAAAGTCTAATCGAATAAAGATACTTTTGACTTTGACTTACTTCTGGGGTCATACCCAAACAACTACACCAGTCCCTCACCACCCTGAACCTGCACCAAAACACCTACCACTTCCTACAAAAAGCAGGCATCCCAAATACTTGCAGACTAGTGAGAAAATTGTGCCCGGCAAACGTTGTATTGCCATATATTTTTTTGTGGTTTGCACACAAAATGTCATACAAATCGGTCCAGCCGTTTCGGAAGAGTACGGTAACTAACATTGTGACATGGAAATTGTATATATTAGATCTACCTGGCTACCAGCCTATCGGGTAATAATGAAATTAGACTATACTCCGGTTCGAGTCCAAATGACACCTGTCCGTTCGGTATTCCTTTTTTTTTAAACTTGCTACTGTATAATATGCTCACGTCTGTACCCCCCGAAGGGGTGGGCAGAGGTGTAATAACAACGCCCACTTTTCACCGAAGATGATTAACAACGTGACAGATAGCGAGTCTATCGCCGTCTCAGGCACTATACCTACGTCTTTGAATTGCAGGTTTCCTCACGATGTTTTCCTTCACCCGGGTGTGAAATCACTGCAAAAAAGTTTTTAGGAAAACTTATTGGTACAGGCCCCGCTGGGAGTCGAAGTTGCGTCTGCTTCAGGCTCAAACCCAAAATCCACCATCTTTCATAAGTGTTTATTTTCAGGCTATCAGTACCCATGTTCCTGGAAGGTCTCATACATTATTTCTCACCGTCACACGCAGGCGTGTCATCCACCGCAGCATATTTGTTCGCGGCTGGTGTCGTTGGGTAAGTAGTCATTTCTTCAACAATACGGTAGGCAGTAGGCACAGCTCCTTGTGGTTGGCACATGATCTTATCTATCTTGTTGCTTTATGTCAATAAGTTGTTGTTGATTACCTATACATATAAATAAAATTGAAGTGTCTGTTCGTAATTTAAAATTTTCACTAAATGCATACCAAAGTAAGTATATACAGTACTCCACTTGATGCAAATGAAAGAATACAAATTGTCGGAGAAAAAGGAACAGTTGTCTTCTAGAAGTTGTAGGGTTTTATGAATATATCACTATGTTGAAGTCGTAAAATATCTAGCTCCAACGATAACGTAGTTATAGGCTATGGTTGCTAAGGGCCGAAGAGCTCGCGGCCTTAAGCGATTGAATGAGCGCGCGGCCGCGTTTACCTACATTACGTACGAGGTCATTAAACTTATTTACACGTATGCGAAAATCTGGTCTTGTTATGGTCAACTTTGAACGTCAATTACTCGAAAAAGGAAGAAGATATTTTTTTCATTATAATTTTATTTGCTTCCTAAAATTATACCCTATCACATATTTTAACAGCTGTCCTATTTTCCCCGACACCATATATACGGTATGTATATATCATTTAGCATAACGTTGTTCATTTGTAATTACACATCAATAGTATTTATCTGTATAGACAAGGATGGTATATTGTAATGTAAATAAATAAATATTTTGTTGATATGTAACAGTGGCATGGCAGTGAACGCGGCATTCCTCCACCTGATGCTGCTGTGGCTCCTCGACATGGCCATGAAGATACGGGTCGGATGCTGCTCACTTATATATAGAAAGGTATATTTAATTTAATCTCCTTATTTCGGTTACGGCGGCTAATCTCAACGAGGATCAGCCATCTGCGCAGGAGATATTATAGTGCATGCGTGTGTGCAAACACAGGTGCACTCTTTATTGGGTCACTCTCATAGTGGGATGGGAGGCAATCAGACACGACCGGAGAGAGGTCAGACGGAGGACCAACGGTGCAAACTCCGGGCATTTATTGTGAATTCCTTAACAGAAAAACCCAATATCTATTTCTGACCCGGCCACGGGACCTCGTGATTGGTAGGCAAGCTTGGTAACCTCTAGACCAACGAGGCAGTTATTAATATAACTAAGCTAACTAAATATATATAACTCATAGGTGACTGACTGACTGACATAGTGATCTATCAACGCACAGTCCAAACCACTGGACGGATCGGGCTGAAATTTGGCATGCAGGTAGATGTTATGACGTAGGCATCCGCTAAGAAAGGATTTTCATTGATTCTACTTCAAAGGGGATACAATATGGGATGAAAATTTGTATGAAACTTTGTCAATTTCAAACCGATCGGGCTGAGACAAGTCTACGCGGGTGAAATCGCGGGTCACAGCTAGTTCATCACAAAAAGAACACTTGAATATAAATGAAGTTAAAATACTATAAATATAGGAATCTACAAAACCTTAAGTTATAAATGGATGCTGATAAGCAATAATGTGTCAACCCACAAAAAGTCAAATTCAAAGGTTTTGATATATTTTGATAATGCATCACGTATTTAACATTCTAAAAAAGTGTTTCAAGTCATCTGAAACATAAAAGTACGTAAAAAATGGATTTATGTCATAAAACAAATCTTAAATCACGTATACAATCATCTTAAGACGCCATTTTCTCAAAACCAAGTTTATGCGGGTTGACACATTATTGCTTATCTGCATCCAAATATGATATATGTAATATAATTAATATAGACAACGTGCAATATAGTAGATCTTATAGTATATTAAGTACCTACAAATTATTAAAATATACGCTTATATAAATAAAATAATATGCCTGGTTAGAGCCATGTTGTTTACAATACAAAATATTTTACATTTAATTAATATTTACATACCCAAAATGGGTGAAATATACTAAGCACCTTTTATTTTAAACAACATCTTTTGTAACCATATTTCATGTAAATAAATTATTATTAATCTAATTCGATTGCCTTAACTGGCTTGAGTTGTCATGCTCACTAAAATGCCCATGCTTGCGGCGGCGTCTGGATGACGGCCTGTCCACTTCCCTCTATGATGGTTGAGGAGGTCAATGGCTGTCATTCACGTCATACTTGTGAACAGGTGCTGCTTGTGGGGGCTGGTCATCTCAAGCTACGCATTTAGTAGATATAAGTAGAACTAATAGAATTAACTTTGTGTTAATTTCTATAACCATGTGTGCTTTGGAAGTGTGTCCATAGGCTTACATTTCTTAAGATATTTATTTTGTATTCTTGAAAAAAGTAAGAGCCGTGGTGGCCTCGGGGTTTGAGCAGTCGCCTGCTACGCAAGCGACGCAAGTTCGAATCCCAGCGGGGCCTGTACCAATGAGTTTTTCTAAAAAACGTAAAGGAAAACATCGTGAAGAAACCTGCATATTTCTGAGATGTAATTCAAAGACGTATGTATAGTACCTGAGACGGCGATAGACTCACCATCTGTCAAGTTGGCACTTAATCATCTTCGGTGAAAAGCGGGTGTTGTGATAACAACACCTCTGCCTACCCCTTCGGGGAATACAGGCGTGAGCATATGTAAGTATGTATGAAAAGAGTAATTACTGAGTTTCTTGCCAGGTTCTTCTCAGTAAAAGCAACCTTCCGAACCTGGCGGTTCCTGTATGTCATTCTGACGATTTGAAAGTCTTTGGGCCAATAATAATTTCCACAAAATCTAACCAAAAATGTATTCAAATAAAAAAAAAACGTGCGTCTAGAACTAATACCAGACTACTGAAAAATCACGCTCTCAAAAGTCTAGTCTAGTCTCTGAAGGCCGAGTTTCCGAAACGGTTCATAAGTGCCTTACGAGGCCTTAAGCTGAATAGATCATTTTCATTTCCTTCCCCCCACAGCTCCTCCGCCTCGACCTTACAGTGGGGGGTAAAGCCTCGGAGGGTCTCGCCGGTCACGTGATCAACTTGCTCACGACAGACGCGCAGAGATTCGACATGGCCTGTCTGTTCATGGTCGATTTAGTGCGGACGCCGATCGAAAGTATATTCATTGTGTATCTGATGTACAGACAGATCGGGGTGGCAACTTTAATTGGTGTCGCGTTTCTACTGCTTTTTATTCCATTGCAAGGTATGTTGGTCTTTCTATAAATACTAATCCATACATATATACCATACTTTTCACTAAATGTATATGAAAGTATATAAATAGCCGTGGTGGCCTTGAGGTTTGAGCAGTTAGCTCGAATCCCAGCGGGGCCTGCACTATTGAGTTTTTCTAAAAAACTTATGTACAGTGATTTCACACCACGTGCTTTACGGTGAAGGAAAACATCGTGAGGAAACCTGCATATGTCTGAGAAGTAATTCAATGACGTATGTATAGTGCCTGAGACGGCGATGGACTCACCCTCTGTCACGTTGGCACTTAATATATTAGGCGAAAATTGGGTGTTTTTGTTACAACGCCTATGCTTACCCCTTCGGGATTTACATTCTGTACTAGCTGTGCCCCGCGGTTTTACCCGCGCAGAGTTAATTTCATGAGTGGCCCGTTGAACCGTAACGTTTTTTTTTAAATATGAGTAGCCTAAGTTACTCCTTGTAACATTAGCTATCTGCCAGTGAAAGTACCCCTTAAAATTGGTTGAGCCGTTCCGAGATGAGCCAGAATAAGCAGATTTAAATATATTTTTTTCTATGTCAGTACTGTATATACTTTCATATGTATTTAGTTAATAGGTGTAACTTTGGAATTACAAACAGACACTTCAATTTTATAGAGTATAGTTATGTTGTATGGGAACATTAAAAAGCGCCCTAAGCGGCGAGTGTAGAAACTTTTACATCTCCATACAAAAGCGCAAAACGGAAGGTCCTGCGATTTCACCCCCGTTCAATTTAACAATCACTGCTGATCACCTGATTTTTATAGGAAGCGACTGCCATCTGACCTTCGCAACCCCTTTTTACGAGGAAAATTTGTGATCTGGGTTAAACCAGCTGTCAGACTATTTTAGGCCTCCGACGATTGCCAAAGATGATAAATTGGCAAGATTACCACTCAATATCAGTACAAATAATATATAGTATGATTTTTTTCAGGGTACCTTGGTAAAATTTCTAGTAATTTCCGCCGCCAGACAGCGGTACGGACAGACAACAGAATAAGGCTTATGAACGAAGTGATACAAAGCATAGAGGCTATCAAGATGTACGCTTGGGAGAACGCGTTCGCTGGGATCATTGGACATGCTAGGAGGTACGTGGTCACATACGTGTACCATATCATCATCTCCCTGGCCTTATCCCATACATTGTTGGGGTCGGCACTTGATTCAACCCGATGTGGCTCCATGTTAGTCGCAATCAACTTATTAACTCCTTGTCCGTTATGTGCGCCTGGTACTTCGTGTACCATATCATCATCTCCCTGGCCTTATCCCATACATTGTTGGGGTCGGCACTTGATTCAACCCGATGTGGCTCCATGTTAGTCGCAATCAACTTATTAACTCCTTGTCCATTATGTGCGCCTGGTACTTCGTGTACCATATCATCATCTCCCTGGCCTTATCCCATACATTGTTGGGGTCGGCACTTGATTCAACCCGATGTGGCTCCATGTTAGTCGCAATCAACTTATTAACTCCTTGTCCGTTATGTGCGCCTGGTACTTCGTGTACCATATCATCATCTCCCTGGCCTTATCCCATACATTGTTGGGGTCGGCACTTGATTCAACCCGATGTGGCTCCATGTTAGTCGCAATCAACTTATTAACTCCTTGTCCGTTATGTGCGCCTGGTACTTCGTGTACCATATCATCATCTCCCTGGCCTTATCCCATACATAGCGACTGCCATCAACACCTATTATGAGGAAAATGATGTGGGTTAAACCAGCCTGTATTTTTCTTCCACAGAAAAGAAATGAACGTTATTAAAAAAATGTCGTGGCTGCGTGCAGTGATGATCTCGTGTGTCAAACTGAACACAAAAGTGGCCATTTTGCTGAGCATCATTTCATACATCTCATTCGACAACGAACTCACAGCGGCAAAAGTGTTCGTCATTTTCTCATACTACGAGATTTTGAAATACTCGTTAGTAGACTTTCTTCCTCTAGCAATAACGTTCACATTAGAAGCTTACGTGAGTATGAAAAGGATGCAAGAGTTTCTCATGTTGCCTGAAATTGCTAGCACAGATGATAGTCTCACGAACATTGATAGTAAAACGACACAGAAAAATGGCGTTTTTGAGAAAATTGGAAATGGGTAAGTATTTTTTATATTCTTTAATATATTTGGAGCATACATACATATGCTCACGCCTGTATTCCCCGAAGGGGTAGGCAGAGGTGTTATTATCACAACACCCACTTTTCACCGAATTTGATTAAGTGCCAACGTGACAGATGGTGAGTCTATCGCCGTCGCCGGATATATTTGGAACTTTTGTCTAATATGTTTAATGTCTAATAGACAATGTCAGCTCCATTGAGCTCGCACATCACATCACAACTCGGCAATCATTGTACAATTCAAACATTAGCTCTAAGAACCTATCAGCTACAACAGAGGTCGGCGCACCAAGCACGCCTGAAAACTAGGCCATATCGTATGGACCGACCTTACATTTCCCTACGTACAGATGGCGTCGTGAGTTTTGAGCTCTTGGCTAAAATATTAGGAGTAACTGCGCGTGTATTTCATACAGACAGACGCACAAAATTACTACTACCCATTCAAAGACAGCGCTGATAATTCGTGAAGGCACATATGCTCACGCCTGTATGGGGAATACAGGCGTGAGCAGTAGAGGATAGATTGTACTCATAGTTCGCCAGTTATGTTTAAGTCCTATGTAATAGGGGATGAGCCTATTGTCATTAACCGGGCACTTATCCAGACTCCAGGCTGAAAATTAAATAAAATTGTCCTCCCTCTGTATATCTGTCTGTTTGTCCCGGTTTTTTTTTCCGATATGGTCTCTCGCAGTTGGTAGGGGGGAGTTACCTCCACTGCTTAACCAGACTAAAGGGCGAACCCAAGGGCCTCCAGCCGAGCTTAAACTTATATACGAAGCAACACAGCTAAGGGCGCTCGGACCTCGGCTTAGGGCGTTGCTGGGGGATGAGCTAGGGACCTGGATCTGAGTGGTGTTATTTAGGGACATGTTTAAGGCTAGTGGCTAAGCTGGATGACGTAGAGTTCGCGAAATGTTTGTCCCGGCTATGGCTGACCTATTTTATCGAGACTAACTAGCAGAGGGCCCAGTGTGAGTGCCGCCGTCACAAGTCACTGCGTCGACGTAAACGAAGATCGAAAAAGCGCCATCTGTCGGCCTAAAGAAGACACTATTGTGAGCCCATACAAATCTGCGGTTACGTCGACGCGATGACTTGTGACGGGGATTTTAAGAAAAAATATGCTCATGCCATCCCAGAAGGGTTCCCGAAGGGGTAAGCAGAAGTATTGTAACAGCACCCACATTTCACCGAATATGATTAGATGCCAACTTGACAGAGAGTGAGTCCATCGCCGTCTCAGGCACTATACATACGTCTTTGAATTACTTCTCAGACATTTCCTCACGATGTTTTCCTTCACCGTAAAGCACGTGGTGTGAAATCACAGCACTTACGTTTTTTAGAAAAACTCATTGGTACAGGCCCCATTGGGATTCGAACTTGTTAATGCTAAGATATATCTCTTCCAGCCAACAAGCGTATATAAAATCGGAATCGAACCTGGAACAGCTCAAACCAGCGGTGTTAATAACGCTGAAAGACTTCACGGCCCATTGGAAGAACGTCGAGGATGCGTCGTTGAACGAAAAGACCACTGCTTTAGTCGATATTAATCTGTCTGTAAGTTTAAATTTCAACTTTATTTCAAAGTACATACATATGCTCACGCCTGTATTCCCCGAAGGGGTAGGAGAGCCACTTTTCATCGAATTTGATTAAGTGCCAACGTGACAGATGGTGAGTCTATCGCCATCTCAGGCACTATACATACGTCTTTGAATTGTTGAAAAAAGTAGCTGGCATATATATCATTTGACTATAACTTTTGACATAAAAAAAGACACATAAGAAATGTAAGTAGTTTCTATTTCTATTTCAACAAACATACTTACATACAAATCATTCCTCTTTATAATATTAGTATGGATGAAATCTCTGTGACAACATAATGGGAATTATCGTATACCAATCCCAGTCTACCCCTCCATAGAGCAATGGCGACCTTACTACCCTCGTGAACACAACACTACTATAAGGTACCATTATTTGTGTGGTATCTTCTGTAAGGTGGAGATACAGTCTCCAGTCTGGCAACTCCCAATATTTTGAAAGCATATTTATAAAAACAATTTCTTACAGATAAAACCAGCGTCCCTCACGACCATAGTAGGGACAGTTGGTTCGGGAAAATCGACTCTACTCCAAGCGATATTAGGTGAATTATCGCCCACCAGTGGTCATCTGCAAATACATGGTGTAGTGGCCTACGCTGCACAAGATCCTTGGCTATTTGAAGCGTCTGTAAGTTATTTAACTTCATGTACTTACATTCAACCCCTATTAAATCCCCTAGGGGGCGAAACTGACAAAGCCTTTCTTCGAACACCTCGCTAAGGACACAGACTTCAAAATGTATGTCTGACTGAGTAAAAATAATGTTATAAAATAAATATGCTCACGCCATCCCAGAAGGGGTAAGCAGAGGGGTTGTATATACAATTCAAAGTCGAAATCCGTGATTGCCTTTGGGATATGAGCAGTCGCCTAGTACGCAAGCGACGCAAGTTCAAGTCCCAACGGTATGTGAAAGAAAAACATCGTGAGGAAACCTACATATGTCTGAGAAGTCATGCTTGAGACGGCGATGGAGTCAGCCTCTTTCACGTTAGCGTTATGTAGGTGTTGTTGTTACAATACCTCTGCTTACCCCTTAGGGGACCCGTCTGGGATAGCGTGAGCATATTAAGATTAATATGTATGCTGTTCTTTAGTAGTTCTTGGCACAGTTGCTATTGCGCATAACATTAGATACGCGAAGTTAAGCAACCCTAACCTAAGACAGTAGTTGGAAGGGTGACCGCCCGAGTTCCCTCCGTGCCTCGGAGAGCACGTTAACACATTCACTGCTAACATTTCAACTTCTTCGTAAATTCTCTAACAGTTGGACGCACATACGCGCCGTTAGCAGTGAACGCGTTAAGCCGTCGGTCCCAGTTGCCAATTTAACATCCTTGGCAATCGTTATAGGCCAGCCGGATGCCTAAGAAATTCTGACAGCTCGTTCAACCCAGATTACCCATTTACCTCTGAAAACGTTGCGAACGTCAGATGGCAGTCTCTTCGTATAAAAATCAGGTGATCAGTCACATTGGGTTGAATCAAGTGCCGACCCCAACAATGTATGGGATAAGGCCAGGGAGATGATGATATGGTACACGAAGTACCAGGCGCACATAACGGACAAGGAGTTATTAAGTTGATTGTGACTAACATGGAGCCACATCGGGTTGAATCAAGTGCCGACCCCAACAATGTATGGGATAAGGCCAGGGAGATGATGATATGGTACACGAAGTACCAGACGCACATAACGGACAAGGAGTTAATAAGTTGATTGCGACTAACATGGAGCCACATCGGGTTGAATCAAGTTCGGACCCCAACAGTGTATGGGATAAGGCCAGGGCGATGATGATGATGATGATGCTGTTGTTTAGGTGCGGCAAAACATCTTGTTCGGTCAAGACATGGACCTTCGGAGATACAAGCAAGTCATCAAATGCTGTCAATTGAAGAGTGATTTGGATATATTATCTCACGGGGACAAGACCATTGTAGGAGAACGAGGTATGTCATACAATCTGTATAGGCGTCATCGCCCTTTTTAATAGAGTGAGTTGAGAATAGGAACAGTTGTCTTCTAGAAGTTGTAGGGTTTTATGAATATATCACTATGTTGAAGTCGCAAAATATCTAGCTCCAACGATAACGTAGTTATAGGCTATGGTTGCTAAGGGCCGAAGAGCTCGCGGCCTTAAGCGATTGAATGAACGCGCGGCCGCGTTTACCTACATTACGTACGCGGTCATTGAACTTGTTTAATTAAGGAGAAGGTTAATAGTTTTATGTGATTATTTCAGGAACTAATAGCGGGAGGAAATAATAATAACGTTACCGCTGATTTTATACGAAAATAAGGTCTTGAAATGGTCAACTTTAAACGTGAATTACTCTAGAACGGAATAAGATATTTTAGTCTTAATAATTTTATTTGCTTCCTAAAATTATACCCTATCACATATTTTAACAGCTGTCCTATTTTCCCGGACAGGCTGTATTCCCCGAAGCGATAGATAGGCAGACCTGTTGTTACTCACTTTTCACCGAACATGACTAAGTGCCAACGTGACAGATGGTGAGTCTATCGCCGTCTCAGGCACTATACATACGTCTTTGAATTACTTCTCAGACATGTGCGGGCTTCCTTACGATGTGTTCCTTCGCGGCAAAGCGCAACTAATTAAATAAATTAATAATAACTATATTAATAATTTTTACAGGAGCATCACTCTCTGGAGGTCAAAGAGCGAGAATATCTCTTGCCAGATGCGTCTACCAATATGCTGATGTATATCTACTAGACGATCCGTTAGCTGCTGTCGATGCTAAGGTAAAATAACTTAAAAAAGAAATTACAGCCGTGGTGGCCTTGAGATTTGAACAGTCGCCTGCTACGCAAGCGACGCAAGTTCGAATCCCAGCGGGGCCTGTAACAATGAGTTTTTCTAAAAAACCACGTGCTTTACGGTGAAGGAAAACATCGTGAGGAAACCTGCATATTTCTGAGAAGTAATACAATGACGTATGTAAAGTGTCTGAGACGGCGATGGACTCGCCATCTGTCACGTTGGCACTTAATCATCTTCGGTGAAAAGTGGGTGTTGTGATTACAACACCTCTGCCTACCCCTTCGGGGAATACAAGCGTGAGCATATGTTTGTATGTAAAAGAAAATACACGCCATCCCAGAAGGGTCCCCCAAGGGGTAAGCTGAAGTGCTCCAACATCACTTTTCACGAGAGTAGAAAATATAACATTTCATTGTTATCAGGTGGCTCAAGCGATCTACGAGGAGTGTATCCGAGGGTTCCTGCGGGACAAGGCCACTGTACTGGTGACGCACCACGTGCAGTACGCGCGGCAAGCGGACACCGTGTGCGTCATGAGGGAGGGACATGTAAGTTGCTGATGTGACAGGTGGCTCAGGTGACGCACCACGTGCAGTACGCGCGGCAAGCGGACACCGTGTGCGTCATGAGGGAGGGACATGTAAGTTGCTGATGTGACAGGTGGCTCAGGTGACGCACCACGTGCAGTACGCGCGGCAAGCGGACACCGTGTGCGTCATGAGGGAGGGACATGTAAGTTGCTGATGTGACAGGTGGCTCAGGTGACGCACCACGTGCAGTACGCGCGGCAAGCGGACACCGTGTGCGTCCTGAGGGAGGGACATGTAAGTTGCTGATGTGACAGGTGGCTCAGGTGACGCACCACGTGCAGTACGCGCGGCAAGCGGACACCGTGTGCGTCATGAGGGAGGGACATGTAAGTTAAGTTCAGATAACAATAGGTGGCGAGCTAATTGCTTTTGTCTGAGTTAATACTCAGATCATCCAGACTCCAGGCTGCCACTGAGAAATTGTCTATGGGAAACTCAATAATACTGCCCCACAGACAACAGTGACTATTTCACACGGATTGTGAGTCTATCGCCGACTCAGGCACTATTCACGATTTCCTCACGATGTTTTCCTTCGCTGTAAGGCACGTGGTGTGAAATCACTGCACGTAAGTTTTTTTTAGAAAAACTCATTTGTACAGGCCCCGCTGGGATTCGAACTTGCGTAGCAGGCGACTACTCAAACCCCAAGGTAACCATGGCTCTTTACACGGACAAATTATGAAATTAGCAATTTTATTTCACGTTAACAGATCGTAGCCCAAGGCACGTACCACGACCTAAAGAACGGCGTAGCAGAGTTCGAGCAGTTGATAGAGCTGGGAGAGAAGGTGGAAGAAGAGAAGCAGAAGCAGAAGGTTGCAACGTATGAAAATCAGGAGGCTGTGGTAAGCATATTGTATCTCCCAAAAGCTGGCTGATGTCAGTTTTGTATTTTGATAATGAAAGCCGCGCTTTCAAATCGTCAGAATGACATAATTATACAGTATTATACATGATACCGCCAGGTTCGGAAGGTTGATTTTACTGAGAAGAACCTGGCAAGAAACTCAGTAATTACTCTCTTCAAAAATACATACATTAATATGCTCGCGCCTGTATTCCCCGAAGGGGTAGGCAGAGGTGTTGTAATCACAACACCCACTTTTCACCGAAGATGATTAAGTGCCAACGTGACAGACGGTGAGTCCATCGCCTTCTCAGACACTTCACATACGTCATTGAATTACTTCTCTGACATATGCAGGTTTCCTAACGATGTTTTCCTTCACCGTAAAGCACGTGGTGTGAAATCACTGTACATAAGTTTTTTAGAAAAACTCATTGGTACAGGCCCCGCAAACCTCAAGGCCACCACGGCTTTTCAAAAATATTATACGATTTAAAATACAAAATAAATCACTTAAGAAACATAAGCTCATGGACACAGTTCCAATGCACAAATGTCGATAAAAATTAACATAAATAAAAATCTAGTAGTATCTAAATGCGTAGCTTGAGATGACCAGCCCCCACAAGCAGCACCTGTTCACAAGTATGACGTATTACTAATATGTCTATACCCTATCCATCAGTCTCATAATCATGGTCACTCAATATATATGTCGGAAGATGGCCAGAGGGGCTATCGTCTATTGACTCAGACATCGTGGGCAATTATCAGTTATTGGAGGTAGTCGTTGAAACAAAAAAACACGATACTCAATCACTTTATAATCAGAAATCTATTTCGACAAAGAACTTAAGTAAAATCTTGTTACAACTTGTAACTTGTAAAGTAACGTGGTATAGGCAAACTATCCACTAGAGAAGGCGATGTGCTTTGAAATGCAGCTAACAATCGAATGCCGTCTGCTTGCCCGCCAGTGTTCGGAACCTGAAGTGGACTGATTATCGTACCAGGGGCTGGCAGGGGCGTAAAATTATCGTATACGAATCGAAATTATCGTACTTTTTAGGATAATGTCTATTATAGATAAATAAATCATATAAAATGTAATATTGATATGCATGCAAGTACTAATAAAAATTTTGCTGCTCTAGAAAATGATCGTTTTCTTTTTTTAGAAATAGACATAATATTTATTCACATGAAATATGGTACAATGGGTAGGTGTTATTAAAGGTTATAAGAATCACATATTTCACCCAGATTTCTTCATTTAATGAAAAAAAATATTCAAAATAGATCAAATTTTGCATCATGATAGAAATTATCGTACAATCTGCGTACGATAATAACATGCTATCCTACATCGTACGTAGGCACAAAATTATCGTATGTGTACGATAATTATCGTACGGTTCCGAACACTGTTGCCCGCTCCGGTGATCCGTTAGCACGCGTCCGTCGCGCCCCCACGCGTCGACTCGCGCACTTTGCCTCAACCAATCGCAAGTAATCAAATGCAGGCCTCATTAAATTGCCGCCGTGTATACATAATCATGGTCACTCAATGTATATTTTCAGGAACACAACTACAAATTAAGATCTCAACGTTCCATGTCAGAAGCGTCTCAGCTCTCGTTCAATCTGGATTTGGACAATTATTTGGATCCTACATATGAAGGTAAATAAACATTTTTATATTGATTTTCAGAGAATAGAAAGAGAGCCTTCTTTTTTTCGTTATTGTTATATATTTAGTTAGAGAGCCGTGGTGGCCTCGGGGTTTGAGCAGTCGTCTGCTACGCAAGCGACGCAAGTTCGAATCCCAGCGGGGCCTGTACCAATGAGTTTTTCTAAAAAAAACTTATGTACAGTGATTTCACACCACGTGCTTTACGGTGAAGGAAAACATCGTGAGGAAACCTGCATATTTCTGAGAAGTAATTCAAAGACGTATGTATAGTGCCTGAGACGGCGACAGACTCACCATCTGTCACGTTGGCACTTTATCAAATTCGGTGAAAAGTGGGTGTTGTGATAACAACACCTCTGCCTACCCCTTCGGGGAATACAGGCGTGAGCATATGTATGTTATATATTTATAGTGATTACGTAGTATAGTTAATCAGGCTGCGTCCTCCCTAGGCACAAGGGTACGGGACGGGCTGCGTCCCGCCTCCCCCGCACCGCCCCGCGCCTATTAATATTGCATTGCAATAACAAAGTAGTGTGCAACCAACTAGCGAGTTTGATTCACGCATCTCTCTTCCTGTTTTCCCGTATAAGTATCTAATAGTCATGGTCTCTCCCAGTTGGTAGGGGGTAGTTACCTCCACTGCTTAACCGGACTAAAGGGCGAGACCCAAGGGCCTCCAGCCGAGCTTAAACTTAAAAACTAAGCAACACAGCTAAGGGGGTTCGGACCTCGGCTTAGGGCGTTGCTGGGGGATGAGCTAGGGAGCTGGATCTGAGTGGTGTTATTTAGGGACATGTTTAAGGCTAGTGGCTCGGCGCGCGCCGGTCCTAGCAGAGGACGGGGGGGAAGAAAGAGAGCCGTGGTAGCCTTGGGGTTTGAGCAGTCGCCCGCTACACAAGCGACGCAAATTCGAATCCCGGGGTCTGTACCAATGAGTTTTTCTAAAAAAAAACTTATATGCACGTTCTTTACGGTGATGGAAAACATCGTGAGGAAACCTGCATATGTCTGAGAAGGAATTCAAAGACGTACGTATAGTGCCTGAGACGGCGATGGACTCACCCTCTGTCACGTTGGCACTTGATCATATTCGGTGAAATGTTACACTTATTCACATATGTATGTATTAATATTATTATAGTTTTTATCGTTAACTAGCTGTGCCCTCCGGTTACACCCGCGTAGGTTTAATTTTATTAGATACCTTAATGTTTTTTTTTAATAAATGTTACTCCTTGTAAAATTTGCTACTCGCCAGTAAGTCTCTCTCCATCTCAAGCTACGCATTTAGATATATATATAAAATTACTATAGTTTTCTTTATGTTAATTTTTATCGACATTGCAACTGTGTCCATGGGCTTACATTTCTCAAGTGATTTAGATTGTATTTTTTTTAATTTTATATTTTTGAAAAGAGTTCTTCCCAGTAAAAGCAACCTTCCGAACCTGGCGGTAGCATGTATAATCCTGTAAATTATATTATGTCATTCTGACGATTGTGATTTGTAAAAAGTCTAATCGAATAATTATATTTTTGACTTTGACTTTGACTTTGAAAGTCCTGTTAAATCGGTCCAGCCGTTACAGAGACTACCCGGAACCAACAGACAGACAGTATTGAATTTTTATTTTAATTGGTATTTTTATATCAGTTTTGTATACATACTTTAATATGCATTTAATGAAAAGCTGATGTTTTATTATGTGTCTAGATTTGATGGAATTTGAACTCTTATAACGTGTGTTTTAAGGTGAAAGTCAAAACAAGGGGTCTGTGGACTCCAGCGTGTACGTAAACTACATCAAGAGTGGAGGCAGCAAGTTATCTATGTTCCTTCTGTTCATCCTCTTCATATTGGCTCAGATATTCTACTCAAGCACCGACGTATGGCTTAAGGAATGGTAAGGACCCTATTTATATGCTATAATATCAATAAATGGCACTAAAAACTAATTACAAATAGAAAACTTGGCCCAAATCGGTGTCTCTCGGGATCGTGCCAAGAAGGCTGGCAGCATTGCCACGTTGAATAGCAATGCTGATTCTCTGAGCGAGGTAACCCCAGCCAGACACGAGAGGCTTATATAGAGGGTATATTTTATCGTCGTAATCCCACGGGAACGGGAACTACGAGGGTGAACAAGCGTGACTTCCGCTAAGATTAGGGTTAATTTTTGAATGCAATGTTAGCAGAAATTACTATTTTATTGTTTACTAACTATGCCTGTAGTTTAGTTGCGTAAGGGTAAGTTACTCCTTATTACAACAGCTATCTACCAGTAAAAGTAACTTTAAAATCGGTCTAGCCGTTTCAGAGATTAGGAACAAACAGACAGATAGATGCTTTTTTTTTAAACAACTATGCTCCTTATTGAACTCAAAACGATTTAGTTTCATGACTTAAATATAGCCTTAATTTATCTATGTAATATTAGATATCTGCTAGTGAAAGTCCCATCACAATCGGTCCAGCCGTTTCAGAGATTAGCCGGAACAAACAGACGAATAAAATTAGTTTTTCTATATCTGTACCGTGTATGCTTTCAGAAACTTCAATTTTATTTATCTGTATAGCTTGTTCTTTATGTATTTGCACGGTAACCATACTTTCATAATCCCTTAGACACTTCATTGTTTTTTACCTTTATAGATTTTGTGATTTCCTTCTATTCTTTCTCTCATCCTTTATATATGTTTCAGGGTGAATCTGGAAGAGGCCAATAGTGCATTAGTCATGAACCAAACTTTAAATAACACAACCGGAGATGCATCTCCACGTAAGTAATAATCATACTTATTCATAATCTCTGCTACTTATAAAAGTCAGTACCTGTATACAGGGTGCTCGGGAAAATAGGACAGCTGTTAAAATATGTGATAGGGTATAATTTTAGGAAGCAAATAAAATTATTATGACAAAAATATCTTCTTCCGTTTTTGAGTAATTGACGTTCAACGTTGACCATATCAAGACCTTATTTTCGCATAAAAATCAGCGGTAACGGGGAGTTATTCACGTGAAATCTAACTAAGTTCTTTTTTGTCTCCCATTAATAGTTACTGAAATATTCCCATAAAACCATTTTTCGAAACCATTACCTTCTCCTTAATTGACCAAGTTCAATGACCGCGTACGTAATGTAGGTAAACGCGGCCGCGCGTTCATTCAATCGCTTAAGGCCGCGAGCTCTTCGGCCCTTAGCAACCATAGCCTATAACTACGTTATCGTTGGAGCTAGATATTTTACGACTTCAACATAGTATTATATATTCATAAAACCCTACAACTTCTAGACGACAACTGTTCCTTTTTGACTTTGATTTAATATATACATATATATGCTCACGCCATCCCAGAAGGGTACCTCTACCCTTCTGGGATGGCGTAAGCAGAGGTTTACCAACCACATTTCACCAAATATCATCAAGTGTCAACATGTCAGGTGGTGAGTCCATCGCCGTCTCAGGCACTATAATTTAAATTACTTCACAGACATAATATGCAGGTTTCCTGACGATGTTTTCTTTCACCGTAAAGCACGTGGTGTGAAATCACTGAACATAAGTTTTTAGACATATTCATTGGTACAGGCCCCGCTGGGATTTGAAATTGCGTCGACTGCTCAAACCCTCGGGCCACCACGGCTCTTTGACTTAAAATGAGTATATATTTCAGCGATAGTGTTCGAAGACATCCCATCGAACCGCTTCCACTTAAGTCGGGAGCAGTGCGTGTATATATACTCGGCGCTCATTGGTATCTGCATCTTCTTCACATGGAACAAGCTGGTCATCTTCTACAACACTTGCATCAGGGCGTCCGTGCACCTGCATGACACCATGTTCAGGTAACATATAATATGTAGCCGTAGGGTTTGAGTACACCCACATTTCACCGAAAGTCACAGGCATTATACAGGCCTGATCTCAGGCATAGGTCCTATAATTACTTCTCATACATATGCAATTTAATTTATACTGTTTAAATATTTATTTCTTCTATTAAGTACGTACATTCGAAAGAAGTATGTAAGGATCGTAGTATGTGGCAAACGGTGGTCTTCGTTGTATGAATGTATGTTATTTTAAAGCCATAGTAGCCGTGGGGTTTGAGCAAACGCCTGCTACGCAAGCAACGAAAGTTCGAATTTCTAAAAATCTTATGTGCAGTGATTTCACACCACGTGCTCTAAGGTGATGGTAAACATCCTGAGGAAATCTGCCTATCTGAGAAGTAATTCAAAGACGTATGTTAAGTGCCTGAGACGGCGATGGACTCGCCATCTGTCACGTTGGCACTCAATCATGTTCGGTGTTATTACAACACTTATGTCTACCCTATTTGAGTAAAATATTTCACCAGGGGTGTCACAAACGCGCCGATGTGGTTCTTCCACCACAACCCTTCAGGGCGGATCCTGAACAGATTCTCCAAGGACATGGGGCAAGTGGACACCCTGTTGCCTGTCGCGTTGGTCGATTGTCTTGGGGTGAGTTCATACTTCTTTAAATAGTATAAACGCGCTGTTTCACCTGCATAGACTTAGCACATACATACATATGCTCACGTCTGTATTCCCCGAAGGGGTAGGCAGAGCTGTTCTTATCACAACACCCACTTTTCACCGAAGATGTTAAAGTGCCAACGTGACAGATTCAACCTTGACTTGATTCAGCCCGATCACCTGATTTTTATACGAAGCGACTGCCATCTGGAACGAGGAAAATCTGTGATCTGGGTTAAACCAGTTGTCAGACTATTTTAGGCCTCCGACTGACCTGTAACGATTGCCAAAGATGATAAATTGGCAACCGGGACCGACGGCTCAACGTGCTCTCCGGGGCACGGAGGGAACTCGGGCGGTCACCCATCCAATTACTGGCTAGGCTTAGGATTGCAGTCGTATCGAACTACAATTTTAGCAACACGTGAATACCTACCACTTTTTGTATTCGACACGTGCACCGACCCATTCGGGGAATATAGTCGTGAGCATATGTTTGTATGTATAGAACTTCGATCGAACGATTTTAATCGTTCAACTATCTGTTTATCTCAATTCTAGCTAGTCATCTCAAGCTACACAATTATACGTAGTACCAAGTTTTTATATTATATTATCGACTTTTTCGTGACACTGGAACTGTGTCCAGGGGGTTATTATTTCTTAAGATATTTATTTTTTTATTTTTAAAATTGTATAATATTCTAGAAAAGAGTAATTTACCAGCTTCTTCTCAGTAAAAGCAACCTTCCGTACTTGGCGGTAGTATGTAGAATTCTGTTTAATGAAACAAAAAATTTTTTGGTAATTTTAATTTCAGTTCTTCCTGGAAGTGATAGCGATCCTGGTGGTGGTGTGCCTGGTGAACTGGTGGCTCGTGCTGCCTACCAGCGTGGTCGGCTGCCTACTGTTCCTGCTGAGGAGTCTCTTCCTGAGCACCAGTCGGGAACTGAAGAGGATTGAGGCTATTGGTAAGTTTAGAAACTTTTGTCTATATGTATGTTTTACTAAATCTGTTACTTCCCAAATTCAAATTTAAAATATCTTTATTCGATTAGACTTTTTACAAAGTACTTTCAAATCGTCAGAATGACATAATTATACAGGATTATACATGATACCGCCAGGTTCGGAAGGTTGCTTTTACTGAGAAGAACCTGGCAAGAAACACAGTAATTACTCTTTTCAAAAATATAATACAATTCTAAGAATACAAAAAAAATAATTTAAGAAACATAAGCTCATGGACAAAATTCCAAAATTAACATTACTAAAAATCTAGTACATCTACTTATAACTTTGACTTTTGATTTTGACTTTGACAAAGTGGCCTGCTTAGACCTACAGCCCGTTTGGGAAAATCTAAATTAAATTAAAAAAAAAATTTTCTTTCTCCCCTTTCCAGCCCGCAGCCAATCTCTCAACCACGTATCGGCGACGGTAAACGGCCTCACCACAATCCGTTCGACTCGACACCAAGTCACATTGGCGAGGGAGTTCGATAAACTGCAAGATCTACACAGCTCCGCCTGGTCCTTAGTACTGACTACTAATAGGGGATTCGGATTCTGGATGGATATGATATGCTGCCTGTATCTGGGACTTGTTACTTACAGTTTCTTCCTGTTTACTGGCGAAGGTGAGTGAATTAACATACATATGCTCACTCCTGTATTCCCGAAGGGGTAGGCAGACGTGTTGTAATAACAACACCCACTTTTAACCGAAGATGAAGTGCCAACGTGACAGATGGTGAGTCTCGATCACTACGTATTTGAATAACTTCTCAGACATTTGCAGGTACCCTTCTGGGATGGCGTGAGCATATTTATTTAAATGTTTTTATAGAGTTTGCACGTCATCTGGTAGAAGTCTCTCGTGACGGGCTGGGGTTACCTCGTTCAGAGAATCATCATTGCTATTCAACGTGGCAATGCTGCCAGCCTTCTTGGCACGATCCCGAGAGACACCGATTTGGACCAAGTTTACTACTTGTAATTAGTTTTTAGCACTGTTCCTTGTATATATGTACATAAGTATATAAACTACTTATAGTTTAAGACACAACCCAACTACTGACAATTAATAAATATATATATAAAAAAAAATTAAACTAGCCTAAATGTTTTAACTATGAAGAAAAACTGTTTGAAGATGTTATTCATCTTGTGACTTAATATTTTATCTTATAACTAGACAACCTCGAAAGAGGTTGAATAAAAATATAAGCTCACCGCTCAAAGCCCGGGTGGCCTTGAGGCTTGAGCAGTCGCCTGCTACGCAAGCGACGCAACTTTGAATCCCAGCGGGGCCAGTACCAACGTTTTTCTAAAAAAGTATGTACAGTGATTTCACACCACGTGCTTTACGGTAAACGAAAACATCGTGAGGAAACTTGCATATTTCTGAGAAGTAATTCAAAGACGTATGTATAGTGCCCTAATCATCTTGTGTAAAAAGTGGCTGTTGTGATTACAACACCTCTGCCTACCCTTTCGGGGAATACAGGCGTGAGCATATGTATGTATGTCTACACCTAGTATTTTAACATTTTTGTTTTCAGATACCCTAGGGGGTAACGTGGGTCTGGCCATAACACAAGTGATAGGTCTGGTCGGCATGTGTCAGTACGGCATGAGGCAGACTGCTGAGGTGGAGAATCAGATGACGTCGGTGAGTTTACACCACTATAGCGGTACACTAAACTATACATACAACAGTACCCTTATCACCTAGCGTATACTCGCTAGCGTCACTCGCAATATTTGTATGAGATATTTCAGTTCTTCACGTCACCGCTGGGAGTCGCTGCACAATTTCTCATACTAATATTCGGCGGAGACGATAGCGAGTATAGATTACGGAAACGGTGGCAAACCCGTGATAGGGATATGAGGGCTTAGTGTGAGTTTTTCTCTGCCGCCGTCACAAGTCACCGCGTCGACGTAAACGCAGATTTCGGATCGAAACAGCGCCATCTGTCGGCCTAAAGATGACACTGTTGTGATCCCATACAAATCTGCGTTTACGTCGACGCGATGACTTGTGACGGGGATTTAAGAAAAATTGCACAAGGCACTCACATAAATAAAATTGAAGTATCTGTTTGTAATTCCAAAATAACGGCTATTAACTATTTCATATGGAAATATACACGGTACTTGAAAAACATTTTTTTTTATTTTTTTCTTTCTGCCTGTCTGTCTGTCTGTTTGTTCCGGCAAATCTCCGAAACGGCTGGACCGATTTTAACGGGACTTTCACTAGTGGATAGCAAAATTTACAAGTAGTAAGAACTACAGTTTGTTAATTAATTAACTATTTTTTATTCAAAAAGTCTTCTACCCGGGCTAAAACGCCGGGGCATAGCAAGTCATTAATTTGACTGCCTCGTTGATTTAGTGGTAAGTAAATTCGCTTACCGATCTCGAGGTCTCGTAGTCGATTCCCGTTAGATCAAAAATCGATATTGAGTTTTGCCTACAGATATTCACAATAAATGGCCGGACTTTGTAAGTTGTGTGTGTTTCCACCCCCGTCCCTCGGAGCACGTTGCACCGTTGGTCCTCCGCCTGCCCTCTCTCCGGTCGTGTCTGATGTCCTCCCATCCCACTATGAGAGTGACCCAATAAAGAATGCACCTGTGTTTGCACACACGCCTGCACTATCATATCTCCTGAGCAGATGGCTGATCCTCGTTGAGATTAGCCGCCGTAACTGAAATTCGGTAGGGGACCATTTAGGGTCTAGTCTTCTTTAGTGTATGCCTACACCTCAACAAGAACCCTCCAAATTTCATGTATCTAGGACAAGCGGTGATATATAATGCAGTAAATCAGGACTTTGAATTGTATATGTATGGATATGCTCACGCCTGTATCCCATGGGGGTAGGCAGAGACCACCGTTTGACACACGCTACGATCTTACACACTTCTTTCGCTTCATTCATGCATCTCTTCATACACTTTCTTCGGTTACGAGTGCTCCGAATTTGACCTTTCTGAAAAATACTATTAATTTGGTCATAGTAGTTGTTCCTTGTACGCCCTCTACCGACACTTCCGGTCACATTCACTCTATAAATTTGTTTCGTTAATCGCCTTTCACTCATCCTTTCGATATGTCCAAACCATCTCAACATACTTTTTTCAATTCTGGTCACAACATCATTGTTCAACTTGCAACTGTCTCTTATCACACTATTCTTCATACGATTTACAATGGTGACCCCACACATACTTCGTAACGAACGCATTTCCACTGCATTCACTTCCATACATCAGAGTAGTATGTCATATATCATATATGGATAATATGTCTAGAAAAGGAGTGAATACAGATATGACGGCTGATAGAGATAAATGGATGAGAAGCACACATTGCGCCGACCGTGAATGATAATCTTTATCATGAACTGATGTGTTTGTTAGGTGGAGAGGATTTTGGAATATACAAACCTGCCTGCGGAGCAGCCGATGGACGTAAACGAGACAGCTATCAAGACCAACCATCCAGACTTAGACTTCGACAAATGGCCCGCTAAAGGTAACTAATCTCTAGCTACACAATTTATTTATTTATTATTATTTATAGAGCCGTGGTGGCCTTCAGGTTTTAGCAGTCGCCTGCTATGCAAGCGACGCAAGTTCGAATCCCAGCGGGGCCTGAACCAAAGAGTATTTTTCTAAAAAACTTACGTACAGTGATTTCACACCACTTGCTTTACGGTGAAGGAAAACATCGTGAGGAAACCTGCATATTTCTGAGAAGTAATTCAACGACTTATGAAAAGTGTCTGAGACGGCGATGGACTCACCATCTGCCACGTTGGCACTTAATCATCTTCAGTGAAAAGTGTGTGTTGTGATTACAACACCTCTGCCTACACCTTCGGGGAATACAGTCGAGAGCATATTCGAGACGACGATTGTCGAGACGATTGACCTATCTGTCACGTTGGCACAGCTCTGAAATAACTGCCTTACTTTTGACCTTAAACCTTGTCCACAGGTGAAATAGTATTCGAAGACGTGTCCCTAGAGTACGAGAAACCTCCGAGGGACCAAGTCACTGATCCCAAGAAGTTGGAAGAGCCAGTGTTTGCAATCAAAGGTGTCAACTTCACCGTGGGAGCTGCTGAGAAGGTGGCCGTGGTAGGCAGAACTGGTGCTGGGAAGAGTTCGCTTATTAATGCACTGTTCAGGTAGGCAGCCGCTCACGGCGTTCTTTTAATAGAATTAACCTTAAGATCAGTGATACACATATAGTGATAGTATAGTGTTACGTAATTCCTAACTCGGGGCTAATACATACATACATATGCTCTCGCCTGTATTCCCCGAAGGGGTAGGCAGAGGTGTTGTAATCAGAACACCCACTTTTCACCGAAAATGATTAAGTGCCAACGTGACAGATAGTGAGTCCATCGCCGTCTCAGACACTTTACATACGTCATTGAATTACTTCTTAGAAATATGCAGGTATCCTCGCGATGTTGTCTATTGTTTAGAAAAACTCATTGGTACAGACCTCGCTGGGATTCGAATCAATCCTTTTAGGTATAAATAAATGATGGTGAATGGAATTAGGCTCTCGAGTCCGAGATTTGAGTAAAAGTTGTGATTGTTCGCGTAGGTTAAGCAAGATATCGGGTAGGGTGTCAGTGGATGGGGTGACCGCGGAGGAGGCAGGCCTCCGCCGGTGGCGAGCGAGGCTGTGCGCGCTGCCCCAGCGACCGGCGCTCTTCGCCGCCACGCTGCGGGACAACCTGGACCCCCGACACATATACACTGACGCGCAGATATACGCCGCTCTGGACCAGGTACCGTCAATATACAGGGACTCGGACAAAAGGAACAATTGTCTTCTAGAAGTTGTAGGGTTTTATGAATATATCACTATGTTGAAGTCGTAAAATATCTAGCTCCAACGATAACGTAGTTATAGGCTATGGTTGCTAAGAGCCGAAGAGCTCGCGGCCTTAAGCGATTGAATGAACGCGCGGCCGCGTTTACCTGCATTACGTACGAGGTCATTGAACTTGTTAAGTTAAGGAGAAGGTTACTGGTTTCGAAAAATGGTTTTATGGGATTATTTCAGGAACTATTAGTGGGAGAAAAAAATAAAAACAGATTTCACTTTTTATTTTATCAATTTTTTTATTTGCTTCCCAAAATTATACCCTATCATATATTTTAACAGCTGTCCTATTTTCCCCGACACCTTTATTTCTATACAGATAAATAAAACTGAAGTGTACGTGTAAGTACAGCTTTTTACTAAATGCATATGAAAGTATATGCGGTACTGTCATAAAGAAAGTTTGTATGTCATCCATACATACAAATGTTCACGTTTATAATATTAGTAGGTTAGTAAGGATTACTAAATTAATCGTTGAACCAATATCACCTAACCTCTTAGACTATAAATATATCAGTAGCTTCACTTCCCAGGTGGAGCTGAACGACTTAGTATCCCGTCTTCCCGCGGGATTATCGACCAAAGTGGGAGACGGTGGTGGCAACTTATCCGGGGGACAGAGACAACTGCTCTGTCTCGCTCGCGCCGCCCTGGCTGGTTGCGGAGTTCTCGTTTTAGACGAAGCGACGGCTAACGTTGATACTGAGTAAGATATACATGATGAGTTGACAATTTGATGCCGAGTTGACAACTTCATGCCGAGTTGACAGCTTCTGCTGAGTTGACAACTTCATGCCGAGTTGACAACTTCATGCCGAGTTGACAACTTCATGCCGAGTTGACAACTTCTGGTGAGTTGACAACTTCATGCCGAGTTGACAACTTCTGCTGAGTTGACAACTTGATACCGAGTTGACAACTTGTCGCTGAATATACAACTCCACCTAGACGCTGGTTAGGTTGACACTTCAGGTACCTATATAATTAAAATAATGCTTTCTATATATACATATATTATGGTAAGGAAACTATCGACCTCGACTCAACTGAACACCTGACACTTGTCACTTAACACTTGTCACTCGAAACTTGACATTTGATATATCAAACTGACATTATTAATATTAAGCTGTGTAATTTCTGACAAGGAGCTAAGTTAGTAATGAAGTTGTGAACACATTGCAGGACAGATAAGCACATTCAGAATACTATCCGCACGAAGTTCAGCCGGTCGACAGTGCTTACCATCGCACACCGACTCAACACTGTGTGCGACTACGATAGAGTCATCGTTATGGATAAGTATGTATACACTAGCTTTCATACCGTACCGTATAAACTTCCAAACTCCAAATTTTGCGAAAATTAGTTAAGCCCAGGGTTTCAGGGGCAAGAAATAGATCTAGAATTCAATTTTGGAAAACATCGTTTTGACAATGTTTTCAGGCACTGAAAAACTCATAAATTATCATTACAATACGACAGCAAATTTCGCCGACATCTGTCAAGTTATGGTAGCTCAAATGTGCTTCCAGCTTACGGGGCGATAGCGAAACTAGAGTACCACGGTTCGAGGCTGACGTTCACCGGTTCAATTTTTTCTTTTTTTTTTCATAAATATATAAGACAACGCCATTTTGTATGTTATTTTATATTTTAAAGTCCCCGTTCCCGTCGTTGTGTTCTTTTTACTAGTCATGTGTCGCTCCTTGTTTTTCTGTTACCAGTTCTACGTAATTAAATATATTACTACAGAAATCTTACATTATTATTTACCGATCCTGATACGACCTCTAATAAAAAGAAGGCGAGCACAGCTCGGTCAAGCAGGCTCCAATATCAATTTGTGTACTACAGAGGGCGTGTGGTGGAATCCGGTCACCCATTCGAGCTGCTGACCCAGGGTTCCGGAAGGAAGGAGGAAGGGCCAAGGAGATCGCTGCTATCTAAGAGTCAGGTAAGTCAACGCAAGAAGCATCACGACCATTTTTTTTTTGGTAAAGTGTGGTTGGTAAAGATTTGGAAACTTATTGGTTGATATGTGGATCACATTTATGTTATAAAACTAAAATGCCAAATGTTCGAATCCCAGCTGGGTCTGTACCAATGAGTTTTTCTAAAAACATAAGTACAGTGATTTCACACCACGTGCTTTACGGTGAAGGAAAACATCGTGAGGAAACCTGCATATGTCTGAGAAGTAATTCAACGACGCATGTATAGTGTCTGAGACGGCGATGGACTCATCATCTATCACGTTGGCACTTAAATCATCTTTGGTGAAAAGTGGGTGTTACAACACCTCGGCCTATGTATGTATGTAATTAAGGTAGTTTTTTTTATATCTTTCAACCACCAACCGATGCTCTGCGGCAGAAATGGTCGCCAAAATAGTCTAGACCCCCAAGGATTGAGGTTGAAATAAACATTTAATAGCTACATATTATTTTTCTCAGGCACCTCTAGCAATCCCGGAGAACTTCCCGTTCGAACACCACTCCCGGGAGAGGCTGGATGACCCGAATGAAACACTAGTTGTCTCTAAAGACAGGACTAGGACGTATTCCAACAGGTAACGTGCAATATTTAAACGCAAATCAAAAATATATACGTTTTTTTCCAAAAATTATCTGAAGTCACATCAAAATTTATGATAATGCTGAAAAAATTGGTGTCAGTTTATAATTCCAAAAACAGCGTTTCACTAAATGCATATGAAAGTATATAAGGTACTGAAGGTACATAAAAAAAGGTTTGTTGATATATATATAAGCTGTGACATTATATTCTTTGCTAAGGTTAATATTTTTAAACTTCTAATCATGATCATCATCTCCCTGGCCTTATCCCATACATTGTTGGGGTCGGCACTTGATTCAACCCGATGTGGCTGATCACCTGATTTGTATACGAAGCGACTGCCATCTGACCTTCGCAACCCCTTTAACGAGGAAAATCTGAGATCTGGGTTAAACCAGCTGTCAGACTATTTTAGGCCTCCGACTGACCTGTAACGATTGCCAAAGATGATAAATTAACAACCGGGACCGACGGCTTAACGTGCTCTCCGAGGCACGGAGGGAACTCGGGCGGTCACCCATCCAATTACTGGCTAGGGCTAGGGTTGCTTAACTTCGCTGATCGTATGATATGCTCAATAGCAACTGTGCCACGAGCTCCTCAATCTTAAACTTCTAATGTTATAATAAAACTATTTAAAGTTTGTCCGTCTGTCTGTTTTTTCCGGCTAAAATATAAAACAACTGTACCGATTTTAACGGGAGTATAACTGGCAGATAGTCGATGTTACAAGACGTAATTAAACGTATTTTTATTTCAATAATTCCAAGACGTATGTATAGTGCCTGAGACGGTGATAGACTCACCATCTGTCACGTGGGCACATAATCATTATCCTACCCCTTCGGGGAATACATGCGTGAGCATATGTATGTATGTTACTACAATACCTTTGAATTGTAGGTCTGAAGCAAGTGATCTGGAAGGCTCCGGGATCTTCAGGACGTTGGTAGAACAAACAGGAAGAGAAAATGCTGCTCTGCTCTATCAAATGGCTGAGGAGGTACTGGGCTGATCCATCATCATTATCATCATCACCATCATTCTGCCTTTATCCCATGTTATTCATGGTCGGCGGAACCGTCTTCTATCAGCCGTCATATCTGTATTCACTCCTTTTCTAGGCATATTATTCGCCGTCCGTCGTATTAGTCCCGCCTCGTGTTCGTATTTTTATTTACCCTTTTTAACGGTGCTTTACGGTGAAGGAAAACATCGTGAGGAAACCTGCATATGTCTGAGAAGTAATTCAAAGAGACGTATGTATAGTGTCTGAGGCGGCGATGGACTCACCATCTGTCACGTTGGCACTTAATCAAATTCGGTGAAAAGTGGGTGTTGTGATAACAGCACCTCTGCCTACCCCTTCGGGGAATACAGGCGTGAGCATATATATATACCCTTTTTAACAATTAACAGTTAGATTTTATAAAAAAATATGCAATCTTTGAATATTCAGACTGCTAAATCCCATATACTAGAGGGCGAGCCTACGCCAGACCAAAGAGTCGATTTATAATAATAGATTTTTTTCCATTTCAGAGTTACAAAAGATTGATGGAGAAGAAATCAGCATGAAGATATATTATTGAAAATATACAAGATTGGCTGTTTACCACAAGGGTAGGCAAACCTGCGCTCGTGATTTATCGTTTACTGAAACAGTATTCATATATGTTTAGTAATTAATGCAAAGCTTTATAGATGGAACAAATATGATTTAGTTTTAAAAAAAAAATATGAAACCGAGCTTAGACAAATTAACATCCCATGAAACCATTAACCTTCTTCTTAATTGAACAAGTTCAATGACCTGGTACGTAATGTAGGTAAACGCGGCCGCGCGTTCATTCAATCGCTTAAGGCCGCGAGCTCTTCGGCCCTTAGCAACCATAGCCTATAACTACGTTATCGTTGGAGCTAGATATTTTACGACTTCAACATAGTGATATATTCATAAAACACAACAACTTCTAGAAGACAACTGTTCCTTTTTCTCCGACACCCTGTATATTGTATATATAGGGTGTCGGTGTCCCAACTTTAACCGGGAAAGTGATTTAATAATGCCTTACTATAAATGTATGTACTTACGAATGAATATGTGTGCTTAGATTAGCAATAAAAATGTACTCTATAACAATAGATATAATGGTCAAATTCCAATGTTACTTAATGTCAATTTATGAAAACGCCTTGCATTTATTGATAGTTAAATATTTAGATGTTTTGAACTGTAAGTCCTTTAACAAGGTATCTTATATCATTATTATATTTTTAGTATTGCATTTTGCGCATAAAATGTGACAAATTTCGCTATTACGTTAACATAAATATGCTCACGCCATTCCAGAATGGTCCCCGAAGGGGTAAGCCGAGGTGTTGTAACAACACCCACATTCACCGAATATGATTAAGTGCCAACGTGACAGATGCGTCTATCGCCTTCTCAAGCACTATACATACGTCTTTGAATTACTTCTCAGACATATGCAGGTTTCCTCACGATGTTTTCCTTCACCGTAAAGCACGTGGTGTGAAATAACTGCACATAAGTTTTTTTAGAAAAACTCATTGGTACAGGCCGCGCTGAGATTCGAACTTGCGTCGCTTCCGTAGCAGTAATTAAAATACGAACACGGCGGGATTGGAACCAGAGGAAACTGCAGTCGCACTGCCAATGGGGGCGTTGTTACAAAAACAGTAGGAATGTTTGTCAGATCAGAATCAGAATAACATATAGTCTATAATTTATAAAGATATCGTGTGACTTTTCCAAAATATAATGAAATGCTACTCTATATACTAGTCCTGCGCAGACGATGTTGCGGGCACCAGCTAGTTGAGGTGCTAGTTACATGGTGCTTGGGTTACGCATCACGATCTTAAGGTATATTGTAAATAAAAACATTTTACACTTTTCCTATGTTATCTGTGGTCGGCGCAATGTGTTCTTCTCTTCCATTCCTCTCTATCAGCCGTCATATCTGTATTCACTCCTATTTTAGCCATATCATCTTTCACACAATCCATCCATCGTTTCTTAGGTCTTCCTCTCCCCATGTCAATATCCACATTCCTCTCTATCAGCCGTCATATCTGTATTCACTTCCATTCTAGCCATTTCATCATTCACACAATCCATCCATCGTTTCTTAGGTCTTCCTCTCTCCTTGTAACCATCCACATTAATAAACAAAACTCTTTTGTCAACATTATCCTCATCCCTCCATAACATGTCCATACCACGACAAATGTTTATTCTTCAACTTGTCAGTCAGTGGTGCTACTTGCAAAGTATCACAGTTTAAGAACATTTATATAGAAAGTTATTGTTTAATGGAATCTTCGTGCCACCATTACAATGAAAATATTACTAGCAAAATTTTGTATTATGGTATTAAGATGAAAGATTTGTATGCATAAGCTCCAAAACTACATGACTGATTTGAAAAATTCATTCAGCAATGGATAGCTACATCATCAGCGAGAAAATCGGCTATATTTTATCCCCGTACTCCCACGGGAACGGGAACTAGGCGGGTGAAACCGCGTGACGTCCGCTAGTAAACTATAAAAGTTTACAGATGGATTGTAATCCCCAGTTATCTAACACAATGCTTATTAATGTTACAATTCCTCAAGAATTTATAAAATACACTACGTTAAATAAAAAATGATATTAAGGAATATTTTATTACCCCTTATACCCTATATGTACTCTATTTGCTAATCTATGATACCTACCTATATGTAAGAAAATATTGTGATATTTTTTTCACGTTACCAGTATTTCTCCGCATAGTTATTAAAAAAGGATTTTTATTTTATATACCTACTTAATAATTAGTTAAATTTATTTAGTTATTAATATTAAACTAGATTTTTTATATCAAAACTTGTTCCTATCAAGTATTTAGAACAAATATTTTGTACTTATCTAAGAAAATACTGCATGGCGACTTATTTCGAAATATAAACGTTATATAAAGGTTTCAACAGTCTCTGCCTACATATTATGCTGAGGTAGGCAGAGCGAAAGAGAGAAATAACCGCATTACACTCAAAAATTCCAATATAACAGACAGATTTTTTTTTATTATCTATACAGATGAATAAAGTGTCTGTATGTAATAACCAGCTCGTCATTAAATACGGTACTTACATAAAAAAATCTATGTCCGTCTGGCTGGGCGGTTTTTAACGGGAGTTTCACAGGCAGATAGCTAATGTTACAAGGAGTAACTTAGGGTGCTTATTGAAAATACATTAGGTCTCCGCGAGCCCCCCATGAGATTATGTCTACACGGGTAAATCCGCGGGGCATAGTAAATATTTCACATGAGACCAAGGCTAAAGTAAGCGCAGTGAGAGCTATTTGTCAGAACAGCAGTCACTGGTCAAACATGACTCGCCATTTGTCATGTTTCCCGTCATCCACATTCATCACTCTTCATACATACGTCTAGTACCATACCAGGTCCTGTAGACAAAGTAACATTATCCATAAATATAAAAGCAGTCACGTGACATATGTCATTCCCGTACATTTTGTATCGTCTAGACCTACAGTAACGTTTACTGTCCCACCATACTTTTGTATCTGTTTAGATAACATTAAAAATCTATTGAAATTTGTCTCTGGTATAGTCTAGTCTACCAATGGATTTTTCATGTATTTTACCGCCTTGTCATGTTGACAGTTCAGTGTGACATTTATGCCTAGTGCTGCCATAGTATTCGTGAATCTAAATATTTACAGGATAATAAACGTAATATTTTATCAAAAGACCAAGTTACTTAATGTAATTGGCGAAAAAATATTAATAATGATGTAGCCAATTTTAACTAAATTATTGTCAATTATGTTAATATATCGCACTCTCAGAACGATAAAGGCTCAATTTAAAAATATTTTTTTGATAATCGCAATCGTCATTTTTGAATTGATATCTTAGTAGACATGCTCACGCCTGTATTACCCGAAGGGGTAGGCAGAGGTGTTATAATCACAACACCCACTTTTCACCGAAGATGATTAAGTGCCAACGTGACAGATGGTGAGTCTATCGCCGTCTCAGGCACTATACATACGTCTTTGAATTACTTCTCAGACATATGCAGGTTTCCTCACGATGTTTTCCTTCACCGTAAAGCACGTGGTGTGAAATCACTGTACATAAGTTTTTTTTTAGAAAAACACATTGGTACAGGCCCCGCTGGGCCACCACGGCTTCTATCTTAGTAATTTAAAATTTTCCCAGTTTTGAATACAATATATTTTACATTTTTAAAGAATAGTTTGTAGTAGTTTCAAGAATGGTTTGTTGTCAATAAGTCCTGAAAAAAAGTACTGAAAACTACTTCTAGAAATATATTTTGATGTTTGTATCTTAACATCATTATTTACACAATTTTTTGAGTTGAGCCCCTCTCGTTCTGAGGGTGCGAATTATTGAGAATTTTTATTTATACCTAATGTTATTTGAGATTAGCCGTCAACGATGGTTAGTGCTATATATAGCTATTTTAATTGTGTCTCAAATAAAAATTTTATATTATTATTTTTGTTTTTATCGAAATTCCTTTATCTATGTTGACAAATGCGATTATAAAAGTTAATGTGTATTGTCTTGAGAGGAGAGAGCCGTGGTGCCCTTGAGGTTTGAGCAGTCGCCTGCTACCCAAGCGACGCAAGTTCGAATCTCAGCGGGGTCTGTACCAATGAGTTTTTATAAAAAACTTATGTACAGTGATTTCACACCACGTGCTTTACGGTGAAGGAAAACATCGTGAGGAAATCTGCATATTTCTGAGAAGTAATTCAATGACGTATGTAGTGTCTGAAACGGCGATGGACTCACCATCTGTCATGTTGGCACTTAATCATCTTCGGTGAAAAGTGGGTGTTGTTATTACAACACCTCTGCCTACCCCTTCGGGGAATACAGGCGTGAGCATATGTATGTATGTGTATTGTCTCTGCCTAAGTAACCATAGTTTGTAAAGACGGAGGGTAGTCGCTAATTATTTGACTGATAAACATCTGTCAATGACTTATGGGTGCCTAAAATGCTTCTCTTTAGGGTATGATTCATAACGTTTTCTAGATACAGATGCCGTCACGAGACCTGTGTGAAGTTGGCAACTGAAGTGAAGGAAAAAAATTTTTTCGTCATGTGTTCAATTGTACCCGGTATGTACCGGATTGTACCGCTTTTTAAATCGTTTGTACCCCTAGGGGGTAAAAATTATAGGGGGGTAAATATTTTGGCAACTAAGTATAAAATATTGAAAGTTTGTAAATGCCATTCGATAGTACCCAGCACGTAGAGGATTGTACCGTTTTTTATTTCGTTTGTACCCCAAGGGGACAAAAGTTATGGGGGGTTAAACATTTTGAAATCGAAATATTGTAAATTTGTACATGCCATTCGATTGTACCCAGCACGTAGAGGATTGTACCGTTTTTTGTTTCGTTTGTACCTCAAAGGGCCCCGAGATATGGGGGTTGAAAGTTTCAAACTTTCCACTGTCATATCTCGGGGCCCTTGGAGGTACAAACGAAATAAAAAGCGGTACAATCCTCCACGTATATGGTACTACCCAATGCAAAAATAAAAAACGTTGGTACCTCAAAACATTCCGAATTAGCCTGAGTTGCCAGTTGTCCCCACGGATATCTCTGGACCCCATGGGGTACAAACGATATTTATACGCATACCGGATTGTGCCTTGGGGTACAAACGAAATAAAAAACGGTACAATCCTCTACGTGCTGGGTACTATCGAATGGCATTTACAAACTTTCAATATTTTATACTTAGTTGCCAAAATATTTACCCCCCTATAACTTTTACCCCCTAGGGGTACAAACGATTTAAAAAGCGGTACAATCCGGTACATACCGGGTACAATCGAAAACATGACGAATAAAATTTTTTCCTTCACTTCAGTTGCCAACTTCACACAGGTCGTCACGAGCTATGAGCTCTCTGCGAAAATAGGATGTAACTGGCATGTATTTTTTCGCTCTACATTACAAACCATAAATACTATGAATTCAAGGTCATATAATAAAAATATTTGACTGGTTATAAATCTATGACTGATCGCTTGTATTCGAAAGCTATGGGGGGGACATGCAGAGACCGACGCCGGCGCATAGGGCTCCACAAGAACTACTCTCGGACTCCGCCCGCGACGGACGACACCTCTATACACTACATATGTTTTTATTTGCGTTAGGAAATAGAATCGGCTCCTATTGAAAAAGAGAGGGTAAAAAGAGGGTAGTTACTATACGTCGCACTTATTTGATTTAAATATAAATAATAATTTCACGTCTTTTAAATGCCAAAACGTTTTCTAAAATTCAAATAATTGCATAAAGTAATACTGTGGTATACTGGCTTCAATTTTCCAATAAGTATACATAAAATCAAAACAATTAATATTTTTTATGGACTTATTTCAATTAACAGACATAAGAAAGTGTTTATCGGATTGGATTCCTACGACTTATGCGCTCCTGGTACTTGAAGAATGTTTTATTAACCAAAATGGCGCCTACATAGTACGTTCAACTAGATGTAACCCGCTACTTCGTCCGTTTTGTAGTTGCCATCCTGGAGTCAAACGACTTCAACAAATTACAGCAAAATCGGTTCAGCCATGACAAGGTAAACAGACAAACACTATCGCTTTCAATGAGTCTAGATTAGTGAATAAATTATGCTCTAACTAAATTAACTTCAGTAAAGTACTGGAGTAATCTTGATTTTTTTCAGCAATGGATAGCTACATCATCTGCGATTAACATAGGCTATATTTTATCCCCGTACTCCCACGGGAACGGGAACTACGCTGGTGAAGCCGCGTGATGACCGCTAGTATATTAGATACGTATAGGTGCTGTCGTAAGTGATGACCTCGAATGCGTAATCATTCTTTCGCATTTTTCTTTTCAGTTACTATCACATTTTTTGCTGAGCGCCTATACACACGTAAGGATATAAGGAAGGGATAAAATAAAGAAACAACGCCGTATTTATTTATTCTTGGAGGCCTACCATCATAGGATCAAGTTGAACGTATTAAGAACTGACCTTTCACGTTTTACTTTGGCATCGAGTAAACGCTCAGAAGTTCTTAATATGTCCTGTACCCCTATCACAAGTTTGCCACCGTTCACTGCTAACGACGCGCCTGCGCGTTTATCCGAACTTTCCTATATGCTAACGACGCTTATGTGAGTCCATACAATTTTCTATGCCTTCACTGTGTGCTAAAGCCGACTCTGCGCGTCTATTGTTTTAATAAGACCAAATTGTAAGGGCCCTTACCCATCTTGCTATATAGAACAGATACGGAATATGCCTACATGAAATTATACCGGATATGTACCGACCCTTTTCCTTTTCGCATGTATTTATTGCCTGTCGTAAACAAGCAGGTTTTATGAGCTGCCATAACAATAGTCAAACGCGCAGAAGCGCCGAATAGCACTGGGGAATATGTTACGTGGACGCTATGTTGAGGTTTTAGCACAGAGCGAAAGCGTATTTGTACAACGATATGCGTTTGACGCACTGGTGTAATGTCCGATTGTGTAGCACACGGTAATGACTTTTTATTTAACTTATGCGTTAAGAGGCAGCTTAAAAAAATATTAACAAGGAAATGCTACACCGTTAAGGTTTTTTTGGTGATAAATTATTTAATGCAATAATTTAAAATGAAATTAGATAATTATATTGTTATTTTTGGAAATGTTAACTTTAACTTGACCCAAGATTGTGTTCAATATATATATATATATATATATAATAATATTGATTTATAGACATGGTAATTTTGTAAAATAATTATATAGCACGCCTCCACAGGCACTGCATTGATGCTCTATATAAATAAACTGTCATCTTTATACATTACATACATTTCACGCAATAAATAAACTTTGAACTGCTGGCTATTTTTTTTCTTTTTTTCCGTTATGGTCGCTCTCAGTTGGTAGGGGGGAGTTACCTCCACTGCTTAACCGGACTATAGGGCGAGACCCAAGGGCCTCCAGCCGAGCTTAAACTTAACAACTAAGCAACACAGCTAATGGGGCTCGGACCTCGGCTTAGGGCGTTGCTGGGGGATGAGCTAGGGACCTGGATCTGAGTGATTTTGCTCGCTAGCGTCACTCGCAATATTTGTATGAGATATTTTAGTTCTTCACGTCACCGTTGGGAGTCGCTGCACAATTTTTCATACTAATATTCGACGGAGACGCTAGCGAGTGTAGATTACGAAAACGGTGGTAAACCCGTGATATGGGTACTGGTGTCCTGGTCTTCAGTACTCGGATTGGCTCCTGGACCATTTACTTACCACCCCAATACCTTCTTCTCTAAGTATCTTCTACGCTGAAAAATAATACCTTGGCCAAAAGGCCATACGTTTGACGTTTGCAGAAACTTATGAACCATGTTTTTTTTTTTATTTTGGCGGTCGCATTCTTTTTTTTAGCATCTTTTTTACAAAAACAAACCAAACTAGGCACAAGTCAATTTTTTCTTGTGTTACAATCTAATTGTTTTTTTAATCAAAGGTTCTCGCTCTCAACCGCCATTTAAAAATATAATATGCACTGACTTTGAGAAAAATATTTCTTTTGCCGTCATGTTAGGGTCCAAACTTTTTTTTTTCTGACGGTCAGCCCAATTCTTTTTTTCCACAACATGTATAAATATAATCTAAGTCAGTAACATAAAGCTGTTATATCTGTACAAACATCTTAATATAGGAAAAACAAACAAGCATTCTTTGAATATGTACATTTCTTAGTGTTGGGAAACTGTCGATATCGATTAAACGTTCAAGAGTTCCATCACTTAAACATCAACTATAAAATATATATATTTAAATATAATATTGCTATCGATACAGTTTGTAAGGCAATGTTTAACATACATACATAATTATTACAACTAAGTTATACGAAAAATAAAAATAAAATATGCTTATTAAAAATTAAGCATATAACGAACACCGTTAGCGTAAGCGATTATCATAACATAAACTCGTGTTCATTATATACCTAACTTTAATTGTATATAGAAACAAGACCAGTTGCTTCTATATACAATATTCAAGGTGCCCTACTTACACTTTGTTTTAAATTTAATTTCTAAACATCGATAATTGAATATATTTATATCGACAGTTGCCCGCAACTATAGGAGGAATTTTGACTGCATTGTACGTCACATAGAGCTGTGATGAATACTATCAGAACTTCTGTTAATATATTCATTAATATTTACCAAATAATATTGTATACAGTAAAAGAGGCAGATATTCTAAATTCTTAAAAAAGGGTAAAGAAAAATAAGAACACGAGGCGGGACTCGAACCCGCGACCTCTGTAAACCGTTGCTCTTCCAACTGAGCTACTCGTGATCCCACCTCATGCGTGGAATTTTTCATTCTCTTGTCTTTGCGGTATAGGGGGCAGATGTCATAAGCGCGCGTTAAGTCAAGAGACAAAACATCCCAATTGGGACATTTTCTATTTCACTCTAGTGCCTGGCTTTCTTATAATCTCTATATTTGTATGTGCTCACAATAGTGTCGTCTTTAGGGCGACAGACGGCGCTGTTTCGATCCTACACAAATCTGCGTTTACGTCGACGCGGTGACTTGTGATGGCGGGTTGCACTAAGCTCCTCTGTACCATGAAAGTAACTTATCGACTGTTACAATATCATTGTAAATATCTACTTAAGTGTAAGGTCGATAAGTACAATCTAAATTTATATATAACTATATTTTGTAATTGACTGACTGACATAGTGATCTATCAATGCACAGCCCAAACCACTGAACGGATCGGGCTGAAATTTGGCATGCAGGTAGATGTTATGACGTAGGCATCCGCTAAGCAAGGATTTTGATTAATTCTACCCCCAAGGGCCGATCGGGCTGAGACAAGTCTACGCGGGTGAAGCCGCGGGACACAGCTAATTAAATATATATTGTCTAATCACATAGATGTTTTTTTTTATAATGATCGCTACGTGATCTGCACTTGACTGCAGCTGAGTCGGTAGGAGCTTTTACGGAGCATATTAACATTACAAATCTGCCTCTGTTTACGATAAGTATGAAAATCGACTTATCATAAGGATAAATTGTACACAAAACGAATAATAAATAGTTCAATCAAGGCACTTAACCGACTTCGGAAAAGGAGGAGTTTCTCAATTCGTCTGCACGTATTTTGTTGTCATCTCCGATGGTAAGCTAGTGCAGCTTATAAACGTGACCAACACCAGTGCCTCAAATTTTAACACGTTGACGATATCGATTGCGTATTGAACTCATCTTGTATGGAGACAAAAAACTTCCTAAACTCGCCGCTAGGGGCGCTTTTACGCTCCAATACAAAATTAACGTTAGTACTTATATTTAGGGTATTCAGTGTCCCTCATGGATTGCATGCAAACTCAGGAAATACTGGTCCGATTTGAAAAAATATTTCAGTGTTAGATAGCCCATTTAACGAGGAAGGCTGTATACATCGTTATGTAAACGAAGTCGCGGACAGAAGCTAGTTCTATTATGCTACAATACAGTCAAAACTCTACATAGAAACCTTATAAATTACACAAAAAAAAACATCTAACTATACTAAAGAAGGTAGAGATATTAAAATGTACTTTTCACACAAAAAATAACTTAAAAAACACCCCCTACGTATTTATTATAACAGAAAACTTTCCATACTAATATATTTGCTCACATCCGAACGAGACATGGTGTAAAATATATATCCTAGTCATACATCAGTTGATCTCCTATGAGCATGAAAAGCAATCCTTATTTTCTAGCATGTGTCCCATATGTAGCCTATTATTGGTGTTTTAACAGCGTTATGTAACTTCATTGCTTCTAAATCCGGTCTAAAAATTTCACTTTAGGTGAATCATAATGTAATCCGAATATGATCCATCATCGAAATTACCAAATGGTTACTTAGGTGCAATTCATATTATGATTCACGAATGATTACAATAATTGTAGATGTTAGTCCCTTAATAACTTTTCATGATGCTATTTGTCACAAAAGCAATTCATTTTTTGTGGACCATTTTAGAAAGTGTGAAACAGGTGAATTGTGAAATATTGCACCTGTGTGACCATTTTGTCATTTCGATGATGAATCATATTCGGATCACATTATGATTCTCCCAAAATGGCCTTTTTAGACCTACTGATCGCTTACGTAAACAAAAAACACGCTTATCAGAATAGATATAGATAGAAAACTAGTGAATTAGATAAATGTGTTACGCATTAGTCATTATATGAGTATGTCTCTGTCTGTCTGTATGGCGCAACACACATAAATGCGCAATTATCCTTGGGCGATCTCAAATCGTAATCTGAAATGATATAATTGTACAGAATCCCCCAAAATATTTAAAGTTACGAGACTTATCACTCGATGTTTTGGGTAACACCAATCGCGATCGCGACTACGATTCCGACGTTCCCAGAAACTTGAAATATGAATTTGAAACGCGAATTTTAAGAAATATTATTCCCCATAATATTACATATTTGTCGGAAAAATTAATGTATTTTTCAAATTAAATCGAGAATATCTAACAATAATTAACTCATGTTTAAGCCTCTAGTTAGAAAATCAACAATCTTAGTTCAATGCGAATGTATTCATGTATAGTAAAATTACTATACCCCTATCGCGGGTTTGCCACCGTTTACGTTATCTATACTCGATAGCGTCTCCGTCAAACATTTGTATGAGAAATTGTGCAGCGACTCCCAGCGGTGACGTGAACAACTAAAATATCTCATACAAATATTGCGAGTGGCGCTAGCGTGTATAGATTTCGAAAACGGTGGCAAACCCGTGATAGGGGTACAGATTATTTATCAAAAACAAAAATGTAATATTTACAATAATGTTTTGCAAAATAATTATGCAGACTTATCATTCTGCCGAAAGCATATAATAGCATAGCTTATTTTGTTATCGATTACTTTTACCGTAAATTTCAAAACCATACTAATATTCTAATTGGTTTAAAAAACGGTAATTATATAAATTCCGGTTTCCCTACACACCCAGATGAAAAAAGCCATTATGTTTCTAAACGCTTTTGTATTGTACGTAAATATATGTTGCTTAACGTGTCGTATTATGTCAGTTTGAATCCATCCAAAAGGTGCTTGATGAACTTGCAAGCTTTATCAAAATCGAGCAATTGCTAAAAGACTATAGAAAAACGCATATTCTTAATAAGGGTTATTGATAATGTAACGGTAATTTGTTACGGAAAGGTCATTGTCAACCAGACGTTCCCTTGTAATTATTTTCCGTAATAAGCTTACAGATTCCTTAATCTTCCTTAAATTGTACTAGCGGACGTCACGCGGTTTCACCCGCATTGTTCTCATTCCCGTGGGAGTACGGGGATAAACTATGGCCTATGTACTCGCTGATAATGTAGCTTTCCAATGGTGAAAGAATTTTTGAAATCGTCACAGTAGTTTTTGAGTCTATTCATTAAAAACATACAAAAATACATATCTATTCTCTTCATATACTATTATAGTGTAGATATATTTAAGTCCGTCTGTCTGTTTGTCCTTCTAAACTACATTACGGATCTTGATACTAAGAATATTTTTTTTAACTATTGATATCCTAACTGAATTTCGGTTATCCCAATGCTGATCTCAACGAGGATCAACCATCTGCGCAGGAGATATTATAGTGCACAAGCTGTGGAAACACAGGTGCACTCTTTAATGGGTCACTCTCATAGTCTAATCTAATCTTACTACTAATATGTAGGAGTTGAAAGTTGTTAAAAGAATCTATATTATGCACCTATCTATTTGAAGGGAAATCCAGCCTATAAAAATCAAATTACCAAAAAATTTTTGTATTTTCCTAGGGGTTATAAGGGGTCCATATGGTTGAAAATAACCTCCCCTACACCCCAGTACCAGAATGCCATCACATTACCAACAACCCTATACATTATGCAATATACACCTTGCTTTACTTATCGTAAAAATGCCTTGGTAATTTGTCTGTTCGTAGCAGGTTTGTTTTAACACAATTTATATAGTTTAAGATATAATTTTAATAATTCCTTGAAACGTTTTACTACGCCTAATCATCTAAAACTATTCAACAATTCAATGATTCGACTTAAATGTATATTCATGTGTATATTCTAAGGATATCTACGCGATACTAAAAGTTTCTAAACAGCCCCTTATTACAAAATATAATTAAGTTAACGTAATTTAGAATAAGTTATTGTGATATGGAATTTGAATATCATCATCTCCCTGGCCTTATCCCATACATTGTTGGCGTCGGCACTTGATTCAACCCGATGTGGCTCCATGTTAGTCGCAATCAACTTATTAACTCCTTGTCCGTTATGTGCGCCTGGTACTTCGTGTACCATATCATCATCTCCCTGGCCTTATCCCATACATTGTTGGGGTCGGCACTTGATTTAACCCGATGTGGCTGATCACCTGATTTTTATACAATGCGAATGCCATCTGACCTTCATAACCCCCTTTTTTTTTAAAGCGGCAATCTGGGTTAAACCACTTGTCGGAACTGTAACGATTGCCAAAGATGATGAATTGGCAAACATGACCGACGTCTTAACGTGCTCTCCGAGGCACGGAGGGGACTCGGGCGGTCGGTGGGACGACTGTCCCACGAGCTCCTCAGAAATAGTGTCGAGATAAAGTTTTGTAATAAGGGGGGGATGGTACTACGAGGATATTTAACTACACTACTCAATTACTGCTCTTAATTCCGTATATATATACATTTATGGTAAATTATATTAAAATACGCAATTACTTTTAAATATTTTGATGATTGGTATATTATATAGTTTGGTGAATATTAAACCTTAACGCAACCATATATAGTTTATGATCATAAGAATTAATGCGGCTACCGTATATGCTGATCTTGTTGAGAAAAAAGCGGTCCGTTTTTCAGATACACAGATTTTGCACGCATTGTTTTTTTTTTAGAATCTTCTCGACATTTAATCAATCTTGACATGTATTTTTATCTATACAGATAAATAAAATTGAAGTGTCTGTTTGTAATTCCAAAGTAACAGCTTTTCACTTAATGTATATGAAAGTATATCAGGTACATTTCAAAACAATCTATTTTTCATATTTTTCTTTGTCTGTTCGTTCCGGAAAATCTCCGAAACGGTTGAACCAATTTGAACGGGTCTTTCACTGGCGGATAGTTAATGTTACAAGGAGTAACACTACTATAGACTACTTTTATTTATAACAAAAAATATTAGTGCTCCGCAGGTCACCCATGAAATTTGTACTATAAATTAAAAAACATATGCTCACGCCCCTGAGCTATGGTAATGGTATGGTACTTATGGTTTTCTGAAATTCCTATGGGGTTCAAAAGGGGGTTGTGAAATCTTACTGCCCCGCAGCCAAAGCTCCTGGCGCAAGTTAGTTCATAAAAATAAATAATCTATACAGATAAATAAAACGTAAGTGTCTGTTTGCGACTCCAAATTAACAGCTTTTCACAATACCCTTATGAAATTATATATATGGTAGGTACCTACATTAAAAAACGAATTATAAAAAAATTACTTAATTTGTCTGTTTGTTGCGCCTAAGCTCGGAAACCGGTTAAACCGATTCCAACCGGACTTTCACTGGCGGATATCTGATTAGTAACTTGGGCTACTTTTTGGATATAGTAAGTAATTGGGATCCGCGAAATGAAGTTCATAAATAAAAAATACTAAATTTCTTCAAAAAAATACATGTCAAGATCTTAATATCGTGAAACATTAAATTGTGGAAAATGGGGGCCATAGTTTGACTCATATCATGAGACAGACGTGTATACATCCGTCACTGTCACACAGTTGGACTATCATTGCAGAAGAGCTCGTTAGGCTCCAGGCTTAAGGATGCCTTACGCTAGACCGTAGGGGTTGTAATATCCGCGAATAAAGTCACGCAATAAACAATAACCGCGGGTCGTAAATACTAATATATAAAGCTGAAATATTTGTTTGTTTATTCGCGCTAATCCCAGGAACTACAAAACCGATTGACACATGCTCACGCCTGTATCCCATGGGGATAGGCAGAGACCACCGTCCGCCACATGCTACGATCCTTACATACTTCTTTCGCTTCATCCACATTCATGCATCTTCATACACTTCCTTCAGTTACGAGTGCTCCGAATTTGACCTTTCTGAAAAATACTATTAATTTGGTCATAGTAGTTGTTCCTTGGACGCCCTCTACCGACACTTCCGGTCACATTCACTCTATAAATTTTACCGATAGAGAAATTGAAGCGATTTGAAAATTATTTCAGTGTTAGATAGCCCATTTATCGAAGAAGGCTATAAGGCTATAATTACGCTAAGACCGACCGCGGGTTAAGGTTAGTCCAAAGTATATTAGTCGGACCTCGCTCGATCTAGCGTGAGTAATCCTTTTTAATATTGAAATATAGGCCTTATTGCTTTAGTAATATGAAAGCTTTTAAGTTCATTATTCCAATATAATGCCCTAATTATTTTTACACTATCATTCTTGTTATCACCTACATAACGAGGAACCTCATCGGAAAATTATCTACTACTATTTAAAGGCATTTATATTTGTAAGATATAGGATGGTCAGGTCCTGTAGACAAATTAACATTATCCTCACGCTTCGGTAACAGAAACAATATGTATAATCCTGTATAATTATGTCATTCTGACGATTTGAAAGTACTTTGTAAAAAGTCTAATCGAATAAAGATACTTTTGACTTTGACTTTGACTTTGATACCTAATGCATGACATATGTCACATGGCTGATTTATGTAATTTTCATACATGTTTTATGTTCACGCCATCCCAGAAGGGTCCCAGAAGGGGTAAGCAGAGGTGTTGTTATAAAAACACCCACATTTCACCGAATATAATTAAGTGTCAACGTGATAGAGTGAGTCCATCGCCGTCTCAGGCAATATACATACGTCTTTGAATTATTTCTCAGACATATGCAGGTCTCTGTACAAACATTTCTTATCGTATAGCGTAATAGCGTATATTTGATATTGTTTCTATTAGGGCAAGCGCTAGAGAATATCACTTTGTCTATGCCTGCTGAACTGTAAAAGAATTGACGTTATCCATATTAATGAATGTAACGTAAAAAATGGTATTGTAGTAAGTTTTTTACCAATTTTGTATTTAGGATGTTTCTCTATTTTTCTTCTGAATTTCGTTGTAATTGATAATATATTGGACCTAAGAATAAGTGACACACCGTCATAAAACGTACACGATACTTATAATAACCGTAAAGTTACACAGGTACTTCAAGCCCAATAATCGGGTAAACGTTTATTTTACAACCTTGAATCAAATTGTTGCAACTTATACATATCATTTAAAAACATTGCATTTTGCACATTTATCTCGCGAGGAGTAAGGTTGATCTTTATCTATATTATTTTTATGTATATTATATATCGTATACGCGTCACGACACATCCTGTATGTTTTTGGGAAACGTTTAAGAATTACGCCATAAAATCTATCCACGCTAAAAAAAATAACCATACATTTACTTAATAAATATATTATGACGAATAATTTATCCACGATACAACGAATTCAATGCGTTTTGCATAGACAAAGGGCCAGAGTAGTTTTAATCATGAAACAGAAAAATACTGTTTTTAATTATTGCCAAGTATTTTGATTAAATGAACGCAAGAACTATTTTCATAATGAAAATTGTCCATAATTTGGACTCGTACTCTATTATCTCTGCCTACCGCAACGATTCGCTATGATATGTAATATAAAGGCAACTATATATCAGCATGGATACATTTTTCCCAAAAACATTTAAAAATTTCCCATTACAGATGGGTTTCCATCAGGGATGTGCGGTGATGCGAGGCGTAGCGAGGGATATAGGCAGGTCATACCTATATAAGGTATACAGTGTGTCGGAGAAAAAGGAACAGTTGTCTTCTAGAAGTTGTAGGGTTTTATGAATATATCACTATGTTGAAGTCGTAAAATATCTAGCTCCAACGATAACGTAGTTATAGGCTATGGTTGCTAAGGGCCGAAGAGCTCGCGGCCTTAAGCGATTGAATGAACGCGCGCCCGCGTTTACCTACATATGCGGTCATTAAACTTGTTAAATTAAGAAGAAAGTTAGTGGTTTCGAAAAATGATTTTATGGGATTATATTAGGAAAAGTAGGAGAAAAGAAATTAGATTTCACGTGAATAACTCTACGTTACCGCTGATTTTTTATGCCAAAATAAGGTCTTGATATGGTCAACTTTGAACGTCAATTACTCGAAAACGGAAGAAGATATTTTTGTCATAATAATTTTATTTGCTTCCTAAAATTTTACCCTATCACATATTTTAACAACTGTCGTATTTTCTGCGACACCTGTATAATACAAGATTGTTGGAAAACGAGACGGGATTCGACCCACGACCTCTGCAAACCGTGCAGTTATGCAAACTGAGCAACTCTTGTGTCAAATATCCTTTTCTTTCGAATCCCGCATCATCTTTTTTTAAATAACATGTGTAATGCATGATAACCGAATACTTCTGAATCCTTTTGCAACCATTTAAATAGATATTGTATAGTCACAACAATATAGTAAAAGCTAATTTTGATCCCCGTTTTGTCGCCTTAACTAGCCGACAAAACGGTCATGATACTATTGTACTGGTACCAATTGAAGGGCGCTGGGTGGATAGGGTCTCGGTAGGGGGTGGTAGGGGGGCCGTCAACGACGCCACGAGCGGGATTCCTCCTCCTCGTCTTCCTCTTCATCGAAACGGAGAAGTGCTTCTCCAGGTGTGTTCTCCGACGCGCTGCCCATCTTTAAAACAAATTCAAAATTATAAAGTTGATGACAATGAGTTGTTCTATAAAACACGTGCTTTACGGTGTAAGAAAAAAATCGTGAGGAAACCTGCACATGTCTGAGAAGTAATTCAAAGACGTATGTATAGTGAGTACGTCTGAGACGGCGATGGACTCATCCTCTGTCACGTTGGCACTTAATCATATTCGGTGAAATGTGAGTGTTATTGTTACAACACCTCTGCTTACTTATAATTTAACATAAGGGGCACTTTGTATCTTGATTTATCTTTTATTATAATTATTCTTTCGATTTCAAACATGATTTTTTAACCATAATATTTTGAATTATTGGCACAATCCCCAGACATCGATTTTGGTCCAGATTTCCACTTGTAAATAGTTTCGCGTACTGTTTTTTGTATACACAATTAAGTTTTCTATAAAGATAAATAAAATTACGATACATAAATAAAAACAATTCTCTCCCAGTTAGTAGGGGGGAGTTACCTCCACTGCTTAACCGGACTAAAGGGCGAGACCCAAGGGCCTCCAGCCGAGCTTAAACTTAAAAACTAAGCTAGCTAAAAACTAAACTAAACAGCTAAGGGGGCTCGGACCTCGGCTTAGGGCGTTGCTGGGGGATGAGCTAGGGACCTGGATCTGAGTGGTGTTATGTAGGGACATGTTTAAGGCTGGCGCCGGCCCTAGCAGAGGACGGGGGGGACGATGACGTATAGTTCGCGACGAGCCTCGCCGGCGAGGACGGAACAATGGTCGGTTTGGTGTGTGCTTTTGAGACATTGCTTGTTGAAGCAATGTGATATCGTCATCAGGGTCAATAAGGACGTGCCTCGGACGGCGTCGGGAGGATGCCTGTTTGTTTGTTTAGGCTAATCTCGGAAACGGCTGGAGCGATTATAACGGGATTTTCACTGGCAGATAGCTGACATTTTAAGGATCAACATAGGTTATATATTTGCTACTTTATTTGTTTACATGATAGTGCTAGAAAGGGAATGAATACAGATATAACTGCTGACAGAGAGGTACGGAGAAGAACACATTGCGTCGACCAGGAATAACATGGGATAAGGATGGTGCTGATGGTGATGATGGCGGTGGTAGTGATAGGTACCTCGTCCTTGTTGGTATCATTGTTGTTATAACCGTTGAAAGGCGCGGAGGGCCTCTCGGCTCCGTTCCCGTTGCTGTTGCCGTTACTGGTCACGGCCTTCGTGTTCGCCACCCACGTGATCTACAAACATCATAATTATATCAATATACAGGGTGTCGGGGAAAATAGGACAGCTGTTAAAATATGTGATAGGGTATCATTTTAGGAAGCGAATAAAATTATCATGACAAAAATACCTTCTTCTGTTTTTGAGTGATTGAAGTTCAAAGTTGACCGTATCAAGACTTTATTTTCGCATAAAGATCAGCGATGACGTATTTATTAACGTGTATTTTTTTTTCTCCGACAATTTTTTCGGAACCATTAACTTTCTTCTTTATTAATTATGATTGAATTAAAGATGATTGACCACATTGTACGACATGACGGGTTCTTTAAAAAGGAAAGAGAGGAAGATGAAGACCCAGGATAACATACATGAGACAAGTTAAGGAAAAGGTGTCTGTCATGACGTATAGGGTGGTCAAGGAGATGGCACTGAATAGACGAATGGAAGAAATTGCATCGGTTACATCGACAAGTCAAAATTATGATGATGCTATTTTTGAAGGTAGCATGTATAATCCTGTAAAATCATGTCGTTTACGAAGCTCAGTGACGAAATTGTGCGGCGAAAATGTCTAGACACCGACGAGATGTACTCACCGACAGCGTCCGGTCGCTATAGTGCTTCCCGTTGAGCGCGGCGAGTTCGGCGTGCGAGCGCAGCCGGTACTGGAGCACTAGTTGAGGCACAGCCGGGTCCACTTCCTTGCTCGTCACCTCACCGAATTGCTGACAACATACAATGGGAGGTCGGTTATTTGTGCTCTCAACACTGGTTGCTACCTTGGCTATCAAAATTAAAATTTTTTAAAACAAATTATTAAGTGTCACTGTAGAGATAGTGTGGACATCTTCAGACACCATGGTCTGCCATGCGTCAGTAGCGCCGGTCGACGATGTCGTCATTCTTCCATCAATGACCTAATACGTCGGTGGTCACCCCCGGGGTGCCTGCTGTAGTGGACCTAGTAGGTTTTACGATGGCCGGAGGCCGGATGGTATGTCGCTGGTGCTGTGGAGATTGGGTCGACACTGGTGTGGGATGTCACGTGTGTCGATACGTTAGCTCCGTCCCATCTCCCCGGCACTGCTGCTGCTCAGCAGGAGTGCATCAAGCGTTGGAAATATGCTTGCATCGGTCAAGGATACATATTTTCTGCGTTTGCGGTTGAAACTCTGGGGCCTTGGAGTCCTGATGCTCACCAACTTTTCAAAGAGGTTGCCCGTCGTCTGGTAAGCCTCTCGTGACAGACGAGCTGGGGTTACCTCGTTCAGAGAATCAGCATTGCTATTCAACGTGGCAATGCTGCCTGCCTTCTTGGCACGATCCCGAGAGACACCGATTTGGGACAAGTTTACTACTTGTAATTAGTTTTAAGAACTGTTCCTTGTATATATTTATATAAGTATTTTGTTATGTATGTAAATATGAAATAACTGATGGTCTCGGGAAAGCCGTTACTTAGCTGCGCCCCACGGTTTAACCCACCTTGGCTTTAGGGACAAATACATTGTATGGCCTTTCTCAATACATCTATACAGATAAATAAAATTTAAGTGTCTGTTTGTAATTACAAAATTACAGCTTTTCACTAAATCCATACAAAAGTATACACAGACGTAGAAAGACAAATTTTTCTCTGTATGTCTGTCTGTTTCGGCTAATCTCTGAAATGGCAGGACCGATTTAGACTTTCACTAACAGACAGCTGATGATATAGGGAGCAACTAAAGCAACGTTTATTAAAACAACTATGAAATAAAGTCTACCCTTGTGAAACCGCGGGGCTAGTAAATAGTAAAATAATTGAGCCACTCACCGAGAAATGCGCCAACAGCGGATCGAGCTCCTCGGGTTCGAACCCTGAGATGAGCAGAGCCCGCGGCCTGTGGTCCACGGTCTGGTTGACGCTGTAAACCTTGGCCGGCAGCGCGCCGCGGGTGAATCGGCTGGCCGTGTTAAACCTGCCGCCTCTATACACAACATATTGTTCATATAAATAAATCATTTTCATGTCTGTTTGTAATTTCATAACAACAACATTTCTTTAAAAGAGTAATTGTTATGTTTCTGACACTGCCTCGTTAATCTAATGGTTAGTACGTGCGTCTGCCGATCACGAGGTCCCGGGTTCGATTCCCGTCGGTCGTGGTCGAAGGTCAGGTCAAAAATGTATATTGGGTTTTTCTGTCAAGAAATTCACAATATAATGCCCGGAGTTTGGAAGTTGGCGGTGTTTCCACCCCCGTGCCTCGGAAAGCACGTTAAGCCGTTGGTACTACGCCTGATCTCTCTCCGGTCGTGACGGATTGCCTCCCATCGGACTATGAGAGTGAGGCAATAAAGAGTGCATCTGTGTTTGCGCACACACTTGTGCACTATAATATCTCCTGCGCACATGGCTGATCCTCGTTGAGATTAGCCGCCGTAACCGAAATTCGGTAGGAGATCATTATGTTTCTTGCCGGGTTCTTCTCAACATAAGCAACCTTCCGAACCCGGTGGTGACATTTATAATCATGAAAAATAGGGTTCCGCAAAAGTCACTCGTGAAATTAGGTCTTCGCGGATGAAATCGCACAGTGATTTTACACCACGGTGAAGGAAAACATCGTGAGGAAACCTGCATATGCTGACAAGTAATTCAAAGACGTACGTATAGTGCCCGAGACAGAAAATGATAGAAAGAGAAAATTATGAGATTTCACGCTAACACTAATAATTTCCGGTGAAAATTGGGTGTTATAACACCTCTGCTAACCCTTCTAGGAAGGCTTTACATACTGTAATATACAAGTATAGTGCTTTACCATTACACTATAAGAAATTCCAGCTAAATTAAAAAAAAGTGTGCTAAGATTCGTAAACTAAAAATTATGTGCATGTGAATATAGACCAGAGGATTTAGTGCGAGCTTTTCACCGCGTCAACGTAAACGCAGATTTGTATAGGATCGAAACAGCGCCATCTGTCGGTCTAAAGACGACACTATTGTGAGCACATACATCTGCGTTTACGTCGACGCGATGACTTGTGACGGAGATTTTTAGAAAACTTGCACTAAGCATTCTGGTTACTATAGGATAGGATCCATACCCTTCCGCTGCCCCCGCGGCGGTTGGCGTATCCATGACGGATTTCCCACGGAAAAAAAAAAAAAAAAAAAAAAAAAAAAAAAAAAAAAAAGGATAGGATCCATACTAAAACTAAAATAAAGAGTAACAATACACGTAATATGGTCTCACCTATGTTTTCGCTTGACAATGCGATAGCTTGAAAAAGAAAATACATATTCGACTTTAAATTTCTTGAACATAAAGTCTTATTTACATTACGCACCCTCAGAACGATAGGGATATCAAAGGATATAAAAAAATTGCGAAAATAATTTCAAATTGTATTTCTACAGTTAGTTTTAACATTTATAAACAATACACAGCCTAAACTATACTTTAATAATGTTATGTTGGGAACATGAGTGAAACGACCCGTAGTTGTAAACGCACTGGCGCCATTTTATTGAGCATGCATAGTTATTATGTCAAGTCATGACCATCGTGATCATGTATACACTAAATACTCTTTACAGGAGACAGGCAGTGGTATCTCATAGAAAAGCCGACAGGTGGCGCTAGTATACATACATAACAAATAATGTAAAATACATGGTATTTAAATTTGCGAAATAACTACTGCCTTATAAGTGTATTGATGAACACGATTTAAATATTTTCAATATAAAGAAACAACTCTGTCACTTTGACACTTAATCATATTCGGTGAAATGTGGGTGTTGTTATTACAACACCTCTGAATACCCCTTCGGGGACCCCGGGTCACAGGAACCGCGGGGCACAGTTAGTAAATTTATAAGTCATTCAAAAAAATTGCTTATTGTGATTTCAAAAAAAATATCGTTCCGAGGGTGCGATATATTTTATTATCTAAATGTATGTCAAAAGTTTCATATTTTATCCTGGAATAAATACATAATTAGATGGTAAGCGGCTAATCAGGATTTCTTGCCGGTTCTTCTCAGAAGACTACATTCCGAACAGGGGCCTGACCATTAGCTCTTATTGCAATGTTAGTTCAATTGTGTGACAGTGACAGCTTTATACACGTCAAATACATCTGACTCATAATAAGAGTAACACTATGATGGCAATAATTGAATGGTATGATGGCCAAAACTATGATCTTCTAATACAGGTTATTGTAACTTAAAAGAAGATGTCCCAACCACTGTCATTCTAAACTTGTAAGTTAAATAAACGTTTATTGTTATTAAAAAAAAAAATAAGGGCTCATGGTAAAGGACCTGGTGGTCAGCTCTTTGACGTTCGTAAGTGCCTTACTAGGTCCTTAGCAGAATAAATCATACAGCTATATACAGACTAGCTGTGCCCGGCAAACGTTGTATTGCCATATATTTTTTGGGGTGGTCACCCTTATCACTTAGGGGTATGAAAAATAGATGCTGGCCGATTCTCAGACCTACCCGATCTGCACTCAAAATTTCATACAAATCGATCTAGCCAGTTTCGGAGGAGTACGGTAACTAACATTGTGACATGGAAATTTTATATATTAGATATAGATAAATAAAATTGAAGTGTCTGTTTGTAATTCCAACTTAAAAGAGTTATTCACTAAATGCAAATGAAAGTATATACGTACTGACATAAAAAAACGCGTTTTGAGATATTTGTCCGTCTTATTCCAGCTTATCTCTGAAACTGCTGACCGATTTTAATGGGACTTTCACTGGCAGATAGCTGTAGCCTGTAGACAAAGTAACACTAACCCTACTAGTAGAAACGATAAAAAAATTACGGGAATGACATGTCGCACCCTCAGAACGAGAAGGACTTAATTCAAAAATCAAATGTTATTGGAAATCTCGATCATAAATCGGCCGGCAAGATTGAATTCATATTGACAGTAATTATTTTATTACTGTCAATATGAATCCAATATTTATATATATTTTTATAGTAAAGTCTAGTTTGTGTTAGGTCGATAATTATTTTTCTGATTTTTTCAAATACTTCTGGTAGAATATTAATTCTGTCTATGATTTTAATTCGCAAAGATTTCGCAAATTTATGAGTTGATCCCCTATCGTTCTGAGGGTGCGATATGTCACGTGACTAATTTAAGTAATTTACATACATTTCGTATCGTTTCTACTTTTGTGAGAATAATATTACTTTGTCTACAAGCCCTTTAGCTATGAGAATTAGCTTAGGCTACTTTAAACTTCGGAAATATAAAATGACAATTTTAAATGTTTTAAATTGCTAATCATATGCGGGTAAAACTGCGGTAAAATGTTATATTACCTGGAGTGAGGTCTCCTAGACATATGTCCAGGGTACTGAACCGCCATCTGTCGTCGCAAATCGGCAATTTTCTTCGCTAGCTCGGTCACGTCTTGGCCTTCCTGTGAAATAAAAAAGGGGTATACATTCTGTATACTCCATGTGCCGTCTCGAGTAATGAGCACAGACCTTGCGCAATAGTCATTTCATCAGTCTGTCTATGTATGTAAACTTAACGAGGATATATATAGTGTCGGGGAAAATAGGACAGCTGTTAAAATATGTGATAGGGTATAATTTTAGGAAGCAAATAAAACTATTATGACTAAAATATCTTCTTCCGTTTTCGAGTAATTGACGTTCAAAGTTGACCATATCAAGACCTTAATATCGCATAAAAATCAGCGGTAACGTAGAGTTATTCACGCGAAATCACTAATAGTTCCTGAAATAATCCCAAAAAGACATTTTTCGAAACCATTAACGTTCTTCTTAACTTCACAAGTTCAATGACCCCGTACGTAATGTAGGTAAACGCTGCCGCGCGTTCATTCAATCGCTTAAGGCCGCGAGCTCTTCGGCCCTTAGCAACCATAGCCTATAACTACGTTATCGTTGGAAGTAGACATTTTACGACTTCAACATAGAGATATATTCATAAAACCCTACAACTTCTAGAAGACAACTGTTCCTTTTTCTCCAACACCCTGTATATATATTTAACTTCTCGTATCCTTCTAAATCCACCAACCAACCTGTTGCTTGGTAAACATGTCCAACTCGGCGTCCAGTATCTCTTTCTGCGACTCCTCTCGTGTCTTCGGCCTCTTGCTCGCCTGCTGACAAACAAACAAACAACGTGTTATACTAGTCATATTTATAGTCTTAATTTTCACACGCCACTCCAGAAGGGTACTCGAAAGGGTAAACAGAGGTGTTGTGATAAGAGAAATTTTCACCAAATTCAAATTATAAAAATGTTATCGCGCCAAACTAAGCAAATATAGCACTATGTACCTGAAAGCGAAGATGATTGCGTGCCAATGTGACAGAGGGTGAGTCTATCACCGTCTCAGACACTATACATACGTCTTTGAATTACTTCTCAGACATATGCAGGTTTCGTCACGATGTTTTCCTTCACCGTAAAGCACGTGGTGTGAAATAATTGCACTTAAGTTTGCCTTAGAGATTCTAATTTGTATATCGTTTGCGCATCAGGCGACTACTCAAACCACAAGGCTACAACGGCTCTTTGCTGAGACAGATGTATATAACGCGTATAAGTCTGTCACTGCTACACAGACATACGAACATGACATTTAAACCACACACCGCAGATTTTAATCTTATATAGATATTACTTACAAACACTCATACTGCACCCCTTTATAAGTATATGTACACACAAACAAAACGATATATGAGAAGGTATATATGTTATTATTTACACAAAAACACAGTTAATTGAAAATAGCGAGAGAAGCCAGATACATAATCAAGTATAAACAAATATTTGCGATGATTATAATCCGAGAACCGTTGGGATTCATCTTTTTTATAAAGCTTAATAATGTTATTTAGAAGGTTGTTACTAAAAGATTTTTATACATCATCATATCAGGCCTTATTCCATACATTGTTGGGGTCGGCACTTGATTCAACCCGATGTGGCTGATCACCTGGTTTTTATACGAAGCGACTGTCATCTGACCTTCGTAACCTCTTCTACGGGAAAAATCTGTGATCTGGGTTAAACCAGTCATCGGACTTTCTTAGGCCTCCGACTGACCTGTAACGATTGCCAAAGATGTTAATTTGGCAACCGGGACCGACTGCTTAACGTGCTCTCCGAGGCACGGAGGGAACTCGAATGATATGCGCAACAGCAACTGTGCGAAGAGCTCCACGAAAGATTTTTATACAAAATAATGATGTCATTTGTAATGTACAAGTAGATGCGGGTAAAACCGCAGGGCACAGCTAGTTATTTATGAAGCTACGCACTACTTACGCTACGTTTTATACTTGCCACTAAGTGATACTTACAGTAAAAATAAATTACTTAACTACCCTCTTTATGACATGAACTATACACACACACACTGACAGAATTAGGGATTTTATTCACGTAATATTCGTTTGGGAGTATCGAAAAAACTATTATCCTTCCATTGATTAAAAGTTGTGCCATTAAAAAAGGGACAAACATATTTATGTAACGCAACGCGACTTTCAATAGCGCGATCTATTTTACATGATTTCACACCACGTGCTTTACGGTGCAAGAAAACATCCTGAGGAAACCTGCATATTTCTGAGAAGTAATTCAAAGACGTATGTATAGTGCCTGCGACGGCGATAGATTCACCATCTGTCACGTTGGCACATAACAACACCTCTGCCTACCTCTTCGTGGAATACAGGCGTGAGCATATGTATGTATCTGTTTTACTACTAGTATGTAGATACTCGTAAATGCTTACAATTTCAAAAAACGATAAGAGTTTATCAGCGATTTCGTTCTCGCTAGCTTCACCACACAATACTTGTATGAGACATATAGGCATTTAGTACTTTACGTTACCGCCAGGAGGGATTACTAAATAAAACATCATGTATTCCTAATCTATACAGATAAATAAAGTTGAAGAGTCTGTTTGTAATTCAAAAATAACAGCGTTTCAGTAAATGCATATAATATATACGATCCAGACATAAAAATACCATTTTTCTTTTAATTTCTCTCTGCCTATGTGTCTGTTTGTTCCGGCTAATCTTGGAAACGGCTGGACCGATTTTAACGGGACTCACTGGCGGATAGCTAATGTTACAATGAGTTATTTAAAGGAGCTACTTTAAATAAAAATAATAATTAGTTTACACCCGCCCGTGTTTATAAACAAATTCATATGAAGGGCCAAAAAATTTAATTTATACCCTCCGCTAATTCTGCTTGTGTGAGTAATAATGGTTTATTATGGCAATAACAAACAATATACAATGAAGATTTATTAGTTAGTGTGTGTGCTGCACAGATGGTAGAATAACATACGCATGCGATTTGATGGCAACTTGTGACACAACAATTATTGGAACAACGTTATCATGACACTACAGAATGTTCACCGAAGATCATCCTAACGAGATACATAGTGATTGTACAGACAGATTGGTGAGATCGCAACTCGCGACCCTTGTCTAATAGGCGCTTGCCTGATCCACTCGCCCACCAAGGCCTCACGCATTCAACAATATCCTTACATGCACAAACTGTTTTTTATAATACATCTTTTGGTTCGTCCAGATTCATGCATATTCTTCAACTATGAAAGTTCATCAGTCATCTAAATTCTTTAAAAGGGAAAAGACAAATGCGAACACGAGGCGGGACTCGAACCCACGACCTCTGCAAGCCGTGCAGTTCTTCCAACTGAGCTACCTACCTACCTCATGCGTCGAATCTATCCTTCCCTTGTCTTTGCGGTATAGGGACCACCTTGTCTGACATCTGTCACTGCCATCTGTTGGTCGATGTATCCAAACCGCCTCATGTTCGTATTTTATAGAATTTATACATGTATTTCACGAATAAAAACTCTAATATGTAAAGTCATCTGTTCATAAATCTTATATTTACATACATGCATACACATACATTTTCTCGTGCCTAAATATCATCTTTTAGATTAATTCCCATGTAATAATGGCGAGCCTATTGCTATTAACCGGGCACTCATCCAGACTCAGGGATGGCACTGGCAAAAACTACACATGGCTAAATCCCACTTCATGGTATCTCGTTACCAACCCTGTATATATATCTTCACACAGTTGACAAACCTCACGCAACACTCGCTTGGGAAGACCACGTTACCGTTCGCGAGAGAATGTATATGAAGTGTATAAAATTATCGCATGGTATTTGGTGAATTATTTATTTTTTCTTTTTCCCCTAAAATGCGTGATACATATCCCAGTCGCAAAAAACGTGTATGTATATAATTCTAAGTATATATTTGCGGTGCACAAGATGCGTCAAATCGCATGCGCTCTGTACCTGAGCTAGACCGAGACGCGCCATCGACCGCGACACTGCCTCTTCCTGTCACACCAGACAACACTTTAAATATGATACTACCCTCAAATACGGCATAGGTGTATTTATACAACACCCACACAAAGGACGAAATAATTCCCATTTAACCCGACAGGTATCGAGACTCCGGGCTGCTGCTGGGGAATTACAAATAGAAAAAATAATAACACTTTGTACCACCCCGGGATCGAACCCAGGGCCCGTGTTCCGCAGTAGCATATTTACGACCATCGAGGCAGACAGAGACAAAATATAGATGTACGATACCTACAACGATGTACGCAAGGCACGCGACGCAAAATTAGTACACCGTTTCTAGTTAACAAGTTGGTCTAAAACAGTTTCAAAATGTTATGCCATATGCCGTACCGATTCGATTATGTATGAGTATCGATTCAACTCAACGACAAATTGGTAACGTTGAATTAATTTCAAACATTAATACGATTTATTGATAGATCCTTTACTTGTATTATACCGTCAAAAATTTAAAAAGCATTGAGTAGAGAATAAGAAATTCTTGACTAAATAAAAAAAATCCGCACGCAAAATAATTATCCGAAGCTCGACTCTCCGAGTGGGTTTTATCAGATACACATACCTGCATATGTTTGAGAGTGCCACTGTAGGAGACCAGCTCCTGACGTAGTTTCTCTATCCCCTCCTGCGCAGCGTTGATCGCTTCGAGTAGCGCTGTCTTCTGCGCAGCTGTCACGTTGCCTAAGAATAAGCAAAGAAGAAAAGTATTGGAAACTATGTGGATGATGTTTTTATTAATGGAATTTGATATCTTTGTTTTTTTACATAGTGGCATCAAACGCTTACAACACTCGAAGTTTTCCAGCAATAACTGAAACTTGTCCATTGTGGCGATAACATTCTAGAAAGACATTATTATTAATAGATTAAATTACTCCATGTAACATTAGCTATCCGCCAGTGAAAGTCCCGTTCAAATCGGTCCAACCATTTCGGAGTTCAGCCGGAACAAACAGACAGACAGACAGACAGACAGACAGACGGGCAGACTGACAAGACAGAGAAAAATTAAAAAAATCGGTTTTCTATATCAGTACCGTTTATAAATTAATATGTAGGTATTTAGTCAAAAGGTGTAATTTTGGAATTACAAACAGACACTTCAATTTTCTTTATCTGTATAGATTATTTCAAGATTCAGTACATTTAATGATCTGTAACGAGATTAAACAGCATATACAAATATCCACGGTCACCAATCCACTAGTCAACCTCGTTGTCTCAACTCACCAGCTTCCAATTTCTGTATCAGCAACACTTGTTGCTGCAACTGCGTCTGTAGCAGCGCCTGCGCACGTTTGTACATCTCCATTACTTGTTTCCCCTTCTCTATTGGTTTCGGAGCTTCCTTCTTCGCCTCTTGACCGTTTGCTAACTCTTTCTCCTATAGAAGAAGATAGAAAGAGGGAGGTGTCAAATTATCACAAGCTCTAGTACGCTTTGTTATGCTGACAGCTTGATAGTGACATCAGCAGTGAGTTACATAATAATTATCTTGTCAGAAAACACTGTTATCAGATGAGCTGACTGCTTGATAATGGCATCAGTAGTAAATTCAATAATAATTACTTTATAAGCAAGCACTATGTTATCAGCGCCTTGTGGCTTGTTCCGCTGACCACCTAACTTTGAAGTCAGCAGTAGTTAAATAATTGTTACCTTATCAGCAAGCACTTAAATTATCAACAGTAATTTTGACGTCATGTCTGTTGATAATCACCTTGTAAAAGGTACCTCTACCCTGCGGTATCTTCTGCTGACCGCCTAGCAGTGAGATCAATAGTTATTTAAATAATAATTACCTTGTCAGCAAGTACTTTGTTATCAGCAGTCGCCTTGATATTGTCTCTATTGATCAGCACTTTGTTGTGCGACATGGGATGTTGTGAGCTATTTCTGTCCTGCGGTTTGTTCTGCTGGCCGCCCGGCGCCATGTTCTCTTGTTTGTTCTATCGGTTAAACATATACATAAGGGGTAGGCAGAGATGTTCTAATAACAACACCCACTTTCCATCGAAGATGATTAATTACCAACGTGACAGAATGTCAGTCTATCAGCCGTCTCAGGTTCCATACTTCTTCTACTTGTCAGACGTATGCAGGTTTTCTCACAATGTTTTCCCTCACTGTAAAGCACGCGGTGTGAAATCAACGTAACATTTTCAGAAACATTTATTTGTACATTCGAACATGCACCGCTTGCGTAGCAGGCAACTGCTCAAACCCCAAGGCCTCCACAGCTCTACAGCCGACCACAAATAACATGGGATGAGGGCAGGAAGATGATGATGGACGGTGTGGGTATACTCACATCCTGGGGGGTCACGGCGAAGCATGTGAAGACGTATCACGTGCACCCCCCCACTTAGCGACTTGGAGAAACACCGTGGAGTTTAGTCGGTGTGAGTCCGACATAACCCTTCCACTGCCCCCGCGGCGGTCGGTGTATCCATAACGGATTCTCCACGTTAAAAATAAAAGGTATACTCACATCAGGGTTATGCCAGAAAACCTTGATGAATCTGTTATTGAGTACCGCCTCGGTACTCTTGTACGCCACGTTGGCCTCCGTCGGGTTGGAGAAGGTAATCAGGGCTGCTTCTGGGTCGCCCTCGTAGCACACCTACGATAAAAGTTACTTATTAACTATCTGTGCCCCGCGATTTCATCCGCGTATACTAAATATTAAGAGGCCCGCGGAACCCCAATAAAAAAAAAAGGGTGTTGTCACAACACCCACATTTTACCGAATATGATCAAGTGCCAACGTGACAGAGGGCGAGTCCATCGCCGACTCAGGCACTATACATACGTCTTTGAATTACTTCTCGGACATATGCAGGTTTCCTCACGATGTTTCACCGTAAAGCACGTGGTGTGAAATAACTGCACGTAAGTTTTTTTAGAAAAACTCATTGGTACAGGCCCCACTGGGATTCGAACTTGCGGCGCTTGCGTAGCAGGCGACTGCTCTAACCCCATGGCCACCACGGCTTTTTTTTTTAATTATTCGTAGCATATTAATAGTATTTTTCAGAAAGGTCAAACTCGGATTTGACGATTTGTTGTTAAAAGGGCTTAAGAAAGAATCGGTTTCCCAAAATACTATCCCTAAGAGATAAGAGACAGTTGCAAGTTAAAGAATGATGTGGTGACCAGAATTGAAAAAAGTATGTTGAGATGGTTTGGACATATCGAAAGGATGAGTGAAAGGCGATTAACGAAACAAATTTATAGAGCGAATGTGAGCGGAAGTGTCGGTAGAGGGCGTCCAAAGAACAACTATGACCAAATACCAAAGACATCAAGCGGTTTCACCCGCGTAGTTCCCGTTCCGGTGGGTGTACGGGGATAAAATATATCCTAAGTTACTCGCTGACGATTTAGCTATCCAGTGCTGAAAGAATTTTCAAGATCGGTTCAGTACTTTTTGAGCCAATTCGTTGCAAACATACTTACATACATATCTTTCCTCTTTATAATATTAGTATAAATAAGCCTCACAGAGGAGTTCGCTGCACAGTCGCCATATAGACAGAGAGAGACAGACTCATATCCTCAAGGTCAGCGCTCATAAGTCGTGACGGCATCCGTACCGAAGGATATATTACACCCCTCACCTGAATATTAACAATCTTGCCAAACTTGCTGAAATGATTATTCAAATGTGTGATATCGTTCATCCCTCGGGGGACCTTCTTCACCTCCAGGGAACAGTTTATTGTGTTCGCCGGGAGAGGGGGACGGACTGGACCTGGGGGTGAAACAAACAAACATATATCATCATGAATTTAAGAGTAATAACTGTTGTCGGTGTAACCGATGCCACTCTTTCCATTAGTCTCTGTCCAGTGCCATCTCTTTGACCTCCTTATACGTCATGACAGACACCTTATCCTTAACGTGTCTCATGTATAACCTTGGTCTTCCTTAATCAGATGCAAAGGGTAATTACTGCACAATACTCCCAACTTATGTAACTGATGCAAATGGAGATAAAAGATAATACCATAATATATATACATACATACATATTCTCACGCCTGTATTCCCCGAAAGGGTAGGCAGAGGGGTTGTTATCACAACACCCACTTTTCACCGAATTTGATTAAGTGCCAACGTGACAGATGGTGAGTCTATCGCCGTCTCAGGCACTATACATACGTCTTTAAATTACTTCTCAGACATATGCAGGTTTCCTCATGATGTTTTCCTTCACCGTAAAGCATGTGGTGTGAAATCACTGTACATATAAGGAAACTCATTGGTACAGGACCCGCTGGGATTCGAACTTGCGTCGCTTGCTTAGCAGGCGACTGCTCCAACCCCGAGGCCACCACGGCTCTCCGACAGATCAGTTCCAATGGAAAACCACACCTTTATTGAACATAGTTGAAAATGCAGGATATATTTACCAAGGTATTTCCCAAGTCGGTTGTAGTCAAAATTCTTCTTGGGGGGCGGAGGGTGCCTCTGGGCCACCGGGGGCGGAGCGCCCACGGCCTCATGGCGGACTCTGACAACAGACCAACACATTTTAATACATTACTAGCTGTGATGATCCGAGGAACCCTAATGATATTTTTTTAAATAAATGTAGCTTTAGTTACTCCTTGGAGAGGAGCTCGTGACACAGTTGCTATTGCGCATATCATTCGATCAGCGAAGTTAAGCAACCCTAAGCCTAGCCAGTAAATTAATGGGTGACCGCCCGAGTTTCCTCCGTGCCTCGGCGAGCACGTGGCAATCATTACAATTCGGTCGGAGGCCTAAAATAGTCTGACAACTGGTTTAACCCAGATCACAGATTTTTCTCGTTAAAGGGGTTGCGAAGGTCAGATGGCAATCGCTTCGTATATAAATCAGGTGGTCAGCCACATCCTAGTCAGACATATATAACGATTAATATCACAAATGTTGTACTTTTAATAATCTGTGCGAGATAATAAATATCTTACTTTATTTCTTTACTCACCTAGGTATAGGTATAAGTTCCCTCGGCGGCTGGGGGTGGTGGGGGTGGGGGTGAGGGTAGGGGGCGAACCCTCCCGCGCCGCACCAGATGTCCGGCGTCAGGGGGTTGTACTCTGCACGGATACGGTCAAACATTTGTCATACATCATTGGTATTCCATATACATAACTAAAATTTAAGTGTCTGTTACATAGATAAATATATATACTCACGCCTGTATTCCATAGGGGTAGGCAGATACCATCGCTTCCCTCGCATTTGATCTGTATGGATTACCCTGTATATCATAGTTTCTTGCCGTTTCTTATCAGAAGGCTAGTTTCCGAACCGGTGGTAATTTAAACATTCATAAATGCCTTACCGGGGCCTACACTGAATAAATATTTTTCAGTTACATCACCCTCCTGCCCTTTTCCAATGCTATTTGTGGTCGGCGCAATGTGTTCTTCTCTTCCTTTCTCTCTATCAGCCGTCATATCTGTATTCACTCCCATTCTAGCCATATCATCATCATCCTCCTGCCCTTATCCCTTGTTATTTGTGGTCGGCGCAATGTGTTCTTCTCATCCATTTCACTCTATCAGCCGTCATATCTGTATTCATTCCCTTAACCATATCATCTTTCACACAATCCATCCATCGTTTCTTAGGTCTTCCACATTCATAAACAAAACTTTTTCAGCTACGTAGGTGTAAATTTGGATTTACAAACAGACACTTAAATTGTATTTATCTGTATACAAGTAGGTATAGGTACCAGGCACAGGCGGCGGTATGGTCAGTACTCGAGAGAGCGCGGCGTCTTCCAACACCACTGGGTCAGCGCCGTGGTCCCACTGGCAGAGATCTCCTCGCATGCAGTAGCCTTTCTCTGTATAACAAATAATACATACTATAAATTCAAAAAATTCAAAATTTCTTTATTTGATTAGACAAAGTACTTTCTAAGCGTCAAAAGGACACAAAAATACATTATACATGATTATAAATGTTACCACCGGGTTCGGAAGGTAGCTTTTGTTGAGAAGAACCCGGCAAGAAACTCAACAATTACTCTTTAAAAAAATATATTTACATTGTTAGTGGTTACAGCATTTATATCTCATGAATATAAGCCCATAGACACAGTTCAAATGCTCAATTGTCAAATATAATAACAAAACTATTACAATATTTGTGAGCATGGCGAATTCCAGCCAGTCAAAGCAAAGATCAAACTAAGATTAATTAATTGTAGCAAAAGTACAGCGCCAATGGGATTATTTAGAATAATTTTCCGACAAAGATACATCCCAGGCTCCCTTATCACAAACATAATCACATACATACACACATATGCTCACGCTTGTATTCCCCGAAGGGGTAGTCAAAGGTGTTGCAATCACAACACCCACTTTTCACCGAAGATGATTAAGTGCAAACGTGACAGATGGTGAGTCCATCGCCGTCTCGGACACTTTACAAACGTCATTGAATTACTTCTCAGAAATAGGTAGGTTTCGTTACGATGTTTTCCTTCACCGTAAAACACGTAATCGTTGTACATAAGTTTTTTTAGAACAAGTTAAAAAAAATGCGAAAAAAAATCTGACATATGCATTTAATGAAAAGCTGTTATTTTGTAATTACAAACAGACACTTCAATTTTATTTATCTGTATAGATGTTTAGATAGATATAGACGACTATTAAATCATACCATCAAAATCCCTGCATCTTCGCTTGAAACCATCACTGGGCGGTAGCCTGGCTTCCGCGGGGGAGAGTGACCGCGATCGATCGCGAGACCTACGAACAACATTCAAAATATCTTTATTTGATTACACATAAAAAAAGTATCTGTAGCGGAGTTACTTTTATATAAGTTTATGTGTGTCTTATAATTGTTCTTCTCGTATTATCTACAATCAACACCAAAATACATATTAAATTTAACTTATAAATTGTATGTACAAAATAATAGTCGGACAAGCACACTACATTTGTTATTAGTGATTGCACGACTGGTCCTGGAGGCCCGCTCTGCCGAAGGTGCGCAGGAGCTGGTCGACAGTCGGTTCCCAACTACTATCAAAGTCAAAGTCAAAGTCAAAGTCAAAATCAAAAGTATCTTTATTCGATTAGACTTTTTACAAAGTACTTTCAAATCGTCAGAATTATATCGACCCGAGACGCATGTCAACCTCTCTTAGCTTGTACCTATCGCGCTCTTTACTTTTACGTGTTGCCTCTCGTTCGCTATTTTTCCCTGCTTGTTTTCACTCCTTCTTCTTTACTGTGTGTTGTTCAATAAACTTTCTACTAGTGCTTATACTCTGGACTGCTTCCATTCACGACGACCCGGCTATCCCTACAAGGTACTCGATGCTGACTCACGAAGTAGGTAAAGTGTTATCGCTTCTCACTGATACCTACATATCTTATCTCTAACTGTAAGAAAGATTTTCATTTTATATTCAGAAAAAAATATACTTACTAATTTTAATAGTAACATTAGTGAAAATAATATAAATATAAGCCCTTGGTGACAGTTCCAATGCTCAATATGTCAATAAAAATATAACCTATATCTAAATAGTACTATAAGTACCGTATAAACTATCACATGCATTTTTTTATTTATCTGTATAGATGTATATGTCTCACCTGTCTCGTTCTCTATCCCGCGAGAGTCTATCCCGGTGTTCCCTGTCCCGGGACATCCTCTCCCTCTCCATCTCGCGAGGTACACGAAGCTCCCGGGGTCGGAGCGATGTCGGAGACCGAGATCTGAGTAGATTTAAAGCAAAATAATTAATTAATTACATACATATGCTCACGCCTGTATTCCCCGAAGGGGTAGGCAGAGGTGTTGTAATAACAACACACACTTTTCACTGAACATGATTAAGTGACAACGTGGCAGATGAGTCTATCGCCGTCTGAGGCACTATACATAGTCTTTGAATTATTTCTCAGACATATGCAGGTTTACTCACGATGTTTTCCTTCACCGTAAAGTTGTTCCCCTTCACTGTACATAAGTTTTTAGAAAAACTCATTGGTACAGGCCCCGCTGGGATTCGAAACCTTTAATTTACCAACCTGGATCTGGAAGGCTGCCTGTCGCCAGTGAGCGGCGGACTCCTGTTGCGATAGCGACCGCGTGGCGACGGCGATCGCGACAGCGGTCGTCTGCTACAATACGCACACGTATTCAACACTTAGATATTTAATACTCAGAGGGCATATAACACTGCGAGCCTCGTTATCAAAACGTGGAAATTAGTATTAAGAATATTGTAATGTAAAATTATTTATTTTTATAACTTTATAGCGGACTCGTCAGACGTTGTTCTGCATACCGATTGCAGCGCCATCTGCCGGACTAATTTATGAATCTACACAATCCAGAGCGCCACAAAAATGCATACAAAAAAAAATTCATATCAAGGAGGAGTTCAGTGGCATACAATGAAAATGAGAATGATTTATCCAGTTTAGGCCCTGGTAAGGCACTTATGAATGTCGAAGAATTTACCACCGGTTCGGAAACTAGCCTTGTGAGAAGAACCGGCAAGAAACTCAGCTGGCATCGTGTACATTTAATTTCAGACAAAATAATTTTTCATTACAATAAAATTCATATACAATTATTATTACTAACACTTGTACAGTAGAATTATATGTATATATAGAATCTCGAAGTTATTAATCGCATTTTGAGTATACTCGTGGTCTGGTAACATAGAACAAGCTTTGGTACCAGGTTATAAGATGTATTTCAATTACATAATTTTTTTTGATAATTCCACTATTAAATATGAATATGTAGTTGCGAATAATAGGAAGCGAGCTAATAGCCATTTGCAAAGTGTGAGATGAGGATAGTTCCCCATACCTGGCGTCATGCCTGCGAGGCTCGGCGTGGTCCCCGTGGGCGGCGGGCGCGTCCCTCGTGTGCCTGCGCGCGCGCTGCTTGCGCTCCCACGACCGGGACCGGCGGCGGCGGCGCTCCTCCTTGTCGCGGCCCTGCTACCAGATACATATTATTAACTCAATTTATCATATTACACTTTTTTATTCATGACGTACAATGTTTAAATTCTAAATTCTTAAAAAAAACAGTGGTGGCCTTGAGGTTCGAACAGACGCCTGTTACGCAAGCACCTGAACCAATGAGATTTTCTAAAAAAACTTATGTACAGTGATATCACCATGTGCTTTACGGTGAAGGAAAACATCGTGAGGAAGCCTGCATATTTCTGAGAAGTAATTCAATGACGTATGTAAAGTGTCTGAGACGGCGTTGGACTCACCATCTGTCACGTTGGCGCTTAATAATCTTCGGTGAAAAATGTGTGTTGAGATTACAACACCTCTGCCTACCTCTTCGGAGAATACAGGCGTGAGCATATGTATGTATGTAAAGTAAATAATCCTAAGTTGTTCCTTACACCATCCAGCCATTATGCCAGTGTAAAAAACTGTGCAAAGTTCCGTTAAAATTGGTCCAGCCGATTCAGAGATTACAATAAACGGACAGACAGAAAAGATTTTTTTTTTATGTTAGTAGTATATACTTTATAGTATAGAATAACAAACAGACACTTACATTTTATTAATTTGTCTATGTAGATATAAATTATCTTGTCAGTATACTTACAGAATCGACCCGCCTGTCTCGTCTCCTGGGCGGCTGGTCTACTGGCTCCTCCAGTAGTTCAGTCAACGGCAATACCTGAAAAACAGGCATTTGAATATATCTTTGAATATTTATACCTTACATCAACTTTTTTATCTATCGCCGTCTCAGGCACTATACATACGTAATTGAATTACTTCTCAGACATATTCAGGTTTCCTCACTATGTTTTCCTTCACCGTAGACCGCACGTGATCACAAAATCACCACTTGCCAACGCGGAATAGAACGAAGTATGATCAATATTAAAAAGATGCAAAAAATTCGTCACACAAAGATTAGAGCTACCACCAATGTAAGTAAGGGTAGGCACGTAGCGAGGTGGACCAGCAGGGTAGCATTTTTGAAGGGTCCAATAGGTAAACGTCTCAAGGGCAGACCCCACACGAGATGGGCTGACAGAAATAGCTGGTACCTGCTGGCCGCAAATAGGTCAAGACAGAGACACATGGAACTCTTTAGAAGCCCTCACACTAGCTTGAGGAGGGGTTCATGCAAACAAACTCATATATTTAAATAGTAAACTTTATTTAAACATATCCTAAAATAAGTGAAATATGTGTACACAATACCATTATTCTCTTTTTCCTTTAAGCTATGTATGTATCTCACTATTTGCATGAAATAAAATGGTTTATTATTATTATTATATTATTACGCACGTTTTGTGATATAATTGCACATGAGTTTTTTTAGAAAAATCTTTGGTACAGGCCCCGCTGGGATTCGAACTTGCGTCGCTTGTGTAGCAGGCGACTGCTCAAACCCCAAGGTCATCACGGTTCCCTTAGAATAAGTACCAAAAAACATACCTTAACTAGCGTCTGTTCTTGAGGCGGCGCCCTGTTGAGCTTGGGAGGTGCTCGGGACAGCACGAGGCGGTGGCGGGGGGCAGAGGGCGGCGGGCCCCCGCCGGGGGAGCGGGGGGCCGGCGCGGGGGGACCGTTGGACGCTGCCGGGGGACACACTTCTATGGGTTGGAAAGGAATTTCACATCATACAGGATGTCAGGAAAAATAGGACAACTGTTAAAATATGTGATAGGGTATAATTTTAGGAAGCAACTAAAATTATTATGACAAAAATATCTTCTTCCGTTTTCGAGTAATTGACGTTTAAAGTTGACCATATCGAGACCTTATTTTCGTGAAATCTAACTACGTCTTTATTTTTATTCTCCCACTAATAGTTCCTGAAATAATCCCATAAAACCATTTTTCGAAACCTTCTCCTTAATTGACCAAGTTTAATAACCCCGTACGTAATGTAGGTAAACGCGGCCGCGCGTTCATTCAATCGCTTAAGGCCGCGAGCTCTTCGGCCCTTAGCAACCATAGCCTATAACTACGTTATCGTTGGAGCTAGATATTTTACGACTTCAACATAGTGATGTATTCATAAAACCCTACAACTGTTCCTTACACTCCAACACCCTGCACAAAGCGTGGGTTCAAATCCCACCTTGTCTTAGATTTATTCCATTTTTTTTCGATACCATTTGCAAGATTTTTTTGAAGGCAATTTGTCGTTTCATTTCTAAGACTAGCTGTGACCGCAGTTACACTCGTGTAGATTTAATTTTATGGGTGCCCCGCGGAACCCTAATGTTTTATTTTTTTTCAAAACAATGTAGTCCCGGCAGGATTATTGTTAAGGTGCAACCACATGCAGCCGCCCGACGATCGTAGCAACAAATGTGGTCACGTGACCACATTTTAAATTTCCCGCGACTCAAAAAGGAACTACGTCATGCCGCTCCAATCACGTATCGCTACATATCACGTGACCACATTTGTCGCTGGAAACGAGCGTCGAGCGGCTTACATCAGGTTGCACCTTTAAGCTTATATTACAGATATAAGCTTAAAGGCGCCTATTGTACTCACCATGGTTTTCAATATCATTTTCTTTCTCAGCTTGGGCCAGCTCGGAGGTGGGCGACGGTGCCTTCTCGAACTCCTGGCTCGCTCTCAAGTACTCCTGACTCTCCAGGGACTTGAACAGCATCTCCACGAACGGTTTCGTTTCTGTGGATGACGGTACAATGTTAGCAATATCACGGGACCGTTCGCGTTGGTCTAGTAAAATAAACGCGCATTTACGCCCAGCGCTCATTACTCGTGACGACACCTGTACCGTGCTGGGATGTTACATTTATCACCAACATCAAAAGTAAATAATAATTTCCACAAAAATTTAATAATCTTTTTAATATTTTTTTCGCCAAATTAATGAATTAATGATATTTATTATCAGGGAATAGTTAAAAAAAACGCGAAGAACATAATTCCTAATCCATTTTTAGGATTCCGTCGGTACCTTAAAAAATTAAAATAACGAACCTTGTTGTAAGAAGACATCGAGCTGGTCCACCATCACCTCGCGAAGTTCCTCCACGGGCTTGTCCTTCTTCACCAGCGCGTATACATACTTTGCCAACGCGGCTGGGTCTGCATCGCACCTGTAGAGAAACAACCAAATAACATTCTATACAGAAAAATAATATCACCCGGACAATATACGACTTCCGATTCCCACTTAAGGTTAAGGGGAAAATATATAAGACCATAGTAAGGCCTGCCGTCCTGTATGGATCAGAATGTTGGGCCACAAAGGTGACGGATGAAAGACAGCTGCATGCAACTGAGATGCGGATGTTGAGATGGATGTGTGAAGTAACGAGATTGGACAAGGTAAGGACTGGGTATATAAGGGCAAGTCTGAAAGTAGCACCACTGAGTGACAAGTTGAAGAATAAACATTTGTCGTGGTATGGACATGTTATGGAGGGATGAGGATAATGTTGACAAAACAGTTTTGTTTATCAATGTGGATGGTTACAAGGGGAGAGGGAGACCTAAGAAACGATGGATGGATTGTGTGAAAGATGATATGGCTAAAATAGGAGTGAATACAGATATGACGGCTGATAGAGAGAAATGGAAGAGAACACATTGCGCCGACCATGAATAACATGAGAAAAGGGCACGAGTATGATGACAGATAAATAAAATTGAAGCATCTGTCTGTCTGTTTTGTTACGGCTTATCTCCGAAACGGTTGGACCGATTTCAACGGGACTTTCACCATCCATGAAATTAAGCCTACGCGGGTGAAACCGCGAGGCACAGCTAGTATTCAAATCAAATCATATCATAAAAATATCTTTATTTGATTTGTCTTCTTACAAAGTACTTTCAAATCGTCAGGCCACCTAATAATACACAGTAAATGCTGCCAACATGAAGGTAGTTTTCCTGAGAAGAACCCTGCAAGAATATATATCGCACCCTCAGAATGATAGAGGCTCATCATTTTTTTTTTTAATTACAATCATCATGTCTACACTTATAACTTAGGCAGTAATTATTTTGCCAGTTTTCAATACAATGTATATGTAATAGTCCCTGGTTGACCTAGCTGTGCTCGGTTTCTTCTTAACACAGATAAAAAAGAAAAAAAAACCCGGTGAACGTCAGTCTCGAACCGTGGTACTCTAGTTTAGTTATCGCCCCGTAAGCTGGAAGCCTCACCTTTGAGCTACCATAAGTTGACAGATGTAGGCGAATTTTTTTGTCGTATTATAATGATATTTTACGAGTTTTTCAGTGCCTTAAAACATGGTCAAAACGATGTTTTCCATGAAACTAGCTAGATTTATTTTTTGCCCTTGAAACCCCCTACATGCAAAATTTCATGAAAATTATATATATACAAGAATTGCTCGTTTAAAGATATAAGATTGTACATTGTCGATAGGCGTTAAATAAAAATATTGTTTTTTTTTTAACTATTTGTAGAAATACAGTTTGAGGTCTTAACATAATTATTTTCGCAATCTTTTATCCCCTATCGTTCTGAGGGTGCGATATGCCCACGCCTGTATTCCCCGAAGCGGTAGGCAGAGGTTGTAATAACAACACCCAGTTTTCACACAAGATGATTAAGTACCGTGACGGATGGCGCGTCTACCGCCGTCTCAGGCACTATACATACGTCATACATTAATTAAAATGTATGAATGCATTATATCAAACTAGCCACTTATTTCAATGTAATACATTTTGTAATATATATTCACGCTTTATCTACAACCTGATAACGTTATCTACACTTGATTGTCACGGTATATTTATGAAATTGTTATCACAATAAAAGTTTCAAACAGACACTTCATCAATACAAAACCTATGGATCTATAGATCAGCCTCATCAAAGCAAATGATATCTATACAGATAAATAAAAGTGAGATGTTTGTTATTCCAAAACAACAGCTTTTCACTAAATGCATATGAAAGTACATTTAGATAGATTTATCTATATAGATTTCTCTTTTTTTGATCAAGATGTACTCAAAAGAGTTAACGAAAAAAGATAGTACTTTTTTTTCGTGATGAATTTAAGATGATTGGCCACCTTGTACAACATGACAGTTTCTTTAAAAATATTAGAAGGAAAAGTAGAAGGGAAGAGAGGAAGAGAACGACCCAGGATAACATACATTAGTCCGGTCAATTTAGACATTCGAAGTTACATAAGTTATACTATCAAGAGATACAGTAAACATTTCTATAATAAGACAGGCCCGTGTGATTGTATTATACACAAATAGATGTAGTGGAGGTGTACTGTTGTTAAATTTAGACAGTGTGTGTGTATATTTGATACAATCAGTTGGTCTCTCTCCATCTGTTTACAGTAACCATATATCATTTCGGTATTAATAGGGAGCCGTGGTGGCCTCGGGGTTAGAGCAGTCGCCTGCTACGCAAGCGACGCAAGTTCGAATCCCAGCGGGGCCTGTACCAATGAGATTTTCTAAAAAAAACTCATGTACAGTGATTTCACACCACGTGCGTTACGGTGAAGGAAAACATCGTGAGGAAACCTGCAAATGTCTGAGAACCTGAGACGGCGATAGACTCACCATCTGTCACGTTGGCACTTAATAAAAAAAAATCGGTGAAAAGTGGGTGTTGTTATGATAACAACACCTCTGCCTACCCCTTCGGGGAATACAGGCGTGAGCATATGTATATATGTATGTATGTATTAATAGGAACCTACTGGATGGATGGCCGGCATTCTCGTCATACTTGTGAACAGGTGCTACTAGTGGGGGCTGGTCATCTCAAGCTACACAATTATTCGTAGTTCTTATTATTGGTTTTAAATTTTTTTTTATGTTGACTTTTGTGCACTGGAACTGTGTCCATGGGCTTATATATATGTTTTATGATTTATATTGTATTACTCAAAGCTTAAATTTTTTTTTTTAAACAAGTAATTAGTTTCTTGCCAGGTTCTTCTCAGTAAAAGCAACCTTCCGAACCTGGCGGTATCATGTATAATCCTATGTAATCGTGTCTTTCTGACGATTTGAAAGTACTTTGTAAAAAGTCTAATCAAATAAAGATATTTTTGGTTTGATTTGATTTGATACTCATAGTCTTACTTAAAAATATTAAGCATAATATAAATTTTTTTTTTGAGTCTCAAAAATATTAGAACATGGTCACATCATCCCAGAAGGGTCCCCGAAGGGATAACACCGAATATGATTAAGTGGCAATGTGACACAGAGTCCATCGCAGTCTCAGGCTCTCCTCACGATGTTTTCCTTCACCATAAAGCACGTGGTGAGAAATCACTGCGCTTTTTTGCAAACTCATTGGTACAGGCCCCGCTGGGATTCGAACTTGCATCGCTTGCGTAGCAGGCGTCTGTTCAAGTCCCTTAATGTAGTGTTATAGACGTTTATGCACAGTAATATGCTATATTTATTTTTCAATAATAACAATAATAAATTAATAATGGCTTCCCTGTAAGTATATCAAATATTATCCTGTTTTCTGGACAGGCATGATGGCAATAATTATTTTTCAATTAAAATTCGAAACTATAACTTAATATCCTACTGATATAATAAATGAGAAAATTTGTAAGAACTACTGAATGGATTTTGATGAAACTTTACAATAATATACTACATAATACACTAAACAATACGGTTTCACAAAGGGTCGCTCGACTACCGATGCAGGTGTCGAGCTCATTAGAAAAATTCTTGAAGCTTGGGAAGCTTCACAGGATGCTCTAGGTGTATTCTGTGATCTATCTAAAGCCTTTGATTGTGTGCACCATGAAACGTTGATCAGGAAGTTAGATCACTACGGTGTAAGAGACCTGGCTCTAAAACTTATATCTTCATATCTAAGTAATAGAATACAAAAAGTCGATATACATGGCGTAACATCTCCGGGGTGTCCAATAGAGATGGGTGTTCCACAGGGTTCAATTCTTGGTCCGTTTCTCTTTTTAACTTATATTAATGATTTACCTTACATGGTAAGCAATAAACACGATATTGTATTATTTGCTGATGATACTTCTCTGATTTTTAAGATAGACCGGCAAAAAGCTAACCTTGACGATGTGAATAATGCTCTCTCTGACGTAGTACATTGGTTCAGCGCTAATAACTTAGTACTCAATAGTAAAAAAACTAAATGTGTCAAGTTCACTATGCCAAATGTGAAACAAGTGCAAACCAATGTACTTATCAACGACGAAGTGTTGGACCTTGTTGAAACAACAGTTTTCCTTGGAGTTACATTGGATCATAAATTGCAATGGGGGCCCCATATAGCTGGATTGTCGAAAAGACTCAGTTCTGCAGCATTCGCAGTAAGGAAAATTAGACACCTAACTGATATAAACACAGCTCGGTTGGTCTATTTTAGTTATTTCCATAGTGTTATGTCTTATGGCATCCTTTTATGGGGAAATGCTACAGACATCAGTTCTATCTTTGTGCTGCAGAAACGGGCTGTTCGTGCAATCTATAAACTCAAATCTAGAGATTCTCTCAGAGAGAAGTTTAAAGAAATAGGGATAATGACTGTGGCATGTCAATACATATTTGAAAATTTGATATATGTAAGAAAGAATATAGATAGTTTTAAGAAAAATAGTGATATGCACAATATAAATACACGCAAGAGGGATAAACTCCGTGTCCCTGTGACTAGACTGCACAAAACTAGTAACTCTTTTGTGGGGCAAAGTATACGCCTTTTCAATAAACTACCATTAAAAATGTGTGAACTACCATTTTTAAGTTTTAAGGCAATCATCAAACAGAAACTTTGTGAAAAAGCATATTATAGTGTAACTGAGTATATTGATGATAGCCAAGTATGGCAATGAGTTGCTCACTCTTCCATTGAAATGTACTTAAGCAACCCTATGTATATAGAAGGGACACATGTAAAAAAAAAAAAAAAACCGGGGAGTTTGTTTCGCCGTTTCTTCTCCTGACAGGCTTACTTTTGGAAACGGTAGTAAATTTACTTAAGTTAACGTAAGAAAAATGACGTTCAATAAGTGTTCCAAGTGTCCCTTATATTGAATAAAACTTTTTGATTTGATTTGATTTGATTTGATTTGATTTGATTTGATATAGCTTATACATCAGAATAACACATAGGCTATAATCTATATACATAAATAAAACTGAGTGTCTGTTTGTTATTCCAAAATAACAGCTTTCCACTCAATGCTCTTCAAAAATCTCCGAAACAGCTGGATTGATTTTAACGGGACTTTCATTGTTGGATAGCTTATGTTACAAGGAGTAACATAGACTACTTTTTATTAAAAAATAAGCAGGGTTCCCCGTGTTACCCATGAAATTAAGTCTACGCGGGTGAAACCGCGGGGAGCTAGTTTATATATATATTGAGTGAATTGTCTAAAATATAAGGTTAAGTCAAATCCTGCGCAGACAGAGTCTTGGGAACCAGCTAGTTAATGGAATACCTTCTTTCCAATGTGCATTTCATCTGGAAAACTTTGAAAATTGGTTCATCATCGTCCTGCCCGTATCCCATGTTATTCATAGTTGGCGCATGTGTTCTTCTGTTCCATTTCTCTCTATCAGCCGTCATATCTGTATTCACTCCCATTCTAGCCATGTCATATTTCACACAGATCTTCCTTTGAAAGTTGGTTGTTACCGCATAACACCAAGAGCCATGAGCTCATCGTAACCTCTTCTTTTGTTTAATGCTGATGACCTTAGGAACATTCTGTCAATGTCACATGGTTGTTGAGGGTAAACTATGCTTTATTGCCAAGACAATTAGATTCATAGCATGTGACAGACGTGTATGACATGTACAAATCTGTCAGTGTCAGACAGCCAAACAATCAAGGCAATTAGATAAGCGGAATAGCTGTACTCGCATAATCCACGAGTAAAAGAAGAAAACCTCATGGAAAGGACACAAAAATTACATACATTATCAGGCTTATATTCTCCGAAGGATCACTTATAGAGCACTGTAATTTTACTAGTTATATCTAAGTCCCAATTAATAGGATGTAAACCTGTTGCCATCAACTGGTCACTAATTGAGACTCGGAGCTGATACTGGCGTATATTGTCTACTTGTTTAAATTAATTAATGAACAACCCAACTCTATAGAAAACACCTTAAACCATCCTAATTTGATCAACTATTGAGGACAAATCTATCTACAAATATATAAAAATTTATTGCTGTTTGTTTGTCTTGCTAAAACTTGAGAACGCCAGGAATGATATGGATAATTTCGATATTTGTTGATATAGTTTCACCCATATAGTTCCCGTTCCTGTGGGAGTATGGGGATGAAATAAAGTCTATGTTACTCGCTGATGATGTAGCTTTCCAATGGTGAAAGAATTTTTGAAATTGAGACAGTAGTTTTTGACTTTATTCATTACAAACATACACACGAAAATACAACATTTCCTCTTTATAATAGTAGTGTATATAGCCTGTGTGTTATTCTGATGTATATGCTATATTATTGTGAAGTTTCATCAAAATCCATTCAGTAGTTATTGCATTAAGAGCAACAAACAACCATGCATACAAAACTTTCACGTTTATAATATTAGTAGGATAGTAATATCTAATATATAAAATTTCCATGTCACAATGTTAGTTACCATACTCCTACTAAACGGCTGGACCGATTTGTGTGAAATTTTGTGTGCAGATCGGGTAGGTCTGAGAATCGGCCAGCATCTATTTTTCATACCCCTAAATGATAAGGGTAACCCCAAAAATATATGGAAATACAATGTTTGCAGGGCACAGCTAGTTTTAACATAAAAGTAGGAAAGGTAGAAGGGAAGAGAGGGAGAGGAAGACCAACATGAGACAGGTTAAAGAAATGGTGTCTGTCATGACGTATAAGGAGGTCAAAGAGATGGCACTGGACAGAGACTAATGGAGAGTTGCATTAGTTACACGGACAAGAGTTATTATTTTTAAATTTATGATGAGTAATATTTTATAGCGCAAGGCACAGCTAGCGTTTACACCTGCTTGCTAATTAAAAGTAGCCTAAGTTATTCGTTGCATTCAATACAATTCAGAATATCTTTATTCGATTAGACTTTTTACAAAGTACTTTCAAATCGTCAGAAAGACACGATTACATAGGATTATACATGATACCGCCAGGTTCGGAAGGTTGCTTTTACTGAGAAGAACCTGGCAAGAAACTCAGTAATTACACTTTTAAAAAAAAAATTACAGCTTTGAGTAATACAATATACATCATAAAAAATATATATAAGCCCATGGACAGTTCCAGTGTACAAAAGTCGATATAAAAAAAATATTTAAAAACTAAAAATAAGTACTACGAATAATTGTGTAGCTTGAGATGACCATTAGCATTAGTTATCTGCCACTGAAAGCCCTGTTAAAATCAATTCAGCCGTTTCAGAGAATGGAGAAATAAATTTCAAATTGTGTTTTCCAAGCCTTGTGTATAATTTCAAATGTATTTTGGTGAAAAGCTGTTATTTTGGAATTACAAACAGACACTTCAATTTTATTTCTCTATATAGATGTATAGATTTCATGAATGAAAATATACCTTGTTTCTATATACTTAAAAGGTTCAGGACAAATGTATAACATAAAATAGTATTCAAACCCACAAACAACTGAAACTCATGCAGTTTCTCAAAATTTAGTTTCTAGAAATAGAAATAGAAATAATATTTATTCACATGAAATATGGTACAAAGGGTAGGTGTTATTAAAGGTTACAAGAATCACATATTTCACCCAATTTTAGGGCATGTAAATATTAACTTAATTATCTAATTACATTACATTTTAACAACATATTAAACATATCAGCATATCAGCATTTATTTTTCATTATATACATCATTCTTTATTGCACAGTATTGTAGGGACTACTCTCTACCTGATTTGGTAAACAAAGCAAATACTAACCTCACTTAATTTAATCATCTCACAATTAAAACGTCATATTAAATGAAACTAATGATTTTTGATAAATTAACTTCATATTCAGATATTCTCTTGTAATTAAAAAGTGTTTAAACAAACTTCAAACATTAAGGAAGTTATGAATAATTGGCTCCAGTAAAGTAAACATATTATATAATAGTATATATGACTAGGAAAAGTACTTTGAATAGCTTTTAAGTAATGGAAACGAGTTGAATTACTTATTATCTACGAAAATATGACCATGTGTTATCATATGTATCAACCAAATAAAGATATCGTTTGCGGAAAATTTAATAAATGGCGCATTTTCATACAATTTCGCCATTTTGTCTCATAATTCGGATGGTTAGCACGTAAAATGTGGATTATTACGTGAAAAGTTTCGAACTATGTAAATAATATCAGCTATAAATATGGCAGCCAAGTACTTACAGAGGTTCCAATATGGAAGTCAGCCATGACTTAAAAGTATCTGGATTTTCGATAATCATCTCGTCCAAATTGTAAATTTGTTATAGAAGACAATCCATCAACACTCCAGCAACTTTACTTATCACAAAATTGCAATATAATATATCGCTAACTGTAATATTTCACGAATAGAACGTTCTTGATCACGTACGTATTACTTATGTATTTTTTTATGAATTGAAATGACACAATGACACATTGACAGTTTTATTCACAGACGACACAGAAAATTAAACGAATAGGATGAGAAAAAAATGGCGAATACTCGTCTAGAATTGGTGATACCAACTACAATTTGATGTTAACCCGAATTTACTATTTAAAGTAATATATTGTAATAAAAATCATAATAAAATAATACAATTAAATTGATCTTGACACTATCAGCACATAAACTTAAATTATTTGTTTTTTTATTATATAGAGTTGATTTATTATCTTTTAATTTCTTCTCTTTGGTCAAGTCAGAAGGACGCAAGAATCTATTTGGATGTAATGTAGCTACGTTTCTCTGCTTGAAACTCGCAAATAAGTATCGATATTTTTTTCCAATATAGTATTCTATCCGTATACTCGTTTAATCTGGTGCCAATAAAATAAAAAATACAGTTGGGAATGATTGATTAGGCAAAGGTGTAGCTCAACCAATTTTCACCGAAAATAGTTTAACATTTTCAATTTAGATTGCTTTCAATGCAACCGAATTTCTCTCTTTAATACATATCGATCTAGATCTAGTAACTAAACTAAACAGCAATTTCCCAATAATAATGCAAAACACTCTCTGGTTGGCAATCTAAGCATTCATTGTGTTGCCAGACTCTTAATATATTCTATTAATTTGTTTATTTTAGCCTGTGCGCTGCACGAAGGAGAAGCTTCCATACATTTATTAGGTCTGTGCTTCCTTTTAATTCTCACTGATTCAGATTGTAAGATCATGAAAAAATATATTAAACAATATTTACCACAGTAGCTATATTTATACGGTGGCTGTACGTACCACGTAGATTTTATCATCCTCATATCATATCATTATAGTTTCTAAAGTTCCTTTTGTTTCGAGAACACTATTTGACCAAGACGGGGATATTCCCTAGCTACTCCTTTTCAAAGATAAGGCCATTCTGAGCTTTGGTGGTCCACTCTGCTACTATAGCTAGCTATACACCAATGCTGCGAACACTTGCAAAACTAATAAGTGGGTACAAATTATGGCTTAAACGAAAACTAGCCCAAACTCAGGCTAAAACGATGTGATTATAAATCCGTATCACACAAAAGATGGAACAACTTTTAAGCCAAAGACTATTTTAGTCTATGTTTTGTAACAAGGGTATATTCGGCACTAAATAGGACTGATGGGTTTCTGCACGATTTTTCCTTCACAGTAAAGCTCGTAAGGAAAAGACAGTTTATAGTTTAAGTATTTAAAGAGAAGCTCGTGGCACAGTTGCTATTGCGCATATCATTCGATCAGGGAAGTTAATCAACCCTAACCTTAGCCAGTAATTGGATGGGTGACCGCCCGAGTTTCCTCCGTGCCTCGGAGAGCACGTTAAGCCGTCGGTCCCGGTTGCCAATTTATCATCTTCGGCAATCGTTACAGGTCAGTCGGAGGCCTAAAATAGTCTGACAACTGGTTTAACCCAGATCACAGATTTTCCTCGTTAAAGGGGTTGCGAAGGTCAGATGGCAGTCGCTTCGTATAAAATCAGGTGATCAGCCACATCGGGTTGAATCAAGTGCCAACCCCAACAATGTATGGGATAATGAGTTTAAGTATTTAAAGTTGGTCCAAATTATTCGACTCCTTCAAAGATTGGGTTCGAACCCCGGGTCTACCAAAGTGTTATTGGGTTTTCCACCTGTATTTTGCCAGCGGGCTGAAGTCTGGTGTGCTCGGTTGGTGGCAATAGGCTCGCACCTATTACATGGGACTTAAACATAACTGGTGACATGTTAGTGTACTATTAGTACACTGTGCTTACCCCTTCGAGGAATGCAGGTTTCAGGCATTGGTACAGAAAGACTGGTTAGATTTAAACTCGCGTAGCTTGCATTGAAGGCAGACTCCAACTATACGGTGACTGAAAAATTATCTATAATCTATATATATATATATATATATATATATATATAGAGGAAGAGTTTGCGTGTCTGCTTGGAAAACAAAAATTCAGCGTTAGATCGAATATTTATCAAAGAAGACTGTTATTAATAACTATTCCACATGAGAATAGTCAGAAGCTAGTTGTTAATAAAAAGTCGTGGTGGTAGCTATGGCCTGAGTAGACGCAAGTTTGAATACCAGCTGCCTTTATCAAGAAGTTTTACAGTGATTTCACACCACGTGGTTTACGGTGAAGGAAAACATCGTGAGGAAACCTGCATCGCACCCTCAGAACAATGGGGGCTCCAATCAAAAAATTGCCAAAATAATTGAGATAGACAGACCTCAAAATGTGTTTCTCTACGTAGATTATAAAAATATATATAAAAAAAAAATTACCATCGACAATGCAATTATAATTAAAAAAAAAAAAAATTTTTTATTAAAAATAAACTTCAATGACCCTTCAGGCACTGTTATCTCTCAATGCACAACGTAATATAGTTTAAAAATATAAAATACATTGTCTTCAAAACTGGTATGATATAAATTCAAACTCGATCTTTGATTACGATGTCCAAAATATATGTTTGATCGAGCCCCTATCGTCCTGAGGGTGTGATATGTCTGAGAAGTAATTCAAAGACCTATGGATAGTGCCTGAGACGGTGTATTAAACCCTGAGTCAACTTTTTCCTTATTGCATGTCCATAAGCAATTATTGGCATGGCTCTTAGAAATTAACATCTACTACGATATCAAGTTTATAGGGTATTGTCTTAGTCATTCCATTGATTTTAACGACATACCTAGGTATATTTCCCATCACGAGATATGAGCGCTCAGCGAAAAATGTGGTAATTGATTAGATTTACTGCGTTTTTTTTTAATTTGCGACGCGCCATACAGACACTCATAAAATGGCTACTGCTCATTGAAGGTCAGCGTTCATTACTCTTGACGGCATCTGAAGCTAGCTGCATCTTAGGTCGTTGCATAAAATATCAATTCTGAACATGACATACCTACTTGCAGATAGTTAACCTACATTATAAGTATCAATATTTTTTATTGGCACGGGATCTCAAAACAAAATTATATTTGTCGCCGTAGAGTTCATTGGGATCAATCATACGATTGATAAAGATTTTAAGCGCTTTTAAAAGCGCCGCAGAAAAATAGTTCAACCAAACAAGAATATTAAAGCAAGGTCAACGTCGCTTGATACACTAACGATTTCGCTAGTGCCATCCCGTGAATGAAGCATGTAACCTCGCGTGAAGTAAAGGAATATTTTTTTAATCTGAACAAGTGAAATAGACGCCTCATTATTAGCATGAGTGAATAATTAACTGACTATTCAATATAGTTGGGTAAATAATGAACTATATGCGACGATTGAATTGGATTATTTTCGTTATTGATTCAGTCGCGGGCGAATGACAGTCGCGCGTCAAATTGGCGGGAAGTCGTTTCGTTTTTAAAACGCTCCGCGGAAACGCGAAGGTGTAGTGATGTGATATTTTTTTATATGTTGACAATTGCGGTTTTATTCGGTATCGTATTTTTAAGTTACGTCGCCAAGTTAGTTTTGAATAGGAGAACTGAACTGTCAGAACTAAGTAAGTTTATATTATATTTCATAATCGAATCATAGTTTTAAGTTTGAAATATTTTGTACTGGCACATAAGTTGATTGAAGGTATTGTGAAGAGCAAATTCTTAGAATATCAATAAAAATATCTACATTATTAATCGTTCGATGAACTGGTCTGGTATCGTAATATACTTTTGTCTAATCGAAGTGTACTTAATGAATATTATTATGTAAATTAATGAACTACTTTCGGATGGACATACCGTCAATGATTTCACTTTATTTAGCTATAATAACAATCAATAACAATCGCTTGCCAATAATACAACTGAGATCTTTGCCAATAAGATACTTACCTACCTACAAAGTGCAAATACCACGAGAAATCGACTTAACCTGAGGGTTGCCGAGTAAATACAATGGCAAGCATGATATATGTATACCTACAGATAGATACTAAACTTTGCTCATTGAATTACAAATTAGTAACGTGACGTACATTCGCTCTAATAGTAAAAGACAAAAATTGCAAATTGTATACTTGCAATATAGTATAAATGTATTATATATAGGCAAAAACACGGTGTTTATGAATTTATACAAACATATCTATACCCAGTATTACAAAAAATAATTTCTATATTAGTTAAATTCCCTCACATACAGACTCTCTGCCTCAAATCCCTTTTGAAGAAGCCTCACTCTAATTATGGCGGATTTTTTTTTCCTAAAACAGGCAAGGCAAAGTAATATAACATCTATCAACAAATCTACAGTTGAAATTAAGAAAATGTACAATGTAAGCTATTTTACTCGTGAACCGCGTTATTCTGACCTTATGAACTTTACGTGGCTATTTGCATATAATAGGGAATAATATATTTACATCGAAGCCCTCCTTAGCCGTAAACGACATATCCATTCATAATTCAAAGTGTAAATTCTTTAGTAATGGCATTTTTACCACAGAAATATTAACTAATCACCGTCATTACGGTAAAGCACTTTGATTATCATAGTCAATTGTTCCGGTTTTTCACTGTGATCGGTATTAATCTGTAGCTTTTGATACTAAGACTTTTTTATACTAGCGTATACCGCGACTTCGTCAGCTACTTTTTTTACTACGTACCGTCCGCGCTTGGAGCCAAAAATCTATATCTATACAAATAAATAAAATTGAAATGTCTGTTTGTAATTCCAAATTAACAGCTTTTCGCTAAATGCATATGAAAGAATATACGGTACTGACTTAAAAAAAAATCTGAATGGATTTGGGTAATTTTGCACACAGATAGTTTACTAGCTTGATTAACTCAAAAGATTTTAATATCAAAATTTTATTCTACAGAAAAAAACATTAACCATATCCATTCCGGAGTTGACCAGAGATTCGCGTAAAAAGCGACTTGGTTTTTATTTTGTAGAATAAGAAAACTGGTTTATCTACTGTGAATTTCGACTTACTGATACAGTCAAAAACACATGAGTTACCTAAATCATGTATGTTTGACCTTTAACATAATACATAAATAATAATAATGCTCAGTATAAGCAATTCTCTTCACATGTTTATCATGCAAATGAGTATGTGACGGTGTTCGTGTGTATTTCACGTGCTAGTTGTCCCAAAGACCCTTATCGTGTTATATAAACATAGATTTTATATACCTATACCTCACGATTTATATTTTAACTAATATTGTAATCTTTTTTATACTTTTGTGTACCGAGTAACAACTAAGTTGAGTACATCATCATCATCCTCCCTTATCCCATGTTATTTGGGGTCGGCGCAATGTCATCTTTCACACAATCCATCCATCGTTTCTTAGGTCTTCCTCTCCCCTTGTAACCATCCACATTCATAAACAAAACTCTTTTGTCAACATTATCGTCATCCCTCCATAACATGTCTATACCACGACAAATGTTTATTCTTCAACTTGTCAGTCAGTGGTGCTACTTTCAGACTTGCCCTTATATACTCATTCCTTACCTTATCCAATCTCGTTACGTCACACATCTATCTCAACTGGTGATGATGAACTTAATTCATTTCAAAACATAAAACGTTTTTTTTTATTACACCTTTTGACCAACATCAGAGTCAATCGCTAATGGCTACTGACCTTATAAATTATCTCCCCGCTACAACCCCCATGGAGTACTGGCGAGCTTACTCACCACACGAATACAAAATTTACAACAGAATATAAGTAGTTTCCATGCATAAAAAATGTCACTAAAAGCAACTTTACTGTACAAAATTATACATTGTTATTGGTTACAGTATTTTTATCTCATGAATATAAATCCAGTAAAGACAGGTCCAATGCTCAATTGCCAAAAATAATAACTAAAATATTACAAATGTGAGCATGGCAAATTCCAGCCAGTCAAAGCAATGATCAAATTAAGATTAATTAATTGTAGCAAAATTACAGTGCCAATGGGATATGAACACTCATTTTCCGACAGAGATACAGACTCCTTTATCACTATTTCATGCCAAAAACTCATTCGTCTCTAGAGCTCAATTGCTTTTTCCATCCATGGGTTGACCAGAGGGCCTAGTGCGAGTTTTTTCATTGCCGACGTAAACGCAGATTGTAGAGGATCAAAACAGCGCCATCTGTTGATCCAAAGATGTCACTACTATGAATTATACATTATATATATAATTATTCAAATCTGCATTTACGTCGCTGCGATGACTTCCGACGGCGATTTGAAGAAAACTCGCACTATAAACTCTGCAGATGATGATGATGATGAGTGCTTAAAGCATTTATACTTGCGCTGTGATTCTAGCCAATTAACCACAGCATAGCGTCAAATGCGTTGACGTTTCTTTACACTGCACTCTGGACATCGTCCATACATAGTGCGTCAAGATTTTAACGTTAGGATGGCGCTCGAACTCGCCGCTTGGGGCGATTTTTAACGTTCCCAATATAATACAATAAAAATAAAAATCCAAAGGCGATATCGTCTACGTAGAAAAACCTATAATTGGGGAACTGGACACTCGGCCCATAAAAGTTATTATACGCAGACTATTGTAGGCCAGAAATCGACCAAACATTTCCGCCATTAATATTGCTCCAACAAAACATGGTATTATTCACCAATTGGAGTCAAGGTTCGCGCGTATATTACGACACTGAATAGATTGAGTAGATGTACTAAAGAATTATATGTCTACCTCGAAACTAGATGATTTAATAAACGTCTGGGACTTAGAATGTGTCACCTTCTCACTTTCAATGTACAGGTGGGTATGATCTTCTCATATTCTTACCTCCCTTTTCCATTCCGCCTAGAGCGTGAAATTCAAATAGTTCCTTTCGAATATGCCTCTAAAAACACCTTCAAAATTTGCCTACACTAATTGCCAATTGCCAAACAAGGTTTATTTTTCTGCTTGATATTAAAAACAGGCCGTCATTTTTTAACAAAAATCCATTGTGTAGTGATGTATTGACAGACAAATATCCAAAAGAACTGATAAAATATGTTAAAAAGAAACAATACAACATGGCTTCAGATGATACTGTGCTGATTTCCAACAATAGAAAATGTGATGTCCACATGTTCTTTCCTAGTCTCCTGAAGTACAACTGCGAATATACTTCGATAGGCACCGTTTCTTTCTTGCAAATCAAGATTAGATCAGAATCTGAGTGATGATTTTTTGGTTCAATATATCTTGATAAATATATTTTTTGATAAGCTGACTGCTTAAAAAATAACTCTGTATAAAAAGAGGGGCAGGAAATGTCAATGAGGCCATAAATGGAATTATCAAGGTAGCATGTCATATAATCGTAGACAGGCATAATAATTTGGATTGGCATTTTCTGTCAAATGCTAACTATAGCTGCATGGTACTACATTTCCACGTTGCACCAGTTACCGATTCTCTTCCTATCTCAGGCAGAGAAATCCTAAAATTATATTCATTTGTGAAAGCCCGAATACAAAAGACTCAGTGCAGATTTTGTGTTATGCTGAGTACGGATTAAACGTATTAAGTGCAAAAATAGACGTTCCCTTCGTTGCCCTTCAAACCAAAATAAGATAAGTAATAATACATTTGACGTCATGACTGTAGCTGCGGTGTCTACCAAAACTGGATATTAAAAAAAACATTACCATTTAATCCATCTAGAATTGGTTTATAAATGAAACTCAGATCGAGCTGTCGACCAGCAATGCCAGATAATTTGACACACGAGTCATGAAATTCAGCGAATTTTAATTTCGGACTTACACGTAGCAGAATATTATATATCTTAAAAAAGTAATAGTATTACTGAGTGTCTGCTATGCGTACCTACTTATTATTTAGCAAAGAAATTTATTTCATTCTACGGATTAAACCATGAATTAAGTAATGATTTGGTTACCATGGCAATATTTGGTGAGTAGTCGTAGTCAATGTACACCAACAGAAATACATAACAAACGTTTCATGAATATTAGAGCTCCGATGGTTGGTAAAATATAACAACTAAATTACTTAATCAAATAACAAATATTGACCTCTATTTCACTTCCTTCGTTTTATCTCTTGTCCGCTGTCACCTTCATGATGCACGCATGCATGCGTTCAGCACATATTTAAACATCCACTTGACTTATTAACCTGTGACACTGATAACCTTTATAAAGTATTTAGATAACTTACGTACCAACGTGAAATATCGGTTTATCGGTATTTCGCCGCTTCCCCATCACTATTTTGAAATGAGTGGTTAATATTGACAGCTAGATTTTTTTTATGACATGACGTCAGTTTAATTGTTTTATAGTAGCCGGTAGGTACTTAGGTAGCATAACTGGCCAGTGACCTGTTAGCTCAAGTTCGGCATTTTTGAAATTTTGCAACATTTAACTTAAATTCGACTAATAACTCGATTATATACAATATAATATTCGATTTTTTCCTAATGATACTTGGAATTTAGAAACTTGTGTTGACTTGACCGTTTTTACATACGGGGTGGGTTGGTACTTGCATGCTATTAGTGTAGCAAAGAAGATGTCAAAACAAAAGGTATTAAAGGAACTAACATCGATGTTATTATTTTCCCACACAGAATTCCAGCACGCATTCAGTCCTTCATATTGACACCCCTAGCATTAAAATCCAATATGGCGGTATCGGGGTCTGCCTGGCACGCGATGGATTTTAATTTAGGAATTCCTTCCACCTGATCATTCCGGCGAACGTAATGGGAGCAGAAATAGAAAATTTATTCTATTAAGTAAATCGAACTGTGTAATAATGATTATAAATAGACTAGTATTATCTTCATGAATGGTACAGCAGCCACAGATTATATGAATCTATTCAAATCTGTGCAGGTATCATTAACTTTTTTATAAGAATTAAAAAAGTTTGCATTCATAAAACATTTTGGAATTTATTTTAAAAGCTGTTTTTTTAGTATAAGTGGTTTAAATTTGTACCAAAAAGAGGAAGCTATTTAAAATTCATGCCTTAAAATTTTGTGAAACATATGATCCTTGTGACCTTATAAATACCTAGAGCCGTGGCCTGGGGGTTTGAGCAGACGCCTGCTACGCAAGCGACGCAAGTTCGAATCCCAGCGAGACGTGTACCAATGAGTTTTTCTCATCTTATTTAGTTCTATTTCTATGTAAATTTCCGATTAGGACATTTATTTTTAAATATCTAAGTACTTCGTTTAGCCATTGATGTTCAATTGGCAACCGAGACTGGCTTAACATGCTCCCTGGGGCACGGGGAAAACCCCGGCAGTCACCCATCGAACTTTTAACTTGGAATGTAGTTGCTTAACTTCGCCAATCAATTGATATGCGCCGTATCGTAATATTATAGCAAATACGCCACAAGCCCCTCTGGTGTTAAAACTATCAATACCGCTATTTAAGTTTTGCTGTTTGATATTTGTAGGCGACGACGATCTTCAGCTATACCTCTTAATCTTTATCTGTCTGTCTGTTTATTCCGGGTAATCTTGGCAACGGCTGAAACGATTTTCACTGGTACATACTAATATTACAAGGAGTAACTTAGGCTACTTTTTTTTTAAAAAAAAACAACGGTTTTGGGGGTCACCAATTAAGTTTAAGCGGGTGAAACCGCAGAGCACACCTTGTTATAAATAAATGTATTATAATATCTGATTACTTTTGTTTTTATACAATAGTAAAGTTGGCAAATAAGCATACCCTTACCCCTACCCTTGATGATAAGTGGGAATTTTAGCGTATACTAGCTGTGCCCGGCAAACGTTGTATTGCCATATATTTTTTTGGGGTGGACTACCCCTAACATTTAGGGGGATGAAAAATAGATGTTGTCCGATTCTCATATATACCGGATAAGCACAAAAAAATTCATCAAAATCGGTCAAGCCGTTTCGGAGGAGTATGGCAACGAAAACTGTGACACGAGAATTTTATATATTAGATGTCAAAAGCTTCACTCGCGCGTTTCCAACTCTAAATACAGGTGCTATCAGTTATGAGCGCTCATCGAAATTGTTTGGGGTAACTGATCGTGTCGTGCCAAACAAACAGATAATCAAGGTAAGCAGTCATAGTTCGTGACGGCACCTGATGTAGAGGTATAAAGATCGTTATCATGCCAACATAGTAAACGAAAAAAAGCTACCACAAAGCCTTCACAGCGAAACGCATGCAAAATATTTATATTTGATTATTTATTCATTTCCAGATAAAATGGCCGACGAGCAAGAACAGCCGCGGTGCTCCTCTAGTGAGAGCGACAACTTCGAGAAAATTGACCCGACGGATGTTGGCCATGATGTAAGCTCTTTCCTATGTCACCTTCCATAGATAATAAAAAAATAAAAGATCACGCTTCTCTCATTTATAAAAGGATTGTTTTCCATACTGTTTAGTAAGCTTTTACTATGTATGCTGTGGTACAGTAGTCACGAAGGTATATGCGATTCTAGAGATGGGACTTTCGAGTCGAATTGGAATAATCGCTTTCACGAATCGAATATTCGATAGGAAAAAGTGAAAAAAGAACGAAAAACCATCTATTGAGTATGTAAAATACCTATTGGAATTATATGTATGTTTATTTTATTTTTTAATTTTAATTTATGTTTACAGTTGTTAGTAATTAGTATTAATGCTCATTTTAAACAAATTGAATTTTCATGATTCATGTCTGAGTCACCGGGAGTACTATTGGCAATAGCAACGCCATCTGTGAATACTTGATACTAGGCGGTGCTGCACGCAATCATAGACATAAGACTCTTTTTATGCCTATGTTCGACGTTTGAACGTCTGAAAACCTATTCTTGGGGCACTGAGTCTCTTTTTTCCGTAGTTAATCCGTCATAGGGTCCTATCATAACTTCAATGCAATGATAATGATTATGAAGCGGTGGCTAGCTAGTACCACTCTGGCCGTGGTTGTAAAAGTAATAAAATAATTTATTTGTCTATTTATCTTCTTAAACATATGAAAACAACCGTAATTCTTGAAATTGTAAACATAAAATACAATATTACAGCCACGATTACAGCTTGAATGGAAAAGCTTAATTCTATTCTATATAAAATTTAAAGATTAGGAAGTATATTAGTAGATATGGAGAACTCTTCGTGAGCGAGTCCAAATCGCACTTGGGCGGTTTTTTCTTAGAACTAAGTAAATAACTTCCAAAGAGGCTGACGTACTTATACCTCTACAATAAAGAGACGAATACCATTATTTAGCTTAATTATACTCCAAGTAAATGTTCTTTCAGAGTGATCCTCCACATCTGGACGTAGCTGATGAACCGGAGGAGGTGGATGACGAGCCAGGGCATGAAGGCAGGGACTCATTCCCCAACGCACCGCCAGCTAACATTCGGAGGACGCTGTCGGTCGCTCAACAATTGGCTCTGGCTGAAAAGAGGAGCAGGTTGAGGTATGTAATAGCCAATAGCTACGGTATCCCTTGTCGTAGGAGGTGACTAAAACGGAGCCAGCAGCCTGCAGGTGGTAGGAGTGGCAGCTCCATACCCTTCTCTTCGAAGTTCTAAGACAAAATGAGTAAAAGACGCAATCGATATCTTGGGATACATACTACCTAGATATGGACCAGGGAAGGTGGCAGCGTTATTGCTTTACTTTTAACGGTGTCTTTTCATTAAGTGAATTAATTAAATCATTGCACATTGTCTGGTAGAAGCCTCTCGTGGCAAGCGGGCTGGGGCCTTTCTCGCTCAGAGAATCAGCATTGCTATTCAACGTGGCAATGCTGCCACCTTTCTTGGTACGATCCCGAGATACACCGATTTGGGCCAAGTTTACTACTTGTAATTAGTTTTAAGAACTTTTCCTTATATATATATCTATAAACAATATTTTCAAGCTTCTTATGTAAGTGTTTGAAGTTAAACTAAGATTTTGATTGATTGTGCCCTTAAACCATATAAATACATAATGCATAATAAAAGTATGGTTATAAGGTTGACATGAAGAGGATAGTAAAGAACTGGTGATTTTGATCAAACATTTGAGACAACAAGAAGAAAAACATACATTATGTATGAGGTGAGGTGTGCCGTGTGAATCAATTACTTTAACAGAAGGTCATAACCAAATATTGTATCTACTTTTTCACTTTAGACTGTAAGCTAGCATAAACAAATTAATATTTTTTTCTGATGGTAAATACATTGGAAAATTCTATTTTTATTCCGAATATAATGTTGTGACACCCAAAACGTAACCGATGTTAAGTAGATAGGCAATAACGTCAAAGACTTGTTTATCGAGATGAGACCAAAATATCGATTAAACCGTTAATATCCTAAATATATTCGACTACTCGATAAGGAGTCATAGACTAAGGTGATATATTAATTATAATGTATTCAATACCCTTCTTTGGGTCTTAGGACAGTTATAAACCAAAATATTTTATTGAAAGGTTAATCGCACCCCCACGGATTTTTGTTTCTAGTGGTAATATAATTTCACTTAATGATGGTTCGGATATATCATCAAAATCATATCCATTAAGCAAACTAAGCAATATTTATCAATTGTTAGCAATTAAATGTCTTCATGAAATGTATTCCTTTTGATACATTAATTTGTTATATTACTTTTACAAATCTATATTTTTAATATGATAAATGCTGTCGCCATCCCAGAAAGGGTAAGCAGAGGTATTGTGACAACAACACCGGCATTTGACCGAATTTGATTAAGTGCCAACGTGACAGATGGTATGTCATTCGCTGTCTCAGGCACTATATATGCGGTTTTGAATTACTTGATATTCATATTTATATACTTCTCAGACATGTGCGGGTTTCCTCACGATGATTTTCTTCACCGTAAAGCTCGAGGTGTGAAATCACATTTGATAACCAGTCCACGGGAAGATAAGATGAAACACCTATAGGTACGGGTAGGTAGATGGTGATAGGTTGTATATGAGGAAGCGATAACAATTTATTCGGGTAGCTAACCTTGCAATGCAACTTGAGAAAAAATACCATGGAAAAAATTGCTTTGCAAAAAATGCCTGGTAGGCGAACGAACAAAACAACGATTTTTTACGTATTTATAACTTTATTAGTCTCACAATATAAATACACGTTGTATTATTTTATTGTAGTTTACAAGAAGGCCCGGATCTATTTTAATACTGGCCTTCTATAAGTAAAAAAAAAGAATATGTTTTAAATTTGAAATGTTCCGATTTTCTTTTGTTTTTTTTTTCTTCTTCTGACATATTGTTGTTGAAACCTATCTTACTATTTTGTTGTATTATTTGGTAAAAATATATTAGATTGCATTTCAGACTGCAATATCTGCAACAAGATTGTATAAATTATTTAACTTTGAGTTTGTGCACACGTTGTTGTTAACACGTTGTTGTGTCCATCCAAATAAGTACTGATAAACATATTTAATATACTTACAAACTTTACTAGGATTGTATGCGTGATTCATTAAAATTGAGTAAAGATAGCGAAGGCTTAAGATTAACAAGATTACTTGATACGGATCACGATCACGATGTGATAATTAGCTCAATGAGTAAATTATGAGTTGAATGATTAAAATAATAGGTGGTATAAAGTTGTTTACATCAGGCGATGGCAGGCAGTTGGTAATTTTGTTATTACCAGTTGATATATCTATGTAAAAATCATACATAAGCAGTCGTGTAGTACTTACTAATAAACAAATAATTATACCATTATTTTCCTTATCACTAAGTTATTTTTATATGCTCAGTAACAGTTAATACCTTGTCGCCATTTAATAAATAAATAATTATTATGAATAGTAACTACATACTTAAATATAGCAGGTAAAGCGAGTAAATACGCTACAATAATTAACTCTGATTTATTTCGGATATTCACATAGCTATTTATTTACAACAAAAACATAAAAAATCCTCTCTAACAAGCCATTCTGACACCTTGTGCCAAGTCACATTTTTAAATCATTTTTAAAGTCTAAAAAATAAAAATACTGCAACCTCGATAGAGGTTCACTGCTACACGGCTAAAAAATAAATGATTCCGCTTTAGTTTTCTGTTCATAATATTTTGACAATCTGAAATCTGAAAATTCAACACGTAATCGAATTTATACGATTATTCGATTCGCCTGCTTATTATTCGACTCGTGACGATCGCATTACATCACTACACAGGTGAGGTGACCATTGAATGACAATGACGTAGACAGGTGCTAGAAATGGCGGTAAAACCATCAGTCGGCATGTAACCTTCGTCGATAAACGTCTCGGTGTAACGTTTTCGCGTGTACTTAGTAAACAAAGTTTTTTCGCAGGTTATTTTACGAGAATAAAGCAGGCCGATATTTTGTGATTGTGTGTAGTGAAGTGTTAAAAAAAGTGTTTTGACATTAATACTTTTTAATTTCGTTGGGATTGTTGCGTTTTGTTTTAACGGTATTTTTTTAATTATAAAATTGCACCTGATTTAATTATACACATTTAATTTGATAGTGTTTGGAACTCTATGGATTAACCATAGATTTTTTTAACAATAGGTATAATATTTAGTAACTGACTATTACTTACGTTATTCGGATACTAAATGAACAATCAATTGACCTTAATTGATTTAAATTTAAATCCTAATTAGGCAGAATGAACTTTGAACGTGTCTGTTGGCGTTTTTAGTTGGTTTCCGTGTTTTTTTTTTAATCGCCATTATCTATTATATTTTAACCCTAAAAAAGCAAACTAAACCATAGACTTCGAATAACTATAAATAAGGATTTTAAAAAAAATCTCTCATTTACGCAACAGAAATTTACGAGCCTAAAAACGAGAAATTATGTAAAATAAACATTGTAAATATACAAACAGAAATTAAAGAAACAAGTTCTAAGCATAATTGAGAAGATTCTAGGTGAATCAGAAGATTAACACCTAATAATTTTCGGGAAAAGTGGGTGTTGTTTTTGCAACACTTTTTTTTTTTTTTCCGTGGTGAATCCGTTATAGATACGCCAACCGCCGCGGGGGCAGCGGAAGGGTTATGCCGGACTCATACCGGCTAAAACCCACGGGTGTTCCTCCTCGTCGCTTTTACAGGGGGGGGCGTCAACTCCTATGCGTACCCCTTCGGGGAATTCAGGCGTGAGCATTATGAAGGATGCATGTGAGAAGATTGAGGCGTTCTTGATTTCCAACCTTAAATAAAAAATTGACGATTGGTATTTTTACCTACCGGTGTAATCCATTGGGGAATTTCAATCAAATAGTACCATTTGGTACATACATACATATTGCTCACGCCTGTATTCCCCGAAGGGGTAGGCAGAGGTGTTATTATCACAACACCCACTTTTCACACAAGATGATTAAGTGCCAACGTGACAGATGGTTGAATTACTTTTCTGAGATATGCAGGTTTCCTCGCGATGTTTTCACCGTAAAGCACGTGGTGTGAAATCACTGTACATAAGTTTTTTTAGAAAAACTCATTGGTACAGGCCCCGCTGGGATTCAAACTTGCGTCGCTTGCGTAGCAGGCGACTGCTCAAACCTCAAGGGCTCCACGGCTCTTTTGGTATTTAACTTATTCCTGAGTTTGACTATGACATAATGCTTCTTACAATTTCCCTGCTTATTGTACGCTTATAGATATCTTGCCAGGTTCTTCTCAGTAAAAGCAACCTTCCGAACCTGGCGGTAGCATGTATAATCTATACATCTATATCTATATCTATATCACAGATAAATAAAATTGAAGTGCCTGTTCGTAATTCCAAAATATCAGCTTTTCACTAAATGCATATGAAAGTATATACGGTACTGACATAAAGAAGTCTATTTTTAAAATTATTCTTTGTTTGTTTGTCTGTCTGTTTGTTCCGGCTAATCTCCGAAACGGCTGGACCGACTTGAACGGGACTTTCACTGGCGGATAACTAATGTTACAAGGAGTAACTTAGGCTACTATTTATTAAAAACAAAACATTAAGGGTTCCACGGGAATGACATTAAATCTAAGCGGGTTATATCTCTAAGACCATTTGAAAGTACTTTGTTAAAAGTCTAATCGAGTAAAGATATTTTTAGTTTGATATTTTTTGTTGTGCTTACATTTTTATCTGTCACGTTATCAAACGAAGGATAATAGGAAATGCTAAAATATATCTTTATGTGTGTTTTATCAATAACGTGCCGTAGACAGTCGGAGATAAACGTTCTTTTAAGATATCGCGCCGAGCCCCTCACGAGGTAGGCAGGGTGAAAATACGCTACTTACAGGTGCCGTCAAGAGCTATGAGCGTTGAGCTTGAATGTGCAGCTGCGTTATTCCGTAAGGTTTCTCAGTCGTTTCTCGTCGCACTCGACGCCGATGGTCGGTTTCAATCATATCAAATTGAGTTTTATCATCAAAGTCAAAGTCAAAGTCAAAAGTATCTTTATTCGATTAGACTTTTTACAAAGTACTTTCAAATCGTCAGAATGACATAATTATACAGGATTATACATGCTACCGCCATCTAGGTATGTATTAAGTCTCTCATAGTGTAAAAGCCGGGTTCAGCCTGGTAACGTAAGGAGGGGTCTGACAGGCCAGTCGCTGGGGGGGTCACGGCGAAGCATGTGAAGACGTATCAAGTGCACCCCCCACTTAGCGACTTGGAGGAACACCGTGGAGTATAGTCGGTGTGAGTCCGACATAACCCTCCCGGTGCCCCCACGGCGGTTGGTGTATCCATTACGGATAATCCACGTTATAAAAAAAAAACAAAGGTATGTATTAAGTATGTATCAATTTCCTAAAGTTGAATAACAGGCTAATACATGCGCAGCGAGTACCCCCACTATTATCGATGAGCGCTCAACACTCGTGACGGCTCCTAAAATATACTATGCATATTAACTAAGGTCAAGATTTAATTATAATTCCAATGTCAACATTGTTTTAAGATCACACGCATATTTTAAGGTGTTATTATCTATTATTATCTAATCTATATATACATAAAGATAAATAAAATTGAAGTGTCTGTTTGTAATTCCATTATAACAGCTTTTCACTAAATGTATATGAAAGTATACACGGTACTGAACTAAAAAAATAATTTTGATTTTTTTTCTCTGTCTGTATGTTTGTTCCGGCATCTCAGAAACGGCTGGACTGATTTTAACGGGGCTCTCACTGGCAGATAGCTGATGTTACAAGGAGTAACATAATAATAATAACCGCAGGATACAGGATATAATATAATTCATAGGTATATTCTATATCGCGGTTTTCGTTACCAAACTCCTCCGAAACGACGACAGATTTGTGTGAAATTTGCATGTCAGGAAGGTCTGAGAATAAGGAGCTCGTGGCACAGTTGCTATTGCCCATGTCATTCGATCAGCGAAGTTAAGCGACCCTAACCCTAGTCAGTAATTGGGTGGGTGACCACCCGAGTTCCCTCCGCGCCTCGGAGAGCACGTTAAACCGTCGGTCCCGGTTGCCAATTTATCATCTTTGGCAATCGTTACAGGTCAGTCGGAGGCCTAATGGAATCGGACAACTGGTTTAACCCAGGTCACCGATCACAGTCGCTTTGTATATAAATCATGGAGCCACATCAGGTTGAATCAAGTGCCGACCCCAACAATATATGGGATAAGGCCAGGGAGATGATGATATGGTACCCTAAGTACCAGGCGCACATAACGGACAAGGAGTTAATATGTTGATTGCGACTAACATGGAGCCACATCGGGTTGAATCAAGTGTCGACCTCAACAATGTTTGGGATAAGGCCAGGGAGATGATGATATGGTACACGAAGTACCAGGCGCACATAACGGACAAGGAGTTAATAAGTTGATTGCGACTAACATGGAGCCACATCGGTTTGAATCAAGTGCCGACCCCAACAATGTATGAGGTAAGGCCAGGGAGATGACGATGATCGGGAAGGTCTGAGAATCGGCTAACATCTATTTTTCATACCCCTAAATCATAAGGGTGGTCAATCCCAAAATAAAAAAATATGCAATACAAAGTTTCCCGGGCAGTGTACTTAAAAATTAAAAGAAAGATAGATCTAATTGGTCGAACACGAGTCTGAAACCTCGTAATCGAACTATTTATTACCTAAATCGAATCATTATACAATGTAAAGTGATAAATAGTGAATCATGGCCTAAAATATCCTCCGTAGACAAAGTAACATTATCCTCGCGCTTCGCTAGTAGAATCGATACAAAATGTACTGGGAATTATGTCACTGCAAGTTTTTGGAAAACTCATTGGACAGGCTCCGCTGGGATTCGAACTTGCGTCGCTTACGCAGGGGACTGTTCAAACCCCGAGGCCACGGCTCTTAGGTACCTAGTTGGTATTTAACTCCCTTAATATTCAACAATACGGAAACAAGGTCGGCGGCGTGCAAGGTTTACCAGTACCTATATAAGGTTGGAAGAAAACATAATTGACCGGTTTACACTTGTTACTTGGGAATTTTGAAGTCAACACGTCATTCACTAAGGGTTCTCAGCGTCGCATTCGTCGTCGAGTGCCGGTACCCTTCTAGGATGGCCTGAGCATGCAATTAATGGAAAGCTGCTTATTTGGAATTACAAACAGACACTTAAATTTTATTTATCTGTATAAGTAAATACTTTTAAACTCAAATAGGGCCTTAAAGTATTATTTTAACTTAATTATTAGATTCATTTCATCATCATCTCCCTGGCCTTATCCCATACATTGTTGGGGTCGTCGGAACTTGATTCAACCCGATGTGGCTGATCACCTGATTTTTATACGAAGCGACTGCCATCTGACCTTCGCAACCCCTTTTTACGAGGAAAATCTGTGATCTGTGTAAACCAGTTGTCAGACTATTTTAGGCCTCCGACTGACCTGTAAGGATTCCCAAAGATGATAAATTGGCAACGGAACCGACGGCTTAACGTGCTCTCCGAGGCACGGAGGGAACTCGAGCGGTCACCCATCCAATTACTGGCTAGGGTTAGGGTTACTAAACTTCGCTGATAGAATGATATGCGCAATAGCAACTGTGCCACGAGCTCCTCTATTATTGACTTAATTTCATGTATAATTTATTTCGTGGAACCCTTATTAAAGTAGTCTAAGTTACTCCTCGTAAAGCTAGTCAAGCCGGCTGAGAGATTAGAGAGAAAAACAGACAGAACACTATATTATGTTGTGTTGTAGACGATATATATTATGTTCAAGTTTAAGTTTTAAAACAATAATAGAGTTGTTTAAAAAAAAGTTAGGCAATACCTTTTTGGCCGTGCCGGATTTCGGGTAAAGTGAATGTATATTATGATTAGGGAAGTATTTATTCTGTGATATCACGGTTTGCTGACGACTTGACGTCACAAGCCATGTTAGTAAGTAATTTGCAATAGTTGTGCTGACGTAAACGCTTTTAAATTACGTGATTTCAATTGAATTGTAAATAAATCCATTTATCGATCGCTAAGTATTATTACGAGATATATACGAGAAAAAATCCTTCATGGTTTTCGGAGGAGTAGGCAGCTGGTGTAACAACACCCACTTGCACAAAATGACTGTGCCAACGTGACAATGTCGAGTCTTTTGCAATCTCTCAGGCACAAAAGAGTGTACTCAGGCACTACTTACCAAAGATGCAGGCGTAAGAAATTGACGTTGAAGTCGGGTCAATATCAAGATATTTTGACCTGCTGCGTTATCCTGTAATGTACTTTGTCAGCAAAGCGCTCGACGTCGATGTCGATTTCTAAGATACGAAATTGGATATATCGTCTGCGTTATGTATCAATTTGCTATGATTGAAACCGACGCTCGACGTCGAGTTCGACGCTGAGAAACTTTACAGAATAACGCGGCTCACAAAGGTGGCAAACCAGCATGAAGATGTGTGGAGAGCGAGTAATCATCCTCGGTCCTAGCAAAGACAAGATCTTTCAGCTAGGCGGGTGTCATGTCTGGGGAACACCGGCTCCAATTGTTCTAGTTGGACACTTGTATATATACTGTGTGGAGAGCGAGTGATCAGTGTCATCCCCAGCAAAGACAAGATCTTCCATTGAGGCGTATGTCATGTCTGGGGAACACCGGCTCCAACTGTTCTAGGTGGACACTTGTATATATACAGTAATGCGCTCGAAATTTATCATGTATCGTAACTTTGCCATTGTTTAAATATGTAGCGAGCTGAGGAACGCTTCGCTTGCAATATGAGGAGCATCACTCGTTCTTGAAGAATTTGATACTGTATAAAGATTTCGTAGAAAAAAATATAGCAAGCAAAACATCTTAAGTAAACATCTAATACATACTAATCCTTGGAAGCCAATGACAAAATAATAGTTTAAAAAAACTAAAAAAACACGCTTTCATAAAAAATCCAACTAAAAATCAGAAAATAAAATTTTATAAATTTGGATTAAGAATATTGTAAATTAGAAATGAATGTACATTTTTGTAAAAAAGCGTGGGGTGTATTCAAAGCGCTTTTTAAGATATTATATTATCAAAGTGATGATTCTTCTACTCATTATCTGTCAATAAAATGTTTATAATTATTAACACTATGCACCCCACGCTTTTTTACAAAAATGTACATTCATTTCTAATTTACAATATTCTTAATCCAAATTTATTAAATTTTATTTTCTGATTTTTAGTTGGATTTTTTATGAAAGCGTGTTTTTTTAGTTTTTTCAAACTATTATTTATTTTTAATTTTTTAGTTAAATTTTTTAAACAATATATATATATAATATATATTAGATTTTTCGGAACAGTAAGTGTGGAACTGCACGCATGCGTAGTTCGCGCACTAGCTCTATCTCTCTTACTCGCATGCAAAGGATGCGGAAAGAAATTAATTAATCCTGGCGAATCTAATTAGGATAATCGGATGCTTCGATCGGATTATTGCATTGTCATCGACTTTTGACAGGTGTGCAAAGTTTTAATTAAATCTGATCGTACAAAGTAGGACAAAATCGAGCTCAAAGGGGTCGGTTACATACATACATACATACATACAGGTGAAGCTAATATAAAGCGTGTAAAAAGAGGATAATTATTATAAAATTGACATTTAATAGCCCATCTGATATGCGTCACTGATTTGGCGTAAAGCTCAGTAAATAAAATTGGTAAAATCCCATATTCTCATGGTCTACGGAAAAATACTGACACTGCACCGTATAAGTTGAACATGAGTAGTGATCGATTTACAGGATTTTCGACTCTATGTGGACGACCGAAAAACGCCTCAGCGTCATCATGATTCAACTAAAATTCCTACAAGTTCCAATTATATGTTTATTTATTTACAAAAACAAAATACAAATTCTTGCATCTGTACCTTTTACAATCACATTTTAGACTATTAATTGTTTGTATCCTAGACGGTGTCACAGTATAAGTGTAAGCTTTAAAAACAGTAAGGAATCTAGGACAAATATTTGAAATAAGAATTTATGCTCTATTGAGCGTGAGAGTAGCCAATCTTAAAGATATTGATGTTTACTTTTTTGCAGAACAAAAATGTTTATTACATAAGATCCCACGTAACTACAATGTTTTGTACAAGTATAATATAAATACTTCTTTCTTTGTATTAACTTTGCGGTTGAAACTCTGGGGCCTTGGGGTCCAGATGCTCATCAAAATCAAATCAAATCAAATCAAAAAGTTTTATTCAATATAAGGGACACTTGGAACACTTATTGAACGTCATTTTTCTTACGTTAACTTAAGTTAATTTACTACCGTTTCCAAAAGTAAGCCTGTCAGGAGAAGAAACGGCGAAACAAACTCCCCGGTTTTTTTTTTTTTACATGTGTCCCTTCTATATACATAGGGTTGTTTAAGTACATTTCAATGGAAGAGTGAGCAACTCATTGCCCTGTTTGGCTATCATCAATATACTCAGTTACACTATAATATGCTTTTTCACAAAGATTCTGTTTGATGCTTGCCTTAAAACTTAAAAATGGTAGTTCACACATTTTTAATGGTAGTTTATTGAAAAGGCGTATACTTTGCCCCACAAAAGAGTTACTAGTTTTGTGCAGTCTAGTCACAGGGACACGGAGTTTATCCCTCTTGCGTGTATTTATATTGTGCATATCACTATTTTTCTTAAAACTATCTATATTCTTTCTTACATATATCAAATTTTCAAATATGTATTGACATGCCACAGTCATTATCCCTATTTCTTTAAACTTCTCTCTGAGGGAATCTCTAGATTTGAGTTTATAGATTGCACGAACAGCCCGTTTCTGCAGCACAAAGATAGAACTGATGTCTGTAGCATTTCCCCATAAAAGGATGCCATAAGACATAACACTATGGAAATAAGTATTCAAAGAGGTTGCACGTCGTCGTCGTCTGGTAGAAGCTTCTCGTGACAAGCGGGCTGGGGTTACCTCGCTCAGAGAATCAGCATTGCTATTCAACGTGGCAATGCTGCCAGCCTTCTTGGCACGATCCCGAGACACCGATTTGGGCCAAGTTTTTTACTTGTAATTAGTTTTTGGCTACTGTCAAAATAATATTTTATTTGTCGTTTTTAAATATGTCGCAAAAAACGTGATCATTCACACGTGGCATTACATCTATTCCTCATATTTTGTCGTAGATGCGCGTGTCTGTATGTGTGGCATTTCGAGCGATTTGTTCCTAGGTTCCTTACTGCTCGTGAACTGCTTATGTTGAAACTGTGGATGTTTAAACTGTGGCGGTGTTTTATTTACAACCGGTTAACTCCTAAAGTGATAAAGATGTTGTTGTTCACTGCGGTTGCATATTGTTGAATAACTTGCGGTTAGATAACCGTGGAATATTACCCAAATAACGTGGGGGCAGCAAATTTGAGGTCATGTCAGATTCTTTCGAAAATGATGCATCATCGTAATATTCGCAATCTCAAATAGTAACGAGATCCGCAAAAGAAATTCCGTAACTATATGGCGATGGCGATGGACTAACCATCTGTCACGTTGGCAATAATCTTCGGTGAAAAATGTGTGTTGTGATTACAACACGTCTGCCTACCCCTTCGAAGAATACAGGCGTGAGCATATGTATGTATGTATGTAGTATAGATCTCGGTAATACTTAGTGGGTGTAATTCCATATCCATTGTAAGCTTTTCGAATTTTAATGACCAATGTTCTTTCCACGCCACTAAGTTCAAATAGGTCATTGTTTTTAAATTCACCAACATACTCCGTATTTAAGTATATTTAATGAATTACGGGACATTCCTGAGCAATTATAATTACCTAGTTAATTACATTTAAATAATATAATTTAAAAAAGTACGCAATAAGTCCAGTCACATGTGGCATTCACGTCATACTTGTGAACAGGTGCTGCTTGTGGGGGCTGGTCATCTCAAGCTACGCATTTAGTTATAAGTAGAACTATTAGATTTTTAATTATGTTAATTTTATCGACATTTGTGCATTGGAACTGTGTCCATGAGCTTATGTTTCTTAAGCGATTTATTTTGTACTTTTAAAATTATATAAAAAATACTGAGTTTCTTGCCAGGTTCTTCTCAGTAAAAGCAACCTTCCGAACCTGGCGGTAGCATGTATAATCTTGTAAATTATGTCATTCTGACGATTTGAAAGTGCTTTGTAAAAAGTCTAATCGAATATAGATATTTTTGACTTTGACTTTGACATGTGGGACTACAATTTCTCATACATAGGCAATTTGTTACTTTTTTTACGTTTTCTAGACACTATTATACTTCATTGCACAGAGACACCTCTAACAACAACACTCACTTCTCCTCGAAGAAGTGCCAACGTGACAGATGGTGAGCACATCGCCGGCTCAAATACTATACATACGTCTTTGAATTCCTCCTCAGATATGTGCAGAATTCCTAACGATGTTTTCCTTCATTTGGGCAGGAGTTGAAATAGTGACATTGATCGCCGACGATTGACTTGACCATCAGATCAACCGAAAGGTTAACCATTTAAGTAAATATTTAACCGTGTTTGTTTGTTTCACACTTGATATCTGTTTGTCTTATCTCTAGAGGAGCTCGTGGCACAGTTGCATATCATTCAATCCGCGAAGTAAAGCAACCGTAACCCTAGCCAGTAATTGGATGGGTGACCGCCTGAGTTCCCTCCGCGCCTCAGAGAGCACGTTAAGCCGTCGCCCCGGTTGCCAGTTTATCATCTTTGGCAATCGTTTCAGGTCGGTCGGAGGCCTAAAATAGTCTGACAACAGGTTTAACCCAGATGACAGATTTTACTCGTCAAAGGGGTTACGAAGGTCAGACGGCAGTCGCTTCATATAAAAACCAGGTGATCAGCCACATCAAGTGCCGACCCCAACAATGTCCCCACAAGGGCCAGGGAGATGATGATGATCAGTGCTGGAAGTACAGTGCACAGTTGAGAAGTACACCAATTAGTAATCTGTTAGGTCATTCATCAAAATCGCACATTATCTTAAGTATTTTCGCAGCCTCCTTTGGACATGCGTTCCTAGACTGTAAACTGCCGCGTTATTCTGTAAGGTTTTTCAGCGTCGAAATCGACGACGAGCGTTGGTTCAATTATAGGAAATAGATAAATAATACATAGAGGCTATGGCTTCTTTAAAACCGAATCTCGATGACGAGTGCGACGTTGAGAAACCTTAGTGAATAACGCGGCTGCAACCGCTTATGATCAGGGCTATATATAGGCGTTCTGATGGTAAGCGTTAAGATTATATTCTTATAGATACTACCACATCACGCCATTGCCTCGATCGTGTATAATTCACAACATATTAGCGCGGATAAGCAAACATAAACGGTGGCCTTCAGAAAAGAACTTTACTCTTTGCTTAACAATTCTATTACGTTTATGTCAATATATGATGACAAGTTATATTTGGGTGCTAGCTGAGCTCTGCGGGGTTTAATTGTCCCAAATATATTGTGGTAGGGCTCGATTCGATATCTATACTAGACTTAAAGGGATAAGGTATCCTTCTCCTGGTCCTTTTTTTGTTGACGAGGGGGAAACCTTCAAAAGGTCCCCGACCGCCCTGGAAGAGGCAGATCGGGGTATGTGGGATTCTTACCGCACTAAAACCCCCCCGGTGGCCATCCTCAGTGCTCAGGGGGGACTCCGGGTACTCTGATAGAACGCACCGGTGTCCCCCCACTCTTTGCCGGGGCACATCTCCGGGGCAGCTATGGCGCCGCCCCTGAAGACCTCACTGCAAGGCAGCGCGAGCCACGTCGCGCTGCCACCTTCCCGGGCCCGCGGCTCGGTGGTCAAAGCTCCCACCCCGACCACCGCCAGCAGGCCCTCCGGCCCCCTTTTAGTCGCTGACAGGCAGGGGATACCATAGCCATATTTTTAGACCCTGGCTATTGGGTGGATCCTTCTCATGGTCCTAAGCTATCTCCCCACAAATTTTCAGCAAAATCAGCTCAGCCGTTCTTGAGTTATAGATAGTGTAACTAACACGACTTTCTTTTATTATCTGTAGTATTTATATATATATATATATATATATAAAGATTATAGATGACTAGCTTGGTCCCGCGGTTTTGTCTGCGCATGCCAGAATTTTTCCTCTTTACTGAACACTTATTCCATTGAGTACTTATTGGGTTTATAGGGGGATTATATTGACTAGCATGATGATCTGACGAAAGTTATTATTCCTAAAACTTTACTTAGCCAATACAAATGTGTAGATTTTACATTATTAGAATGGAGTATTTTTAACTCTTGGAAATTAATGGTAAATTAAATTGAAGTACCTATCTGTTTGTAATTCATTAACAGCTTTTCACAAAATGTAAATATTAATAACAGATTTTCCTCGTCAAAGGGGTTGCGAAGGTCAGATGGCAGTCGCTTCGTATAAAAATCAGGTGATCAGCCACATCGGGTTGAATCAAGTGCTGACCCCAACAATGTATGGGATAAGGCCAGGGAGATGATGATATGGTACACGAAGTACCAGGCGCACATAACGGACAAGGAGTTAATAAGTTGATTGCGACTAACATGGAGCCACATCGGGTTGAATCAAGTGCCGACCCCAACAATGTATGGGATAATGCCAGGGAGATGATGATGTACATATTAATAACAGACACTTCAATGGTATTTATCTGTATACATTTCTCCGATTTCCAAGGAAAGAACATTTATTTCGCTCCTTTCAGTGCACCTGCTTAGGTGTAAAGTTCTCATCTGTGCGAATTAATCAAGCACAAACACTAGGTAATTCCTGTAAATCGTTGAGGAGTTCCTTCAACTGTCTTTCGGCTCCATCATCAGATCGATTTCACACCTTCATTAAATAGTAGTGCTTCAAATACTTAATGATAATAATTAACAAACTCACTAGATGCCAGTAAGATTTTCAAAGGTTTCCCTTGATTTCTCATGGATGCCACCATCAGAACTGGGAAAATAAAAATAGGAAGACTTCCCTAAAAAACTTGGGAGGCATCACCTTTCAAATAAAAAAAAACATACAGTCGAATTGATGATAACCTCGTAAATTAGTTCCTTCTGAACTAAGATAAGTGTCTTCAAAAATAAAATAAATTTTAATCTCTATTGTAATTATTTTAATTCATAGACAAAATACACAAAAAAATAATTATTAATACGTGACAATCCCAACATTGTATAAAAGTAACCCCTATCACGGGTTTGCCACCGTTTTCGTAATCTACTCGCTAGCGTCACTCGCAATATTTGTATGATATATTTTAGTTCTTCACGTCACCGCTGGGAGTCGCTGCACAATTTCTCATACTAATATTTGACGGAGACGCTAGCGAACCCGTGGTAGGGGTACAGTATAAAATAAAAATAAAACATTTGCGCAGTTTCAGTGAAATGAAAAACAGTAAAATGAACCTTATATGAATGTGGTTAGACGGTTGATAATTAAAACAGCAGATTATTTGGCAAATTTAGTGACAATGTTAAAGCGAAGGACATCTAAGCGGTTCGTGTTGGGAGAGTCGAGTGAGGACCAGCCTTCATTTGACGATGACACCGAGTCAACGGAAATTATACCTTCAAATCTACTGCAGAAGTTTCAAATGACATTGGACCCTGACCCTGAGGAGGCGGATAGAGAAATAGAGGCGATAGAGAAAGGTTATCAAGATGGAAGACTTCTGCGAACTCCTGATGTTAGGACCTTGCAGTAAGTAATTGTTTATGGTTTTCGCGTCTTTCTGTCAGTGTAATGGACGAAGGTTAGCTTCTTTATGGGAACTAGACAACATATTATTTACTATTTCCATATAGACAGATGCTCACGCCTGTATTCCCCGGAGGGGTAGGCAGAGGTGTTGTAATCACAACAACTTTTCACCGAAGATGATTAAGTGCCAACGTGACAGATGGTGAGTCCATCGCCGTCTCAGACACTTTACATACGTCATTGAATTACTTATCAGAAATATGCAGGTTTCCTCACGATGTTTTCCTTCACCGTAAAGCACATGGTGTGAAATGACTGTACATAAGTTTTTTAGAAAAACACATTGGTACAGGCCCCGCTGGGATTCGAGCTTGCGTCGTTTGCGTAGCAGGCGACTGCTCAAACCTGAAGGTCACCACGGCTCCTATTTATTATTTAAACGAGCAATTCTTGTATAATATATAAGTATATAGAATCTGAATCTCGGAAACGGCTCCAACGATTGTCATGAAATTTTGTGTGTAGGGGTTTCAGGGGCAAAAATTATCTAACTAGATTTCATTTTTGGAAAAAACGGTTTTGACCACGTTTTCAGGCACTGAAAAACTATTTAAGATTCATAGACGATAAAGTTCAATTTCGTATCTTTGAAACCGACCCTTCGAAATCGAGTGCGACGTTGACGAACCTTACAGAATAACGCGCCTACAGAATATCCCAATGACACGAAAATAAACTGCTTTTCGCTTATCTGTAATCCGACTCAATCCACAATTATTATGTTTAATCCGATAGCGGATAACAATCCTAATTACAATAATTAGTAATTCAGACTGAAATTTAAACATTAATCTCAATCGTTATTCAAAATTAAAAATGGAACCGGGACCAACGGCTTTTCGTTCGCGAGTCACCCATCCAGCTACTGGCTTGGGTTAGGGTTGCTTAACTTAGGCTGGCATTCACGTCATACTTGAGAACAGGTGCTGCTTGTGGGGGCTGGTCATCTCACGCTACGCATTTAGTTATAAGTATATTTTTTATCGACATTTGTGCATTGGAACATTGTCCATGAGCTTACGTTTCTTAAATTATTTATTTTGTATTCTTTAAATTGTATAATATATTTGAAAAGAGTAATTACTGTGTTTCTTGCCAGGTTCTTCTCAGTAAAAGCAACCTTCCGAACCTGGCGGTATCATGTATAATCCTATGTAATCGTGTCATTCTGACGATTTGAAAGTACTTTGTAAAAAGTCTAATCGAATAAAGATATTTTGAATTTTGAAGGCATCTGCCTTAAATATACAAAAATTGCTCGTTTAAAGGTATAAGATAAGATGAAAACAACTTGTTTCCATTTACATCTTTCAAGAATGTTCGAAATGGTGTCAAGGAGTCCTCGATGACAGCCTCTGCATCTTATTATATGACACATTTCCATAGGCCTCCATTAACGTTGGTTTATACGGAAATATACGAAATTTTGAATGATATTTACATAACTGCAAACTAACCAGTATAATTTATGTGATAACATCTAGATTACAAGCTATTTATAAATCAAACTGCGTAAGTTGCGAAGGCTGTGTCTATGAAATGACTAGCTGTGCCCCGTGGTTTCACGCACTTAGACTTAATTTCAAGGGTGGTAACCCTGTTTTAAAAAAAAAGTAGCCTATTGTTACTCTTTGTAACGGCTAACGGTAACTATGACGGCCGATAGAGAGAAATGGAAGAGAAGAACACATTGCGCCGACCTAAAATAACATGGGATAAGGGCAGGAAGATGATGATGATGGTACTCCTTGTAACATAAGATATCTTCCAGTGAATGTCCCGTTTAAATCGGTCCAGCTTTTAATAGCATAATGTCAGTAAGAGTAAAGAGGTGTCACGTCGTGTCCTTCTGTCCGTCATTCACGTGATTATCAACTTTTTCAAAATTTCTAAACGAAAAGTAAATAAAAGAGTACTTTTTCAAAATATTTTTGATTGACTTCCCTCGTGCTCAATGGAGCAAACGGTTTTAATTTAATAAATAAGCAGAGATTCCTTACTGCTCGTTAACATTATATTTATACTGTGGTTATATTGAGTGTGCGTTGCTGCATGAGATGGGGTCAAGTTCCCAAATAGAAAGCTTTATTTAGTTTGAGTCTAGATAAATTTGTGTACCTTTTAATTAATTCTTGAATATTTTTAATTATTTAATGTATTTTCTCCATAAGGTCTGTGCATTCGGATTTAAACCATGGGTAAATTTTTATTAAGTACTTATAATATAGTAATATTTTTATAACCGGCTAGTTGACCCGGTTAACTTCGTATGAAACCTTCCCAGAACGGTTATAAATATTTAAGTTGTAGTTTTTTGGTCTTGCTGATAACCTAAGAATATATTTTTTTAATTAATATACTTTTCTTCAAAAGCTTAAAGTAAAAACATTTTCGTTACGAGACAGCTAGTACATAATACAAAGCGTTTAGCTATCTATGTCTGTGGAAACCTCCTTCCTGGCTCTCATGGTTTTTTACCCAGGGGCTGGGCTTAGCCCAGCGTCACGTTGCCATGTTGGAAGAAAAATGCTCTCATATAAATCGTATTTTGTATTTTTGTCCGCCCGCCCAGTGATGTGCGATTCACACCCTTGGAGCAAAATCCTTCTTTGGATAATTCGGTCACACAGTGACCACACACTTACCTGAGATAGCATCGATAGATAGATCTGATGTATGGAAGTGAATGTTGGGTTTCGCAGAAGAAACATGAAAGTAGAGTGAATGCAGTGGAAATGAGTTCGTTAAAATAAATTCGTTTGAAAAATTGTGTGATAAGAGACAGTTGCAAGTTGAAGAATAATGTGGTGACCAGAATTGAAAAAAGTATTTTGAGATGGTTTGGACATATCGAAAGGATGAGTGAAAGGCGATTAACGAAAGAAATTTATAGAGCGAATGTGACCGGAAGTGTCGGTAGAGGGCGTCCAAGGAACTACTATGACCAAATTAATAGTATTTTTCAGAAAGGTCAAATCCGGAGCACTCGTAACCGAAGAAAGTGTATGAAGGATGAATGTGGATGAAGCGAAAGAAGTATGTAAGGATCGTAGCATGTGGCAAACGGTGGTCTCTGCCTACCCACGGGATACAGGCGTGAGCATATGTATGTATGTATGTAGATAGATCTATCTGTAAACTGATAGGTTGTGGGGAGAGCGAGTGATCATACTCATCCCCAGCAAAGGGAAGATCTTCCAGCCAGGCGAATCTCATGCCTGGGGAGCTGCGGCTCCAACTATTCTAATTGGAAACTTGTATATGTATATACTGCAATGAAAACGGCCGTAAACTTATAAAACTAAGTACAAGGTTGGTAAGGTTGTCATATTTTACATTGTACCGTCAATTGATTGCAACTAAGATTAACACTGCCATTAATGGAAGTTGTTAATTTGCCGACCAATATGTCAAAGTCGCCTTTTTCAACCTCATTCTGAACTAGCGGACGTCGCCCGGTTTTACCTGCGTAGTTCCCGTTCCCGTCGGAGTACGTAAATAAAATATAGCCTATGTTTCTCGCTGATGATGTAGCTATGCATTGCTGAAAGATTTTTTCGAATTGGTCCAGTAGTTTCGGAGCCTATTCAATACAAACATACATACAAATCTTTCCTCTTTATCATATTATTTTAGGTTCGATAAACAATGTTGCTGAGAATAACTTTTTATTCTAGGTGACAAATTAACAGCCCACCTGCAAATGGCTGGTATCATTAGGTAGATATCTTGTATTTTTTGGGTTCCGTGCCCTTTGGGTATGTATAAAACCTTATCATTAGGACTTCGCTGCCCGTGTTTCCGTTTGTCTATCTGTCCGTCGGCCACCATACTGTATATTAAGAACACAGATGATGTATTTATTTTTGATGTCGCTGTAATAAGAAATACTCAAAATAGAGTAAAGTTAATATTTAAAAGGGCTGTCCATGCAACATAGGTTTTTTTTTTACCTTGAAAGGGCAGTTTACATTATTTTGATTTTTAAACAGAAAAAAAAAAGAAATTCATTTCTTTTCTTTACCTATGGTCTCCACAGACGCTACTAAGCGCTCAAATCTCATAGTGGTACTAGTAGGAATGTTGTAGAAATACCTATGTTATGTGGAGTGGAGGCATTAGACTTGTTTGGCTGGCCCTAAAGCTCTCGCCTTTTTATAATTGAATCATAAACACAGAAAACTAATGACGCATTATCAATAACCATTCGAATCATAAATTATAATAAGCGTTATCAATATTTATCGTGTGTAAATATAATTATAATCTTCACAAGCAATTTCCCTGACCTTTGCAGCTTTGATTGTAAACAAGACGGAAAACAACAATTTTCGCGATCTCATTATAATTTTCTTGTAATGGCAACTATAGGATGATAATATTGCTTATCCTTTCGCACCCTAGTTAATTAGTGGGCGCAAGCGAGAAGGAATGATCGTATGATCTGTCATGCGGTTTGATTGGAGATCCTATACGTCAAAAGAAAATGAAAACAAAACTATTCGTTGTATCGGCAGAGCGATGTTAATTTTCTATAATAATTACGTCCTAAATAATACAGTAAATAATAAAATTTTATGATACAGTGTATTAAAAGTGATTTGTTTATGTGGAAATGTATCCTGCGATGAACGGTCTATATTCCGACAGCCCTTACAGGTTAGAAAGGTTTTTTTTAAAACAATATTTATGTATGAAGTTTCTGTTTCGGCGGAGAGATAAACATTAAAATTAAATTGTTTATAACTTGTGTGTGTTATTTGTATGTAGTTAATACGCGTTTAACGTATTCATAATAGTGCCACGGCATAGATTTCACTTCCACTCCAGATTCAAGTGTTATTATGGATAAGGTATTCGTCATTTCTTTCTTAATCATTCTTTATAGAATACTAGCAGTGCGCCGCGGTTTCACCGGCGTAGTTATTTTTATGGGTCGGAAAGCGGCATCCTAAGTTACTCCTTGTAAAATCAACTACCTGTCAGTGAAAGTTCCATAGAAATTGGTCGAGACGTTTCACAGTTTACCCTGAATAGACAGACTGACAGAGAAAATGTAAAAAAAATGTTTTTCTGTATATATACCTTAAATACTTCCAAATGTATTAGGTGAAAAGCTGTTAATTTGAAATTACAAATGGACATTTCATTTTTATTTATCTATATGTATAGTTTTTAGGGATATCCTATGTCCTTCTCCTGGTTCTAAGCTACCTCCCCACCAATTTTCAGCCAAATTGGTTCAGCTGCTCTTGAGTTATCAATAGACACTAACACAACTTTTTTTTATGTATATAGACTTTAAAACTTTATTTAGGTACTTAAATACAGGTATTATGTTTTATATTTGTAACTGCGTCAGAAACGAACGTCAGAACGAAGAAATGTTTTTTTATTTAAAATAAAACATTAACTAAATTAAGAAAATAAACTTAAGGGTTATTCCAATAATCCCCATTCCATGCTGCTTTCGATCGCAATGGGGATTTCTGGACTTTTTTTCCACTATTCCCCATTGATGGGGATTTTCAATGGGGATTATTGTAACAACCCAAATCTAACATTGCTTTCAAAAAAATTTTATTCATACTAAAACTACTTAAATTTTTTTTTATTTATATTGTATATTGTTATAATTAAGTTTATATTGTACCTATCATGTTACTGACTTAACACATTCATTGCTAACGATGCATCTGTGCGTCCAACTGTTGGAGAATTTACGAAGAAGATTAAATGTTAGCGGTGAATGTGTTAATGCAATAAATATATGAATATGAAGACCTTACATACACTCACGCCAGAGGGGGTAGGCAGAGGTGTTGTAATAACAACACCTACTTACTATGTATATGAATATTACGATCATAGTCATATTTTATGCAAATAAAGATACAGGTATGTCTTTACCTGTAAGCATAATATGATAACATGCGAACATCCCATGAGAATATAACAATTTTGGTAATTGTTCAACCATTTTCTGTGTTTTGGTAATAATCTAATTGTATATTCTTAAAATCTCTATGTAACAATAATTTTACACACAAGTAATATTATTTTGTATAATTCTTGCAAGTAATACTATTCTAGCCGTGGTGGCCTTGAGGTTTGAGCAGTCGCCTGCTACGCAAGCGACGCAAGTTCGAATCTCAGCGGGGCCTGTACCAATGAGTTTTCTAAAAAAACTTATGTACAGTGATTTCACACCACGTGCTTTACGGTGAAAGAAAACATCGTGAGGAAACCTGCATATTTCTGAGAAGTAATTCAATGACGTATGTAAAGTGTATGAGACGGCGATGGACTCACCATCACATTGGCACTTAATCATCTTCGGTGAAAAGTGGGTGTTGTGATTACAACACCTCTGGCTATCCCTTCGGGGAATACAGGCGTGAGCATATGTATGTAATACTATTCTACATTGTTAGTTCAGACTCATCTAATTAAATATTGCTACATGTTATGAATTTTAATTTTGTCTCTGTGAACAATGGAATAAGTATATAATTATATATACAGGTACTACTTCCATGTTAGTTATCTATATTAATATTATAAAGAGGAAAACTTTGTTTGTTTGGTTGTAATGAACAGGGTCAAAAACAACTGGACCGTTTTTAAATTCACCATTTGAAAGCTACATTATCCACAAATAACATAGGCTTTACTTTATCCCCATACTCCCATGGGAACGGGAACTATGTGGGTGAAACCGCGTGACAACCGCTAGTAAGTCAATAAAATACACATATGCTCATGATAGCCCAGATGGGTTAAGCAGTAGTAATAACAAAACCTTAACTGGAAGCATTTCATCGGAGATGATTAACTGCCAATGTGACAGATGGTGAGTCCATCACCATCTCAGACTTGTCTTTGAATTTCTTCTCAGACACATTGTGTGAAATTAATGCACTTACGTCAAACACAAATTGAATAAATAAAATTGTTTTCAGGCCGTCTATGTCCCAGGGTACGGTGATACACAGCCAGCGGTTCCAGGAGAAAGATTTCACTGTTGCCACTCCGGAGGAATATGTCAGGAGGTTTCAGGGAACGAGACCAATTAATAAGGTATTTTGTTTATGATTCATTAAAGTATTACAGCCTACTACACCAGATAGTCCGATGGTTAAAATATTAGTCTGACAAGTCTGGTGAGGACAGATTACACCGAGGCGGATACTAAAGAATACATTTCCCGAAATGGTAAGCAGAGGTGTTGTAATAACAACACCCACTTTTCACACAAGATGATTTAGTGCCAATGTGACAGATGGTGAGTTTATCGCCTTCTCAGGCACTATACATACGTCTGTGAATTACTTCTCAAAGTATGCAGGTTTCCTCACGATGTTTTCCTTTACCGTAAAGCACGTGTTGTGAATTCACTGTACATACATTTTTTGAAAAACTGATTGGTACAGGCCCGCTGGGATTCGAATTTGTGTCGCTTGCATAGCAGGAGAGAGCTCAATCTCCACTACAGAATAATCCCCTATATTAGCGTGTCTATGTTTGTATACAACTAGTCAAAAGGCGTAATTTTGGAATTACAAACAGACAAATCAATTAGATATAGATGTACGGATTTATTGTATTTATTTATCTGTATAGATGATATTTACTGAAATTAATCCATTGTTTTAGGTGTTGATAGCGAACAACGGTATTGGCGCTGTAAAATGCATGCGGTCAATCCGAAGATGGTCCTACGAGATGTTCAAGAACGAACGGGCCGTCCGCTTTGTTGTCATGGTAACGACACACGTCATATTATTCCCATCTCGTCATTTTACTCTTACAATACCTCCATCTCTGTCATTCTCCATGGGTATATTTTTAATTACATTTCCTTTTCTTTGAAAATACATTTTGCTTATCCCATACATTGTTGGCACTTGATTCAATCCGATGTGGCTCCATATTAGTAGCAATCAACTTATTAACTCCTTGTCCGTTATGTGCGCCTGGTACTTCGTGTACCATATCATCATCTCCCTGGCCTTATCCTATACATTGTTGGGGTCGGCACTTGATTCAATCCGATGTGGCTCCATGTTAGTCGCAATCAACTTATTAACTCCTTGTCCGTTATGTGCGCCTGGTACTACGTGTACCATATCATCATCTCCCTGGCCTTATCCTATACATTGTTGGGGTCGGCACTTGATTCAACCCGATGTGGCTCCCATGTTAGTCGCAATCAACTTATTAACTCCTTGTCCGTTATGTGCGCCTGGTACTTCGTGTACCATATCATCATCTCCCTAACCTTATCCCATACATTGTTGGGGTCGGCACTTGATTCAACCCGATGTGGCTCCATGTTAGTCGCAATCAACTTATTAACTCCTTGTCCGCTATGTGCGCCTGGTACTTCGTGTACCATATCATCATCTCCCTAACCTTATCCCATACATTGTTGGGGTCGGCACTCAACCCGATGTGGCTCCATGTAAGAAGTCTAAACAAATAAAGACATTTTGAACTTTGAACTTTTTTATTACAGGTAACCCCAGAAGATTTGAAAGCGAACGCAGAATATATCAAAATGGCTGACCATTATGTTCCTGTGCCCGGAGGCTCCAACAACAATAACTATGCTAACGTTGAGCTTATTGTTGATATTGCTGTGAGGACACAAGTGCAGGTATGTGCCTTAATCCTTCTCGCTTTTATACTATCGCTGTCTCTCTCTGTCTTGACATAATCTTTCCATTATAATAAGTACCAGGTTGACCGAGCTGTGCACGGTTCCTTTGACTCACAAAAGTTGTATTCTCATTAAAAAAAACAGTTGAACCATGGGATACAGGCGTGAGCATATGCATGTATGTATTTTAAAAAAAAAGGGAAAAAATCGACCGACTGCAATTCTCGGACTCTATCCGGGGTACTCTAGTTTCGTTATCGCCCCATAGGCTGGGAGTCTCACGTCTCAGCTATCATAACTTGACAGATGTCGGCGAAATCTACTTTCGTATTTTAATGATATTGTACGAGTTTTTCAGTGCCTGATAACATGGTCAAAACGATGTTTTCCAAAAATGAAACCTAGCTAGATCCATTTTTTGCCCCTTAAACCCTACGCACAAAATTTCATGAAAATCGTTCGAGTCGTTTCCGAGATTCAGATTATGTATATATTAAAGGTATAAGATAGTCTCTATCTGTCTTGACATAATCTTCCCATTATGTACTCCACCGCCAGCTTATAATCTGTCGCCTGAGGTTGTAAACTGTTCATAGATTTTGAATTATTTACGAATATTATAACAGTACCTCTATCACGGGTTTGCCACCGATTTCGTAATCTATACTCGCTAGCGTCACTTGCAATATTTGTACGAGATATTTTAGTTCTTCACGTCACCGCTGGGAGTCGCTGCACAATTTCTCATACAAATAATATTCGACGGAGACTCAGTATTGATAACGAAAACGGTGGTAAACCCGTGATAGGGGTACAGGTTTAGTGGTTTTATTTTATCTATTTGCCTATCTTTAAGTAAAGAGAGCTGCGCGCTCATAAGTCGTGACAGCATCTTATTAACATACTTTTTCTTCCTAGGCGGTATGGGCCGGTTGGGGTCATGCCTCAGAGAACCCCAAGCTACCAGAACTCCTCCATCGAGCTGGTGTGGTGTTCATAGGACCCCCTGAGAAGGCCATGTGGGCCCTGGGGGACAAAATAGCCTCCTCTATTGTCGCCCAGACCGCTGATATACCCACCTTGCCTTGGAGTGGAAGTGGTAAGCATAGTTTCTAAGGATAGCTTAAAGTAATGTTATGTTACTGCAAAATGTTACCAACTCCAATAAATTTAAGACACCAGACTCAAAATATATTAAATATACAGGGTGTCGGGAAAATAGGACAGCTGTTAAAATATGTGATAGGGTATAATTTTAGGAAGATAATAAAATGATTATGACAAAAATATCTTATTCCGTTTTCGAGTAATTGACGTTCAAGGTTGACCATATCAAGACCTCATTTTCGCATTAAAATCACGTGAAATCAAACTACGTTTTAATTTTTTTTCTCCCACTAATAGTTACTGAAATAATCCCATAAAACCATTTTTCGAAACCATTAACCTTCTTAATTGACCAAGTTCAATGACCTCGTACGTAATGTAGGTAAACGCGGCCGCGCGTTCATTCAATCGCTTAAGGCCGCGAGCTCTTCGGCCCTTAGCAACCATAGCCTATAACTACATTATCGTTGGAGCTAGATATTTTACGACTTCAAAATAGTGATATATTCATAAAACCCTACTACTTCTAGAAGACAACTGTTCCTTTTTCTCCGACACACTGTATTTTTTTAACTCAAACGACCTATTTTAAGAATTTTGAATCAAAGCATTGTAAATTGCAAGAAAATATCAATATTAAGGCTATAAGGCTATTCGAGTATCGCGACTTTTTACCTTCCCTGTCTCCGCATTGATCATATTCCATGTAGCCTTAATCTTGTTATCAGCATTTTTAATTTTACACGAGAGATATAGAGCTTTAGCTTTTATACAAGCTTTTTTGAAGGTTTTTGAATAAGCCCGTACATAAGTTAGAAATTCAGAGTTATGATAACATTGTTTCAACCCATATATAGCTCATACAACCTATTTCTACTAATGCGTATACCTGGAGTTGTCCATTCATTAAATTTTGCTTTAATGTCCTTATTTTTGACTTTTGAATATCAATATAAAAAGTCTCTAGATCGTCGCTAAAACTGGTCTAAATAAACATGACGTTCCCTTGCAGATTTGAAAGCGGAGTACAATTCAAAGAAGATTAAAATATCGTCAGAGTTGTTCGCCAAGGGTTGTGTAACATCCCCCGAGCAAGGCCTGCAGGCGGCTCATAAGATTGGTAACGTACACGATTATATATCTATTCTTATATACTAGCCTACTGTGCCTGGGGTTTCACCAGCGTAGATTTGATTTGATTCCGCGGAACCCTGAATGTTTGTTTTTAAAAAGTAGCCTAAGTTACCTTGTAACATTAGCTATCAGCCAGTGAAAGTCCCGTTAAAATCGGTCTAGCCGTTTCATATATATGTGAATCATAATATGAATTGCACCTAAGTGACCATTTTGTCATTTCGATGATGAATCATATTCGGATCACATTATGATTCACCCAAAGTGGCCTTTTTAGACCTACTGATGACTGTTTTTGAAAACAAAGACATGCTTAGTTCGTGTAAATTTTAAACAGTTATTTTTTCAAAACACTTATAAGAAATAATTGGTCCTTCGAGCAGAATTTTGACATTTTTAACTCTTCGAACTCATGAACTTCGTCTTTACCAGGTTTCCCGGTGATGATTAAGGCGTCTGAAGGCGGTGGCGGCAAGGGTATCAGGAAAGTGGAAAACCCTGATGATTTCCACAATATGTTCAGACAGGTAATGACCAAACAAATACATGCTGGTGCCGTCGCGAGCTAAAAGAGCTAAACAAAATTAACTTGAGCTACTCCTTGTAACATTAGCTATCTACCAGTGAAAGCCCCGTTAAAATCGGTCTAGTACCGAAACGACTATACGACTTAAAGACAGACAGAGATAAAATAATGTTTGAAATTGGTTTTTCAATGTGAATACCGTGTAGACCTTCATATGCATTTAGTGAAAAGCTGTTATTTGGGTATTACAAACAGACACTTCAATTTTATTTATCTGTATAGTTAGATACATTGCCTAACAAAGTGTCGACTCTGTATAAAGTTTGTTTGTTTGTTTGTGATAGGTGCAAGCTGAAGTGCCCGGATCGCCAATATTTGTGATGCAGTTGGCCAAATCGGCCAGGCATTTGGAAGTGCAACTGTTGGCCGATCAATATGGTATGTACATTATCTACCTTATGCTTATAGTATGCTTGACATAGAGCCGTGGTGGCCTTGAGGTTTGAGCTACCAATGATTTTTCTAAAAAGTTATATACAGTGATTTTACACCACGTACTTAACGGCGAAGGAAAACATCGTGAGGAAACCTGCATATTTCTGAGAAGAAATTCAATGGCGTATGTGAAGTGTCTGAGACGGCGATGGACTCACCATCTGTCACGTTGGCACTTAATCATCTTCGGTGAAAAGTGTGTGTTGTGATTACAACACCTCTGCCTACACCTTCGGGGATTACAGGCGTTAGCATATGTATGTATGTATGTATGCTTGACATTTGAATTTAGCTGATATGACAAATCTATTTTCGTTATTGTAATAATCGAAATTACTAATATAAAAAAAAAGGAATGAGCAGTGGCCTCGTGTGCGAATCCCAGCGGCCTGTACCAATGAGTTTTTCTAAAAAGTGAAAAAAAAAACATCGTGAGGAAATTTCTTAGAAGTAATTCAAAGACCTTTGTATAGTGCTTGAGACGGCGATGGACTCACCCTCAGTCACATAGGTACTTGATCATATTTGGTGAAATGTGGGTGTTTTTGTTTTAACACCTCTGCTTACCCGTTCGGGGACCCTTTTGGGATGGCGTGAGCATATGAAAAAGGAATTACTGAGTTTATAGAGCCAGGTTATTCTCAGTAAAAGCAACCTTCAAGTTCAAGTCACGCAACTTCAGTAGAGTAACAACATCACCTACTTATCACCGAAAATGATTAAGTTCCAACGTGACAGATGGGTCCATCGCCGTCTCAGGCACTATACATACGTCTTTGAATAATTTCTTAGACATATGCAGGTTTCCTCACGATATTTTTCCTGCACCGTAAAGCACGTGGTGTGCACTGCACAAACAGGTTTATATTAGAAAAACTCATTGACAGGCCGCTGGGATTCGAACCCCACGGCGTTTTGCTATTAATTTGTATTTATTCACTGTCCAGGTAACGCAATATCGCTGTTCGGTCGAGACTGTTCCATTCAGAGACGTCATCAGAAAATCATTGAAGAAGCTCCGGCGGCCATTGCTAAACCTGACGTCTTTATTGAAATGGAAAAGGTAGCCTTCATCCTTTGTTACAAAACATTGTTTAATTGAACGAAGACTACAGTAAACTGGTGGACTATGTGCATCCCTATTTAAATCAGTATCACAGAGGGAGATGGAGCTAGTATTACAGAAAATATGTGCATACTTTTAAACCATGGACTATCTTTGTCTCATTATCCTCCTGCCCTTATCCCATGTTATTTGTGGTCGGCGCAATGTGTTCTTCTCTTCCATTTCTCTCTATCAGCCGTCATATCTGTATTCACTCCTATTTTAGCCATATCATCATCATCCTCCTGCCCTTATCCCATGTTATTTGTGGTCGGCGCAATGTGTTCTTCTCTTCCATTTCTCTCTATCAACCGTCATATCTGTATTCACTCCCATTTTAGCCATATCATTCTTTCACACAATCCATCCATCGTTTCTTAGGTCTTCCTTTCCCCTTGTAACCATCCACATTCATAAACAAAACTTTTTTGGCAACATTATCCTCATCCCTCCGCATAGCATGTCCATGGACTATCTTTGTCAATGGTTGGGTTTATACGTCCTATATTTGTAGCCATATATATATACATATTGGAGACCGCAACTCCGCAAACGTCAGCAAAAAGGAAGCTGGATGCGGCAAGCTGTAGACAGGGAGCTAATGGCGCTCATTAGAAGAGGCCTATGTCCAGCTGTGGACTAATATAGGTTGATGATGAATGGTGTATATGAGCTAGCTGTGCCCTGCGGTCTCACCCGCGTAGATTTAACTTCATTCCCGCGGAACCCTAATTGTTTTTTTTAAATAAGAGTAAACTAAGATACTCCTAGTTTTACTCATTTACTCATTTTATTCATATCATACTGTTTTTTTTTCTATGGCATTGTTGTTTGTATCTATAATTGAGGTGTCATTTGTCATGTAACTATGTTGTCTATTGCCCTCGAAGAATTTGTTAATGTACACCTTGTTGATGCAACTAAATAAATAAATAAATAGTAATTAGCTGCCAATGAAAGTCCAGTTAAAATCGGTCCAGCCGGTTCAGGGATTACCCGGAACAAGACAGACCGACAGAATGATAGACTGAGAAAAATTATGGAAATTGGGGTTTTCCTTGTCAGAGCAGTGTATACTTTCATATGCATTTATCTTATCTTGTTTTGTGGCATTATAGGGGCCGGTGGCCGGGAAGCACGTCGACCCTTGGGAATATGCATTTAGAAAAAGGTGTAATTTTGGAATACATGGAATAAATGGTTTGGTAAAATATGAACACAAGGCAGGATTCGAACCCACGCGTGCCCTTAGCTAATGTGTCGAATTTTTCCTCCCGTTGCGTGTTTGAGGCGCCGTGGAAAGTGCTATGCGGGTATCCTCAAGTTTCCCTTCTGAAATTATTTAGTTAAAGCTATTATTTTGTATTTTCAGTCCGCGGTACGTCTCGCTAAAATGGTGGGATACGTGAGCGCTGGAACTGTGGAGTATCTATATGAACCCCTCACCGGTGCCTACTACTTCCTGGAGTTGAACCCTCGGCTGCAAGTAGAACATCCCTGTACGGAGATGGTTGCTGATATCAACCTTCCCGCTGCCCAATTACAGGTCAGTAGAATGAGAAGACTGAATAGAATTTGAGTAGACCGCACAGATCTTGATTGTAGACTTCTATAAGTGGATTTTTTAACCCTTCTTTAAAAAAATAGCCCATATTACTCCTTGTAGCATCAGCTATCTGTCCCAGAACAAACAGACCGACGAAAAAATGTGTTTCATATATTTTCACTATATACTTTCATATATATTTAGTAAAAAGCTGCTTATTGGAAATTACAAACAGACACTTAAATTTTATTCATCTGTAAAGGGGATTGATGTATGTAATTCATTCACAGATCGCCATGGGTCTCCCCCTGTACAATATAAAGGATGTTCGTCTCCTGTATGGCGAGTCTCCATGGGGAATGACACAGATCGAGTTCGATGAACCTAAGCAGCGTCCCTCTCCGTGGGGTCACGTAATCGCAGCTAGAATCACTTCAGAGAATCCTGATGAAGGTGAGAGTTTATTTAACCGACTACAAAAATAGGAGGAGGTTCTCAATTTTGGTATATTTTTTAACAAATATGTAGTGTTCTTAGTTCCCTTTGAAAATACACGGAACTGTCCCTATTTACTGCAAAGATTACTAATGTAAACCTTGGCTTATATCTTTTTTTATAATACGGATTTAAAAAGGGATAGATAATTTTTAGGTCGAGTTTGGTCATGTTTATCCGTCTATAGTAGTGCTCAAAAAGCAGTGTTTAACGCGTTCACTGCTAACGACGCGTATGTGCGTCCAACTGTTAGAGAATTAACGAAGAAGTTGAAATGTTAGCAGTGATTGTGTAAATAAAAAAAAAAATTATGTAGATTTTACCATCTTTATTTATAAAAATGTGTTTTCAAACACACATACTTGAATTTTGCTTTAAGTGTGAGTGCGACTCATTCATGCTTGAAATAGACTATAATTTTTTCCACAACACAATTTACGAAACAAAAAAAAATTGTTTCCATATAGTCCATAATGGTATATGTTCCCAGGATTCAAGCCGTCATCAGGCACAGTACAAGAGCTGAACTTCAGGTCTTCGAAGAACGTATGGGGTTATTTCAGTGTGGCCGCGTCAGGTGGTCTTCACGAATTTGCCGACTCTCAGTTCGGGCATTGCTTCTCATGGGGCGAGACCAGGGAGCAGGCTAGAGAGTGAGTACACGGAAAAGACTAAGTAGACTTAGTAGACCTAGTATACTTAGTAGACGTAGTAGATTTTTTGGACTTAGTAGACATATACTTTGTAAACTTAGTAGACTTTGCAGACCAGTTATTTTGAAGACCTAGTAGACTTTGTAGATCTAGTAGACTTTGTAGACCTGGTAGACTTTGCAGACCTAGTAGACTTTGTAGACCTAGTAGACTTTGTAGGCCTGGTAGACTTTGTAGGCCTGGTAGACTTTGTAGACCAGTTATTTTGAAGACCTAGTAGACTTTGTAGACTTAGTTGACTTTGTAGACCTGGTAGACTTTGTAGACCAGTTATTTTGAAGACCTAGTAGACTTTGTAGACTTAGTTGACTTTGTAGACCTGGTAGACTTTGCAGACCTAGTGTACTTTGAAGACCTAGTAGACTTTGTAGACCTAGTAGCCATTGTAACATTTTGTAGACTTAGTAGACCTTGATAGGTCTAGTCCCGAGGACGGAATAAGGCAATATTAAAATAATTAAGCGTCTTAAGTCCGTCAAAGCAAATTTCAAAAATAGGTTCAGTAGCCCTGCAATACACATATACTTTCGCTGTTTGCAGTCCCAAATAAATGATCTGAAAACATATTCTAAATTTTAATTTGTATTTTATTACCTTAAGTATATTATATCTTTCTTTTTTCGTAGGAATCTTGTCATAGCATTGAAGGAACTCAGCATCCGAGGTGACTTCCGTACCACAGTGGAATACCTCATCACATTGATAGAGACACCTGCTTTCCAAGAGAACAACATAGACACCAGCTGGCTTGATGCGCTTATTGCTGAGAGGGTATGCGGATTTTATCATAATAGAAATGTGGATATACTTTGTAGACCATGAAAATACCAAGTAGACCGGGAATATACCTAGTAGACCATGATGATACCTAGTAGACCGTGAATATACCTAGTAGACCATGAAAATACTTGACTGCCTCGTTGGTCTAGTGGTCGCAAGTATTTCTGCGCAACACGAAGTATTGCTTGCTGGGTTTTTCCATTCCTAATTTATCAGCAGCCCGGAGTCTGTTTGGGCAATAGGCTCGCTCCTTATAATATGGGACTGAATCATACATGTGCTCACGCCTGTATTCCCCGAAGGGGTAGGCAGAGATGTTACCATTACGAATTTGATTAAGTGCCAACGTAACAGATGGTGAGTCTATCGCCGTCTCAGGCACTATACATACGTCTTTGAATTACTTCTCAGAAATATGCAGGTTACGATGCGATGTTTTTCTTCACCGTAAAGCACGTGGTGTGAAATCACTGTACATAAGGTTTTTTAGAAAAACTCATTGGTACAGCCCGCTGGGATTCGAACATGCCTCGCTTGCGTAACAGGCGACTGCTCAAACCCCGAGGCCACCACGGCTCTTCACGGGACTGAATCATAACTGGCAAAATGTGGGTGTACTATAAGTACACTTCTGCCTAATAAAATAATGTTGGTACTTGATGGAAAAATGTTTTTAGTAAATTTATTCACTCATTATAGGTGCAATCTGAAAAACCGGACATAATGCTCGGTGTGATCTGCGGCTCCATTTTAATAGCTGACAACATCATCACCGCACAGTTCCAGGAGTTTAAGAGTGCGCTTGAGAAGTAAGTATTTTCAATATCAGCAATGTTTTATCGAGCTTTTAAATTAAGAGCAGCCTATGTATAGTAAGATCGTTTCAACCGTTAACCTGCTTTTTTTAATCCTTCTCTCTAGGGGTCAAATACAAGGCACAAACCAACTGTCGAGTACAGTAGAAGTAGAGATGATACATAGTGGCCACAAGTATAAGGTATCAGTTACGAAGTCAGGCCCAACTACATACTTCTTGGCGATGAATGGGAGCTTCAAGGAATTGGAAGTCCATAAGATGACTGATGGCGGTGAGTAGACGAGAGTAGACCTTTAGTAGACTTAGTAGACAAGTGGTGGAATATAAGATAAATTGTATATGCTATTGTTAGCAGCAGCTTAATAAATAAATATTTCTGTTTTGTACCGTCCCTTCTATTTATAAATCGTTCTCAAATATTGCCTGCCCACAATGACATATACAGATGTATGTAAAATCCTTATTGTTAACATACACCGAATCCACTGGCCAAATCCCATTTTATAGAAGATTAAACCAGACTCCGGAGAATCACGGGGAATTCAGGAAAATCGGGCGTCGTGTTCCGCAGTAGTTTGGGAACGCTATGCCAACTAGGCAGACAGTGGCATTCATCTCCCTGGCCTTGTCCCATACATTGTTAGGGTCGGCACTTGATACAACCCGATGTGGCTGATCACCTGATTTTTAAACGAAGGGACTGCCATCTGACCTTCGTAACCTCTTCTATGAGGAAAATCGGTAATCTGGGTAAAACCAGTTGTCAGACTTTCTAAGGCCTCAAAAAAGATGTCAAAATTGGCAACCGACGGCTTAACGTGCTCTCCGAGGCACGGCGGGAACTCGGGCGATCACCCATCCAACGACTGGCTTGGGTAAGGGTTGTTTAACTTCGCTGATCGAATGATATGCGCAATATCAACTGTGCCACGAGCTCTTATAATTATAATATAATCATCATCAGGTACTCTACTCTCTGTCGATGGATCATCATTCACGACCTATTTGAAAGATGAAGTAGACAAATACCGCATCGTCATCGGCAACCAGACTGTTGTCTTTGAAAAGGAGAAGGACCCTTCGAAGCTACGAGCGCCATCTGCAGGGAAACTTATCAATACATTAGTTGAAGATGGCGGCCATGTTGATAAGGGACAACCCTACGCTGAAATTGAGGCAAGTATACTCCTAGTAGACTTAGTAGATCCAGTAGACCTAGTAGACCCAGTAGACCCAGTAGACCTAGTAGACCCAGTAGTCTTGGAAGACCAAGAATACCATGTTCGATAGTTGATTTCTAAATAATATACTCAATAAGAAAATAACGGCTTTTCACTAAATGCATCCACATTCATGCATCTCTTCATACACATCCTTGGGTTACGGTAATATTATTAATTCGGTCATAGTAGTTCTTTACCGAAACTTCCGCTCACATTCCATTATCCTATTCTAAATATTATCATTTGCTATCAGGTGATGAAAATGGTGATGACTCTCTCAGCACCAGAATCTGGTAAAGTGACGTGGAACTTACGCCCGGGGGCTGTGTTAGATATGGGGTCACTTATGGGTATTCTTGGTAAGTGGAAAATATATTTTAATTCATGTTGATATGTATCAAGGAGTGGGTGATGTAACGTGTTATCTATAATAATATTATAAAGAGGAAATGTTTGTTTGGTTGTAGGCTCAATAACTACTAGAGCGATTTCTAAAATTCTTACACCATTGGATAGCTACATCATCAGCGAGTTACATAGGCTATTATTTTATCCCACGGGAACGGGACCTACGCGGGTGATACCGCGTGCGGTCCGCTAGTAGGTTATAAAAATGATAAAGTGCGCCTTATTAAATGAGCTATCTGCAAGTGAAATTTGTAGAAATTGATTTAACTTTAAACATTTCATAGTTTTGACTCAAAAATATTGTTCTGATATGCGTATTGTACAGCACATACTTTAATAATATAATTAGACACAAAAAAAAAATAGACTCATTTTTAACCATAATCGTGCTTATGTTCCAGAGCTCGATGACCCGTCCCTAGTAACGACAGCTCAGCCGTACAAGGGTCAATTCTCGCTGGAAGACAATCCAACACTATCCGAGAAGTTAAACCACGCACACAACAAGTTCAGAGCTATATTGGAGAACACGTTAGCCGGTACGTATGAGTATACCGTCAAAAGATCGAGTAGACCGCGAAAAGATCGTGTAACGACCGAGTAGACTATAAAAAGACCGAGTAGACCGCGAAAAGACCGAGTAGACTATGAAAAGACTGGTGTTTTTTTTTTGATAAATACGAAGGTAATTTGAGATTCGTATGTATTGGCAGATGCTCTGCCAATTGAGTGCTCTAAATTCGTTATTGCCCTATAAGCTGGCAGCCTCGCTCTGAGCTGTCGTATTGTAATGATATTTTATGATTTTTAATTAGTTTTTCAGTGCCTGAAAACATGGTCAAAACGATGTTTTCCAAAAATGAAACTTAGTTAGATCAATTATTTTCTCCTGAAACCCCCTACACATAAATTTTCATGAAAATTGTTGGAGCCGATTCAAATTGTATATATATATTCTATGTATATATAATTTGAATATATAATCAGAATATTGCTTGTTTAAAGGTATAAGATTTACGAGTTTTATTACGCTAACTCGACTTGCTGTATATCAAAATTTTTCCTTCATACATACGCTCATGCCTGTATTCCTCGAAGGGGTAGGCAGAGGTGTTGTAGATAACAACATCCACTTTTCACTGAAGATGAATAAGTGCCAACGTGACAGATGGTGTGTCTCAGACACTATGCATACATCTTTTGAATTACTTCTCAGACATATGCAGGTCTCCTCACGATGTTTTCCTTCACCGTAAAGCACGTCGTGTAAAATCACTGTACATAAGTTTTTAGAAAAACTCATTGGTGCAGGCCCCGCTAGGATTCGAACTTCGCTTGCGTAACAGGCGACAGCTCAAACCCCAAGGCCACCACGGCTCTTGGTATATTTCCAACAGTAAACGTTTATTGCTAAGCAATTACTAATTTAACATTTGTGTTCAGGCTATTGTCTTCCCGAGCCGTACAACACACCTCGTCTCCGTGAGGTCGTGGAGAAATTCATGCAAAGTCTACGCGATCCATCGCTACCGCTGCTGGAGTTGCAAGAGGTAATAATATATTATGTACCGACTTCATCTGTCTATCCTTAGAGTCAACATCTCCCATACGATCTCAATGTCGTCGAGCTTACCAGGTGCCGTGAATTTGTAACAGACAGACATATATATATATATATGTATATATATGTTTTTTTTTTCAATAAAAAATTGTCTTTATTTGAAATTTAATCAAATAAGCAACAAACTAATCCTTACATACAAACTTTCGCCATCAGGTCCTATCATCAACCTCAGGGCGCATTCCTATAGCTGTGGAGAAGAAAGTAAGGAAGCTGATGGCTCTGTACGAGAGGAATATCACTAGTGTCCTGGCACAGTTCCCCAGTCAGCAGATAGCGAGTGTCATCGACCAGTGAGTGTCGCTTTGTCTGGAATAATAATAATTACCTACTATCTAACTTCTGTGACAGCGGCTAATCTCAACGAGAATCAGCCAACTGCGCAGGAGATATTATAGTGCAGGCGTGTGCAAACACAGGTGCAGTCTTTATTGGGTCACTCTCATAGTGTGATGGGAGGCAATCAGACACGACCGGAGAGAGGTCAGGGAGGACCAACGGTGCAACGTGCTCTGAGGCTCGGGTTTTGACTAGAATATTTATTTATTGAGCGTTGCTCAATAATTCCTTAAGTGCAGATTACGCTCCTCAACTGGTTGAACCTGTGACGAAACCTTAGTTGAAACCGACTCACTAGATCAACTGGGCCTTAGAGAAAATTGTGTCGTTATACCATCTTACCATCAAACTCTTCCACGTAACTTCACACACAACGGACATACTACATAATACTGTTTTGAGTATTAAGCTGTGCTTTTGGATTTGAATTAGGAAATTTCGTTATATGTTCTATTTTTATAGGAGGAGCTCGTGGCCCAATTGGATGCAGATAAGCAATAATGTGTCAACCCGCATAAACTTGGTTTTGAGAAAATGGCGTCTTAAGATGATTGTATACGTGATTTAAGATTTGTTTTATGACATAAATCCATTTTTTACGTACTTTTATGTTTCAGATGACTTGAAACACTTTTTTAGAATGTTAAATACGTGATGCATTATCAAAATATATCAAAACCTTTGAATTTGACTTTTTGTGGGTTGACACATTATTGCTTATCAGCATCCAATTGCTATTGCGCTTCCTCCGTGCCTCGGAGAGCACGTTAAGCCGTCGGTCTCGGTTGGCAATTTATCATCTTTGGCAGTCGTTACAGGTCGGTCGGAGGCCTAAAAGAGTCTGACAACTGGTTTAACCCAGATCACAGATTTTCCTCCTTAAAGAGGTTGCGAAGGTCAGATGGCAGTCGCTTCGTATAAAAATCAGGTGATCAGCCACATCGGGTTGAATCAAGTGCCGACCCCAACAATGTATGGGATAAGGCCAGGGACGATGATGATGTTGTTTAATCTTTTATGTTAAATTTTATCGTGAAATGTCTGTCTTTGATTCTTATAATCATTAGTTTAATTGGTAAATGTGTTTGTTCCAGCCACGCCGCGTCTCTCGCCAAGAGATCAGATAGAGACGTGTTCTTCATGAGCACTCAGGCTCTGGTGGTGCTAGTGCAGAGATATAGGCAAGTTTCAACCTTTTAATAAACTGCTATCAAACTGTGCCGTCCGTCTGATGGTAAGCTACTATGAACGTGACCAACACCAAGGGTGGCACTCGCGCGTTGACTACCTTATCTATACATATATAAAGATTTATAAATGTAAGTGATTTTTTTATTTGAAATCTCGTTATGAAAGTCCCTTGTTTGTCCAGGAACGGTATTCGAGGAAGAATGAAGGCGGCAGTACATGATCTGCTGAAACAATACTATCAAGTTGAGAGTCATTTCCAATTGGGTGAGTGAATTGTGTCATAAATATTTATTTATTTATAATCTGAATATATAAGGAGGAGCCGTAGTGGCCTCGGGGTTTGAGCAGTCGCCTGCTACGGAAGCGACGCAAGTTCGAATCCCAGCGGTGCCTGTACCAATGAGTTTTCCCCAAAAAAAAACTTATGCACAGTGATTTCACATCACGTGCTTTACGGTGAAGGAAAACATTGTGAGGAAGCCTGCATATTTCTGAGAAGTCATTCAAAGACGTATGTATAGTGCCTGAGACGGCGATAGACTCACCATCTGTCACGCTGGCACATAATCAAATTCGGTGAAAAGTGGGTGTTGTGATTACAACACCTCTGCCTACCCCTTCGGGGAATACAGGCGTGAGCATATGTATGTATGTTGAATATATAAACCTACAGCTAGTGTCAAAGTGCTTATATATAAAACAAAAACAATATATATATATAAGGGACAGTTTAGAAAGAAAATATACTCATTCTATGTATGAGTGACGGCAGGGAATTTGCGAATGCGAATATATGAATAATTTATGGTTTGGTCCAATGGGATGGAACTTTCGTCGTTTGCCCCGCAGGCTCTAACCACTCGGCCACCATGGTTTTTCTCATAGAAATCTATACAGATAAATAAAATTGAAGTGTCTGTTTCTACCCGTTTATCTCTGAAACGGTTGCACTGATATTAACGGAACTTTCACCGGTAGATAGATAGCTGATCCTTGAATGAATCCTTGTAGGATTTACTTAGGCAACCACATCTTCATTTAAAATAAAATAAGGTTCTGCGAAATAAAGCCAACCATGAAATGAAGTGTACACGGGTGAAACCGCGGGGCACAGCTTGATAAATATTCAAATAACAAGTTTGTCTACACTAATATTATAAATAGGAAAGATTTGTTTGTTTGCTGGCTCCGAAACTACTTGACCGATTTGAAAAATTATTTCAGCAATGGATAGCTACATCATCAGCGAGTAATACTAACATGGGCTATATTATATCCCCGTACTCCCACGGGAACGGGAACTACTCGGCTAAAATCGCGTGACGTCCGCTAGTTTTTTATATTCAGTATCCAAATTACCCACATTAACATAGGGTTGTCACACAGGTTCGTACGACAAGTGCGTGGTAGCCCTGCGCGAACGGTACAAAGATGACATGCAAGCCGTCGCCAGCATCATATTCTCACACAACCAAGTCGCCAAGAAAAATCTACTGGTGAGTATTATTGTACCAGCTTACTATTTTGCAATGTATGTCTGTTCGGATGAAATCTTTCAATTGAGTTTTAAATCTCTAACCAATTGGTATACGTGCTTATTTTGAATGGCAATGCTTATTTCTAAATTCCAAAATGGCGGATCATCCAAGCTGGCAGGCATGTAGGTATAAAGCCTAAGTACCTGGTTAATCGAACTGTGCTCGGTTTCTTCTTCACACAAAAAAAAGAAAAAAAAATCCGGTGAACGTCAGTCTCGAACCGCGGTACTCTAGTTTCGTTATCGCCCAGACAGATGTCGGCGAAATTTGCTGTCGTAATGTAGTGATATTTTATGAGTTTTTCAGTGGCTGAAAACATAGTCAAACATGTTTTTCATAAATGAAACCTAGCTGGAGATTTTATTGCCCCTGAAACCCCCTACATGCAAAATTTCATGAAAATCGTTGGAGCCGTTTCCGAGATTCAGATTACATAATTACAAGAATTGCTCGTTTAAAGATATAAGATGAAAACAGTACCCCTATCACGGTTTTGCCACCGTTTTCGTAATCTATACTCGCTAGCGTCTCCGCTGAATATTAGTATGAGAAATTGTGACGTGAAGAACTAAAATATCTCATACAAATATTGCGAGTGACGCTAGCGAGTATAGAGTACGAAAACGGTGGCAAGCCTGTGATAGGAGTACAGATAGATTCACAACCGACTGTCTCGTTGGTCTAGTGGTTAGTACCTTCACTTGCCGATCACGAGATCCCGGGTTCGATTCCCCGGTGGGGTCAAAAATTGATATTGAGTTTTTCCGTCAGAAATTCACAATAAATGTCCGGAGTTTGTAAGTTGTGTGTGTTTCCACCCCCGTCCCTCGGAGCACGTTGCACCGTTGGTCCTCCGCCTGCCCTCTCTCCGGTCGTGTCTGATGTCCTCCCATCCCACTATGAGAGTGACCCAATAAAGAGTGCACCTGTGTTTGCACACACGCCTGCACTATAATATCTCCTGCGCAGTTGGCTGATGTCTGTTGAGATTAGCGGCCGTAACCGAGATTCGGTAGGAGATCATTATTTGCCAGGAGTAACTTGTGCAAAGTGATTTTGTTAAATATATCCTTGTGATTTATATAATCCGGAATTGTATAGTAGAGTGTGTTCATCAGGTGACATTGCTGATCGACCACCTGTGGTCCAACGAGCCGGGCCTCACGGACGAGCTGGCGGCCACCCTCACGGAGCTGACCTCGCTGCACCGCGCTGAACATAGCAGAGTCGCTCTTAGAGCCAGACAGGTACATCTGCCTTCATTATATAATCTGATTTCTTCTTTTTCTCACAAAGAACTAAACATTTCCCACAAAATAAGTTGAAAGAAAAACCGAACCGATATCATTTGGACTCGAAACTACAGCCTTATTTCATTTAAATCGTTGGAGCTGTTTCCGAGATTCAGATTCTATATATATATATATGTATATATATAAGTATGAGATGTAACTTACTTTCAGTATCATAACCAACCCAACCTGGCGGTATCATGTATAATCCTGTATAATCGTGTTCTGATGATTTGAAAGTACTTTGTTAAAAGTCTAATCAAATAAAGACATTTTGAATTGAATTGAATGTAACTATATACTATTATTTCCTCCCAGGTGTTAATAGCTGCTCATCAACCGGCGTATGAATTGCGTCATAATCAAATGGAGTCCATATTCCTGTCGGCGGTGGACATGTACGGCCATGACTTCCATCCTGAGAACCTTCAGAAGTTGATCCTGTCGGAGACCTCCATATTTGATATTCTGCACGATTTCTTCTACCACACCAATGCGGCGGTGAGTCATAATTATATATATTTTTTTGTTTATTTATTAGAGCTGTGGTGGCCTTGAGGTTTGAGCAGTCGCCTGCTACGCAAGCGATGCAAGTTCGAATCCCCTGCGGGGCCTATACCAATAAGTTTTTCTAAAAAAACTTATTTACAGTGATTACATACCACGTGCTTTACGGTGAAGGAAAACATCGTGAGGAAACCTGCATATTTCTGAGACGTATGTATAGCGTCTGAGACGGCGATGGACTCACCCTTTGTCACGTTGGCACTTAATCATCTTCGGTGAAAAGTGGGTGTTGTGATTACAATACCTCTGCCTACCCCCTCGGGGAATACAGGCGTGAGCATATGTATTTATTTATTAGACTGCCCGTGGTGGCCTCGGGGTTTGAGCAGTCGCCTGCTAAACAAGCGACGCAAGTTCGAATCCCAGCGGGGCTTTTACATATGAGGTTTTCTATAAAACTTATGTGCAGTGACACAGCTTAACAGCTTTTCACGAAACGCATATGCATGTAGGTACAAATACAAAAAAATATATTTTCAAAGTTTTCTCTGTCTATGTAGCGAACTATAGAAGCCTTGCTAAAACTATGGTGCTGGATATAAAAATCTGTGATAGCGATTTAGGAGCGAAGTAGAGTATACATCGAATATGATGTCTGGAGTATCTGAAACGAAAAATAAAACTAATTTCAAACACAACGGAATAAATAAATGAATATTGGAAAAAACTACCGTAACAATTCGTGCAACTGCAGATTATGAACGTGACCAACACCAAGGGTGGCACTCGCACACGGTGCCACACACGTGTTGAATACATACTGCTCATATGTTTTTGAATTACTTCTCAGACATCCTCACGATTTCACGTTGTTTTCCTTCACCGTATAGCACGTAGTATGAAATAAATTTTTAGAAAAACTCATCGGTACAGTCCCCAATGGGATTCAAACTTGCATCGCTTCCTTAGCAGGCCAGTGCTCAAACCCCACGGCCACCACGGATCCTTATGTATATACAATTAAATACATACAAAAATGATTTATGTACTCACCGAAACAAATAGCTCCATGTCAAATGAGATCATGTCAAATGCAGTGACCTCGGCGGGTCGCTGCGCACGCGCAATCATGAACATTATCATGCGTCTCACTCTGTCATCGTGCACCCGCTCCCACCCGCTGCAGTATATCAACAAGGCGGATTCTTGGCTCTGGAATTTTATAATTACATACATATGCTCACGCCTGTATTCCCCGAAGGGGTAGGCTTTTCACCGAACATGATTAAGTGCGTAACAGATGGTGAATCCATCGCAGTCTCAAGCACTATGCATAGGTACGAGTGCGTCTTTGAATTACTTCTCAGACATATGCAGGTTTCCTCACGGTGTTTTCCTTCACCGTAAAGCACGTGGTGTGAAATGATCCCTGACATAAGTTTTTAGAAAATTCATTAGCACAAGCCCCGCTGGGATTCGAACTTGCGTAGTAGGCGACTTCTAAAACCCCCAAGGCTTGTTATTCGCCTTCAAACTGACAGTATAATTTTGTATGTAAGCGGAGTGACTTTAATTAGTACTATGTGAAGACTAGCAGGCGTCACACTGTTTCACCCGCGTAGTACCCGTTCCCGAGGGAGTACGGGGATGAAAAAAGCCTATGCTACTCGCTGACGATGTAGCTTTCCAATGGTGAAAGAATTTTTGAAATCGACACAGTAGTTTTTGAGTTTATTCATTACAAACAAACACACAATCTTTCCTCTTTATAATAGTAGCGTAGATAATATAAAATGTACTGCTTACGTACAATGAAGATACTTACTTCAGCCTTAATTTTAGCAGCATATCGACACGGCAGGTAGATGTGCGTCACGGCGCCAGTCACGAATAACATGTATCGCAGGTCGAAACCGTAGCCCTGAATTATAATAAGTAATATTATTATCTTTCTTTCTAACAGTTCTCGGATCTTTCAAAACGATTGAGTCTTTCGATCAAATCATTCATGATTGACACAGGTCAATAAGATAAGATTTAAAAAGTATTAAAATAGAATACACAACAATGGTAAAGCTCACCTCAGTAATATGATACAAACAAGTGCATAACTGTACCATGGTAGCGACGAAGATGATTCCTAACCAAATATTGAATGTGTCCTGTATGAGATCCACAAATCTGGAAATAATATTTATTTGACATGTTTGCCTCGTGAAAATGCTGCCAAATAGACCAACATCTGACCACCGATACATATGAGCTTACTACAAGCAGTACGTAATCTAGGAACGTATCACAGGCCTTGGGGATTGAACAGTCGGCTGCTTCGCAGGCGACGCAAGTTTGCCCCAGGGGTCCTGTACCAGAGTTACATACATACATACGTCCTTTGAATTAATATTATATTTATTCTGATAGCGTAGTGACGTATGACCAAGGCTTTCCTCTGAACATCAGTTGTTTAATTCTTTTGAGAATATTATGTTTCAGTAGTCAGGTTTTAGTTTTTAAACTCCTTTCAAATATTCAAAACCCTTACCGGTACATCCGACATTGTTCCTTAATAACTTCAACCACCATTTCCCTCGGATCCTCCGTCGTGAGGAACGTGTTCTCCAAAGCTTTGCAATACAACTGTATCTTTATACAAGCGTGGTTGATCGACAGCCCGAAGAACGCGTCGTAGCCAATGAACATGGACATATATACATATGCGAAGTACAACTCATACACGAATATTATCTCATAAAACGGTGACTCTAATCTGAAATTCCAATGTAGTGGAGTGTAAATATGCTCGAGGAGCTCGTGGCACAGTTGCTATTGCGCATGTCATTCGTTCACCGATGTTAAGCAACCTTAACCCTAGCCAGTAATTGGATGGGGGCCGTCGGTCCCGGTTGCGAACATCTTTGGCAATCGTTACAGGTCAGTCGGAGACCTAAGAGAGTCTGACAACTGTTTTAACCCCGATTATTGATTTTCCTCATAAAAAGGGGCAACGAAAGTCAGATGGCAGTTGCTTCGTATAAAAATCTGGTGATCACCCTCAAGATCAGATGATGATATAATGATCTTCGTTAAAAATTGGGTGTCGTTATTACAACACATCTGCTTACACTTTCGGGACCCTTGTTATAAAGTAATCATCTAGAAATCAGTTACCTTGCCTCGGGCTCCGCAAAAGGTTTGTTTAAATCGTGAATCATATATTTAGTGGCGTCAAATTTGGTCAAAAAGCTGTATAGATTCAACACTATAGCCATTGTCGGAAAGATTATAACGCAGGAAGCGACTATGACCAGCCATCCTGCCTCTGTATAGAACAAACTGTTCTTAACTCCAGCTCTGGCTATTTCTCTATATTCTCCTCTGAATTTATTGAAGAGGTAGTAATCTCTGTGGAACTCCTTTAGTATATCCGCTGCCTGTTTGCGCTTTAAGTGTAAAAGTATAATCTAAAAAAGGAATTACAATGTAGTTAATAGTCAGGGCTCGATTACCCATAAGGTTGAGAAGACAACTGCCTACTAGACGTGCTAGGCGTGCAAGCAATTTTATCGGCGTGAAATCGGCGCCATAAATTCGAATCAAATATTAGGCAAATAACTTGAGTTTTGCTTACAAACGAAAATGTATACCGTATATAAACGTATAGAATATATATAGTGCTAGCTGTGCCTGGCATACGTTGTATTGCCATTTTTTTTTTGGGGTGGACTACCCCTAACATTTAGGGGGATGAAAAATAGATGTTGGCCGATTCTCAGACCTACCCGATCTGCACACAAAATTTCATACAAATCGGTCCAGAGGTCGTTTCGGAGGAGTATGGCAACGAACTGTGACACGAGAATTTTATATATTGGATATAGGCAGCAAGGTACTAAAAGTCGTAAAAGGCGCCATAATGTGCCTCGGCATTTTAGACACTGAGGAGTCAAAGGGATATGAAATACTTTAACTTGCGCCCTCCGTGTATCGCCATGGTCTGGAATTGGCCGAAGGGAACTTCAGCCAGTTTCGTAGGAAACATGGTTCAATTTCAGTATTTATATTAATAAACCATCCGCGCCGATTACGCCGATGACGCCGCTACCGCCGACGAATTTTTCATCGGCGCACGCTGTCGGTCTAAACGGCATCGGCGCACGCTGTCGGTCTAAACGGCATCGGCGCACATAACTACTACGGACTCCACCTCGGGTGGATCGGGTGGTAAAGATTTCTACGTTTCTATGTTTGTAACGGATTGGCTCAAAAATAAATGTACCGATTTTTAAAATTCTTTCACCATGTCAATGCTACAGTATCACTGATTAAATAGACTATATTTTATATCCGTACTCCCACGGGAACGGGAACTACCGCTAGTTATATAATATACCGATAAATAAACTTGAAGTGACTGTAATAATTCCAAATTAATATTTTTTACTCAACGCAGACGAAGGTAGATATGTGCTCACATAAAAAAATTGTCTGTCTTTTAAAATATTTATAAAAATACTCGAGGCGAGGATCTTTGGAAACTTGTATGTATATGTACTCATCGACAGAAAACTCTGATAGCGCGATTTAGGATATCGTCTATTTGTTCAAGAACTTACGATTGTTAGTGAGTGGCGCCATCTGTGTAACGAGCGAAGAAGTTTAGAACAATGGGATACCTTAAAGACTCCTCCTAGGAACGGGCCGAGGACAGTGCTATGTCTGATAATGTTCACTATGTCCTTTTTGATCCAGAAAAAATATATGTCGATGAAAATCATCATGGCGAGCGGGCCAAAGCTCAAACAGAGCAGTACTGTAATTGTAAAAAATAATATATATATAGCCGTGGTGGCCGTGGGGTTTGAGCAATCGCCTGCCAATCAAGCTACGTCGGTTCGAATCTCAGCGGAGCCTGTAACAATGACTTTTTCAAAAAACTTATGTACAGCCATTTCACACAACGTTATTTTACGGTGATGGAAAACATCGTGAGAAGTTATTCAAAAGACATATTATGTAAAGTGCCTGAGACGGCGATAGACTCACACTCTGTCACGTTGCACTTAATTTTCGGTGGAAAGTGGGTGTTGTTATTACTATAACACTTTTACCCACCCTTTCGGGGAATACAGGCAAAATCAAGTTTGTAGCGAATTTGCTCAAAAAGTACTGGACCGATTTAAAAAATTCTTGCACCATTTGAATGTTACATTATAACTGATCAATATAGGCTATATTATATCTCTGTATTCCCTCGGGAACGGGAACTAAGCGAGTGAAACAGCGTGACGTCCGCTAGCAATGAATACTTACTCATATATTTAATTCTACATGAATCCAATTTTTTGTTAGGATACACCAGGGCGATGATCATAGAGAATGTGATCCACTTATACGTCTTGTAGAACGGCTTGAATTCACCCTCATTATTATCTGCATGAGAATAGACAATAGATTGTATAGACAATAAACTCCCACTGTCAATAAACGCGTTAAATTATGATACATTTAAGACACATATTACGAGCTGGAACCTATCTCGAGTTCTGTACCGTTTTTGAAATCTATACTCGCTAGCGTCTCTGACAATATTTGTATGAGATTGTCACGTCACCGGTAAGACGCGCTATACAATTTCTCATACAAATTTTCGGCGAAGACGCTAGCGTCTATACTAGAACCAGAATCTATACTAGATTAGGGAAACGGTGGGGACAAGCTCGTGATTAGATCTCGTACTGATTATAGTAAGCTTATATTTATACTGTTACCGTACTATTGTTGCGACCACTAGACCAACGTGGGTGTACTATAAGTACACCTCTGCCTATATCTACGGGGAATACAGACATGCACATAAATATGTTACCGTAATCATAGAAGGCTTCGTCAGGTTCTTCGGCAACCTCCTCCGTAGTAAATAATTTCATAGCTAAATAAATAAATTAAGCGTCTTTTTGTTTCAATGGCTGCCTGGCCCGTTTCGTCGTGATATCGCGAAGCATTGGTTCAGTGCCGTGTTTTATTACCGTTTGCTATATCTTGTCTCTATACAGAGTGCCTAGTACGAGTTTTCTTAAAATCGATGTAAACGCAGATTTGTATGTGCTCACAATAGTGTCATCTTTAGGCCGACAGATGGCGCTTTTTGGATCCTATACAAATTTGCGTTTACGTCGACGCTGCGTCTTGTGAAAAGCTCGCAATAGACTTTCTGGTGGTTCATATTTCGATTTCGCGCAACAAAATAATTTACGGATTCTTATAATATACATCCATGCATATATGCTCACGACTGTATTCCCAGAAGGGGTAGGGTGCTGTAATAGCAACACCCACATTTCACCGAAGATTATTAAGTGCCAACGTGACAGATGGTTAGTCTTTCAGGCACAAGACATACGTCTTTGAATCACTTTTCAGACATATGCAAGTTTCCTCACGATGTAATCCTTCAACGTAAAGCTTATGGTGTGAAAATGCACTTAAGGTTTTAGAAAAAGTCATTTGTTCAGACCCCTCTAGGATTGTAACATTAATATGGAGAAATGTTCAGGAATAACATCAACCTGTGTTGAATCACTACAATAGCTTAGCTTCAGGCATTTCAATTAGCTTTGATCGTGTTACCATAAAAAGCTAATGTACATGATCGCAATTTACCTCAATTATCTATGATTTGGACTTTGATTAAACTCGGATTAATTTTGTACTTTGAATAATAGTATGTCTGTTATTAAACTTATTAGAAAATCCGAGCCCTGAGGAAATGCTTCTTAAATATTTAAGACAAGCTTGTGCCCGTGACTCCGTCTGCGCTGATTTGATTTATATTTTCGACAATTAACACAATATCTTTATAAATATGTGTTATTCTTAAGTATGTAGCTATAATATTGTAAAGTTTTATTCAGTTGTTTTTATTGTGAAAGTGTACAAACACACATACTCGCAAACTTTCACGTTTATAATATTAGTAGGATTTATATACATACAAATGCTTACGTCTGTATTCCTCGAAGGAGTAGACAGAGGTGTTGTAACACACTTTTCGCCGATGATGAGTATACATACGTCATTGAATTACTTCTCAGAAATATGCAGGTTTCCTCACGATGTCTTCCTTCACCGTAAAGCACGTCGTGTGAAATCACTGCACATAAGGTTATTAGAAAAACTAATAGGTACAGGCCCGGCTGGGATTCGATCTCGTGTCGCTTGCGTAGCAGATGATTACTCAAACCACAAAGTCACCACAGCTCTATTAAGACAAAATTCTCCTTGCTATTTTACCTTCATTCGTTTTCTCTTTCCTTGTAAATAATTTAATTTAATAAGAGCCGTGGTGGCCTTGAGGTTTGAGCAGTCGCCTGCTACGCCAGCGACACAAGTTCGGATCCCAGCGGGGACCGTCCAATGAGTTTTTCTAAAAAAAAACTTATGTAAAGTGATTTCACACCACGTGCTTTACGGTGAAGGAAAACATCGTGAGGAAACCTGCATATTTCTGAGAAGTAATTCAATGACGTATGTAAAGTGTATGAGACGGCAATGGACTCACCCTCTGTCACGTTGGCACTTAATCGTCTTCGGTGAAAAGTGTCGGCGTGTTGTGATTACAACACCTCTGCCTACCATTTCGGGGAATACAGACGTGAACATATTTTCCTCCCCTAGGTATGCAACGCAGCGTTAGAAGTGTACGTCCGTCGAGCGTACACATCGTACGACATCACCTGCCTCCAGCATCTGGCGCTCTCCGGGGAGCTGGGTGTAGTGCACTTCCAGTTTGTGCTGCCTACCGGACACCCCAACAGGTAAATCGATTCATACAAACCCGTAAATGTTTATGGTCGGCACGCGTTCCTGGCTGTTGGCATTTACTAGAACATTGTGTGATATCTTCGAAAAGGAACATTTTATATGTCTATCACCGTCTCAGGCACTATAATAATAATAATGACTTCTTACCGAATTTCGGCTACGGCGGCTAATTTCAACGAGGATCAGCCATCTGCTCAGGAGATATTATAGTGCAGGCGTGTGTGCAAACACAGGTGCACTCTTTATTGGGTCACTCTCATAGTGGGATGGGAGGCAATCAGACACGACCGGAGAGAGGTCAGGCGGAGGACCAACGGTGCATCGTGCTCCGAGACACGGGGGTGGAAACACACACAACTCATAAACTCCGGGCATTTTATTGTGAATTTCTTGACAGAAAATCCCAATACAAATTTTTGACCCGACCAGGGAATCGAACCCGGGTCCTCGTGATCGGCAGGCGAACGTACTAACCACTAGACCAACGAGGCAGTTCAATATGTCTTTGAATTACTTCTCAGACACGTGATGTGAAATCACTGCACATAGTTGTTTAGAAACACTCACTGGTGCAGGCCCCGCTGGGGTTTTAACTAGCGTGTCTTGTTCCCAAGGTCACCGCGGCTCTTAGTGACTTCACGGTATATCTCTATGATGTGTGTGTAATATAGATTATTGTATGTGTCAGAATTCCTTTGAGTCAATCGGAAATCGAGCTATCGGCGGGTCAAGACCAAGAAGGAGTGCCGGCTGAGCTGTCAGCGGCGGCGATGCGCAAATGTCATCACAGGACCGGCGCCTTCGCGTCGTTCGACTCGTTCGATCAATTCGTTCAGTACTCGGATGAGTTGCTGGATTTGGTGCACGATTTCGCTAGCTCTGCTAGTGTTAGGAAAGAGGTAAGGCTTACTATTTGTTTTGTAATTAATACATGCTTATGTGTGTGGAGAGTAAGTGATCAGTGTCATCCCAGCAAAGGCAAGATCTTCCATTGAGACGGGTGTCATGTCTGGGGAACACCGGCTCCAACTGTTCTAGTTGGACACTTGTATATATACTGTGTGGAGAGCAAGTGATCAGTATCATCCCCAGCGAAGACAAGATGTTCCATTGAGGCGGGTGTCATTTCTGGGGAACACCGGCTCCAACTGTTCTAGTTGGACACTTATATATATACTGCAATGCGCTCGAATACTCTCATAGCGCGATTTAGGTTCTCGTGTATTTGTACTCAAGCTTTGCAATTGTTAGCGACTTGCGCCATCTATTTAGCGAGTGGGACACGCAGCTACACATGTATACCTCACAGGGTGGGTACCAATTATGTTTAAGTCATATAATTATGCCGATGATAACAAAGTCCGCTTCCCCAGGACCTGGCAGCGCTGCAGGAAGGCAGCGAGAGCCGGGACAGTACCAGCATTAATGTCGGACTGGACTACAAACCGGGACACGACGATGTTGATGTGGTGAGTTTAAAATCGGGCTCGAAGGACTATATCGACACAATAATATGGTCCTTCGAACGGGCGCCATCGCAAATTGATCTAGTTTACTGAGTTAAATGGTAGGTAGTCAGTCAGGACTTTAATTTTGCTAGTGCAAAAACTATTGACAATAGAACATAATGATGTACTACGGGTTTGTAGGTCTTATTAAGATCTACAAAAAAGTCCACGAGAGCACATATCTAACTATCATATGGCGTGTTCAATGTATTGAAGTATGATGTGTGTGTATAGCCGCTGGAGCCGATCCACATCCTGATGATCGGTGTCCGTGACAAGGGCGAGAGCGACGACGCAGCCGTCTCCCGCAGGTTCGGCAACTTCTGCCGCGCGCACAGGCACGAGCTGCATCACAAGCGGATCAGGCGGATCACATTTATGCTGCTCATCAAGTTAGTACCACAAGTACATAAATACATACATATGCTCACGCCTGTATTCCTTGAAGGGGTAGGCAGAGGTGTTAATCACAACACCCACTTTTCACCGAAGATGATTAAGTGCCAACGTGACAGATGGTGAGTCCATCGCCGTCTCAGACACTATACATACGTCATTGAATTACTTCTCAGAAATATGCAGGTTTCTTCACTATGTTTTCCTTCACCGTAAAGCACGTGGTGTAAAATCACTGTACATAAGTTTTTTTTTAGAAAAACTCATTGGTACAGGCCCCGCTGGGATTCGAACTTGCGTCGCTTGCATCGCCGTCGTAAGCGGTGGTAAATTTTTGGCATTCATAAGTACCCCAATAATTCATTTTCATCTTATCTTGTATCTTTAAACGAGCAATTCTTGTACATATATAATCTGAATCTCGGAAACGGCTCCAACGATTTTTAAAATCTTGTATGTAAGGGGTTTCAGGGGCAAAAAATAGATCTAGCTAGGTTTCATTTATGGAAAACAGCATATTGACCATGTTTTCAGGCACTGAAAAACTCATAAAATATCATTACAATACGACAGCAAATTTCGCCGACATCTGTCAAGTTATGGTAGCTCAAAGGTGAGACTTCCAGCTTACGGGGCGATAACGAAACTAGAGTACCCCGTTTCGAGACAGACGTTCGGTCAACCAGATATTTTTCATTTATATAATGATGTGATCTTTACAGACGTCAATTTCCTAAGTTCTTCACGTACCGCGCCCGCAACGAGTTCACAGAGGACACGATATACAGACACTTGGAGCCGGCGTCTGCCTTCCAACTGGAACTGTACAGAATGCGCAGCTACGAGCTGGAGGCACTGCCTACCAGCAACCAGAAGATGCATCTATACCTCGGCAAGGCTAAGGTAAGATGTAATTTTTAATATTTACCCGACCAAGTTGAAGTTAAGTGTCTAATATATAAATATACATATACCTATATAACGATAAAAAAAAATGTGTCTGTTTGTAATTCCAAAATAACAGCTTTTCACCAAATGCATATACAAAAGTATATACGTTACTGACCTAAAAAAAAACTATTTTCTCTGTCCGCCTGTCTGTTTGTTCCGGGTAATCTGCGAAACTGTTGGACCGATTTTAACGGGACTTTCACTGGCTGATAGATGATGTTTCAAAGAGTAACTTAGGCTATTTTTATTTAACAAATTATTATTAAAAACAAATTAGGGTTCCGCGAGATAAAGCATGTAACTAAGCTTATTTTTAAACTGTGTACATTGTGTCAGGTGAAGAGAGGGCAAGAGGTGACGGACTACAGGTTCTTCATCCGCTCCATCATCAGGCACCAGGACCTCATCACCAAGGAGGCCAGCTTCGAATACCTCCAGAACGAGGGAGAGAGGTCAGGATATATTTTATAAAGCTGATGAGTTTCTGTGGTTGAACAAGCTAATCTAATAAACTACTGGTTTGAATCGAAAAATATTCTTGTGTAGTTCATTAATGAACTCACTTCCCTCTATAATCGTTGAGGAGGGCGATGGCTGGCATTCTCGTCATACTTGTGAACAGGTGCTGCTTGTGGGGGAAGGTCATCTCAAGCTACACAATTATACGTAGTACCTACTTTTAGTTTTTATATTTTTTATCGACTTTTGTGAACTGGAACTGTGTCCATGGGCTTATATATATTTTTTTTATGATTTATTGACGAATTACTCAAAATTGTAAAATTATTTTTTCTGAAATGAGTAATTACTGAGTTTCTTGCCAGGTTCTTTTCACTAATAGTTCCTGAAATAATCCCATAAAACCATTTGTCGAAACCATTAACCTTCTCCTTAATTTAACAAGTTTAACGACCTCGTACGTAATGTAGGTAAACGCGGCCGCGCGTTCATTCAATCGCTTAAGGCCGCGAGCTCTTCGGCCCTTAGCAACCATAGCCTATAACTACGTTATCGTTGGAGCTAGATATTTTACGACTTCAACATAGTGATATATTCATAAAACCCTACAACTTCTAGAAGACAACTGTACCTATTTCTCCAACATCCTATATATGTATGAATATTATCCTATATATAGAGTGCTCCTTGAAGCGATGGACGAGTTGGAAGTGGCGTTCTCCCACCCTCTGGCCAAGCGGACCGACTGTAACCACATCTTCCTGAACTTTGGGCCCACTGTCATCATGGACCCGGCCAAGGTAGGCAATCGTCATTATAACTGTATCGAGAAAAACTCATTGGTACAGGCCGCTGGGATTCGAACTTGCGTAGCGAGCTTTAACTGCTTAAACCCCACGGCCACCACGGCATTTGTGGAGTGATTTCACATCACGTGAAGGTGAAGGAAAACATCGTGAGGAAACTTGCATATGTCTGATAAGTAATTCAAAGACGTTTGTATACTGACTGAGACGGCGATGGACTCACCATCTGTTGTTGATACTTAATCGTCTTCGGTGAAAGGTAAGTGTTGTTATTACAAATCCTCTGCTTACCAATAGGGGACTCGTGGCATGGCGTGAGCATATAGGCGTAATATTTGTTCCAGATTGAAGAATCAGTGTTGGGTATGGTGATGCGGTACGGTCCTCGTCTGTGGAAGCTGAGGGTGCTGCAGGCTGAGATCAGGTTCACGCTAAGGATCGGTGAGTTTGCTTTTATTGATACACTATTTATTATGGAGGGGAGGAGTAGGGTAGGAGTCGTTAGAAATATTTGTCAGTATGTTGACACAAAGATTTCATATATCTATACATCTATAAAGATAAATGAAATTTAAGTGTCTGTTTGTAATTCCAAAATAACAGCTTTTCACTAAATACATTTGAAAGTAGATTAGGTTCTTATATATAAAAATCATTTTTATTTTTATTCTCTGTCTAACGGCCTGTCTGTCCGTCTTGACATATAGCACCAACTGTGCCGAAAATGTAAGCCTAAGAAGCCACACTCTGTAAAAATATATATGTATATGTAATGCATGTCTGTAGGTCCCGGCGCTCCGACCAAGAACATAAGGCTGTGTTTGTCCAACGGCTCCGGATATTCACTCGACGTGTATACTTATGAGGAGGTGATTGATCCCAGGACCGGTGTGGTAAGTTTACTATAGTATTACATATCACATTCACACGGGAAAATTACCCATTCCCATGGGAAAGCATTCTATTCCCCAAGGGAAATTTGCTGTGGTTCGACTAAGCATATGCATAGCGTTATTTTTAAAAAAAAGTTTTTTTTTTGCCTAACCTTCGGTAGGCTAGGGGTGTATTTTTAAATAAAACATTAATTAATAGAGAATATATGATAATGTTTAATACCTTATTATTATCTGCCATCTGACCTTCGCAATCCTTTTTTACGAGAAAATCGGTAATCTGGGTTAAACCAGTTGTCAGACTTTCTAAGGCCTCCGATTGACCTGTAACGATTGCCACGTGCTCTCCGAAGCACAGAGAGAACTCGGGTGCTCACCATTCAACTACTGTCTTGGGTTAGGGTAGCTCATCACCTTCGGTGATCAAATGATATGCACAATAGCAACTGTGCCTCAAGCTCCTCCTTATAGCATTAACACTTTAGTTCATATAAATGCAACACGTTTGACATATTTCAATGTATACAGGGTGTCGGAGAAAAAGGAACAGTTGTCTTCTAGAAGTTGTTGTGTTTTATGAATATATCACTATGTTGAAGTCGTAAAATATCTAGCTCCAACGATAACGTAGTAATAGGCTATGGTTGCTAAGGGCCGAAGAGCTCGCGGCCTTAAGCGATTGAATGAACGCGCGGCCGCGTTTACCTACATTACGTACGGGGTCATTGAACTTGGTCAATTAAGGAGAAGGTTTCGAAAAATGGTTTTATGGGATTATTTCAGGAATTATTAGTGGGAGTAAAACAGTAAAAATGTAGTAAGATTTCACGTGAATAACTCTACTTTACCGCTGATTTTTATGCGAATATAAGGTCTTTATATGGTCAACGTTGGACTTCAATTACTCGAAAACGGAAGAAGATATTTTTGTCATAATAATTTTATTTGCTTCCTAAAATGATACCATATCACATATTTTAACAGCTGTCCTATTTTCTGTGTATTTGTTTATAATACATACAAACTTACGTACTATATATTTGTGTGTTATCAGATAATGTTCCAATGTTTCGGCTCGCGACAAGGACCGATGCACGGCCTGCCCATCTCTACTCCTTACGTCACCAAGGATTATCTACAGCAAAAGAGATTCCTGGTAGGTTATCCGTTGAATACCTACCTACTTTATTTTAAGATACTTTTGGTCTAGTAGAAATACAAAATGTATGGGAATGACATATGTCACGTGACTGATTCACGTCATTGCCATACATTTTGCATCGTTTCTGCTAGCGCAAGCGCGTGAGAATTTTACTTTGTCAAGGCATATATAGGCCTGTCAAAATGCTTATACGATAATATCTCTCTAGAGCCGTGGTGGCCTCGGGGTTAGAGCAGTCGCCTGCTACGCAAGCGACGCAAGTTCTAATCCCAGCGGGGCCTGTACCAATGAGCTTTTCTAAAAAACTTATGTACAGTGATTTCACACCACGTGCTTTACGGTGAAGGAAAACATCGTGAGGAAACCTGCATATTTCTGAGAAGTCATTCAAAGACGTATGTATAGTGCCTGAGACGGCGATAGACTCACCATCTGTCACGTTGGCATTTAATCAAATTCGGTGAAAAGTGGGTGTTGTGATTACAACACCTCTGCCTACCCCTTCGGGGAATACAGGCGTGAGCATATGTAATCTCTCTAGAACCATGTGCCCAGGGAAAGCCCCGTGACAACGGGAATACTTGTTTGTGCCCTTGAGCTGGTCTCACTGAATCAATACATGCGTATCAACTGTGCTTAGGTGCAAGGTTCGATACCAAAGTCAAAGCTAACATATATGTGAAAATAACGTATTAAAGCAATCTATACTTAAATTACAAGAAGGAAAGTTTTGTTTGTTTGTTTATATTGGATTAGTCCGACACTACTAGATCGATCCTGAAAATTATTTGCAGCAATGGATAGCAACATCTTGAGCGAGTAACATAGGCTCTTTTACTCCCACGGGAACGGGAACTACGCGGGTGAAACCGCGTGACGTCCGCTAGTATAATATATTACGTATACTAACTATAATACATGTCCCCCCCAGGCCACCTCCCAGGGTACAACGTATGTATACGACATGCCCGACATGTTCAGGCAAGTGGTCGAGCGACGCTGGCGGGACTGTATCGAGGAGGGCTCCGTCGATGGTGAGTCGCGCTGGTGGTGCATGGGACACCAGATACATATATACACTTAACTGTGACTAGATTATTGTATTGTAGAGCTGTGGTGGCCTCGGGGTTAGAGCAGTCGCCTGCTACGCAAGCGACGCAAGTTCGAATCCCAGCGGGGCCTGTACCAATGAGTTTTCCTAAAAAAATTGTGTACAGTGATTTCACACCACGTGCTTTACGGTGAAGGGAAACATCTTGAAGAAACCAGCATATGTCTGAGAAGTAATTCAATGACATACGAGTATGTATAGTGCCTGGGTACTTAGCCAACTTGTGTGAAAAGTGGGTGTTGGTATTACAACAGCTCTGCCTGTACCTACTTCGGGATTTATTGCATGATTTGAGTAGTATAACTTGCCTTATTTTAGAGTTGATATTATGTAATAGGTATTATTAGATTCATAAAATTGTCACACTACCGCATTAGATTATAAGTCTGTAATGGTAGATGTAAGGTTTGTAAATAAATAAATAAATAAAATATTGTTGTGTGTGTGTCCCCCCCCCCCCAAAGGACCAATGCCGGACAATGTGATGTCCTGTGTGGAGCTGGTCGTGGAGCCGGACGGTGAGAGAAGGGTGGTAGAAGTCACCAGACTGCCCGGACAGAACACTGTAAGTTGTCTATACTACTACACTTATAGACAATATGCGACTCCCGATTCCCACTTAAGCTTAAGGGAAAAATATATAAGACCATAGTAAGGCCTGCCGTCCTGTATGGATCAGAATGTTGGGCCACAAAGGTGACGGATGAAAGACAGCTGCATGCAACTGAGATGCGGATGTTGAGATGGATGTGTGACGTAACGAGATTGGACAAGGTAAGGAAGGGGAAGTCTGAAAGTAGCACCACTGAGTGACAAGTTGAAGAATAAACATTTGTCGTGGTATGGACATGTTATGGAGGGATGAGGATAATGTTGACAAAAGAGTTTTGTTTATGAATGTGGATGGTTACAAGGGGAGAGGAAGACCTAAGAAACGATGGATGGATTGTGTGAAAGATGATATGGCTAAAATAGGAGTGATACAGATATGACGGCTGATAGAGAGAAATGGAAGAGAAGAACACATTGCGACGACCACAAATAACATGGGATAAAGGCAGCAGGATGATGACTACTATAGTTATAGAGCCATTGTAGATCGTATCAATAGTGTGATAAGAGACAGTTGCAAGTTGAACAATGATGTGGTGACCAGAATTGAAAAAAGTATGTTGAGATGGTTTGGACATATCGAAAGGATGAGTCAAAGGCGATTAACGAAACAAATTTATAGAGCGAATGTGAGCGGAAGTGTCGGTAGGGGGCGTCCAAGGAACAACTACTATGAACAAATTAATAGTATTTTCAGAAAGGTCATATTTGGAGCACTCGTAACCAAAGAAAGTGTATGAAGAGATGCTAGAATGTGGAAGAAGCGAAAGAAGTATGTAAGGATCGTAGCATGTGGCAAACGGTGGTCTCTGCCTACCCTCATGGGATACAGGCGTGAGCATATGTATATATGTATTTGTACTTATAGGGCCGTGGAGGGTTTGAATTGTTGCCTAAAAACTTTAGTGCATTGATATCACACCACGTGTTTTACGGTGAAGGAAAACATCGTGAGGAAACTTGTATATGTGTGAGAAGTATTTCAAAGTCGTATGTATAGTGCCTGAGACGGCGGTAGACTCACCCTCTGTCACGTTGGCACTTGATCGTCTTAGGTGAAAGTTAATGTAATTATTACAACACCTAGCGAATAGCGCCATCTATGTAGCGAGCGGCGAAACGCTGCTACAAGTAAATTATTTCTTTCCTAAAAGTGTATCTTTTTTGACAGGTGGGTATGGTAGCATGGCGTCTGACGCTACTAACCCCTGAATGTCCCCAAGGCCGGGACATAATCCTGATAGCGAACGACCTCACCTACCTGATGGGGTCGTTTGGGCCCCAGGAAGACTGGGTGTTCTACAGAGCCTCGCAGTACGCTAGGGAACGAAAAATACCCAGGGTAAGTGAATACTAATATTAATTCCAGAAAAATGGAACAAGTAATAGGATATATATATTAGGAAGCAATTTCTATATAAAAATACATTTTCCAAAACAAAGGTTTTGAATGTGTATAAAAAAACGTATTCTTAGAGAATTCTCCATTTGATACCTATATTATGGTTGTGTAGTAAAAATAACTAGTCCGCCATCTTGGATTATCCGCCATATTGAAATTTGAATTACGTCACATAGCTAAGCATGCATTGCCATTCAAAATAAGCGATAAGAAACCACTTTTGATTTTCTCTCGTTTACGAAGTTTCGTTATTGAAGATAGACCCCTCTGGTCCATGTGCATAGATAATCATATATTAATACTTTATGACGGTGAGGGCCGTGAGTTTTGAGCAGTCGTCAGTTACGCAAGCTACGCAAGTTCAAATCCCAGCGGACTGTACCAATGAGTTTTTTTTAAAACTTGAATTGCAGTAGTACGCTGAAGGCAAACATTGTGAAGAAACCTGCATATTTCTGAGACGTAATTCAAGGACGCATGTATAGTGGCTGAGACGGCGATGGACTCACTATATGTCACGTTAGCAACTAATCATATTCGGTGAAATGTAGGTGTTGTTGTTACAATATCTCTGCTCACCTTTTCGGGGATGCCGTGACCACCCCGCTGGCCTATAAACAGTCACCGATAACTTTGGTGCTGCTTGTGGGGGCTGGTCATCTCAAGCTACGCATTTAGTTATAAGTAGATGTACTAGATTTTTAGTTATGTCAATTTTTATCGTCATTGGAACATTGTCCATGAGCTTACGTTTCTTGAATTATTTATTTTGTGTTCTTTAAATTATATAACATTTTTGAAAATAGTAATTACTGAGTTTCTTGCCAGGTTCTTCTCATTAAAAGCAACCTTCCGAACCTGGCGGTATCATGTATAATCCTGTATAATTATGTCATTCTGACGATTTGAAAGTACTTTGTAAAAAGTCTAATCGAATAAGGATATTTTTGACTTTTGACTTTGTTTATCGACTAAAGGCAACATATTTCCCAAAAGTAATTACCCGATTTTGATAAAGCTTTTCTCAACAGCTATACATGAGCGTGAACTCAGGCGCTCGTATAGGCGTGGCGGAGGAAGTGAAGTCAGAGTTCAACGTCGCGTGGATCGACTCCGAGCGGCCGGAGCGCGGGTTCAAATACCTGTACCTCACTCCCGAGTCGTACTCCAAGTTGGCGCCCATGGGCTCCGTGAAGACACAGCTCATTGAAGATGAAGGGGAGACCAGATATAAGATTACAGATATTATTGGTGAGTTCTGGTATGAGAGAGAAAAAAGAAACTACTGGTCCGATTTGTATGGAATTTGTCTTAGACAAAAAATCTTTCTGTGTTGGATAGTCAATTTATCGAGGAAGGTTATTGGCTAATTTTTTGTCAAAAAAAATTAGGGTTCCGTAAGAAAATTGCAATTTTGTAACCCAAGGTGTAAAATCAAAAACCTATTTATGCGTGCGCTGCAAAAACTATTGACAATAGAACATAATGATGTACTACGGTGTGGAGTTGTGGTAGGTGGTGCGACGAAATATATAATATTGGGTACTGTACCAGTAAAAGTCCGGACGGTGTGGAACAGGAGAAGTTTATTTTACGGCACACACAGATACACACAATCACTTTATATAGAAGGAGTGAAAGTCAAGCAGATAGAGGAAGCACAGCACAAGAAAGTCAAGCTTATAGTTAACACAAACAGTTATAAAGCGTTACGTAATAATGTAAACAAAGGCCAAAGATTTGAGCGCAAGCGACACAGGTACTGCGTAGAGAGGCTCGTGGCCGACTGGACTCGAGTAAAAACGAATCGTAGCGATGTTGCGCCGGCGCAGGAATGCGGGCAAAAAATTGTCGGCCCGCTACCGCGGTGCGTTTCCATAGTACGTTGTGTTCTGGATAGTTCATACATTGATTATAATATAATATCTTTATGTATGTGTAAATATTATGTATAAGTGGGAGAAGCCCACATCACTCCTCCCCAGAGACCTGGCTAAGGGCGATAATAATCGGGTGCACGGACGTGCCTCCTAAAACGGGTGGTTTTTAGCTCAACCGAAGATGGTTTCGGTGCCTTGTCTTGGGTAAGAAGTGGTAGAAGTGGGGGTGTGCTATTATCATCGGAGGTATCTTCATCCACCAGAACATGTGCTGGTTTCAGACGGTCCACTGTTACCACCATGGCTTTGCCTTTAAATAAGATTTTGAAAGTTTTGGAACCTCTTTCAATAACTTTGTGAGGGCCTGAATAGGCCGGTTGAAGAGGGGGACGCGTAGCATCATCACGAAGGAAGATGTGCTCAGCGTTTGCCAACTCTTTAAACACAAAGACTTTGTGCTTACTGTGCCGCGAAGCAGGCACAGGTTTCAACTTCTCGGCGAAGGAGCTCAAGCGTCCAGTGAAATCGGACAAATCTGTGGTACTAGGTGTGCTCGGATTGAAAAATTCGCCGGGTAGTCGTAAAGGCTCGCCGTATAATAGTTCAGCGGGGGAAGCCTGTATGTCCTTTTTGAAAGCGCTCCGTATGCCAAGCATCACTAAAGGCAAGATCTCGGACCAGTTGTTGTGTGCATGGCAAGTAATGGACGCCTTCAACTGTCGGTGAAATCTTTCCACCAGGCCATTACATGCCGGATGGTAAGCAGTCGTTCTGCGGTGCTGGAAACCGATGGACCTTGACAGATATTTAAACAGAGTGGACTCGAACTGACGTCCACGGTCTGTGACAATATCTGTGGGAACGCCATATCGAGATATCCAGCCTGAAAGGAGTGCTTTGGCAACTGTCTCGGCGGTAATGTCAGGTATAGGCACGACTTCCGGCCAACGTGTAAATCTGTCGATAGCCGTTAGACAGTACCTAAATTCTTGAGAGACGGGGAGAGGACCTATGAGGTCTATATGCACGTGTCTGAAGCGTTCGCGAGGCAGGTTAAAAGAGCTCAGCGGTGCAGACACGTGGCGCGTAACCTTTGTGCGTTGACATGACACGCATGTTCGGGCCCACTCCCTGCAATCCTTTCTAACCCCGGGCCAGACAAACCTCTGAGCCACTAACTGAGCCGTCGCGTTAGGGCCAGGATGGCTCAGCGAATGGAGGCTTTCGAAGACCTTCTTCCGAAATGTCTTTGTAACAAATGGCCTAGGGTTCGGTGTACTGACGTCGCAGTACAATAATATTCGATCCCCAGGTAACTTCACCTTGTCGAGACGAAGTGATGATTCGCCTTTTAAATATTCGGCCAGTTCAGGGTCGGACTCTTGGTCCATGGCTAGGTTGGCGAGACATATTGGAGCGCCCAGCTCATCGACGCGAGACAAGGTATCGGCTACAATGTTATCTTTGCCAGATATGTGTCTTATATCGGTCGTGAACTGGGAAATGAAGTCCAAGTGTCTGAACTGCCTAGGCGAACAGTTATGTTTCCGTTCGTGGTAAGCAAAACTGATCGGCTTGTGGTCAGTGTAGACAGTGAAGTGTCTCGCCTCCAACATGTGCCTAAAGTATTTAATGGCTTCATAAATCGCGAGAAGTTCGCGGTCATACGGGGAGTACTTTGTTTGGGACGGACTGAGCTTCCTAGAGAAGAAAGCTAATGGCTGCCACACGTCGTCTTGCAACTGCTGTAAGACAGCCCCTATAGCCGAGTCCGATGCGTCTGTAACTAATGCAAGCTTGGCTCGGCAATCTGGATGTGCTAGCAGAGCTGCATTAGATAGGCTTTCTTTGACAGCTGAGAAAGCCCTCAGAGCATCCCCGGTGAGGGTGATGGGTGTGGTGCCTTTGACTGCCCCTGTAAGAAGAGCGTTAAGAGGTGCTTGTATTTGGGCGGCATTCGGCTGAAATCGCCGGTAAAAGTTAGCCATGCCCAAAAAGCGTCTTAATGTCTTAACGTTCTTGGGTGGGGGAAAGTCACGTATGGCGAGAACTTTGGTGTCCAGTGGCTTGGTTCCGCTCTCCGAAATATGATAACCGATGAAGGTTACCTCGGGAGCTCCAAAGATGCACTTGGACACGTTTATGATCATGCCATAGTCCCTTAATTTGGTGAAGACCTTTCGAAGGTGCTCCTCGTGCTGGGTCTCATCCGCGCTGAAGATCAGGAAGTCGTCCAAGTAACAGTAGACGAAGTCCATTCCACGCGTAACCTCGTCCACAAAACGTTGAAAAGTTTGGCCTGCATTACGCAGGCCGAACGTCATGTATGGGAATTCGAACATGCCGAAGGGTGTGGTGATCGCCGTCTTCGGTATGTCCTCTGCACTTACTGGGATCTGGTTGTATGCCTTCACAAGGTCAATGACGCTAAAGACCTTACAACCAGAAATGTTGTGAGCAAAGTCGTGGATATGGCGGATGGGATACCTGTCCGGGATTGTGCGGGCATTGAGTAACCTGTAGTCTCCGCAGGGGCGCCATCCGTTCTCTTTCTTCGGTGCCAAGTGCAATGGCGACGACCAGGGGCTATCCGAAGGTCTGGCAGTACCACTGGCCAGCATTGCTGCAAACTCCTCCTTCGCGACCTTGAGTTTGTCAGGAGCTAAACGCCTGGGGGGGCAAGAAACAGGGGGGCCTGGTGTTGTTCGTATGTGGTGTTGTGTGTTGTGGAGTGTAGTGCGATAGGTACCAGCTGGTCGCGTTATTTCCTGAAATTCACGCGACAGGATTTGGTGATAACGAGAGTCGCCAGTCGGTACCTTTACTGAAAAAGTATTGTAACTATTAAAAGCCAGTGAAGCTGGAGTTGAGAGAGAAGTAGTATTATCAATAAGCTTTTGGTTCTTACAGTCCACAACTAAATCGTAACACGATAAAAAATCCACGCCTATGATTGGTTTCGTGACGTCAGCAACTACAAAACGCCACGGGTAACTCCGACGAAGTCCAAGGTTCAGGGTCAGATGATGGTATCCATAGGTGTTGATGGTAGTCCCGTTGGCCGCCGAGAGTGTGTAGTTTGTCGGCGGGCGTTGTTCCCGAAGCTGTGAACGGGGGAAGACACATAAGTCGCTACCGGTGTCGACCAGAAAACGGGTGTTGGTACTGCGGTCGGTGACGAAGAGGCGACCTGGAGTGGCTGGGCAATCGTCAGTCGCCATTATCGACCGCCCATTGCTTTTCCCGACTTGAAATCGCATGGCTTTTGGCATTTCTGGGCTTTGTCCCCGAACTTCGCGTGGTACCAGCACAAAGGGTGCCTGCGGTAGCTGGACTGCGATCTTGTTCTGTCACGATCATGCGATGAAGTTCGGTCGAAACGACGTCGTGGTCTGGAGCGCTCGGAAAATTGTGGTCTGTGTGTGAGTGCATCCACTTTATTGGCGAGGCATTCTACCATTTTCCTTAGCTCGTGGATCTCCCTGGAACTGCTTCCACTCGCGGCCATACCGGATGAAGTGGCTGCGACGTTGCAAGGGACGGTAATGTCTTGGATACGATCCGCTAAGTCTGCTAACTGCTCCAAGGTGAGATTTGGCTGAGATGCAACAACGGTCTGGATGTTCTGGGGCAGCCTGTTACTCCAGATCGTCTGGATAAACTCTTCCGGAACTGATGGTCCAGCCAGGTCTTGTAGGTGCCTCAGGAACTGTGATGCCTTCCTCTCACCAAGCTCCTCGTGTGAAAGCAGCTGCTTCACTTTTTTTTCATGTGAGGCGGAAAGGCGCTTCATCAGCTCGCTTTTAATCTTCTCATAGCTGTTTCTAGCTGGCGGCTTCAAAATAATATCCTTTACCGCCTTCGCGTGTACGATATCCAGGTTTGTGGTCACTTGAGTGAATTTAGTGGAATCATCCGTTATCCCGAAATTTCGAAATTGTCCCTCTAATAAAGCAAACCATATTTCGGGGTCCTCTGGAGCAAATGGCGGTACTTTTAATTTCAGTCCATAAGTGTCGGCGGAAGATTTTGCATTGTCGTTGTCGTCGACAGTGGAAATGCGCACTTTTTTTGTATGGCGAATAGTGACTTTTTCGTCTTGTGAATCTGCTGTTTTAACGGAATCGCTATCCGAGGATGACATACTTGACGTGCTCTTTCGGGGTCACCAGTGTGGAGTTGTGGTAGGTGGTGCGACGAAATATATAATATTGGGTACTGTACCAGTAAAAGTCCGGACGGTGTGGAACAGGAGAAGTTTATTTTACGGCACACACAGATACACACAATCACTTTATATAGAAGGAGTGAAAGTCAAGCAGATAGAGGAAGCACAGCACAAGAAAGTCAAGCTTATAGTTAACACAAACAGTTATAAAGCGTTACGTAATAATGTAAACAAAGGCCAAAGATTTGAGCGCAAGCGACACAGGTACTGCGTAGAGAGGCTCGTGGCCGACTGGACTCGAGTAAAAACGAATCGTAGCGATGTTGCGCCGGCGCAGGAATGCGGGCAAAAAATTGTCGGCCCGCTACCGCGGTGCGTTTCCATAGTACGTTGTGTTCTGGATAGTTCATACATTGATTATAATATAATATCTTTATGTATGTGTAAATATTATGTATAAGTGGGAGAAGCCCACAACGGGTTTGTAGGTCTTATTAAGATCTACAAAAAAGTCCGCTAGAACGCATATGTAACTATCATAGTTTAGTCACAATAACGACGTTGATTTTCTTAAAAAAAAAAACAAAATCGTCTGAATAAAGAAACTGCGTTAAATGTGTATCGTAATATTAATTGTTATCCAAATGAAGCATTATGTTATCAAGGGCATTTATGTAGAAGTAAAATACTTCTTGTTTTATTCCAATCGGACATTTCGTTGAGAAATTATCACGAGTATAAAGATTTATATTTTTTTTCTCTGTCTGTCTGTCTGTTTATTAAATCCACGCGAGTGAAATCGCAGGGCACAGCTAGTTAATAAAATAAATGTAATGAGTAGCTCACAGCCATAAGTATTAGTGTCTTTGGAATTGACGTGACGTGGTATTTGTTAGAGAGTGTAGAAACGCTGCTATATATGTATATGTATTGTCAGGCAAGGACGACGGTATCGGCGTGGAGTCTCTGAGGGACGCTGGTCTGATAGCTGGCGAGACGGCTCAGGCGTACGAGGACATCGTTACTATCTCGGTGGTCACCTGCCGGGCCATCGGCATTGGAGCTTATGTCGTGCGGTCAGTTCATACATACATATGTACACTATATTTTTTTTTATGAATATTTATTATTTGTTTATATAATATGAAGCAATATCTCCCTTGTTACAAAATAGATTAAGATAGTCCTTGATCTAAAAGTATTTTCATCTCTCTCTGTGATACGGATCTAAAAAGAGATAGATATAGTTTTAGTTCGAGATCTAGTCTTAAACCATGTTTTGTAATAAGGTGGTATGAATTTATTTTGCTTATAAGTCATCATAAAATTCAAATTACGTATGAATACAAATATAAAATACGAAAATGTTATAGCGTTAGTCCCGTTAACACATATGCTCACGCCTGTATTCCCCGAAGGGGTAGGCAGAGGTGTTGTAATGACAACACACAGTTTTCACACAATGCCAACGTGACAGATGGTGAGTCTATCGCCGTCTCAGGCACTATACACGTCTTTGAATTACTTCTCAGACATATGCACTACTATGAAATCACATGAGTTTCTAGAAAAACTCATAGGGCTTTTCTAGATAATTTTAAGTATATATTTTGATGAGTTCCCGTGTGTCCCCAGGCTGGGTCACCGCGTGATCCAGGTGGAGTCGTCGTACATAATCCTGACGGGCTACGCTGCGCTCAACAAGGTGCTGGGGCGGGCGGTGTACGCCAGCAACAACCAGCTGGGCGGCATGCAGATCATGCACAACAACGGCGTCTCGCACGCTGTGGCCCCCACCGACCTGGAGGCCGTGGCCACTGCTGTGCGGTGGCTGTCCTTTGTCCCTAAGGTAAGCTATGATCGACATCTTCCAGCCAAACCAAATAACCAGGACAGACCAACCGGTTTGTCCGGGCGAAAAGGCCTGGCAGTCTATATAATTGAGGAATTTGTCTTAGACAAAAAAAAATCAAGCTTTTTTATTATTCCCACGAATTTTGCTAATTTTAAATCTTCTATCTCTGTACAGATAAATCAAATTGAAGTGTCTGTTTGTAATTCATAAATTACATCTTTCGACTAAATGCATATGAAACTATACCGGTACTGACAGAGAAAAGTCATTTTTATTTTTTCTTAAATCTACACCGGTGAAACCGCAGGGCACAGCTAGTTGTTATTAAAATTATTTCTGACTATAGTTTAATTCAATTCTATATTTTTTTATTGTATAGGATAAATTGAGCATGGTACCAATGCTACGGAGTTTCGACCCGATTGAACGAGCCGTGGAGTGGACTCCTAGCCGGGCGGCGCACGACCCGCGACTCATGCTCACCGGGGACGGGAACAAACCGGGATTCTTCGACATCGGCTCCTTCGATGAAATCATGAGGCCTTGGGCGCAGACTGTTATTACTGGTAATTATTTAAAGTACTACCATCCCAGAAGGTATCCCGTAGGTGCAAGCCTAGGTGTTGTAATTACACCCACTTTTCACCGGAGATGATGTCAAGTGACAGATGTGCCAATGTGACAGATGGTGAATCAAGCACTATACATACGTCTTTGAATTACTTCTCAGACATATGCAGGTTTCCTCACGATGTTCTTTCACCGTAAAGCAGCTCCTAAGTGTTTTTCGGAAAAATAATGTATGGGATAAGGCCAGGGAGATGATGATATGGTACACGAAGTACCAGGCGCACATAACGGACAAGGAGTTAATAAGTTGATTGTGACTAACATGGAGCCACATCGGGTTGAATCAAGTGCCGACCCCAACAATGTATGGGATAAGGCCAGGGAGATGATGATATGGTACACGAAGTACCAGGCGCACATAACGGACAAGGAGTTAATAAGTTGATTGCGACTAACATGGAGCCACATCGGGTTAGATCGGGTGCCGACCCCAAGAATGTATGGGATAAGGCCAGGGAGATGATGATATGGTACACGAAGTACCAGGCGCACATAACGGACAAGGAGTTAATAAGTTGATTGCGACTAACATGGAGCCACATCGGGTTGAATAAAGTGCCGACCACAACAATGTATGAGATAAGGGCAGGGAGATGATGATATGGTACACGAAGTACCAGGCGCACATAACGGACAAGGAGTTAATACGTTGATTGCGACTAACATGGAGCCACATCGGGTTGAATCAAGTGCCGACCCCAACAATGTATGGGATAAGGCCAGGGAGATGATATATGTATATAATTAGATTTGCTTGGTTTTTCCCCTATTAGGTCGAGCTCGCCTGGGCGGTATACCAATGGGAGTGATCGCCGTGGAGACTAGGTCTGTTGAACTGACTCTGCCCGCCGACCCGGCCAACTTGGACTCCGAAGCGAAAACCGTGCAACAAGCTGGACAGGTAATTTTTACATACATATATATATAACTGGTGGGACACAGCACAAGACAGAGAGAAGTGGACATCTCTGGAGGAGGCCTTTACCCAATCTAGGGACCTCGCTTAAAATAAACAGTTATTAAGTAATTAAATTAGCAACTAAGTTGAAATGAAGCATGGTCAAATAAAGGATTTTTTATTATTACATACATATATAAATACAAGAGCCGCAGTGACCTTGGGATTTGAGCATTCGCCTGCTACACAAGCGACGCAAGTTTGTATCCCAACGGGGTTTGAAACAATGAGTTTTTTTTTAAATCTTATGCGCTGTACTTTCACACCACGTGCAAGGTGAAGGAAACCTGCATATATATATATAACCGAAGATGATTAAGTGCCAACGTGACAGAAGGTGAGTCTATCGCCGTCTCAGTCACTATACATACATCTTTGAATTACTTCTCAGACATATGCAGGTTTCTTCAAGATGTTTCCTTCACCGTAAAGCACGTGGTGTGAAATCTCTGTACAATAGTTTTTTAGAAAAACTCATTGGTACAGGCCCCGCTGGGATCCGAACTTGCGGCGCTTGCGTAGCAGGCGACTGCTCTAACCCCGAGGCCACAGCTCTACAATACAATAATCTCGTCACAGTTAACTGTATATATGTATCTGGTGTCCCATGCACCACCAGCGCGACTCACCATCGACGGAGCCCTCCTCGATACAGTCCCGCCAGCGTCGCTCGACCACTTGCCTGAACATGTCGGGCATGTCGTATACATATTGTCGTATACATTTGAAAGTCAATTACTCGAAATCGGAAGAAGATATTTGTGTCATAATAATGTTATTTGCTTCCTTAAATTATACCCTATCACATATTTTAACAGCTGTCCTATTTTCCCCGACATCCTGTATATACTCGTATAAAGATTGTTGACATTCATTATTTTGTTTCTGTCATCCTAGGTATGGTTCCCGGACTCCGCGTACAAGACATCGCAGGCAATAAACGACTTCTCCCGTGAAAACTTGCCGATCATTATATTCGCCAACTGGCGTGGTTTCAGCGGTGGACAGAAAGGTAACCGTTTATTTGGGAACTATATTTGGTTTATTTTGTTATATATATATAATATAATATACATATGTGCATATGCTCACGCCTGTATCCCATGGGGGTAGGCAGAGACCACTGTTTGCCACATGCTACGATCCTTACATACATATAATATAATATATTTGCCAATTTATCATCTTTGGCAATCGTTACAGGTCAGCCTCCATTGCCAACATTGTTGGGGTCGGCACTTGATTCAACCCGATGTGGCTGATCACCTGATTTTTATACGAAGCGACTGCCATCTGAACTTCGCAACCCCTTTTACGAGGAAAATCTGTGATCTGGATTAAACCAGTTGTCAGACTATTTTAGGCCTCCGACTGACCTGTAACGATTGCCAAAGATGATAAATTGGCAACCGGGACCGACGGCTTAACGTGCTCTCCGAAACACGGAGGAAACTCGGGCGGTCACCCATCCAATTACTGGCTAGGGTTAGGGTTGCTTAACTTTGCTGATCGAATGATATGCGCAATAGCAACTGTGCTAGGAGCTCCTCTTTAAAATATATACCATATATCTTATATTTATTTGTCCACAATAGGAAATATTTATATACTTATTTATTGAATTGTACAATTAGGTTTATGTAGGATTTGTGCTCAGAAACACGCGTGATTTCACCATTGTGCAGGCTCTGAGGAAGCTTTTCTGTGCTTTGATCCGTAGCAAGCTTGAGTCGAGTGCTTGTGTGTGGAACCCACACGAGAGCAAATACTGGGTTCAGCTTGAAAAGGTGCAGAAGGCTTTCCTCAGATACCTGTACAAGCGAGTTTACGGATACTACCATTATAAAAATAATTAGTTGCGCGGCAGGAAGCACAAATTATTCTGTGTGCCCGCGAGCCTGTCCCGCGCACTCTCCTCGTATTCAACGCTTTCCTGGATAATCACCCTGAATGTGATTTGTTTGCGGATGAATGGAAGAATATTTTGTCAGTATGTTTGGAGTTTTGTGAGGAGACTGCATGAAAGTGCTCCTTTTTTCCTCTTTTTAAGTGGCTTCAAGCCGTTGTATGAGGTTAAATAAATAAATGTATATGTATTTGTCTGGTAGACATGTACGAGCAAGTGCTGAAGTTCGGTGCGGAGATAGTGCGAGCCCTGCGCGGGGCCAGCGGTCCCGTGCTGGTGTACATCCCGCCCGGCGGCGAGCTGCGCGGCGGGGCCTGGGCCGTCGTCGACCCCAGCGTCAACACGCTGCGGATGGAGATGTACGCCGATCCCGACGCCAGGTATTACATACTAATTTAAATTGTACATTTTTAATGATAACGGTAGAGCCTCGTTATTAAGATTTCGCTGTCCGTCTGTCACCAGTGATCGTTAGATATTTTCACAGATCATGTATTTCGCTTGCGGGGCTGCCGTGAGACAAGTTTTCTTTTTTCAAATTCATCTCTGAGGGGTGGAGTTTAAAAATTTGTATTATAATAATTTTATATGTTTTTTTAATTATCTTGGTTTACTGTGTAATAAAATATACTCGATGCCAGCTGAGTTTCTTGTCGGTTCTTCCCAGAAGGCTAGTTTCCGAACCGGCGGTAAATTCCTCGACATTCATAAGGGCCTTACTGAACAAAACATTTTCATGTTTGCAAAAAAAATATAGGAGGTCTAAAAAATTCGTATTAGTTTGTAAATAAAAATACTTTAATGAATAGGGAGAAAGCTAATATCCATCATTTTTGAAGATTGGTCCATAGAAATTCCTATCGAAATATTAATCTATACTAATATAATAAAGATGAAGAATTGTCAAACGATTCCGCATATCCTGGCTAGTCCATTATAATTTTACAATATTTCTCTATAGTAGGTATACTTCTTATGTGATTTATTTTGTATTTTTAAAATTGTATAATATTTTTGAAAATAGTAATTACTGAGTTTCTTGCCAAGTTATTCTCAGTAAAAAGCAACCTTCCGAACCTGGCGGTAGCATATATAATCTATATAATTATGTCATTCTGACGATTTGAAAGTACTTTGTTAAAAGTGTAATGGAATAAAGATATTTATGATTTGATTAGGGGCGGTGTATTGGAAGCTGAGGGTACAGTGGAAGTAAAGTTCAAACAGCGAGACGTGCTCAAGACGATGCACAGATTGGACCCGGAATTACTTAGGCTTGGATCTAGAATTACAGGTAATTAGATTTTTAAGTAAGTCTTACAAGTTATTCAAAGTTCATTATACAGGCAAAGCCGTACATTTTGTATTGTATTATAAAACTGCAGATACAACATTTCAAGAGCCGTGGTGGCTTCGAGGTTTGAGCAGTCACCTGCTACGCAAGCGACGCAAGTTCGAATCGGGGCCTGTACCAATGAGTTTTTCTAAAAAACTTATGTACAGTGATTTCACACCACGTGCTTTACGGTGAAGGGAAACATCGTGAGGAAACCTGCATATTTCTGAGAAGTAATTCAATGACATAATATGTAAAGTGTCTGAGACGGCGATGGACTCACCATCTGTCACGTTGGCACTTAATCATCTTCGGTGAAAAGTGGGTGTTGTGATAACAACACCTCTGCCTACCCCTTCGGGGAACGGGAACTACGCGGGTTAAACCGCGTGACGTCCGTTGGTTATCAAATACATGTTTACATTTTGATTTTGTTATCAAATACATACTTTGAATATGATTCTTTTCAGAATTGAAAGATCAAATCAAGGAGATATCAAAGAATCTCGACAGAAGAGGCTCAATAGACGACGTCCTTATTAAAACAGATGCTGGCAGGCAAGGTATTGTATATTTTATAATATCACCTTTATTTCCATAGCGATAGGGTTCAATATCTCGGACAATGTGAAGAACTTAGTACAGTGATGTTGATGAAACTTGCAAATGCCTGAGAATTCAAAGACGTATGGATGTCTGAGACGGCGTTGGACTCACCATCTGTCACGCTGGTACTTAAACATCTTCAGTGAAATCTTCTGCTTTCCTACGAGACCCTTCTAAGAGGGCATGAAAATTTATGTACTCGTTCGTTTAAAGAAAAATCGTAGTAGCCTATGTTACTCCTTATAACATGAGCTATCTGCCAGTGAAAGTCCCGTTGAAATCGCTCCACCCGCTTCGGAGATAAGCCGGAACAAACAGACAGAGAAAAATATTAAAAATTGGTCTTTCTATGTCAGGACCGTGTATACTTTCATATGCATTTACTGAAATGCTGTTATTTTGGAATTACAAACAGACACTTCAACTTTATTTATCTGTATAGATTAAAGACATGTTTAAATATAGCGTGCAAAGAGCCGTGGTGGCCTCGGGGTTAGAGCAGTCGCCTGCTACGCAAGCGACGCAAGTTCGAATCCCAGCGGGGCCTATACCAATGAGTTTTTCTAAAAAACTTATGTACAATGATTTCACACCACGTGCTTTACGGTGAAGGAAAACATCGTGAGGAAACCTGCATATTTCTGAGAAGTAGTTCAAAGACGTATGTATAGTGCCTGAGACGGCGATAGACTCACCATCTGTCACGTTGGCACTTAATCAAATTCGGTGAAAAGTGGGTGTTGTGATTACCCCTTCAGGGAATACAGGCGTGAGCATATGTATGTATCTATGTTGTTATTTTTCAGCTGAAGGCAGAGTACGTGACTTAGAAATGGAGTTATTAACAGCTGAGAAAGCTGCGAAGGGTAGAGAAAAGGAACTGAATCCTATTTACCACGAGGTAAGGATCAGAATTGAGTGATGTTTAATCATAAATAGATGTCAACCATCACAGTCTGATGGTAAACTACAAGAACTCGAAAGATTTTAATTGTTTTTAATAATGGGCCGCTAGCAGCTCCGGTATTTAAAATATATATCCATCCCCTCTTTTAACAAAACATGGCTTAAAGGAAAACCCCGTCTGAAATCTATATCACAGAAAGAAATGGAGTTACGATACGATAGTTTATGTTTTGTAATAAGCAGGATTCTTATATCTCCAACTCCCATTATTGTACTGTTTCTAGATCGCAGTTCAATTCGCCGAGCTTCACGATACAGCCGAGAGGATGCTAGAAAAAGGGTGCATATTTGTAAGTATCACCTTATATCTTTAAACGAGCAATTCTTGTCGGAATCGGAATCTCGGAAACTCTGCATGTCCCCTACATGTTTCAGGGGCAAAAATAGATCTAGCTAGGTTTCATTTATGGAAAACATCGTTATGACCATGTTTTCAGGCACTGAAAAACTCATAAAATATCATTACAATACGACAGCAAATTTCGCCGACATCTGTCAAGTTATGGTAGCTCAAAGGCGAGGCTTCAGGCGATAACTAAACTAGAGTACCCCGGTTCGAGACTGACGTCCATCGGATTTTTTTTTTTAAATTTCTTTATGTCATTTTTACAATTATCAAACATTGACTTTTCTCTAATATCTCAAGGTAGATTTATCGATTTATGACTATTTTTTTGTTATAAACCCATCAGATATTATCAAGATGATAATCTTGGTATAAAAAGTGGATATTCCGGTATTGACGGAGTAACGAATTGGCTGAAAATTACTGGACCGATTTAAAAATTATTTCCCCATTTGAATGTTATCTTATCAGTGATTAATATAACTTATATTTTATCCCCGGGACCTGGAACTACCGGGGTGACACCAAAACCGCATGACGTCCGTTACTAATATTACAATGAGAGAATATCACATATATTTGTCTAATCAATAGCTTTCGAAAGTTAGTTTTACTGAGAGGTACCCGACAAGTAACTCAGTACTTACTGTTAAATACTGACATGTTGTTGACTATGTAGGACATAGTACCGTGGAAGAGTTCGCGGCGGTTCTTCCACTGGCGCGTGCGGCGGCTGCTGCGGCAGTACTCCCAGGAGAGGAGGGTCCAGGCGGCCACCGCGCCCGCTCACGTCCTGGACCACGGCGCCGCTGCCGCCACGCTGCGGCGCTGGTTCACCGAGGACCGCGGCGAGACCCAGGTAACGGGGGCCAAGGGTCCCATAGGGAGGGGAATTTGGAAATAAAGACAGACACTTAAATTTTATTTATCAGACTAAACATTTTCATGGCTGGACTGATTTGTATGAAATTTTGTGTGTGCATATAGGGTAGGTCTGGGAATCGGCAAACATCCGAGCACAGGGAGTCCATCTGCATAGATATATATATTTATAGATATATGTGTCCACAGTCCCACCAGTGGGAGCACGACAACGAGGCAGTGTGCAGGTGGCTGGAGGCGCAGGCTGGAGACGAGAACTCTGTCTTGGAGAAGAATCTGAAGTCCATCAAAGAGGAATCAACGTTACAGGCGGTCAATGATCTTGTTATGGTAAGAATATTTTTTCAGACTATAATTGTTTTTTTTTTCGAAATAAATTAACAAGGGATGAACTATTATACTAATATTGGTCCAGTACTTTTTGAGCCAATTCTTAACGAACATACTTACATACAAATCTTACCTCGTTATAATATTTATTGCTATATTTTATTCCCACAGGAACTCACCCCCTCACAACGCTCCGAGTTTATAAGAAAGCTGTCATCGTTAGAAATGGAACAATAATGATAATATAATTGTTATAGTTTAATAATTATAGTGTAAATGAACGAAACTAGGCATTACTAGGGGGCATGGTACAGTATTGCACTTTATACGAAGATGACGTCATGTCAGGTGCCGTAGTGACAGGTGCTGTCATATATTGACATCTGTCATCTTTAAAGTTAATATTTTTTTTTTGAGAGCAATCCAATGATTTCCTTGACATATTTTCAACAATTAACAAGATTTTTTTTTCGACAGTCACTTGACATTGGCGTGATAGGCTGTACTCAAGCTCGTCGCCATTAAACAAATAAAGAATAATTAGGTCTGTTTTTAATGATAAAATATTTCCTTTATACTATATTTTTACATCATACTTACAAACGAAAGCATAACTAATGATATTTAAAAAATATATATGTTTCTGCTTTACCGACTTTGATGGGCTTTAGCTGGTAGTTAGCTTATGTCGCAAGGAATTACTTTTCTATAGTAAAATTCTAATTAAAAGCAAAAAAACGAAATTTATCCATATCTGGCTAAAACCGGCAGGGCCCAGCTTATATTTAATAGGTGGTGACGTCATCTTGTCTAATCACGTGACCTAGCTTAAAAGCGGCCATTTTGTACCATGCTGTAGGGTTTTTTTGTAGTGTGCGAATTTAGTCCTTATTACTCAATACATTGGGGCGAGAATGTAATGTAGGGTGTTTTGTCCAGTTACCGTCGAATTCAGTTATAATACTACTAATGTACATGGTAAGTGTAAATCTATTTTAGTTGGATTATAACTAAAAATAATGGTAAGTATATCTGTACCAAAAAATGATTTTTTTTATTAAATATATTTTGGTAATTTTTCGTAACTCAAAGAGTTACTAAAATTGTTGTTAAAATAATGAATGTTACAAATACTCCATCGTCTGCTTGTTATTATAATGATAGGATTTTATTATTTATGTAAACCAAAATGGTGTACATTATTTATATTGAAAAATATCATGACAATTTCGCAAATTGTTTTAGGATATTGCGACATTAACGAGCGTTTGTTAAGAAATTTAACAAACGTTATTCAACATGCAACATTATCCAGATGAACCTGTATATAATTATATGTATGTAAATGCTTGCAATATAAAATAATTTAAAAAATCCTTACCTATTATAATGTTGTATAAACATTGCTATGTAACATGCAACATTGTTCAAATGCAACTATTATATGCATTTGCATGTAATATAAAATCCCTTACCTTTTATAATGTTATATAATAACACAGTTATATAACGTGCAACATTATCTTGACGCACGTTTATTTAATAATTATATTTATATGCATGCAACATACAATTCCTAACCTGTTATACGTACAAAATTAATTTACCTACACAAGGTAAGCGATGCGCTTTTGGAAAAACTATACATTGTAAGGGGTGGCACTTGATTCAACCCGATGTGGCTCCATGTTAGTCGCAATCAACTTATTAACTCCTTGTCCGTTATGTGCGCCTGGTACTTCGTGTACCATATCATCATCTCCCTGGCCTTATCCCATACATTGTTGGGGTCGGCACTTGATTCAACCCGATGTGGCTCCATGTTAGTCACAATCAACTTATTAACTCCTTGTCCGTTATGTGCGCCTGGTACTTCGTGTACCATATCATCATCTCCCTGGCCTTATCCCATACATTGTTGGGGTCGGCACTTGATTCAACCCGATGCGGCTGATCACCTACCATCTGACCTTCGCAACCTCTTACTAGGAAAATCGGTAATCTGGGTTAAACCACATGTCGCCGCCTTTGTGTAGTGTAAAAAATAACGTTACATTCCCTCGTGTATTTATTTAGTCCTGTATCAATTGGCTATTTATTAATTTTTATTTGTAAATGTAATGTTTGTTGATAGTAAAGGATGTTTTTATGAAGCTGTATAATTATTATTGCATGTCTTTCGTCAAAGGTAATATGAGTTGTTTATTTATTTGAATTGGTATGACCAAGTCTTAATTTTTATTTAAAAAGGTGTGGTGCCACCGGAGTTTTAACAGTCGACTGCTACCATGTGCTTTACGGTGAAGGAAAACATCGTGATGAAACCTAAACCATAATGCCTGAGACGGCGATGGATTCACCCTCTGTCACGTTGGCACTTAATCATACTCGGTGAAATGTGGGTGTTGTTACATCACGTCAGCTTACCCCTTCAGGGACCTTTCTCGGATGGCGTGAGCATATTTATATTGTATTTATTGCTTCTATAAATTAAGCGATGTCACAAAACTATAGGTAGTTTTATTCATATTTAAAAAGCAAGCATATAAACTTTATCCATATTTACGAAGGTTGATATAAATTGCATACAGCGTATATCATTTGTGAAATGAAATATTTTAAGGTTTGGTATGAAGAATATCCATTCGTATTGCGTTCCTTTTTATATAATGCGTATCGTAATTTATTCACAAATTAACATCCGTAAATATGGCGATGCAAACGTCCAGAATGTTTAGATTAAAATTATGACCTATTATATTGAGTTACCAACCAATGCTAGCTGCGTTTTCCTCGTGCTTGCATTAATAAATACATTTTCGGTGATAACCTCCCATCGAAACCGGATTGAAGCATGATTGGCAAGGCGCGAGATGAATTCTCCATCGAGTCAACCATCGACTCGCCTTGGTGCAAAAACAACCGAGAAGTCTGTCGATTTTTTTGATGAAATCGATTCGCGATGTATCGCAATGAGTGGCGTCTACACGCGAGCCGAACTCGTTACCATCGCCTGTGATTGATAATCGAGACAATAGCGATTAACCTCTCGCCATCACGCATTGAAACCTCTACTTACTTGATAATCCCGCAGGAGAATCTCAAAAGTGCGTATTTTTTGTAAAATTTAAACTTCCATTTATACCTTAATAAATTTCTATGTTAAACCGTCTCAAAGCATAGACTAAGATAGTTCTTGGTTTAAAAGTAACTCCATCTCTTTCTGTGATTCGGATCTCAAAAGAGATGGACAGTTTTAATCCGAGTTTGGTCTAGGTTTGAACCGTGTTTTGTAATAGATTTATCATTAGAAGATCCATTTTTAAAAGTTTATAAATTTACATTAACATTTACATATACATTTTATACATTATCCTCAAAATTTAGTACATACATGAACCTATTACTCCAAAATGAAAATATATGAAAATGTTTTATTCATATTTAAAGTTACTCGAGACTTATCACGATAATATTTTGAAGATACCTCGACGTTTTCGGTTACACCAATCATGGTCGCGAGCAGACTAGCTGTTATAAATTAGTCTGCGCGTAACTTTAAATATGAATTTAAATCGCAAACGCTTAAGAAATATTGTGTATATATAAATATGTGTATTGAAATATCGCGCCTTCAGAACGATAGAGGCTGATTCAAAAATCAATAGATCGGCCGGCAAGTTTGGATTCATATTAACAGTAATTATTTTATTACATATGGGTACAATGAGACAATTTTTATAGTAAAGTCAGTAATGTGTTTTGTCGATAAAATTTTTTTTGTATTTGTTTTATTTTTATAATTAATGTAGAAAAAAAAATCATGCAGAAATTATCTTAATTCGTTTTCGCAAAATTTGGAGCCCTTATCGTTCTGAGGGTGCGATATGATTTCTTCAGTTTAGGTCCTGCTAAGACACTTATGAATGTCGATGAATTGACCATTGATATATATTTAGCTCAATGTAAGTTATAATATCAAAGAACATCGCAATATCGGCTATGGTTGTAATGTAATGCATAAATACCTATTTAGAATGCAGTTATAATTATTTATTTAATCTATGGTTAATACCGTATTGTTGAATATATTGTTTGTGGGTCCATTTTTAATATTATGAGTATCAAAGTTATTTATGAAGATGTAACTCCTTTTTTATGAACATTGGTTATGAAAAAGGTTATGAGATGAAAAATTCTGGGTTGAATCTTTTATTTATTGAAAAGAGTAATGTTTGTAGATAAAATGAGGTTAAGTTAATGTTGAATGTACAGTTAACCTGCGGGTAGTCTGTATATTTGAACTGTGTTTACATAAACAGTGGGATCATATGGTTTTGTTACAATACGGTCACGGTTAGCGACTTGTAAAAAGTTATATTCAATATAATAAATTCCTTGAAAATAATAACGTGTTTTTTAACCTGGTCAGTTTACTTATAAAAATATCTTAATGTATAAATCTTTGAAACACCATAACTTAATTCTTATTTCTTTAATTTGAAGTGAGGGTAGTTGCAAAATAATAAAATACGGTAGTTGCTATTCTGTCCATTAATATCATGACTCTAAGGCTTATATTCCCGTGTATTATCATGTGCTTCTTATTGGTGGAAAAGAAGCATCTTTAGCCCAAATGAGCCGTTAGTAAAATTTTGGTAAACTGAGTTCCGGTGACTATGACAGCTGTCATTGGTTGACAGTCGCCATTTTGCAAAATGGCGTCTCAACCAATCACAGCATCTTGACTCAATATTATCTAATAACCTCCTCGTGTGATCTGTTCTCCTGATAGTTTTCAACCAAAAACATATTACTTCTACATTTAATTTGATTGTTTTTCTCTTTCCTTCATAAATTTTACGGTTCAATGCAACAAAGACACATAAAGGTGCAACCACATGCAGCCGCCCGACGCTCGTTTCCAGCGACAAATGTGGTCGCAAGTTTATTTTGTGCTTATGGATATGTTAAAATTATTCACTTGTTAATATTTCTTCTAATAAAATAAATAAAGGAAATGTAGCGACAAAGCTGAAAATTTTGAGCTTTGTCGCTGGCAAGTATCGAGAGTGTAAGTAGTCTGTTAATTGGAATGTCCTGTCACCAACTACCACATATTTATTTATTTATTTATTGCATTTATGTTAGTTACATGTACGATACATACTAATCTTAATTATAATAGTAACCCAAGTAAATCTAACATAAACCCTGTTACGGCACAGCAACGTGAGAGGCACTACTAGAACTATTAATATATTTATCTACAAGTACCTAATATGTATAAAATTATTTATTAATAAACAACAATGTAATATCTATTATTTCCTACACTTTATTACAACAGACAACGCACACTGCCTTATCTGTTATAACAATGGTGAAGCCATTCTATCAACCGTTAGCTTTTCTGGATCGGGTACACTCATTTCTCTCTCTACTTGAACTTTTGGACCATCTTTGAATTACGAAAAATGCCACCATCACCAAACGAGCGACGAGCGACCGATTGTCGCTGAAAATGAACAACGAGCGGCTGCATGACGTATTTCCTTTTTGAATCGGGAAATTTAAATGGGGTCACGTGAACACATTTGTTGCTGGAAACGAGCGTCGAGCGGCTGAATGAGGCCGCACCTTTATATTAGCGAAAAAATGCATTAACACGTTCACTGCTAACGACGCGCCTGCGCGTTTATCCGAACTTTCCTATATGCTAACGACGCGTATGTGAGTCCATACAAATTTCTGTCCCTTCACTGTGTGCTAAAGCCGACTCTGCGCGTCTATTGTTTAAATAAGACCAAATTGTAAGGGCCCTTACCCACCTTGCTATATAGAACAGATATGGAATTTGACTACATGAAATTTAGTGAACATATCAAAACCAATTACACAGGTAGAGCTTAGGTAGGTAGGTGGATATGTACCGACCCTTTTCCTTTTCGCATGTTTTTATTGCCTGTCGTAAACAAGCGAGTGTTTTATGACCTGCCATAACAATAGTCAAACGCACAGAAGCGCCGAATAGCACTGGGGAATATGTTACGTGGACGCTATGTTGAGGTTTTAGCACAGAGCGAAAGCGTATTTGTACAACGATATGCGTTTGACGCACTGGTGTAAGGTCCGATTATGTAGCACACGGTGATGACTTATTTAGCTCTAGCAGTGAATGCGTTCACGATAGACGGACGGTCGGAGTTGACACACGGTGAGAAATGTGAGCTCGTTCATATAGGCAAGTTCGGATAAACGCAAAGACGCGTCGTTAACAGCTTCAAAAAGTTGCGTCCCTTTTGAGTTTATTTGTTAAATATAATCACACAAAACCTTTCTCATTTATTAGTATAGATTATGATTTCTATGAAACTCCACTAAGCGGTAGCTAAATCGCACTTTATATCAAAGAAAATTACTGAAATATTCGAAGGCAACACGAGAATAAAACAACAGTATTCAAAATTATTATTTACTTCAACAAAATCCTGCAAATAAAATGGTCACGCAATGAGATTCAAAGTGTCAAATAATATAATTAAATACACAGGGACTACAAAACTGGTTATATTTTCTACTTATAAAGGACACGAAAATTGATCCAAATAATAAAAAATTATCCTTAGTTTCGGGAATGGAAGAAGATGTATATAAAAGTCTTATGTCTTTAATTGTTATTGTTTTAAATTGATCCTGTAAATTAAAATCAAGAAGCGGATGTTTTTCAGTCCAAAAAAATCCTTATCAGAAGGCGTGAAGAAAAGGAGACAGATTACTGATTTTCAGTAATTTTAAATTTTAAACCGTTATAGGTTATTCGGTTCAATTCCCATGTCGTTTGGATGCAGATAAGCAATAATGTGTCAACCCGCATAAACTTGGTTTTGAGAAAATGGCGTCTTAAGATGATTGTATACGTGATTTAAGATTTGTTTTATGACATAAATCCATTTTTTACGTACTTTTATGTTTCAGATGACTTGAAACACTTTTTTAGAATGTTAAATACGTGATGCATTATCAAAATATATCAAAACCTTTGAATTTGACTTTTTGTGGGTTGACACATTATTGCTTATCAGCATCCGTTTATAAGATAGTGCAATACACACACACTGATACAAAGCTGTAAACTTATTATAATAAAGTTAGTAAAAACTTATAGAAAATTGTTTAAAAAATGGATGGAATCATAACAGACTTTGGAATGCATATTTTTAGAGAATGTCTAAATTACGTCACATATCATACAGGTGTCCGAGAAAAAGGAGCAGTTGTCTTCTAGAATATCACTATGTTGAAGTCGTAAAATATCTAGCTCCAACGATAACGTAGTTATAGGCTATGGTTGCTAAGGGCCGAAGAGCTCGCGGCCTTAAGCGATTGAATGAACGCGCGGCCGCGTTTACCTACATTATGTAAGAGGTCATTGAACTTGTTCAATTAAGAAGGTTAATGGTTTCGAAAAATGGTTTTATGAGATTATTTCAGGAACTATTAGTGGGAGAAGAAGTAGTAAGGTTTCACGTGAACAACTCTACGTTACCGCTGATTTTTATGCGAAAATAAGGTCTTGATATGGTCAACTTTGAACGTCAATTACTCGAAAACGGAAGAAGATATTTTTGTCATAATAATGTTATTTGCTTCCTAAAATTATAACCTATCACATATTTTAACAGCTGTCATATTTTCCCCTTCACCCTGTAAAAATTATTTCTACAACCATTACATAGTATTTATTAAAGATGCATAAGGGAGAAATAACATAGTATAAAGCTGCAATATATAAAATAATAGGGACATAATATGACGCGATAGTATTATTTAAACCATTGTGGCTGTGAAGATTAAATAGTTGCCTTGGCGTCAATATAGAAGATTCTATAAAATTATATTTTCCGATTAATTGAAAAGTGGAAAACTCCATTTTAAAAATAGCTTCGGATGAATCAATCAAATATGTTAATTTGTATGAAAAACCACTTCTAATCTTGTACAATCATGTCTTTCTGACATGAGAAAATTAGTTAATCTTGCGATGGAAAATGGAGTCGATGGGTTCATATATTTTTAACAATTTGCTAGATATTTATTTTCTAGCTATTCGCCATTAAATAAATAAAAGAACGAATATCTTGCGCCTATTGCAAATACATGAAAAATATAACGGGGAATTGAGTTGCAAGAAATAATAATATTATCCATCATATTATGCCCAAATTAGTTACTGGTATCAATATAAAAATATCAAAGTACACACACTGGCTTACATCTATAATATATAAACTAGATCTTACATACTATACAATTTCTAAACAATTCTGTACCCGGATCACTAGGCTCTCAGATTTATAAGTAGTGATTTTTTAGAAGGTGTAATCTATACAGATAAATAAAATTTAAGTATCTGTTTGTAATTCCAAAATAATGGGTTTCCACTCAATTCGTATAAAAGTATATACGGTACTGACTTAAAAAACAAATTTTCAAAATTTTTTTCGTCTGTCTGTTTATTCCGGGTAATCTCTGAAACGGGACTTTCACTGGCAGATAGCTAATGTTACAAGGAGTAGGGTTCCGCGGGTCACTCATGAAATTAACTCTACGCGGGTTAAACCGCGAGGCACATCTAGTCTTCTAATAAAGACGTTATATGGTTAATTAAGTATGGAAGTACCTTTAATGTGGAAACATATAGGCATTATAAATTTTTTGTAACTGATTTTACATCGGTGAAATGTATTATTTAATAATAACATTAGCTTGCCACTAAAACATGATTTGTAATACCACCGAAATAAAAATCGGTTCTGATAACCTGATGGTAAGTGGCCACCGCTGGATATGGACGCAATGCCTACCCGTACATATATCCTTCTCAGGTACAGAAATGTCGTGCCTACCTTCAAAATATTGCTTTATTAAGTCTTGAATGTTCCATAATAAAAAAAGATATTGCTTCATTGACATTGCGTTTGCGCATACCGCCATTATTTTAAGGTGAAATTTTGGAAGTTCATTTTAGTTCAGTTAAATTTGAATAGATGGCGTTATATGTAACCAATAATGTATATAGCTTTTAATTTCAGCCGCAGTCTAAAAATATTAATTTCAATCGTTTGTTCAATTAGTAAAATTACATAATAGCTTATTTTCTATCATAAGTGAATTTGTACACGATTATAAGATTGGTTTCACGTCACTGATGTTATAGATAATTTCTTTTAGATGTTATAGAACATTAAAAAAAAATGTATACGTTAGTTTTGTAAGTTAATTCCATATTTTTCACTGACTTTGAGACTAACACAAAAGCTATGCCTTATAATTTTAAACATAATATACAAATAGTTAATATTTATTATATTATATTTAAATATAACTGTTATGTACCTGTTTTAATAGTATATTTTGAGATTCGAGTCATTTTAAGAACTACAAATGGAATCATTAATATATAAGTCTTGGTGTTGCGAAGTTTTTAGTCTTAATGATATAATATTACTAGTCACACATTATTGCTTAAAGAAATAAATGGTACCTTCTCGCTCACACTATATAGTATGAGTAAGAGGCAAAATCTTGACGTCATGAAACGTGAAAAAATTACGGTGCTATCCAATGTAATACAAAAAACTATTTTGCTTACGAAATTGTATTGACTCACGCCTTCCCCGAAGTGGTAGGCAGAGGTGTTGTAATAACAACACCCACTTTTCACACGAGATGGTTAAGTGCCAACGTGACAGATGGTGAGTCTATCGCCGAAATCTATTAATAATTTAGAAATAGCCATCATTTAGGACGTCATGAGGATAACGCCAGCTGTCAGAATGTATATGTGCATGATATGAAGGTGACTTGCGCCGTTGTATAACTGCAGCCCCGGGTAGTTAATATCTGGCACCAGCGATTCTGGAATGAAATAACAAATATATAATAGCACTAGCGTTTGTTCGCGACTTCGTCTATATTTTTTAATGGTCTATTTTCTATTTGGATTCTTGTCGGGGAAAATAGGACAGCTGTTAAAATATGTGATAGGGTATAATTTTAGGAAGCAAATAAAATTATTATGACAAAAATATCTTCTTCCGTTTTCGAGTAATTGACGTTCAAAGTTGACCATATCAAGACCTTATTTTGGCATAAAAATCAGCGGCAATGAGGTAGTTTCTTTTTTACCACTAATAGTTCCTGATATAATCCCATAAAACCATTATCCTTAATTGAATAAGTTCAATAACCCCGTACGTAATGAAGGTAAACGCGGCCGCGCGTTCATTCAATCGCTTAAGGCCCAATCTCTTCGGCCCTTAGCAACCATAGCCTATAACTACGTTATCGTTGGAGCTAGATATTTTACGACTTCAACATAGTGATATATTCATTAAACCCTACAACTTCTAGAAGACAACTGTTCCTTTTTCTCAGATATCCTGTAACTGCAATGTGAAAACTCTCATTGCGCGATGTAGTTTCTCGTGTATTTGTACTCAAACTTTGCAATTGTTAACGTGTAGCGCCATCTATGTAGCGAGCGGAGCACTGCTACAAATGAAAATAAATTCGGTATGTATGTTTTTATATATTTTAGGCTACATTGCAGGCTGTAACAAAATACATGCTTTATGCATATACAACAACTAAGCAGGAATTGGCAAAAATACATACAGGGTCCCGTCACGAGCTTTGAGCGCTCAGTTGAAATAGTGGGAAAATCTGCTGAAATGCGTACTGATATCATGCTTAATTGTGGACAATATCTCCCTGGCCTTATCCCATACATTGTTGTGTTCGGCACTTGATTCAACCCGATGTGGCTCCATGTTAGTCGCAATCAACTTATTAACTCCTTGTCCGTTATGTGCGCCTGGTACTTCGTGTACAATATCATCATCACCCTGGCCTTATCCCATACATTGTTGGGATCGGCACTTGATTCATTTCGTTGCGAAACGAGGATCGGTAACCTGGGGTAAACCAATTGTCAGAGCTTGAAGATTTGATATACATACCTTTTAAATGCATAGTGAGCGACGTATGCCGCGAGGAGAGTAAGTCCTCCACCGGGGAGTGTGGTCCCCGCGCCGCTGTGACGAGTGGTCCCGCAGGCCGGGGGACACACTGGGATTATCGACTCTATCCCAACAGACATTACATGCAATTACATACAAAAAAAAAGAAAAAACTACTTCACTTACGGAAATCTATCGAAGTCAAAAAATAAGCAGGATTCAATAAAGTAAATAAAATTCTATTCCCTGAGAATTCCCAATGCAGTAACTTCACAATATTAATTAAACAAATTAAGTAAAATAAGCCAGTCAAAAGCGTCAAGCATTTCTTATGCCACACTCAAATATTTAATAAATAATGTAAATAAATATCGATGGTCATCTCAAGCTACACAATTATTCGTAGTACTTATTTTTAGTTTTTAATTTTTTTTATATCGACTTTTGTGCACTGGAACTGTGTCCATGGGCTTATATATATATTTTTTGATTTATATTGTATTACTCAAAGCTGTAAAATTATTTATTTAAAAGAGTAATTACTGAGTTTCTTGCCAGGTTCTTCTCAGTAACTCCGAACCTGGCGGTAGCATGTATAATCCTATGTAATCGTGTCTTTCTGACGATTTGAAAGTGGCTGCCGCTACGCAATCGATGCAAGTTCGAATCTCAGCGGGCACCAGAGAGTTTTTCAAAAAACTTGCTATGATTTCACACCACGGTGAAGGAAAACATCGTTATGAAATCTGCGTACGTCTGAGAAGTAATTCAAAGACGTATGTATAGTACCTCAGACGGCGATAGACTCACCAGCTGTCACGTCGGCACTTAATCATGTGTGAAAAGTGGGTGTTGACAACACCTCTGCCTACCCCTTCGGGGGATACAAGCGTGAGTATATAATGTATATTTAAGGCTGTAGTTACCGTGTAATTCCAAGGTGCCCTCATCGCTGCCCAGTTTGTTCTGCGCCTTGCAAGTGAAGGTACCGAATTGCCTCTTCTCTATCGTGATCACGCGCAGGTTCGTATCCGTGAACTCGTCAGCTGTCGCGAAGTGGGAGATCCTGGAAAATACACATTTATCCTGTTCAACATGAGTAGGTTTCCGTGATCCAGCTTGAAATTAAGTCTACGAGGTACAGCGGGGTACAGATAGTAAATAACTATAAATGTGTACCTGTAGTGTTGGTTGTTGGAGAGCTGCACCTCATCTTTCAGCCACGTGATGGCCGGCGGGGGATACGCCTCCACGTGACATTCCAGATCCATGTCATATTGCAGCGCCTGAAACAATCAAAACAAATTCAAATCATATATCTTTAAACGAGAATTCTTGTATATATATATATAGTCTGAATCTCGGCAACGGCTCCAACGATTTTCATGAAATTTTGCAGCTAGGTTTCATTTCTTTTCCGTTAACTCCTTGTCCGTTATGTGCGCCTGGTACTTCATGTACCATACGATCATCTCCCTGGCCTTATCCCATACATTGTTGGGGTCGGCACTGGATTCAACCCGATGTGGCTCCATGTTAGTCGCAATCAACTGATTAACTCCTTGTCCGTTATGTGCGCCTGGTACTTCGTGTACCATATCATCATCTCCCTGGCCTTATCCTATACATTGTTGTGGTCGGCACTGGATTCAACCCGATGTGGCTCCACGTTAGTCGCAATCAACTGATTAACTCCTTGTCCGTTATGTGCGCCTGGTACTTCGTGTACCATAATATCATCATCACCCTGGCCTTATCCCATACATTGTTGTGGTCGGCACTGGATTCAACCCGATGTGGCTCCATGTTAGTCGCAATCAACTGATTAACTCCTTGTCCGTTATGTGCGCCTGGTACTTCGTGTACCATATCATCATCTCCCTGGCCTTTTCCCATACATTGTTGGGGTCGGCACTTGATTCAACCCGATGCGGTTGATCACCTGAATTTTACACGAAGCGATTACCATCTGACCTTCGCACCCCCTTTAACGAGGAAAATCTGTGATCTGGGTTAAACCAGTTGCCAGACTATTTTAGGCCTCCGACTGACCTGTAACGATTGCCAAAGATGATAAATTGTCAACCGGGACCGACGGCTTAACGTGCTCTCCGAGACACGGAGGGAGCTCGGGCGGTCACCCATCAAATTACTGGCTAGGGTTATTCGCTGATCGAAGGATATGCGCAATAGCAACTGTACCACGAGCTCCTATTAGGTTATTGAAATAAAATAAATATTACCTGTTGCAATCTCGGCTTGGGTACAGTAACGACGGGTGCGAATTCAACTTCCAAGTTAATGTTCCTGCGAGCTCCCTTGCCAACCCCATTCTCAGCCACGCAGTAGTAAGTGCCTCTATCCTCCTTGTGCACGCGCGGGATCTTCAGGATATTACCTCTGGGAATTGTTAAAACAATATCAAATATGCTCTCGTCATACCATAAGGTTTTCAGAACGGGCAACAACACCCACTTTTCACTGAGCTCTCAGCCACTACACATATGTAAACATATTTCTGTAAATATAGTGGTAATTTTCTTGTCTTCTTTCTTCTGAAGAGCCGTGGTGGCCTTAGGGTTCGAGCAGTCGCCTGTTACGCAAGCGACGCAAGTTCGCGGTGTGAAATCACCTGTTATAATTTTATTATAAAGTTATTATAAAGTCACCTGTAGATAGAGCCGCCGGTAGGCAGGATGGCGTTGTTCTCACGACGCCACGATATCTTCGGCGGGGGGAACCCACCCGCGTAGCACTCCATTTGGACACCTGACAATATAATTAAAAAAATAAAGAACCGTGGTGGCCTTTAGGCTTGAGCAGTCGCCTGCTACGCAAGCGACGCAAGTTCGAATCCCAGCGGGATCTGTACTAATGAGTTTTTCTAAAAAAACTTATGTAGTGATTACACACCACGTGCTTTACGGTGAAGGAAACCTGCATATTTCTGAGAAGTAATTCAATGACGTATGTTTGTTGTCTGAGATGGAGATGGACTCACCATCTGTCACGTTGGCACTCAATCATCTTTGGTGAAAAGTGGGTGTTGTGATTACAACACCTCTGTCTACCCCTTTGGGGAATACAGCCCTGAGCATATGAATGTATGAAATTCATATTTTGTGGACCATTTTAGGAAACTTCATAGGAAAGTGTGAAACAGGTGAATTGCAAAATATTAATCATTCGTGAATCATATTCGGTTCACATTTTGATGCACCCATAGTAGTATTTTTTCTCAGCATAAAATATTTTAAACGATTGGTCATTCGACTATCTTATAAGGGACCTTTTGAACCCCATATCACTACGTTTTGCAAAGTACCTACGTCTGTTGACCAATAAGTACAGTGCCAGTAATTGTTTCGACATAATAATCGCTTGCTTATTTATTATCGGGGGAAATGTTTTGTTGACATAATTACGGATTATAGAATATATATGTAATATTATAGAAATTTACCCACGTAGACATAATTAAATGGGTGACCGGCGGAACTATAATTTTTTTTTGTAATATATTTTTTTTTTAAAAAGTGAAACTGCCCTCAAAAACGAAAAAAAAATTAGTTGCGAAACCTCACTAGTCGCCAGTAAGATTTTCGAAGGTTCCCCTCCATATCTCATGGATGCCACCATCAGAACTGAACCAAATTAAAATGGGACCACTTGGGAAGTATCACCTTTCGAATGAAAAAAGATTCATCTAAATCAGTTCATCCATTCAAAGTAATGAGGTAAGCAATGCAATTAAAAAAAAACATACAGTCAAATTGATAACCTCATTTTTTAAGTCGGTTAAAAAGTGTCCTAAGTTACTCCTTGTAAAATTTGCTACATGCCAGTGAAAGTTCCGTTAGAATCAGTCCAGCCGTTTCGTACATTAATCGGAATAAACAGACAGACAGAAAAATATTTTTTTTGCGTCTTTACCGTATTTACTTTCATATACATTTAGTGAAAAACTGTTATTTTGGAATTACAAACAGACACTTAAATTTTATTTGCCTGTATAGATATAAATATAGAGGAAGGTCGCTTACTCTCATCCTCGCTTGCCACGAGTGATCGGGTACTGTTGTCAGAGATGATGGGTGGTCGCCGCACCTGCAGTTCCACCTCAGCGGTGATCTTGTTGGAGATGGACATCAGCACTTGGCACTGGTACCAGCCGGAGTCGTTCTCTTGAATGTCTTTGATCTGGGGAATATCAGGGATTTTAAAAGGCACATAATTTTTGGTTTTAAAGGGTGCTGTAAAAACGGTATATTGAGATGGTTTGGACATATCGAAAGGATGAGTGAAAGGCGATTAACGAAACAAATCTATAGAGCGAATGTGACCGGAAGTGTCGGTAGAGGGCTTCCAAGGAACAACTACTATGACACAATTAATAGTATTTTTCAGAAAGGTCAAATTTGGAGTACTTGTAACTGAAGAAAATGCATGAATGTGGATAGAATAGAATAAATTATTTGCGAAAACATGAGTGACAATATTGGTGTTAGGCAGATAACAATTCGTTTCTTCATGTTTTACCCCGGGTTAGTAATTAACTATGTAACAAACAAATTTGACTTAAAATTAGATCTTTGTACAACCAGATTTAAGAAATTATTGATATTGTAGAAACATTTTTCAGAGAGAAATATTGGATGAAGCGAAAGAAGTATGTAAGGATCATAGCATGTGGGATACACACTGTGGGATACAGGCGTGAGCACATGTATCATCACAGAATGGCAGATTGAAAAATTGTGCTTTATTTTACATACATACATATGCTCACGCCTGTATTCCCCGTAGGGGTAGGCAGGTGTTGTAATCACAACACCCACTTTTCACCGAATATGATTAAGTGCCAACGTGACAGATGGTGAGTCTATCGCCGTCTCAGGCGCTATACATATGTCTTTGAATTACTTCTCAGACATATGCAGGTTTCCTCACGATGTTTTCCTTCACCGTAAAGCACGTGGTGTGAAATCACTGTACGTAAGTTTTTTAGAAAAACTCATTGGTACAGGCCCAGCTGGGATTCTAACCCCGACTGCTCTAACCCCGAAGCCACCACGGCTCTTTTTGCTTCTTGCTTTATTTTAATTCTATTTATTTGGAATAAAAAGAGACACAATTATTTATTTATCTGTATAGATATAGATAAACTTACAGAGAGTGTGAAGGTAGCTGTGGCATCATCGAATCGCAGTGAGAACCTGGAGTCCTTGATAATGAGGCCTGCATTGCTGGATAGAGGGATTGATTCCAATGTTTTGTGTCTGTCATATTTTACCTGTAACAAATGAAATATGTATATATGTACAGGGTGTCGGGGAAAAAGGAACAGTTGTCTTCTAGTAGTTCGCACAGTGCCTACATTTAGCCTTTCAGGTAATCAAGTTAGTTGGTACAAATACCACAATATTATTTGAGCAATTGATAAAAATATGAAATCTATGACCATAAGATGGTTTTATTCTATTAACAAAGTTGTATCAATATAAACTGTGTATGTGATATCTATATACACACACACACACACACAGGGTGTCGGAGAAAATGGAACAGTTGTCTTCTAGAAGTTTATGATTATACCACTATGTTGAAGTCGTAAAATATCCAGCTCCAACGAAACATAGTTGTAGGCTATGGTTGCTAAGGGCCGAAGAGCTCACAGCCTTAAGAGATTAAACTTGTTAAATTAAGGAGAAGGTTAATGGTTTTATGGGGTTATTTCAGGAACTATTAGTGGGAGACAAAAAATAAGAACATATTTAGATTTCACGTGAATAAGGTCTTGATATGGTGGAGAAGATAACCTCTATTGACTAGAAAATGTTATAAATTGTAGTTGAAAATTAACTCTTAATAAACTTATCAGCCCCATTAGCAACATTAGCCATCATTCTTGCATACAAATTCTTATTTTACTTAACAAAGTACAACTTATCAAATAGTTACAGTACAGTTGAGGTGTGGCAGCTGAGTGGTATCACGGAGTATTTTTTGGATGTAAGTGTTTGAAGTTTCATCAAATAAAGTGTTTTATGAATACATTCAGTGCTAATAATTGCATTTCTTTGTATATTTGCTACTGCTGGATGCACAGATACTTTTAACGCGTTCACTGCTAACAACGCATATGTGCATCCAACTGTTAGAGAATTTATAAAGAAGTTGAAATGTTAGCAGTGAATGTGTTGACTACCCTACTACTATATTAACTATAGTACTACATTCACCGCTAACATTTAATCTTCTTCGTAAATTCTCTAACAGTTAGATGCACAGACGCGTCGTTAGCAGAGAATGCGTTAAAAGTATAAACAAATAAAGGTATTTTGAAATCACTTCAGAGAAAAGCCTTGGGTTATTTATTGCGTTTTCCCAATGTCCCCAGTAGCCCATTCTGGATTAGTGCCCGGTTAGTGGCAATAGACTCACCCACTATTACATGGGACTTAGACATTACTGGTGAAATGTATGGGATACGCTCATGGGATAAGTACACCTCTGCTGCATTGTATATAACATAATATACATAATGTATGTTTGAAAATGGATGATTAAGGATAGTTAGATAAAATATGATTGATCAAAATTCTTATGATTGATGCCATTTTGCTTTTTTTATGTCTAAATGATTTTCATACAACTATAAAATTTTTATTAATAATCAAAATTATAGCAACATACATAACATATATAAACCTGCCTCATCATAAACCTATATTGAAACATAATATACATGCATAACATAGTATGTTTGTTTGAAAATGGATGATTAAGGATTGTTAGATAAAATATGATTGATCATAATTCTTATGATTGATGCCATTTTGCTTATTTTATATCTTAATGATTTTCATTCAACTGTGTAACTATTAAATTTTTATTAATAATCCAAAATTATAGCAATATACATAACATATCTGCCTTGTCATATACCTATATTGAAAGTTTTACTTACCCAAATAACAGGGAAATCCTGTGCATAGTGCACAGAGCAGTCCAAATCCACTTGTCCACCAATATCTCTGATCTGTTCCTGGGTTATATGCGATATTGTTGGCGTTCTTTGTGAAAATGCTGAGAAAGATACCAACAAACCTTTTACTAAGGTTATATCATATAAATAATGTCTAAAAACGTCAATTAGTTACTTGTTAAGTTTAATTGAAACAACAGAACACTTAACTAACTTTACACACAGAAATAAGTATTTATTCACATAAAAATTATTTATACAAAATGGGTGTGTCAAACTCACGAAACCGTAAACATCGGTTCAGTGTTCATTCTTTATAAATAAAACAAACAAAATATCTTACCATTTGTCGTTAAACACAATAACAGCGTTAATTTAAGTAGATAATTAATAGCCATGATGCTGGCTTTGTATCTTTACGAACTTGTGATTTTAAATTTGATTGCGGTGTTATTTTGTACAAAGCAGACGCGAGCAAGCGTTGGCCTGTATTTCGTTCGTTTGGTTTTGAATGTTTTGTTTTGCAGCTGAGTGAATGAAAGGAATGGAATAAGTGACACTCTAGAACTGTCAGTAGCTGATAGCTGTCAACTTAGTCATAGCATTTTATTTCCGGTCACCAATTTAAAACAACGCGTATTTTAGGCTGCGTGCTTTATTGACTACGAAAAATATTAAAATCTCTACTCAGCTCGATAGAATTTAGCGTGGTTTGAGTTTGATAACTCATAAGAAAAATATTTGAATGTTTATTTTATAAAGTATTTTGTCCACATCTTCGTACTTTATAAACATTCGGTATGTGCTTTGGGGTAAAATAGAAATCCATCAGACTTTATTTCCATTTCAACTTATCGTGCATATTACTCTTCTATTCGACTTAAGTAATCGTCATAATTCGTGGTAAACAATTCAAATCTGAATGTTCTTCGTTGTCGTCCGATAACCGATAACAAATTAGATAAATTCCAGTATGTATCACGAGCAAACAATAAAGATTACAAAAGATATATATAGAATAACAACCGCTGTATTGTCAGCTGTTACAAAACATATTTAAATATGTCGAATTTATTTTCCAGTAAATCGAGATTTCACCTTTTTGCCAACCGCGGAAGCTTCCAATTTGCCAGTTCTTTGTCGTGTGTTTATATAGATATAGATAACGGTAAATTTGATGACGCTACGTGTCAAGCTAGCTTAAGCCTAAGTCGAGACTATTTCCCACTAAATGGAGCTTTACAAAATGACGTAGAATCTGTTAAAACATTCACTGCTAACATTTCAACTTCTTCGTAAATTCCCTAACAGTTGGACGCACACACGCGTCGTTAGCAGTGAACGCGTTAAGGGAGCCTTCATCGCAATCAATATGAGGGTTTTATATGAAGTACCTACATAATTATATGCAACTTACTTTGACGGTTTTGTTTTATTGACTATCATGTCATATTAACAACCAATGCACAAAAAGACCTTACTATCTGGGGTTCAATTGCGATTAAGCGAATGCTATTGGAAAGCCAAATGTATAAAAAACATACGATATTTTTTTTATTTTAACTAGACTGTTCAATGGAATAATATTGTTACAAAGTTTGCTCGTTATTTATAGCTCCTACCTCAGCTTTTACCTATACAAGATAACCTTTACCATGTTACCAATATCGTGTTAATTTATTTATCTCATGGAAAATTCTGCTTTCATGAGATATTTACCTTTTTTTTTTTTTTTTTTTTGTTGACGAGGGGGTAACCTTCAAAAGGTCCCCGACCGCCCTGGGAGAGGCAGAACGGGGTATGTGGGATTTTTACCGCACTAAAAACCCCCGGTGGCCATCCTCAGTGCTCAGGGGGGACTCCGGGTACTCTGATAGAACGCACCGGTGTCCCCCCACACTTTGCCGGGGCACATCCCCGGGGCAGCTGTGACGCCGCCCCTGGAGACCTCGCTGTGCAAGGCAGCGCGAGCCACATCGCTTGGCCACCTTCCCGGGCCCGCGCCGGTGGTCAAAGCTCCCACCCCGACCACCGCCAGCAGGCCCCCCGGCCCCCTTTTAGTCGCCTCTTACGACAAGCAGGGGATACCATAGCCATATTCTTAGACCCTGGCTATTGGGTGATGAGATATTTACCTACACTAATACAGCTCCCCAGTAGATTATCTATATATATCTATACCTAATAAAACGAAGTGTCCATACGTGATTCCAAATTAACAGCTTTTCTAAAATAAATGCATGTGAAAATAAGTATATACGGTACTTACATAAAAATAAATGTTAAAGTGGTTCCCTGTCTATCTGTATGTTTTAGCTAGTTAATTAGGGTATCACGATATAAAGCATGAATTTAAATCTACGCGAGTGTTACCGCGGGACAAAGCTATTATTGAATAAAAACATAATTATACAAAGAACAAACAGTACCTACACATAAAAAGATGAAAACTTGACCCCAATCAGTGTCTCTCGGGATTGTGCCAAGAAGGCTGAATAGCAATGCTATTCGGACATTATATAACACAGCGTAGTTTATTCACAATCGCAAACTAAGATAAGCTTGTAATTTATGTGATATTCTTAGCCTAATATAATATTTATGTGAATATAGTTAATAACGGGTACATACCAAACACTCTAGACTCTAGAGAACCACAAATGTTCATCACATTATGACGCTGGAATAAAACTTATAATAAAATTATACAAGCTTTCTTCTTCGACTTCGTCCACTTGGTGTCCTCCTTGAGGCAGAAAGTTAACCCACAATATAAAAATGATAAATTTCTGAATTCCAGAATGGCGTCACAGGTCACTTAATGCCCAATGATTACGATTTCTGAATCTATAAAATGCTCTCCTCATCTGACAACAGTTCACTATTTTCATTTATTATTATTATTAATTTTTAAAGTCATTTACTTTTCTCGGTTTTGATAACGGGTTTTTTTATTATGATTATTTTCATTTAAATATTTCTTATTACAGCACATTAACATCTAAAGGGTATGTGTGTCAAATAAGTAGCTAGACATTTTCAAGAATAGTATAATAAACAATTGTATCACTATCTTAATGCGTTGGTGGTAATCGTTACATAATATCTTTAATATCTTTAACTTATCCTAAACACGTGACTTAATACTAATACCGCATTATCACATTAGTGCTCGCCTCTCGTCTCTTCAATTCAAAACGTTGGTGTGTGTGAGCCGCAATTACAAGTATTGCAACTTATTGCAATAAATATATATGAATATTTAGTGTGGTCATTTGTGACCGTTAAATCTCCCACGTTCGTAAGATGCAATCAGATGCGTATTTAATAGTCGTCTATACGCACGCGTATGGTTTACCTAGTAACGCCTTACACGTTACATCTATTGATTTTTTATATTTATCTAGAAGGAAGATTTTACCATAGTTATGTTATTAGAAATTAAATTTGCTTCTTCTCTGTTCTCTGTAACTGGGTGGAAGTGACTTGTAGCTTGATAGAAACAATTAAAAAACATACAAATTTAACCACGTAAATAAATAGATGTATATTTATAAATACAGGATTAAGTTCAATTTCCCGTATAATCTTATAATATAATCGACGTTTAGTTAAATGTCTAATCAAAAAGCGCGAATGCGTACTTCTGCTTCGATTCACTATTCACAATATTACTAATATGTAAGGTCTTATAATACTGTTTGTTTCTCTAAAAAATAAATAAATAAATAATTCGCAAGGCAACTCGCGCGAATGTGTAAATGCGGCTTCTTGTACCTACATGTACGGTAGGTACGTCTGTCTTAGTTAAGATAAAATTGTGGTGTTATCTTCAGCAATATACTTGTTGTTGTGTATGGGAAAACGTTTATCAGCATAAATAATAGTAATAATCAAAATGCCGTATTATTATGTACTTACTTACAGAAAAATTATATTGTGTTTATAATATTAAAGTAGTAAACGAGCATAGCTACATACATATATACATACTTATCACATTTAATGCAGCGTTCAAAGTGTAGCCTGCGAGCACAATAACATATATTGTAATAACATTCATAAAAATATTGCACATGGAAAAATATTTACGTGTATAAATATGTAAACTGTGACATGTTTCATATAATAAATATTTCTTTGATATTTATATATTTCAACAGTACCCTAAGTATGTACATTTTCAAATATCCTCGATGTCTCAAAATGTGTTGATCTAATATCTTTGAAATTCGACCATAACCCGCTTTCGAAAAAGTATTAACTAATTTTGAGCCACACTTAAACCTATATGGAGCACTAGCGCAAAGCATAGGTTTCCATCAGATTTATTCCAGGTGAAGTCGAAGGAAGAAGCTAGGAAGATGTTAATATATTTTTTTATACGATAACTATTATTGATAATTACCTATCTAGTTTGTTATCTGAGTTTCGATATGTCTATAATGTAGATTCAATTCGTGATCGGAATAAAAGGAGAGTTTGCGAACATTAAGTGCCAGTGCAGTGCAATCTTCAGTACCCACAAGACGTAAATAAGGTAAGAAGATTATTTTTTGAACTACTGCCAGAAAAGGAGTGTACCTATTAGGTATTCGTAGGGTTAATAAAAGCGAGTTTTGATTCCACACTAAGTTTAAAATGCCTTAGTTGCTTGTTAAATGTCAAGTTGGATCTATAGAAATTCATCTTTTTGACATAATTTTTTTTTAATAAAGAAAGATAATATATTCAAAAAAAAATATTTAAAATTGTTAGGTTCAAAATAATATAAAACAACTATCCAAACTCACTTATACAAAAAACTAAATAGTTTCCTACAATATTAAAAACGATTTATTGTCATAAAATTATGAAAAAGCTCTTGCATTTAATTGTGCAGGAAGTGCGAATGAATGAGTGAATGAATTCAATTTTAAACATTATTTAGCGAGATACTTAAAAAAAGATTAAACCTGCCTTTGACGCGTTTGATCTTGTAACCCTTTTGATTGATCATAATTGATCGTATGACCTTTTGATTAGCTGTAAGATGTCATATTTGTCTCGTGTCTGATTACATAAATGGTGGATGAATGTTAAAATTTAAATTTCACTTTATATTTATACTCACATGTTTTTCTCATTGTCTATCAAAGTATATCTTGACCCATCACGCGGAAACTACTGAACGTATTTTGATTAAACTTAGTATAGTGAGTGAACTTACAGCCGCGAAATAAATACTCTAATCACATAATACTAGCAATGGAATTAGGTTTTTATGAGTACCTACTGTTACCACAACGTCTCCTAATCCTTGAAAATATCCCATTGTTTTTCGTACGTAATCAAGTTACATAACTAGTCTGGTAAACACATTACCACAGTATACAATTATGCCTACTCAAATTTATATTTAATCTCTCTCTCTCTCTCTCTCTTAAATCTATATTTGTTATGATATTATTCTAATGCAGTGTAATGCGTAATCTGGCTGTAACTTTCTGTAAGGAAGTCCTCTAATATCTTCTTCTCTAATCAATTCTTTGATCGTACTTAAATGAAAACATCCTTAATTTGGGTACTACGAGGAGTAAGTATTGTCGGAGAATTTTATCGTAGATTCAATTGGTTTGAAACTTTGAAGTGATCATTAAATGCGCATGGTACAATAAAAGCTTACATTTTATTAATCTGTGCGATTTCAAAAAAGCTATTCCACCGCTAACCGCTACGCTATTTTATTCTATAGTTGCTAGGAATAGCTGGATTTCCGTATCGTAAATTAATGAAATATGAATTACTAATTGATTGATTATATATTTTAATCTCCTAATCAAGTCTGGGAAGCGTGCTACGAAGAGCTTACCAATTTTATCGCAATAAAACGTTGTTTCATCATAACGTGATATCGGTGATTTTCATCTCTGTTATTATCTGTCTATCGGCTTTACTAAACCGGTTTTAAGATGTTAACGGTTGATCAAAAACCGGTTTCTCTAACGAAATTAACCAATTTTATTTTGTACTAGCTGGGCCCGCGTTTTTACCGCGTAGAGTTAATTTCATGGGTGACCCGCGGATATTGTTTTTTTTAATTGCCTAGGTTACTCCTTGCAATATTATTTTTCTGCCAGTGAAATCCCCGCTAAAATCGGTCCAGCCGTTTCAGAGATTAGCCGGAACAAACTGACAGATAGACGGACGGACAGCAAGAGTAAACTTTTGAAAGTAGTTTTTTTCATTTCAGTACCTCTTATACTTACATATGCATTAGTCAAAAGCTGTTATTTTGGAATTACAAACAGACGCTTCAATTTTATTTATCTGTATAGATGTACTTAATGCGCAGCCTAAAAATACTTGCACTGCTGACCATCACTGGCTGTGTCTTTTATTACTGCAGCACTGCCAACTTTCACGTTCATCCGAAAACGTTTCGCTTGTTTAATTGAGATTTGAGTGACATTGACAATCTGACAATGTTATTATCATTCACAAACGTAACTTTCGTATATTTGTGTTTTGTTTATTTTATTTAATAAATATTGATTACGTAATACGTTAAGTATTACGATGTTATTTTGTATAAATTATAATTTGTTATCATCATGAAAAGATTTCACGATTGATAGTTTACTATTTTATCTATTCTACAGGTTAAGGTAAGTCTATGAACAAATAAAAAAAATATCTTATCGTGTTATACCTATGTGTAACGAACATTCCAAGATTTCCTGATTTTTTTTACTAAAATCACTACAAATTCGTTAGGATAAATCGTTTTTTTTAAAAAGTTTTTGAGTTCCTAGTGACTTTTGTGAAAAACTCTTAAGTTTTTTATTTTAATATATACCCCGTAATTTCACTCACATAGACTTAATGCCAAAGTTTTGAATGACACACAGTGTTTGGAACCTGAAGTGGACTGATTATCGTACCAGGGGCTGGCAGGGGCGTAAAATTATCGTACACGGATCGAAATTATCGTACTTTTTTGGATAATGTCTATTAAAGATAAAGAAGTCATATAAAATGTAATATTGATATGCATGCAAGTACTAATCAAAATTTTGCCGCTCTAGAAAATGACCTTTTTTTTTAGAAATAGACATAATATTTATTCACATGAAATATGGTATAATGGGTAGGTGTTATTTTACAAGAATCTCATATTTCACCCAATTTTCTTCATTTAATAAAAAAAAAATCATGCTGCTGCGATTTAGACTATCAGCGCATGAGTGAAATATTATAAATTCAGAAATTTTGCATCATGATAGAAATTATCGTACGTAGGCACAAAATTATCGTATGTGTATGATAATTATCGTACGGTTCCGAACACTGTTGACACACAGTAAAAAAAAAAAAGTTTTTTTTCAAATGTTAATACCATTATATGCTTTCATTTACTTGTATTACAGTTTGTATAGATGTATGTAAGAGATAGTGAATAAATTCCCCTATAACAGACCAAAAAGGGATGCCTCAATATCATTTTAATACCAATGTGATTAATTAACATGAAATAAGAATCTGAAACTATAATTAGCAAAATAAATTCTGCCATGGAATTGTTAAACAAATTTCCTTTGTATATTATATGTAGTGATATCATTAATAATTTAACAAAAGAATAAATTTTATTATTAATTAATCATACAAAAGCAATACTGTTGGCACACTTTCAAGGCTATTGAAATAATAACAACAATATTAATATAATTTATGGGGCTTTTAACTAAATTAATGTGAAATTACACCTACAGTTCAAATATAATGTAAATGTTTTTTGAACTGTAGGTGTAACCGATAAAATCAGTGTAGCCATTTCAGAGATTACCCAAAACAACAGAGAAAATTTTTGAAAATTAGATTTTTGAAGTCAGTGCCTAATATACTTTAATTTAGTGAAATGTTGTTATTTTGGAATTACAAACAGACATTTTAATTTTATTTATCTGTATAGATAATCTGTCAAAGTGGTCCGCATTATTCTGTAAGGTTTCTTAGCGTAACACATGATGTTGAGTGTCAGTTTGAAATCTACCAAATTGAACTTTATCCTCTATGTATTATATATCAATTTCCTATGATTGAAATCAATACTCGACGTCGAGTTCGACGCTGAGACACATACATACATACATATGCTCACGCCTGTATTCCCCGAAGGGGTAGGCAGAGGTGTTGTAATCACAACACCCACTTTTCACCGATGATTAAGTGCCAACGTGACAGATGGTGAGTCCATCGCCGTCTCAGACACTATACATACGTCTTTGAATTACTTCTCAGACATATGCAGGTTTCCTCACGATGTTTTCCTTCACCGTAAAGCACGTGGTGTGAAATCACTGTACATAAGTTTTTTAGAAATACTCATTGGTACAGGCCCCGCTGGGATTCGAACTGGCGTCGCTTACGTAGCAGGCGACTGCTCTAACCCCGAGGCCACCACGGCTCGACGCTGAGACACCTTATAGAATAACGCAGCAGCTCGTAACAATGACTTTTTCTAATAACTCCACATGCTTTACGGTGAAGGAAAACATCGTGAGGAAACCTGCATATGACTCAGAAGTAATTCAAAGACGTATATATCGTCACATTGGCAGTAATATTCGGTGTGAAGTGGGTGTTGTTATTACAACACCTCTGCCTACCTTATCCAAGTAAGTAAGTAAGTAAGGTGCAAGCATATGTATGTAACAGCGCCCCTAGCGACGAGTGTAGGAAGTTTGACGTTCTCATACATCATCATCATCATCATTCCCCTGTACTTATCCCATGTTATTTGTGGTCGGCGCAATGTGTTCTTCTCTTCCATTTCTCTCTTTCAGCCGTCATATCTGTATTCACTCCCATTCTAGCCATATCATCATCATCCTCCTGCCCTTATCCCATGTTATTTGTGGTCGGCGCAATGTGTTCTTCTCTTCCATTTCTCTCTATCAGCCGTCATATCTGTATTTACTCCCATTCTAGCCATATCATCATCATCTTCCTGCCCTTATCCCATGTTATTTGTGGTCGCAATGTGTTCTTCTCTTCCATTTCTCTCTATCAGCCGTCATATCTGTATTCACTCCTATTTTAGCCATATCATCTTCTCATACAAAATGAGGAAAATACGCAATCGGTATCGCCAACGTTAAAAACTTGGGGCTCGGATATCAAGATATCCCTCTGTAACCTTGTTCATGAACGTTTATCAATATTTTCATTAACGCACTCCACTTCAATAACCTAACAGCGCAGTAATTAATCTATTATCTTATCAAATATATTATGTATGATTAAATACCTTCTTATATATTGTTTGAATATCAACAACTAATAAAATTTCCTCTTCTTATCATAATTTAACAACAATTTAAGCCGATTACAAAATGCTTAAAGTATTATAAAGACTAACAGCCGTAGCTTTGCCCGCATGGCCGTAAGATTTCTCATCCTTTATACAAAGATTCATCAAAGTAATTCGGAGCACTCGTGGCCGAAGAAAATGTATGAAGAGATGCTTGAATGTGGATGAAGCGATGGAAATATGTACGGATCGTAGCATGTGGCGAACGGGATACAGGCGTGAGCATAATTATGTATGTATATGTAGGTAGAAAATTCTGAGGTAAAAAACATTTATAGACACAAACAAAATTGAAGTTTCTGTTTGTTAATGCAGCGGTACTTACATAAAAAAACTATTTTGCAAATGTTTCTCTGCCTGTCCGTCTGTCTGTTTGTGTTCCGGCGAATCTCCGAAACTTCTCGACCGATTCTAACGGGACTTTCACTGGCTGATAGGTAACGTTATAAGGAGTAACTTAGGCTACGTTTATTTAGGGTTCCGGGGGCCACCCATAAAATTAAATCTAAAAATAAATTTGGTTAAAATTACTAAATGTTAGAGCGGCATTCTAAACCTTTCGTTTCGCTGAAATCATGTATTTTTTTCATTGCAGTACAAAATGGAGGCGATAGTATTCGACGCTAATACCCTAGACCTCAAGTACCACACGGACTACCCCAAGCCAAAGATCACCCAAGATGACCAGGTGATAGTCAAGGTGGAGTACGCTGGAGTTTGCGGCACTGACGTCCACATCATTGGGGTATGGATATATTTCTCAAAATTTCATTTAACCATTAGTAACTTTCTGGTTAGTAGTATGGTAGTCTAGTTTACGCGTTAGTAGGGTTCTGTACCTCAAAAGAAAAAATACGGAACCCTTATAAGTCAAAGTCAAAAGTATCTTTATTCGATTAGACTTTTAACAAAGTACTTTCAAATCGTCAGAATAGGATCACTATGTTGTCTTTCAGTCTGTCAATACCCATATCAAATATTGATATCTAAATATATATAACTCAAAGGTGACTGACATAGTGATCTATCAACGCACAAACCACTGGACGGATCGGGATGACATTTGGCATGCAGGTACAATTTGGCACAGACAATATTTTGACTCTGAGAAAGGACATAGGCTACCTTTTATTGCGAAAAAAGTATTATATAAAACAAAATTTACATAACTACATAAATAATAACCGTACCTCAAAGGAAAATATAGTACATCTACTTAATAAAAATATAACTAAATGCGTAGCTTGAGATGACCAGCCCCCACAAGCAGCACCTGTACGATAAATATCGAGTATGTATCGAAATTTAGGACTATTTATTTATAACAAAAGCTACCTTCCGAACCCGGTGGTAACATTTATAATCATGTATAATGTATTTTGTGTCCTTCTGACGATTTGAAAGTACTTTGTAAGAAGTCTAATCAAATAAAGATATTTTGAGTTTGAGTTATATAATAGTAGTTTATATTTATTATTAGACATATAGATATCGATATTTTTTACCCAAACCTACTTTGAATTTAATTACTTACATGATACAAGATTACCGACGATTTGAAAACACCTGTATTGTTTCAGGGCAATTTCCCCGTGACGAAGGAGAGGCCTCTGATTCTGGGTCATGAGTTCAGCGGTGAGGTCACTGAAGTGGGCAAATCCTCCATCTTCAAGATAGGACAGAAGGTTGTCGTTGACCCTAACCAGTAAGTAGGCTAAGTCTCGTAATATCCCCGTTACGACATAAAACCATCCCAGAAGGGTCCCCGAAGGGGTAGGTTGTTGGCGTAGGTGTTGTAACAACAACACCCACATTATACTGAATTTGATTAAGTGCCAATGTGACAAAGGGTCTCTGGCTCTATACGTCTTTGAATGACTTCTCAGACATATGCAGGTTTTCCTTCACCGTTAAGCACGTGGTGTGAAATCACTGCTAAAAATCATTGGCACAGGCCCCGCTTTGATTCGAACTTGCATCGGTTGCAAGTTCGAATCCCAGCGACGCTGGGTCAATAATATTTTCATAAAGTAAAGAAATAACTGCTTCGTGAACATGAGATCCTGGGTTCGATCCCCGGGTCGAGCCAAGTGTTATTAGGTTCTCCTATCTGTAATTTGCCCCTAGAACCTGGATACGTTCCCGATAAAGGCAATAATCTCCCCTTATTACATGGGACTTAAATATATTGCCTAAATGTTGATGTACTATGAGTACAGTCGCCTGTTACGCAAGTTTTAATTCAAATGCAATACCACATGATTCGAGTGGTTAGTAATCTCACACCAAGTGCTTAATGGTGAAGGAAAACATCGTGAGGAAACCTCTATATGTCAGAAGTTGCCAGACATTAAAGTGAACTCTGCCTACCAGAACGCGTGATCATACTTCAAAGTCAAAAGTATCTTTATTCGATCAGACTTTTTACAAAGTACTTTCAAATCGTCAGAATGACATAATTATACAGGATTATACATGCTACCGCCAGGTTCGGAAGGTTGCTTTTACTGAGAAGAACCTGGCAAGAAACTCAGTAATTACTCTTTTCAAAAATATTTATACAATTTAAAGAATACAAATAAATAATTCAAAAAACGTAAGCTCATGGACAAAGTTGCAATGCACAAATGTCGATAAAAAATAACATAACTAAAAATCTAGTACAACTACTTATAACTAAATGCGTAGCTTGAGATGACCAGCCGCCACAAGCAGCACCTGTTCACAAGTATGACGTGAATGACAGCCACTTTTTTTCTTTCCCCAGCCCCTGCCTACTGTGCGACTCGTGCCGCAAGGGAACATACCAGTTCTGTCAGATCTCAGGCATTAATATCGGCATCTGGAAGAATGGTGGTTGGGCCCAATATGTGCTGTGCCCTCAATCACAAGTGTACGCTTTACCTGATACCATCACTACTAAACAAGGTAAGGTAGGCAGTGTAGCAAGTTGAAGAATGATGTGGTGACCAGAATTGAAAAAACTATGTTGAGATGGTTTGGACATATCGAAAGGATGAGTGAAAGGCGATTAACGAAAGAAATTTATAGAGCGAATGTGACCGGAAGTGTCGGTAGAGGGCGTCCAAGGAAGAACTACTATGACACAATTAATAGTATTTTTCAGAAAGGTCAAATTCGGAGCACTCGTAACCGAAGAAAGTGTATGAATGTGAAGCGAAAGAAGTATGTAAGGATCGTGGCATGTGGCAAACGGTGGTCTCTGCCTACCCCCATGGGATACAGGCGTGAGCATATGTATGTATGCATGTGTAGCAGAGTTTCTCCGCTCGCTACATAGATGGCGCTACTCGTGAACAATTGCGAAGTTTGCGTACAAATACACGAGAATCTAAATCGCGCTACGAGAGTTTTCGAGCGCATTGTAATATATCGCACCCTCAAAACAATAGGGGCTTAACTCAAAAAATTGCGAAAATAATTATGTTAAGATCATAAGATGTATTTCTCATGACCTCAAAATTCTGTATATAAAGTATTTCTTCGCGTTTTCAATACGCTCACGCCTGTATTCCCCGAAGGGGTAGGCAGAGGTGTTGTTGTCACAACACCCACATTTCACCGACTATGATCAAGTGCCAACGTGATAGAGGGTGATTCCATTGCCGTCTCAGGCACTATACATACGTCATTGAATTACTTCTCAGACATATGCAGGTTTCCTCACGATGTTTTCCTTCACCGTAAAGCACGTGGTGAGAAATAACTGCACATAAGTTTTTTTTTTTTTAGATAAGTTCATTGGTACAGTCCCCGCTGGGATTCGAACTTGCGTTGCAAGGGACGCAAACGGCGAATTTTAATTTATCATTTACTCATACTCATTCGTGAATCATAACATGAATTGCACCTAAGTGACCATTTCGATGATGAATCATATTAGGATCACATTATGATTCTCCCAAAGTGGCCTTTTTAGATCTACTGGTATAAAACTAAGTCCATTCCATTTGAAATTCACAAAAAGAGATTGAACTTTTTTTAACCAAGTACTATCTTAGACTATGTTTAGTAATAGAGGGGTAATATTTTGTATTTCAGCTGGTCTGTGCGAGCCCTATTCCTGCGTATCCCACGGGTACGACAGAGCTTCCCCCCTCCGGGTGGGACAGAAGATCTTGATTGTCGGAGCTGGAATTATTGGTGAGTACCCCTTTTACTACGCTAGCTGACGACACGCGGTTTCACCCGCGTACTTCCCGTCCCCATGGGAAATATAGCCTATGTTACTTGCTGATTATATAGCTATCCATTGCTGAAAGAATGTCTCAAATCGGTCCAGTAGTTTTAAGTTATTCGTTACATAAAAAAATATAAATATTTCCTCTTTGTTGTAGACTAGCGGACTTCACGTGGTTTCACCCGCGTAGTTTCCGCTCCCGTGGGAGTACGGGAATAAAATAAAGCCTATGTTACTCGCTGATGATGTAGCTATCCATTGGTGGAAGAATTATTGAAATCGGTCCAGTAGTTTTTGAGCCTATTCATTACAACCAAACAAACAATGTTTTCCTCTTTATAATATTAGTGTAGATTAAATTCTCGTGTCGCGGTGTTTATAACACTCCACCGAAAGGTGATTCCCAAATACATATATGGCAATAGATCGTGTGCCGGGCCCAGTATTCATAAATTATGTACAAGTGATTGTATTGTATCTTTATGACTTTAGGTAACCTGTGGGTGACCACTTTACATCACCACGGTCACCGTGATGTCGCTGTTTCTGAAATGAGCAAGACCAGATTGGAGATCGTCAAGAAACTAAGTTAGTATTGTCATTTTACTAACTTCCCTAAGTGAGGCTTAACATTTTAATAATCAAAATCGAAAAAAAATTACTAAGGCGCCACTCACGTCATCACGAAAGGGTTCCCGAAGGGGTAAGCAGAGGTGTTGTAACAACAACATCTACTTCTCCAAAGTGACAGTTGGTCACGCACATATGTCTTTGAAATATTTCTCAGACATATGCAGGTTTCCTCACGATATTTTCCTTCACCGTAAAGCACGTGGTGTGAAATCACTGCACAATTTTTTTTGAAAAACTCATTGGTACAGGCTGCCGAGATTCGAACTTGCGTCGCTTCGAACGACTGCTCCCCAAACTCCACGGTCACCACGGCTCTAAACCATGCATAGAAATGGAATACTCAATATCATATTTATATTTATTTCAGACACTGGATTCAGGCTGATCAGCCCTGATGTTTTGGAGAAGGAAAAGATCTTGTATGATGTCATCATCGATTGCACAGGTATTTACAATATTACGTTTATATTAGTATAAGATTGTAGTATAACTTAACGGAATTTACCATATTTTATATAAATAACTAGCTGTGCCCCGTGGTTTCACCCGCGTAGGATTAATTTTATGGATGGATTTTTTCACGGAGCCCTAACTTAATAAAGTATCCTAAGTTACTCCTTGTAACATCAACTACCTGTCAGCGAAAGTCCCGTAGAAATCGTTCCAGACGTTTCAGAGATTACCCGGAACAAACAGACGGACAGAGAAAATGTTAAGAATCTGTTTATTTATGTACTTACATTATATACTTTCATATGCATTAAGTGAAAAACTGTTAATTTGAAATTACAAACAGACACTTCATTTTTATTTCTCTGTATATATAGTTCGGGATATAGTATCCTATGTCCTTCTCCTGGTTCTAAGCTACCTCCCCACCAGTTTTCAGCCAAATCGGTTCAGCCGTTGTTGAGTTATAAATAGTGTAACTAACACGACTTTCTTTTATATAGATAGAGGTAAAAACCGTTCAAAACCTTACAGATGATAGAAATAAATTTAGGATAGGAATACACTTTAACAATTCTAGTAGTGCCTCTCATGATGCTGTGCCCTAACAGGGTTTTATTAGTTTACTTAGGATCATCATCGTCCCTGGCCTTATCCCATACATTGTTGTGGTCGGCACTTGATTCAACCCGATGTGGCTCCATGTTAGTCGCAATCAACTTATTAACTCCTTGTCCGTTATGTGCGCCTGGTACTTCGTGTACCATATCATCATCTCCCTGGCCTTATCCCATACATTGTTGGGGTCGGCACTTGATTCAACCCGATGTGGCTCCATGTTAGTCGCAATCAACTTATTAACTCCTTGTCCGTTATGTGCGCCTGGTACTTCGTGTACCATATCATCATCTCCCTGGCCTTATCCCATACATTGTTGGGGTCAGCACTTGATTCAACCCGATGTGGCTGATCATCTGATTTTTATACGAAGCGACTGCCATCTGACCTTTGCAACCCCTTTAACGAGGATAGTATACTTAGGATACGAATACGACCTCCGACTGATTGTAACGACTGCCAAAGATGATAAATTGTCAACCGGGACCGACGGCTTAACGTGCTCACCGAGGCACGGAGGGACGTCGGGCGGTCACCCATGGCGGCTAGGGTTGCTTAACTTCGCTGATCACGTGCCATGAGCTCCGTTTATTAATGGAACCTATTTTTGTATTCCCCAGGCGTCGGTAAGGTGATGGAGATCAACTTCAATTACTTGAACTACGGCGGTAAATACGTGCTGTTTGGGTGCTGCCCACCTACACACCAGGCTACGTAAGTTACCTGATTATTTTTATAACTGCCGTCACGAGTTTTGAGCGCTCAGCCTAAATAGAATACTGGATGTTATGTAAATCATTTGGTTTTTTTTACTTGTAACTATTGATTTAGTTAGCTGTTAGACCCTGGTAAGACACTTTTGAATGTCGAAGAATTTGCCACCGGTTCGGAAACTAGCCTTCTGAGAAGAACCAGCAAGAAACCAACTGGCATCATGTACATTTCATAACTTATTATACAATGATAATTACAAAAAAATCATCAAAAATTATTCACAAAAACAATAAATAGTGAAAATTGTATCAGCATGTATGTGTAAAAATTAAAAAATAAATTAAATATGCGCACGCCATCCCAGAAGGGTCCCCGAAGGGGTAAGCAGACGTGTTGAACAACACCCACATTTCACCGAATATGATTACGTGCCAACGTCTCAGGCACTATACATACGTCTTTGAATTAATGCTCAGACATATGCAGGTTTCCTCACGATGTTTTCCTTCACCGTAAAGCACGTGGTGTGAAATCACTGTACATAAGTTTCTTTAGAAAAACTCATCAACCCCGCTGGGATTCGAACTTGCATGTGTAAAAATAATATTTAAAAAAGTAAAAACAATATAAAGAGTCGTGGTGGTCTCGGGGTTAGAGCAGTCGCCTGCTACGCAAGCGACGCAAGTTCGAATCCCAGCGGGGCCTGTACCAATAAGTTTTTCTAAAAAAACTTATGTACAGTGATTTCACACCACGTGCTTTACGTTTAGAAGTAATTCATAGACGTATGTATAGTGCCTGAGACGGCGATAGACTCACCATCTGTCACGTTGGCACTTAATCAAATTCGGTGAAAAGTGTGTTGTGATTACAACACCTCTGCCTACCCGTTCGGGGAATACAGGTGTGAGCATATGTATATATGTAAAAACAACACCAAATGCTTATCATATCATGCTTGCATACCATGTCATTACCAAGAGCTACTTGTACAGAGTTTCAATTCCATGTCTTTATCATTCATGTTATCCGAAATTGTATAATAAGCTTTCTTCATCAGTACAGTTTTAATATGTGTCTTAAATTTATCATAATTTATCGCGTTTATTGACTGTGGGATTATCTGCTTATATGTAACTAGCTATGCCCTGCGGTTTTACCCGCATAGATATAATTTAAAACCTAAATGTTTTTTTCTAAAAAAAAATCAGCCTAAATTACTTCTTGTAATATTAGCTATCTGCCAGTGAAAGTCCCGTTAAAATCAGTCCAGCCGTTTCGGAGATTAGCCGGAACAAACAGACAGACAGACGAACATATATATAGATGCCTACGTCATAACATCTACCTGCATGCCAAATGTCAGCCCGATCCGTCCAGTGGTTTGGGCTGTGCGTTGATAGATCACTATGTCAGTCAGTCAGTCACCTTTGAGTTATATATATTTAGATTTGTTTTTCTATGTCACTTTCTTGGATATGGAATGAACGCCCTTGATTTTAGGTACTTCCTCTCCATGTGGCAGCGTCTGGGAGGGGGGGGGGGGGCAGGGCACGGTGAAGCATGTGAAGACATATTACTTGCACCCCCCCATATATACTCCGACATAATCCTTCCGCTGCCCCCGCGACCCTTAGTGTATAAAAAGGACTCCTATTTACGTGGTGGTAAATCATTGGGAGAGGCCTATGTTCAGCAGTGGACGTCCTATGGTTGATATGATGATGATGATGATGATGATTAACGTGGTGTATTGTTTGTTCGAGCGTGAACCCATTCCAGATCTACAACAAGGAGTTGAACGTGATCGGTATCAAGATCAACCCTTACAGCTTCCCCAACGCTATCAACTGGCTCAATGCTATGGGAGACAGGTACTAACATATATACATACATATATATTTACGTGCTCAGCAGGAGTGCCTCAAGCGAAGGAAATATGCTTTCATTGGTCAAGGATACATATTTTCTGCGTTTGCGGTTGAAACTCTGGGGCCTTGGGGTCCAGATGCTCATCAACTTTTCAAAGAGGTTGCACGTCGTCTGGTAGAAGCTTCTCGTGACAAGCGGGCTGGGGTTATCTCGCTCAGAGAATCATCATTGCTATTCAACGTGGCAATGCTGTCAGCCTTCTTGGCACGATCCCGAGAGACACCGATTTGGGACAAGTTTTATACTTGTAATTAGTTTTTAGTAACATTATACATATTATAAGAAATTTCCCCTATAAAAAAAATAAAAACAATATATGTCTATAAATAAAAAATACGATGAATTTGGATGAAGCGAAAGTATGTAAGGATCGTAGCATGTGGCAAACAGTGGTCTCTGCCTACCCCCATGGATACAGGCGTGGGCCTATGTATGTAAATAAACCTTTTATATAGATAAATAAACGAAATTGAAGTCAGTTTTCAATTCCAAATTAATAACTATCCACTATATGCATATGAAAGTGAGTACGATACTGACATAAACTCCTCGTGACATCAGGTATCTGCCAGTAAAGGTCTCGTTAAAATCGGTGCAGCCGTTTCAGAGGTCAGTCGGAACAAACTTATTGACCTTATATACTTTCATATGCATGGCTGTTAATTTTGAATTGCAAACAGAAAATGTTATTCATCTACGTAGATATACTAGCGGACGTCACGCGGTTTCACCCGCGTAGTTCCCGTTCCGGTGGGAGTACGGGGATGAAATATAGCCTATGTTACTCGCGGATGATGTAGCTATCCATTGCTGAAAGTAATTTTCGTCGTTATAAATATACTTACATACAAATCTTTCCTCTTTATAATATTAGTATAGATAGCGGGGCTTGTACCAATGAGTTTTTCTAAGAAACGTATGTGCAGTTATTTAACACCACGTGCTTTACGGTGAAGGAAAACATCGTGAGGAAACCTGCATATGTCTGAGAAGTAATTCAAAGACGTATGTATAGTGCCTGAGACGGCGATGGACTCACCCTCTGTCACGTTGGCACTTGATCATATTCGGTGAAATGTGGGTGTTGTAGATATATAGGTTTGTATTTATGTTTGTTCTTTGTTGTAGATATTTGGACTATGAGAAGCTAGGTGTGAAGACGTACACCCTCTCCCAGTATAAGGAAGCCATCCAGGACCTCAAAGCTGGAGCCGTCGCGAAGGCGATGTTCAAAATCGACTAAAATTACATAACTATTTATTTATTTATTATATTTGATCCGAACAATTAAAGATTTTTTTTAATTTATCGTTTTTTTTATAATTTTTAAAATTAATGAAAAAAGAATGACAAATGAAAATGCACTCAACATTGTGAAGGAAAACAGAATACTTTGGAGAACAATCCAAAATCGAAGGGGAAAGATGATTGGGCACCTTGTGCGACACTCCACTTCCCTCTATGATGGTTGAGGAGGTCAATGGCTGGCATTCACGTCATACTTGTGAACAGGTGCTGCTTGAGAGGGTCATCTTAAGCTACGCATTTAGTTATAAGTAGATGTACTAGATTTTTAGTTATGTTAATTTTTATCGACATTTGTGCATTGGAACATTGTCCATGAGCTTACGTTTCTTAAATTATTTATTTTGTATTCTTTAAATTGTATAATATTTTTGAAAAGAGTAATTACTGAGAAGAACCTGGCAGTTCTTCTCAGTAAAAGCAACCTTCCGAACCTGGCGGTATCATGTACAATCCTGTATAATTATGTCTTTCTGACGATTTGAAAGTACTTTGTAAAAAGTCTAATCGAATACAGATACTTTTGACTTTGACTTTGATACCTTCTTTAAAAACATAAAAGAAGGAAAGGTAGAAGGGAAGAGAGGGAGAGGAAGACCAAGGCTAACATATATGAGACAAGTTAAGGAAAAGGTGTCTGTCATGACGTATAAGGAGGTCAAAGAGATGGCACTGGGCAGAGACTAATGGAAAGATGCATCGGTTACACCGACAAGAGTTGTTACTCTTAAATTCATGATGATGAGACAAAGTAAAGCTTGTAGATACGATACAAAATGTACGGGAATTACATATGTCACGTGACTGATTAATGTCATTTTCATAATTTTTTTATCGTTCCTATTAGCGCAAGCACGAGAGAATGTTACTTTGTTTAAGCCTACTGGAATTATATATGTCATGTGACTGCTGTATGTCTTGTCTACACATTTGGCATCGCATCTATTAACACACGCTTATAGAGCATTTATTTGAGCAGTCGTCTGCTACGCCAATGAGTATTTCTAAAAACTTATGTACAGTGATTTCACACCACGTGCTTTACGGTGAAGGAAAACATCGTGAGGAAAAATGCATACGTCTGAGAAGTAATTCAAAGACGTATGTATAGTGCCTGAGACGGCGATGGACTCACCATCTGTCACGTTGGCCCTTAATCAAATTCGGTGAAAAGTGGGTGTTGTTATTACAACACCTCTGCCTATTAGGGGAATACAGGCGTGAGCATAGGTATGTAATATTATAAAGAGGATAGATTTGTATGTATGTATGTAACGAATTAGCTCAAAAAGTACTTTGAAAAAATATTTCAGCAATGGATAGCTACATTATCAGCGAGAAATATAGGTTATACTTAATTCCCCTACTCCCATAGAACGAGAACTACTCGGGTGAAACCACGACGCGACGACGTAGTCCAAATGACTTAATAAATAAATAAATATGCTCACGCCATCCCAGAAGGGTCGCAGAAGGGGTAAGCAGAGGTGTTGTAACAACAACACCCACATTTCACAGAATATGATCAAGTGCCAACGTGACAGAAGGTGAGTCCATCGCCGTCTCAGGCACTATACATACGTTTTCGAATTACTTCTCAGACAAACGCAGGTTTTCTCACGATGTTTTCCTTCACCGTAAAGCACGTGGTATGAAATAACTGCACATAAGTTTTTAGAAAAACTCATCGGTACAGGCCCCGCTGGGATTCGAACTTGAATTAATGAATTTTCATTTTTGAAACGTAATCATTAAACATTGCGAAATCTTGTCATCTGTCCGTCTGTTACATTCAACTTAGAATCGAGGAATAGGCATAACTTTAACTCTAAAGGACATATACACGAGCACTGTTTTATCTCGTGGCAATCGAATTTGCCCTAATGCTCTACGTACATGACTCCTCAAATACTCCCTGAACAAGCCGGCAGACCTTGCCCATGGGGAGCTTGTAGTCCTCTGGTTTCGGATATGCCTTTCCCAGTAGGTCCATTCGCCATCTGGCCAGTTTGAATTTGCATGAGTTTGTTTGTGTGTCCACTACTTTCACTGAGCGCTCAAAACTCGCGACGGTCCGCAGTAACATTATAAAAAACGAAGTCAAGTAGGAAATGTTACCACCGGGTTCGTAAGTTTGTTTTTAATACGTAGTAGTTCAGATGCCACGGATTTCGAGTGCTCAGCGATAGATAGAATAGTGGGGAAAATTACACTCGCCTCAAAGCAAATCCCCTATTTATACATATCATAAAGTTCAACATAAATATTTATCTTTAGATAAGGTTACGTAATCTTTGTAAATAATATTAAATGGTTATTTGTTCCTATGCATTTGTACTTTTTATTTAATATCTATAGTGCCTGAGACGGCGATAGACTCACCATCTGTCACGTTGGCACTTAATCGTCATCTGTATAAAGTGGGTGTTGTTATCACAACACCTCTGCCTACCCCTGCAGGGAATACAGGCGTCAGCATAAGTATTACGTATGTAGTTATTATTAAACTTGTTATTTCAAATAACTCAGGTTTATCGTTAAGGACTTAGATAACGATAATGCTTGACGTTCGTATTTTCACGTGTCGTACATATTATTGACTTGTGTTGTGAAGGGCAAATACAGGGGGGTCAACTGCCTCGTCAGTCTAGTGGTTAGTATGTTCGTCTAAATATCGTAGTATCGTATGTCGGGTCTAAAATATATATTGGGTTTTTCTGTCAAGAAATTCAAAACAAAATGCCCGGAGTTTGTAAGTTTTGTGTGTTTCCACCCCCGTGTCTCGGAGCACGTAGCACCGTTGGTCCTCAGCCTGACCTCTCTCCGGTCGTGTCTGATTGCTTCCCATCCCACTATGAGAGTTACCCAATAAAGAGTGCACCTGTGTTTGCACACACGCCTGCACTATAATATCTCCTGCGCAGTTGGCTGATCCTCGTTGGGATTAGCCGCCGTAACCGAAATTCGGTAGGAGATTATTACAGGGGGATCCACTGACATAGATAGTGCGGGGATCACGAAATGTATGGGAATACGTGACATAGACATAGGTATGTCGTTCCCATACATTTTGTATCACTTCTAAGCTAATAATTCTATTACCTTCTTAATTTAAAATGTAACGGAACGACATAAATAAGTCACGTGACATATGTCATTCGAGGATAATGTTACTTTGTCTACTGCACTGACTGAGTCCACTTCAACTAGTGATCTAAGTCTAAAGTACATATAATAGATAAATAAAATTGAAGTGTCTGTTTGTAATACCAAATTAATAGCTTTTCACTAAATGCATGCCTAATGAAAGTGAGTAAGTGTATTTTACTTACGGTAATTATGTAAAAATAAATTTTCTGTCTCTCTGTTTATATATAATTCGGCTAAAGTGTCTCAGAGATCAGCCGAATTTAACGGGACTTGCCCTGACAGATATTACAAGGAGTAACTTACAATTTTTATACACAACATGTAGATCTGTCTCATAATATGAGTCAAACTATCATGGTAATAAGAGCTTATGGCATAGTGCCGTTAGGAGTTAAGAGCGTGCAGTAAAATAGTGGGGATATTGCACATGTTTTTATTCATCTCGCGACATACATATAGACAGAGACTAACTCATAAAGTATGTACTGCGTATTCATGTGAAGCGCTGTCCACCGCTACATAGATGGCGCTAACAATTGCAAAATTTTAGTACAAACTCACGAGAACCTGAATTGAGCAATAAGAATTTTTTAGCGCATTGCAGTGTGTATACAAGTTTCGTCCACGCACGTCCTTATTGACCCTGACGACGACATCACATTGCTTCAGCAAGCAATGTCTCAAAAGCACACACCTAACCGACCATTGTTCCGTCCTCGCCGGCGAGGCTCGTCGCGAACTCTACGTTACCGTCCCCCCCGACCCTTGCGCAGAGCCACTAGTCTTACCTAAAAGTGTCCCTGAATAATACCATTCAGATCCAGATCCTTAGCTCATCTCCCAGCAACGCCCAAAGCCGCGGTTCGAGTCCCACGCCCTTAGCTGTTTTTAAGTTTAAGCTCGGCTGCAGGCCCTTGGGTCTCACCTTTTTGTCCAAAAAAAACAAATAGAACAGTCGGAGTCGGTGTTCCCCAGGCATGACACTCGCTCTCCCCACACAAGGTACGCGCTTATAGCTCGTGTCGGGAACTGTATGACCCCTGTTTTTCCCTCGGGGGTTACCAACTCATCGGAGATAGGACAGAGCTAGTGGAGATAGGACACATGGCAGTATTTTTAATCTTAATTATTGTTTTCACTCACTATCATAGACTTGATAAAGCGCATCAATAAAGTTCAAGGTGCCGTCGATAACACTATACACAGGTCATATAATATTATTTATGTCAATTATGAATATCATTGTTAAAGTAAACAGTGTGATAAAATAATAAAGTAGGTAATTGGCGTTTGTTATTATTGTTTAATAAGGATCAGAGTGTTATTTAATAACTGCTTTATCTTTGAGAAACACCGACTTTATATAATCATAGGTCATACAATGACAGGTACCTATTGTTACACACACACTGATCGACTAGTCGTGTTACCTATGGATATGCCATAGGAAGTCTGTGTGTCAATGTTAATGTCAATTGATCGATATAGAGCAGTAGTATCTGTGGAAACACTCTATATTTTAAGAATTATTGTCTTCCTTTAGATATAATCATTACGAGGGATTTTCGAAGGTGTCAAGGGCCGTGACCGTTACGTCTGTACGTGCAATACCTTTCTGCATCCCCACCTTACGTGTTCAAAGAACTTGTATACTATAATATTGTACTACAATAAACTTTCTACAAGTTGACACCAGTTTCCTCATTTCACTCCTATGTGTCTACATAAAGATATTCTTAAGAAAACCACTTCAGGGAAAAGGCAGATCTTCCAGTCTGGTGCCTGGGGATCGCCGGCGAAGACTGTTCTAGTCCGAGACTGTATGTATGAGACTGCGGGGCGAGCGAGGTGATCGTGCTCAGCACCACAAAGGGACGATCTCCCAGCGGGTTTTGTGCCTGGGGTACAAACACCGGTGAAGACTGTTCTGGTCGGAGAACTATTCAATTAATCCTTTCAACCACATATTTCACTATCATAGCATCAGCGCATACGTTTCGCAAAAAATATGAAGTGCCTACGTGGCAGGCAATGACTCCATCACCGCCTGAGCCTTTGAATTGATTCTCAGATATATGTGAGTTTCTCACAATATTTTATTTCACCCCGTGGTGTGACATCACTGCACATAAGATTTTTATTGGAACAAAGTGAATTTAGAAGTTAGAACTTGCATCGCTGCGTAACAGGCGACTAATCAAACCATTGGACCACAACGGCAATACTTTAAATGAAGTAATTGGCTACGGAGATAAAAATATCTTTGTTATGTAGGATGACTATACAGTCTTGTTACAAATATAATTTTCTTTTTCCCACCATTATCTCAGTGGTATAAAAACGATCATAGAGGCCGGGGGGTTTAAGCACTCGCTTGCCACGCAAGCGACGCAAGTTAAAATCTTTTGAAATCATATAATAAATCTAAATGAGTTTTTCTATATACTTAAATGTAGTGATTTCATACCACGAGTTTTATGGCGAAGCATAACATCGTGAGGAAACCTGCATATGTCTGTGAAGTAATTCAAAGACATTCTACTTCAGTTGGCGATGGGCTCACCGTCTGTCACGTTGGTACTTAATCATCTTCGGTAAATGTGGGTATTGTTACTACGACCCTTTTTCATTTTATTTCTCTGTATACATATGGACATGGCCTGGTACGGCACTATGCTCGCCTTCCAAAGAATCATGATTTCAAATACGAGTTTTAATGGATACCCTACAGTTATTCAACACGATAACCGGAGATAAAGTATAATCTGAGCGGGAGTTCAGCCAGTGTAGCGCTGTTGTTATTTTCTATTAGACGTATTATTTACAAGCTCGGTAAGTTATTTATGGTCTCTCAAAATATTCTTTCAAGACATGCCTGGACCTTAACCTTTAGGTCCGTCGTAAAAGCGTGAGCTTATAGAGAGGTTAGCGGTTAGGAATACAGGAATATTACTTTCGAACTGCCCGACTCGGTACTGAACTTTCCATGTCTTTGGTAGTACCTCCACCTTACAGTTCGCAGCTAACTAATACGATGAGGGAGTTGGAGGCTGTGCTAGCTCTAGTGGGATATTTCTGTCTCTATTTTTGTGATTCAATTCATTTGAGATATGGCCTCGGGGTTAGAGCAGTCGCCTGCTAAGCAAGCGACGAAAGATCAAATACCAGCCGGGCCTGTACCAATGAGTTTTTCTAAAAAAACTTATGTACAGTGATTTCACACCACTTGCTTTACGGTGAAGGAAAACATCGTGAGGAAACCTGCATATTTCTGAGAAGTGATTAAAAGACGTATGTATAGTGTCTGAGACGGCGATAGACTCACCATCTGTCGCGTTGGCACTTAATCAAATTCGGTGAAAAGTAGGTGTTGTGATAACAATACCTCTGCCTACCCCTTCGGGGAATACAGGCGTGAGCATATGTATGTATGAGATTGACACTCTGATTTCGTCCTGTCCATATGCAGCAGTAGCTTGACAGACTGAACTTATTTACTAGTTTTGTTATGATCATATTCTCTCTTGCAGTGCACAATGGAAGCGGTAGTATTTGACGGCAAGAGTCTTACCCTGAAGTACCACTCGGACTACCCTATCCCGAAGATCACACAGGATGACCAGGTGATAGTCAAGGTGGAGTACTCCGGGGTGTGCGGCACTGATCTCCACATTATCCAGGTAAAAAAAAATACTACTACGGTGTCAATCAAGCACGCGGCTTACCTGATGGTAAGTAGGTACACTCAAGGACATCGCTCGTTTTCGACCCTATACCAATCTCATCACGTCCTTCTTGGAGAACCTTATACTGTACGAGTTCATTCCACAACTTTGAAAAGAAGCTTCTTTAGGAACGGGCAGTGCGAGCTAGACTATATGGGTTCCAAAGTGTGGCGATGAACTTCCCGTCGATGGCAAGATGTCGTGTGATGATGGAAACATTGCTCACTTGAAAGTAATTAAAAAACCATTTACGCCAACTTACGTTTGACAGGAATTATATGTAGCGCAAGGAGAAACTTTGCACATGGTTTATATAAGCAGTTATCCAGATTCAATTTTTTTCTCTCAGGGGGAATTTCCGGCATCAAAAGAGAGGCCTCTACCGTTAGGGCACGAGTTCAGTGGAGTGGTGACCGAGGTCGGCAAGGCCTCCATCTTCAAGAAAGGCCAGAAGGTTGTCGTCGACCCCAATAAGTAAGGAATTATTACCATTATTTATGGCATTGTCATCGAGTGACCGTGTGGCATTCACTCCCTTCTTTCTCGGACCTTCAGTTTTCTCCCCTCCTTAAAGATTTAAGCAATCTTGAAGAAAGGAATTTGAAGAAATTTGCGGAGCTGACGGCTAACCTCCATTAGTGGAGAGGCACCGCAAGTAGAAGAAGAAAGGAGGGGAGATGATCTTTCTTTATTTTCTTATTATTGATACGTCTTCATGAATCTATTATTCATCATCATCATTAATCATATAAAATTAAGTAAAGCCATTCTTTATTTTATTTTATATGAATAATACACAAGAAATCACATGCATTTTTTTTAAATTGGACCTATTTACGTATTGCCTTTCTTCCCAGTGCCTGCCTGCTATGTAACGTCTGCCGGAAAGGTAACTACCAGTACTGCCTATCTGCTGGCATTAACAGCACTATTGGCATCTGGCGGGATGGCGGCTGGGCCCAGTACGTGTTGTGCCCTCAAAACCAAGTATACGCACTGCCTGATGGCATCACCACTGAGCAGGGTATGTGCTTCAGAATATTTTATCTTAAAAATTTATTGCCTAAGAATATAATACTTGATAAATTTTTTTCGGGATTTAATTTCAACTCATATCTATCCATTTTAGCCGGTTTGTGCGAGCCATACTCGTGTGTATCTCATGGTTTCGACAGAGCTTCCCCTCTCCGAGTAGGCGACAAGATCTTGATTGTGGGAGCTGGCATTATTGGTGAGTGCTTTTGATAGTTCTCAAATTGCATGTATTGGTATGTTAAAAGTATAGGTGACAAATTACTCAAATAAGGAATAATGAGCGGCCAAGTATACTGCCATGAGGGATACCATAGTTAATTGAGGGTGACGGTATTTAGCTAGACCGAAACTTTGATCTTCGTTCTCTATTAGTTAGGTTATTTGTGAATATATCAAGCGCTTTCCATCGTTTGCCTTTGTTCATCATCTTTTATTGTAATTTTGAAATGGATACTGTATCGAAAGCTTATGAAGAATCGCAAAAAAACTCCCGTATATCACACATATGTAACAATTTAGTTTTTGTTGCAAATCATTAGAGTATTCCAACATGTATACAGGTAACCTGTGGGTAACCACTCTACACCACCACGGTCACCGTGACGTCACCGTGTCTGAGATGAACAAGACCAGATTGGAAATCGTCAAAAGATTAGGTTTGTATGACAGTTCTCTGTATTGGTGTGTGAGATATAAAATGTTGATTGAGATACTTAAATACTTATTGTTTCGTTTTCAGATACTGGATTTAGGCTTATTACTCCTGACGTTTTGGCGGCTGAAAAAGTTTGTTATGACGTCATAATTGATTGTACAGGTATGTGCGACCGTGAACGATATTATTCGAAACTTAATCTTATCTATTATGAAACATTTCAAGCTGAACAGGTATCTGACTGACAGATTAAGTCCCTAAAGATATTATCTTGTTCAACTGTGACAGTAGACATAGCAAACCATTCGTTATCGATAATGAATAAATGTAATAGAAGTAAATAATTTAAATAGACTGGCATATTTCAGTTGCTATTGCACAAATCATTCGAACAAGGAAGTTGGCAGTCACTTTGCGATAAAATTAAGTGACCAGCCCATCGGGTTGAATCTAGTGCCGACTACAACAATGTGTAGGATGAGGTCAGGGTTAAGATAAAGATCAAATTTCAATAACATTTATTACTTATCGTTTAGTTGTAAGCTTGAGCTAACCATCATACACGAGCAGAATATGTTGACAAGTATGACGAGAGTGCTAATTATGATCTACTTTTAGCCGTCTTTTGAGCTGCGAATATCCGAAGAGGAAAAATATTTGATTGATTCTTTGTATTCCCCAGGCGTCGGTAAGGTGATGGAGATCAACTTCAACTACTTGAACTACGGCGGTAAATACGTGCTGTTTGGGTGCTGCCCACCTACACACCAGGCTTCGTAAGATAATACTATTTTGTTTAATAATTCTGACGGTAAGATGAACACTTAAGAAAGGTTGAATGAGTTGTAAGAAAGATATAAACAATTTTATTACCATATTATACGTAGATAAACGTTGAACATAAATATCTAGAAACAGATCATCAAACGCCATACATACCTCTTTGAATTTCTTCTACACACATATGCAGTCACTATGTTTTCCTTCACCTTAAAGCTAGTGCTGTTACATACACTTCAAAAGAGATGCAACGCATTACGGGATCTTACATTTTATTCGGTGCTGCTTCTTCCACGATGCTAGCACAACACTTCTTCATAAGGTTTACCAACAACAATATAAAAAAATAGTGAAATCCTGTTCGTTGCAGTTTGAATCCGTTCCAAGTCTATGACAAGGAGTTGACCATCATAGGAGTCAAGATCAATCCTTACAGCTTCCCCAGCGCCATTAACTGGCTCGGCGCCATGGGAGACAGGTATGAAGACTATACTTATCCTATTATTAAAATATTTTTAACTCGTCACAATAGTTCACCAACCCTATCCCCCTTAATAATTCCACTATCTTTTCTCTCCTGTAGCCAAAAGTTGTCGAGAAGAGATCGCTTTACCGATAAGACCGATTCTCTCGTCTTCTTTTTTTGTATCTTATCATTTTGTTTTGTTTATGGTGAGCAGAAAGAGTTTTTATTTATTTTTATTTACCAGCAAATGCTACACTTATTTCCTAAATCTGCCAGGATCTTAATTATCCCATAGTCCCGAAGGATTTCGACTTTCGCAATATTTTCCAGATTTAATATAATTGTACTTCTTTAAATGATTCTTTAAATATACTTTAACAGAGATATTACAACGCCCATTATTCACTAAGTGCCAACCAACGGGACAGATGGTGATTCTCTAACATAATACATGCAGAGTTCCTGACGATGTTCTGGTGTGAAACTCAAGTCGCTCACTGCGCCAAACCAATTCATTTTATATTCTATGTTTGCCATTGTCGTAGATATTTGGACTACCACAAGCTGGGTGTGAAAACCTACTCCCTCTCCCAGTACAAGGCCGCTATTCAGGACCTCAAGGCTGGAGCCGTTGCCAAAGCTATCTTCAAGATCAACTAATTTACCTTTTATTATATCGCATTGAGCCTCAAAGGGTTTTTCAATCATACCTTAATTATTTGAATGCATATAAAAAGGTTTCTTTTCTTCGAAGATAAAGTTTCTTTTAAGCTTGTTGTACCACAGACTTTCATTTTACAAGTCCACACTTGCGGAGGTATGCATGGACGTATTTATAAATAGCAGAAATGTTATGGTTTTTTTATATTGCTCTCCTTTACTTGTATCATTAATCATGTAAACAACGTTTCTTTGGGTATACTTATATAAATCAATCAAAGAAAGCAGTTTTAATCACACAGTAGTAAAATTTGATTCACTGCTAGCCTCAAGGATATAAACTAGCCTTACAGCTACCGAATTACAATTATATTATAATATGAAATTTTTAAATACATTTCTAACATTTTAGAAATTAAATACGAGGATGACTGCATAGCCTTACAGCGTGACATCGATGCAGTGTATAAGTCGACCGTCGACAACAAAATGGAGTTCAATCCGAGCAAGTGTCATGTCATGAGCTTCGGTCGAATGCGTCACCTGATCAAGTTTGACTATGATATAGGTCACAATACCATAACTCAGTCAACCACTATCAAAGACGAGAAGAGTGTCACTTTCGACCGAGCACTGACATTCCATGTCCACATGATCTCGATTGCTAAGGAGTCCATCCAAAGGGTTTCGTGCTAAAAAATTCACGTGATTTTAAGAGTGGAAGTGTCATTCGTATTCTTAACAATTCATTAGTTCGTAGTAAATTAGAAACCAGTGCGTGTGTTTGGAACCCACACGAGACCACGTACACCATCATATTGGAAAAAGTAGAGAAAACCTTCCTTAGGTATCTCTATAAGCGCACTTATGGGTACTATCCATTTCTTTACCCCACAAATTTCCTGCTGGGATGCCTGAATTATAATTCCCTTAAAGTCAGAAGGGAGGTTGACCAGATTGCTATGTCATGTAAGGTTCTCCGCGGGATGATCGACGCCTCCGAACTTATTGGTGACCTGTGTCGACTCTTCGTTCCTGACAGGTAACTGCGTAGTAGGAAACACAAGCTGTTCGCTGTCCTCAACAGTCGAACAGTAGCTCGTGCGAAGTCCCCCATACCTCGTTCGTTAACTGCACTCAATGCTCTCCTGGAGTCTAACCCTACTGTGGATGTGTTTGATGACGGATGGAACAAGCTATTGTTAGAGTGTATGGTGTTCTGCGAGAAAGGATGAACGTTCATATTTTATTTTTAGTTTTTATATTATATTTTAAGTGTATATTGCATTACCTGTGTCTGATTAGTGTAATTGGCATTATATGCCGTTCTAATTATTGAATAAATAAATAAATAAACAATGACTTGGTCTATGCCTTTGACGCTTCAGAAGGCTAGTTTCTGAAAACTATTGAGTGTCTTTTGATCCCGTTTGTAGAGTTTTTATGATTATTTGTGAGTATTAACCCCACAATAAGCCGGCTCCACGTATTCAGTGCTATCATGGGCGTTTACATATCGACCATTTTCAAACACGTTGTCATATTTACTATATATGGTAGGGTCCTTCCACTGCGTCACTTCGCTATACGTTGCTTCATCGCCACGTCTCGCTTCTACTCTCGATATCTTTGTATTGTCATGATCAATTTCAACATAATTATTACTGATATGTTCGTTAAATTCTGGTGTTTTTTCTGCGCACTTATTTTTCTTTTGACGATATTTTTTAGGTACAGGCTCAGAATAAAGCATGTCCAATTTGTTTAGGCAATGAGGCCCACTAGTTTCTGGTTGCTGGTAGGCAGTTTCTGAATATATGGGCTCATTCCATTGCTTGGGGTGGGGTAGTGCGGTGTTAGTGCTGGAGAAGTTCTCGTAGATAGTCTCAGTGTTACGACTCTGAAATTGTAATGGTAACAGTGATTGCATGACTGATAATAAACAGTCTAAGTAAATGCTAATAGGCTTTGCATCATCAGGCAGATATATAAAAAAACACCTATCTATTTATCTATTTATGATTCTGTTGGTGAGAATCACGAAACCAAAATATTTATAATATTGTTCGTTTCATGCTAGGACTAGCTTTTGGACAACTTATGAAATGTCGATCAAATTAATGTATTTTTGAACTTAATCGCGAGATAGCGCAACGTCAGTTAGTTCAACGTTTTCATAAATCTGTAACTCATCCTCAGCTGACAACTGCAAGAACACTTCCCGTTAATATCCCTCGCTTCACTTTGGGTTTGACTTTTCTCTCCCTATATAAAAATATAATACGGATTTTGTAAACTAACAACCGCACACAACCACAAGGTTAGACCAACCTTGACTTTCATCCGACGTAAGATATATTGTGTCACACAGCAGCCAGCCAGGACGAGGACACCAACCGCTCCGCCGCTAGCAGCCATAATGACCCAGGGGATAAAGTCAGGTTCATCTGAAATGTTCGTTCTTCAAACTACAAAGATGTTGACTTGCCACCCTGATGAAGCGGTTAACAACAAACGTGTCATGCGTGCGATATTATATTCCATTGCAACGCGGTTAAAGGATGTTATGGAATGAAATCGCAGTGTAAAGATGAAATAAAATATTACCTAATTCCATATAATGTCAGGGAAAATAGGACAGCTATTAAAATATGTAATAGGGTATAATTTCAGGAAGCAAATAAAAAGATTATGACAAAAACATCTTCTTCCGTTTTCGAATAATTGACGTTCAAAGTTGACCATATCAAGACCTTATTTTGGCATAAAAATCAGCGGTAACGTAGAGTTATTCGCGTGAAAACTAACTACGTTTTTATTTTTTCTCCCAATAATACTTCCTGAAATAATCCCATCAAACCATTTTTCTAAACCATCTCCTTAATTTAAAAAGTTTAACTACCTCGTACGTAATGTAGGTAAACGCGGCCGCGCGTTCATTCAATCGCTCAAGGCCGCGAGCTCTTCGGCCCTTAGCAACCATAGCCTATAACTACGTTAGAGCTAGATATTTTACGACTTCAACATAAAACCCTACAACTTCTAGAAGACAACTGTTCCTTTTACTCCAACTGCCTGTATAGGGAAACTCTGTATGTATATAAATTTAACATGAGCAGGAATTATAACCTATAATAAAGTAAAATAGTATTAATTAGTATTCAACTTTAACAAGTCCTTAAAGTGGTATTAAGATTAAAAATGTGAAAACTGTAACGTGGCCATCTTGCACCCATTTTTACCAATATAATTAAGAACACTATCGATTCATCTGTTACGGAGCTAGGTACGATGCCACAGGCAGACAAACAAACTTATGTAACACCCAGTATATCCCTTATCGCCCTTGTTTTCCAAGCATTAAAAATGACTTAAAATCCATTCGGAGTGGTCTTTCCTCCTTTGGCTCCATGTCCTGACTTTGTGCATGCATAATAAAGAAACAGTATACGTTTATAACATGTTATTGATAATTTACCATTGGCGCACTTTTTTTGTAATTTGATGTACCATCACAGATTTCAAGAAAATTGTTTTTACAACATCCTATCTTCTGGTTCAAAATCCGCCCGGTATTAGGTACGCGTCTTACCTTCTGTATTGGAGTTTCCTTCGCTGGCGATCACAGAAACAGGAGCACCGGTTGTGTTGTGGAACTGCGTGGTTTTGATGGGGAGCTGTGTGGTTGTGATGGGAAACTGTGTGGTTTTGATGGGGAGCTGTGTGGTTGTGATGGGGAACTGTGTCGTTCTGGTGGTCAACTGTGGTAGGGTGGTATAAACTGCAGTTGTGGACGGTGGGATATCTTCTGAAACATCATAGTTTAATGTAGGAAGTAAGCACGCTACTAATGATCTATGCGGTTGGTGGCATGGTGATACCGTTATTAGTAAATCTTCACGTATTTTCAGAAAGGTCTCCGAAGGAAAAGGTTACGGCACCCAATTTTCTCCAAATATAATGATATAAGACCCTAAATGACAGATGGTGAGTACCCCGACTCCCAAGAGGGACGGGTACCTTTTAAAAAAAATATATATAATAATAAAGATCTCCTACCGAATTTCGGTTCCGGCGGCTAGTCTCAACGAGGATTAGCCATGTGCGCAGGAGATATTATAGTGCACAAGTGTGTGCGCAAACACAGGTGGACTCATTATTCCCTCACTTTCATAGTCCGATGGGAGGCAATCCGACACGACCGGAGAGAGATCAGGCGGAGGACCAACGGTGCAACGTGCTTTCCGAGGCACGGGGGTGGAAACACCGCCAACTTCCAAACTCCGGGCATTTTATTGTGAATTTCTTGACAGAAAAACCCAATATAAATTTTGTGACCGAACCCGGGAGTTGAACCCGGGACCTCGTGATCGGCCAACGAAGCAGTTAAAAAAATAAAAAGAAAATATACAAAAATAAATAATATACGAGTACCTACCATATATCACTGGATGTGATGTTTTCTTCAGATGGAGGTATATTGCAGTTTTATAACCATTAGCATGGCACAGAATAATATGACCATCGTTATACGACTCCAGCCTCAGTTGCATTGTAACTGCTCTGCATTCCTTGTCCTTACTGCTGCGTATGTGGTCCTCTGCCGATGATAGCAAATTCAAATTCAAATAATTAGTTCAACAATTAACGCAATGGCTTAATTTTACGGGACTTTTACCGACAGAACCTATGCTCACGCCTGTGTTCCCCGAAGGGGTAGGCAGAGGTGATGTAATAACAACACACACTTTTCCCTAAGATGATTAAGTGCCAACGTGACAAAGGGTGAGTCCATCGCCGTCTCAGACACTTTACATACGTCATTGAATTACTTCTCAGAAATATGCAGGTTTCCTCACGATGTTTTCCTTCACCGTAAAGCACGTGGTGTGAAATCACTGTACATAAGTTTTTTAGAAAAACTCATTGGTAGAGGCCCCGTTGGGATTCGAACTTGCGTCGCTTGCGCAGCCGGCGACTGCTCAAACCTCAAGGCCAACACAACCTTCACCGACAGATAGCTAATATTACAAGGAGTAACCAGGCTACCTTAATTTTTTTCTTGAATAGGGGTTCGCGAAATAATGCCACTGTGGCAGCGTTTCTCTACTCGGCACATAGATGAAGCTACTCGCTAACAAATGCGAAGTTTGAGTACAAATATACGAGAAACTTAATCAAGCAATAAGTGTTTTCAAGCGCATTGCAGTATTTATGCAAGTTTCCTACTAGAATAGATGGAGCTGGTGTTGCGCAAACATGACACTCGCCTGGCTGGAAGATCTTTTCTTTGCTGGGGATGGGCATGATCACTCGCTCTCCCCACACCACCCATGAAGTTAAGCCTCATCATCATCATCTCCCTGGTCTTATCCCATACATTGTTGGGGTCGGCACTTGATTCAACCCGATGTGGCTGATCACCTGATTTTTATACGAAGCGACTGCCATCTGACCTTCGCAACCCCTTTTACGAGGAAAATCTGCGATCTGGGTTAAACCAGTTGTCAGACAATTTTAGCCCTCCGACTGACCTGTAACGATTGCCAAAGCTGATAAATTGGCAACCGGGACCGACGGCTTAACGTGCTCTCCGAGGCACGGAGGGAACTCGGGCGGTCACCCATCCAATTACTGGCTAGGGCTAGGGTTACCTTCACTGATCGAATGATATGCGCAATAGCAACTGTGCCACGAGCTTCTCTTGTCCTCCATGAAGTTAAGCCTAATAACATCAATAATTTCTCAGCTCGTGGCACAGGTTCGCGCATATAATTCGAACCCACGCCAGTAGTTGGATTCGTGTGCACCTGAGTACCATCCGGGCTCCAGATTGCACGATAAGCCGTGGGTCCCGGTTGCCAATTTAACATCTTTGGCAATCGTTACAGGTCAATCGGGGGCTTAAGAGAGTCTGACAACTGGTTTAACCCCGATTTAGTATAAAAATCAGGTGATCAGCCGCATCGGGTTGCATAAAGTGTCGAACACACCAATGGGATAAGGTCAGGGAGATGAATCTTACCTCGTGAATTTAAGTGCACAAGTTGTGTTATGCAATCTTTATGTCGATGTTTTGCTTTGCACGTGACGCGTATTGCTTCTTTGTCCATAAAATAGTAGTGTCCAATCCAATCAAATGTGTCTGAGGGATAGCCCCGAGAGGTGAATAATTCCTTATTACTCAGTAATACTACAGCCTCATCTGAAATTTATCAGAAAATATTTAAAAATATATAAATATGCTCACGCCATTCCAGAAGGATCTCCGATTTCCCCACTTTTCAGGCACTATACATACATACGTCTTTGAATTACTTCTCAAACATATGCAGGTTTCCTCATGATGTTTTCCTTCACCGTAAAGCACGAGAAATTATTTCAATATACATATAAACACTTTAATAAACATAAGGTTTCCGCGGATCACCCATGAAATCAACGCGGGTAAAACCGCGGGTCACAGCTAGTATGTGAAATATTTGCAGTGCCTAAGATGGCGATAGACACACCCCTATTTTATGAAGTAGGTCAAATATGTAAGTGCATACGTACTATATTGCTTTTAATTCAAAAAGTATATTATTTTTACATAGCTTATTTAACCCTATCGCATAGTGAAAAAGAAAAATATTATAAAAATAAAAATTATAAATAAAACACAGAATTTAAATTAGTGTCTCCGGGAATGGTGCCCAGTAAGCTGGCTGCGTTACCTCGCTGGATCGCTAAACTAATCCTCTGACCGAGGTAAGAACCAGCTCGACTCTCACCAGAGACGTCAACCAGGCGTTTTGAAAGATCCTTAAAAAGGACTTTCGCATTTGGCCCCCGTTGCCCCAAAGTCTCAACCCCAAACGGCAGAAATATACAATTATGACTGATATCTGCATATTTACGCCGCTTGAGGTTTTCTACATACTGCCACCTGCTTGTTTTTAAGTATACGTACTTGCACTAGTCTCCGTATAATTCCACACGGATAATATGGCTATGAGACACACAAGCATGTTGGACACCACACACTGATGTTTGCTAACTGTTCATTCCATATTCATTATAAAATTATGTGACTATACATTAAGATGTCCATACGATCACTGCTTTCGTAGATTTTCACCAGACTTTATTTGTACTTACCCCAAAGTATTGATATTTTTTTGTGGTTCGAAGGAAATATGTAGTCTTCGGAAATTTAAGGTAAGGTCAAGTTATGGACCTATTTATTACAAGGAACAGTACTAAAGTAGTAAACTTGTCCCAAATCGGTGTCTCTCGGGATCGTGCCAAGAAGCCTGGCAGCATTGCCACGTTGAATAGCAATGATGATTCTCTGAGCCAGAGAGTTATTAGATTAATTTTTTTAAGGTTTGTTGTTATTTAGTCATAAAATAAATAAATTATATTATGCATATACGGTCTTTGGAAATATGTTATTCATCACAAATCGCCTCCGAAAATTTATAAAATGCTAGTATAAAGTGCCCCTCGATTTTGCCCGCGTAGAGCTAATTTCATAGGTGACCTGCGGAATCCTAATATTTTATAATGATAAGGCCAGTGAGATGATGATATGGTACACGAAGTACCAGGCGCACATAACGGACAAGGAGTTAATAAGTTGATTGCGACTAACATGGAGCCACATCGGGTTGAATCAAGTGCCGACCCCAACAATGTATGGGATAAGGCCAGGGAGATGATGATGAGAGGCAGTGTAATTCGTAAGTCCCGTGTCTAAGAGTAGAGTAAATATTTGTTTCGGTCTAATTCCAACTCATGGTCATCACATTTCTAGAAGATGAAGCATACCAATGGGAAATAATATTATTTTCCTCATAATATTATAAATATGACAAATGTGTAATAATTTTATATTTGGTCCATTACAATCACACAATAAAGACTAGCGGACGTCACGCGGTTTCATCCGCATAGTTCCCGTTCCCGAGGAAGTACGGGGATAACTTATAGCCTATATTAATCAGTGATAATGAAGCATTCAAATGGTGAAAGAATTTTTTAAATAGGTCCAGTACTTTTTGAGTCAATTCGTTACAAACATACATACCAATCTCTCTTTATAATATTATTAGGACTAGTATAAATATGTAACAAAATCTATTTAGTTGCAATTTGTGAGAAGATTACGTCATAAAATGATTTTCGATTAGTCAATATATATCATCATTTATTTGTTTCATACTACAAAAACGTAATCTAAAGATACGTGCGTTTATCCTGTAAATTTTCGACACTCGCAAATTAATCAAAACCTAAAGGGTACTTCCCGTAAACCGTCCTTCCTTTCCTTTATTTATTTAATGGCGATGAGCTTAAGTAAAACTATTCCGCCAATGTCAAGTGATTGTTGAGAAAAATATCTTGTAAATTGTTAAAGATATGTGGAGGAACCCATTTGATTCCTCAATGCAAATTAAAATTCGAAGTAACATCATAGAGCACAGATAAATGACATTAAATCAGTCACATGACGTATGTCATTCCCATACATTATCGTTTCTACCAGCGAAGCGTTAGGATAATGTTAAGTTGCAACCAGCGACAAATGTGGTCTCGTGACCCCATTTTAAATTTACCGCGACTCAAAAAGGAACTACGTCATGCAGCCGCTCCAATCACGTGACCATTTGTCGCTGGAAACGAGCGTCGCGCGGCTTACATCAGGTTGCACCTTTACTTTGTCTACGGTTTGTAACACGGAACCCTCGGTGCGTGAGTCCGAGTCGCACTTGGCCGGATTTTTTATTAAATAGGGTTCCGCGAAGAGCCTAATAAAGTCTACCTACATTCACACGGGATACAGTGTAGACGCATCCATTTTAACATAATATTCAGTTATCAGAGTATGTAGATGAAGCCATGGGACCATTAATCATTTATCTGGATGATTTAATGATGTTAAGTGTGTCATTGTTCACAATACGTGGGGTGATAGGTATCGAGCACAATGAATCATTTACGCACGTACTTTTAGATTTAACAACGGCTTATACATCTCGTTAAGGAAAACGGTCACTTCGTCTGATGGTAAGTGGCTCTTTCAAGCTTATAGAGCAGGTACAGCTGCATTCACGAGTAATGAGCGTTCAGCGAATACAGTGGGGATAACGGCGCATTATTAGCCGCGCTCGCGCCACGTAAAAGGCCACTAAAATATCTGGTCAGTAATCATCAACATTTAAACAAATACATAGAGGAAAAAAAAAATTAAAAACCTACCTATCCATATTTGGATGCTGATAAGCAATAATGTGTCAACCCACTAAAAGTCAAATTCAAAGGTTTTGATATATTTTGATAATGCATCACGTATTTAACATTCTAAAAAAGTGTTTCAAGTCATCTGAAACATAAAAGTACGTAAAAAATGGATTTATGTCATAAAACAAATCTTAAATCACGTATACAATCATCTTAAGACGCCATTTTCTCAAAACCAAGTTTATGCGGGTTGACACATTATTGCTTATCTGCATCCATTTGATTGTAACCGACTCTATTCGTCTGTATATTTTAGATTTTTTAAGGTAGCTAATCTCAACGGGGATTAGCCAGCTGTGCAGGAGATATTATAGGGCACAAGTGTGTGCGCAAACACAGGTGAATTATTTATTCCCTCACTCTCATAATCTGATATTAACATGTTCAACAAAGTTTCAAATCGTCAGAATACCATAATTATTAATAATGATCTCCTACCGAATTTCGGTTACGGCGGCTAATCTCAACGAGGATCAGCCAACTGCGCAGGAGATATTATAGTGCAGGCGTGTGTGCGCAAACACAGGTGCACTCTTTATTCCCTCACTCTCAAAGTCCGATGGGAGGCAATCCGACACGATCGGAGAGAGATCAGGCGGAGGACCAACGGCTTAACGTGCTCTCCGAGGCACGGGGGTGGAAACACCGCTAACTTCCAAACTCCGGGCGTTTTTATTGTGAATTTCTTGACAGAAAAACCCAATATACATTTTTGACCCGACCCGGGAATCGAACCCGGGACCTCGTGATCGGCAGGCGAACGTACTAACCATTAGACCAACGATGCAGTTATGCAGCATGATTAATACAGGGTCTGTAAACAAAGAAACATTATCCTCACGGTTTACTAATAGAAACGATACAAAATGTATGGGAACGACATTATGTCACGTGACTGATTTATGTTCTTTCCATACATTTTGTAAAGTTTCTACTGTCGCAAGCGCGAGGGAATGTTACTTTGCCTAGAGGGGTCTAAAATATTACTGCCAAGTTCAGAAGGTTGTCTTTCAACACATTTCGTAGCATTGTGAAGGCTACAGGATTGGAACAGCGCCATCTGTCGTCCCTCAAATGGCACTATTTGATCCCATGCAACTCTGCGTTTACGTCAACGCGATGCCTCGCGACGGCGTTACTAAACACGTCGGATATACAAAGAAATTCTTCGACATTGAAACTTGTAAAAACCTATTGGAACGCTGGCTACGGTCCCCTAATACCAGGAGAAATGAACTTTCATTGATGATTGTCAACATTATGGCATTGTTATAAATACAATGGTGTTCAAGGAAAATGCGAGCTTTGACACTCCCACGCAGGACGCGAACAATGGCTCGCAGACGACATCCTGACACACATTTATATATCTACATCTCCATCTATCTGTAGACAAAGAATATTGTTATCATCCTGAGTCCTCACTAATATTAATAAATGTGAAAGTGTCTGTGTTGGTTTGTTTGTTATCTTTTAACAACTCAACCGCTGAATCGATTTCAATAATATTTCGTGTACCATCCTACTAAGGTGGCAAAGATTGTCAAAAGGTGGCAAATTGTTGACACTGAGGTTTGTTAAAAAGAGTTGTGTGACGCAATCCCCATTATTTTCAATGAACCCTCAATACTTGTGACGGTCTCTGTACCAAACTTGTAAAGAATGGATGTAATGTGACAATCCAGGAAGCTGCAGGAGCCGGGCGTGAGCCAGACCGTCGGAAACATCCTCGCCGAGTGCCCAGCATTCGGGAAAGAGCGCTTTGAGGCGGAACAAAAGATGGGGGCGGGTATCGTGGTTGGAATTTTTGGGAATTTGCTGCGAAGTAAGGATACCCAAGTTGAATTCGTGGCATATAGCCTGAAGGTAGCGACTTGCGTCGCTGCTAGAAATATGTAAGAGTCAGGAGAAGAAGAAGGAGTCAGGAGAAGGAAGACATGAAATAGTGATCATAATGAGAAAGGAAGAAATAAAACAGAAGTAAATAATTTTGGAAATGTAATATATAAGGAAAAACAATACGAAAAGCACAAAATTATAAAGATACATAAGATCCCTGAGTAAATTCAAGGGCAACAAAGGAAAGGCCTCCGGGGCCATAAAAAAAAGGGAAGCTGCAGGAGCAACACCGACGCTTGGTTGCACTATTTTTGAAGCTAAAGACAAATTTGACGATGACATCACTGTGAAATTGTGAATACACCCTTAGAGGAATAAATGGTTGTATCAAAAAACATACAGTCAAAAAATACTCAGCTCTTCCACCGTAAAAAGTTGTGAGATCCCAAGAGAGAAGTTGTGTAATCTGTTATAATTTGTCATTATTGTGAATATTTATACCTTACCTTGAATTCGATTATTGTAAGATGATTTATATTGTATGCCTGGCTAAGTTTCTTGTCGGTTCTTCTCAGAAGGCTAGCTTCCGAACCGGTGGTAAATTTTCGATATTCATAAGTGCCTTACCAGGGCCTAAACTGAATAAATATTTTACATTTAAATTTTCAATAGAATGACTTGGCCATATATCTTTTGCTTGACTTGGCAAGGCACTGCTGTGCCTCCAGATACTTGAAGCCTGTGGCCCTACCATGAGCCCTTATTGCCATGATAGTTTTACTCTTATTATGAGACAGATGTATTTGACGTGCATACATATGTCACTGTCACATAACTAAACTATAATTGCAATAAGAGCTCGTGGTCAGGCCCCTGTGATATGTTGGAGAACTGTAGGTGCACGTGTATTATCGTTCAGCCACACCCGTTGACCTAACAAACCAAATGTCAGTGTGTCTTCTCGATCAATAAGTTATTGTGGCGGTCGAAGGCGTGGGCGTTATGTAGGGCTTAACATTTAATTATTCTGTTAACTGTTCTATCGTTCATCTATATGGGACGAGTATTGATTTAAAAATTACTTATTATCTAGTTAACTGTTGCTTTTTGGTGGCATGACTGAGAATGCGCAGGAAAAGCTTGCGATTTCATTATCTGCATACATCTCAAGCCTGTATTTTGATATCTAATCTAAACCCGAAGAGGTAGATACAGTTGTTGTAATAATAACACCTATGTTAAAAACTTATGTGCAGTTATTTCACACCACGTGCTTTACGGTGAAGGAACACATTGTGAGGAAACCTGCATATGTCTGAGAAGTAATTCAAAGATGTGTGTATAGTGTCTGAAACGGCGATGGACTCACCCTCTGTCACGTTGGCACTTAATCATAGTCGGTGAAATGTGGGTGTTGTTGTTACAACACCTCTGATTACCCCTTCGGGGCCCTTCTGATGTTGTGAAGGAATTCTAAGATCACCATCTATCACGTTTGCATTTTATCCCTGCTTGTCTTCCTCTTGGGAGCCCTTCCAGAGAGGTGTTTATTTTTTTTTAATGTTCAGTACCTTGTAATGCGAAGCTTCCTAAACACGCCGCTGGGGGCGCTTTTATGAAAATACGCAGGCGATATCGACAATGTTAACGCATTTTGAAACAATACTTTAGGATACTGAGGGCCTAGTGCGAGTTTTTTAAAAGTCACAAGTCACCGCGTTGACCGAAACGCAGATTTGTATAGGATCGAAACAGCGCCATCTGTCGGCCTAAAGATGACACTATTGTGAGCCCATACAAATCTGCGTTTACGTCGACGCGATGACTTGTGACGGCTATTTTAAGAAAACTCGCACTAGGCACTCAGTTTATAAAACAAATTCAATTGTGATTCATTATATTCTTACGATGCTATTTTATGGGAATCAAATATCAATTTCTTTGTTTTTATGTTCCTTAAGAATAAGTTCCATAAGTAATATATTGCTTACTTATGTAAATTAACTCGCACGGGCGGTATCATCTTGAATACAAGCCTTCAAAGAACCGTTCTACTTTCCTGCAATGAATCATGCGCATGACATTTCGACAGGGTGACGGTTTATTTAACAGTAACAGATCCGATCTGCTGTTTGTGCATACAATGTGCACAGGCGCACACAACCTTTTGTGCCAGCCGCCTTATCAAAAAGTATTCACGACTATCATCAACATTTCATCGCAATCTAGATATTCAAGTAATTATATTTGTAATAATTAGTCGTGCCCCGCGTAGATGAGACTGCTACGCAAGCGACGCAAGCTCGAATCCCAGCGGGGCCTGTACCGATGAGTTTTTCTAAAAAACTTATGTGCAGTTATTTCACACCACGTGCTTTACGGTGAAGGAAAACATCGTGAGGAAACCTGCATATGTCTGAGAAGTAATTCAAAGACGTTTGTATAGTGCCTGAGACGACGATGGACTCACCCTCTGTCACGTTAGCACTTGATCATATTCGATGAAATGTGGGTGTTGTTACAACACCTCTGCTTACCCCTTCGGGGACTCTTCTGGGATAGCGTGAGCAAATTTATTTTATTTATTAAATTAATTAAATTACTCCTTGTAATATTAGCTATCTGTCAGTGAAAGTCCCGTTGAAATCTGTCCAGCCGTTTCAGAGATAACCCGGAACAAACAGACAGATAGACAGAGAAAAATTTTGAAAATTATGTTTTATGTCAGTACCGTATATATTTTCATACGCATTAAGCTGTAATTTAGGAATTACAAACACACACTTCAATTTTATTTATCTGTATAGATTTTGATAACTTACATTGTGACTTTAAGTTTGGACTTCAACGAAAATAAAAAATAACTAATTAAGCGCCGGTCGACGATGTCGTCATTCTTCCATCAATGACCTAATACGTCGGGCTCTGGTCACCGCCGGGGTGCCTGCTGTACTGGAACCAGTAGGTTTGGCGCGCGGCGATGGTATGTCGCTGGTGCCGTGGAGATTGGGCCGGCCGCTGGTGTGGGATGCCACGTGTGTCGATACGTTGGCTCCGTCCCATCTCCCCGGCACTGCTGTGGCGGCCGGTGCTGCTGCTGCTCAGCAGGAGTGCCTCAAGCGCCGGAAATATGCTTGCATTGGTCAAGGATACATATTTTCTGCGTTTGCGGTTGAAACTCAGGGACCTTGGGGTCCAAATGCTCATCAACTTTTCAAAGAGGTTGCACGTCGTCTGGTAGAAGCTTCTCGTGACAAGTGGGCTGGGGCTTTTCTCGCTCAGAGAATCAGCATTGCTATTCAACGTGGCAATGCTGCCAGCCTTCTTGGCACGATCCCGAGAGACACCGATTTGGGCCAATTTTTCTACCTGTAATTAGTTTTTAGTTACTTAATTAATACATAAAAATAAAAACTAATTATGTGTAAATCAAAGTGTAAATGCGTTTCCGGAACCTCAAAACAAAACTTCAAGCAATCACGTTCCAAAAGTACGAAACAAGAAAATAATCCCATACCATCCCACATATTTCAAAGTACTTAATACATATTCATAGTGATCTTAAGAGGATAGCGTGGTCGAACCTACATTACAAAAAAAATCTAACAGTTGTCGGCGATCATAAGCTTTAAGACGGAAATTAACTATTCAGTTATTCAATACCTGGTCCGCCATATTTATCATTCAAATTACTTCTTAATATTGTAAAGAGTTCAATTACCTGGGTAGGTAACTGCAGTTAGCCCTATAGGCCTACACAAAGTAATATTCTCTCGCGCTTACCCTAATAGAAGCGATATAGCACGTGACATATGTCATTCCCGTACATTTTGTATCGTACTACTAGCGAAGCGTTATTTTGTCAACAGCCAACTCTTGCGCTTGCGCTAATTTTATTCCACGTGCAACCTCTTTGAAAAGTTGATGAGCATCTGGACCCCAAGGCCCCAGAGTTTCAACCGCAAACGCAGAAAATATGTATCCTTGACCAATGCAAGCATATTTCCGACGCTTGAGGTACTCCTGCTGAGCAGCAGCAGTGCCGGGGAGATGGGACGGAGCCAACGTATCGACACACGACATACATACATATGCTCACGCCTGTATTCCCCGAAGGGGTAGGCAGAGGTGTTGTAATCACAACACACACTTTTCACCGAAGATGATTAAGTGCCAACGTGACAGATGGTGAGTCCATCGCTGTCTCAGACACTATACATACGTCTATGAATTACTTCTCAGACATATGCAGGTTTCCTCGCGATGTTTTCCTTCACCGTAAAGCACGTGGTGTGAAATCACTGTACATAAGTTTTTTAGAAAAACTCATTGGTACAGGCCCCGCTGGGATTCGAACTTGCGTCGCTTGCGTCGCTTGCGTAGCAGGCGACTGCTCAAACCTCAAGGCCACCACGGCACACGACATCTGTATAGATTAATTCGTATGAATGCCAAATGTTGCCGACCCCAGACATTGAATAACAATAATCCGTGCCGAACTAAATGACAAGTCAAATTGCACTGCACTCTTTCTTAATACGTCAGTTATGAAAGAATTAAATAAATCAATGTAATATGCTCCATTATAAGTCCTCACGACTTTCTTTAAGGAAATGAATAAAATATTCTTGAGGCCCGCCGGTCTTGTGGTAGCGGGTTCGATATTACGAATAAAAAAACTCGAATGTAAATTTCTTGCACTAACTATGCCCCGCGGTTTCACCCGCATTGGCTTTTTTCGAAACCCTACTTCTATATCGTTTTAAAAAAGTTTATAGCCAATGAAAGTCCCGTTAAACTCGATCCAGCCGTTATTACCCGGAACAAACAAATAGTCAGACAGACTGATTATGTTTTTTTTAGCTAGTAGCGTATACCTACAATTTTATGTCCATTTAATGAAAAGCTGTTAATTTGCCTGCAAATTACAAACAGATACTTACATTTTATTTACCTGTATATATGAGATGATGACGATCTTCTGTAAGATGGAGGTGCAGTTCCCAATCGGGGAGCTCCGAATATCGAACGGGAGCTCCCGTTATGTCCTACCTGTTGTAAATAACTTCTCCACAAAGCAGGAATGCCATTTAACCCGCAAGTACATAATTAACTTTGTTATAAGTTAGGTGCAGTTGATGCAACACGACCTCGTGCTACGCTCTCTATTTATTCATAACGAGGTATCGTCAGCATATCAATCACGTGATATGTGCAGTTATATCACACCATTTACGGTGAGGAAATATATGTCTGAGAAGTAATTCAAAGACGAATGTATAGTGCCTGAAAATAGTCTGAAAATAGCCTGAACTGGTTTACCCAGGTCACAGATTTTTCCTCTTCAAAGGGGTTGCGAAGGTCAGAAGGCAGTCGCTTCGTATGAAAAACAGGTGTCAGCCACATCGGGTTGAGCCGACCCCAACAATGTCACATACATATAAGGCCAGGGAGATGATGATGAATGCCTTTGACGGCGATGGACTCATCATCCGTCACGTGGGCACTTAATCATATTCGATGGAATGTGGATATTGTTGTTACAATTAAGAAGTCAAGCACCTCTGCTTGCCCCTTCGGGAACCCTTCTGGGATTATTTCTCCCTCTCCCATGCTCATCCTTCGCTACGCATCCTCCACCCTAAGGTCCGTTAACTATACCTAAGTGTAGTGCGTAGGTACACACATTAATAAAAAAAATTAAAAAACTTTTGAATAACATACAAATACTTATAATAAGTCTGTCTGTACTAACACATCTGCTACAATTCGTCCTTTGAGCGAAATTATTATAGGTCAAAGTTACACATGCGATAATATGCTAATTACAAATGAGTGTATGAATCTGGGCCACGGAATAAGGTGGTTATATCTAGTTTGCACCAGCTCGCAGCGGATTTTTATAGTAAAACATGAGTTTTAAATAGATTTGTGTAAAGGCTTGTTCAAATTTTACTGCTTAAATTTTGTTGGAATGACCATAAAATCGCTTGAATCATCAATGACAGTCTTAACATTAGCTCTTTATGTTGTGTGACAGGGACAGACGCATACATGTCATATACATCTGTCACATATTCATTGTCTATCTATGATGGTATTAAGAGGTCATGATAGGGCCCGGTTGGCCTAGACAAAGTACTATTTTCTCTCTAATAGAATCGATACAGAGTGGACGTAAATTACATAAATCAGTCACGTGACATATGTCATTCACGTACATTTTGTATTATTTCTGCTAGCGAAGCGTATGCTGCTAATGTTACTTTGCCTACAGCCCCTGGTGTTGCAAACGTTTATATAGGTAAGTCAATGATTAATATTTGATATTTTTAAATAATTATTATCAAATTCAAATCTATTAATTGCATTCAATTTATTGTACTCAAAAATTCAATAAATATAAAATTGTGTGTGTGTCAACTTATCCTTCTAAACTTATATTAAAAGAGGTAAAATTTGTGAGGTTGTAGGTAGGTAGCTAATCTCTGGATCTACTGAACCGATTTTGAAAATGATTTCACCAATTTTACCACGTTTATTTATAAGTGTTATCGGTACCCCTGAGCTTCGTTAATATTTAATTATAATGGCAACTTTATCAAATGTCACTTGATAATTTCAGGATAATCAAATATTACTTTATGAGGGTAGTTCATGATCTTTTCAAACGTTTAATGTAGTGGAGGATTGTGTTTAAAGCCATCATTGAAATGGACGAAATAAAAAGCTTTTAATCAGTTTGATTATTTTATATTTCTGGGCATTTCAAAGTTACTTCTCGTTGTTAAGTGTCAATTCTCGTAATTTTACCTTTATTTTATAGTGGAAGTGATGAGTTTATCTCAAACGTTTTTATATTTTTTTCCTACAAGGTCGAGATTTCATATTCTTTGGTTCTTTGGGACATTCATCTATATCATAAAGAGCCCTGTATAACGTCGCACGCGCAGAAAAATATTCAGTACTCACCGTATAATATGCCAATGTAAGTACAAATACAATTTTCCATTCACTGATAAAACTCTGAATTCATAAACCAAAAATTCCTAAATAAATCTGTCTTGATGTTCCAATTACATCAATTATGTATAACCCTTAAGTGTTGGTGGAAAATAATGGTAAATTTCTAGTTAAAATGCGCTGAAATGTCATAAATATAACGATAACAGCTTGACATTGGTTACAGAGTTATGTACGAGATTTGTTGTTGGGGATACGTGTCGGGATATCGCTTAAGAACAAGGAAATTTATTTATTTATTTACAAACCTTACATCTACCATTACAGACTTATAATCTAATACGGTTGTGTGACAATTTTATAAATCTAATAATATTACATGAGGAGCCGTGGTGGCCTCGGGGTTAGAGCAGTCGCCTGCTACGCAAGCGACGCAAGTTTGAATCCCAGCGGGGCCTGTACCAATAGGATTTTCTAAAAAAACTTATGTACAGTGATTTCACACCACGTGCTTTACGGTGAAGGAAAACATCGTGAGGAAACCTGCATATTTTCTGAGAAGTAATTCATAGGCGTATGTATAGTGCCTGAGACGGCGATAGACTCACCATCTGTCACGTTGGCACTTAATCAAATTCGGTGAAAAGTGTGTGTTGTGATTACAACACCTCTGCCTACCCCTTCGGGGAATACAGGCGTGAGCATATGTATGTAATGTTACATAACATCAACTCTAAAATAAGGCAAGTTATACTACTCAAATCATGCAATAACAAATTAAGTTTAAAATGACCTTTGCAATTTCACTAAAGTTGTTGGAAAATATGTCTATTCGGTCGAAATAGGCTGAATACTGTGATGAATACCATCATGGTAATTCTAAATATTTAAAAGGAATTTAGCAATGTATGCATGAAAAGTGCCTGAAGGACGGCGGCGGAATACCCACCACTCATGCTGGTAAGTAGCACATTATCTTCTGAGGAAAGTCATACATATCGCACGCTCAGAATGATAGGGGCACAACTCAAAATTTTGCGAAAATTAGTTAAGATCATAATCATAGACCAAAAATGTATGGTCTAACTGTGCCTGTACCCGTAGTCATTAAAAATAGTTTTTTAATTTATGGACAAATTTGTATTGTACTCGAAACTAGTAAAATAATTACAATTTTTCCAATCGCCAGAATGACATAATAGTCAATTAAAAACAAAACTAAAAGTTCTACGCATAATTGTGTAGCTTGAGATGACCAGCCTCCACAAGCAGCACCTGTTCACAAGTATGACGAGAATCATTGTATCGCATCGCGTTACATGATCAAAGTCAATGTCAAAGTCATCGTCAAATCCACGGTCTTAGATCAAATCAACTTTCATCTGTTATACAACCATCTCAGACACGAGTTGGTAATGTTGGCTGCACTCAGACACTAAAGAAGCCTAACCATCGAAAGTTGTTAAAAACTTATTATGTACTTATGAGTATAGAGAAAGGGCAAAGATGCACAATTGCAACACGCATGCGCATTGTCCACCTTGACCTGTCACTTGAAATAGAAAACAAAATAAATAGATTCCTTTCAAATTGATACATTAGACGTAACAATGGGATCAAAGGATGCATCTCGAGAGATATCTCGTGACACACATTGCGCGCGCATGCCATTGTGATCGTCTGATATGTTTTTAAAAAATAAATCCATTCGATCAGCCTGTGTCATTTAGTGTTGGGCCCACACTAAGTGCGGACGTGCGTCGTTAAAAAATATCATTCATTCATTCATTAATTCATCGTAATTTTTAATTTTAATTAGTGCCAAAAATATAAGTGTTATATTTAAAAATGATACCAAAATTGGTGTTATTATTTTTCATTTCGAAATTGACGTATGGTGATTATTTCCTGAGCAACGTCAATCATATGGAGTATTACAAGAATAGGACGCGTCCATCAAAAGCATTTTCCAGTTTTTCGTCCAATTATTTCAATCAGAATTCCATATCGAAACCTGGCAAGGGTGACAAGGTGCAGTGCGGTACTAGGACAGTAGATTTCAACCCTCGGAGAACCGGGAAGATCGTTGGAGGTGCTGAGACACCCTATGGAGCATTCCCATGGCAGGTAATAAAAGAGATATTAAAATTTAAAATCGAAGAAAAAATAAAAAAACTTTGGACACGAGTCTTTCGAGCGCTTATTTAACGATTTTAAATCCTTTTTAACTTTTTTTTAATTATTATAATTGCTTCCTTCGATATTTTTCAAATCACTGCGTGTGTTACTGAATAAACTAAATTACCCTTACGAAATAGTATGTTTGAGTCAAAGTACAATAAAAAAGTGTCAAAAGCATACGGCTCACCTCATGGTAAGTGGTCACCGCAGCCCATTGTGGCTTGCAATACCAGAGGCATCACTCGTTGCCGACCCTGTTAATATGTCTTCGCACTTGAAGAGCCCCATGCTGTAGTCGCTTTTACTAAATATAAACTATACTAAAGTATAAGGAAATTAATATTTCCCCTATTTTAATGTCTTCAATGTCGTTACTATATCTTATTGAAGCTAATTGTTGAATATTAGTTACACAAAAAAATATGTAGTTGATTATCCACGAGTGAACTGAATACCTACTTAATTGATTTTTGTATGTAAATAATAACTTTATTCTTAATTTTACTAGATTTAAGTGTCCATTTTTGCTTACATGTCTTAACCAAACCTAGAGGAGTATGTCAGAATTGGATGCTGATAAGCAATAATGTGTCAACCCACAAAAAGTCAAATTCAAAGGTTTTGATATATTTTGATAATGCATCACGTATTTAACATTCTAAAAAAGTGTTTCAAGTCATCTGAAACATAAAAGTACGTAAAAAATGGATTTATGTCATAAAACAAATCTTAAATCACGTATACAATCATCTTAAGACGCCATTTTCTCAAAACCAAGTTTATGCGGGTTGACACATTATTGCTTATCTGCATCCAATTAATACCTTAACTGTAAGTACCTATGTAACAATTTCGTAATTTCACAAAAAAGGTTTCCCGGTCCGTTGAAATAAAAAAAAAAGTGATATTGCTATATCCGCTTTAAAGTTCCTCTCCGTATCGTGTCGATGATAGATATTTTAAATTTTTGTAAATTGGCTACTTTAACATATGTGTATATTGGTGGCAGCCATCAGATCGTCTCGCGTGCAGCTGGTGGGGCACGCAGGACACTATATAAAGTCCCTTTAAAACTTTTCTATGTTTGAGTTTTATTTATTAGTCTAAATGGAAAAGTATCTGTCAAAGTCAAAGTCAAAAATATCTTATTCGATTAGACTTTTTTTACAAAGTACTTTCAAATCGTCAGAATGACATAATTATACAGGATTATACATGCTACCGCCAGGTTCGGATGGTTGCTTTTACTGAGAAGAACCTGGAAAGAAACTCAGTAATTACTCTTTTCAAAAATATTATACCATTTAAAGAATACAAAATAAATAATTTAAGAAACGTAAGCTCATGGACAAAGTTCCAATGCACAAATGTCGATAAAAATTAAGATAACTAAAAATCTAGTAGTTCTACTTATAACTAAATGCGTAGCTTGAGATGACCAGCCCCCACAAGCAGCACCTGTTCACAAGTATGACGTGAATGCCAGCTTGTCTGACTGCGACCTTTACTCGGTTAAAAACTGCTGAACCGAATACTGTTCGTTACTGCTTTTACCTCGATAGAAAACTATTAAAAACCAATATCGTTTTAAAAACCGCTAGATAACATTTGTTTAGTAATAGTTAAGAAAGGTGATAGAATGAACGACGAATGAATGAATGATTTCGTTACTATATATACAATACTATCAAAGTTTATCTTAACTTAAAAATTAATAACAAATTCAATGTCATGATTACTCAACAGCAAATAAATAAATATACACAAAACTATTTGAACAATGGACGAAATTACTTAATAACAAAATATAAGCCGTCTGTGTCAACTCTGTGTTCCCTAAACGGATATTATAACTTACATAACGCCACCATCTTGAAATCGAGTTCGCGCCCGAAGAACAAAAGCGCGCGAACCCGCGTCAAGGTGACAGATGGTTTTCTTTTGTCGCGTTCAGAAATAATCATTTTGTAAATGCACTTTCACTTTCGGCGAATGAACGCAGTTTTTTTGTTTACATGCAATGTTTTGGATTTACGCACGCATTCAATCAAAGATAATTTCGGCCTTTTACATACATACATATGCTCACGCCTGTATTCCCCGAAAGGGTAGGCAGAGTTGTTGTAATAACAACACCCACTTTTCACCGAAGCTGATTAAGTGCCAACGTGACAGATGGTGAGTCCATCGCCGTTCGGCATTTTAGTATGCTGAATTATTTGCCTTAAGGTGCAACCTGATGTAAGCCGCTCAACGCTCGTTTCCAGCGACAAATGTGGTCACGTGATATGTAGTGATACGTGATTGGAGCGGCTGCATGACGTAGTTCCTTTTTGAGTCGCGGGATGTTTAAAATGGGGTCACGTGACCACATTTGTCGCTGGAGAGAGAGTCGGGCGGCTGCATGTGGCTGCGCCTTTACATTAGGTTAAGCAAAGAAATTTGTGACAGATGGTGTGATGGTAAAGAAATGACATAACACCTTGAAGTTAGCTTTACCATCAGACCTTAAGCCATTAATTAAGCCAAAGTATAAGCCAGTAGTTGGATGGGTGACCACCCGAGTTTTTTCATGCCTTAGAGAGCTAGTTAAGCCGGTCCCGGTTGGCAATTTATTGGTATCTTTTATTGGCAATCGTTACAGTTCAGCCGGAGGCCTAAGACAGTCTGACAACAGGCTTAACCCAGATTACCCATTTTCCTCGTTAAAGGGGTTGCGAAGGTTAGATGGCAGTCGCTTCGTATAAAAATCAGGTGATCAGCCACATCGGGTTGAATCAAGTGCCGACCCCAACAATGTATGGGATAAGGCCAGGGAGATGATGATATGGTACACGAAGTACCAGGCGCACAAAACGAACAAGGAGTTAATAAGTTGATTGCGACTAACATGGAGCCACATCGGGTTGGATCAAGTGCCGACCCCAACAATGTATGGGATAAGGCCAGGGAGATGATGAGAATGATATATTTGGTAGGTGGAGATCCAGCTGTTGGACGTGGACAAACTGACCTTCGAGCACCACTGTGGGGGCGCTGTTATCGCCGAAAGGCTGGTCCTCTCTGCTGCACACTGTTTTGACAAGGTACGTTCACTATAAATATTATAAAGACCAAAGAATCTTTCAGTAATGGATAGCTACATTATCAGCGAGTAATATAGAATTCCCACGGGAACGGGAACTACGCGGGTGAAACCACGTGACGTCGGATAGTTCATTATATTTGTCATGATACAATCTAAATATATGTAACTCAAATGTGACTGACTGACATAGTGATCTATCACCGCACAGCCCAACCCACTGGACGGATCGGGCTGACATTTGGCATACAGGTAGATGTTATGACGTAGGCATCCGCTTAGCAAGGATTTTGATTCATTCTACCCCCAAGTGGATAAAATAGGGGATGAAAGTTTGTATGAAGCTTTGTCAATCTTAAACCGATACCTATATTTTATATAAAAGAGGAGCTCGTGGCACAGTTACTTTTGCGCATATCATTCGATCAGCGATGTTAATTAACCCTAAGCCTAGCCAGTAATTGGATGTGTGACCGCCCGAGTTCCCTCCGTGCCTCGGAGCACGTTGCACCGTTGGTCCTCCGCCTGACCTCTCTCCGGTCGTGTCTGATGTCCTCCCATCCCACTATGAGAGTGACCCAATAAAGAGTGCACCTGTGTTTGCACACACGCCTGCCCTATAGTATCTCCAGCGCAGTTGGCTGATGTCCGTTGAGATTAGCGCCGTAACCGACATTCGGTAGGAGATCATTATTATTATTTATCCGTATAGATATAAAGATTACGCCATTTCGCTTAGACACATTATCCTAACTAATTGAATGGGTAACGCAATCGAAAGTTTTCAATACAAAATGACTTGTTTGCATAACTTCAACCATTAGAAGAAACTATAGACTTACATTCCGGCTTTACAGCTCAGTAGACGACACAATATATAAAAACGAAAGTAATGGGCACAATAGGTTACATTGTTAGGCGCCATTTATTTCACAATTGTTATTGGAAATACTTAATGGAGCTCATTTAATTTGGCAAAGCGAACAGTCCGCCTGATCTACTGCAGCCTATGAACGTGACCAACACCAAGGGTGGCACTCGCGCGTTGACTACCTTATAAATAATACGTAAGGGTAAGCTACTGCAGCCTATGAACGTGACCAACACCAAGGGTGGCACTCGCGCGTTGACTACCTTATAAATAATACGTAAGGGTAAGCTACTGCAGCCTATGAACGTGACCAACACCAAGGGTGGCACTCGCGCGTTGACTACCTTATAAATAATACGTAAGGGTAAGCTACTGCAGCCTATGAACGTGACCAACACCAAGGGTGGCACTCGCGCGTTGACTACCTTATAAATAATACGTAAGGGTAAGCTACTGCAGCCTATGAACGTGACCAACACCAAGGGTGGCACTCGCGCGTTGACTACCTTATAAATAATACGTAAGGGTAAGCTACTGCAGCCTATGAACGTGACCAACACCAAGGGTGGCACTCGCGCGTTGACTACCTTATAAATAATACCTGATGGTAAGCTACTGCAGCCTATGAACGTGACCAACACCAAGGGTGGCACTCGCGCGTTGACTACCTTATAAATAATACCTGATGGTAAGCTACTGCAGCCTATGAACGTGACCAACACCAAGGGTGGCACTCGCGCGTTGACTACCTTATAAATAATACGTAAGGGTAAGCTACTGCAGCCTATGAACGTGACCAACATCAAGGGCAACACATTTTGCCTGACGAGCGCTGACCTTGAATGTGCAGTAGTAATGTTTAACCGACTTCAATAAAAAGAGGAGGTTCTCAAATTGACAGATATGTTTCTTTATGGTTAATTCAGAAGAGAACTTTCGACTGGGTGAGCCAATTTGCTGATTTTTATTTCAAAGCTGGTGCTTCCCGTGGTTCCGTTATAATTTGGTCCAGTTCTGGATATGGGATAACCCTCAATCCAAAAAACCCTTATTACAAAACATAAGACATTAGATAATCGTTGGTTTAAAAGTAGCTCCATCTCATTCTGTGGTACGGATCTAAAAAGAGATGGACATAGTTTTAATTTGGTCTAGTGTTGGCTTAAACTATGTTTTTCAATAAAGTATGTACAGTGATTTCACACCACGTGCTTTACGGTGAAGGAAAACACCGTGAGGAAACCTGCAAATTTCTGAAAAGTAATTTAATGACGTATGTGAAGTGTCTGAGACGGCGATGGACTCACCATCTGTCACGTTGGTACTCAATCATCTTGTGTGAAAAGTGGGTGTTGTGATTACAACACCTCTGCCTACCCCTTCGGGGAATACAGGCGTCAGCATATGTATGTATGTTGCAATAAAGGTGAATCACGCTAAACAACTTGCAGCAACCATTCCACTTGGAGCACATCCGTGTGGTGGTCGGCGAGCACCGGCTGAAGGTGCAGGACAAACACGAGCACCGGTTCCTGGCTGAGAAGGTGGTGTCACACCCAGACTTTAGGAAAAGTGAGTACCGACTCTTCTCTTACCAAAGCTTTCTCTGTTTGCTGCATAGATGGCACTAGGACCGACGATCGCAAGTTTGTGAACAACTAGACGACAGTCTGAATCGCGCAATAGAAGTTTTCTCCAGATGAGTGTGTCCAAATAGAGCAGTGCAATTCCACCCGTCGCCGTCCGAGGCACGTCCTTATTGACCCTGACGACGACATCACATTGCTTCAGCAAGCAATGTCTCAAAAGCACACACCAAACCGACCATTGTTCCGTCCTCGCCGGCGAGGCTCGTCGCGAACTCTACGTCATCGTCCCCCCCGTCCTCTGCTAGGGCCGGCGCGCGCCGAGCCACTAGCCTTAAACATGTCCCTAAATAATACCACTCAGATCCAGGTCTCTAGCTCATCCCCCAGCAACGCCCTAAGCCGTGGTCCGAGCCCCGCACCGGGGCGCCCTTAGCTCTGTTGCATAGTTTTTAAGTTTAAGCTCGGCTGGAGGCCCTTGGGCCCTTTAGTCCGGTTAAGTAGTGGAGGTAACTACCCCCTACCAACTGCGAGAGACCATATTGTACAAAAACAAAATGCAAGGGTGGATCTAGGATTTTTTTCTGGGAGGGCCACAAGGGGCAGATGGACAAAATTATCAATAAATAACTGTTAGATTTATATAATTTTAAGCACTCTCAAAATTTGATATGCCTTAAGTATGTACTGTGCTCAACAAAAATATCGTACACATGCCCCCTGAGAGACGGTAATTTGGTCTGAATCCGCCCTTGTTTGGGGATGTCCCCCAGGCATGACACCCGCCTGAAAAGATTCCTTCACTGGAGTTGAGCATGATGGTCACTCACTCGCTCTAAACACTTATGAACAAATCACTACAGGTGTCATCAGTATACGTGTCGTCATGAGTTACGAGCGCTCAGCGAAAATAGTCTGGATGTATTTTATTTTATTCATATTGTGCCATACAGACAGACAAAGACTCATAAAACGACTACTGCGGAATGAAGTACAGCGCTCATATTTCGGGACGGCACCTATACTGCACAGTATAAGTACTGTTTAGAGGGTTGGTTAAAATCCAAATATGGCAATAGATTATTAGTACGCAACGAAATTCGTCCACTTTGAAACTTGTCCAAAACCTCTACCTTTCAAATCCAATGTCATAGCATGACCGTAAACATGGTGTGTTCCAGATGGCTTGCACAGCAATGACATAGCGCTCCTCCTGGTGTCCCGGTCGGGGCAGGGAGTTCAGTTCAACTCCCACGTGCGGCCTATCTGCCTTCCCGAGGAGGGCAGCGAGGCCACTGGCCGGTGGTGTGCTGTCAGCGGCTGGGGGTTCCAAGGAGGTAGGCAGTAGGCACTACTTGCCCTTCTTAGACTAGCTAAGAATAAGCGTCATGAGTATTCAACATTATAGATTTACGTAATGAGATCTTGGCGATATTTGAAGTTATGATAAGATGTCGTGAGATTTCATATTCCCCCACCCACCTATTCTTAACACACGTGAGATTTAAAATAAACATAAATAACTTGTTTAATTATTTTAGACTAGTTTAGTATAAATAGTATTTAGTAGGATTTTACAGTTTGTGCGGAAAATTACGTGATATTTGTGGTCGGCGCAATGTGTTCTTTTCTACCATTTCTCTCTATCAGCCGTCATATCTGTATTGAAAAATGATTCATTGAGTTTAGGCCCCGGTAGGGCATTTATGAAAGTCGAAGAATTGACGTCCGGACTAGTCTTCTGAGAAGAAACGGCAAGAAACTCAGCTGGCATCATGTATTTTATAACACAGTAAATAATGATTAATTACAATAAAATTCATATAACATTATTCACAATAGTGGAAATTGTATCAGCATGCATGTCTTAATAATAATATTCACTCCCTTTCCAACCATATCATCTTTCACACAGTCTATCCATCATTTCTTAGTTTTTAATATAGTAAAAAGTATACCTTATCCAACTCCCAGAGAGTACAGACAGCTTTGCACCAGTGTTGAGGGCTGCAGCCGTGCCTGTGTTGGACCTAGCCACCTGCAGGAAGAACCAGGTGCTGGGAGGGAGGCAACAGGCGATTCTGGACTCTATGATATGCGCAGGTGAGTATAATATTATTGATGGCAAAACTGTTGCCACCAGTAATCTGTTTTCAGGCTTCCCGCACCTCATAAATTACTAACAAGATCAATTTGTTGTCCGTCTGTTGAGACTCAGGGTAAAATTAATGTCAAATAAGTGTTCTGCAATACCTTGGAGCTATAAAGATAACCTTTAATAAAATTATAAAAAATAAATCAATCTAAGATAATATATTTTTTGGTGGGTCGCACTAAGGCAGTGGCGTGCATAGGGCGGTTGGGCATGAATGATCAGACCAGGCAAGACCATTACTTTTCGGTTTGCAATATTAGATAATATGTCCTTTAACACCATGTCCTTGTGCTTTATTTTTTCACTCGGAATGAAAAAAAATATACTTATACATAGCATTGCTCTAGCTAGGGTATCTTTTTTTTAACGTGGAGAATCCGTTATGGACACACCAACCGCCGCGGAGGCAGCGGAAGGGTTATGTCGGACTCACACCGACTAAACTCCACGGTGTTCCTCCCTACAAGTCGCTAAGTGGGGGGGTGCACGTGATACGTATTCATATGTTTCGCCGTGACCCCCCCAGCTAGGGTATCTACCAATAATATCTAAAAACAACAAGGGTGCCAATTATAGAAGCTCGCAAAGGGCACAGAAAAGGCTTTTTACGGCACTGCACAGGCGGCAAACAAGCATAAGAACCACCTGCTGGTAAACTACAGCCTCATGTTGCAGACCCTGTAGGAATCGCTTCACCGATTCAGTTGAGATGTCTTTCAAGGTTTATTTTTATAAATTCTCCCGTAGGAGTACTATCGGGCGGCGTGGACGCGTGTCACGGCGACTCCGGCGGGCCGCTGGCGTGTGCCGGCGGGCCGCGCGGGGAGCGCTGGGCCCTCCACGGGGTCGTGTCGTGGGGGGCCGGCTGCGCGCGGCGGGCCCGGCCCGGCGTCTACACGAGGGTCGCCTCCTACCTGCCCTGGATACGGACCACTGCTAAACTTCTCGGACACAATATCGGTACTTAGGGGGATGTTGGGTATGAGGTAACCACAGATACAGAATACTACCTATATCTGTGCGGGTAACTCTTGTGTTGGAAGTTTTTTACTCCCGATAGATGGTGCGTAAATATTTTTAAAATGTCCTATATTTATCTACGTGAAAAAGTTAAGGCCGAAAATATGTAATTCTAGTTTTAACAACTCAAATGGTTATATAATTGTTACCTACCTATGTTAGTTACCTACTAAATAAGTAGGTATTAAATCGTTTGTGCCGATACAAAGAAAAAGTTACCATAATTATAATATTAACATTAAATTGACTTAAGTACTTATTGCAATAGATATACAATGTATTTAGGAATAAAGTAACATACATATATTTATTAGTAGCTAATAATAACCTACTTACATTAGAAGTATTTAATGCCAAAGAAATAATTTTAAAATCAATTTACTTACTTTAACATTAATTTTGAAACAATAAAATAGTGGTGAGTTTTTAAGAATTTAATTATATTGAACATTAAATATTAAAAATAAGCAAAGAAACTTTTGTTTTCTTTATATACTTAATTACAGAAATTGCTACCAACACTTTTGTCATAAAACAACAAGGGGGTCACCATCATGGGTTAAGAAGAGCGCATTATGAACTTTTTAGCTTTGACATTTCATTTTATGATACAAAATTTAAACGTCAAAGATAAGAAGTTAGTAAAACGTCACTGCTATAACGGTAATAGTAGGCTCCCAGTTCTGTTTATGGACGTCGCAAATCTCAATTTCTCTTCCAACTACTACCAGTGGACTCAAGAGGGCGCAGATATTGAGTTCTACTATAAGACGCTAGATGGCAGTAATAACGTTATTAAACTTTGAAGCTCCTCTTTCCGACGCTAGATGGCGCAAATCTTTGTTAATTCGCTATCTAGTTCTACTATTTGAACTAGATAGCGCTAATTAATATTAAGTTCCACCACAAGACGATATATGGCGCTGACCTATGCTAGTTTGACTATCGTATGCTAGTTGGCACTGAATTAATTTTAATGTATTAGTTCCGCTGTGGAACGCTAGATGGGGCTCAATTTTATTCTTGACAAAGAGTTCTTCTACTGGACCCTAGATGGCGCAAACCTTAGTTATGAGCCAGTCATAGATTTCTTCTATTAGACGATAGGTGGCGCTATTATATTATTCAACTGCCAAATTACGCTATCAGACACTAATGTAAAAATCTTTGGCTTTACAGAATAATCACATCAAAGTGATTTACATAATATTTTGATTCCTCTTGCACCTTATTATTTTCAGAATTACTAATTAAATTAAATGAAGAACCAAAGTTATTGATAAACATTTTATTCATACAAAAATATTACACACTAGATGTCTAACACTAGCTTAATAAACGTAATTTTAATTGCAACATTATTTGACAGAAAACAAGTAAAAACATCGTCATAATTCAGTAAAATAATCCTACTAGTCTCACTGGTAAAAATGGTCCCTTTGGTCTAATGGCTATGGACCACATATTACAAGGTAAGGAGTAATTACAAAAATAATTATATATCACTAGGATTAATCAAAACTGTATTTTACTGGAGTAATAAATACTATACAATTTGTTGGTGTCTGTTTATCACATATTCACGGCGTAGCTACATCAAACTTGATGCAATTTAGAAAGAAGGGAGCTTGCATTTCAAGGAAGCACATCGACTATTATCCATAGTGAATCAATGTGAGCGGATTCACCCGCAGAGGTCAGTTATTAAAATGAGTATTTGTAAACTGCAATGATTAGTTTAACAAATGTTACCACCTAAAAGAACAATTAATATAGGTACACATTGCTTGTGGGGGCTGGTCATCTCAAGCTACGCATTTAGTTATAAGTAGATGTACTAGATTTTTAGTTATGTTAATTTTTATCGACATTTGTGCATTGGAACATTGTCCATGAGCTCACGGTTTTTTCAAATTATTTATTTTGTATTCTTTAAATTGTATAATATTTTTGAAAAGAGTAATTACTGAGTTTCTTCTCAGGTTCTTCTCAGTAAAAGCAACCTTCCGAACCTGGCGGTAGCATGTATAATACTGTATAATTATGTCATTCTGACGATTTGAAAGTGCTTTGTCGAATCGAATAAAGATACTTTTGACTTTGACTTTGACATTTGCACATTAATTTGTGTCTAATAATTGTAATCAATGTCCAAGTATAAGTATTAACATGTTTAAACGATATCGTATTATTCTCATTGTGTATGGCGAGATGCAAGTTTAACATTCCAATACAATACGCATACATTTGTTTATAGATGTTTTTAATTAACTAGTAGTTGTTCAAACCTGGTACTTAAAGCATTTATGTAGCCTACTTTACCGTAATCTTGGATGTTACAAATTATTTCGTTTCTATATATGGTTACGAACTAGATCACTAATTCATTGTCCCAAAATATATAATCACGTATAACTGTAATAATTGGCAATATATTATGGCAAATCAGAACAGCTTCAGCGCGCAGCGCTTGGTCGAAAGAGATTATAAATACAGATTAAGAGACAGACGTTTCACATAGCTGTTTCTTCACCACAGTGAAAAATCTTCAGAGAATTTAACGTCAGGTTTTAAGTTAGTAAACAGTAAATGTTATTATTGTATAACTTACAAACAGCTTTTGCGAATTAGATAAATAGAGAAGGCTTTCTGAGAATAAATAGGAGAGCTTTTCAGATTCCTAAATTCCTCATATAAATGTAAGAAGTTTCCTATAGAATTTGAAACCAGTCAAGACGTTCATATGCCCTTTCGTGACTCATGAGTCGCAATGTATAGTGTCAAATCCGTATTCGTACATGTATTTAGTTCCAATCGTGCGATCACGGAAAATATTAATAATTAAAACCTCTCTTGTAGCATTTTATTCCTTACAAACTTTCATACAAATTTCTAAACATAAGATATGTGCAGGAGAGAAACTTATTAATTAATATTTAACCGCGAATGTACAATGATCTTAAATTAAATATTAGTTTTGTTCTTCATAGACTCACTGTTCACACTGTTATATGATTGAACATTTTCAGCAATTTCTCTTTAAAAATAAATTAATTATTTCATCGAGAAACAGCCCAAAATATTCTAATCCTAGATTTAAATTTTATTTTATATATTACTATAGTATTATATAATACCTATTCATATATTATATAATATATGAATAAATCAAGAAACTAATTAAAAGCAATGCATCAAGGTTGTATACAAATAAAATTATTGGGGTTATGAGACAAACAAACACTACTGATTTGTTTTACATTAGCAAATGATAGCAAACACACACAAAACAAAATCGTGTTTTATGAGCACACCTTTACAATTTATAACCGAAAAAGTATATTAAACATTTTTTTTGTCTATGGCGTACCTCGCAACTGATCGTTAGGTACAAAAACTAGCTTCTCACCGACTAGTTCGTCAGCCTGCCTAATGCTGGTGCACACTTGTAGCGGTGTACGTCTGCCGCTCCAGTGTGAAGTAAGCCTTGCACTGCGTCGGACCGGCGTCACTGTGTACTTTGGTGTCGGTGGTTGAAGAGATTGACGGCTACAAAATTAATAAAAATAAAGAATAAACATCAGGTAAATTCTACTGAGCTCTTACTCTTCATCATCTGGGGTCGGCACTTGATTCAACCCGATGTGGCCCCATGCTAGTCGCAATCAACTTATTAGCTCCTTGTCCGTTATGTGCGCCTGGTACTTCGTGTACCATATCATCGTCTCCCTGGCCTTATCCCATACATTGTTGGGGTCGGCACTTTATTCAACCCGATGTGGCTAATCACCTGATTTTTATACGAAGCGACTGCCATCTGACCTTCGCAACCCCTTTAACGAGGAAAACCTGTGATCTGGGTTATACCAGTTGTCAGACTATTTTAGGTCTCCGACTAACCTATAACGATTGCCAAAGATGATAAATTGGCAATCAATAAATTGAGCTCTTACTCTTCATTAAATAAAATGCAAGTTAGTATTCTTAGCATTTTATGAACCTCATAAAAAAAAGTAGAACTTACAACTGGATGATTATGATTATTTTTTTATTTGAAAGATAGTGCTTCGCGTGTGGTCCCACTTCAATTTTCAGGTGGAAAACAATTTGAGTTTTAAATTTGTATTATTTGGTTAATATGTTATTTATTATACAATTTAGAGCGACTGATCTCGTTACCAGCGTGCAGTCACAAAGGTTAACTTAGTCAATATTCATGTTTATTACCTTAAATTTTTTTATCATAATATCCTTCTATATACTTCTGCAATTATTATGTTCACCTTACAAGGGTCCTTGTAGGGGAAACTGTGCTTAGGAATAAAATTTCAGTGAAGACATAATTATTACAGAGGCATAATCCCCCTTATTACAAAACATAGTTTAATTAAAGACAACTAAAACTATGTCCATCCCTTTTTAAATCTGTATCACAGATAGAGTTGGAATTATTTTCAACCCATGGAATATGTTTTATAATAATGAGGAATATTTAGCAGTTACTCACAGTTTCGCTTGCTGCACGGCAAATCGTATGATCGTGCTTTTAAACACATTCTTGACGTCCACCATTTTGGGGTCCGCTGGCCGCTGCTTCCCACTGTTGGGACTGATCTTCAGCTGCATGAACTTGTCCAGCAGCTGGTCTAAGTTCGCTTCTACTACTGAATGCTGGGGACAGACATAATGTAAATTAATACTATAGCAGCCATAATATCATTTGGTCAATTGAGAAGTCTCATCATTCGTCTGGTGGAAAAATTACACTCACAAATGGTCACAACGACATTTTATATGTTATACAGGATTTGAGTAACTTATTGCTAACAATGAAAAAGGAAAAATATAATAAAAATAAAAATTATAAATAAAACACGGAATTTAAATTAGTGTCTGCGGGAATGGTGCCCAGTAAGCTGGCTGCGTTACCTCGCTGGATCGCTAAGCTAATCCTCTGACCGAGGTAAGAACCAGCTCGCCGGTCACCAGAGACGTCAACCAGGCGTTTTGAAAGATCCTTAAAAAGGACCTTCGCATTTGGCCCCCATGGCCCCAAAGTCTCAACCCCAAACGGCAGAAATATACAATTATGACTGATATCTGCATATTTCCGCCGCTTGAGGTTTTCTGCACACACTGCCGCCGCCCCTGCTTGCTTCGATGTCGAGTTTAAGTGGCAGGATTAGACAACATACCAACGGGTTCTAAAGGTTGCTTTTACTGCTAAAAACCAGGCAAGAAACTGTGAAATTACTGCTTTCAAAAATATTATTAAAAATTTTTGTAATAACTACAAACTACCATGCTACTGTAGGTACAGTAAAAAAAATTCACAAGGTATTTGAATTTGCCTTTTATCTGGTATATGCTAAGCATTATAAGTTTGTTGGTATAGCATCTTGTACCAGTCCAAATACTGTAACATACAAGAATTCTATATGGATAGTTCCATTTCATCTGTATTTAGTGCAGTGAGCAGTGCTTAAGTTTTAAGAAAAATCCTCAACCATAAGTCACACACAAGCTTGAGAGAAAACAGTAGTAAAGTTCCCTGCAACTTAAGGATATCTGCGTGTCTGAGAAGAAATTAATAGAAATACATATTAACACGTTCACTGCTAAAGACGCGTCTGTGCGTCCAACTGTTAAGAGAATTTACGAAGATGCAATGTTAGCAGTGAACATCTTCAGTCAAACGTGGGTGTTGCAACACCTCTGCTTACCCATTCAGGTACCATTCTGTAATGGTGTGAGAGATATGATAGTACTTTTAACGATGTATACCTCAGTTCCCTTAGCGATGGCTTCTTCCCAGCAATGCACGGAGGCGGGCAAGTCTCCCCGTCGCTCCTCCAGCGCGGCGCGGCACTCCCAGTAGCTGCCGTACAGGGTGGCCGATGGGAACCGTTCTCGGATGGCGCGGAGCCACCTCGCACATTGTTCCCATTCGAATTTCTACAAAATATAACATTATAATTAATTGTACATACATATGCTCACGCCTGTATCCCATGGGGGTAGATAAAGACCACCGTTTGCCGCATGATACGATCTTTTCATTTCTTTCACTTCATCCCTCTTTCATGCATCTCTTCATACACTTCCATCGGTTACGAGTGCTCCGAATTTGCCCTTCTGAAAAATATTATTAATTTGGTCATAGAATTTCTTCCTTGGATGCCCTATGTTTCCCCTTGTGTAAGACCACACACTGAATAAAGCTCATGAGTAACATGTAATTATAAGTACCTCTTTTAAAAGCTCAATCAAATCATTCAGAGCTCCCAGAATGAGTTCTTCAGCATCTTGCGAAGGAGCATCTCCGGCAGTCATTGTTGTGTCTCGACTATCATTGAAGTCAACAGTGCTGCAACTAGCCCGGCGCCACTTATCATTCTCAATAACCTTATCACCACTACTTAGTTCATTTCTATCATTCATATTCTCTTCATAAGACCCATCATCACTATCAGAATCCAAAGCAATATTCTCCTTATTCTCATCATCATAAAGATCAAACTTCGGTGCAGTCAGCCTGTCTTTCGAAAGGTGGTTGATACCAAAACATTGTAGATGTTTGTAAGCTTGGAGATTCTTGCCTCGTTTCTGAAGCCACGACTTTAATCGAGCTTGCAGTTCATCTGGTCTCGGTGTATTGAAGTTTGGAACTGGTGTTAGAAATTTTACTTTCTTTCGTTCACTTTTAACAGCTGATATAACCTTGTCTTCCTTGATACCGTGGTCTTCGACATTCAGATGCTCTGTATCCAGCTTATCACCAATCGAGGACCATTTGTGGATACAATTACTCATTTCATTTTTGCTAATCCGTTTGAAATGTACAGCAGATATTGATCTGCGAACAGGCAGTTGCTCTTTGATTCTGTTTTCAAACACTGTGTGTCTCTTATTCAGTAACAGTCCTGAGTTGTGTATGACTTTCTTCAAGTACTCCGGGTCTGTGTGTAATTTCTGCACATCGTCTACTGGTTTCTTAGCCAAGAACTTTGGTTTATACAGCCTCTCGAAGACTGATTCGTGATCTTTGGTCATGGTTGGCAGCATTGTTTTCCTTGTATTAGTTGGTTTGGGGTTACTCATTTTACTCTGAACCGCAAGACTTTTGCGTGCATTTTTTGCTGGTATTTTTGGTGCGTTTACACCAGCGGGTTTAAAATTTTGTTCTTTCACATGATTTGTATTGGTTTCCGTTTTTTCTGCAATTCTAGTTAATGTTGCTTTATATTTATGTGAGTCATTTAATTTTGTGGTTGTATCTGGTTTCTTAAAAGGTTTGATGTCAACTGGTTTCTTAAATGGTTTGATGTCTGGTTTGGGCTCAGTTTTAACTGGTTTGACATCAGTTTTTACTGGTTTGAGACCATTAGTAACTGGTATTTTACAATTCGATGCTGTCTTAGCAATAGGCGCAGAGCCTGGTAATCTGGACATTCTATTGACATGGCTGTTTTTAACAGGATTAGAAGCTTGTTTATTGTTGGAAATATTCTTAACAGCAATACTGGTAGTACTGTTGGTTCTGTTAAGGGCCTGAACATTTGGGGCTGACTTATGTACATCATCCTTACTATACTTCTTCAGGTTCAATTCTCGCAACTGAAAACGAAAAAAACATCTAATAATAACAAGAGATGAAACGGATAGCAGTTTCACCAGATACTGGATATTAACCCCGTATAATCTCTTAAAGAGGTAGGTTCACATTTCGCCAATGAAGTTTGGAAAACAAAACAGCCCAACCCATGACTCTTGCGGTTTTTGCAACCATAGGACGATAAAGGCAGAAGGGAGAATAAGATAGTAAGTATTACCCATACAGAAGATATGGCTACTGCCTGCAGGGGCCCAACTATGAGCTCTTATTGCAATGTTATTACAGTTGTGTGACAGTGACAGATGTATACACGTCATATACATCTGTCTCATAATAAGAGTAAAACTATTATGGCAATAAGAGCTCATAGTAAGGCCCCAGTTCTCCTTATTATTTTCGCTAAGCGCTCAAAAGTCGTGGCGGCACCTATTTGTCCTAAATGAGTCAGAAAAAATTACCTTCTCAATTCTAGCCTTTTCCCTGGCGACACGTTCCTCCCTTAATTTATTTAGGTGATCTGCTACTGCAGGGTTCGCCGCCATGATCTGATGACGAAAATTTTGTTTCAGAGAAAAACTTACTCAACTGTTAAAAACTTTTTAACGGTTCGAAACTGAATAACACTGATAAAGCACAAGAAAAGCCTGCAGGACATGATTAGGACATGATTTAATGAAACAAAGAAAAATATATTAACATACGAGTATCATTAATACTCGTACGTTAATATATTTTTCTTTCACTATTTCCAAACAGAAAATATAAATCCTTGCTTTAAACACTTGACGATAAAAATAGAGTAATATAATAGATACACACCGAATAAAATTGTCCGTCGGTTCACTTCGAAATTCAGACTTCACCCTGAAAATAAAAACATACACAAGTAAATAACACCAAAGGAACTAATAAAAGTGACGGTTGAATTTACGTTACGAGACGCTCATTTTGAAATTAGTGAAGAAAAAATAATAAACAAAACAATGTATGTAGAGTTGCGTTCCATCCATCTATCCGTCAAAGTTTTTTAACAACAAAATATCGTTATTAAGAAGAACCAAAGCGATGTTTAATTTATCTAAAAAAATCAGTGTGCGACAGAGATAACGGTCTACAAAGCTGAAATTAGTAAATTGATTTCTATCCAATCTAAGTGCAAGTGCAAGTATGTATTTACGACGTACTTTTTTACTGAAGCATACCACTGGACAATATGTAGTAAATTTTATTATAAGTCTGTATTATTTCTACCAGTTGTGGTAGAAATTTTAAATAAGAATGGCAGCACTGAGTACCAACATGGCGGCCTTGTCAGGCAATCATTTTGTAATGTTGGCAGCTTTGCTAGTGCTAATGCCCGCTAGGTCACGAGTGCGCCAGACGAATTACATTTTGAAACACCGGTGTATTGAAATTAATATTTATTTCGTGTGACGGTATTATATTCAGGTGAGTGATGTTAAATCGTGTTTTGTCAATTAGTTGTGTGTTTTGTACGTTATTGTCAACGTGATTAGCACTTGGAAAAGTGATACAAAATAATGTAAAAAAAGTCGGTGAGCCGGCAGGCCGCGCGAAATCGTGAGATTTTGCTAAACAGGTTTCCTTTTCATGCTTTTGTTTTTACGTGTTTTATTTTATAATGCATAGTGATCGATATACGTAACTAACAACCGTTATAAAAGTTTTAAGTTGTTTTCAAGTGAATTAACATTGGGAGCGCGCGTTGAATGCGACTGCAGAATAATTTATTTACTTAAATTAACATAATCTGTATTCGCTAAAAACGAAATAAAGCTGGATTTGCGAGATATATTTTAGGTTAAAGCCTTATTGTTATTAATAATTTTGTTTTGACTTTTGAGGGTAGACCGGTACTATTTATTTCCACCGTAAGTAGGTATCTCTTATTTCAAATTTATTCCTTTCTGAGGGAATAACGGAAAAATCCTTCTTTTTTGAAGACGCTGAAAACTATAACTTACGTGATGAAAAATTAAGTTTATCTTTTGGCAAAACCTGTACCAGATAAAGCAGGTTTTCTGAGATAAGCCCGTAGGTAAGTATGTATAAAGTGATGTTCAAATTTTACGAATTTAACAAATGTGGCCAATGGCCCCAGTTAAGTTTTTTTTTGTAGATAAACTCCCGGTCGGTCTGCTTTATTTTTTTTAGGTATTTTATAAAAGCTACAATAATTTTGAAGCCTTTTAAAAAATACAAACAAATCAAGTGATTTTTTTAGACTATCTTATCTATCTCCATTGTGGCAAACATTGGTTTTAATAGCTTCATAGATAAAAAAAATTTTTTTTTCAAAATAACATCACACTATGTACATACATAGGTATCTAAAAAAACAGCAATAATTAAAAAAATATTTATAAAAAAACCGCCTCTCAAAAGAGAAAAAAAATATATATGTGGAATAAATTAGGTTGGTGCTAATTATCGCATAAAACACGGTATTAAACACCACCTTCAAAAGTATGTATATATATGAAACATCATTTTAATTTGCTCTTTGTGAACGCGCCTTTTAAATTTTTTCGTCAAAAACAGTTCTTATTTTTTTGGTAGGTAAACACTGAGTAAAAGTAAAAGTGCATGTAAGCCAGCCATGGAGGTCAAGATAGGTATTTTAAGCCGGAACTTTTACTTCACTTTTCCCGTCGCGGCTTAATTAACTCTTCATACAATAATTTACATACAGATAGTGAGAAAAATATTGCCAACGTAATTATGTGAACAAACTAAATATGAGATAAAACCTCATTGTTTGCTTGCACTCTCCAATGTGACATAATATTTTTTTATGGTGGTAACTTCTGGGGGACGAACTCTACGTATTAATTGAACTTAAATCTTGTATTTATATGTATCATTTTCCTATGATTGAAAACGAGACTCGACGTCGAGTTCGTCACCAAGATACCTTATAGAATAATGCAGCTGTTTCCAAGATAGCTAGGAATACTTTACTTCACTAATTCGTCCCCACTCCATGGTGCACTGGCAACCTTACTGACCTTAACACATCACTTCAGCCCAAGGACTGGGGCCTTACGATAAGCTCTTATTGCCATCATAGTTCCACTGTGTGACAGTGACAGAATTATACACGTCATATATAGTCTCATAATAAGAGTTAAACTATCATGTAAATAAGAGATTATGGTAAAGCCTCTGACTACTATTTACTGGCTGTGGCCTGCGGTTTCACCCGCGTAGATTTATTTTCATTCCCGCGGAACTATAAATGCTTTTTTTAAAATAAAAGTATCCTATATTACTCCTTGTAACATTAGCCATCCCGTTAAAATCGGGACTGGGCAGCCGTTTCAGAGATTACCCGAAACAGACAGACAGACCGAGAAAAATTTTGAAAGTTTTTTTTTTCAAGTTTGTACCGTATATACTTTCATATGCATTTAGTGAAAAGCTGTTGTTTTGGAATTACAAACAGACACTTTAATTTTATTTATCTGTATAGATTTGGTAGGTAACCATTATGTATTCTTCAATCGTAGTTATAAAGATGTCCCACTCAAGACAATTGTTTGAGGCTGAATGACTGAAACTTGAGTTGCCCGAAGTCCAAGGTCTTTACTTTACTTGCCCATTTATTAATACTAGTTTCTGCCCGCTGTTTCACCCGCATGGTACATTACCTATGGCTATTTAAAAAAATCTCATCCGAAATACCTGTGTCTGAAGACCAAAGCCTTCGAACAGTGCTTGTTACCAGTGATGACCTACGGTGCCGAGACGTGTTCTCTTACTGTAGGCCTCTTGAATAGGCTCAAAGTCACTCAGCGTGCCATGGAAAGAGCTATGCTTGGTGTCTCGCTACGAGATCGAATCAGAAATGAGGAGATCCGTAGACGTACTAAGGTGACCGACATAGCCAATCGGGTTAGCAGGCTTAAGTGGCAATGGGCAGGCCACATTGCTTGAAGGACTGATGGCCGCTGGGGCAGTAGAGTTCTCGAGTGGAGACCACGTACCGGCAAGCGCAGCGTAGTGCGCCCCCCCCGCGAGATGGACGGACGATCTGGTCAAGGCCGCGGGGACCCGCTGGATGCAGGCCGCTTCCAACCGGGTGAGGTGGAAATCATTGGGAGAGGCCTATGTTCAGCAGTGGACGTCCTATGGCTATATGATGATGATGATGATGATGATGATTAAAAAAAATATAGAATATACATATTCTACCAAGTATAAAATATACATTCCAAAATTCCTTCTGTCACTTACAAATTGTGCCGCAGGGATAGCGTGCGATTAGATCAAATTACATTAACGGAAAAAAGTCTTAAATCACGTGACTTCTCTCAAATGCGTGGGTAACTCTGCCACTTTCATCAAACTTTCATATGCATGACACTGCAGACAGATTTTTAATGTGGATCGAAGTAAGAGGGCTCGAATGACGCAAGCCGCAAACATTCTTTGCTTACCCGAGGCTATCGAACTCCATCGCGCTTACTTACTAATTAAATTAATGATGTGACGTCATGTCTCTGAGTACCTACGTTAGATCGAGTACCCAATAAAATTAACAAGCACACCAATAAATGCAAATGTTTACATATGTGTTAGTGCCTCCGTGCCTCGGAGAGCACGTTAAGCCATCGGTCCCGGTTGCCAATTTATCATCGTTACATGTCAGTCGGAGGCCTAAAATATTCTGACAACTGGTTTAACCCATATTACACATTTTCCTCGTAAAAGGGGTTACGAAGGTCAGATGGCAGTCGCTTCGTATAAAATCCAGGCGATCAGCCACATCGGGTTGAATCAAGTGCTGACCCTAACAATGTATGAGATAAGGCTAGGGATAGGTAAAATCTGTTATTACAAACAGACACTTCATTTTTATTTATCTGTGTAGATTTATAGATTCTAGTGTACGTTGGTATGTCACCGAACTCCTACACGGCTGGACCGATTTGAATGAATATTCTGTATGCGTTTGGGTGGCGCACTTGAATGGTTTCGGTTCATAAATCAGCCGGGCAGATGGCGCAGCAGTCGGTATGCAGGACAACGTCTGTCGGGTCCTCTAGTTTTTTATACGTTAGTACTTTAATAATTACCTTTTTACAAAAGCTGTTAATTATGAATTACAAACAGACTCTTAAATTTTATTTATCCCTAACTGCATATATATAGATGACCACATAACTGCTATTATCATTTAATTTAATAAATTGAACAATATATCCTTGTTGTTATAATCGCAATAGAATATAATAGAACTTTCATTTTCTTTATACATTATTGTTTTAAGTATTTGACATTATTATTAACTTGTATGATATGTAAAATATTCACATATAAATAGGCATTTTCCTTGTAAATGATTCAATGCATTATTACCTATATACATACATACATATGCTCACGCCTGTAATCCCGAAGGGGTAGGTAGAGGTGTTGTAGTCACAACACCCACTTTTCACCGAAGATGATTAAGTGCCAACGTGACAGATGGTGAGTCCATCGCCGTCTCAGACACTTTACATTACCTATATATGTACTACATACATACATATGTTCACGCCCGTGTGCCATAGGATAAATATATTGATATAGTACAAAAGAACTTATAAAAATTCTGTGTTCACTACCGTCTGTGAAGTGAAGCAGTCAATTTTGAGAACACCGGAACGGTAAATCACTGCATAGCTATGTTTATATATAGATTCACCTAGATTCTAGTACACATGGAAATGTCCTATGTATTTACTACTACTACTATAACAATATCAATAATATATAAATAATATATAAGAAGTTTTTTTTAATTATTTATTTTGTATTCTTTAAATTGTATAATATTTTTGAAAAGAGTAATTACTGAGTTTCTTTCCAGGTTCTTCTCAGTCAAAGCAACCTTCCGAACCTGGCGGTAGCATGTATAATCCTGTATAATTATTTCATTCTGACGATTTGAAAGTACTTTGTAAAAAGTCTAATCGAATAAAGATACTTTTGACTTTGACTTTTGACTTTTAGAAATAGACATATTTAGTGATTCTCTTGCAAAATTAAAACCAAAATTATTAAAGAAATCGCACTATAATAATCATATATATAATGTATCATAGTGATAGCTGATCGCATAAAGTGATTGTTGATCTCATCAAAGTATTTTATGTATTAGTCATGTAAGAAGAGTTTAAATAGTTAATAATTAAATAATTAAAATAATGTAATAATAATAATTACCTTTCCTTCTATTATAAACAATAGAAGGAAAGGTAGAAGGGAAGGGCCAAAGAGATGGCACTGGACAGAGACAAGTGGAAAGAGTTGCATCGGTTACACCGACAAGAGTTATTACTCTTAAATTGATGATGATGAATAATGTAACCTTATAAAAATTATTTGTTAGAATTGTTTGTTAACACCACATGGATAGACCATTACATGGTCTATCATACGGTCCTATACCTGTAACCACAAATTGAAAGTTTTTATGATAAACTGATGCAAATTCGAACCCTAGCGGGGTCTGTACCAATGAGTTTTTCTAAAAACTAATATGCAATGATCTCACACCTCGCGCTTTACGGTGAAGGAAATTCGTTGAATCGAAGACGTTGTATAGTGTGGGTGTTGACAGCTCCTCTGCTTACCCCTTCGGGGACCCTTCTGGGATGGCTTGAGCAAATATCACTTAGAATAATATAATGTACCTAAGTCTTAGCATGCAACTGTAATGACGTAGGTATTACGTCATTACAGTAATACACATGCCTTATCGTTTATAAATGCTTCATTACATACAAGTTCTATAACTTTGCAGAAAGGATTACCTATCGCTTACATTGTTCCTATGTTACTTGAATGTACTTACCTAGTAGACGCGTTCTATGTCCTAAACCCAATATATACATCTATACAGATAAATAAAATTTAAGTGTCTGTTTGTAATTCCGAAATAACAGCTTTTCTCTAATTGCTAAATGTAAGTATATACGGTACTAAAAAAAAAATTTTTTTTAGGATTTTACTCCGTCTCTCTGTCTGTTTGTCTGGCTGCACTGATTTTAACGGTCTTTCACTGGCAGATAGCTATGTTAAAAGAAGTGACTTAGCCTACATTTATTAATAAATTAAAAAAAAAAAACATTAGGGTCACCAATGAAATGAACTCTACGCAGGTGAAAAATCTAGAGTATCCTAGATTCGACACCCATTATGTAGATCCGTCATAAACATAACTATCCAGCATACTACTGCTTCACTTCAAAGACGGTGAACACATAATTTTTATATACAAGAATTGCTCATTTAAGTATATAAGATAGGTGTATCACGAGAGAAATTATGACAAACACTCACGACTATTTTTACAATCTTATCAGTTGACGAGAGACGGAGTCAAAGTCCTTATATCTGACAGGTTAAGCACACACACTTACAGTTCTCTTATCAATAACTTAATGCTCCGTCGAAGGGAATATTCTCTGTACTCGACGAAATTACTTTCACTCACTTTAGTCAGACCAAGTTCCAAATTTGTTGTTTAGTTTACCCTGTCTAAATAGGTACTTATTCGTTTGTTATTCATAAATTTAAATATGTATCCACCCACCTACTCATTCATGACACCATGTCCAGTGAATAATTTTTTATAATATTTGGCGAAAAATACTGGGAAAATACATTTAACAATACTTAGGTACCTTCACATACCACGTGACTCCCCCACTTAGCAACCAGGAGAAACACCGTGGAGTTTAGTCGGTGCGACCCCGATATAACCCTCCCGTTGTCCCCGTGGCCCTTGGTGTAAAAAAAGGTATAGGTTAGTTCACAGGTTTTGAGCGCTGGCCTTGAATGGCGCAGTAGCAATTATTTTGTTAGCGCGAACAAATACAGCAGTTATCCCCATTGTCGCCAAGCGCTCATAACTCTTGACGATACAAAATAAATCGAATATCCATTCGTACTAGAATTGAATCGGAACCAATTGTTTATTCTAATCGTTACTGCATACTCAGGCACTTTTTGGATGTCATATGCTGCCCATATTCGCTGGCAGCTGCGGCCTTATCCATTGCGAGGTTTCGGCCGGCAGGTCTTTGCGAGGCCCTTTGACCTACGGAAAAGTACTTATGTGATGCGAAAGTAGCTCTGGTTATTAAAAAAAGTCTGTATTTTTGTGAGAGCCGTGGTTTTGAGGTTTGAGCAGTCTGCTACGCAAGCGTCGCAAGTTCGAATCCCAGCGGGACCTGTTCCAATGAGTTTTTCTAAAAAACTTATGTACAGTGACTTCACACGACGTGCTTTACGTTGAAGGAAAACATCGTGAGGAAACCTGCATATTTCTGAGAAGTAATTCAATGACGTATGTAAAGTGTCTGAGACGATGGACTCACCATCTGTCACGTTGGCACTTAATCATCTTCGGTGAAAAGTGGGTGTTGTGATTACAACACCTCTGCCTACCCCTTCGGGGAATACAGGCGTGAGCATATGTATGTGTCTGTAGTCTTTTTTAATTTGCTTGACACGAGGCCCCGGGCGATTGCACTGTTCGCCCCTAAGACCTGTTCGCTGGACAAGGTATTATTGTAAAACTATGTATTGTTATCCTGTTGTTCAGTCCTCATATAAAAGAAAATAACTTTAACCTAGTTCCAAGACTTAATATTGGTTTGAATCCATTACCTTCACATTATTGGCCAAATTCCAATCCAAGATGGAGTCTTGAATTGTTAAGTCGCCAATAAGTCTGGTCGATACTTTCTGCTTCTATTTGAAACACTTTATGATTAAAGGATTTATACCAGCCTGGTACGCAAGCGATGCATATTCGAATACCATTGATTTTTTTTTTAAAAAGACTTATGTGCAGTTATTTCACACCGCTTTACGGTGAAGGAAAACATCGTGAGGAAACCTGCATATGTCTGAGAAGTAATTCAAAGACGTATGTATAATGCCTGAGACGGCGATAGACTCGCCATCTGTCTCGTTGGTACTTAATAATTTTCGGTGAAAAGTGAGTGTTGTTATTACAACGCCTCTGTCTACCTTCTACCTTCTACCTTCTACCTGTCTACCTTCGGATAATACAAGCGTGAGCATGTGTATACGTATGTTAATCTGATCGTTTGCATGATGGGGGGTGAACGTAAATAAGGGCGAAAAAAAAAAAATCAAGCGCGTCAGATTTATCTCTTACACATTGTACTCACTCACTCTTCACATTGTAGACACATCAATACTTCTGTGTCGTTACAATGGTTTGTTGAACGAAAACAATACTCATGTTGCAATCTTATCACCGACACTAATTTGTCTTCGCATTCAAACCAGTCAATATAATTTATCAGTAGACACAGGTAATTTTCTTAACCCATTTTAACTGGAGCCATCTACTTCCAAAACAATCGCAAGCAAATGACCTCAGAACAATCATTAGGAATTCAAGTTTCCTAGGGAGAAGAGCTCGTTAGCGTAGAGCTCTTTATTATTAAGCACATCACTAACTTTAATTGAACACCTCTGCGTGAGAGTACCAATGAGTTTTTCTAAAATGTATGTACAGTGATATCGCACCACGTGCTTTAAGGTGAAAGAAAACATAGTGAGGAAACCTGCATATGTAAAAAAAATGATCACGCCATCCCAGAAGGGGTAAGCAGGGGTGTTGTAACAACACCCACATTTCACCGAATATGATCAAGTGGCAACGTGGCAGAGAGTGAGTCTTCTCCGACATATCTCACGATGTTTTCTTCACCGTTAAGCACGTGGTGTGAACCTGCATATGTCTGAGAAGTAAACCAAAGACCTATGTACCTGCGACTGCTATAGACTCACCATCTGTCACGTTGGCAGTTAATCATCTTCGGTGAAAAGTGGGCGTTGTTATTACAATACCTCTGCCTACCCCTTCGGAGAATACAGGCGTGAGCATATGGATGTATGTAACATCTCTGCCTTTGTATATAATACTATCACTTTTTAGCACATGTATCATAAACAAGAAATTATCTTAACTTATGACTAAAATTGTTTCCCTTTGTGGAATGTGCCTTTGGTTTTGTTCTCTTTGACCACATTGTATGAGTCAGCGGTGCACATGTTGAAAATTGATTCCTAGCGCATAAATGACTCATCGCGTTTATTCAAATTTGTGCCTTTGCGGCGGAAATTGCGTCAAATTCTTTGGAAGCATACAGGCATTCTTTCTTATATATGCATATTAATTACTTCCACACATGACCTCGCCCGACTCATATTCTAGTCTATACATCTATCTATACAGATAAATACAATTGAAGTGTCTCTGTCTGCCTGTAAACAGCAAATTTAAAAAAAAACGGTCTTGTCTGTTTGTTCCGGATAATCTCTGAAGCGGCTGGACCGATTTTAAGGGGACTTTGGTAAATAGGTAATGCTATAAGGAGTAACTTAGGCTTTATTTACTTAAAAAAACATTTAGGGTTGCGCGGGAATTAAATTTAATCTACGCGGGTGAAACCGCAGGGCTAGCTGTTTTGAATAAATATCAAACCCTTAAGGCAGCATTATACGTCTGCGATGATCTGTAACGTGTTCTTAGATCTCAGTAGTGAAGCTTCAAATATCCAATTAGTTTGTTCAAAGGTAGGATTTACCGCCATTCAATCGACTTGTTAATCGTCACAATTTATCATACGAAAATGTCGACGAACGAGTAACGCCTTCCTTCGATTGTGTCCAATAAGGGCACTCTATTGTGTATGGCAGTGGAACAACTCAATACAGTCATCAACAGTAATTTAAGAAACGTATTATTAGCATATAATACTCTGCATATAATAATAATACTCGTATATTTATTTATTTATAATTTGAATATATAAACTTATGTAGAACTACATAGCTAAAAACCTTATAAATATAATCTAATAACTAAAAACCTTAAAAATATATAATCTTATAACTAAAATATATTATTAAAAGAAGTCCCTGTAGGCAAGGTACCGAAGATACTGGCAGCATTCCCCCTTTGGATGGCAAGACTAATTCTTTGACCGAGGTAGCTGCCAGCTCTCCGGTCTCCTGTTATATCGACTAACCTTTCGGTTATTTCTTTAAAAAGCCTAATAGCGCTAGGACCCCACTGACCAAGGGTCTCGACTCCGAATGGGACAAAGTCATACTCGTATATATGTCTTCACGCCTTCTTTCATGTAACCACAAACACCCACTTTTCAACAAAGATTATCCTCAAACGTTATACACAGATGGCGAGTCCATCGCCGTTTCAGACCCTAATCATATCGCACCCTCAGAACGGTAAGGCCTCAACTCCAAATTTTGCGAAAACGAATTAAGATCATTTCTTAGTTCGTTTTTTTTTACAGGAATTTACTTTAAAAATATAAAAATAGTCTCATTGTACTCAAATGTAATAAAATAATTACTATGAATAAGTAAGAATAAAATAATATGAATCCAAACTTGCCGGCAGATCTATTGATTTTTGAATTTGAATCGTTCTGAAGGTGCGATATGAGAGTAATCACGCTCATCATCAGCCAAAGAGATGGCACTGGACAGAGACAACTGTTCAAACTTCAAGGGCACCACGGCTCTTCACAAATGACGATGATGATTTAGATAAGTTTCTCTTAAAAAATCCACTCCTTCAAAATGTAAATTTTCCAGTATTTCAGTACTTGCCTAAAAAACGAGTGTCTGGTATTATTATATAAAAAACCAGTTTAATTAAAAAAAAAATCAAAATATCTTTATTTGATTAGACTTCTTACAAAGTACTTTCAAATCGTCAGATGGACACAAAATACATTATACATGATTATAAATGTTACCACCGGGTTCGGAAGGTAGCTTTTGTTGAGAAGAACCCGGCAAGGAACTCAACAATTACTCTTTTAAAAAAATATATATTATACAATGTTTTTGGTTACAGTATTTATATCTCATGAATATAAGCCCATGGACACAGTTCAAATGCTCAATTGTCAAATATAATAACTAAAATATTACAAATATTTGTGAGCATGGCAAATTCCAGCCAGTCAAAGCAATCGATATGGTCCTTTTAATTTATCTATGTACTCACCAAAATTACGGTTCGCATGAATTTTGAATGAGTATAACCTATGATCGATTCGATGTAGCAGTTTTAACTCGTATAATTACCGTGCGTATGTACTTTTACTTTCACCATCGAGATCCGATTCGAATTGAGATATCGATACAATCTTTTATTTCATGTGTAACGTAGTATGTAACATGTTTGTATTGCTTACATAATTCATTCTGGTTGTGTAAGTGAACGTTATCGTTACTACGGAAAATATGATATTGGATTTACAGCCTTGAGTACTAATCACATCCATAGGGTAGTTTGGTGTAGGTTCAACGCTGGTAGAATAGATACACGTACTAGGCAATCATATTCGACAAGGGCTTCGGTATGTAGAATATAATCTTATAAAATATATAAGATATCCTGTATTTATTTTTGAGTTCACAACGTAACGAAGTATTAAAAGTGTAAAAGGAAAGATTTTTTTTAAATTAAAGTCTTCTTCCAAATATATTTAACGTTTTTGTATTATTAAACAACTTTATATATATTTATTAAATAATATACAAGGAACAGTACTAAAAACTAATTACAAGTAGAAAACTTGTCCCAAATCGGTGTCTCTCGGGATCGTGCCAAGAAGGCTGGCAGCATTGCCACGTTAAACAACTTAAATCTAGTACAATAGGAAAAAAAAGAAAAGGTTTCCATATATATTTTTAAATTGATATGTACCACCAACCGATATTCTGTACCAAGTGAGACACTTCAATTTTATTTATCTGTATAGATGAGAGACCTTACAGGATAACGCAGCAGGACCGTGCGTGGTGGCTTGAGTTGAACAATAATCGCAAAATGTGCGATAGTTCGGCCATACTTATCTGTTTCTCACGTCTCCTTTTGTCAATCTAATCAATGTTTATCATAGCATCACGTCGAGATATTAACATCAATATACCAGCCGTTCTATTGTCTCGATGTTTGTTTGTGTTTCAATTATTAAATAATATGAATTTGTGAACAAATCCATATATAATATAAACCATACTCATTCGCATTATATTCGCCTTCGAATACATACATGACATACATAACCTCTTACCACCGAAGATGATTAAGTGCCAACGTGACAGATGGTGAGTCTATCGCCGTGTCAGGAACTGCACTCGTACATACGTCTTTTAATTACTTCTCAGACATAAGCAGGTTTCCTCACGATGTTTTCCTTCACCGTAAAGCACGTGGTGTGAAATCGCTGTTCATAAGTTTTTTAGAAAATCCGAATGGTATACGCCCCGCTGGGATTCGATCTTGCGTCGCTTGCGTATCAGGCGAATACTCAAATGCCAAGTCAACCTAGTGTCAAAGTATATGCTGGGGTAGAGGTGCCGTCAGATGTTATGAGCGTTCAGTTAATATATTCGGGGGAACTGCGCATGTATTTATTCGCGTCGGGTCATACATACAGCAGAGACAGGCTTCTGCGCGCAAGGTCAGCGCTCATAGCTCGTGATGGAACATGTACTAAGTCTCTGCCAACGCCCTGCACATACTATACAGATGTATATGTATTTTGTTTGACAAATCATTATACCATTATTTATGTTAAATTTTCATTGTCCTACATAAATCGTACTAAATTGTATAGATGATTCATATGATTCGTATTAAGTACAATTTGTAAGGTAAACTAGACTTTACCGTACCGAATCACAGTGGATATTCGATTTGAACAAAAGTCACACGTTTTCCCCCGTGTGATGTGGTCGTAGGCTAAGACATAGCCTTCACACACCTTCAAGTGAAACCATACTTATAATACTTCAATCGATGCGCTTAAGGTTGTCACTTAAGGCACAGATTCAAATAAATGAATATACCAAACAGCAGATCAAACGTTTACATACATACATATGCTCACGCCTGTATTCCCCGAAGGGGTAGGCAGAGGTGTTGTTATCACAACACCCACTTTTCACCAACGTGACAGATGGTGAGTCTATCGACGTCTCAGGCACTATACATACGTCTTTGAATTACTTCTCAGATATATGCAGGTTTCCTCACGATGTTTTCCTTCACCGTAAAGCACGTGGTGTGAAATCACTGTACATAAGTTTTTTAGAAAAACTCATTGGTACAGGCCCCGCTGGGATTCGAACTTGCGTAGCAGGCGAGCGCTCAAACCCCGAGGCCACCACGGCGGTTCGTTTAATTAAAAGTAAAATTTCTTACATTGCATGTATTCCCCATGTATACGCCACATCACGAGTAGAGACATGTATATACAAGGAACAGTTCTTAAAACTAATTACAAGTAGTAAACTTGTCCCAAATCGGTATCTCTCGGGATCGTGCCAAGAAGGCTGGCAGCATTGCCACGTTGAATAGCAATGCTGATTCTCTGAGCGACCTCTGTCATCATCTTCATAAGTTTAAAGAGTTGTGACTCTTGTCGATGTAACCGATGCAATTTCTTCCATTCGTCTGTATCCAGTGCCATCTCCTTGACCTCCCTATACGTCATGACACACACCTTTTCCTTAAATTGTCTCATGTATGTTATCCTGGGCCGTCCTCTTCCTCTCTTCCCTTCTACTTTTCCTTCTAATATGTTTTTAAAGAAACTGTCATGTCGTACAAGGTGTTATGTTATATCAATCGATACAAACATTTGTTTATTTTTACTTCAAAAATAACGACGAAAGCGAGACACATATTATAGTACTAGCTGTTCCCCGCGGTTTCACCCGCGTAGATTTAGTTTTATATAATATATCGGTTTAAAATTGATAAAGTTTAATAAAAACTTTCATCCCCTATTTTATCCCCGTGAGGGTAGAATTAATCAAAATTCTTTCTTAGCGGATGCCTACGTCATAACATCTACCGGCATGCCAAATTTCAGCCAATTCCGTCCAATGAGCTGTGCGTTGATAGATCACTATGTCAGTCAGTCAGTCACCTTTGAGTTATATATATTTAGGTGATGTATAGTCTGTATATATTTCGAAGGAATTCAAATATTTGTATCAAGCTGTAATCTACCTACTTATATAATCTCTATTTAATTGTATTAAAACAATAATCTAAGTTGTAAGGCGACCAACTTAACCATACACAGCCACCATGGCTGTTAAGTTTTAAAGCTTAAACTTATGATGTACGTTATTATTTCCAGTTTAAAACAAGATGATCAATGCCGTGAACGAGTTCCTAGACGACCTTCGGTGAGTGCAATCGTCTTGCACTTGCTCTTGAATGCACTGTAACTTACTAACCGATATACGTACGAGTATTTAATGTGGGTATTATAAAAGCCTTAATTTAAAAGGAGCTCGTGGCACAGTTGCTATTGCGCATATCATAGCCAGTAATTGGATGGGTGACCGGCCGAGTTCCCTCCGTGCCTCGGAGAGCACGTTAAGCCGTCGGTGCCGGTTGCCAATTTAACTTCTTTGACAATCGTTACTGGTCAGTCGGAGGCCTAAAATAGTCTGAGAACTGGTTTAACCCAGATCACAGATTTTCCTCGTTTAAGGGGTTGCGAAGGTCAGATGGCAGTCGCTTCGTATAAAAATCAGGTGATCAGCCACATCGGGTTGAATCAAGTGCCGACCCCAATAATGTATGGGATAAGGCCAGGCAGATGATGATATAAAAGCCTTCATTTAGATAGCTCTTATAGCCGTGGCCGTCTTATATGGTGGCCGTGGGGTCTGAGTCTAATCAAATTCCAATCCCATCGGCCCGCACCAATGAGTTTTTCTAAAAACTTAATTGCATTGGTTTCACAGCACGAGCTTTAGGGTGAAGGAAACATCATGAGGAAACCTGCTTAGTCTGAGAAGTAATTCAAAGACATATTTATAGTGCCTGAGACGGCGATGGACCTACCATCTGTGTCACATAATCATCTTTGTTGAAAAGTGGGTGTTATTGGTACACCTCTGATTACCCGTGCGTGGATCCTTCTAAAATCGTAGTAAATTATTCGCCATAAGACTAATCTTACTAATCTTATAAAAATATAATCGCTTTTGCATGAATTGCGTTGACTCATATTAAAAAGTAACATTTTTTTTAATTCCTTCGCTTTTTTAGCTAAGTACCTATGGACGGACCCTTTCATCTACACTACTATTGTAAATAGGAAAGATTTGTATTTTTGTGTGTATGTTTGTAATGAATAAACTCAAAATCTACTGTGCCGATTTCAAAAAATTCTTTCTCCATTGGAAAGCTACATCATCAGCGAGTAACATAGTAGTAGGCTTTAATGTATCCCCGTACTCCCACGGGAACGGGAACTACGCGGGTGAAACCGCGTGACGTCCGCTAGTTTAAGTAGTACGCACAGTGATTCCATTCTTTACGAGATGGGCAAAGAGTCACAATCGGGGGTTGGTCACGGTTATAGCATTAGCTGCTTATAAGCTAAGCTTATATTTAAACTGCGTTAATAGGCTTCAGTCAGTACGCAGGTTTACCATCTATGTTATAAAAAAAATATTTAAATACTAGCTATACTAGCACTGGGAAAGTGGCAGGAACGGCTCGCGGAGCCGGAGGCCGGGCGTCTGACTATAGAGGCCATTCGCCCGGTCCTCAAAGAATGGATAAGCCGCCGGCACCGGCACAGGGCGCTAACCTATCGCCTCGTGCAGGTACTGTCCGGACACGGTTGTTTCGGGAAGTACCTGCATGGGGTGGCGCAGAGGGAAGTGACCCCAAGGTGCCACGAGTGCGGCTGCGACGTGGACTCCGCCCAGCACACGCTGGAGCAATGTCCAGCTTGGACTGTGCAACGTGGTGTCCCCGAACCGGAGGGGACATTTCGCTGCCGACGCTGGTTCGGGCCATGGTCGGCAGCCCCCAGGCATGGAATGCGGTCGTGTCCTTCTGTGACGACGTAATGTCGTCCAAAGAAACGGCGGAGCGGGTCCGAGAGGCAGACCCTCTGTCTGACCCAATCCGCCGTAGAAGGACCGGCCGACGGAGGCCGAAGAGCGGCTGATGCCTCCGTAATGAGGGCCGCGGGCGCCGGGACGGGGGTCTTGGCGCCGACGCATGGCCCTCGCGGTTGAAGGGCGCGTTCGTGTTCTGACGCGCCCTCTCATAGTGTAAAAGCCGGGCTCAGCCTGGTAACGTATGGAGGGGTCTGATAGGCCAGTCGCTGGGGGGGGTCACGGTGAAGCATGTGAAGACGTATCACGTGCACCCCCCACCTAGCGACTTGGAGGAACACCGTGGAGTTTAGTCGGTGTGAGTCCGACATAACCCTTCCGCTGCCCCCGCGGCGGTTGGTGTATCCATAACGGATTCTCCACGATAAAAAAAAAAAAAAAAGGTACTCGTGACTCCATCAGCGCAGAATTTGATTAATCTTTAAATTTTGGACAATTCACTCAATATCTTTATAAATTGTAGCCTATGTGTTACTCTGATCTGTAAAGTATATAATTATAAAGTTTCATCCAAATCCATTCAGTAGTTTTTACATGAAAGAGCAACAAATAAACATACATACATTTATAAATTCGGGTTTGTAATAGGGAAACGTTTTGGAACAGTTTTGTCCGAAATGATTTACTTAATGGTCATTAGGTACTCGTATATTTTTTAATTATTCATACGATTTATCACAGCTTTCGTTTACCTAGAGACGCTGAGGTTAAAAGTTCAAACTCCGTTCCTCGGACCGAACAACTAATTATGTTTAACTAGCTATGCCCCGAGGTTTTACCCGCATAAAGTTAATTTCATGGTTAAATGGGAGTGAATACAGATAAGACGGCTGATAGAGAGAAATGGAAGGGAAGAACACATTGCGCCGAACACAAGTAACATGGGATAAGAGCAGGAGGATGATGAAAGTTAATTTCATGGATGACCCGCGGTATGTGTTTTTAAATAAAAGTAGCCTATGATACTCCTTGTAACATCAGCTACCTGTCAGTGAAAGTCCCGTTACAATCGATCCAGCCGTTTCAGAGATTACCCCGAACAAACAGAGTAAAAAAAGGTTTTTTTTAATATCTGTAGGTATCCTATATTATTCATATGCATTTAGTGAAAAGCTGTTATTTTGGAATTACAAACAGACACTTCAAAATTATCTGTATAGATTGAGAAGTCAAGCTCGAGGGATTCCGGCGAGGTCATTAGTAATTACCGCTGACGTCGCCGCAGGCAATATTTTTTTAGAGTGAGCTATATAAACATATTTGTGTGGAATGTTCACTACTGTTTTATCTTTATCTGTGGTTCGTTAGTGCTCTTGTTAACTAAGTGATAAATGCGGTAATTTGTGAAGACAATAGGTACGCGCTTGCAACCTTGGCTTTAGACAGGAATATTATGGTTGTAGTACGGAGATGAGTATTACAGAAATTTTCGGACATCTATACAGATAAATAAAATTATATTTTATACTATCACTTAATGTATATGAAAGTATATATAAGGGAATGAAATAAAAATACCATTTAAAAAAAAAAACTCTAGCTGTCTTTCTGTTTGTTCCGGTTAATCTCCGAAACGGCTGGCCCGATTTTAACGGGACTTTCACTGGCAGAAATTTTATTTTACAAGGAGTAACTTAGGCTGCTTTAATTTAAAAAAACATTAGGTTTCCGCGGTTTAACCATGAAATTAAGTTAAGGCGGGTGAAACCGCGGGGCACAGCTTGTTTATTAATATACATCTAGTTACTAAGCAAAGCTTGGGGGGGTTTCAGACAATCTATATCTATAAAAACAAATAAAATTGAAGTGTCTGTTTGTAATTCCAAAATAAACGCTTTTCAATCGTCACCCATCCAATTACTGGCTAGGGTTAGGGTTACTTAACTTCACTGATCGAATGATAAGCGCAATAACAACTGTGCCACGAGCTCCCAATAAGAACACCAACCAAAAAAAACATATTATTAAATTTTGAGTGTAGCCGGATATGCGGTGCTATTCCCTAACTTTTGAGTGATGATCACTTTGCAAAGTGTACAACGATCAACTGTCAAACAGGCGTTTTTGACAGATTTGGTATTCCCTAACGTCAGTGTACAACTAAAATGACGTCACGAGTGGCTAACCGATTTGATAGCCACCGTAACCATTTTGTGAGCACGAATTGGTACTTATTCATTGCGCACTTTAATTGTTCATAGCAACTATAGAATAGTAGTGTTTTATAGATCGCAAGCGATGAGCACTATTATCCAACCGAAGATGGGAGTTAGTTAATGTTTCTATATGTACAAATTGTGTGATAAGCGTGGTATTCCCCAACCTCATATAGAATCGTACATCTTTGTCGAATAAAAACATATCCCCGAATACGAACTTACCTTTTAAGTAAACGAAACGTGATAGGACTAAGTAACAAGCTGCTTTATTTCGTCTGACCTCAATATTTCACTGTAATGTGTCGCGAAAAGCAGTAGCTACATACCAGTGAATATTGTAAGTCAATTAAGTAAAGTGCCTTTATTTAATTTGTAAAAGTCTGCCAGGGCCTTTAGTTTTGCTAAACATGGAATGTCAGTGAAAATGAATTGGGCTATTTAAGAATGAAGGGTCCCCGAACGAGTAAGCAGAGATGTTGTAACGACAACACCCACATTTCACCGAATATGATCAAGTGCCAACGTGACAGAGGGTGAGTACATCGCCGTCTCAGGCACTATACAAACGTCTTTGAATTACTTCTCAAACATATGCAGGTTTCCGCACGATGTTTTATTTCACCTTAAAGCACGTGTTTAAAAAAAAATAACAAGCTGGTAAATTTATTATGTAGGCAAAACCAGCTAGCCTCCTCCGTATAGCCTTCCTTCGTGATTTTAGAAGGGCACCGGGAACTTTAACACTGCGCCCTTGTCCTCCAGCACTTGTCTTACTACGTCCCAGGGACAAACTCACCACCGTGGAACCGTCACTATGCACTCTGCAGCATGAGCCACATTACATGCCAGCTCGTGCCCGCGACTTCATTTGAACCCCCAATCTGTAGTCTAATGATCGTTAGGAATACCGTTACGATATCGTAGCGACTTCGCAGACAGAGTTTTCGCATTCTCATCCGTCAATCGGCGTCGATTCTCAAGTCGTTGAAGCATATTCACGTAACTTTAATCGTACTTCAAATTTTAAATTATGTTTAAAATTACTTTGTAGGAAATAGGTTGATGATACTGGTCACAAATTATTGAGTTAGAAATAGCTTAGCTGCGATTTTAGCGTTTTGTTGTATATCGTTTTAAACACGTGAATACCAAGCCTCGATAGGATTACAATCGAATGAGGTTGGAACTTCAAAGATATTTGAATTTAAAGTTTTTGAGAATTACCCCCTGACCTGTAATCATGGTGACATATAAAATCAGTGTATTTTATTAAAAAAATTACTGACTTATAATGAACCCCGTGTTCCTGATAAGAGTCGTAGCTGTTAATTAATTCTGAAACGGTAATACGTGTTTGTCAAGTTATTTTTAAAGCGATCTATCATGTCGCGTCACAGTGATAATTTGCTCTTGAAAATTCCACGCTGTAAATTGTTACATGGCTGTTTCTTAGTCAGCCATTGTCTATTCGTGACACACGTTTAAAAAATGTGATAACAATTGACGTTTGAATTTAGGCGCCAATCTGTAGTTTTTTTTTAATTGTGCATTTTGAGCTGTGAAGTGAAGTACTTTTAAAAAAACAGTTTTTTTTTATTTGTTCCTTAATTCGTTTATTTTTTATGGCCAAAAGCCTCGAAGAATTAATAATTGTGAAGAGAACAGCATTGAGATACCTCTTAGCGCGAGAGTCAAAGCTGTTGTCGTTGGGAAAAAAACCTGTGAATCACAAAATATCCAATTTCATTCGGTCTCATAAAGAAAGCGACGTGTGGACGACCTTCTTGGATACACTAAATGAGGATTTAACTAGAAATATTCATATTTATGAGTGGAGATCAAACAAGAATCCGGAACGGTCACATTTCAGAAGGAGGTATCGATTGGATTCCGCGTCTAGAGCGATCTTTCGACTCTATACAGTGCCTGTTTGGTAAGGAATATATATATTTAGGAAGGAAGCACTAGCTGTACCTCGCGGTTTTACCTGCGTAGATTTAATTTCATGGGTGACCCACGCGACCCTTAAAAAAAAGGAGCCTAAGTTACTCCTTGTAATATTTCCTATCTGCCAGTTAAAATCGGTTCAGCCATTACGGAGATGAGCCGAAGCAAACAGACTGACAGAGAAAAAATTTCAGTACCGTATATACTTTCATATGCATTTAGTGAAAAGCTGTTATTTTGGAATTACAAACAGACACTTCAATTTTATTTATTTGCATAGATAATGGAACCCCTCCAAGCTTTGCTTAGTTTGGGCCCAGGTGGCGCTGTGTATTGAAAATTGTCCATTAATGTCTTCAGAAAAAAAAATTACATTGATTTTCTAATGTCAGTATCGTATATACTTTCATATCTATGTAGTGAAAAGATGTTATGTGTTTTGGAATTACAAACAGACACTTCAATTTTATTTATCTGTAAAGTATAGATATGTAGATATAATTTGTTATAATACCTTAGGTCAAAATATCCTGTGCTGACTAACGTTGTAATTATCGTCTTACGAAATATTTATGCAACACCGCACAGCCATACATAAATGGAAGTGAAGTTATATGTCTGTGGTCGATCGTGACTTAGCTGTGTTATTATCTGTGGTTATTATTTAGCAACTAACTAAAAAAATAAACACCACGCTTCTTTTTCGTGTCTAATCATATTTGTGTTTATAATTGTACCAACTTCACGTCCTTCAACAAAAGGCTTGGGCCACGGGCTCTTATTGCCATCGAAGATTGATAAGATAGATCTATACTAATATTATAATGAGGAAAGGTTTGTAATGAATTGGCTCAGAAAGTACAGGACGGATTATAAAAATTATTTCACCTTCTAAATGCTACATTATCACTGATTAATATAGGGTATATTTTATCGCCGCACTCCCACGGGAACGGGAACAACGCGGGTGAACCGCGTGACGTCCCCTAGTGTCTTAATATGACGTGTATAAATCTGTCGCTGTCACAGGCAAACTATGATGGCAAGATCACGTGTGGAGGTGAAAAATATGTCTATGGTACCATAGAATTTTTTTTTAGCTTACCGTGCACAACGCTAAGTGTAAAACGGGACCCTAATAGTAAGACTCCTCTGTCCGTCTCGGTCTGTCTATCCTTCTCTAACCAGGCTGTATCTGATGAACCCTGATCGATAGATTATTGAGAATTACACAGATAATGTATTTCATTTCCCACTATAACAACAACTTAAAGTAAATATTCCTACACTCGTCGCTAGAGGCGCTTTTGCGTTCCCATACAAAATATGGAAAACTTGCCGACATCACGTGGTTTCACCTGCGCAGTTCCCGTTTCCGTGTGAGTACGGGGATAAAATATAGCTTATATTTCTTGCTGATAATGATATCCATTCCTGAAATATTTTTTCAAATCGGTCCAGTACTTTTGAGCCTATTCGTTACAAACATACATACAAATCTTTCCTCGTTATTATATTAGCAGAGACGTGCATTGGTTTTTCAGAGGGGTAACCATAAACAATAAGTAGGGTAGGTAGGTTAGTTACATACCAATGTGACCCTGAGGTACATACGTTATGGTATACACACGACACGAGTGTATTCAGTCATCACAAATGGTAGGCACTGCTTATCTGCTTATATGGAATGCACGTCCCTGCCGATAGGTACAGAGGTGGAGGTGTAACGCACGCACTTTTCACCTATGATAAATAGGTGGGGGTCTTAAAAACTTATATATTATGTCATATCGGATCTGGATACGAAGCATAAATGCTTAATGGTTTTTGGATACGATTATCGATTTGAAATTAATTGGGCACGTATCTCGGATTATAATTTTATTGATCGATTAATTCAATCAAGGACGTTTCATACTCGTCATTCCGCAAAACAGCATGCTATCAATCAAAAATTCCAATGTATTACAACATAAGACAACTTTGCCGCGCGATTTTACCCGCGTAGATTTAATGTCATGGGTGGCCCGCAGAGTCCTAATGTTATTATGAAAAGTAGCCTAAGTTACTCTTTATAACATTAGCTATCTGCAAGTGAAAGTCTCGCTAAAATATTTCCAACCGTTTCGGAGATTAGCCAGAACAAACGGACTGATAGGGGTTTGGGGCCATCTGTAATTTCTCAGTAGCAACGCTCGCTTAATGCTCGACTCCGGCTATAGTAATTGAATATTACTAGCGAAATGTGGGCACACATCTGCCTACCCTTTCGGGGAATACAGGCGTGAGTATATATGTATGTTACTATCAAACATTCCAATATATTACAACATAAGAGCATTATTCATCAATGTTTATCTTCTAAACTAAGTAGATATCAATGTATCTTATCAATACGCTGGGCTTTCAAGATATATTTACCCAGTTATAGTGTAGCACCTATCGTGTCCAGAACTACACCATTAGGATTATATTATTGGTGAGTCATTAGGCTATTATCTAATGTTGTAGTTAGAATACATAAATAAATAATGTTCGGACTTTATCACACAGCGTTATCAAATCCCGAACTATGCTAACTTGAACTTTGAATACCTAACAACTAAATATACTTTGATCCGTTAAATATATATACATATTTTTGCCGACTTCAAAAAGTAGGTTCTCAATGCGATTGCTTTTTTAATATTTGTTACCGCAGAATTTTCGACTGTGACACCCGATTTTAATGATTATTTTCATTATTTGAAGGCGATTTTTTTATAAATATGCACTTAAGTAGACACTTAAACACAAATGCTCATCGTTCAAAACACCTTGACACGGGAATCGTTACCATACAAATATTCAACGGTTAAGTATCTCCTGCGGTGAGTAGGGTCGCCAATGCTCCATGGCGGGTACAACTCTGAGTGGAGTCTCTGTATTAGCAATAGTTCTCATTGTGTTAGCACAGCAATTCCATTCATTGTAAGGTAGGCAGTTTGGGTAGTAGATGTCTGGGAACAAGCCGTTTAATTAAATTAATTATCTATGCCTGTATAGGCATCGTGTGAGTGCCACTGTGGTGTTAGTTACGTTCGTAGGCAGTAGCTTACCATCAGGCGAACTGTGAGATTTATTTGTCACCTTATTAGTATAAAAAAGTAATCCGAAGGCGTGTCGGTTATCACCATGATAGCTGGCTAGTTAATACTTATATCCTGTATGTTTCACGCTATCAAAACGTTTATAATAAGACGGTAAAAAAACACGTGGAAAGTCCAAGTTCACATAATCAGTAGAAAAGTTCGACTTTGATACCAAAAGCGACCAGCTAAAGGCTCGACCACCTGCTGCATAGCATACGATTATGAGAACAGCATACTTACGTGTCCTCAATGTGCGCTATTTATCCGACTAGGGGTCAAAGTTGTCGCCATGGCCGAAAGCGGTTGGAAAATTTCTGAAACTATTTTCCTGAGGTCCATTTACTGACCTCATACGGTTATAGAAAAATATGGTCACGCCGAAGGGGAAAGCAGATGTGTTGTAATAACAACACCCACATTTCACCGAATATGATTAAGTGCCAACGTGACAGAGGGTGAGTCCATCCAGGTTTCTTCACGATGTTTTCCTTAACCGCAAAGCACGATCTACCCTTGCCAGTGAAGCCAGCAAGGGCGTGCTGTAAGCAAATCAGACTTTGGACGACAGGCTGGTGGTCCCCCAGCGTATACTGGACTGCATTTCAATTTTCTATAACTATAAGTAAACAATTCCACAAATAATCAAAACTAGGCACTCCAACGATAGCTTGTTTCGACCGTCTTACTTACGAGTTGTTATTTAATTTCCAGCGGTGGTAAGATGAGCGAAGCGCCGATAGTGACGGTGGAGCAAGGGCAGCTGCAGGGCAAAGTGGTGACCAGCCCCACAGGCAAGGCGTTCTACAACTTCCAGGGCATCCCCTACGCCAAGCCCCCGCTCGGATCACTCAGGTTTAAGGTGAGTTCGAACATAACTATAGGTACACACATACATACATACACAGTTTAGCAATCAACTTATTAACTCCTTGTCCGTTATGTACGCCTGGTACTTCGTGTACCATACCATCATCTCCCTGGCCTTATCCCATACATTGTTGGGGTCGGCACTTGATTCAACCCGATGTGGCTCCATGATAGTTGCAATCAACTTATTAACTCCTTGTCCGTTATGTACGCCTGGTACTTCGTGTACCATACCATCATCTCCCTGGCCTTATCCCATAAATTGTTGGGGTCGGCACTTGATTCAACCCGATACAGCTGATCACCTGATTTTTATACGAAGCGACTGCCATCTGACCATCGCAACCCCTTTTTACGAGGAAAATCTGTGATCTAGGTTAAACCAGTTGTCAGACTATTGTATATATCCGACTGACCTGTATCGATTGCCAAAGACGATAAATTGGCAACCGGGACCGACGCTTAACGTGCTCTCCGAGGAACGGAGGAAGCTCGGGCGGTCACCCATCCAATTGCTGGCTAGGACTAGGGTTGCTTAGCTTCGCTGATCGAATGATATGCGCAATAGCAACTGTGCCACGATCTCCTCTTGAAAAGTCAAATATACAATAAGTAAATGTTTATCATATTCAAGCGAGCCTCATATTAACAGTATTAAGTAGCACGGTGGCGTGGTAATCAGCACAGTATCTCTCTCCCATAATGCTCTCCTGTATTCCCCGAAGAAGGCAGTGGCTTACTTACAGTAGGCACACCCCTATTTCGTCAGATTTGTTTAAATCCCGTGTAACGAGTGTGTAGGGTTGAAGCTACTGGGAAATTATAGATCGAACCCCAAATAAAACCGAAAACCCTGCCTGGTGATAGCAACAAGGACCTCGACTCAAAATGATTAAATCCCGGCCGTATTTGTACCATACAACTTCTGCCTGTTACATACTAGTCTTGATAGATATATAATCGAAGTTTGTCTGCAGAGGTAATCTCCGAAGGCACTCATTTCGTTTCAAAATCATGGCAGTAAAATTTTATGTATACTTTCTTATATTAGTACAACGAGGCCGAAAGCTATTTATAAATCTTATTTATCCTCTGACGCGGTTGCAATAGGAACTCTTCCTATTTACTTATGGAACAAGGAAAGGTCATGCTGATATTGTGTTTTGGGCATGTCGCCTCACGGCGGTTTGCGAAACAAAACAAACGTGTATCTAAAGGAAATGGGATAAGGCCAGGGCCTTGATGACTAATTAAATACTTGACGATGTTTACCACTTCATCTCGTGAAAGCTCCTGATAAAACATAAACTAAATTTACAATTCGGGATACATATAGGTCCAGCGTAGGTACTTATAGTAACCGTCTTGATAATTATAAAAATATCATAAATGTAGTAGAGCCGTGGTGGCCTTGAGATTTGAGCAGTCGCCTACTACGCAAGCGACGCAAGTTCGAATCTCAGCGGGGCCTGTACCAATGAGTTTTTCTAAAAAACTTATATACAGTGATTTCACACCACGTGCTTTACGTTGAAGGAAAACATCGTGAGGAAACCTGCATATTTCTAAAAAGTTATTTAATGACGTATGTAAAGTGTCTGAGACGGCGATGGACTCACCATCTGTCACGTTGGCACTTAATCATCTTCGGTGAAAAGTGGGTGTTGTAATACACCTCTGCGTACCCCTTCGGGGAATACAGGCGTGAGAATATGTATGTATGTATCATAAATGTAGGTAGGTACTTAATAGGTATTGAATATTTAAGTAAGTATTTACTTCAAAATATTTATCGTAGGTACCACATATTATACCACCTTTGAATAACTTCTAGACATGAGCAGGTTTCCTAACGATATTTTCCTTCACTGTAAAACACGTGGTGGGAAATTACTACACTTAAGAGTAAAAGTCCCTTGGGTACTTAGAAGGCGACTGCATAAACCACACGGCCACCACGGCTCTTGATTTATCTATATGTAGTCAAAATAGAAGATATTATATTTTATTACATTACATACCTACGCAATTATTCGCAGAACAACAGCTTCACGCTAAGCTTGCGCACAGCTATTATAAACCTACAAAAAACATGTCTGTAATGATGACATCACTTTGCAGTGGCTTTTTTAACCTCACATTCTTATAAGAGGTTGCACGTCGTGGTAGAGGCCTCTATTGACAAGCGGGCTGGAGCTTATCCCGCTCAGAGAATCAGCATTGCCATTAAACGTGGCAATGCTGCCAGCTTTCTTGGCACGATCCCGAGATGCAACATTTGGAACAAATTCTCTTCTTGTACTTCTTACTCCAAATCCTTCACTGTGCAAGCTGTTCATCTCTGGAACTCACTTCCTTCATCAATCAGAGAAGCTCAGACTGTCAACTCTTTTAAAAGACTATTGTATGATTATTATATATCTATTTAAATAGTATATTGTATTTTGTTCATATATAGCCTTATATTGTATGTATATTATATATTATATTTATTTATACCTAGTCTTACTTTCTTTGTCTCCAACACCTGCCATTAATATTTTTCATTTCGCTGTTTCCTAGTACCCTAAGGTTGGCTGGTAGAGATCGCTCTAGCGATAAGACCGCCTTTTGTTACCATACGTTATTAATATAACTATAACCTGTACTATATTATGGTGTGCAATAAAGAATATATTATTATTATTATTATTATGTGAAATGGTTAAAGTAAAAACTCAACAAGCGAGCCCCACGTACCGATAGAGTAATCTTAACAAACGCCATTATCACTGCAGATAACGATAACATGTCTCAGAGCATCTTTGGGTTTTCCAGTCTCTTACTATGTTATGTAACTGTTAGCAAATTCAGTTTATTTGCAAAAATCCTATAGTCATAACTTAATGCAACTGGTATTGCCAATTTGCAAGCGTCGATGGAAATAATGCAATGTTTTAATGTGTGGTAATCGATTAACTGGGCCGTTTACGTGTTTACCAAAACCTTCTCAGTTTACAGATAGACAATTACTAATGTTAAAAGTTGCCTCCGAATCGTAAGCGAAGATAACTATAATACCCTGCAAACTGTGCATCTAAATTCTTTGATTGTAAAGATGTAAGTAGGTGTCAGATCTTGGGCTTTTTTCGGACATAGCATCTCGTATTGTACAAAGCTTGGTACCAGATAACAGATATACCACCCAAATCTTACTTTTATTCTAGAAGTACATGATATTACCTAATAATATTTTTTTTGCCTTAATGTAAATTCAAACCTTACTACTATTAGATCAACGGTATAATATAATGAATGAGCGATGAAAGATTTGTATAAGAAAGAAGATATCCTAGGAAGACGCAATCATTGCATTCTAGGATTCCATTAGAATCTTCTCTAAGAAATATTGATCAATTAAACTCGTATTTTGTTTATTCCAGGCACCTCAGCCACCGGAACCATGGGAAGGCATCCGAGACGCGACGTCAGAAGGCAATGTATCTGCTCAAATAGAGTCATTCGTCCTCAAAGACTACATCGGCGACGAAAACTGCCTATTCCTCAACATTTACACCCCAAACCTCGACGGTCAATTCCTACCAGTCATGGTCTTCATACACGGAGGCGGCTTCAAATTCGGTTCAGGCAATTCCAACTTTTATGGTGGAGACTATTTGGTTGAGAAAGACGTGGTTGTTGTAACCCTAAACTACAGGTGCGGCGCATTAGGTTTCCTAGGTCTCAACACACCTGAGGTTCCTGGAAATGCTGGACTTAAGGATATGGTGCAAGCAATTAAGTGGGTGAAGGAAAATATCCAGAACTTTGGCGGTAACCCTGGGAACGTCACAATTTTCGGTGAAAGCGCTGGTGCTGTCGCCGTTTCAATACTTACAGCTAGTCCGCTAACAAAGAATTTGATCAGCAAAGCTATCATCCAGTCCGGTACAGCACTAGCCAATTGGAGTTACCAGAAAAATCCTCTTGAAAACGCAAGAGCTTTAGCGCAAACATTGGGCTGCGACTCGAGCGATCCTGATGAAATCCTAGACTTCCTAACCGCAACACCTGCGAGAGAAGTAGTCGAAGCGCAAGAGAAAATTTGCCCTGTTAATGACCTGTACAATAGATCATCAAAATTTTTCGGTTACGTTGTTGAAAAGGAATTCCCAGGCGTCGAAGCTATATTGACTGAAGCCTTCATTGACTTGCTGACGTCCGGCCGTACTTCCGATATTCCCATTATGATTGGGTCTAATACGTTAGAATTCGCGCCAGACCAAATAATTGATGATCTTCAAGATTTAATTCCACAAGAATTAAACTTGTTGAAAGATTCGCCGGAATCTTTAGTCATTGCTGACAATATAAAACGCATTTATTTCAACGATAAGCCTCACGCCGTTCCCGAAAGCCTTATTAACTACTACGAATTAGTTTCCGATCTGCTTATAAATGTGGATACGAACAGATACGTCCAATATTTGGTCCAAGTGACCAACAGGCCAATCTTCTACTACAAGTTTGATTATGTTGGTGAATTGAATGTGTCCAAAAAGTTTGACTTCAGCCAAGGTTTGAAGTATCCGATGCATATGGACGAGCTGGGGTATATCTTCAAGAACGACTTCCAGCAGGCTGAGGAGCTTACCGCCCAGGATTCCAAGATGCGAGAGAGAATGTTGCGGCTTTGGACCAACTTCGCTAAGGATGGGTAAGTCTTGTAAACAGCCCTTCCACTTAATATTAGTCCATAGATAGATCTGTGTTTATATCAATGAAGTATATATCCTGTATTCCTCGGTAGGCAAAGGCGTACTTATAGTACAGTACACCTACATTTCGCTAGTTATGTTTAAGTTTCATGTAATAAGGGCGCACTCATCCCGACTCGCTCCCGACGGCCTCTGGGAAATTAGGAAATTACACATACCGAAACCTAATAGCACTTTGCCCGACCGGGGATCGATCCCACGATCTCTTGTTCTGCAGTAGAGTTTTGCGACCACTAAACCATACATGCATGCTGTTCTAATAAAGTTATTTCTCGACAGCAACCCAACTCCTGATGAAAGTCACCTCCTGCCCGTGACCTGGCTGCCGGTCACAAAAGACAACCTATACTACCTCAATTTGGGCCCAGAGCTCACTCTCCAGTCGAACCCTGACCAAGAAAAGATGGAATTCTGGGACTCTGTGTACACCAAACATTTCCGCATCTGGGAACATCCTAAAACGAACACCGAAGAGGTCCAGGTAAGAGTTCCAGTCTTTGTTGAAGAACCGGTAATTCCGGAACCTCAAGAACCGACTCCGGAACCAGAACCAGAACCGGTAACGGTAGTTGAGAATGTTACCGTCGTTAGTGAAGTCATCCCGGATGTTCCGGACACGCCGGATAACAGTCCAGAAGTTACCGAAACTGAGCCGATAAGGATCGTTGCGGATGTGGAAGAACCTCAAATAATTTCGAATGGATTCGAACGGAAAACAAGACCTTCGAATGAAATCAAAATGATCCAGCAAACCAACGGCGCTCCCCGTGACGTCATAAGGGCCAATGACCCTCCTGAAGACGACCTACCTAAGAACATAGGTGTCAATAAATTCGTGAATTTCTTCGAATCACTCGGTGGGAAGAAGTAAGCATTTCAATAGTTCCTTAGGTTCCTGCAATGTGAACCTATTGAAGTTAGCATAGGGTTGAAAGTCGTTATTTTTATCATTTTCACAACACTTGGAAACGTATAAGATACTAGCTGTGCCCCGCGGTTTCACCCGTTTTTTAGTTTCACGCATAATCTTTTCGGAGCAATATTTTTCTAAATAAAAGCCTAAGTAGAAAAATCAGCTATCTGTCAGTGAAAGTCCCGTCAAAATCTGTCCAACCGTTCACGCGTGACCAAGAGAAATAAGGATTCGTTTTTATATATACCTATAGATTAGAAGTTTTAATAAATTGCTTTGGTAGAAAACCAACATGATATTCTTAAATTTGAAACAAAGATTTGCTTAATTTAAATATCATTATAGCAACACAGAGTTACTGTCTATTTATTCAAATAATACGTCAGTTATGACAGCTCAGTTTGTCAGGGGTGGGCTGCCATATAAAAACGTAATTAAAGTTCACTTTTCGGTTGGAACATATAGAAATTATATAATAGCTTACAATGATAATAATTCCGTATATACTAACTTCAATGGAAGTTACGTGTAATTTTTTATGTTCATTAATTTCATTCGAGAAACCGATTACATTCCGTTTTATTATGATTAACCGAATCGCGAAACCAGTTTTACGGACCCTATAAAAATTCGGTAAGCGATTACTACCCTAAACCTGACTTACCAACCCGAAACTCTCAAACTATCCCAAATTTACACCAACCCTTTATTAGTAGGACTAATATTCCGATAGTAGCTGATCGTCGGGTCCCAAATTCTTTACAGCTTTTATTGCCATATAAGTAACATAAATTAAAAAAAATCGAGCTCAAAGAGGTCGGTTACATACATACATACAGGTGAAGCTAATATAAAGCTTGTAATAAAAGAAATTAATAATAATATTTTATACATTCCATATATTTGCAGTCGCACCCCACCTTATAACGATAGTCAATACTAGTCGGTGGGCGCTAAAATGTAATTCGCGCGATCAACCTTTTTACTGTTAGTAAATGTTTTGTGGGATCGAAACATTTTAATCTAAGTCGTCTACTAAATTATTATTCATATTTATTATTTTTGGCCATGTTTGGTAGATACCAAAATTGTATTAAGCTAAGATTTTAGTGATAAATTGTACCTATTAAATTGTATGTATGGAGGGTACTTGTACTATTCAAAAATATATTTTTCAAAATGGCAATCTTTATCATGGGAGATTAACAAAAATGTATTTGCAGTTATTCTTGTCTATAACGGTGTTACATAATGGAAAACTAATTTCCTTTCGTGACATTTTGCAACAACATCCCACAAGAATGCCCCAAATTATATGTAATTATATTTTTCGTTACGCAACACTATGTTACGTTGAATTAAGATAATAAATATATTTTATTTACACTTAACAATTCTTATTCTATCAAATTACTAAAACTGGATTATGTAACGTTTTTCTAAATGGAAAAATAATGTGTTAATATATGTAATATATAAATATCGTAGTTTCAAATAGCAGAAACGGCTTAAACACATGCCACTCTTGTCTACAGTGACAACTTCAAAACTGTCTTCCTCATAAAATGGTTAGCTATCATGTTTATATGTGTACATCAAAAAGATCACAGGATTGGTCTTTGTCATAAAATATATTATTTTGTAAAATTTTCCGATCAATAATTATTTTTTCAAAAATATAATATTATGTAAATATTTGTGCCAATTATATAAATTAAGACAACAAAATCATTTAATTTTATTTTATAATAAGTCATTATCTTTTTATATAATTATTATGAATAAATAAATATTAAGAAATTACTTTTTTGTTTCGTTTATTTATATCACAATATTATATTTAAGTTATAGAAGAATTTGGTAGTAAAATACTTTATTATTTTTAATTATTATTTATTTCAAAAATAAATTTTCACCTTCTACAAAACATAATACATACAGGTAAAATATACTTTTTTAACATAACACCAACAACCATAACAGTATTCTATATTATTATTAAATATATATATACAATTCTCAATAAAAAAAAAATTATTTATTTATAAAACGTATGTACAGTGATTTGGATGAAGCGAAAGAAGTATGTAAGGATCGTAGCATGTGGCAAACAGTGGTCTCTGCCTACCCCCATGGGATACAGGCGTGAGCATATGTATGTATGTATGTACAGTGATTTCACACCACGTGCTTTACGGTGAAGGAAAACATCGTGAGGAAAACCGCATATTTCTGAGAAGTAATTCAATGACGTATGTAAAGTGTCTGGGACGGCGATGGACTCACCATCTTGGCGCTTAATCATCTTAGGTGAAAAGTGGGTGTTGTTATTACAACACCTCTGCCTACATACTTCAATACAGGCGTGAGCATATGTATGTAAGTATAAATTTATTTTTTGAAGTAAATAAGTACATTTTGTAAAACAATAACTTTACAAGCGCTTAGAAGTAAGTAATAGCCCAGAGGAATTCATTGACATTAATTAGTAAGGAACATCTCTTATAATTAAATATAATTATATATATAAATATAATTAAATATATAATAATATAGGTACATATAAGAAGTAGCCATATAATAGAATAATATAAAATGTAAATATAATATACCTAATTTAAGCCCTCTCTCAAAAAATAGCTGTGCCCAACAGGTAAGTGTAAGTGCTAAATTAAGAATATGTTTTAAAGCAATAAATTGAAATTGAAATTGAAATTGAAACATAAAATATGTGTTTGTTTATAGCTAAAGGTGCAACCTGATGTAGACACTCGACGCTCGTTTCCAGCGACTCTTCTCGTTCTCAGGCACTATAAATACGTCTTTGAAATACTTCTTAGACACCTTGTTTTCCTTCCCGTAAAGCACATGGTGTAAAATCACTGTATATAAGTTTTTTTTAGCAAAACTCATTTGTACAGGTCCCGCTGGGATTTGAACTTGCGTCGCAGGCGACTGTTCAAACCTCAAGGCCTAAGTGCATATGAAAGGATATACGGTACTGACATAAATAAAACAATTTAAAAACATTTTCTCTTTCTGTCTGTTTGTTCCGGCTAATCTCTGGAACGGCTGGACCGATTTTAACGGGACTTTCATATGATACAAGGAGTAACTTAAGCTACTTCTATTGAAAATAAAAACTCCTTAGGGTTCCTCGGGCCACTTATGAATTGAAGTCTACGCGGTTGAAACCGCGAAGTACACCTAGTTATAAATAAATTGTTGGGGTCGGCACTTGATTCAACCCGATCACCTGATTTTTATACGAAGCGACTGCCATCTGACCTTCGCAACCCCTTTTACGAGGAAAATCTGTGATCTGGGTTAAATCAGTTGTCAGACTTTTTTAGGCCTCCGACTGACCTGTAACGATTGCCAAAGATGATAAATTGGCAACCGGGACGGCTTAACGTGCAGGTCCGAGCCCCGCACCGGGGTGCCCTTAGCTGTGTTGCTTAGTTTTTAAGTTTAAGCTCGGCTGGAGGCCCTTGGGTCTCGCCCTTTAGTCCGGTTAAGCAGTGGAGGTAACTCCCCCCTACCAACTGCGAGAGACCATTTAAAAAAAAAAAAAGCTTAACGTGCTCTCCGAGGAACGGAGGGGACTCGGGCGGTCATCCATCTAATTACTGGCTAGGGTCAGGATTGCTTAACTTCTCTGATCGAATGATATGCGCAATAGCTACCTTATGTTATATTTAACGTAAGTATCATAAAATTGCACATCATCTTAAGCAAATTAAATTTTATTACATATTATTGCACGATTATTTTTTATTGCTTCTTTTATATAAAAAATATACTTTTATATACCATAATATACTTTGTTCGTATATATAAATACGTCCCTAAGCCATCAGTCACCTATACCCTATTATATAAATTAAATTAAAACCATGACCAGAATATTAAAGACTCATTATGCAGACAATTTTTCAATGAAAATTCTATCTATTAAACATTTTCTCATTTACCTATATTAAATGATCAAAGTAAGGGCGTAATATTTCTTATGAAAGAAGACTGATGTTAAGTCGTTTTTAAAAGAGTAATTGTTGAGTTTCTTTACGGGTTCTTCTTAGCAAAAACAAACTTGTGAACTTGGTAACATTTATAATCCAGTATAGAATATATTGTTCTGTGTCCTGACAAACAGAAAGTATTTTGTAATATCATCATCTCCCTGGCCTTATCCCATACATTGTTGAGGTCGGCACTTGATTCAACCCGATGTGGTTTTTTTTTTTTTTTTTTTTTTCCGACATGGTCTCTCGCAGTTGGTAGGGGGGAGTTACCTCCACTGCTTAACCGGACTAAAGGGCGAGACCCAAGGGCCTCCAGCCGAGCTTAAACTTAAAAACTAAGCAACACAGCTAAGGGCACCCCGGTGCGGGGTTCGGACCTCGGCTTAGGGCGTTGCTGGGGGATGAGCTAGGGAGCTGGATCTGAGTGGTATTATTTAGGGACATGTTTAAGGCTAGTGGCTCGGCGCGCGCCGGCCCTAGCAGAGGACGGGGGGGACGATGACGTAGAGTTCGCGACGAGCCTCGCCGGCGAGGACGGAACAATGGTCGGTTTGGTGTGTGCTTTTGAGACATTGCTTGCTGAAGCAATGTGATATCGTCGTCAGGGTCAGTAAGGACATGCCTCGGACGGCGTCGGGTGGAGATTTGGGAGGGGGTATATCGGGCGGCCGATACGATTAGTGGATTGGGATGTTTTTCAGCAGATTCGAAAAAACGCTTAGAGGCGCTTTTCATAAACTGTTTTATGGTGGGAATTTTGAAGTCTACATGGAGTTGACTATTGCGAACGTACCACGGGACTCCCGCAGCCTTTCGCAAGAATTTGTTTTGGAGGACCTGCATTTTATGGATGTTAGAGCTGCCCGTGTGTGCGAAAACAACACTGGCGTATGTCATAATGGGACGGATGCAAGAGAGATAAATTCTCAACTTAGACTTAAGTGACAATTTACTCCGTGCATTTAGTAGGTAGTGGAGTCGACCAAGGGCAAAGGAAGCACGTGACCGTACTTTCTTTGTGTGGGATGCAAAGGACAACCTTTGGTCGAGGATGACGCCTAGGTATTTGGCCGTGGATTCCCAAGGAATCGGTTGGCCGAACATGGTTACAGATGGAGGAGGATCGTGATATCGGTCGCCAGAGCGGCAGAAGAGGACAGCTGCGCTCTTATCTGGGTTGACTTCAAATCTCCATTTCCGGAACCATTTGCCAAGGGCATTGGCTGCGGTTTGGAGATGTTTGGCGATCGTATGACGGTCTCTGCCTCTATAGTAGATAGCCGTGTCGTCGGCGAAGAGAGCTAGATCGGCACTGGGACTTTTGGGGATATCGCTGGTGTACAGCGTGAAAAGGAGTGGGGAGAGCACGGAGCCTTGGGGGACTCCAGCACGAATGCGGCGAGGGGAAGATAATGAGCCCTCGATGCGATATCGGAAGGTGCGATTCGATAAGAAGTCTCGTATGATGAGCACGAGTCTGTCAGGCACACCGATTTGGTAAAGCTTATATAATAAGCCATTGTGCCAGACTTTATCGAATGCTTTCGCTATATCGAAGAATAGGACACCCGTTTGCTGTTTGACTTGGAATCCCTCACTTATGTGTTCAACGATGCGATGCACCTGTTGAACACACGAGTGCTTGGTTCGGAAGCCAAACTGCTCGTTCGGGATGAGATTGTGGGATTCAGCAAAGTGCTTTAGTCTTTTGAAGATCAACCTTTCGTAGATCTTCGCGAGAGTTTTGAGGAGACTGATGGGGCGGTAACTAGAGGATTCGGATTTGGGCTTACCAGGTTTTGGTATCCCTATGACAACTGCTTCTTTCCACGATTGTGGGAAGATGTTGTTTGAAAGGGCAGCGTTAAAAATGGCTGTCAGGAAGACAATGATGTGGAGGGGAAAGAGTTTGACTACTTTATTTGTTATCCCGTCGGAGCCAGGAGACTTCCTAGGGTTGAGATCCTTGATGAGAGATTGAACCTCATCGACTGTAACTACTGGGACTGGATTGTCTGGGTCCTCTATTGGGGGCTGAGCTACCCTTCGTTCGACCTCGGCGTCCACCTTTGTGAGATGGGCCATGTCTACTTGTTGGGAGCTGGGAGAACATTGGGATTCTAGATTGTCGGCTAGGCATTCGGTCTTTTCGTCATCGTCGAAGGCGGGACTACGGCCAGGACGATTAAGAGGAGGGATGCTGCAACCCGATGTGGCTGATCACCTGATTTTTATACGAAGCGACTGCCATCTGACCTTCGCAACCCCTTTGACAGGGCAATAGTTAACAGTGCGTGAGTTTAACCCCTAGCCCAAGCGACTATAGTCTACAATAACCAATTGCCATCAACAACCAACGTTTCATTGGTGCCTTCACAGCATTAAAAAAACCATTATAATTTACACTTTCCCTCCAATGTATGTATCCAGAAGATTCTCCTCCGATCGTCGTAGTCCTTGACAAGTTTCAGCTCTTTGTCTATGACTAGAGTGTGGCGGCCATCTTGAGTATACGGCAGCCATTTTGTTGTTTGATTCGACCATGTTGGTTTACTGAAAAAGTTTGTAAAAAGGTTACATGTCATCTTAAGGTGCTACCTGTCATCGTAAACCGCTCCACGCTTGTTTCCAGCGACTAATTTGATCACGTGATATGTAGCGATACGTGATAGGAGCGGCTGCATGACGTAGTTCCTTTTTGAGTCGCGGGAAATTTAAAATGGGGTCACGTGACCATATTTGACACTGGAAACGTGCGTTGGGCGGCTGCATGTGATCATGTGATTAAACCTTAGCAGACCTTAAGGGTGCATATTGACAATAATATTGTGAGTGTGTGTGTGTGTGCGGTCAGCCTAATATCGTTGTTTGAGTCAGAGAAATATAAAAATGTGCAAAATTACTAGAAAATTATACATACCCATGCTTTGCAAAGTTACACCATGCTTCATTCAAAAATTCCACCATTTCGTAGTCCATTTGCTTGCATTTATCTGCTTTGCTCTTCCTGTAGAACAGATACTGGATGATATCGCCATGAGAAGCACCTTGTATCCTCAGTTTTTGCATCACCCTTGTATTCATATTACCAGCGAATGAGAATTCATATAAATATAAATCTTTGGATATCTTTGACATACACTCAGCGAAAAATAATATATCTTTATTAAAATATACATCCGATATCAAATTTACGTACGTTTCTAACGGATATTCTCTTACGCTTTTACTTTTGAAGTAAAATTCTTTTAGCTTTTTAATGAAATTTTTCGATTGTGGACTATCCCACTGCAAATTCAAAGCGCGCGGTACAAAGTAATTATAATCGTCTTCATACAAGATATCTCCATTCTCATCCTTTCGCAGAAACAAGGCCGCTTCGTGCGAGCTCAAACCGGTAATTATCGGAACTTTATGGTGACGGTTTTCACGAACCGTAACTTTTGGGTGCTCTGCAAAAAACCTCTGTAAGCCGTCGAACTCCTTTTCAATAACCGGTGAAAAGTAAGCGTGGATTATGGCCGGGTGACGACTTAGCTCAGCCATGCTAAATGCGAATATAAGTTCATTTATTGGAACTTGAAGTAAGAATTCAAGTAGGCCTTTTGGATCCGACAATTCCTGACCCATACTAGAGGCAATATGCACAGCCTTTTCTAAAGGATCCTCATTTTCTATGATATAAAGATCCGAAAATGCCGTCCCTGACTGAGCTATAACTTTACTAAACATCCCTCTCGTCATTTCAGACACTAAATATGACTGCACTATCGCAGCACCGGCACTTTCTCCAAAAACGGTAATATTGGCGCTGTCCCCGTTAAAAACCGATATATTCTCGCGCACCCATTTCAGCGCCATTACAGTGTCCTTAATGCCTACATTGCCTGGTGCTTCAGGTAGATGTAAGCATAAGAAACCTAAGATATTCAATCTATAATTCACCGTAACTAAAATAACATCATGTTTTAATAAATAATCCGGCTTGTAGTAATCTCCATAGCCAAATATCAGCCTGCCTCCATGAATGAAAAATATAACTGGTAGTTTTTGAATTTTTTCATATGGCAAACATGGTGTGTATATATTTAAGTACAGGCAATCTTCTGACCCCTCTAGAGGGGTGCTAGAATATGGATTTATTTGTGCACATTTGTTGCCAGGTTTTGACGCATCTCTGACACCTTGCCAACTGTCAGGTTCTTGTGGATTCTGTAAAAAAAAAAACTTTTTATCTCTATTTAGTGATTCCAATGATTTCCACTTCAATTCCAAAATGGTTCCATACTTAACATTGGTTGGTCTAATGGTTACCTAAGTCTTTCAACTATGCCATGTACTTTTTGTGTGATGGATGAACATACATATTCAGTTTTATATACCTTGAATCTTCAATATTAACCTCATACAAGGAAATAAAAATATAGATGATTCATTATTATAAAAGGTATTTTATTCAAATTTCATAAGATAACATAATATTATTAAATTCAAGAACTACATAGCTAAGAACCTTATAAATATAATCTAATAACTAAAAACCTTAAAAAATATAATTCATTATTTGAACCATGTGTATTAAATTTGTAAAATTTTTTACTAAAGCAAATTTCACCTTAACAAAATGCATATGAAGGTATACTCAGTACTGACATAGAAAATAAAAAAAAAATACTATATCTTATGTCTGTTTGTTCCGGCTAATCTTCAAAATGGCTGAACCAGTTTTATCGAGACCTACCTACCATACTTATTGTTTATGATTACGCCATTGAAATTCCAATGCACGCCTCTGCACTTTCACTTTTAAATATTTTTGAAAAGAGTAAGTACTAAGTTTTTAGCCAAGACTGCTATTAATAAACAAAAAATTAAGGAGTTGTGAGGGCCACCATTGAATGAAGTCTACGCAGGTCAACTGCGGGGCACTGTTAGTATAATAATAAAGTGTGTAACTCACCCTGAATCGTAATCTGCCCAGTGGCGGCCTAGCATATGGTATACCTTCAAAGCTGTAGTACTTTTTCCCATAATATGTGACACATTCCTTTCCTTGGAGGATACCTTGTTTTACTTCAACTTGGCACGCCATCGCTGGAAAAGACAAAAATTTGGATACCTCTATCACATTCACTGCTAACATTTCATGTTCTTCGTAAATTCTCTAACAGTTGGACGCACATATGCGTTGTTAGCAGTGAACGCGCTATTCAATGAATTTTAACTGTACAATGTCTTAAAACTAGCTGCAAATTTTTTCCCACATACAAAGAATATTACAGTAAAATTTATTATGTATGTTTGACTAATTTGCATAAATTATAACATAATTGTAATGTAGTTATGTTATGAGCACTTTATACAATAGACAGCTAAAGTGACAAGTCATCTTTGTATTATTTAAATACTAGCTGTGTCCTATGGCGTCACCCACATAGATTTAGTTTTTTGTAATATTAATATTTACACATCTAATATATAAAATTCTCGTGTCACAGTTTTCGTTGCCGTACTCCTCCGAAATGGCTGGACCAATTTGTATGAAATTTTGTGTGCAGATCGGGTAGGTCTGAGAATCGGCCAACATCTATATTTCATCCCCATGTTAGGGGTAGTCCACCCAAAAAAAAAATGCCAATACAATGTATGCCGGGCACAGCTAGTTTAACATAATTTCCTTCTTCAGATGATTCAATATTTTTTATGATCATAAAAGCAGTTATTATGACTAAAGTTTGATAGTTAGATATGTGTTCTCATGGACTTTTTTGTAGATCTTAATAAGACCTACAAACCAGTGGTACATCATTTTATTCTAATGTCAATAGTTTTTGCAGAGCATGCTTAAATAGGTTTTCGATTTTTCACCTTGGGTTATAAAATCACAATTTTCTTACAGATCCCAATTTTTTTGTGAAAATAAAATAGCTTATAAACTTCCCCGAAATCGGACCAATAGTTCCTGACATTAGCCTGTTCAAACAAACAAACTCTGCAGCTTTACATTAGTATAGAATATAGATGTGTATGTGTGTAAATTGTAAAAAATATACGGAAAAACCTACTGACGCTTCGATTGTCCTTCGAACACATTGTCAAAGGCATTATCAATTCATTGCTTTAGTAAATCTGTGGTACAGAATTATGTTTGAATGATAATATTGGCTTTATTATAATTATACAACTAGTAGTGTCAGCTACGGAGAAAGTCGCTGGGAACAGCCAGGGTTATAATGCGATAGGGGCTCTTGTACGTTCTTCGCAGTTGAGGTAGAATTTTGAGATGAATTTTAGAATCCTTTTTAGACGCAAGAATTCATAAATTAAATTACCTACAACCTCTTTACAAACATTAAGATAAGATAAATTCCCACGATCACTTTTTGTTCTAATTAAGTTGAATAATTCCAAATTTTCAGTATAAGATGACCATAAAACTAATTATATATATAGAAGCTGTTGTTAGAAAATTTAAAATAGGTAAATAATTACTTTGAAGAACGAATTAAGTAGAGCAAGAGAGATATTTAGAATTGATAACAAAATACAATCCCAACATATTCACACTACAACTCAAATTGACCGACTGACTGTCTATCTAACTAATAAAAGTAATAAATAAATAAATAGGACAGGAACAAAACTGACGGCACAGAAAAAATTGAAATGACAATGACAGTGATGGACTGACAATTGACAGACGGATATGGTAATGTATACCATAGAGTAACTAGCATAGAAAATATCACCATAATTGTCGACTTGATTTAACACTCATTTTGTTAGCAGAGATATGTAGCAAACATACATAATATGACACGTAATTTTCAAACAAACGACAGCAATGGGTATAAAACGGCGAGATGGCTATGATGTCACAAGAATCACAGTCCAAAAATTTAATAAATATTGAGCTACGATAACCGCGCATAGCAGAAGAATATTGTATTATTTACTTACAAAGAACCGTCAAATTATTGATTAATTGACTTTTGAGGACTGACATGACAGACTTTTGACAGGTTTGCTGGATTAACGTAATCATTTCGCTTTCTACGAATTTCGTTGAATTAATCTACTAAAACTGCGTTTGATTTTTTTCTGATTATCTGTGGTGTAGTATCTATGGCACGAATAAGCTCACCTCTACCTACTCAAAATGTCATGGCCGCGGTCGCCATTGCGTTGCGACATATGTAGCGTGACAAGTCATGTCATTTATGTTCAAGATATATGAAAAATTCCAATGGCAGATTCTTTCTTCGGGTTCGATACTTCGTTATCGGTGAGTTTAAACCCTTCCCCAAGTGTATATTCATAAGATTCAGTCGGAAACACAGCCGACACTATGTTGTGAAACAACTCGCCAGCATGCCACAACTCAGGTTTATCACCAGTTTGTGGACGAATGGATCACTTTTCCCGCTATAATTGTACTCCGAGACACGTCTTCAACTGTATCTCTTCTGTATACACTGGGTTTATCAGTTGTAAAGCTTGTTTGATTCATTTTTATATCTATACTGAACTTGAACTTATTTGCCAGTTGTTTTGTATCCCCTTGAGTTCTTGAGCGAAACACGTAGGTAGAACTTCTAGAAGTCCTACGTCTTAAGAATACGTCTATCCTTTTTACTCTGTGACTTCTAACCAGCTTTTTGTCATAGTAATAATAAATTTCAGTTTATGATTTTATACTGAGTCATCTTGTTTTTGTCTTGAAATGTCCTTTATTTTGCTATGTGAAGTAAAGCTGGCAATTTTATCAGTGTTCTTGGAATAACTTATTGCCTGCCTGTCAAACTGATGATTTAATAATATCACAACAACTCCAGCATGTTAATTATCACAATGTAACTTGTCATTTAAGATTGCAGTTTTGTAATGATTATTATGAATTAGTGCCATATTTACCATAATAAAGAAACAACACCTGTTTGTAAAGATAAATAAAACATGTTGTATTGTTGACATATTTTTGTGATGTACCGTATGTGTTTTGAACTACCTATATTACTAAGCCATCTGTAACCAGGACAATAAATAACATCTTGTAGAAAACTATCACATACATACATGTGCTCACGCCTGTATCTCATGGGGGTATGCAGAGACCACCATTTGCCACATGCTAAGATCCTCACATACTTCTTTAGCTTCATCCAAAACTATCACATTTAGTAATAATAACATATTTTTCAATTGGTTATGTTGTAGGTTACGTTTACTTTACTAATAAATTTGAATAAAGTATGTATATGCGATGCTCATCAACTTTTCAAAGAGGTTGACAAGCGGGCTGGGGCTTTTCTCTCTCAGAGAATCAGCATTGCTATTCAACGTGGCAATGCTGCCAGCCTTCTTGGCACAATCCCGAGAGACACCGATTTGGGACAAGTTTTCTACTTGTAACTAGTTTTTAGTTACTTAATAAAGAATAACAGTATAGTAGAGATCAGTAGTCATACTAGTTTAACTTTCTTTTTAGTATGTATATTATGTTTTCTTTTAGTATAGGTTTTAATCTTGGATATTTGAGACACGAACAGGTACATTAAAAAAAAATTTTGTGCTAACTTTATGCCGTAAAATTCTCTCACTGTTGGATGTACAGATGCATAGTTGGCAGTGAATGTGTTAAAAGAAAACTTGATTCCAGAGTTTTATGAAAGATCTTGATTAATGTTTGGTTAAAAATAATTCATTGTATGACAAAATTAGAGTGAATACAGATATAATGACTTTATTTAGAGAAAAACACATTGCACCCAGGGCCGGATTAGGCTTATTGGGCCAGCCAACTAAGGGTCTGGGAATAAAACGAGATTTTTTTAAAACTTAAATAAGGGCTAAGGATAGGGCGGACGAATAATCTGGCCCTGATTGTGTCAATCACAAATAATATGGGATAACAGGAGGACAATGAAGAGTGATTGATTTAGCTGTTTTCATTGTAACACTTACTAGGCTAGGCTATGTGCTTTATCAGGACATAATGCTCTCATTCCGATAACCAACATATTAATTAGTTGACTGTATAATTAAACTAATTAACTCAGTAAGCAGAATTTAGTATGTACATATTTTTTTTAATATGGATTGTCAATTACAATTACAATCTTGCAAAAACAAAATGTGTCCTTAACTTCTAGAAAGTGTATTCAATTGTGCAAGTTGCCTGAATGTTTAGTAATTTTTATAAGTTCCATACTAGACAAAGGCCGTTAAATCATTGATCATATTCCATACTTGGAATAAACATTTTCCAAACTTTGGTACAGAAATGATGGCCAGTTTTTATTGATAAGAATCTTGTTAGAAATGTAGAATGCATTTGATGAGAACAATAGTATGATAATTATATTTTTTTGGTGTATAATAACATATTGTTTCATCTAGCTGATTCATGAATAAATCTTGTAGACAGGATTTTCATATACAATTTATAAGAAAAAAACCCATAGACTTACCCACTTCTGTCCTTTATTTGAAAGTAGTTGCTCTCTCTTTATGATAAGGATTTAAAAAGGGATGAACATAGTTTTAGTTTGAGTTTTGTGAGAAGGGGGAAAGTCATTCATTTACGATCCTTATGAACTTATGAGCTTGTATCACATGAATACCACATTTTGTTTGACGCAGACAGCTTTATTTGTATTGGATTTATATATTTACTTCTGGTTACACTTGTTCTCCATGGTCATACTATGTTACTGTTTGTTACAGAACTTAAATGACGATGAAGGAGGCGGTGAGCCATCAGAGGACGAGTATGATGCTCTCAATGACGAGACATTTGGACATGAATGTGAGTATACATCAATTATGTTCGGGCATAATTCCACAGCTCCATCCAAAACTAAGCAATTCTAATACCACACAATCATTATAAATAATAACTTTATGCTGTTGCAAATATATATATGTGGAAAGAGGTTTTATGTAAGCATGATAGGCAGCGTTTGATCGGTAAGAATAGACGAAGAAGTAAGATATGACAGATGACAGAACGATGGTGGACGACGTGAAAGACGGACGACGAAAGACGTATTTACTATTTTATTATTTAAGATGTTTATTTAAGTTGTTATAATTAGAAGACGAAGTAAAGAACATTCAGTCAAACCTTTACATTTAATTTATTTCAATCCCACATATATGTATAAAATATATATATGTATAATATATATATATGTATAAAACACTTGTCAAATACTAGCTAGTGACTAGTTCTTGATTCACAAATGTTTTATTTTCATTCTTTATATAATGACTAGTGAGTGACCCGCCCTTCGCTTTGAGTTTTTTGTATTAAACACACTCCTCTGAATCACACAGAAAATTGTATTAGATCCGTTGAATAGCTTAAAGATTACAACGATAACTTAACAAAGAAACTAGTTAAATAGTTGTGTCCTACTAATACAAATAATACATGTGTAATGTAAGTTTGGATGTTTACCTATCCATCACGCGAAAATGACTGAATCATACATACATACATATGCTCACGCCTGTTTGTCCCGAAGAGGTAGGCAGAGGTGTTGTAATCACAACACCCACTTTTCAACGAAGATGATTAAGTGCCAACGTGACAGATGGTGAGTCCATCGACGTCTCAGACATTTTACATACGTCATTGAATTACATCTCAGAAATATGCAGGTTTCCTCACGATGCTTTCCTTCACCGTAAAGCACGTGGTGTGAAATCACTGTAAATAAGTTTTTTTAGAAAAACTCATTCGTACAGGCCCCGCTGCGATTCGAACTTGCGTCGCTTGCGTAGCAGGCGACTGATCAAACCTCAAGGTCACCACGGCTCTCCACGGCCATAATGAATGCATCCTTGGGGATTATCATGAAAATAAGAATCCACGTGGTCTTTACTATACTCTTCATTTTATTAACTTGGATATTAAATAATTATTTAATCTAGCTGACGAGTTTGATTGGGAAGTGGAGCATGAGGCGCTCGCTGGCCAGTTGGAGAGCAGCCGCCGGCACAACGTTGGCATTGACGACGCGGCCAACACGCAGCTGGGTAGGTCACCATGTTATATGTTATCACTATCATTATCATCATTATCACCATCATCATCAGTTTTACTGGAAGTTGGAGCGTGTAGCTCGCGACTGCTAAAAGACAAAGAATAAGAGACCTTACTTTACAGGGAAGGCGTTAGTTTTTTGTGATGAAATCAAAATGTTGATTTTAGCAGAACAAGAATGTGTGAGCTTAAAGACGGGTCGCTCACTTCCCTCTATAATCGTTGAGGAGGGTGATGGCTAGCATTCTCGTCATACCTGTGAACAGGTGCTGTGAAAAGATGTTGTTGCAAGCAACCTTACCTTTGAAAAAAGTAATTGCTGAGTTTCTTGCCAGCAAAATCAACCTTCCGAACCCGGTGGCAATATTTATAATGCTGTATGATATTTTCTGTGTCCTCCTGACAGTTTGTAAGTAGTCTAATCAACTAAAGGTATTTTGAATTAGATTGAATTTATTGCAGGCTGCGGTAACCGTTTACCTTGTAATGGGCTGTATAATAGTTTACTTCCATAGTGTAAAAAAAAAAATTCGTCCCACATACATATGCTCACGCCTGTATTCCCCGAAGGGGTGGGCAGAGATGCACTAATAACAACACCCACTTTTCGCCGAATATAATTTGAAAATGAAAATGAAAAACTTCAGTTTGTGCCCTGTTAACGCTCTTATGAATGTCGAAAATTTACCACCAGTTCAGAAACTAGCCTTCTGAGAAGAACCGAATAAATACCCACGTGACAGATGATGAGTATCTAATATATAAAATTCTCGTGTCACAGTTTTCGTTGCCATACTCCTCCAAAACGGCTGGACCGGTTTGTATGAAATTTTGTGTGCAGATCGGGTAGGTCTAGGAATCGGCCAACATCTATTTTTCATCCCCCTAAAGGTTAGGGGTAGTCCACTTCAAAAAAAAAAAGGCAATACAACGTATGCCGGGCACAGCTAGTATATATATAAAACTGCGTCCTGTAATGTGATGTTGTTCGTTGCGTAGAAGAGTCGCTGTGCCAGCTAGTACTGGATGAGACGGACGCGCCGCAGTCGCGCTCGCTGGGCTCCAGCGTGTGGAGACACGATGCGCCCTTCCCTGCCACGCGCACTGTGAGTACATTCTTCATCTTCAAGTGTGTGTGGAGACCGAGTGATCATACTCCTATATATAGATCTTTCAGCAGCAGCAGGGAACACCGGTTCCAACTGTTGTAAAACTTTTATATGTTGTCGGCGAAAATAGGACAGCTGTTAAAATATGTGATAGGGTATAATTTTAGGAAGCAAATATAATGATTATGAGAAAAATATCTTCTTCCATTATTGAGTAATTGACGATCAAATTTGACCATATCAAGACCTTATTTTGGCATAAAAATCAGCGGTGACAGAGTTATTTACGTGAGATCTAACAAAGTTTTCCCCTCTAATCGTTCCTGAAATAATCCCATGAAACCATTTTTCGAAACCAGTATTCTTCTCCTTAACAAGTTGTATTACCGCGCGTTCATTCAATCGCTTAAGGCCGCGAGCTCTTCGGCCCTTAGCAACCATAGCCTATAACTACGTTATCGTTGGAGCTAGATATTTTACGACTTCAACATAGTGATATATTCATAAAATCCTGCAACTTCTAGAAGACAACTGTTCCTTTTTCTCCGACATCCATAAATTATATAAATACAATGTTGCCATTCCAGCCGGTGCCGACCCTCAAGAACGTACACACGGTGGAAGAGCTTGAGAGACAAATGCGACAAAAACAGATGGCGCAACAGAACTTCTCTGGGCAGAACTATTTTCAGGTAAATAAATATTGGGATAGATCTAATTTACATGGTGATAAGTAAAGCAATTTTCTACTATGACTCTGAGAAGATCTAGTCACATATATGCGCACGTACGTGTTCAGTATCCAAGTATAGGTATATACGATATCGACTACGTATTTTACTAATTTTGTAAATCTTGGGGTACTGCTATTGATATAACTATTCATAGGATCACCTACTTTCTTGTAAAACTTTACTGGTATATATAAACATTTTCTTATTCTGAAAATACTCAGGAACAAACATAAGGCGGGACTCGAAAAATGAGGAAACTTGAGTGTATCTGGGCTGAAATTAAAAGACGTATGTCAAGTGCCTGAGACGGCGACGGACTCACCCTCTGTAACATTAGTCCTTAACCATTTAAATGTATATGTAACATCTCTGCCACCCTTATGTTTTTACAGCCAAGATTTCCACCAATATCAATACTACAAAGGCCACCGGGCCTTCAGGCTCCGGTCCCTTTACCCTTCGCCCCTCAACAACCCATGGGCCATATGAACCAACCAATCAACAAGATCGTGGGACAGAACAACATAATGCAGAACCATTTAGGACCAAACGTCAATCAAATGAACCAAAATATGAACCAAATGGGCCAGAGTATGAACCAAATGGGACATAATGTGAACCAATTCATGCAGAACGCGAATCAGATGGGCCAGTTTCAGAACAATCAATTGGGACAGGGGAACATGATGAACATGCCCCAGAATATGCACCAGAATCAAATGATGCCTAACCAGATGGGGCAGAATATGAACCAGATGGGGCAAAATATGAATCAAATGGGGCAAAATGTAAACCAGATGGGGCAAAATATGAATCAAATGGGCCAGGGTATGAACCAAATGGGGCCTAATTTAAATCAGATGGGGCAGAATTTAAATCCGATGGGACAAACCAATCAGATGGGTCAAAATTTAAACCACATGGGTCAGAATATGAACCAGATGATGCCGAATGGTAACCAATACGGTCCTGGTATGAACCAGTTTCCACATATGATGAATCAGCCCCGTATGATGGGTCCCCCGCCTGGTATTAACATGCCTCGGCAGAATTTTAACCCAAACATGGGACAGTATAACCCTAATTTTCGTGTAAGTATTTATAATGTACTAAGTAAGCTTTGTGGTGAAGGAAATAAGCGTGAGGGAAGTATCTGATGCATTATCTGTATCTGGGAATCTCAACCATTAAACCAAATTTCAAAGAAATCCATCTACGATTTACAGACAGTTATATTCAATAGACGGACAGATAACTATTTATTAACTGTTACTATTAAAATTCAAAGAGATATGTATAGCGGCCGAGACGGCGATAGACTCACCATCTGTCACGTTGACACTAAATCATGTTCGGTGAAAAGTAGGTGATGTTATTACAACACCGCTACCCACATAATGAATACAGACGTTAGCATATGTATATATGTATAAATATTTTCACAAAATATTTCGATTAAATGCGCGAACGTTCATTACCTCGTTAGAATTTTATATATAAGTATAGATAATACTTATACTAATTCTAATGTTATTTCCATAGGCCCCAATGCCACCCCAGCCAACAGACCAACCAGCAATGACGCAGCAAAACGCGATGATGAACCAGCATTTACAGCAAATGAAGGCGCAATCTATAAACAAACCAATCCAACCCAACCAACCGAGCCACCCCAACCTATCGCCGCAAAACAAGAAAACGCAAAAGGAAAAAGATCAGAAAGTCCAGAAAAGCAGAATCTACCAGAACTCCAAAAACACACCGTCACAGAATATGACAGCGCAAAACATGACGGCGCAGAATATGACAGCGCAGAATATGACGGCGCAGAATATGACGTCGCAGAATTTGGTGCAGTTGATCCAGAATACTCATCCAATGTTGCAGTATAACAATAGCTATCACAACGCCAGCCATCATCCCATGTTGAATAATAAGAATTATATGTTCAACAACCAGTTCAACCATCCGATGTTGAATCAGAGGCAAAATGGCTCCTTCAGTAGTACCATGTAAGTCATCTATACTGCCAGGTGCCGTCACGACCTATGAGCGTTGGCCTTTAATGCGCTGTAGTACTTTTTTGAGTCTTGTATGTATGCATGCAAACAAATACACATGCGTATTTATCTCCACTATTTTCGCTGAGCACTCATATCTCTTGACGGCAACTGTAATATAACTACGAATATGCTCTCTCTCTCTCTAGTCGTTCCCTCATGACTGAGGATCGTGGTCATCAACGAGAGGTCCACACTTGAAGTGAACTATTTGTTTCCATCGGCTTCTGTCCATCATAGCCCTGACGACGGAGCTGAACCTCGAGGACCTAGAGTATTTTATTTGGTCGGTCCATCTGGTAGGAGACCGGCCTCGGGCTCGTTTGCCATTTGTGTTTCCAACTACGATCAATTTCTCCAAACTCTCATTACCACTTCGCATTATGTGGCCAAAATACGAAAGTATACGTTTGTGGCATATCGTGGATACTAATATGTTATGTGTCTGTGAATACAAACTCAAAATATATGTTTTGATTAGGCTTTTGACATCATTATCATAATGCTGCCCTTATTGTGGTCGGCGCAATATGTTCTCTTCCATTTCTCTCTATCAGCCGTCATATCTGTATTCACTCCCTTAGCCATATCATCTTTCACAAAATCCATCCATCGTTTCTTAGGTCTTCCTCTCCCCTTGTAACCATCCACATTCATAAACAAAACTCTTTTGTCAACATTATCCTCATCCCTCCATAACATGTCTATACCACGACAAATGTTTATTCTTCAACTTGTCAGTCAGTGGTGCTACTTTCAGACTTCCCCTTATATACTCATTCCTTACCTTGTCCAATCTCTCCATCCAGTATCCAAGTCCATCTCAACTTCCGCATCTCAGGCTTTTGACAAATCACTTATAATTATCCGAGTGTAGATGTGTCATATACAGGATTGAAAATCGATCGACGAACATAACCAGCACATATTTTCGACTAGCTGTTCCCGCGGTTTCACCCGCGTAGGCTTGTCTCATCGCGATCGGTTTAAAATTGGGGGGTAGAATTATTCAAATTCCTTTTTTAGCGGATGCCTACGTCATAACATCTACCTGCATGCCAAATGTCAGCCCGATCCGTCCAGTGGTTTGAGCTGTGCGTTGATAGATCACAATGTCAGTCAGTCAGTCACCTTTGAGTATTTTACATACAAAATAACTCAATACGATTCACCTCAATACAACTGACTTCAATACGTTTCACCTCAGGCACTCTATGAACGGCGATGAGTCAAGTGGCAGTGAGTCGGACGAGTACGCCGGATTGATGTCGCAGCGAGAGAAACAATGGCTTCTCAATATACAGATGCTGCAGCTCAATACGGGAACACCCTATATACACGACTTCTATTATACCGTGAGTAAATAGTTTTTATTATTAATATGCATGATTTGTTTTCATATTCGTAAAGTGGTTAGGAAAAATGCCCATGCCACCCCAGAAGGGTCCCCGAAAGGCAGAGGTTTTGTAACAACAACACCTACATTCCACCGAAGATGCTTAAGTTCCAACATGACGGAGGGTGAGTCATCGCCGTCTCAGGCATTGAATTACTTCTCAGACATATGCAGGTTTCCTCACAATGTTATCCTTCACCGTAAAGCACGTGTTGTGCAATTTTGGAATGTGCTCATTGGTACAGGCCGCTGGGATTCGAACTTGCGTCGCTTGCGGAGACCAGAATATATCTGAGTGATTCAAAGACGTATAGTGTCTGAGACGGCGATAGACTCGCCCTCTGTCACGTTGACACTTAATCATCTTGTGCCAAAAGCGGGTGCTGTTATTACAAAACCCCTACCCATAAGGGAATCTTCTGGAATGGGATATGTGATGTGATATGTTTGGTGTGCAGGTGTTCCTGGAGCGGCAGGCCACCAAGGAGAAGGAACACGTGAAGGAGGCTCACAAGGCGAACCAGCAGAACCATCCCTTCTACAGCGGCGGTGAGGTTTACATATTAATCTATACATCTATACAGATGAATACAATTTTAGTGTCCGTTTGTAATTCCAAATTATCAGCTTTTCGCTAAATGCATATGAAAGTACTGATATTGAAAAACATGTCTATCTGTCTGTTAATCTCTGAAGCTGCTGGACCAATTTCAACTCGACTTTCACTGGCAGATAGATAATGTTAGGAGTAATTGACGCAACATTTATTCTTTGAAAAAAATTGTGCTCCGCGATAAAAAATTCGCCGATGAAAATAAGCACAGCTGGTATGGTATAATTATAGCTATCATCTCCCTGACCTTATCCCATACATTGTGGGCAACACTTGATTCAACCCGATGTGGCTCCATGTTAGCAATCAACTTATTAACTCCTTGTCCGTTATGTGCGCCTGGTACTTCGTGTAACCTAACTGTTATATACAGGTTGTCGGGGAAAATAGAACAGCTGTTAAAATATGTGATATTGTATAATTTTAGGAAGCAAATAAAATTATTATGACACAAATATCTTCTTCCGTTTACGAGTAATTGACGTTCAAAGTTGACCATATCAAGACCTTATTTTCGCATATAAATCAGCGGTAACGTAGTTATTCACGTGAAATCTAACTACGTTGTTATTTTTTTTCTCCCACTAATAGTTCCTGAAATAATGCCTAAAAACATTTTTATAAACTATTCACCTTCGCCTTAATTTAAAAAGTTCAATGACCGCGTACGTAATGTAGGTAAACGCGGCCGCGCGTTCATTCAATCGCTTAAGGCCGCGAGCTCTTCGGCCCTTAGCAACCATAGCCTATAACTACGTTATCGTTGGAGCTAGATATTTTACGACTTCAACATAGTGATATATTCATAAAACCCTACACCTTCTAGAAGACAGCTGTTCCTTTTTCTCAGACATCCTGTATAAGTATATTAATTCTTGTCTAGGTGTGAAACAAGAGACGCACACACACCGAGAGCGTCATAACTCAAATAGACACAACTCGACGAGTGAAGACGGCGGCACGCCTCGCACTTATGTGCCCGCGCAGTTTGAGAACTCACTAGGGAAATTACAGGTAATTACGACCTTATACTAATGCTTGCAGAGTTTATTATTCAAACTCAAAAATATCTTTATTCGATTAGACTTTTCGTAAAGTATTTTCAAATCATCAGAATGACTCCTCAATAATTGGACCCCTACACTTTGTTCCCATTATTAATGGAACCCCCTATTCTCCCCCTAGTGCGGCAGTGTGACAGCTCCCCGCAAGATCATCGACGTGGAGGTCGTGGGGACCGAACCCCCTACCGGCATGAACTCCAGAGCTCCATCCAGGGCCAGCACTACTGCTCCCACTGAGGTGAATATTTTTTAATTCTAGACACACTATCTCACTTGATGGACAGTGATGATGAGGTCGGACACATAGGCTTTATTTTATCCCCGTACTCCTACGGGAACGGGATCTACGCGGGTGAAATAGTTTTTACTGCTGATATTGAATGCGCAGTAGTAGGAGCTCGTGGCACAGTTGTATTGCACATATCATTCGATCAGCGAAGTTAAGCAACGCTAAGCCTAGCCAGTAATTGGATGGGTGGCCGCCCGAGTACACTCCGTGCATCGGAGAGCACGTTAAGCCGTCGGTGCCGGTTGCCAATTTAACATCTATGGCAATCGTTACAGGTCAGTCGGAGGCCTAAAATAGTCTGACAACTGGTTTAACCCAGATCACAGATTTTCCTCGTCATATTGTTTGCGAAGGTCAGATGGCAGTCGCTTCGTATAAAAATCAGGTGATCAACCACATCGGGTTGAATCAAGTGCCGACCCCAACAATGTATGGGATAAGGCCAGTAGTAATTTTCGCGTCTTGCATGCGCAATCATCACCCCCTATTTTCGCTGAGCGCTCATAACTCGTGACGGCACCTTGTAACCTTATAATATATTTCTCAGGTCCCTCGAGAAATGAAAAGGACGAAGCAGTTACTACTAGACATCGAGGCGTTGTACCTCATACTGTTGCGGCTCGAGGAGTTGAACGACCCGTTGGCGATATCCAATGCACTCATATTGAAGGTAACAATACATATATATGCTCACGCCATCCCAGAAGGGTCCCCGAAGGGGTAAGCAGAGATGTAACAACACCCACATTTCACCGAATATGATCAAGTGCCAACGTGACAGAGGGTGAGTCCATCGTCGTCTCAGGCACTATACATACGTCTTTGAATTACTTCTCAGACATATGCAGGTTTCCTCACGATGTTTTCCTTCACCGTAAAGCACGTGGTGTGAAATCACTGTATATAAGTTTTTTAGAAAAACGCACCAATATTTTTTTCTAAAAACGAATGTGAAGTGATTTCATACTACGTGCGTTACGGTGAAGGAAAACATCGTGAGGAAACCTGCATATGTCTGAGAAGTCATTCAAAGTCGTAAGTATAGTGCCTGAGACGGCGATGGTATTTAATCTTGTTCGGTGAAAGGTGGGTGTTGTTATTACAACACCTCTGCCTACCCCTTCTTACATTGCAATAAGAGCTCATACTTGGGTCCCTGTAACTTTTGTAATACTTATATATAATAGATAATTTTTGAGGCAGCCGCTCTTCAAACGCACGTTGTCCCTCTCCAATCATGTATAAATGGTGTGTGTAGGAGAGAGAAGATAAACAGAAGCAGTTGGAAGCGGCTCAGAAAGACGAGGTCGAAGAGGAGGACACCAACCTGTTCCTGAGGAACATCGAGTCTGTCCACCGGCGGCCGAAGGCTGATGCGCCCAAAACTGATGCTATTGATAAGAGACAGGTGACATTTATTATTTAAATTTTTTTTTCTTCTGGGAATAAACAGTATTTTAAATCTAGTTACATATGCGTATAATAAATATCTGTGAACCATTTAAATAACTAATTATACATTTTATTATCTACTCTAATATTATAAAGAAGAAAACTTTGTTTGTTTGTTTGTAATAAATAACTCAAAAACTACTTGACCGATTTCAAAAATTCTTTCACCTTTGGATAGCTACATCATCAGCGAGTAACATAGACTTATTTTATTCCCGTACTCCCAAGGGAAAGGGAACTACGCGGGTGAAACCGCAGGGCACAGCTAGTTAGTATATATCTATAATGGTAAGAGAGACTTTAACTGCCTCGTTGGTGTACATTAGTACGTTCGCCGGAGGATCACGAGGTCCCGGGTTCGATTCCCGGGTTGTGTCAATTTTTTTTATTGGGCATTTCTGTCAAGACATTCACAATAAAATGCCCGGAGTTTGTAAGTTGTGTGTGTTTCCACCCCCGTGGCTCGGAGCACGTTGCACCGTTGGTCCTCCCTGACCTCTCTCCGGTCGTGTCTGATGTCCTCCCATCCCACTATGAGAGTGACCCAATAAACAGTGCACCTGTGTTTGCACACACGCCTGCACTATCATATCTCCTGCACAGTTGGCTGATCCTCGTTGAGGCTAGCCGCCGTAACCGAAATTTGGTAGGAGATCATTATTATAATGGTAAAAACAAGGAATACTTGCAGGTGGTGAATTTGGCAATCAATCAGAAGCCAGCGCCTGTTAAGAACCTGTTAGACGAAGACAAAGACGACTTAGTGAACAAAATGTTCGCGGGACTGTTGCACAGCGACCGGCTGGCGCAGATGTTGTCAGTCAGGAAGGGCAAGGTGACTGGGTTCTTTTAATACGCTCGTTTCTAGTTCTCATTTTAATTTTGACTTGTTTGACGGACTTGTACAGCCGTAGTGGCCTTGAGGTTTGAGCAGTCGCCTGCTACGCAAGCGGCGCAAGTTAGAATCCCAGCAAGGCCTGTACCAATGAGTTCTTCTAAAAATCTTATGTACAGTGATTTCACACCACGTGTTTTACGGTGAAGGAAACATCGTGAGGAAACCTGCATATTTCTGAGAAGTAATTCAATGACGTATGTAAAGTGTCTGAGACGGCGATGGACTCACCATCTGTCACGTTGTTACTCATCTTCGGTGAAAAGGGGGTGTTGTGATTACAACACCTCTTCCTACCCCTTCGGGGAATACAGGCGTGAGCATATGTATGTATGTGTATGTATTCTGTTGTTTACGAACTCAAACGCAAAAGTATCTTTATTCGATTAGACTTTTAACAAAGTATATTCAAATCGTCAGAATGACATAATTATACAGGATTATACATGATACGGCCAGGTTTGGAAAGTTGCTTTTACTGAGAAGAACCTGGCAAGAAACTCAGTAAAAATAAACAATTTAAAAAAATATATCACTGATCTCGACTAAAATTAACATAAAGTAAAAGTCTAGTAGTTCTACTTATTGTCTATATTATTAGTTAGCAAGACAACAATTCTCGTTATACAGAGTGATCGGGCAGAGTAAATTCGTACGTCTTTCATTCGATGATTGATTAATATTCTATTCAATGAATAAAAAAACATGCTCACGCCATCCCAGTAGGGTCCCTGAAGGAGTAAGCAGAGGTGTTGTAACGACAACACCCACATTTCACCGAATATGATTAAGTGCCAACGTGACAGAGGGTGAGTCCATCGCCGTCTCACGCACTATACATACGTCTTTGAATTACTTCTCAGAAATATGCAGGTTTCCTCAATGAATATATTGACCTCCGTAAATATGGTATCGATCCAAAACCACATCCTATAATTAGTCACAAGGAAACGTCGACAAATTGACAGAGTTTTAATATTAGTCGTACTGGCACTTACGTTACCTCGGAGTTTCTTGATTGTTTTGCTAATATTTATGCGAAACATAACCCTTTACTCGCACGAGGACCTCGTGGCACAGTTGCTATTGCGCATATCATTCGATCAGCGAAGTTAAGCAACCCTAGACCTAGCCAGTAATTGGATGGGTGACCGCCCGAGTTCCCTCCGTGCCTCAGAGAGCACGTTAAGCCGTCGGTCTCGGTTGCCAATTTATCATCTTTGGCAATCGTTACACGTCAGTCGGAGGCCCAAAATAGTCTGACAACTGGTTTAACCCAGATCACAGATTTTCCTCATTAAAGGGGTTGCGAAGGTCAGACAGCAGTCGCTTCGTATAAAAATCAGGTGATAAGCCACATCGGGTTGAATCAAGTGCCGACCCCAACAGTGTATGGGATAAGGCCAGGGAGATGATAACCCTTTCTTCGTCCTATACGTTACAGAACACGTCCTCCAAGTGTCATGTCTCTAGGTCCAGCGGCTCAAGGTGTGCGTTGATATAGGACTTTCTATGTATAGGTGCCGCCACGAGTTTTGACCGCTAGTCTTTAAAACGCAGTTGTATTTTATGGGGTTTGCGTGAATAAAGGCATGTACAAGTCCTCCCACTACTTTCGCTGAGCGCCCAAAACTCGTTGCGGCACCCTGTAGCGTTCCTAGCGAGGGCATCTCAAACTGACGTTAGGTTGATACTGCAATTTGTGAAGTTCTTTTTCTCTCAATCATAACATTTTGTGGAAAAATTGTTTTTATACCTGTTTTGTATATTTGTATGTAGAGATTGGTCTGTCGATTCGTCGCACGAGCACCGCCGGGGCACGCCAGAATGCGAGCTGTGTGGGCCCGAGTCCTGAGGGCACTGCCGGGGGCCGCTCGCCGCGACGCTGGCTCACTGGCCGCACTACACGCTCACTACAGGAAGTTAGTACTATCTGTGTATAGTATAGTATGGCCCGAGTACTGAGGGCACTGCCGGGGGCCTAGTTTTAAGTACTATAGCATGATACGCAGACCTGGCTGGAAGATCTTCTCTTTGCTGGGGAAGAGTATGATCACTCGCTCTCCACACGCATAATAAGACTTTCGTGCCGGCTGTTGTCAGATCATAAGGCGCTAGTTTCCGAACCGGTAGTTACGGACGTTCATAAGTACGTGAAAATGTACATACAGAGTGTCTGAGAAAAAGGAACAGTTATCTTCTAGAAGTTGTAGGGTTTTATGAATATATCACTATGCTGAAGTCGTAAAATATCTAGCTCCAACGATAACGTAGTTATAGGCTATGGTTGCTAAGGGCCGAAGAGCTCGCGGCCTTAAGCGATTGAATGAACGCGCTGCCGCGTTTACCTACATTACGTACGAGGTCATTAAACTTGTTCAATTAAGGAGAACGTTAATGGTAATTATTCATAGGAGAAGAATGAAAACTTTGTTAGATTCCACATGAATAACTCTACGTTACAGCTGATTTTTATCCCAAAATATAGTCTTGATATGGTCAATTTCGAACGTCAATTACTCGAAAACGGAAAAAGATATTTGTGTCATAATAATTTTATTTGCTTCCAAAAATGATACCCTATCACATATTTTAACAGCTGTCCTATTTTCCCCGACGTCCTGTATATATATATATTCGGATAAGGAACATAATATAATATGTTGCGCAGGTACATACAGAGCACGAGTGGGTGGGCGCCGGTGCTGGAGTCGTGCAGTTTACTGTCAGAAGCGTTAGACCCGGCGCGGACGCCGGTAGTGTTGACAACACCCGTAAGTTAACATCTATATCTATCTATCACCAATATCTAAGGGAACGGGAGTGGCTGAAAATCAGCGCTTAACGTAATACAATTTACAGGCAGCACAGGCTGAGCCATGACCCTTTGCTTTTATAAGGCTTTAAACATTTATTTTTTGTAATTCTATTAACTTGTTGTAAATTTATTATATTATATTTACGTCTAAAAAACTTATGTACAGTGATTTCACACCACGTGCTTTACGGTGAAGGAAAACATCGTGAGGAAACCTGCATATGTCTGAGAAGTAATTCAATGACGTATGTAAAGTGTCTGAGACGGCGATGGACTCACCATCTGTCACGTTGGCACTTAATCATCTTCGGCGAAAAGTGGGTGTTATGATTACAACACCTCTGCCTACCCCTTTGGGAATACAGGCGTGAGCATATGTATGTATGTGTATTTACGTCCTAAGCTAAAAAGCAATAAAATATCATTTATTTATTTATTTATTATTTAAGTTACTTGTATACTAAAAGCCTTGGTGGCCTTGGGGCTCGAGTATTCCCTTGCTATGCAAGTTCAATCAATCAATCAAAACATCTTTCTTTGATTAGACTTTTAACAAAGTACTGTCAAATCGTCAGAACGACACGATTTCACAGTATTATACATGCTACCGCCAGGTTCGGAATGTTGCTTTTACTGAGAAGAACCTGGCAAGAAACTCAGTAATTACTCTTATCAAAAAGTGTTTATAAAATTTTCAGTAAAAACATCATAAAAAAATATACATAAGCTCATGGACACAGTTCCAGTGCACAGTCGATAAAAATAGTATGAAAACTAAAAGAAGGTACTACGTATACATGTGTAGCTTGAGATGACCAACCCCCATAAGCAGCACCTGTTCACAAGTATGACTAGAATGCCACCCGTCGCCCTCCTCGGTCCCAGCTGAATCTCAGCGGGGTCTGTAGCAGTGAGTTTTTCTAAAAACTTATGTTCAGTGATATCACACCACGTGCTTTACGGTGAAGGAAAACATCGTGAGGAAACCTGCATATGTCTGAGAAGTAATTCAAAGACGTATGTATAGTGCCTGAGACGGCGATGGACTCACCCTCTGTCACGTTGGCACTTAATCATCTTCGGTGAAATGTGGGTGTTGTTGCTACTACACCTCTGCTTACCCCTTCGGAGACCCATCTGGGATCGCGTGAGCATATTTATTTGTATATAATAAAATATATCTTTCCAGTTAACCCTAAGCTGCGTGTGCGCGTTAATAGAAAAAGCAACGCAACTAGTAAACACTCCAGACGCGACCCCCAACGAGCGGCAATGGTCCAAATTCCTGAAAACCCTGGTGAGAGCGCTGAAAAATGCAACTGTATCAGTGGCAAGACCCGTTCAGCCTCTGCCGGAGTCGAAAGTATTGTACCATCTGAAGCAATTGGACTCGAGAACAACGATAGAGATCTTACAGAGAGGTAAAACTGCCGAGTTCAGCGATTTGACCAAGGTAGATGTGTCCGAGCAGTTGGTCAAACATTTGTGTTGACCAGTTATCAAACATGTGAGTTGACCAGTCGGTTAAAAGTTTGTATTGACCAGTTTGTAAAAACAATTGTGTTGATCAGTAATCAAACAATTTCGTTGACCAGTTCTCAAACATTTGTGTTGACCAGTTCATGAAACATTTGTGATGACCAGTTATCAAACATTTATGTTGACCAGTTGGTCAAACATTTGTGTTGACCGGCCCCAACATTTTATGGGTATTAAGAATTCATCCTGTTTTCAGTGGATAGATAATACGGAAAATTTTATAAAATAAAAGATCACAGGTGCCGTCATGAATTTTGAGCGCTCAGCGAAAACAGACTACAGACCCACTGGTCTGTACCCAAATAGGTTTGTAAGTGTTCAGACGTCGTCATTTGACTGTTTTAGTGTGGATCAAAAAGTGTTGATCCGCCATGTTTTGTATTCAACCAGAACCCCGCCTACGGAACAGTATCAACACATTTTCAGACACTCTAAGAGGCAATTTCAAGAGACGACGTTTGAACGTGTTAGAACCTATACTTAAGTATACCTTAAGGTATAGCGCTCATAAGTCGTGATGCCAGATATACGAAGTAATAACTTATATCAGCAAAACACATTGTTTTCCCACTTGTCTTTCAACTGTAAACGTGTTGAGTCGCATACATAAAAACCCCGGATTTAAATGTCGACTGTTAAATATAAATTTTATTATGACTATGGGTTACTGTGATGACTATACAGGGTGTCGGAGAAAAAGGAACAGTTGTCTTCTAGAAGTTTTACGGTTTTATGAATATATCACTATGTTGAAGTCGTAAAATATCTAGCTCCAACGATAACGTAGTTATAGGCTATGGTTGCTAAGGGCCGAAGAGCTCGCGGCCTTAAGCGATTGAATGAACGCGCGGCCGCGTTTACCTACATTACGTACGGGGTCATTAAACTTGTTAAATTAAGGAGAAGGTTAATGATTTTATGGGATTATTTCAGGAACTATCAGAGGGAGAAAAAAATAAAAACGTAGTTAGATTTTACGTAAATAATTTCTTGATTTGGTCTAATTTGAACGTCAAATACTCAAAAACTGAAGAAGATATTTCTTAGATTGTCATAATCATTTTATTTGTTACCTAAAATTATACCCTATCACATATTTTAACAGCTGTCCTATTTTCGCCGACACCCTAAAAAATTTTACGCGGTTTTTGCTTGTTATTTAATACAACGGTTATGGTAGATAAAACGGCATTAATGCAATTTGGAATATATTTCACAAAAGTGAGAATAATTGAGTAATGGGCCCGTAGGCAAAGTAACATTATTGTCGCGCTTCGCTAGTAGATACAAAATAGACATATCCATACATTTTCTATCGTTTCTATTAGCGCAAGCGCGAGAGAATGTTACTTTGCTTAGGCCTGTACCCCTATCACGGGTTTGCCACCGTTTTCGTAATCTATACTCGCTAGCGTCACTCGCCATATCTGTTTCTCATACTAATATTCGGCGAAGACTTTAGCGAGTATAGATTACGAAAACGGTGGCAAACCCGTGATAGGGGTGCTGCTTACTCCATTACCTTTGTAATAGGGTTTATCTCCCGATGCCTTATGCCTAATATTTACGCCTAAAAAGTACAAAATACTTTGAAACGACGATAAATCCCATCATTTCTTTAAATCCGGCCCCGAATATTAAATACATGCAATACGCCGGGCTCTGGTGACCGCCGGGGTGCCTGCTGTACTGGAACCAGTAGGTTTGGCGCGCGGCGATGGTATGTCGCTGGTGCCGTGGAGATTGGGCCGGCCGCTGGTGTGGGATGCCACGTGTGTCGATACGTTGGCTCAGTCCCATCTCCCCGGCACTGCTGTGGCGGCCGGTGCTGCTGCTGTTCAGCAGGAGTACCTCAAGCGTAGGAAATATGCTTGCATTGGTCAAGGATACATATTTTCTGCGTTTGCGGTTGAAACTCTGGGGCCTTGGGGTCCAGATGCTCATCAACTTTTCAAAGAGGTGCACGTCGTTTGGTAGAAGCTTCTCGTGACAAACGGGCTGGGGCTTTTCTCGCTCAGAGAATCAACATTGCTATTCAACGTGGCAATGCTGTCAGCCTTCTTGGCACGATCCCGAGAGACACAGATTTGGGCCAAGTTTTCTACTTGTAATTCGTTTTCAGTACCATTTATTGATTATAAAATAGATTGACATGCTTCACTGTTCGTTCGTGATAGCAGCAATACAGAGAAAACATCGTATTCTATGAACCTGTGTGGTACTTCGATTTTGTGTCAGACATCAATTAAGTTAAATCAACGGAAAACCTTACTTTGGAAAGCGGCTTGCTCGGTTCGCAGTCGCTTACAGCCGTTTTCAATAACCTATCAAAGTTTACAGATAGATTGCTATGCCCAGTTATCTGTCAGATTTGACCCCATACCTTCAATTACATAGTGATGTTAACGAGCGATAAGTTATTGCAATGATAGGCCGTGTGGTTGGAGTGATCACCTATCACGAAATCGAATCAAGTTCCAATCGTGCAGTGTTGCTATGAGCTTTACGGTGAAGGAACATCGTGAGGAAATATTATGCCTGACAAGTAATTCAAAGACGTATGTATAGTGCCTGAGGCCGTGTATACTCAGCTGTCACTGCACAATCTGCACATAATCAAATTCGGGGGAGAAGGTCAAGAGAGTAATTCTACTACTGTTATATATATATACAATTGCTTCACGCGCGTTCATGCACGTTCATCAATAACTTCATATATTTTTCGGCATCGACAACAGAAATTTCCATCCATAATTTGACCATACAAACACAATTTTTGAGAATCCTACATTAAATAATATTGATATTGACGAATTAATCGAAAAGTGCATGCTTGGTGAGGTTGGTTCGAACTAGCGACCCCGCGACCACTGAACCAATGAGATGTTTACACGCGACGAAACGTGCATTTTAGCAGGGAGTGTACTATTATTAATAAATAATGCTTTTTTTATACATGAAAAAATCAGTAATTTGTTATATAGAAGTTAACATAAAAATAAATGTTATTATTATTTGTAACTTCTTTTCTTTAAAGTGTCAAAGTATATATATATTATATATTATATTATAAGTATATATATATATATTATATTTATCTTATTATAAATACACTAGTTCACTTGCCCCGGCTTTACGCGGATGAGTATTAACACAAACCAGGGTGCCTACTCGCTTTCTCCGAAAAATTAAGCTAAAGTTCGCTAAATTTCCTATAACGGTTCTAATTCGTTCTAATATTTCGGTACTGCTCGGTAAGTTGAGCTACAGGCAATGCCCACTGCTCAACTACTCAGTTGATACGTTCGTTTTCGGAGAAAGAGAGCAGATCCCAGACCAGGGGCGTGCATTCCATATAAGCAGATATGCTTATCATTTGTGCGAATATACTCGTATCGTGTGTGTGTCTATAGCATAACGTATGTACCTACACGCCACATTGATTTGTAATTAACCTACCTACGACGATAAATCCCATCATTTCTTTAAATCTGGCCCCGAATATTAAATACATGCAATACGCCCGGGCTCTGGTCACCGCCGGGGTGCCTGCTGTACTGGAACCAGTAGGTTTGGCGCGCGGCGATGGCCGGAGTCCGGATGGTATGTCGCTGGTGCCGTGGAGATTGGGCCGGCCGTTGGTGTGGGATGCCACGTGTGTCGATACGTTGGCACCGTCCCATCTCCCCTACCCTACTTATTGTTCATGATTACCCCTCTGAAAATCCAATGCACGCCCCTGCCCCTGACTGACAAATCCTTCAGTGAAAACGGCACCTATACCAAACACTATCGTACTTTATATGGTAAGATACGATAGTACGCAGATTTCTTTATGGAAGTCTATGTGTACCCTAAAGAAACGTAGGTAACTTCGACATACATTGTGCCGCTGAAAGAGTTATTTATAGATTTGTTAAATATAAATCATGGATTTATATTAGATAGAATATCGGCAATGAAGATTTTATACAAAAAGACGAAAGCATGAAAGCATTCCTGATGGTAAGCGGGTTACGTGGCAAAATTTACAGATACAATAACATCAGGTAGATTTTAACAAACTGAAGGCAAAATATCGTCTAAGTTAACGCATTGAGCGTTTCAATTTTTAACTAATTTGTAAATACGAACAGAGTGAAAATAAAAACAAAAAAATATTATTTATATTTTTTTATATTATAAATAATTTTGCAATATAGACTGGGTGAATCCGATTATACTTTTAGGAAAACTTTGCCCAATAATTAGTGTCTTAAAATTATATTTCGTTTTTATTTTCACTCGACTAATAAATCGACTAAATCTAATCGATTTGAATTGGTCATCGACTATTCACGAAATAAACTCTTAAATCACAAAACATGTTTGTGAAAAGCCTATGCATCTGGCTATATATCAATTGTACACGAAATTTAATGATTGAATCTTTCACTCTTGTAAATAAGTACATAATAAAAATAAATATAGAGGTTTTATCACTAGTAGCATAGTAGCTTTTTATTTAATAATTATAAAAAAACTGCTTTTTTTAAACATTATTTAACTTGGGGTTATGTATGAAATTCCATGAAAATATATGGATGTTTTATATGTTTGATACGCCATAAAATTTCATGGATAGAGTTATCGTATTTAAAGTAAGGGTGAGCTTTTCAGTTGAGGATTGCCTTTAAATTCTTTTTTTTTAAATACTCCAATCCACGTTTGTTTGTTTATGGTCTTATTTAAAATATTCTTGTGATATATTTGTTTAAAGCCAGTCCTCAACAAAAGTGAAAACAAAATCACATTTGATCATTTGTTTTAATTTAATGTGACTTTGGATAGATATTAGGCATCTAATGTATAGTATAAAAGTGTAAAATTACAATTAAGAGATAAGTAGTATTCTTTTCTGGGGTCATTCAAATATTATGTAAGCAAACCTCTTCCCCCACTTCGCATCATTACGTAATCATTGGTTCCTATATGCATTTTTCTTTAAAAGCTTTCTGTTTTTTAGTCAGTTTGTGGGTTGCTATTTGTGTAAAAAAGTATATAATAACTGCTGATGTAATCACGATATCGAATCATCAAAAATAAGCAAAGCAAAGATCCATCCCCTTCAAGAGCTTACGTAATACTTGAACGCCCCCTTACGGCAAATACTCGACTCAATATGTTACTCGAGTCAGCTCTTTCAATTCGACTAAATTGCTTTAAATTTAGAATGCGTTTAAAAATGTTAACGCTTAAAAAACTATACGTCATTTTTTTTTTAATCATGGTACAAAGGGGTTTGGGTACACTGCATAAACCATACACTTGTACGATAGACTATTTTCAAAAATAGAACCATCGTCGGATGAAAAGGCGCTGCTGGCTTTACTTTTTGTTGCCAGCTCATATCTGAACATTTTGATTTTATTAAACCTTTATCTTTTTAGTCTATACGTCTCTAATCTCTATTACTGTTCTATGATAAATTAGGCCAGCATCAATTGGAGCAGACCTTGGTTGGTTTAAATACAACACCGTAACTTGGGCAGTCCTGATATATTTTTTGTTTCGACCACTATATACGTAACTAAAGGAGAATCTCAATAGCGTGATTTAGAAGGATGCAGCGCCATCTTTTGTACAAAAACGGAACTACTTATTTACATAATAAAAGAATGTTAATTTTTTTTGTAATAAACCTATCCAGATGGTATGGATGGGTTGCAATGCTTTCCACCTTTTAGCCGCGAAAGTTATAAAATTTTCTACCGAACACTTAAAATAGATAAATATAGAAGCTCCGTTGAATTTATTTCCTTAAATTAGTAATATTTTCTCGTGTAGTAACGACAACTTTGAATGAAACTTTACCCAAACCTCTTTGGTCGATTAGATCACATAAATGTCCCTTTAATAATGCATTTAATTTGTTTTGCAAGTTAAAGGGAATATGTTAAATTATGAAAAATTTATATAACAAATTAATCTATCTACTGCCAGGGAGTAAACATACATGTTGAAAAGAAAGATATTTTTGTTATAGCAACACTGTATGTAATATATAAACTTTCTTAGTGGGAGATGTATTCATTTTTTTACTATTAATAGTTTTTACTTTTTTTTTTATCCATTAAAATAAATAGACAATTTGTTTATAGAATTTACCTGTGTTTCATTTATTTATTGATATTAATACGACGGACGAAAATTACACTGGAAAAGTAAGTAAATAATAAAAAATAACTATGGTTTTACCATTTTTTATTTATTTTTTTTTCACGTTGAAATACATGTAATAGAGTGCTTCCATAACATAGCAAAATATTTTGGACCAATAAAAACAAGTAGACTACAACAGGGTATCAGTGGCGGCCATAAGGGTTGGCGAACAGGCCAATCGCCCCGGAGCTCGCTGTTCCAGAAGGATCGCTTCGGGAATTTTTTTAATATACATTACAAACCTAGCTACTAAACGACCAATTTTCATATCACATAAGTACATTTCTGTAGGACTAGCCTCGCATAGACCTGCCGCCCGGAGCATCGCAATGGGTAAGGCCGCCGCTGCAGAGTACCTACCACGCAAGGGCTTACCTATGAGCACCAGTAGGTCTAAAAAGGCCACTTTGGGAGAATCATAATGAAATCCGAATATGATTCATCATCGAAATGACAAAATGGTCACTTACGTGCAATTCATGCTATGATTCACGAATGATTACAATAATTGTAGATGTTAGTCCCTAACTTTTTATGAAGTTATTTGTCACAAAAGCAATTCATATTTTCTGGACCATTTTAGGAATCTTCATAGGAAAGTGTGTAACAGGTGAAATGCGAAATAGTAATCATCTAAGTGACCATTTTGTCATTTCTATGATGAATCGTATTCGGATCACATTATGATTCTCCTAAAGTGGCCATATTAGACCTACTGGGATGTCCGAGCAAGCGTTGGATGTGTTTGTTAAGAATCTATAGAATTACTGCGCCGACCGAGGCTAGGTAAACTCGATCCTACTGGTTATGAAACATGCTATGCATCCCCGCACATTTTTTGAGGGATATGCACCCTTAAGTATGCTAGACCGTGGGGGGTGGAAGTGAAGCTTATATATATTGTATATATTTTATATATAGCTGTGCCTGTGGTTTTAACCGCGTAAGATTAACGTTATTAGTATTTTATTTTTCTAAAATATTTTTTGTTTATATAAATTTTTTCAAACATCTGCCAGTAAAAGTCCAGAAGTTAATTTGTTTATTTGACGTAAGTACCGTATTTAGGTAGGTACCTACTTTCATATGCACCTACTGAAAACAGACTTGAATTTCATTAATTTCTAATAGGTTAGTTGACCGTGTTACGGTCTACACTCGGTTCGGTCATCGGTCGGCAATAAAGGTCTCATACTACTAGTCCTACAATATCGTGTCGTTACCATTATCGTTCAATGTGAAAGCGCCCATTGGGAGAGGATTTTGATCGAGTGACTTGAATCGTTCAAGGATACGGTTATTTGCGGTACAGTTACGAATAACTAGACAGTTTCAGTTCTTGCAGGAAATTGAACACTGTCTCGACTAATTTGTACTTCATATTGAACGTCGATCGCCGCGCGTCCACCGACCCGTACGACATGTTCAATGTGAACAGGTCTGGATAGAACTGGAAATAAACGAACCACTTTTATAATCTGCAATGTATGTATAACTGAGATTAGCCGGAACAAACAGACAGGCAGAGATTTATTTATATGATCACCATTACATTCATAATGAATTAGTTTAAAGTTGTTAATTTGAAATTACAAACAGACACTTCAATTTCATTTATCTATATGTATAGATTGAGTTGAAATTTTATTCAGGGACACCTACGCTTATATTGGATGACAATGCATGCTTAACTATGTGACGTCGTTCTACTTCCAATATGGCGGATCATCCAAGATGGCCGACTAGTTATTTTTCTACCACAGTATGGGTATGAAATGAAAAGGCTTGCTGTAAACCGGTGCCAAGAGACATCCTAACTTTAAAATGACACGAAAATAAATTAAAAAACAATCAATCAACTATTTACTTTAGGTCTAAGCTACTGCAGAAAACAATGTGCTGGGTAAGATCCTCAGGTGGGACAAGATGTTATCGGGTGTTTCCATCTGTAATTTCCCAAGTAATAGCTTGGGGTCTGGATAAGTGGCAATAGACTTATTAGCGAAATGTGGATGCACTATAAGTACAAATTCGGAGCACGCGTAACCGAAGAAAGTGTATGAGGAGACGCATGAATGTGGATGAAGCGAAAGAAGTATGTAAGGATCGTAGCATGTGGCAAACGGTGGTCTCTGCCTACCCCCATGGGACACAGGCGTGAGCATATGTATGTATGTACTATAAGTACACCTCTGGACGATACCTCAAAATTTGCGAAAATAATTATGTTAACATCGCAAGACAGATCTCAAAACAAAATATATTTCTACACCTAGTTTGAAAAAATGATTGTTTAACACTTATCGTCAGTGCCAAACTAAACTATACCGTAAAATAAAAATATAAAATACATTGTATTCAAAACTGGTAAAATAATTACTGTCTACTTTATAAATTCAAACAAAATCTTAAATTGCCAATTCAAAAAAAAAATTTTTTTTCATTTGGCCTCTAGCGTTTTGAGGGTACGATATGTATGTATCATTACCTGCATGCCCGTCATTGGTTCCGTTGAAAATTCTGTTTGCAGTTCGTTCATCTTCAGTATACTGGCTTGCTGCGGCGTCACGTACAATGTATTGAATTTCGCCTGTATTGTGTTAAGTATTAAGTTAACAATTTGCAGTCGTCGCACGCCCCTCGTGTGGGACGCGACCTGCGTGGACACACTAGCTCGCTGCCACTTAAATTAATAATCGGAGCAAGCTGGGGCAGCGGCAGTGTGTGCAGAAGACTTCAAGCGGTTAATTACGTATGCAAATAATAGTCATAATTGTATAGTCATGCCGTTTATGGTTAAGACTTTGGGGCCATGGGAGCCAAGTCCGAAAGTTTAAGGAGCTCTCAAAACACTTGGTTGACGTCTCTGGTGACCGTCGAATTGGTTCTTACCTCGGTCAAGCTTGCTAGGCATCAATCCGCAGACAAAAAATTTAATTCCGCGATTATGTATTTAAATTTAACTATATTTAACTTCTGTTTTATTATTATTATTATATTCAATCGTTGTTCGGTTTTTATAAAATAAAATGTCGTGCAAACCTATAACCTATACTTTAAGTCAGTGCATAAGATAAATAAAAAAAATGGTGGATATAGTTAAGGTACAGTACCCGGCGAGAAATTTTGCACATCGACCCCAGGAAAGAGACGTTAGAGACACCACAGTAGTGTGCGATCGAGATAACGCTCTTCGAAGCCGAAATAAGCCGATAGTCTCTTCCAGGGGGTCGATATGCAATATTTATCGCCGGGTAAACAGTAGTAAAAAAAACTTATGTGCAGTGATTGCACACCACGTGCTTTACGGTGAAGGAAAACATCGTGAGGAAACCTGCATATTTCTGAGAAGTAATTCAATGAAGTATGTAAAGTGTCTGAGACGGCGATGGACTCACCATCTGTCACGTTGGCACTTAATCATCTTCGGTGAAAAGTGGGTGTTGTGATCACAACACCTCTGCCTATCCCTTCGGGGAATACAGGCGTGAGCATATGTATGTAAACAGTGGGTACCTTACCTGCCTCTTCTTATCCACGGCTTCTCTAAGTTGCATTACGATGTTTCGACTGCCTGCCTGCGCGTTCCATCTGTAATATTATAAGGCGGTGACAAACACAGGCCTTAATTTTTTTGCAGAATTAGCGTGTCCAGACCATTCGCGGCAACGTAGCCTATATTAGGCTACACAATGTAACATTCTCTTGCGCTCGCGAAGATACAAAATATAGCAATGACATTAATGAGGCACGTGACACATGTCATTTACCGTACCTACATACCTACCGTATTTACTTTTATATACATACATACATATGCTCACACCTGTATTCCCCGAAGGGCTAGCCAGAGGTGTTGTAATCACAACGCCCACTTTTCACCGAATTTGATTAAGTGCCAACGTGACAGATGGTGAGTCTATCGCCGTCTCAGGCACTTTACATACGTCTTTGAATCACTTCTCAGAAATATGCAGGTTTCCTAACGATGTTTTCCTTCACCGTAAAGCACATGGTGTGAAATCACTGTACATAAGTTTTTTTTTGAGGAAAACTCATTGGTACAGACCCCGCTGGGATTCGAACTTGCGTCGCTTGCGTAGCAGCCGACTGCTCTAACCCCGAGGCTACCACGGCTGTTTTATATGCATTTACACATAACAGACTCTTGACTTTTCTTTACTTGTATAGATTTATATTCTATTCAATGAGTATATCGACATCTTAAATGTGGCACGAACGCAAAACCACACCTGTATGCAGGCGGCCTTACCCATTGCGAGGCCCTTTACCCTACTTTACCCTTTACTTGGTAGGTATTCATATGTCTGCCTCATTGGCCTAATGGTTAGTACGTTCGCCTGCCGATCACGAGGTCCCGGGTTCGATTCCCGGGTCGGGTCAAAAATGTATATTGGGCTTTCCACCCCCATGCCTCGGAAAGCACGTTAAGCCGTTGGTCCTACGCCTGATCTCTCTCCGGTTGCCCTGTTCGCCAGCACCTAAGGTGGCCGCTGCCTGTATGTGTAATGTATAGATGAATGACGAGTACATTACTTGCTCCATTGGAAGTTGTAAGATCTGGAGAGGAAGGCCATGGCGTGGTAGTTGTGTCGTTCGGCGACCCACTCCTTAGGACAGGTGCCTTCGATGTGGTTGTGGGCATCGAAGTCCGGGAAGAAGTCGCATGACGCTTCTTTCATAATCTGGGGGAAATTGAGACGCACATTTTTGTCACAGAGCATTATTGCATATATAGCATTGGTGGTACAATGTCAAATTAAATTCGTAATAAAAAACACCCCTAAATTTTTACACGTGGCTTCGAGGTTTGAGCAGTCGCTTGTACGCAAGCAACGCAAGTTCGAATCGCAGCGGGGCCTGTACCAATGAGGTTTTTTAAAAATATATGTGCAGTTATTTCACACCATGTGCTTTACGATGAAGGAAACCTGCATATTTCTGAATTCAAAGACATGTTTAGTGCCTGAGACGGCGATGGACTCACCATCTGTCACGTTGGCACTTAGTCATATGCGGTGAAATGTGGGTGTTGTTGTTACAACACCTCTGCTTACTCCTTTGGGGACCCTTCTAGGATGGAGTAAGCATAACACTTGCTTGTGGTCGGCTGGTCATCTCAAGGTACGCATTTAGTTATAAGTAGAACTACTAGATTTTTAATTATGTTAATTTTATCGACAATTCATTATGTTTCTTAAGCGATTTATTTTGTACTCTTAAAATTGTAAAATATTTTTTTTGAAAAAAGTAATTACTGAGTTTCTTGCCAGGTTCTTCTCAGTAAAAGCAACCTCCGAACTTGGCGGTAGCATGTATAATCTTGTAAATTATGTCTTTCTGACGATTTGAAAGTGCTTTGGGAAAAGTCTAATCGAATAAAGATATTATTGAATTTGAGTTTAATGACATTGTTAACCTGAGTCATTCTCTTAACACTGTAAGGTTTATTGAAGTGTTCCTTCAGGGCTGGTGTCGTCGCATTGGTGATCCACTTCAACCTGACAGAGTTCCCCTGACACAGCCACGTCACAGTGACGCACACTCCTGTCACTGTCACTAGCACACCCCTCCTGACCACCAAATTACATATTAAGTTACACATTATCAAAATCACATATACAGGATGTCGGGGAAAATAGGACACCTGTAAAAATATGTGATAGGGTATAATTTTAAAAAGCAAACAAAATTATTATGACAAAAGTTACTTCGTCCGTTTTCGAGTAATTGGCGTTCAAAGTCAACCATATCATCTCCCTGGCCTTATCCCATACATTGTTCGGGTCGGCACTTGATTCAATCACCTGATTTTTATATGAAGCGAGTGCCATCTGTCCTTCGCAACCCCTTTAGCGAGGAAAATCTGTAATCTGCGTTAAATCAGTTGTCAGGCAATTTTTGGCCTCCGATTGACCTGTAACTCTTCGAGGCACGGAAGATACTCGGGCGGTCACCCATCCAATTACTCTCTGGGATTAGGGTTGCTTAATTACGCTGATCGAATATATGCGCATTAGCAACTGTACCACGAGCTCCTCCAAGAACGGCTAGCATTAATATAATATAAAGATAAATAATAAGAGCCGTGGTGGCCTTGAGATTTGAGCAGTCGCCTGCTACGCAAGCGACGCAAGTTGGAATCCCAGCGGGGCCTGTACCAGTGAGTTTTTCTAAAAAACTTATGTACAGTGATTTCACACCACGTGCTTTACGGTGAAAAAACATCGTGAGGAAACCTGCATATTTCTGAGAAGTAATTCAATGACGTACGTAAAGTGTCTGAGACGGCGATGGACTCACCATCTGCCACGTTGGCACATAATCGTCTTCGGTGAAAAGTGGGTGTTGTGATAACAACACCTCTGCCTACACCTTCGGGGAATACAGGCGTGAGCATATGTATGTATGTATAAATAAAAATATACCACGCACCCATCCGGATCCGGCTTCATATCCCAACCCTGGTACGGCAAGTTACTGTACCGGAGCGCTGCTATACCAATGGGCCCTGGAATTATACACACAGCGTTCAGAGTGCCGTGATGGCCTTGGGGTTTGAGCAGACGCAAGTCGTTTTTATTTATTTGTAATGATTCCTGAAATAATCCCATCAAACCATTTTTCGAAACCAGTAACCTTCTCCTTAACAAGTTGAATTACCGCGAACGTAATGTAGGTAAACGCGGCCGCGCGTTCGTTCAATCGCTTAAGGCCGCGAGCTCTTCGGCCCTTAGCAACCATAGCCTATAACTACGTTATCGTTGGAGCTAGATATTTTACGACTTCAACATGGTGATATATTCATAAAACCCTACAACTTCTAGAAGATAACTGTTCTATTTTCTCCGACACCGTGTATATAAAGAAATTTCTTGTTGACGTCCGGACGTATTTTTAGCTCAAATAAGAACCGTGGTAGGATTTTCGGGCACTTTCGACAGAATTTTCGTATTTCGTTGAATAGTAGTAGCTCCCCAATGAAGTATCGTAGTACTTACAGAGTACGCCAGTTCTGAACTGAACGGTTAGTTTATCTTCGTTGAACTTATAATCGTTAACATAGTTGCTGGTCCACAGTTTCCTTGCCTCCTGCCACTGGCAGATCACTGGCGGCTCCGACCACATCACATCTTGCGGGAGGCTGGAAGAATAATGGAGAGGCATGAGGGATGAAGTGTTTCTCCACTCGCTACACAGATGGCGCTAATCGCTAACAATCCCAAAGTTTGTGTACAAATATACGAGAACCTAAATCGCGCTATAAGAATTTTCGAGCGCATTGCCGTATATATACAGAGTCGAGAAAAGTTGTTAAGGGCTACAAAAGGTTCGCTTGTTGGATGATATGTGGAACATAAGACACTGCTAATAAAATAAACGACTAGGAAATAAATATTATACATATTTTTAAATGTATATATGTACCACTAACCGCCTGACTGGAAGATCATCCCTTCGCTGGGGATAAGCATGATCACTCGCTCTCCCAGCAAAGGTTAAAGCCACTTTGACCATCATATATTTTTATAGTATCGTATATGTCTAGATGACTCTTCGAATCCTAGCAGCCTGCACCAATGAGTTATCAAAAACTTGACTACGGTGAAGGAAATCATCACGAGGAACCCTACATATGTCTTAGGACCCACCATTTATCAAATTGCCGGTGAGAAGTAGGTGTTGTTAACGCTGCTAACCCTTTGGGGACCCTTCTGGAATGGCGTGAGGATATATTAAGAAGTAGAATGATACGCACTCAATAAAAACCAGCGCCAGCTTTTCATACTCCGTTTCGACCCTCTTCAGCTCCGCCTCTATTTCCTCGGGGGTGCGAGTGACCCCCGGGGGAGGGGGGGAGGGCGCCCGGTACTGGACCTGGTAATTCATCGGCTGGAGACCCTTCGGCAACTGCACTGTTGGACAATGACATCATCACAGCGGGTAAAGTCTTATGAAGACAGAGTGGGTTTTAAGAGATGTAGGGGATATTCGGAGCTGCTCGACTGGGGTTATACCTCCACCTTACAGAAGAACGCAGCCAAATAATGCTACCTTAAAATAATAATATTAATGGTCTCCTACCGAATTTCGGTTACGGCGGCTAATCTCAACGAGGATCAGCCAACTGCGCAGGAGATATTATAGTGCAGGCGTGTGTGTGCAAACACAGGTGCACTCTTTATTGGGTCACTCTCATAGTGGGATGGGAGGCAATCAGACACGACCGGAGAGAGGTCAGGCGGAGGACCAACGGTGCAACGTGCTCCGAGGCTCGGGGGTGTAACGGTTGTAAGTTGGAGCCAGTTACTGTTACTTTAAAAACTGTTATCTTGAATTCGTTTGCATATTTTTTTTTCGCCTCTTGTTTTCTTAACCCAAGAATAAGAAAAAAAGGAAATATTTGGAGCATAGGCTCGGAAACTCTGGTGCACTTTTTAAGATAAGCCTCAAAAATACTTTGCCGACCCACGAATTGAACCCAGTACCTTGCAATTAATCACGTATCATTCACACATCAATTGTGACATTTGATAGCAACCAGCAAGAGATCTAGATTCTAGTAGGTAGTGAACTATCTGTCTGAAATCATAAGCGTATCTAATCATATCAAGATATATCAAATCATTTGATCTAACGAATGATTTGTGTGGATCAGGAAAGTTATTAACAACCTTAAGATCTTCAATGTTCCCATGCAAAATGATCTATGACACGACCAAGTGTGCTTGCAGTTTGTGGACACGGTCACATGATAAATATAAGCTTTTTTTTTTGACATAGTTACGTGTGCTTGTCACTCTTAGGCTAGCCTCACACACACGATATCAACTATACATCTATATAGATAAACTAGCGGACGTCCCGCGGTTTCACCCTCGTAGTTCCCGTTCCCGTGGGAGTAATGGGATAAAATATAGTCTTTGCGACTATAATTTGATATTTAAACTATCCTATCTCTCAAGTTGGATCGAACTGCACATGGTGTGCGAATTTTATTATAATCGGTTAAGTGGTTTAGGAGTCCATTGAGGACAAACATTGTGACACGAGATTTATATATATTAAGATAAAATTGAAGTGTCTGTTTGTAATTCCAAAATCAAAAACAGTTATTCACTAAATTCATCTGAAATATACATATACGGTAATATGCTCACGCGCAGTTTGGCTGGGTCACATAAAGTGCATTTTTTAACTTTTTGACCTGCAGAGTTGTTAATAATGTCTGCTGCAAGTCAATACCTAAATGCTATTAGTTTACACTGAATCTTATGAGCCTATCAATGACACAGGCGCAGGGCCATCTGTTGTTGAGTAGAATAACAATGTCAATGAAATTCTATGAAATAATTATAACGTTAAACAGTATATGTTCACCAAATTACTACCAGCTAAAGTTTCTGAGAAACCAAAATATTACCAACTAGCGGACGTCACACGGTTTCATCTGCGTAATTCCTGTTCCCGTGGGAGTACGGGGATAAAATATGGCCTATGTCACTCGCTGATGATGTAGCTATCCATTGCTGAAAGATTTTTCATGATCGGTCTAGTAGTGTCGGAGCCTATTCAAACTCATTTTAATATTAGTAGGTATAGATTAATTGGTTAGAGGTATTTCCTGTGATTATTTATATATTACGCATTTTAATTAACCAACAAAACATACGTCATATATATCTGCTTGTTTAGTAGGTATCATTGACTTTGTTTTTGAGATAAGATTATTTTAGAATATTATCGACAGTCCGATAGATAAATATACAACAGATAAATGATATGTAACGAAACGTACAAAATGGCAGCATATTCCAATATATAATATTCTACTACCTGCATGAATTATCAATTATATTGTCCTTTCTAAACAACCATATTTATTGAATGCTTTAAGCTCGCGAGTGTAAATAAATAGAGTTCCATCAGTTTTGTGACCATGAAGTGAGTGTAATTAAAGTGAGTGAAAATGATGATAAGGCATTGTGTATTTGTGATTCATACAAAATGATTTGGAGATTATTGTAAGTATACTTAGTGGAATCAAATCAAATGAAATCATGTTTATTTTGTGAACATAGGTAGGTTACAAATACCTACATGTTGTAAAAGAAATCTGGCCACTGTGTCCTGCCTGTAGGCATACAAAATATTATAAAATATCACCAAGAGATATACTTTGATATGCATTTAGTGAAAAGCTGTTATTTTGGAATTACAAACAGACACTTCAATTTTATTTATCTATATTGCCAGGAAAACTAGGGTAAAAAAATGTATATGTATTATTATATATTGTTTTGCACGAAAAACACTGAATGGATTTTATTGAATCTATACAAAAATATAGTATATATAAGGTCAAATTCGGAGCACTCGTAATCGAATAAAGTGTATGAAGAGATGCATGAATGTGGATGAAGCGAAAGAAGTATGTAAGGATCGTAGCATGTGGCAAACGGTGGTCTCTGCCTACCCCCGTGGGATACAGGCGTGAGCATATGTATGTATGTATGTATATTGTGTGAAGTGTCCATAATATGAGGATATGTCAAATCCTGCGCGGACAGAGGACCAGCTGGTCTAGAGTGATGCCATCTGTAATACCCTCGTAGAAATAATTATTGTCTGCCTGACAGCTTGTTCATGTCAAACAGAACTCATAACTTTCTCTTCATATTCATATATTTATTGCATTAATGTTACTTACATGTACGATACAAAATAATGTTAATTATAATAGTATCCCAAGCAAAGCTTACATAAACCCTGTTAGGGCACAGCAATGTGAGAGGCACTACTAGAGCTATTAATATTAATATATTAATCAATAAGTACCTAAAATGTATAAAATTATCCCAGCGAGGCCTGTACCAATGAGTTTTTCTAAAAAAACGTATGTACAGTGATTTCACACCACGTGCTTTACGGTGAAGGAAAACATCGTGAGGAAACCTGCATATTTCTGAGAAGTAATTCAAAGACGTATGTATAGTGCCTGAGACGGCGATAGACTAACCATCTGTCACGTTGGCACTTAATCAAATTCGGTGAAAAGTGGGTGTTGTGATTACAACACCTCTGCCTACCCCTTCGGGGAATACAGGCGTGAGCATATGTATGTATGGATGTACAACGCACACAACTGTGTTATCTGTTATAATACAATATAAAAAGTTGAGATCCTATTCTATATGTCCTTGTTTATAGTATCTACATACTATATTATATCTATACTATACTCTTCCACAATATATGCATAATTTAAGTTGAATTGTGGGAAGTGGCAGAATACCAGTGTTTTGGTCGTAAGAGCAAACTAATATACTGAGCCATGGCCTATTTGCACCACTGCACCGCATTGTCATATTGATACACCCAAGTTTCATGTTATCGTTTACTCGCTTACTATCAATGTTTTATTTGGTAGATCTTCACCATTGTAGTTTTGTTTAATTTATCAGTTTGCGGCAAATAAACGTTTTATCTATCTATTCACACATTGCTGACCATGAATAAAATGCTATAATAACAGGAGGATGATGATGTTAAATAAACAATGTCAAAAAAACAAAATGTGCATTCCAGCATAGTTTGCGGACTAGCATTACATTGGGTCCAACCGCGGACCATAGAGACATGTCTCACGGGCTACATGACAGACGTGCAGACATGGGTCGACCAGGAAGGAGGGCTCTTGAGGAGGAGTATGTATCTATATATATAAAAATACATGTTTGACTGTATGTCCTTTTTAGAATCGTCAACTATGCATTTGATCATAACGTGACGATTATTTTTGTGTTTTTAAAAAATAACATTAGCACTGCCTTTAAACTTATGTATGTATGTATCTTAGTTGTGGCAATATTGGGTCTGGTTGCCCGGAAGCACGTCGACCCTTGGGATCTTATGTCCTTGCCCTTATGATCTACGTACCTGACTGCTCAAATACTCCCTGAACAAGCCGGCAGATCCTGCCCACGGGGAAGAGCTTGTAGTCCTCTGGTTTCGGATGTATGTACGTATAAAATCAATTGCATTTTGCAGATAACCAGTTGTATTCAATAGATCTGTCATCCCATCGCAACGCACTACTAGTTCTGTTACGCAGGGTGATGGTGTTCAAGGCGGATGAAACTTATTGCATCGAGAATTTGAGCTTGGCCAAGTGCAACCTTACAAGAATACCGTCGGTGAGTAAAGTAAAAAATTAAAAGTCATGACCTCGTAGCGATTCGCGATTGCGAGATGTTTCAATAATCGAAACTACCAAATTTTCAACCCAGACAACTATCAAAACTGGCGATGAAACAATCTAGAGAATTTGGATTGTTTTAATGCAAACGATCAGTCCGAGTTGCGCTGAATCTAGTCGAATGAAAGGAAATGCAATTGAAAACAATTGCAATGCATCGCAATGAACTCTCTCGCTTTCACTTGCCATCGCTCATCACTATGCCCACGCAATCCCCTGAAGTTCCGAAATGGTAAGCATAGTTGTCATAGCATCAGAAGATGATTAACTGCCAACGTAACAGATGGTGAGACTATCGCTGTTTCAGAGGAATGTTTGAATATCCAGTCAGACAAATGCAGGTTTCCTCATGATGTTTTCCTTCACCGCAACGCCCGTGGTGTGACGTCACGGCACTTACGCTCTTGGATTGATTTCATAGTGATACCGTTTAACTAAACGTCAAAGCTAAGAAGTTCTTAATACACGTTGCTTACACTATCATATTAAACCCCCTGTTAATTAAAAAACACCAAAGTTTTTCACAATTATCAGATTACCAGTGGTGATCCTAAATGTTGTGATTCAAAGTCAATAAGCATTAAATTTGTTCCAGATATTCACCCTTAAAGATGCAATGGGTCGTCGCCTTTATAGCACTCTGAAATATGTGACTTTCTACGGGAACAAATTCCAGGATATTAGTGTCCCGGGGGAAGATTATGACTCCAACCTCACCGCTACTGATGCCACGGAGATTGATTTCCGTGTTGCTATAAATAACGATGGTACGATATTTGATGCTAATTAGCAATGATTTACATCCGACGAGCGAATGCATTAGCATATGCTCCTCACGTCTTTTCTATTAAATTCTTAGTAGAGCATTATTTCAGTGTCCTGTCAGCGTCACAAATATTCTAAAACTGCTAATCAACTATCTCTGGCTACCTTTGGCTTCCAAGGTGCCCTTAAGCTGTAATCTTCTAATATATATATATGTATTTATTATTCTTATCTATTTATTGTTCTCCGAAACTGCTTGACCAATTTGTATGAATTTTATTGTGTGTAGTATTCGGTAGATTTGAGAATAGGAGGTGAACTGTTTTGAATACCCCTGAGTGACAAAGGTGGTCCCCAAAAATTCAATCAATGTTTGTCAATGCTAATCTTCTAAGTAACACTAATCTCCAGTAATAATTCCATCTCTTCCTTTCCTCTCCCAATTTTATCCTTTATATGCACCTTTTCCGTCGATAAAGCTAATTTCTAGCTTCACAGTGAAGAAAAACATCGTGAGTAAACCTGAATATGTCTAAGAAGAGACTTAAAGACTGACCCAGCGGGGATCATCTATCACTTCACCGTATTCTTGGTAAAGTGGGTTTGTTAACTTCTCTGCCTTTACCTCCGGTACCTTCCCTTCATTATATTTATTATTTTCCTTTCCAGTGGACTCCATTTGGTCTGCAGGCTTCAAGAACATACATTTCCCACATCTCAAGGAGTTAGATTTGAGAGCGTGTTCAATAACAATTATCGGTCCACACGTGTTTGAAGGCATGCCTAATTTGGTGTCTTTATATATTGGGGAGAACATCATATATTTCGTTGATGCTAATGCCTTCACTGGTCTTTCAAACTTGATTCATTTAGACTTCAGCAGAAACTTAAACCCTATCGACGAAGGGATGCAATCTAATCTTGACGTGGACCTAGATTCGGTCTTAGAAAGCCTGCCAAATCTGAAATCGTTAGACTTTTCATTCACAAAACTATATCAGAAGAATGTTCGGATGTTGAATTTCAATAGCAAAAAGTTGAGGAGACTGTCGCTTTGTGAGACGGGATTTTTAAAACTAGAGGACGGATTTTTCACCAACACCTCTCTACGTATATTGGACTTGTCGAGAAACCCTGGTATTATGACCCATAACATTCTACGCGGCCTTGAAGACTCCTTGCAAATTCTCTACGCTTCTGAAGTAGGATTGTCTAGTTTCAATATTTTCAACGGACTCCACAATCTTGAGATATTGAAGTTATCAGGCAATGAGATAACTGACGTCAACGGAGATGTCGCGAGATCGTTAGTCAACTTACAAGTTCTGGATCTTGATTCGAATAGATTCATCACGTGGTTCGAACCAACGTTTTCATTGATGCCTGCTTTGAAAATTCTCACGTTAAGAAAGAACAACATTAACTTATTGTCCGAATTAATTGTAAAAGACATCGGTAGTGTTAATTATTTGGCTTTATCTGGTAACTTTATGGTGTGTAATTGCTATTCAAGAGAGCTTTTTGATTTAGCCTTGAGGAATGAAAAGGAGATAGGCAACGTAACACGTGCATTATATCCCAAATTAGTTAAAGAAGGTTCAGAAAACACCGTAGTAACACATCACACTGGATTCAAAACCTTCAACCAAATGGTTGTGAAGCGTACAATGGTAAACGATACAGGTTTACTTGAAGAAGACTATGCTGTAGAAGTAGAACTAGAAATTGATGGAGATTTCCTCCTTCTAGATTACGATGACGAAGATTACATGTGCTTACTAGTGGCTGAGAGTAAAAGAGTGCCGATGTACGAAGTGATGCATTGCGATCATTACCCGCGAATGTTGGATTATGACAAGCAAGTAGCAAAGAATTTAAATAGATTGTTCGTGTTGATAATAATACCTTTGGTAATGTTACCGCTGTTGATCGGGTTTGTATTCAGAAGGAACTTTAGATACTGCTGTATTACTATCAAGAACTCCACGATGCTCAGTCTGATTAATAGTAGCGAGATCATTGATGGTAAGTTTATCATCACATTATATTATAAAGAAGAAATATTTGCACGTTTGTATGTAACGAGTTAACCAATACACTGGACCGATTTGAAATATTCTTTCAGCAATAGATAGCTATATTATCAGAGAGTAGCAATGGCTATATTTCATTCCCGTACTCCCATGGGAACGGGAATTACGCAGGTGACACCTCGTGACGTCTTCTAGTATGTCCTCTAGGTCATAAGTGCTCTGAGGTTAATGAAAGAAATATGTTTTCTAAAATATAAGTAGTCTTAGTTATACATGATAACATTATAGTTATATGCTGGTGACAGTCCTGACAACAAAATCCATCATTTTCATGATGAGCCGGAATCAACAGACATAACTAATCTGAAGAAACGAAGCCGAAATTTGCCGATTTCGTTCTTCCCGAAGTCGACGTGCAAAATATATCGCCAGATGCATGTGTATTGTGTTTGTTTCCAGATGGTACAATATTCCACTACGATGTGTTCGTTTCGTACTGCAACGAGGATCGCGGCTGGGTGCTGGACCATCTCCTGCCACACCTTGAAAAGGATTGCAGCGTTACTGCATGCCTCCATGAGAGAGACTTTCAGGTAATTATTTACAAATATGCTCACGCCATCGCAAAGGGGTAAACAGAGGTGTCGTTAAGATAATCACAAAACGTTGACTTCGTTCACTTTTCTCTACTATCTATAATTTTTATGTGTATTTCGTTTAAATCGTCGAAGTTCAAGTCATACACGTTATTAAAATCGTATCAAGATCCGTTACGTAGTTTACTTGTAGACAGTTTATACGTAGTGAGTATTAAGTAGTACAATATTTTATTATACAAGTACTTTGAACACGTAAGGTGGAGTTGCACAAAGGTATTGCACGCACAGTAGTAACGGTCGCGGCCCTTGACACGTTTGAAAATCCCTCGTAATGAATCTAAAGGTAGACAATAATTCTTAAAATATAGAGTGTTTCCACAGATACTACTGCTCTATATCGATCTATTGACATTTACATTGACACACAGACTTCCTATGGCATATTCACAGATAAACACAAACACGACTATTCGTTCAGTGTTATATACTATATGTAACAGGTTCCTACTTCAAACGTGGTCTGCTAGAAAATTCTTTGATGTTTCTCTGTTCTAAGCCTACTTTAAAAAAATATATTAGAAGAACGAAATCTCGAGTTTATTAAAAACAAAGCGATACTGAGAGTATCAGATACGGAGAAAGGAGTAGATCTCGGGATGCCTTCAAAAACATAATACTTTTGTATGGATACAGTGACTTCCATTCAAACTATCTTAAGATCTATATTTTCTTTGACAGGTGGGTCTTTCAATACTGGAGAACATAGTGTCGTGTATGGACCGGTCTCGGTGCATAATGTTGATCATTTCACAGCAGTTTCTGCTCAGCCAATGGTGTCAGTTTGAAATGCATCTCGCGCAACACAGGTAAATTATTACATTGTCATTATTCTTTCGCCTCCTTATGACTTTCAGAAAGAAAATATGCAATTTCGTTAATCTTTGGACGTTGCCGTATGAGAGGATTCCTCAATTCTACATGAAACCAAAATCCGTTTAGGAATTCTTCCATCCTTTTTTCTCATCAATAAATTCCATGCAACCAAACCAAATATCGGATTCGAAAAGTTAATCTGTAAATTCGTTACACCTAAGAAACGATGGATGGATTGTATGGTGTGAATTGTATGGTGTGAAATGTATGGCTAGAAAGTGTATTCAGTTATGACGGCTGATATAATATAGATGGATATACATATAGATATAGATAGAGACAGAAATACATTGTGCCGAACACAAATAACTCGGAAAAAAGTGATGGAAGAAATCAGGTTGATACTGAATCTATAAATGATGAAACACATTTTACTCTCCCCAGACTTTTGGAAACCCGTCGAGAAGACTTGACCTTAGTACTTCTGGAAGAAATACCACGCCGTCTGAGACCAAACACCCTACACTATTTGATGTTGACCAAAACCTACATAGTGTGGCCCAAAGACGATTCACATAGAATACAGTTCTGGAGACGGTTGAAGAAGAGCTTAGTCAATCACAAGCTTAGGCAATCTGATAATGTATCTTTAGCATGACTAACATCCATATTCACCACGTCATATGAAATTCAAAGGCCTGAGAGACAGGTAATTTGAATATTCTATCCATTTTAATTCTTAAAAATGGAAAAATATGAACACGAGGCGGCACTCGAACCCACCGTGCAGTTGCCTCATGACTCAGTGACCTCATGCGTCGAATTTTTCCTTCTCTTATTTTTTATTGCGGATTTAGGGGCCGCCTTTTTAAGAATTTAGAAGCATAAAAATTGCATCAAAATCTAATGTTCATTATCATCTAACATCCATCTGGCATTTAGGTACTACATATAATCAAATTTGATATTTGTTCCTTACAGCTAGTTAACATCATTATGATATTGAAGGCATGGATAGATCAAATCAGACAGATAACTGGGGATAGCAATCCTGTAAACTATAGCAAATCTGTAACTTTAGATAGGTTATTGAAAACGACCGTTAGTAAAATCAACGCACAGCTTAAACCGCTGGTCCTAGAGACATGCAATTTGGAGGGTATATACTTTGTGAGGTGTGGGTATACACTGAAAAACGGGTTTCTGATATTCCACTCCTAAGGGGGATTATTGGGGGCTGAAAGTTTGTATGTGAAATTTTACTGCCACGTAGATAAAGACACGAGACAGAAGCTAGTAATATTATAAAAGGGAAAAGTGTCCTTTCAGATGTGTGATGCTTTTCCGGAGGTGGGCTGTGCTTGAATTCCGACTAGCATATTTCCAGTCAAACCAATCACGTAACGAAAAATTTCAAATTTAACGTTGGAACATGGAAAACTTGCTGCTTGCTGGGGCAGAGGACGCACGTGCCACTTTTTAAAACTAAATCCTTCATTCTTCGTTCTGTTGTCCAAAATGTTGGGCGTTCAACATTTTTTTCATCTTCATTGCATTAATTTTATTCATGGGAGTGCAGTCAGCTGCTGTGTCTAGTGAAAAGTGTCACAGAGAATCGACGTTGTTAAGTCAAATTTAGTAAGAAAATTATGTACATATTAATCATGTTATTTATAGTTTTGTTTTCTAAAATAAACGAAATATTGTAATAAAATTGTGTTGTTTCTTTGTATATAGATCGAATGAAAAATGGTGTTATAAGTTGCAAGTTGAAGAATGATGTGGTGACCAGAATTGATAAAAGTATGTTGACAAGGTTTGGACATATCGCAAGGATGAGTGAAAGGCGATTAACGAAACAAATTTATAGAGCGAATGTGAGCGGAAGTGTCGGTAGAGGGCGTCCAAGGAACAACTACTATGACCAAATTAATAGTATTTTTCAGAAAAATCAAATTCCGAACCGAAGAAAGTCTATGAAGAGATGCATGAATGTGGATGAAGCGAAAGATGTATGTAAGGATTGTAGCATGTGGCTGGTCTCTGCCTAACCCCATGGGATACAGGCGTGAGCATATGTATGTATGTATGTATCGTTTTTTGTAAGATGTTTACCATGTAAAAAAAAAACACATGTAATCTAATACTATTTAAATATCCAGTGCAAGGCTGTAATTTTAAGTTACACATTTAGGACTGGCGAGCCGTGGTGGCCTTTCGGTCTGAGCAGGCACCTGCTACGCAATCGAGCCTAGCTCGCATCCCAGGGCCTGTACCAATGAGTTTTTCTAAAAAACGTATGTGCAGTGATTTCATACCACGTGTTTTACGGTGAAGGAAAACATCGTGAGGAAACCTGCATATGTCTGAGAAGTAATTCAAAGACATACCACCATCTGTCACGTTGGCACTTAATCATATTCGGTGAAATGTGGGTGTTGTTGTTACAACACCTCTGCTTAACCCTTCGGGGAATACAGACGTTAGCATATGTATGTAACTTTAGGATGTAAAAAATACACTAACACAAAATCAAATTATCCGATTGGTTAATGATGCTGCATTTGCCAATTTTTTGGATGATTTGATGCAACGCAGAAAAGCCGTCGTCAAACGTGCCTCTAGGTTTAGCTTTAACAACTATTACCATGCAACCAGCCTTAGGATCTCGTGGCACGGTTGCTATTGCGCATATCATTCGGCAGCGAAGTTAGGGAACCCTAACTCTAGCCAGTAATGGGATGGGTGACTGCTCGAGTTACTTCCGTGCCTCGGAGAGCACGTTAAGCCGTCGATCCTGGTCGCTAATTTATCTTTGGCAATCGTTACAGGTCAGTTGGAGGCCTAAAAAAGTCTGACAACAGATTTTCTTCGTTAAAGAGGTTGCGAAGGTCAGATGGCAGTCGATTTGTATAAAAATCAGGTGATCAGCTACATCGGGTTGAATCAAGTGCCGACCCCAACAATGCATGGGATAAGGCCAGGGAGATGATGATATGGTACACGAAGTACCAGGCGCACATAACGGACAAGGAGTTAATAAGTTGATTGCGACTAACATGGAGCCACATCGGGTTGAATCAAGTGCCGACCACAACAATGCATGGGATAAGGCCAGGGAGATGATGATATGGTACACGAAGTACCAGGCGCACATAACGGACAAGGAGTTAATAAGTTGATTGTGACTAACATGGAGCCACATCGGGTTGAATCAAGTGCCGACCCCAACAATGCATGGGATAAGGCCAGGGAGATGATGATCGTGTAACTAGCCTTTTTGTTAAACTTACTAGTAGTTATTTCAACCGAATACCGCATCCGTTTCGGTTGCGGCGGCGTGATGAGAAGATCCAGGTTAAGCACACCACCGCAAATTCTGTAACGTATGAAAATAATGTTTCTTAAACATTCGTGATTTTAACTCATATTTATCACGAATGTAAAAAAGTCCCGTTTATCATACACATACATACATATGCTCACGCCTGTATTCCCGAAGGGGTAGGCAGAGGTGTTGTAATAACATCACCCACTTTTACCGAACATGATTAAGTGCTAACATGAAACTTAAATAAGTCTATCGCTGTCTCAGCCACTATACGTACGTCTTTGAATTATTTCTCAGACGTATGCAGGTTTCCTCACGATGTTTTCCTTCACCGTAAAGCACGTGGTGTGAAATCACAGCACATTCTTTAGAAAAACTGACTGGTACAGGCGCCGCTGGGATTCGAACAGGCGTCGCTCAAACCTCACTACTACCACGGCCTTTTTGGGGAAAACATCTAGATTTATATTTATAAGAGTGCGTGGTTACACGCCAGCATGGTTGGCTTTACCACGCGGGCAAAGCAGCGGGCAGAATGTAATCGTAAACAAATAATAGGCAATTAGACACCTGTATTTCCGCAAATTGATCTCTCCAGTTCTCGTCCTTGTCATGCAGAGTTTGAGGTATTTAGCGAACGCCTGTTCTGAAAAAGCACATCATACGCAAACGTTATCAATCTATACAGATAAATTAAATCGAAGTGTCTGTTTGTAATTGAAAATAACAGCTTTTCACTACATGCACACGAAAAAAAAATCTATGTCTGTTTGTTCTGCCCAATCTTCGAAATGGCTCGACCGATTTTATCGGGAATTTCACTGGCGGATAGCTTATGATACGTTAGTACATTTATTTAAAAAACACATTAGGATTCCGCGAGCCATACATGAAATTAAGTCTACGCGGGTGGAACCGCGGAGCTAGTTGGTGTATGATGTTATGATGTTCTTCTCAGTAAAAGCAACCTTCCGAACCTGGCGGCAGCATGTATAATTATGTGCAATCGTGTCGTTCTGACGATTTGAAAGTACTTTGTTAAAAGCCTAATCGAATAAAGATATTTTTGACTTTGACTTTGATAACACCTTAAAAAAAAAAACTGGCATAATTTTACAACACTGAAAGAGACCCCCAAGAAGTAACTGAGAATCATCCCAGGCTTACATAGCCCCACCTTCATTACTCACCATTCTGTTCCGCGATGAATGTCCTCGGGTCTGGCAGGAATGGTGGCTCGGACATGTTCAGATTATCCAATTCTTCCTTTTCCTTCTCATTCTTCGTGTATCTGAACAACATATTAAATTAATGATTCATTCAAATTATATTTCTAAACACACTTAACAACATATTGATTTGATTATATTTACATCAAAGAACTTTCAAAGTCACAGAATGTGATGATTATAAAAGTTTTTCAATTCTTTTCCGTTTGTTCGGAATATCGTTTAAGTGAGAAGAGTCTATGCATGTGAAATCGTGGGGTATGACTAATATACACGGTGTCGGAGAAAAAGGAAGGTCTTCTAGAAGTTGTAAGGTTTTATGAATATATCACTATGTTGAAGTCGTAAAATATCTAGCTCCAACGATAACGTAGTTATAGGCTATGGTTGTTAAGGGCCCTAGCGCTCGCCTTAAGCGATCGACTGAACTCGCGGCCGCGTTTACCTACATTACGTACGACGTCATTCAACTTGTTAAATTAAGGAGAAGGTTAATGGTTTTATGGCTTTATTTCAGGAACTATTAGTGGGGGAGAGGGAGAAAAAAAATAAAAACTTAGTTACATTTCACGTGAATAACTCTATGTTACCGCTGATTTTTATGCGGAAATAAGGTCTTGATATGGTCAACTTTGATATTATCACATATTTTAACAGCTGTAGTATTTTCCCCGACTTCCCGCATAATAAAATTGGTCCGTACACTACGCTAAGTTTAAATAAAAAGGGCCCGAGACCAAGAGGAACTAAGGTTCACAAGTATGACGTGAATGTCAACAAATGCATTAATATCTTAGGAGATGTTTTTGTGTCAAATACGTCTTTGAATTTTGTCTCAGACATATACCAGTTTCGTCACAATATATTAATTCACCGTAAAGCTCATTGTGAGACTTGTGTATTTAGGTAACCATTGGTACGCTTGTGAAATACTTACGGATTCGTTTTCAAAAAGTTTTCAAGCTCCCTAACTTTTTCGCGAACCTCTTTGAAGAATTTGTTGCGTATGTCATCCTGTTCCTTCTTAATCCTGTACGTCTCTATGTGTTCCTTGACATTGAATACAAAGAGATCTAAAACAAGTCAATAAAAAAAGAACTTTAATTAAAAAAATATGCTTACACCATCCCAAAAGGGTCCCCGAAGGGGTAAGCAGAGGCTTAACAACAACCCAGTTTTCACTGAAGTTGATTAAGTGCCAACGCGACAGAGTGAGTCCATCGCCGTCTTAGACACAGTACATAAAATTACTTCCCAGACATATGCTGTTTCATTCCAATTCCATTTCATTCCAAGCATGTGGGGTGAAATAACTGTGTTATTAGAAAAACTCATTAGTACAGGCCCCGCTGGGATTCGAACTTGCGTCGCATACGTAGCAGGCGTCTGCTCAACCCTACAGAAGCACATGCTCCCCCAGACGCATTTTTGCGTACTGTGGAGTTTTCAATTCCCATCACAGTATCATGCACAGACATACCTACTTAGAAGCAAATCAAATTATCAGAATTGTTAAACTATATAAATCCAACAGTTGCGTCCCGCGGTTTTATCCGCGTAGAGTTAATTTTATGGGTGGCACGCGGAAACCTAATGTTTTTTTTAAATATATAGATACCCTTTGTCAAATTAGGTATCTGCCAGTGAAACTCCCGTTAAAATCGGTCCAGCCCTTTCGGAGATTAGCGGGAACAAACAGACAGACAGAAAAAATAAATTAAATTGGATTTTTAATGTCGGTACCGTATATACTTTCATATGTATTTAGTGCAAAGGTGTAATTTTATTTATCTGTATTTAAGTATAGATTCCTTTGCCCGTCCGCCCCTTGTACCTCAGAAAAAAATCCTGAATCCACTTATGACCGAAATCTTCTTGTTACCTTCAAATCTATTGGGCATATCAGCAAGCAAAGCATAGCTCCTCGAGCTCTCACTCAGCAAGTCTATCATGGAGCGGGCAGCGCGCACGCACACACACGTGCCGTCTATAATCTTCGGCAGCTTTACACTAACGCGCATGGTGGGGAATGACAGCTCGACTGGTTCTCTGAAAAGGTTTAAGTACAGGGGACTACCATCAACGGTTTCAGCAGATCGTATTTAGAACTTCTGAGCTTTGACGTTTCATTTTGGTACCGCGAAATTATAGGTTAGGAAAAATTGGTATTTGTTGGACCATTTAAAACTGTCATATGAGGTCAAGACTTCAACCAATAACTTACAAAATTAACACTTAAGGCTTTGACAAGTTCTAAGGGAACATACATACATACATACTTTAAAGATCTAAGCATACATAGGGATGTACAGACACCGGGAAGTGAAGTTTAACTTAGCTGTCTTAAGTTTAACTTACGGTTCGTGCTCAATAGGTTTCGGCTTCCTCGTAGGCATCCTGACAGCCACCCAGATGTCCAGCCTAAGTCCATTGAACTGGCGCTGGTAGGTAGCCAGCTTGATGGAGTGGAAAGTGAGGTATTTCTCCAGGTCTCGAAGCAGCGTGAACGACGCCAGCTGGATGGCTGTTGATAGTTGAGCTCGGAGGGCTAGGCGTACCTTACAGTTGTATAGAAAACATCGTTTATTTTCCACGTGGGGACAAAATTCAGAGTGATTTTTTCAATCTCAGTCGTTGGTAACGAGTCTGACTCGCGTGTAGTCAGCCGCCACTCATCGAACGGCGTGATGCATCGCGTCGGCCGAGTCACAAGTCATAGCGACGACGTAAACGCAGATTTGTATAGGATCGAAACAGCGCCGTCTGTCGCCCTAAAGATGACACTATTGTGAGCACGTACAAATCAACGTTTACGTCGACGCGATGAGTTGTGACGGCGATTTAAGAAAAATCGCACAAGGTACTCGGTTCTATTCGGCGATATACGGCGTGACTCGTACCAATCAGTGGCATCAAAACAATCGAACTCGGTTAATTCGATGGAAAATTTGCCCGATTCAGACTGTTACAATTGTTGAAACATCTCGCAATTGCACATAAACTTACTTCATTATAGCTCTCAGCCTGCAACTTGGTGTATTGCCGTGAGTTAGCCACGAATTCCTCAAGCATTTCCAGCATCTGTAACGTTACATACAAGTTGTTGAATCGGTGAGAATATAATAATAATCCCATCATTGATCAGTGCCCCTATCACGGGTTTGCTACCGTTTTCGTTATCTATACTCGCTAGCGTCCCTGTCGAACATTTGTATTAGCAATTGTGTAGCGACACCTAGCGGTGACGTGAGAAACAATAATATCTCATACAAATATTGAGAGTGACGCTAGCGAGTATAGTTTACGAAAACGGTGGCAAACACATGATAGGGGTACTGGATCTATATTTTAATTATAACTTATATGCAGTGATGACACACCACGAGCTTTACGTGCCTTTAAACCTATCCCTATAGTCCATGGTTTTTAAGTAGTTCCATCTCTTTCTGTGGTACGGATTTCAAACGGGATGGACATAGTTTAAGTCCAAGTTTTGTAATTAGGGGGGATTTACGAATCAATCAGTTAAAATGTATTTTATGTCTTAGAATTTGCAGCGCTTCTCTGCTCGCTACATAGATGGCGCTACGAGTTTGAGTGCAAATACACGAGATCCTAAATCGCGCTATGAGAGTTTTTGAGCGCATTGCAGTATAAATACACAAGTTTGCAACTAGAACAGTTGGAGCCGTGGTTCCCCAGGTGCTAGATCCACCTGGCTGGAAGATCTTCCCTTTGCTGGGGATGAACAGGATCACTATACAAAATAAGTAAATGATCTCACCGGCAAAACCTCGACACACCTCTTGTCCAGCTCATGTTCGTCGCACTCCTGGTTCATTTGCAGCAGATGGAGATATGTGTTCATCTGCGTCACCACGCGAGGGTCCGGCAGACCGTCGCAGCGGAGGTATTGGGCCCACTGCAATTAGTAACAGACTTTACGTCTATTATTATAATTTTTACATTTTCTTCAGAATCGTTATAATGCAAACTTTTTTTGTAGTATGTTACGCACATCGTCCCGAGGCTTCTGCTTGCTTGCTTTGAATCAGTATTAAATCGACACTGCACCTAAGCAGTCTCATTTGAATGACGCTCCTGCGTATACTTAATTAACATAGGTGGTTTTATTTCACGGTACCCTATTTTAAGTAGCTTAAGTTACTCTTTGCAACGTCAGCTATCTACCAGTGAAAGTTTCGTTAAAATCGGTCCACTTTCAGAGATTAGACAGACGGAGAATAAAAAATATTTTTACGTATGCACCAACCTAGCAAGACTTTCACATGCATTTAGTGAAATGCTGGTTATTGGGAATTACAAACAGATCATCAATTTTATTTATCTGTATGTATATATTTGTTTGCCAGTGAACGCTGTGTCAGAGCTGGTCCAGCCGTTTCAAAAAAAAACAAACAATTTATTGTTTTGATGAATTCCATGTGTCGCGTATAAATAAATCCTGGCTAAAATAATACTGTTTGATGTATTTACCTCAGCCGCCATCTGTTTCTTGTTCTCGTAATCCATTTTCTGTTTATCAAACTCTGTAATGATTAAATCAAATAGGTCAGGACACTTGTGTAATCAGGAGTCTGGATCAGTGCCATTCATCAAAAATCCAGAGTAAATTACAGATGGACCCTTTTCCTGACAGGGGATCGAATCAAGAACCTCGTGTTCCGTAGTAGCGTAGACCATTAGATCAACGAAACCAGAGCACAACTTTAACGTGAAATAAACCCTGGTAAGAAACTCAGTAATTAACTCAATTACCTCAAAAAAAATATAAGCCCATGGACACAGTCCCAGTGCACAAAAGTCGATAGATAATATAAAACTAAAAATAGGTACTACGTATAAATTACCTAACTTGAGATGACTAGCCCCTACAAGCACCTCGCTATCGCCGCCTCAGGCACTTTGAATTACTTCTTAGTAGGTGTAGAAGAGCCGTGGTGGCCTCAGGGTTAGAGCAGTCGCCTGCTACGCAAGCGACGCAAGTTCGAATCCCAGCGGGGCCTGTACCAATGAGTTTTTCTAAAAAAACTTATGTACTGTGATTTTACACCACGTGCTTTACGGTGAAGGAAAACATCGTGAGGTAACCTGCATATTTCTGAGAAGTAATTCAAAGACGTATGTATAGTGCCTGAGACGGCGATAGACTCACCATCTGTCACGTTGGCCCTTAATCAAATTCGGTGAAAAGTGGGTGTTGTGATTACAACACCTCTGCCTACCCCTTCGGGGAATACAGGCGTGAGCATATGTATATATGTAGGTTTCCTCACGATGTTTTCCTTCACCACGTGGTGTGAAATAGCTATGCGCTTAAATTTTGAGAATACCCATTAGCTGCTGGGATCGAAACTTGCGTCGATTGCGTTGCAACCGCACGGGAACCACGGCTCTTCAAGACGATATTAATCATATTACTGTGAAATAGATTAACGGCCTTCTGCAGTATATCTCTTCTGATCTCCTCTTCTGCATTGTCCTTTGCCATCAGCTCAGCTCTCTCGCGCGCTTGCTGAGCGCGCTTTTCCTTTGCGCCCGCCAGGATTGCTTGCCTGTTGGAAAATAACTCTTATTTATATGATTTATAAATTGAAAATACTTGGATGGCTGTTGATGGCATTAGTGTGTCTGTGGGCGTAATCTCAATCTTAACATCTCAAAATAATTTAGTATAAAACTAGTTGTGCCCGCGTAGTTACTTAATATCATCGTTGAACCCTATTTTTTTTTTTTTAAACTGGACCTAGTAACATTAGCCAAATGCTAGTGAGGCCCATTAAATCCAACAAACAGACAGGCTGACAGAAAAAAACATTTATGTAGCCATGGTGAGTGCCAAATGCGAGTTTTAAAATTATTTTGTTAGTGGCAAGCCTATGAAAACCTTACTAGTGTAAAAAGGGTTTGCGAAACTCAGACGGCAGGCGCTTCGTATAAAAATCAGTCACATTAAATTCAATCAAGTGGCGACCCCAACAATGTATGGGATAAGGCTATAGAGATGATGCTTGAGAAGAAATTAAATGATGCCTGCGACGGGGGAGCTCGACCCATCACCGTGATACCTAACTACAGCACGTCTATATCACGGGTTTGCCACCGTTATCGTTATCTATACTCGCTAGCGTCCTCGCCGAACATTTGTATGAAACATTGTGCAGCGACTCCCAGCGGTGACGTGAAGAACTAAAATATCTCATACGAATATTGCGAGTGACGCTAGCGAGTATAGATTACGAAAACGGTGGCAAACATGTGATAGGGGTACTGTTAAAGTGGATGTTACACAAACATGATGATGAAAGAAGAATATAACTAACTTCTCCGCTTCCTTCTCCACGCGCCATTCTTCTATTCTTTGCACTAGCCACGCTTCTCTTTCTTTTTTGTTCATTTTTTTCCAATTTTTCGGCTAATATAATGTTAAGAGTTTTGTTAAAAAGTTTATGTGATCGAAACGAAAGCTAGTATTATACAGGATGTCGGAGAAAAAGGAACAGTTGTCAATAAAAAAGTAGTTAGATTTCACGTGAATAACCGCTGATTTTTATGCCAAAATAAGGTCAACTTTGATCGTCAATTACTCGAAAATGGAAGAAAATATTTTTGTCACAATAATTTTATTTGCTTCCTAAAATTATACCCTATCACATACTTTAGCAGCTGTCCTATTTTCCACGATATCCTGTATATATATACTAGCTTTCGTTTGCGGCATCGCATGCGTGGTCATATGTTTATTGATAAACGCATAAACTTATTACTTTTATTTGTTATATAAAGTAAAGGTCGGCAAGACGGCGGTGACTACATATCATGGTGTGGTATGGGGGGATGTACGCGTGTTTGCAATACCACCTATATATATACATATAAAGAAAGTAGTATTAGTTACACTTTTTATATCTCAAGAACGACTGAAACGATTTGGCTGAAAACAGGTTGGGAGGGAGGATATTTTTATCTCCTGTGTAACGTGACAAAAATGTGGCATAATACAATAAAACCTATTCGGGTGAAACCGCGGGGCGTAGTTAGTAATGATATATTTTTTTTTTGATAAATTTCATCCAGATCTGCTAAGTCGTATTTTCAAATACAACGCGGACGAAGCCATTTGCGGTAGCATGTATTTAAGTAATGTGATAAATTTTGGCAAATATTGAAAGTCAAACCGATTCATATTTTTCAATAATATGTTTCCAATTCTCGTTAGACGTAGCCATCGTGCCCACAAAGACAACTTAAAAATCCACGATATTTTTTAACACGCAACTAAAAACAAAATGAAACAATTATTTTGCAATTTGAAACGGCAGAGTTCTTTGCCTGAACATAGTTCGCGAAAGACTGAATCATGTTGTTATCAAGTGGGTATTCATAAGCGATATTGCATGTTCGCTCCTATACAAAAAGCGGGCGATAAATCTAAAATTTCAGACAAAGAATTTCCACCCCCAGTGATCGCGTGAGAACAATGACTTTTAGTGCTATTTTTTATGGTGCCTTTGTATAAGTCACTCGACCTGATTTCGGACTATCGACGCTTTTAAATAAATACATATACCAATGAGTTTTTCTAAAAACTTATGTACAGTGTTTTCACACCACGTGCTTTACGGTGAAGGAAAACATAGTGAGGAACCTGCATATGTCTGAGAAGTAATTCAAAGGCGTATGTATAGTGCCTGTGACGGCGATGGACTCACCCTCTGTCACGTTGACACTTAATAATATTCGGTGAAATCGGGATGGCGCGAGCATATTTATTTTAATTTATTACATATTAGCTAAGCTATTATTGTTTAATGTCTAAAATTTCTTCGGAAAGTAATATACGACTATGTAGTTTTTTTTTCGATTATTTCGAGATTATATTCAATCTGTGCACCAAGTTTTAACGTGTTTTTACGTTGACGATATCGTCTGCGTATTTCGTCATTGTGTATGGGAACGTTAAAAAGCGCCCCAAGCGGCGAGTGTAGGAAGTTTTACGTCTCCATACAAAAAAGCGCAAATTGCAAGGTCTAGCGACGACGTTCGATCGTGTTAAAATCAGGGGCCTTGCCATGATAGTTTTACTCTTATTATGAGACAGATGTATATGACGTGTATACATCTGTCACTGTCACACAGGTGACATATAATTGCAATAAGAGCTCATGGTTGGGCCCCTGAACCATGGCGCACAGTTTCAAATTCAAATTTATTGATTGCAGTAAGGATTAACATTACATTACATTTATTTTCAATCATAATATGAATTGCACCTAAGTGACCATTTTGTCATTTCGATGATGAATAATATTCGGATCACGTTATGATTCTCCCAAAGTGGCCTTTGCAGACCTACTGACATCTATTTAACGTTAAATAATATTCAGAATCCCAATATGTAAAACTTGTTTTTTTACTTTTTCAAAATCCGGTATTTCTTCCTTCTCCTGCTTCTTCCCCTTCTTCCCTTTTGGTTTCTTCTTCACTACCACCTCTTCTTCTTCTACTTTTATCTCTTCTGTAATAAAAAAAACATAATAATCCTCTTTTGTATGCCCTCACTGCTGCACAATTGACTGTCATAGTTAAACTAAATATTATTGCACTTTTGAATTATGTAGTTACAGATTATGGAATCAATTAAGCTCATGCATTGAATGAAACATCGAACAAGTTTACAACTAACTGACCGATTGAGCGAACGAATGAATTAATCAACAACATAATTAATCTCATTAAACTGACAGAGCGATTAGTGTGGCCCGCAGTTTCACCCTAGTAGCTTTCAGCTTCATGGGTTGCTTATTTCGCGGCACCCATTTTGATTAAACCATAGTAGTCGAATATTCTCCTCCTCCTTGTAATATCAATTATCTGCCCGTGAAAGTCCCGATAAAGTTATTCAATCCGTTACCGAGATTACCCGAAACAGCCAGACAGACAGAGAGATTATTTGTAAATTGTGTTTCTTAATATCAGTACCGTATTATACTCTCACTAAATAAAAACTGTTAATTTGGAATTACAAACAGACACTTCAGTTTTATTTCATTGTAAATAGATATAGATGTGAAATAAATAAAAACGAGGTAACGGATTGAACGATTCAATGTTGTTTGACCGATTGATTAAATTATATAAATGAACTGAGTGAATGATGGAATGAATGAAATAAGTGAAAACAATAATAACCGATAGGCAAAGATTCTTCGGACCATTGGAACATCTGACTACTCGTCTTCTTTGATGCTTCCTCCACCGCCTATAAAATAGTATACTAATATTTAATTAAACTCACGCCACGCAGAGGTGTTGTGACAACACCCACCCTTCACCGAATATTATAATACATTAGCGTACGACGCGCAATTTCACTCGCGTAGTTTCCGTTCCCGAAGGAGTAAGGGGATTAAATATAGCTTATGTTTTGCGCTGACAATCTAGCTGCAGATTTCAGAAAGAATTTTACAAATCGGTCCTGTAGTTTTTAAGTTATATACATGTGGTGTATAGGTACTGTCAATCAGAAGCCGAAACCATGAGTCACCTAATATGCAATTGCGACGCACTGGCCAGATGGCGAATGGGCCTACTGGGTAAGGCGTATCCGAAACCAGAGGACTACAAGCTCTTCCCCATGGGCAAGATCTGCCGGCTTGTTCAGGGAGTATTTGAGGAGTCAGGTACGGAGAGCAAAAGGGCAAGGGCGGCACAAAACATCCCAAGGGTTGACGTGCTTCCGGGCAACCGGACCCAATAATGCCACAAAAAAAGATAAGTTATATACAAAAATACAAATCATTTATCTTTATTATATTGGTATGAGAAAACTTACCTCTGTTTTTTTCCTTTTTTTTTCTTTCTTTTTGGGTTTTACTTCTGCAAAGAAAGAAAAGGCAGGTCAAGTAATAAATACAAAATAATTAAGTACCTAGTAGCTACTGCTGCAATTAATAACTTACTGAAATTATCGAATCATTAATCTGTATAGATTGAGTTCAAGGCCTTACTAACTGACTGATTTATGTATCAACGCACAGTGTAATCCGTTCATCCTAGAGATATGACATTTGGAGGGTGTGTTCTATGTAAGACGAAGGTATCTACTAAGAAAGGTTTCTTCCAATTTCTACCTTAACCCCATTAAATAGGGGTTGAAAATTTGTTTGTGACATCTTACTGCCACGTAGGTTCAGCTGCATAAAGCTAGTCTACATCTACACTAATATTATAAAGAGGAAATATTTGCATTTTTGTGTGTATGTTTGTAATCAATAAACTCAAAAACTACTGTGCCGATTTCAAAAATTCTTTCACCATTGGATAGCTATATCATCAGCGAGTAACATAAGCTAATTTTATCCCCGTGCTCCTACGGGAACAGGAACTACGCGGACAAAACCGCGTGAAGTCCGCTAGTATTGTATAAAGATCAAAGTCCTGACTGACTTTATCACTAACGCTTATACTTTAGCCTAAACGACTGGAAACCATTTTATATGAAAACTAGCGGACATCACGTGGTTTCCCCCGCGTAGTTCCTGTTCCCGTGGGAGTACGGGGATAAAAAAAGCTTGTCACTCGCCGATGATATAGCTATCCGATGGTGAAAGATTTTTTGAAATCGGTCCAGTAGTTTATGAGCCTATTCATTACAACCAAAGAAACAAAGTTTTCCTCTTTATAATATTAGTGTAGATAACACTCCCAAATACATCGTACTAACACCCCCTTCATGTTAACACACCCTTTGCCAGAAAAACAAAACCACAGCTACGAAATACGTTCGGAATTTTTATTATCGTACCTGCCCTTTGTTTATGTCAGATTAGTATGGAAAAACTGTATCTTATCGCGTTTTATCACACACACGTTAAAAAACTGTAATGTTTGTTACCTTGACTACTGTTTCACTGTTTGATCTATGAACGCACGGTAGCCAAAAATAAGCTAAGCGCGAGTTGGTCTCATACATCGAGGGTTTTGTATCCTGCGTTTTAGTGTTTCTAAGGATTTTATGTTTGAGGCGCATATGATTCGATCAACGAAGTTAGTCAACATTAAACCAAGCCAGCATAATGAATATAGTAAACGGATCCATAGATGCTGCACGTTTGTTATCCTAGGTCATCTGGTCTTATCCCATACATTGTTGTGGTCGGCACTTGATTCAACCCGATGTGGCTCCATGTTAATCGCAATCAACTTTTGTCCGTTATGTGCGCCTGGTACTTCGTGTACCATATCATCATCTCCCTGGCCTTATCCCTTGCCATATAATTCACACAATCCATCTAAAGTGTCGTTTTACCTTCAACAACAGGAGGTAGTGATTCAAACGAGGCGCTGGTGTATGAAGTTTCAGTAAACTGAATCTCCTCCGGTTCAGGTTCAAGTTCAGTGGTTGCCAGTAGGGTCTCATCTTGGACGTCAGACTCTGTAGTCAAAGTCAAAAATATCTTTATTCGATCAGACTTTTTACAAAGTACTTTCAAATCGTCAGAAAGACGCAATTATACAGGATTGTACATACTACCGCCAGGTTCGGAAGGTTGCTTTTACTGAGAAGAACCTGGCAAGAAAATCAGTAATTACTCTTTTCAAAAATATTATACAATTTTAAGAATACTAAATAACCAATTAAAAAATGTAAGCCAATGTCGATAAAAATAAACATAAAGAAAAGTCTAGTAGTTCTACTTATATCTAAATGAGTAGCTTGAGATGACCAGCCCCCACAAGCAGCATATGTTCGCAAGTATGACGTGAATGCCAGCCATTGAACTCGTCAACCATCATAGAGGGAAGTGGACAGCCCGTCATCCCGACGCCACAGCAAGCAAAGGCATTTGTGTGAGCATGACAACTCAAGCCAGTCAAAAACATTGCCTTAAAAACACCTAGCTGCTCTATACCTTCCTGAACCTGGGGGCCTACCATCATTGGTTTAAGCAGAGCATTTTAAGAACTTCCGAGCTTTGACGTTTCATTTTGGTAAGAAGTTCTTAATACGCACTGCTTAAACGGTCATAGTTGGCCCCTTGGTGGTAGTAATTTTTCATGCTGTTCATATCTAATCTTAATCTAGTACTTACAGAGGACAGTACCAATATGGACCCTGTGGGGTACAGCAACTTTGGAGAATCAAAAGTTTATAAAAAAAGTCGTATATTTTTCTCAATAAGGTCCAAAATGCCTTTGGTATTGTGCCATATTATAAAATGATTACTGCGCATTCAAGGCCAGCGCTCATAGCTCGTGACGGCACCCTTAAGCGGTTTACCATTAAGTGAAATACGCTTGTTTCTAGTACTGCATCATTCCAAAAGATCTAGGGGTTTTTTTTAATACTACTTTAGAATAAGATACCTACCATTCTGTATCTATCTATGTATGTTTTCTGCACAAGAATTATTTGAGTTTTAGAACAGTATTTGCCGAGAATGACACCGGCCTGACTAGAAGATAGGCCTTTTGCTGAGGATGAGCATGTTCATTCGCTCTCCTCACAAGTAAATACTTACTTCATCCTTTACTGAATTGGATTGAATACAAATGCACCATACCTGGCGGTTCTTCGTCCTGAAAGAGATGACATTTTTCATAGTCTTAGTGCTTTATATAGAATACTAGTGGACCTCACGCGGTTTCACTCGCGTAGTTCCCGTTCCCGTGGGAGTACGGGGATAAAACAAAGCCTATGTTATTCGCTGATGATGTAGCTATCCAATGGTGAAAGAATTCTTGAAATCGGTCCAGTAGTTTTTGAGCCTATTCATTCCAACCAAACAAACAAAGTTTTCCTCTTTATAATATTAGTGTGGAGTAGCAGATGTCACGCGGTTTCAACCACGTTTCCCGTTCCCGTAAGAGTACGGGGATAAAATATAGCCTATGTTACTCGCTGATGATGTAGCTATCCATTGCTGAAAGATTTTTTCAAATCGGTCAAGTAGTTTCGGAGTCTATCAATGCAAACAAACAAACAACATCCTCTTTATAATATTAGTGGATAAATGTTAATTATGACATATATTGTACCTTTTTCGCTTTTTTCTTAGGCATTATGAAATATCTACAGTGATTTATTAATTAAAATGTAAATCAAATTATAACAAATTACAATACAAAAATAATTTTCTAAAAACCTTGATAAACTTATTTTATGACATATGAAATTGTCACAAGTATTTTTTTAAATATCGAGTTGACATTTGAAAGACGTAAATAAAATCTTCATGGTCTTTCCGAATTAGACAAACCATACAAAATGTATGGGTCACAAATCAGTCACATGACATATGTTATTCCCGTACATTTTGCATTTTTTCTACTAGCGAAGTGTGAGATAATGTGCTATAGTCCCGTATCACACATTTTCTCACATCATTTTGTATAACGAAATTCAGTACTGCCCGACTGGGGATTGTACCTTACAGATCCCAGCCCAATAATGCTACCTCAGAATAGTATTGTGATCCTCCACCCAATAGCCAGGGTCTTAAAAATTCGGCTATGGTATCCCCTGCTTGTCGTAAGAGGCGACTAAAAGGGGGCCGGAGGGCCTGCTGACGGTGGTCGGGGTGGGAGCTTTGACTACCGAGCCGCGGACCCGGGATGGTGGTAGCGCGATGTGGCTCGGGTTGCCTTGCACAGAGAGGTCTCCAAGGGTGGCGATACAGCTGCCCCGGGGATGTGCCCCGGCAAAGTGTGGGGGGACTCGCGGTATAGCGGCTGGAATACTTGGATTATGATATACTTAAGCTCAAGCTCTCCCAGAAGACTCCTGGAAGCTGTAAGTTTAAGAGCTATCAACCACTTTTCCAGTTCCTACCCATTTATTTTTAAGAGAGCCGTGGTGGCCTTGAGGTTTGATCAGTCGCCTGCTACACAAGCGACGCAAGTTCGAAACGCAGCGTGGCCTGTAGGTACCAATGCGTTTATCTAAAAAACTTATGTGCAGTGATTTCACACCACATGCTCTACGTGAAGGAAAACATCGTGATGAAACCTGCATTTGTCTGAGAAGTAATTCAAAGAACTTAATAATTTACGGTGAAAAGTGGGTGTTGTTATTACAACACCTCTGCGTACCCTCTGAGGGAATACAGACATGAGTATATGTATGTATGTATTATTTTTAAGTGGAAGCGTGAAGAGTACACACAGATTTATAGTTTCGACACATTTATTGTTCAAATTTCTAACATATAAATACATATGTTTAACTAAACTAGGTATTTCCTGAATATAATAGTATGATTTGCGTCATTAAAGGATAATACATATTCACTTTTCATTATAATGTAACGATTTGTTGGCCATTGGGCATGAATGTGTGGGGAGAGCGTGTGATCATCCCGTGTGTCATATCTGGGGAACACCCCCAACTGTAGTTTTTTTTTTACGATGTGGTCTCTCGCAGTTGGTAGGGGGGAGTTACCTCCACTGCTTAACCAGCCTAAAACCTCCAACTGTAGTTGAAAACTTTTATATATATTGCAATGCGTTTGAAAACTCTTATTGCGCGGTTTAGGTTCTCGTGTATTTGTACTCGAACTTCGTATTTGTTAGCGAGTAGCGCCATCTAAGTAGCGAGTGGAGAAACGCTGGTACAAATTGCGACTAACATGGAGATACATCGGGTTGAATCAAGTGCCGACCCCAACAATGTATGGGATAAGGCCAGGGAGATGATGATATGGTACACGAAGTACCAGGCGCACATAACGGACAAGGAGTTAATAAGTTGATTGCGACTAACATGGAGCCACATCTGGTTGAATCAACTGCCGACGCCAACAATGTATGGGATAAGGGAGATGATGACATGCGTTTAACATAACCTTTATACTGACTGATTGACATTTTACAAGACAATTGAAAGTCTGTGTCTGTCAGGTGTCTCTTAAAAATGTTTAATAATTAATTGTATGTATGGATGCTGATAAGCAATAATGTGTCAACCCACAAAAAGTCAAATTCAAAGGTTTTGATATATTTTGATAATGCATCACGTATTTAACATTCTAAAAAAGTGTTTCAAGTCATCTGAAACATAAAAGTACGTAAAAAATGGATTTATGTCATAAAACAAATCTTAAATCACGTATACAATCATCTTAAGACGCCATTTTCTCAAAACCAAGTTTATGCGGGTTGACACATTATTGCTTATCTGCATCCGTATGTGATTTGCTAGGGATTGTCGTTTAATTTCTCTTTACTTCTTGCAGTTATTAATGTCACAATAAGCTGGTTCCGCATATTCAGTAGTCTGGACATTAATGTATCTGCTATTTTCCACCACATTTGCATATTCTGTATCTTTTCTACATACTTCGCTGTAAACTGGTCCATCATATACGTTTGCTGCTAATCTGTTAACACCAGCATCCTTGTCGTCAACTTGAGAAAAGTTCGATCCTTCCTTACCATCAATTCTTCTTAGTCCCAACACTTCTGCGTACTCTACATTATTTCCCATATTTCTATTCTGTAAAACTTTGTTAGGTTTTGAGTATAGCATATCTAAGTTGCCTTGGGTTTGAGGTCCAGGGTTGGTTTCTGGATATTGGTTGTTAGAAGGTACGGCATAGGTTGGCTCATTCCATTGATCAGGGTGGGGTAGTGGGGAGTCATTAGGGTTGGGGAAGTTCTCGTAGGTTACATCTTCATCAAGGCGCTGAAATTCAATAGATATATCATGGTTATCATTAATCAGGCTATCTAGATTTATAGGGTATTGAAGAGCTAGCTGCGCCCCTGGTTGACTTAATTTTACGAGTGACTTAATATCGCGAGCCCTTTTTTTTTTAAATGAAAGTCCCAACCTTTCCTACTTTACTACTTATCAGAGATAAGCATATTTTTTTTGTAACAAACGTCGGTTCGTTTCTAAAAAAACTTAAGTGCAGTGATTTCACACCACGTGCTTTTCGGTGAAGGAAAACATCGTGAGGAAACCTGCATATTTCTGAGAAGTAATTCAATGAAGTATGAAAATTGTCTGAGACGGCGATGGACTCACCATCTGTCACTTTGGCACTTAATCATCTTCGGTGAAAAGTGGGTTTTGTGATTTCAACACCTCTGCCTACCCCTTCGGGGAATACAGGCGTGAGCATATGTATATAGATGTATAGAAAAATATGTCCCACCTTCTTGTCCTTAGTGAGTCTGATGGCATGCCAGCTGATCAAGACGAGGATACCAGCTACACCGCAGACGATAGCCACCCACGCCCACGAGCTGATCTGAGGTGGATCGGTGTCTATGTATGATACAGAATACGGAATTTAGTTATGGAACCAAATTTAACGAAACTTTATATATTTTAGGATTATTAATAACGAGACTTAATTTTCATGACAGGTTTTTAAAGTAAAATTGTAGCCTTAGTTACCCATTGTAACAATAGCTATATGTCGCTGAAAGTCCCGTTGAAATCAGTCCAGCCGTTTCAGAGATTAGCCGGAACAAACAGAGAGGCGAGATATTTTTATTTATCATATCATACGCATTTAGAAAAAAGCTGTCATTTTGGAATTACAAACAGACTTTTCAATTTTATTTATGTATGTAAATATATTAACCACGGTGTAAGAATTGTCTCATACATACATACATACATAAATATGCTCACGCCTGTATTATCAGAAGGGGTAGGCAGAGGTGTTGTAATAACAACACTCGCTTTTCACTGAAGATTTTTAAGTGTAAACGTAAGCTTTATAAAAGATGGTGAGTTTATCGCCGTCTCAGGCACTATACATAGGTCATTGAATTACTTCTCAGACAAATTCAGGTTTCAGGAAACTCAATTGAATAATTTTAATTTTCATTGGGTTTTCTTTATTTGCGAAGAGAGAGCTGTTCTACCAAAACAATGAAAATAAGAAACACAACGCTAAAGGCTTACACTAGAAGCTTATTAATTGGCTGAGCAGCTGGGTTCAGTTACATTGTATTAGTTTTTTAATGAATGAAAGTACATACATACATATGCTCGCGTCTGTATCTAATGGGGTTAGGCAGAGACCAACGATCGCCACATGCTACGATCCTTACATACTTTCGCTTCATTCACATCTATGCTTCTCCTCATACACTTCCTGCGGTTACGAGTGATCCGAACTTGACCTTCCTGAAAAATACTATTTCAATTTGGTCATAGTAGTTGTTCCTTGGACGCCCTCTACCGACACTTCCGGTCACATTCGCTCTATAAATTTGTTTCGTTAATCGCCTTTCACTCATCCTTTCGATATGTCCAAACCATCTCAACATACTTTTTTCAATTCTGGACACCACATCATTGTTCAACTTGCAACTGTCTCTTATCACACTATTTCACTCGATCTACTATCTCATGAATTAAAGTATATCGTCCATATGCATCAATACCTTTATATGGAGGTGTGGATTCTGTAGAGGCTCTGGTTATTCGGTAGGAGGTTGTGACGACAGACTCTGGCGGTCTGAAGGCGGTATTATGTGTAGGTAAAGTATTGGTGGTATGTCCTGCAGAAGAAAGTATTATTATTTGACTGCACTCTCGATGGATGAAGCGTTTTTATTACAGAAATTTGGTCTCGATTCATCTCCATACGTACATACACATATATGCCCACGTCTGTATTCCCCGAAGGGCCACTTTTCACCGAATATGATTAAGTGCCAACGTGACAGATGGTGAGTCTATCGCCGTCTCAGGCACTATACATACGTCATTGAATTACTTCTCAGTAATATGCAGGTTGCCTCACGATGTTTTCCTTCACCGTAAAGCACGTGGTGTGCTATCGCTTCACATAAGTTTTTATAAAAGCTAATTGGTGCAGGCCCTGCTGGGATTCGAACTTGCGTCGCTTGCGTAGCAGGCGACTGCTAAAACCCCGAGGCCACCATGGCTGTTATCTTTATATGTTACTAGCGGCTCGGTACGTGCTTCGCTACGTACATGGGAGTATAGAAAGATGTTGATTTTACACTATTTCAAGAATTTTCCCTGGACTTCCAGGAATAATTCAAGACCAAAATTAGCCAAATCGGTAAAGGCGTTGTTGAGTTATAACAACGAAAAGTGGCATTGATTTTTATATATATAGATCTATAACCTTATATTTTATACTGTGGTAGAAGTCATTGGCAGAGAGAAGTTTCACCTGTAATAAAATGATGTTACTTGCCTTGTGGGTGTACTTTTAGGGGTATCAGCTGCAAATGGAGTATCACTTTTGTAATATAATCATTGGCATGGCACATCAAATAACTTTTATCATATTTAGATCTCATTTGAATCTTCATTGTTGCCGCCTCGCATTTATTAGGGCATGATTCCGTTGCATTTGGTACAATTTCCATTCCTGGAAGTGGTAAATTCAATTACATAAAGGGAAGACCTCCCAGCGGGTGCTGTGCCTGGGGATCACCGGGGAAGACTGTTCTAGTCCGAGACTGTATGTATGATACTGTGGGGCGAGCGAGGTGATCGTGCTCAGCACCACAAAGGGAAGACCTCCCAGCGGGTGCTGTGCCTGGGGATCACCGGCGAAGACAGTTCTAGTCCGAGACTGTATGTATGATACTGTGGGGCGAGCGAGGTGATCGTGCTCAGCACCACAAAGGGAAGACCTCCCAGCGGGTGCTGTGCCTGGGGAACACCGGCGAAGACAGTTCTAGTCGGAGACTCATCATCTCCCTGGCCTTATCCCATACATTGCTGGGGTCGGCACTTGATTCAACCCGATGCGGCTGTTCACCTGATTTTTATACGAAGCGACTGCCATCTGACCTTCGCAACCCCTTTTACGAGGAAAATCTGTGATCTGGGTAAAACCAGTTGTCAGACTATTTTAGGCCTCAGACTGACCTGTAACGACTGCCAAAGATGATAAATTGGGAACCGGGACCGACGGCTTAACGTGCTCTCCGAGGCACGGAGGGAACTCGGGCGGTCACCCATCCAATTACTGGCTAGGCTTAGGGTTGCTTAACTTCCCTGATCGAATGATATGCGCAATAGCAACTGTGCCACGAGCTCCTCTGACTGTATTTATGATACTGTGGGGCGAGCGAGGTGATCGTACTCACCAGAAAGGGATGATATCTCAGCGGGTGTTACGTCTGACGAAAACTATGAATCTTTAAAAAAAATCATTACCTTGTGAAGTAGAATAATTAAGTTTTGTTATGCACCACATATACTTCTCTTCCGACTGACTGTTACATGTAACATTTAAGATGTCCCCGTCATTAAAATAGTAGTGTCCGACGCCATCGTATGGTGCATTTAGATCAGTTTGGGTTGTACCCACTTCTCGACCGTTCATTGATACTACTGCCTCATCTGGAACAATATACAATTTTGATACTTGCGTCTAAATAACGATGGAGGTGTCAGTGGGCTGGTCACGTGTGTCGAAGGACCGATGGTCGATGGAGCAGACGTGTCTTAGAGTGCAGACCGCGGAGTAGCTAACGTAGTGTAGGATCAGCAAGCTGAAGTGTCAGTGGGCTGGTCACGTGTGTCGAAGGGCCGATTGTCGATGGAGCAGACGTGTCCTAGAGTGCAGACCGCGGAGTAGCTAACGTAGTGTAGGATCAGCAAGATGAAGTGTCAGTTGGTCTGGTCACGTGTGTGGACTAGGAGGCTTATGTAATATTCAATTGATCAGATACTTACTTCGGTTACGGTAACGAACAGATAGGGTGCATTTTTTTTCTGACCTTCCTTGAATTGCGAATTTACAAAACCATTTCGGACCCATTTCAGCCGACAAATTTGCAACCTGTAAGTTTATTCAAATCTTTAGTGAACAGGCATCCCCCACTCAATTCCAACAATAAGCAAGCTCTTCAAACAACATGCATACATACATACATATGCTCACGCCTGTATCCCATGGGGGTAGGCAGAGACCACTGTTTGCCACATGCTACGATCCTTACATACTTCTTTCGCTTCATCCACATTCATGCACCTCTTCATACACTTTCTTCGGTTACGAGTGCTCCGAATTTGACCTTTCTGAAAAATACTATTAATTTGGTCATATTAGTTCTTCCTTGGACGCCCTCTACCGACACTGCCGGTCACATTCGCTCTATAAATTTCTTTCGTTAATCGCCTTTCACTCATCCTTTCGATATGTCCAAACCATCTCAACATACTTTTTTCAATTCTGGTCACCACATCATTGTTCAACTTGCAACTGTCTCTTATCACACTATTTTTCATTCGATCTACAATGGTGACCCCACACATACTTCCTAACGACCGCATTTCCACTGCATTCACTGTACTTTCATGTTTCTTCTACCAAACCAAACATTCACTTCCATACATCAGAGTAGGTACTAGCACTCCGTTATGAATGGCCAGGCGCGCATTCTTTGTTATTGACTGGATTGACTCTTCAAACAAATAAAACATAAACGAAATTTTATTATTCAATACTAGCTGTGATCTGCGGTTTCCACCGTGTAAACTTAATTTCATAGATTGCCCACAAAACCCTAATGTTCCTCATGTACATTTATATATAGATGCAAAAATTTGAAATATCTGTTTTTAATTCCAAATTAACAGCTATTTAGTAACGGCCGTTTTCATTGCCGTAAGGACCGAAAGATAGATTTGCTTATCTTTAGTAACCCAAATGACAGATAGATAGAATATTGAAAACGGCCGTAAATGCATATAAAAGATACGTCACTAACATAAATAAATATTTTACAAATTGACTCTGTGTGTCTATCTGTTTGTACCGGGCAGATAGCTAATATAACAAGCAGTAACTTGCTTTGGGATTTGCCCAGCGGGGCCTGTATCAATGAGTTTTTCTAAAAAATGTAAGTGCAGTGATTTCACACCACGTGCTTTACGAATAAGACGTATGTATAGTGCCTGAGACGGCGACGGACCCTCAGTCACGTTGGCAGTTAAACATATTTGGTGAAATGTGGGTGTTGTTGCTACAACACCTCTGCTTACCCCTTCGGCACTTACCATCAATTTCACTCCTGTGGGCAGTTTTTGAAATGTACTCTTCAATGTCACAGATCGGTCATTTTTATTTGTGCAGCTGTAATATAAGATAAATATAAGCATTATTTTTTATGCAAGACACACGTTTTATTTTAAATTGTATTTACCTATTTTATTTTGTCCCCAAAAGGTTACCCACCTTCTGGAGGAATTTATTTCTGCTATTTGATACAGAATATGTGGAATACATAATAATTAAAATGGATGAATATTTATATTAAGTATGGTACATAAATAATTTCTTCAATCTTGTTGTAGATATTGCCGTCCCGTTATTCCAAAACAATAAAAATTATGGCTGACAAGCAATCTTATATTTCACCAAATCAAAATAACAAAATAATATTAAACAATAATAAAATAGGTTTCAACATCAATATCAATCTTCAATAGCAACAACAATAATAATATGTAAGAAGAAAAAACGAAAGAAAATCGGAATTAATTCAAAAATGTAAAAACTTTCTTTTAAATTAATTGTAGAAGGCCAGCAGCAAAATAGGTCCCGGCCTTCTTGCATACTATAATAAATTGAACAGGTACATTTTCATTATGTGTTGTTGAATTGTTTAATTCTGCTGATGATTTGTTGTATGTAGTGGATGAAGGATTTCAATGCGGAAGGTCGAGTGAGTAGATCAGTCATGTTGTATGGAGTTACCCTATATAGACTAGATGTGCCAGCGGCTTCACCCGCGTAGGCTTACTTTCACGTGTGGCTTTTCACGGAACCCTAATTTAAAAGGAAGTAGCCTAGGTTACTCTTTATAACATCAGCTACCTGTCAGTAAAGCCCCGTTAAAATTGGTCCAGACGTTTCTGAGATTAACCGGAACAAGTAGACGGATTTTATTTTACTTTTTTTACAGTCCATCCTCTCAAAGTTGTGCGATTGAAATAAAAATAAATGCGAATGTTTGAAAGGGACTTTCTTTACTCCGTCTTTTTAGTCTTTAACACATACACATATGCTCACGCCTGTATTCCCCGAAGGGGTAAGCAGAGGTGTTGTAATCACAACGCCCACCTTTCACCTAAGATGATTAAGTGCCAACGTTGCCAACAAACAGATAGTAAATCCATCACCGTCTCAGACACTTTACATACTTCATTGAATTACTTCTCAGAAATATGCAGGTTTCCTCACGATACTTTCCTTCACCGTAAAGCACGTGGTGTGAATTCACTGTACATAAGTTTTTTAGAAATACTCATTGGTACAGGCCCCGCTGAGTTTCGAACTTGACCGACTACTCAAATCTCAAGGCCACCACGGTTCTTCACAACACATCTTAAAATAATAATATAGTTAAAACGTCTTTCGTCGTCCGTTTTCTATCTGTATAGATATAGATTATTATACGTATACATACTAGGCATTGGTAATATTTTCTAATCTTGCGGAGGGTTTGAATTCAATATCCAAAGGCTGGCCCGCCAATACAATTATATCTAGATGACTACATATCTCATTATCGTCTACGGTGACATATACGCTTATTTCTGTAAGAAATAAAAAAATTCTAATATCATAAGAGCCGCAGTGGCCTCGGGGTTTGAGCAGCTGCTACACAAGCGACGCAAGTTCTGGGCCTGAAGCCCTACCATGACCTCTTATTGCCATGACAGTTTAACTCTTATTATGAGACAGATATATGTGACGTGTAAGTCTGTCACTGTGCACAGTGGAACTGTGATGGCAATAAGAGCTTATGGTAAGGCCCCTGAAAAAAATAAATACCGATCTTGAATTCTTTCAGCAATGTATAGCTACATCATCAACCAGTAACACAGGCTATATTTTATCCCCTGCTCCTACGGGAACGGGAACTATGGGTTGAAACAGTGTGACGGCAATAAGTTATAAACAGGGAACAACCTTAAAATAAATTACGCGATAACAGAAGATGAAGTATTTTTACTATTAATTTTTTTATTTCTATATCAGCTGGTAAACAGCTATCCAAATCTCGTTTTAGTTGCCACGATTTTTGTATTATTAGCTTTGGTACAAGTGTCACGGGACTTAATATTTCAAATGGATCAAAATATTTGTTGTTGTATAGGAAGTAAAAGCCTCTTTGTAATCTTCCCTGAAACCATTATTGTGTTAGTTTTGCAGAAAAAAATCATCAGTCTCTATATTCCATCTTACTCCTCAAAAACCTTTTTTTTTTTTTTTTGTTGACGAGGGGGAAACCTTCAAAAGGTCCCCGACCGCCCTGGGAGAGGCAGATCGGGGTATGTGGTGGCCATCCTCAGTGCTCAGGGGGGACTCCGGGTACTCTGATAGAACGCACCGGTGTCCCCCCACACTTTGCCGGGGCACATCCCCGGGGCAGCTATGACGCCGCCCCTGGAGACCTCGCTGTGCAAGGCAGCACGAGCCACATCGCGCTGCCACCTTCCCGGGCCCGCGCCGGTGGTCAAAGCTCCCACCCTGACCACCGCCAGCAGGCCCTCCGGCCCCCTTTTAGTCGCCTCTTACGACAGGCAGGGGATACCATAGCCATATTCTTAGACCCTGGCTATTGGGTGACTCCTCAAACACCTACCTCTGCTGTCTCTTCATCTGTGTTTTTTCCAACTATCCAAACTAAAAAACAGTTAAATGTCAAATTCTCTTTTTCCACTAACTCTTCTTCTATTTTATTTGATTCCACGTATTGTATTTTGTTTCATATTTTAACACCAGTTCTATTTTTGAGGATACAGGCGACTGGAACCACTAATAACTAGCACCGTGGTCCCAGTCGCCTGATAGCATTTTTGAATCGGTCAACTGGGACCACTGGGCTACGAGACTAAATAAAACGAATCAGGCATCTGGGAACGCGGTTCCAGTTAACTAGCGGTCCTCCTATTTATCTGGTATTGTTTATAAGTACATACCTGCACGAGATAGATTAGTACCGAGTATTATTAAGCACAGTAGTAACATATTGAACATACACATATCACATCGTTCAGTGTGACAACTACCAACTGGTTATTATAAACCATTAGTAGGTATGATTTGTTGATGGTGATTTATCCTCGATGGTAGTTTGGTAAATAAAGTTCAAATTACATTGAATTGTAATAATAATATATCCTTTATTGCACACCATAATGTAGTCTACATACATAAATATGCTCACGCCTGTATTCCCCGAAGGGGTAGGCAGCGGTGTTGTAATCATAACACCCACTTTGCACCGAAGCTGATTAAGTGCCAACGTGACAGATGGTGAGTACATCGCCGTCTCAGACACTATACATACGTCATTGAATTACTTCTCAGACATATGCAGGTTTCCTCACAATGTTTTCCTTCACCGTAAAGCACGTGGTGTGAAATCACTGTACATAAGTTTTTTAGAAAAACTCATTGGTACATGCCCCGCTGGGATTCGAACTTGCCACCACGGCGCTTATAATAATCATACAAAAGTTTTTTGAAGGAGTATTTAGTCTGAGCTTCTCTGATTTATGAAGGAATTGAGTTCCAGAGATGAACAGCTTGCACAGTGAAGGATTTGGATTTTGGAAGAAAAAGAGCAATTTGGGACTTTAAGAAGGAATCGTCTGGATTTGCAGATCGGGTGTAAACTGGAGGAATGAAATACAAAACGTTCCTGAAGGTAGACAGGAGATTTGGGATCGAATAGAACCTTGTAGGGAAGCGTGAGGATTGAGATCATCATCTCCCTGGCCTTATCCCATACATTGTTGGGGTCTGCACTTGATTCAACCCGATGTGGCTGATCACCTGATTTTTATACGAAGCGACTGCCATCCGACCTTCACAACCCCTGTAACGAGGAAAATCTGTGACCTGGGTTAAACCAGTTGTCAGACAATTTTTAGGCCTCCGACTGACCTGTAACGATTGCCAAAGATGATAAATTGGCAACCGGGACCGACGGCTTAACGTGCTCTCCGAGGCACGGAGGGAACTCGGGCGGTCACCCATCCAATTACTGGCTAGGCTTAGGGTTGCTTAGCTTCGCTGATCGAATGATATGCGCAACTGTGCCACGAGCTCCTCGCATGAGGATTGAGATATGAATATAAATTGCCACTTGAGCCGAAGGAAAACAGCATTGGGCAAATGTAATGGTCATGTTCAATATATTACCTATCAGGGTCTCCAGTTCAGAAAGCGCAGCTGCTCAATTGGGGATTGTACCTACTGCCTCTACCTTACAGACTTTGGTGTAGTTATATCAAAATTATTTGTATATTTTAGGTACAATGAGCGAAGCATAACAACTCATGGATTTTCCGCCTACGCCGGAATAGATAGATATTATATATATTATTAACTTGTTTTCAATATGGCATTGCGTGCTAAGCACAAAGGCCACAATATATATGGATAAATGTATACATCTATACAGATAAATAAAGTTGACGTGTCTGTTCGTAATTCCAAAATTACACCTTTTGACCAAATGCATATTATGAAAGTACATAGTGCGGTCGTAACATAGAAAAATATGTCTTTAAAAAAATATATGTTCTATGTTTGATAGATAATGTTACAAGGGCACAGTTGTTACAGGCTATTATAAATAAATAAAAAAATAGGGTTCCGTGGGCCCATCAAATTAAGTCTACGTGGGTGAGACCGCGGGGCACAGTCAGTCTATACAAATATTATAAAGACGAAAGGTTTGTATAGAATTGGCTCAAAAAGGTCTGGACCGAGCTAGCTATTTGCCAGTGAAAGTCCCGCGATAGTCGGTCCAGCTCTAGTTAAGAGCTCTTTTGTAGAAATTACAAACAGACACTTCAATTTTATTTATCTGTATATATATATATTCATATTATGTTCTCCTTTTCTTAAATAATGACGTATCTACAAATGAATACCGAATGTAATAGGGTAAATATGAATCAGGATAAATTATTTTATTGATTTATTTTATAATATCCTCTTTTGAACTTAATGTCACCATGCGTTTTATTTTGTAAGGACTGTCTTTCCAACCTTCTGATTTTTTTTAACTTAGCTTTATATAGATGTAAATATTTGTTATATACATTCAATACAATTCAATTCAAAATATCTTTATTTGATTAGAATTTTAACAAAGTACTTTCAAATCGTCAGGACGACACGATTACACAGGATTGTACATGCTACCGCCAGGTTCGGAAGGTTGCTTTTACTGAGAAGAATCTGGTAAGAAACTCAGTAACTATTCTTTTCAAAAAAAAAATTTTACAATTTTGAGTAATGCAATATAAATTATAAAAAAAATATAAAAACGAAAAGTACACACACCCTTGTACCTATACTATAAGCCTATATACCCATTCAAGGAATACAGGCGTGGGCGTATATATGAATTTGTAATTTGAACTCAAGACCACGTGATCTAAAATTCCTTTCGATACGTTTATCCCTGTAGGACAATCATCATCATGAATTTAAGAGTAATAACTCTTGTCGGTGTAACCGATGAATCTCTTTCCACTTGTCTCTGTCCAGTGCCATCTCCTTGACCTCCTTATACGTCATGACAGACACTTTTTTAACTTGTCTCATGTATAGCCTTTGTCTTCCTCTCCTTCTCTTCCCTTCTACCTTTCTTTCTATTATGTTTTTAAAGGTATCATGCCGCACAAGGTGCCCAAAGGTGTAGGACAATACAATGTGTTCAATATATATTTTCATCATCATCATCATCATCATATCAGCCATAGGACGTCCACTGCTGAACATAGGCCTCTCCCAATGATTTCCACCTCACCCGGTTGGAAGCGGCCTGCATCCAGCGGGTCCCCGCGGCCTTGACCAGATCGTCCGTCCATCTCGCGGGGGGGCGCCCTACGCTGCGTTTGCCGGTACGTGGTCTCCACTCGAAAACTCTACTGCCCCAGCGGCCATCAGTCCTTCGATCAATGTGGCCTGCCCATTGCCACTTAAGCCTGCTAACCCGATTGGCTATGTCGGTCACCTTAGTACGTCTACGGATCTCCTCATTTCTGATTCGATCTCGTAGCGGGACACCAAGCATAGCTCTTTCCATGGCACGCTGAGTGCACTTTGAGCCTATTCAAGAGGCCTACAGTTAGAGACCACGTCTCGGCACCGTAGGTCATCACTCGTAACACGCACTGTTCGAAGACTTTGCTCTTCAGACACTGAGGTATTTCGGATGAGAATACGCTGCGTAACTTCTCGAACGCAAAATATATATTTATATACGCGAAAATATATATTTTACATCTGTGCATTGTTTAGCTCACTAGGATGTAATCGCCTCACTGTTCCTTGTTTTGTCTATGAACGCTCTCTCTCTTCTCTTCTTGCCACCATTTCATGTACAACACATTTTTTTTGTATTAGTTTTATTTGGTGTCATTTTTTAATATAAATCGTTATTAGCAGAGCTGCATTTCAATTATATATCGCCCACAATGATATATTTAGAATCATGGTCACCCTACTAATGTTAGTTATACTCCCCGTCCTGAGTCAACAACGCCAATGGCACAGGAATACAAGTGCTCCTGTATTCAATTAACATGTTTCTATTTATTTATCTATGTGTGGTCACCAGCCAATTAAATGGAGTGAAATCACAGAGTGAGTACATCTTTTTATGGTATTGAGTTTTTATTCAGACTCGAAACTCCAACTCACAAAATATATCTTTATTCGATTAGACTTCTAACAAAGTACTTTCTAATCGTCAGAATGACATAATTATACAGGATTATACATGCTACCGCCAGGTTCGGAAGGTTGCTTTTACTGAGAAGAACCTGGCAAGACACTCAGTAATTACTCTTTTCAAAAATATTATACAATTTTAAAAATCTATTTTGACTATGAAATTTTAAACGGTACTAATATAGAAAAATTAAAATTTTTAATTTTTGGTCAGTCAATCTAAAAAAAAAATCAGGTGAACGTTAGTCTCGAACCTCAAACGGGGTATTCTAGTTTCGTTATCGCCCCGTGAGCTGGAAGCCTCACCTTTGAGCTACCATAACTTGGCAGATGTCGGCGAAATTTGCTGTCGTATTGTAATTATATTTTATGAGGTTTTCAGTGCCTGAAAACATGGTCAAAACGAGGTTTTCCATAAATGAAACCTAGCTAGATCTATTTTTTGCCCCTACATGCAAAATTTCATGAAAAATGTTGGAGCCGATTCCGAGATTCCGATTATTTAATTATATATATGTATAAGAATTGCTCGTTTAAAGATAAAAGGCATTGTTAAAAGCTTTATGATTTATATTTGAGTCACATTGCTGCTCTATTCTTGAAGATTGAATTGTATCGTTCATGTATTATGGATCAATTTCCTATGATTTAAACTGACACGCGACGTCGAGTTCGTTGCTGAGATACGTTACAGAATAACACTGGATCACATTCCATTATGTTTCGTCACCGATAAATGGTTTACGGTGAAGGAAAACATCGTGATGAAAATGATTTTTTCAGTTTAGGCCCTGGTAAGGCACTTATGTATGTCGAGGAATTTACCACCGGTTCGGAAACTAGCCTTCTGAGAAGAACCGGTAAGAAACTCAGCTGGCATCATGTACATTTCCTGCATATGTCTGAGAAGTAATTCAAAGACGTATGTATAGTGGCTGAGTGGCGATGGATGATGGCTCAGCCTCTGTCACGTTGGCACTTAATCATATTCGGTGAAATATAAGTGTTGTTACTACAACACCTCTGCTCTTAATTTGGAATAGCAAACAGGGTCCTTACCATAACCTCTTATTGCTATGATAGTTTTACTCTTGTTATGAGACAGATGTATATGACTTGTATACATCTGTCACTGTCACACAGCTGAACTAACATTGCAATAAGAGCTCATGGTTGGGCCCCAGACACTTCAATATTATTTATTTGTATACATTTACAAAGATTTTTTTTCTTTTCAGAAATTTTTGATGCGCCTAAAATAAATATGGACGTCAAACTTATTGACAATCACGAGTCACGGTGCACAGGTTATAAAAATAATTATACATTTGAAGAAGGAACGTCTGTGGAAATTGTCGTTACAAGTGATGGATATATAAATAATTCTAGGTGAGTTCTATTTCTATTCTCCGTCGACACTGTAGACGTATACTTTTGTCGCACAACATCGACTGGTTGAACATATAAACCATACATCTATATCTATATAGAGAGTACTTAAAACTAATTACAAGTAGAAAACTTGGCCCAAATCGGTGTCTCTCGGGATCGTGCCACGTTGAATAGCAATGCTGATTCTCTGAGTGAGGTAACCCCAGCCCGCTTGTCACGAGAAGCTTCTACCACACGACGTGCAACCTCTTTGAAAAGTTGATGAGCATCCGGACCCCAAGGCCCCAGAGTTTCAACCGCAAACGCAGAAAATATGTATCCTTGACCAATGCAAACATATTTCCGGCGCTTGAGGCACTCCTGCGGAACAGCAGCAGCACCGGCCGCCACAGCAGTGCCGGGGAGATGGGACGGAGCCAACGTATCGACACACGTGGTATCCCACACCAGCGGCCGGCCCAATCTCCACGGCACCAGCGACATACCATCCGGCCTCCGGCCATCGCCGCGCGCCAAACCTACTGGTGCCTGCTATTAGGTCATTGATAGAAGAATGACGACATCGTCGACCGGCGCTGCTGTCGCATGACAGACCATGGTGTCCGAAGATGTCCACACTATCTCCACAGTGACACCGATGAGGGACATTTTGCGCTTAAACGCAAGCACACACTACGTGTTATGTATCAATGTTTGCTATAATTGGAACCGCTCGATGCCGAGTTCGACGTTGAGAAACCTTAAGGTGCAGCCTGATGTAAGCCGCTCGACGCTTGTTTCCAGCGACAAATGTGGAAATTTAAAATGGACTCAAAAAAGAACAAAAAGGACAAAAAGAGCCGTGGTGGCCTCGGGTTTAGAGCAGTCGCCTGCTACGCAAGCGACGCAAGTTCGAATTCCAGCGGGGCCTGTACCAATGAGTTTTTCTAAAAACTTATGTACAGTGATTTCACACCACGTGCTTTACGGTGAAGGAAAACATCGTGAGGAAACCTGCATATTTCTGAGAAGTAATTCAAAGACGTATGTATAGTGCCTGAGACGGCGATAGACTCACCATCTGTCACGTTGGCACTTAATCAAATTCGGTGAAAAGTGGGTGTTGTGATAACAACACCTCTGCCTACCCCTTCGGGGAATACAGGCGTGAGCATATGTATGTATGTATGTCAAAAAAGAACTACGTCGTGCAGCCGTTCCTATCACGTATCGCTACATAGTATCACGTGACCACATTTGTCGCTGGAAACGAGCGTCGAGCGGCTTACATCAGATTGCACCTTAACGCGGCTGTTCACAAGTATGACGTGAGTGTCAGCCACCTCCCTCCTCAACCATTAGAGTCTCACCTGATCCTCAATCTATTTGTTTCAGCTTAACCATTATTAAGTCACACAATGGTACCAGATTTATCTATTTAAAAAGTGTGGAACGCATCTTGAAATTTCAGGTAATATTTTTCTGCAATTACCTGGATTGTTTTCTACTATAATCTACATGTATATATAAAAGAAAGTCGTGTTAGTTACACTATTTATCACTGAAGAACGGCTCCACCGATTTCACCGAAGATGATTAAGTGCCAACGTGACAGACGGTGAATCCATCGCCGTCTCAGGCACTATACATACGTCATTGAATTATTTCTCAGACATGTGCAGGCTTCCTCACGATGTTTTCCTTCACCGTAAAGCACGTGATGTGAAATCACTGTACATACCTTTTTAGAAAACTCATTGGTACAGGGCCCACTGCGATTTGAACTTGCGTTGCTTGCGTAGCAGGCGACTGCTCAAACCCCGAGGCCACCATGGTTTTTGCATTACATAAAACTACAGCACAGTATTTATAATGTAAGCTTACTAATAGATATACAATTTTAATAAGTACTCCATCGAGTGTGAGGGTGAGAGAAGTTTTAAAAATTTAAACAGTATTTTTTAAGAGCCGTGGTGGCCTTGAGGTTTGAGCTGTGGCCTGCTACGCAAGCGACGCAAGTTCGAATACCAGCGGGGCCTGTATCAATGAGTTTTTCTAAAAAACTTATAGACAGTGATTTCACACCACGTGCTTTACGGTGAAGGAAAACTTCGTGAGGAAACCTGCATATTTCTGAGAAGTAATTCAATGACGTATGTAAAGTGTCTGGGACGGCGATGGACTCACCATCTGTCACGTTGGCACTTAATCATCTTCGGTGAAAAGTGGGTGTCGTGATTACAACACCTCTGCCTACCCCTTCGGGGTATACAGGCGTGAGCATATTTAATTTATTGTCAAAGTAATGTCGATTTGAAGCTTACTTGAATGTCGTTAGCACGTAAGTGACGAATATACTCACGTGAACTAGATGGCGCTGTGTGATATAGTCTAAACATCATTTATTAATTCATAAACATTTGCACTACCAATGTGCCAATGTGACAGATGGCGAGTCCTCTGACTCAGGCACCATACGTTTATCATCACACTGCCAGGTTACAGGTGCTACTTGTGGGAGCTGGTCATATCAAGCTACGCATTTACTTATAAGTAAAACTACAAGACTTTGATTTATGATAATTTTTATCGACATTTGTACATTGGAACTGTGTCCATGAGCTTATGTTTCTCAAGTGATTTATTTTGTATTCTTAAAATTGTATAATATTATTTACAAGAGTAATTACTGAGTTTCTTGCCAGGTTCTTCTCAGTAAAAGCCACCTTCCGAACCTGTCGGTAGCATGTATAATCCTGTGTAATGATTTCATACTGACGATTTGAAAGTACTTTTTAAAAAATTTTGTTTAATCGAATAAAGATATTTTTGACTTTGACATAGCTTTTCGTTTCTTTCAGGATATAATGGATATAATGAAACATGATGGCCAATGGGAGATTCGGATTGAAAATCATAAGGACGCGAATATTTCACGCCAAACAGTTCGCAGAGGCGACGCATATTACACAGAAACAATTTGCCGATTCAAAGTCATCGTTTCACGTAAGTTTAATTTTATTTTGAAGAAAAGTAGGACGTAATCCCCGACTTTATCCTACCACTAAGACGACTGCTCCGTTGGTGGAAAATGCTACGAGGTCCTGAGTCCACAATTGCTGGGTTCTTCTAAGTAAAAGAAACATTCCGAACTGGGGGGTAGCATATATAACCCTGTATCATGTAATTTGCATGTTTTACCTATTTTAATACGTATGCTCACGCCTGTATTCCCCGAAGGGGTAGGCAGAGGTGTTGTTATCACAACACCCACTTTTCACCGAATTTTGATTAAGTGCCAATGTGACAGATGGTGAGTCTATCGCCGTCTCATGCACTATACGTCTTTCAATTACTTCTCAGAAATATGCAGGTTTCCTCACGATGTTTTCCTTCACCGTAAAGCACGTGGTGTGAAATCACTGTACATAAGTTTTTTTAGAAAATCTTATTGGTACAGGGCCCCGCTGGGATTTGAACTTGCGTCGCTTGCGTAGCAGGTGACTGCTCTAGCCCCGAGGCCACCACGGTTCTTCTTTTTTAAATAAATATATTATTGAGTTTGACATTGATCTTTGGGTTGAGTAAAATGTAATTGGATGTTCCAGTTCTTCTTTAAAGCAGCGTAATTTGTGAGATGTATAATTCCCAGCTCCTAAATTAGACTGAATGAAAAAAATATTATAAATATGCTGACGCCACCACAGAGGGCTATACCAACAACACCCACATTTCACCGAATATGATTAAGTGTCAACGTGACAGAGGGTGAGTCCATCGCCGTCTCACGCACTATACATACGTCTTTGGGAAGCTTCTCAGACATATGCAGGTTTCCTCACGATGTTTTCGTTCGCGTAAAGCACGTATGAAATCACTACACAGAAATCGAATAACTCATTGATACAGGCCCCGCTGGGATTCGAACTTGGGTTGCTTACGTAGCAGGAGACTGCTCAAACCCCGAGGTCACCACGGTATTACACGGTATATTAGTTTTATTACGAATGAAAATAATTGTACTTATTATTAACTACTGTTTTTTGTTTCAGCTCAACTAACGTTTTGGGGTATGTATCATACACTAGCATAACATATTAGTTATATATGTAGGTCTAATAGTTAGTATACCTGACTGCTGCGCTAGGTATCGCGGATTCGATTCCCAAAAAATATCATGAGTCTAGTCTGTGGATAAGTGGTTAAAGTGATCTCTTGCATCGCAAGCGACGTGAATTCCAATTTCGGCTGTCTGTTCTACTAAATGCATCAATGCATACGCTCCTCCTGATGGTAAGCGGTTACCAGCTTCAATTGAGCGTTGTCGATCGTACTTGCTCGGGATGTCCATGCTGAAGAGTTTATTCTATAGTTTTTAGCCATCATTTGTTAAAGAGAGTATTTATTTTATAATTCCAGAACGTCTGAATGACACACAAAAATATTCTTACATCAGTGGCGCAGTCGGTTTGTTCGTTGTTCTCATTATCATCATACAAACTGGTGTCATAGTGCACTACAAGAAAAAAGGTAAGGAAAAGTATATATAACGGGGGGGAGGCAACTATAATTGTTTAAGCAGCGCGTATTAAGAACTAATTAGCTTTGACGTTTAATTTTATATCTTTGAAACCAACACATCCACTCGACGTCGAGTGGAGCACTGGGAAACCTTACATAACAACGCGATTACCTCTACGCCAAGTCACTTTAAGCCGAGTGGCGTTACGTCGAGTGGCGTTACGTCGAGTCTCGCTATGTTGAGCCAAAAACAATCGGATACTACTGAATGGCTGGCTGTGGGGATATACGCTAAGATTTACTTATATTTTTCCAGCGCAAGCTGCTAGAGTACATCAGAATTTGTCGGTGAAACGGGAAAGTAATGACACAGGTAATATATAGCCCCATTTGAACTTTATGGTGAAGGTAAACAACGTGAGGAAATCTCCATACGACAGAGGAACAGTTGGAAAACTTGTGAGCAAACATTATGTATTGGAACACAAGACGGCTAAAAATCTTCCCTTCAGGCATCGAACCTCTTACTTCATTGGTAGTGGCTATAATCGCTATCAAGGTATAATTTCCATTGACATTCATTATGTTCTTTAATGACTGATTAAAAGATGATATATATACAGGATGTCGGAGAAAAAGGAACAGTTGTCTTCTAGAAGTTGTAGGGTTTTATGAATATATCACTATGTTGAAGTGGTAAAATATCTAGCTCCAACGATAACGTTGTTATAGGCTATGGTTGCTAAGGGCCGAAGAGCTCGCGGCCTTAAGCGATTGAATGAACGCGCGGCCTCGTTTGTCTACATTACGTACGCGGTAATTCAACTTGTTAAATTAAGAAGGAGGTTAATGGTTTCGAAAAATGGTTTTAGAGATTATTTCAGGAAGGTGGGAGGAAAAAATAAAAACGTAGTTAGATTTCACGTGAATAACTCGACGTTACCGCTGATTTTTATGCCAAAATAAGGTCTTGATATAGTCAACTTTGAACGTCAACTCGAAAACTGAAGAAGATATTTTTGTCGTTATCATTTTATTTGCTTCCTAAAATTATACCCTATCACATTTTTTAACAGCTGTCCTATTTTCCCCGACACCCAGTATATACTAGTAAAGCTATATGGTTTAATTAATTAGGGGGTGGGAAATTTGTGCCTACTAGCGGGACACTGAGGGAAGATGATTATGATGATGATGATTGGAATGGTATCCAATATTATTAAAAAATAAAATATACAAGTTAAAAAATCATGATAATGTCATAATGACAATTTAATTTTTTTACCCAAATTTCCGCCCGAGCTGGCAGATCGGGTTTTTTGTTTTGGCGACCTGGCAACCCTATGTGCGGAAGATAGTTAGTACTTGAAGTTTGATACATTTTGAGGTAATAATGAGGAAGATAAAGGCTGTGTTTTTTCCAGCTCGATACAGCGTGGGTGTGACACGGAAAGGACAAAATCGTGACAGCGGCCTTTACGAAACTTTGGAAGAAGTTAACCTCAAACGTAAGTCACAGTCAGTAGAATCATCATCATCATCTTCCCAATTCCCCTCCCGTGATAAGTTATTCGAGGTTAGCGCAAAATGTTTAAGGTTAACGCAAAATGATTGAGATTGGCGCCACATGTTTGAGGTTGGCGCAACAATAATGGAGAGATCGGATATAATTCAAAGTCAAAAATTTATTATGTTTGAGAAAATGGGCTATGGATATATAAAGAAAAGCATTTTCGATGTTGTATCAAAACTTTAAAATATGTTTTGAGCCTCGGATTCTGTCAGAGTGCGCACACATAGCTGTATGAGGTTGGCGCAACATATTTTGCGTTTTAAGGGCAGTTTTTCATCTCTTCATAAATGATATCAGTCATCATTTCTTATATTTCAGGTACTGTGGCCCCTATACCGCCTGCCATTGAGACGTTGCCGAAAAATGCTGGTAATTGTTATATCTATTAACAAAAAACTATGTTACTTACGCGTGGTGGCCTTGGGATTAGAGCAGTCGCCTGCTACGTAAGCGACGCAAGTTCGAATCCCAGCGGGGCCTGTACCAATGAGTTTTTCTAAAAACTTATGTGCAGTTATTTCACACCACGTGCTTTACGGTAAAGGAAAACATCGTGAGAAAACCTGAATATGTCTGAGAAGTAATTCAATGACGTATGTGTAGTGGCTGAGACGGCGGTAGACTCACTAATTATATTCGGATTTGTGGGTGTTGTTGTTACAACACCTCTTCTTGGCGATGGCGAGAGCATATTTTTTTTTACTTACTCGCAAAGACTTGAGTCGACGAGAAAATCGAACTTCAAGTCCTATGTCCTCAAGGTGCCTGCAACGTATCGTGACATGCCCTTCCAGTCTGGCCAGAAATAGTGTACCTACCTGCATTATAGGGATGCGCGCAGGCTCGTCAAAGCCTAATTATATTATATTATTATTGTTGTTGCTTTTTGTATGTATATTAGTCTTTCAGGCATTTATTTCTTAGCGTTTTTGTAACATATTCCATTGAGGTTTCGCCTCAAATGTCGCAGCGTGATGTTAAAAAGTCTAGTTGTGAAGCAGTCAGCATTGAATTAAATTATTTGATTTCATTTGACACTTGTTTGGAGGCACTGTTGCAATGGATGTATACCCACTTGGGGCTGAAAGTTAATATGAAACATCTCTGTTTTAAACAGATTGGTATTAACACTCTGTACTTCTTACAGGCAAAGCAATCCAGCACAAGAAAGAAAATAAGGAAATGCTTCCTTTGACACAGTCTTCAAGCTCCACGCATTTGTTAGCAGGTAAATATTTATGGCCTTGAGGTTTCAGCAGTCGCCTGCTAAGCAAGCGACGCAAGTTCGAATCCCAGCAGGGCCTGTACCAATGAGTTTTTCTAAAAAACTTAAGTGCAGTGATTTCACACCACGTGCTTTACGGTGAAGGAAAACATCGTGAGGAAACCTGCATATTTCTGAGAAGTAATTCAATGACGTATGTAAAGTGTCTGAGACGGCGACGGACTCGCCATCTGTCACATTGGCACTTAATCTTCGCTGAAAAGTGTGTGTTGTAATTACAACACCTCTGCCTACCCCTTCGGGGAATACAGGCGTGAGGATATGTAAATAATTATAAAGTATTGAAACAGACACCGTGAGGAAACCTTCATATGTCTGAGAAGAAATTCAAAGACGCACTCATAGTGCTAAGCTTGTGTTATGCTCTACATATCGCACCCTCAGGACGATAGGGCTAAAGTCAGGAATCAAATGTTTTTGGAAATCGCAATCATAGATCGGCCGGCAAGTAATTATTGAACTAGTATTGAGTACAATTACTTTTTTATATTTTTATAGTAAAGTCAAGGTTGTGATTAGTAGATAAATAATTTTTTTTTTTTTAAATCTTTTAAAATGTTGGAGTAGAACATACTTTTTAGGGTCTGTCTGTGATCTTAATTAGTTTTCGTAATATTTGGAGTTCATCCAATTAGCGGACCTCGGCGGTTTCACCGGCGTAATACGTTCCGATGGGAGTACGGTGATAAAAATATAGCTTATATTAATCAGTGATAATGTCGTAGGATTAGTTTAGTGATCCAGCGAGGTAACGCAGCCAGCTTACTGGGCACCATTCCCGCAGACACTAATTTAAATTCCGTGTTTTATTTATAATTTTTATTTTTATTATATTTTTCTTTTTCATTGTTAGCAATAAGTTACTCAAATGTTACGTTAATAATGTTATATTTCTGGTACTATGTCGTATTCTAAAGGTGAAATTATTTTTTAAATCGATCTAGTACTTTTTGAGCTAATTCGTTACAAGCTTACATACAAACAGTCCCTCTTAATAATATTAGTATAAATAAGCATTGAACCTTTTGTAAACTCTAACAAATTCACTTTACAACAGACATAAATACGCGATTCTTTATTATGTACCACCAGACGTTGATCACTACCCCTATCACGTGTTTGCCACCGTTTTCGTAATCTATACTCGCTAGCGTATAGAGCGTATATATAGCGTGTAGTATGAGAAATTGTGCAGCGCCTCCCAGCGGTGACGTGAAGAACTAAAATATCTCATACAAATATTACGAGTGACGCTAGCGAGTATAGATTACGAAAACGGTGGCAAACCCGTAATAGGGTACTGTGCAAAAATCGTGCTTAAAGTAAAACATGCCTAATAGTCTCGACTCAATATACGTTTGATTAATTTGCCCTTTTGTTCACAGACACTGGGTATTGTGACGAAACTCTTCGCATCCAAGACCGGGATCCAATGCCTTTGCCAGAAGAATATGAAGGTAAAGCAACCAGGGTGTCTACTCGTTCTCTCCGAAAAACGAAGTTTGGCCGACAGTTCGCAAAGATCCTACCACTGTTCTTATTCGTTCTAAAGGAGCTCGTGGCACAGTTGCTATTGCGCATATCATTCGATCAGCGAAGTTAAGCAACCCTAAGCCTAGCCAGTAATTGGATGGGTATCCCAAACATTTTAGGGGTTGGCACTTGATTCAACCCGATGTGGCTGATCACCTGATTTTTATACAAAGCGACTGCCATCTGACCTTAGCAACCCCTTTAACGAGGAAAATCTGTGATCTAGGTTAAACCAGTTGTCCGACTATTTTTGGCCTCCGACCTAACTGTAACGATTGCCAAAGATGACAAATTAGCAACCGGGACCGACGGCTTAACGTGCTCTCCGAGGCACGGAGGGAACTCGGGCGGTCAGCCATCCAATTACTGGCTAGGGTTAAGGTTGCTTAATTTTGCTGATCGAATGATATGCGCAATAGCAACTGTGCCACGAGCTCCTCCCTAATTTAGTGGGATAAAGGCAGAATAAATCCTAATGGATAACAAATGCTGTTATTTTTACAGAAGTCGGCACTGAGGAGACCTATGAACCGCCTCCAGAACTTAATGGTAGGAGAACATACATACATATGCTCACGCCTGTATTCCCCGAAGGGGTAGGCAGAGGTGTTGTAGTCACAACACCCACTTTTCACCGAAGATGATTAAGTGCCAACGTGACAGATGGTGAGTCCATCGCCGTCTCAGACACTTTACATACGTCATTGAATTACTTCTCAGACATATGCAGGTTTCCTCACGATGTTTTCCTTCACCGTAAAGCATGTGGTGTGAAATCACTGTACATAAGTTTTTTAGATAAACTCATTGGTTAAGGGGCCCCGCTGGAACTCGAACTTGCGTCGCTTGTGTAGCAGGCGACTGCTCAAACCTCAAGGCCACCACGACTCTTCTCTGGTAGGTAAAAAGTTCGCTATAGACGGTGAAGAAAAACATCGTGATGAAACCTGCATTGACAGAAATCAAAGAATTATTTGGTCTGAGACAGCGATGGACTTTCACGTTGGCATATTCTGTAAAAAGTAGGGGTTGTAACATTCCTGCTACACAAAAACATATTTGGATTTACGTCAACACGACAGCGGTCGTAGAAAACTTGCATTTGGCATCAGTCACCAAAGGAAAACCAAAAGAGCGTTATTCACGCGTTAACTTGTTATTCAGAATGAAAGGTTCCACTTTAGCTACACTCACACAACACTTCACCAAGGTAGTATTATCTGGTGGCGATCTTCTGTGAGGCCTAGGATCAGTCCTCAGTCTAGCAATACCAAATATCGGATGGAAATTCCCGTTCAAAAAGGTTGTATGTGGTCAGATGCATACTTTCCTATTTCGATTTGGACCTTCAAGTAAACTAAGGTAGGTACTTATGCTGAAATAATATATAGTTATTTATTTACAGATGAAAACATGTATGAGGCACCTCCGGAGGTTGAAGTACCTAAATGTAAGTTACAAGTAACGTCACGAGCTATGAGCGCGCAAGAAAAATTCACCCACTTTTTTTGTTGAACGCTCATATCTTGTGACCACGCATGTATGTTGTTCGCGTCGCGCCTTACAGGTGGGCAGGCATCTTATAATACTATGCTATTTTAGTTTAAGTGAGTACCCACCTTGATCACTTGCTTTGTGTATGAGTAACGTGATACGGACACTATGTTGATATATTCAGGAATTCCAGAAGACAAGTGTTCTTTTTTCATGGACACCGTAGATTATTTTAGGGTAGCGCGCCGATTATGCCGTGGTGGTCATGAGGTTTGAGCAGCTTCGCCAGCTACGCAAGCGACACAAGTTCGAATCCTAGTATTCCCGAATATTAGTTTTTGATAAGTGCAATTATTTACCCCACACGCTTTAAGGTGAAGGAAAACATCGTGAGAAAACCTGCATATGTCTGAGAAGTAATTCAAAGACGTATGCATAATGCCTGAGTCAGCGATGAACTCACCCTCTGTCACGTTGGGACTTCAATAATCCTCGATGAAATGTGGGTGTTGTTGTTACAACTCCTCTGCTTATCCCTTTGGAGACTCTTCTGGGATGGCCTGAGGATATTAATGTCCTATTTTTTTTCCAATCAGTCAAAATTAAACCACCACCAAAGAAAGCGATGCCAATCCCATCATTGCCCTTAAACCGCACAATGCGACTGAACACGGTCAATCCTTCAGACATGTCCCCAAATACTAAGAGGAAGAACAAGAGGAAACCTGACCCTACGTCCACGATGCCGAAGGTTGGGAAGAAATCTCCAGGTAATCAATTCAACTCAAATTCAAAAATGTCTTTATTCGATAACACTTTTTATAAAGTACTTTCAAATCGTCAGAAAGACACGATTACATAGGATTATACATGCTACCGCCAGGTTCGGAAGGTTGCTTTTATGATAATATAGAGGATTTCAAATTTCTTGCCAGTTCAAGTGATTTACCGGAGCGAGTATAAACAGCGTTCTTCAAAATTGCTCTTCTCAGACGCCCGGTTTCCGAAACAGTGGTCAGTTCATCAAGGCTGCTACCTTCTTCTTCTCCAAGTGCCTCTGCAATTACTGAAAGTGTCTTACGGGGGCCTAAGCTGAATAAATCATTTACAGGGTTAACGATTATTACTCATGCTGGTGGGGCAAGCTTTCATACTAGAGCTTCAATGCGATTGATAGGCTTAAATGAAAAACTTTGTCCAAACCGTGGCCCCAACAGAGCAGTCGAAGCATAAATTTCACAATATAAAACAATTTTATCTTTTCAGAAAAAAATCCTATGGCGGCTGAATTGAACAACATTTTGCAACGAAGAAATGGTAAGGCAATTATTATAATAGCAAAGTCGTGGGTTGGAGCAGTCGCCTGCTACGCCAGCGATGCAAGTTCGAATCCCAGTGACCTAGGTACCAATGAGATATTCCGAAATCTTTAGTAGGTACTGTGGCGAGCGACCCCCGACTCGGGTCACTCGTTCTCCGGGATCACTATTATTTACTCTAAAATAAGATTAATATACTGTTTTTCACTTTTTGTTCCTTTTCCTTCCATCCCCGTTCTATCTCTGGCAATTCCTACTATTTCTTTTTTAAGTTTTTTTCTGGATTATTTTAAATATCGTTCATAAAGTTTAAGCATACATACTATGCTCACGCCTGTATTCCCCGAAGGGGTAGGCAGAGGTGTTGTTACCACAACACACACTTTTCACCGAATTTGATTTAGTGCCAACGTGACAGATGGTGAGTCCATCTCTCACGTTGTCAGTCTCAGGCACTATACATACGTCTTTGAATTACTTCTCAGAAATATGCAGGTTTCCTAACGATGTTTTCCTTCACCGTAAAGCACGTGGTGTGAAATCACTGTACATAAGTTTTTTAGAAAAACTCATTGGTACAGGCCCCGCTGGGATTCGAACTTGCGTCGCTTGCGTAGCAGGCGACTGCTCTAACTCCGAGGCCACCACGGCTAGTTTTAGTAAAGTTTAAGCATTAAACGAAAAAGGTTTTAACTTGCTTACAGTAATCTCACCCCACGTGATTATAGTGATGGAAAACATCGTGAGACATTTGTCTGAGAAGTAATTTAAATTTATGTTTAATGCCTGAGAAATCCTCTGCCACGTTGGCACTTAATCATATTCGATGAAATATGAGTGTTGTTGTTATTCTGTAAGGTTTCTCAGCGTCGCACTCGACGTCAAGTGTCGGTTTCAAAGATACGAAAATGAACTTTATAGTCTATCAATTATGTATCAATTTCCAATGATTGAAATCGAAAATGAACTCTTTGGGAACCGTTCTGGGATGGCGTGAGCATATTTATTTATTTATTTGTTTTACTTCCAGCTGGACAATCAATATTGAACCCACACGATATGTTGAGTAAAGCTCAAAGTCCTCCTTCATCCAACATCGCTCTGCCTCCTAAACCACTGGCTAAGAAGCCGCAAGTCGTAAACAAACTACAAGTTTCAGCCAATACCAATGCTCCCAACAAATTACCTCTGAAACCTAAACGTAAGTACACATTCACTAACTAGGGATCTCATACACAGCTCGCCAGTGATCAACCTTCACGGACTGCTCGAGTAGTTCCATTATTTGAAACTGCTTTATATACAGGATGTTGAGGAAAATAGGACAGCTGTTAAAATATGTGATAGGGTATAATTTTAGGAAGCAAATAAAATTATATATATTCTTCCGTTTTCGAGTAATTGACGTTCAAAGTTGACCATATCGAGACCTTATTTTCGCATAAAAATCAGCGGTAACGTAGAGTTGTTCGCGTGATACTTAACTACGATTTTATTGTATTTTTCTCCCGCTAATAGTTCCTGAAATAACCATTTTTGAAAACATTAACCTTCTCCTTAATTTTACAAGTTTAATTACCGCGTTCATTCAATCGCGTCTTAAGGCCGAGAGCTCTTCGGCCCTTAGCATCTGGGCCCCCAAGGCCCCAGAGTTTCAACCGCAAACGCAGAAAATATGTATTATATATGTAATTTATTTCTTTTATTTCAGCTCCAGTGCTGAAACCGAAACTCAATCCACCTGTTTCAGAAGTAAAAGGTATGAACTGATTGAAAAAAAAATTACACAAATTACTAGGCATCTTTAAGATAATAAATTTAACATAATTGACGAAATGTGGGTGTACTATAAGTGTAAGTACACATTTGCCTACCCCTTGGGGGAATACAGACGTGGGCATATTAAGAAAAACTGAATAGATATCAGCTTGGGCAACTCACGCGAGCACTATCAGTAGGTCTAAAAATACCACTTTGGGAGAATCATAATGTGATCCGAATATGATTGATCATCGACATGACAAAATGGTCACTTAGGTGCAATTCACATTATGATTCTCGAATTATTAATATTTCGCCTGTTTCACACTTTCCTATGAACATTCCTAAAATGGTCCACAAAATATGAATTGCTTTTGTGACAAATAGCATTATAAAAAGTTAGTTAGGGACTAACAGCTACAATTATTGTAATCATTCGTGAATCATAATATGAATTGGACCTGTGTGACCATTTTGTCATTTCGATGATCAAATTATGATTCTCCAAAGTGGCCTTTTTAGACCTACAGGTCATTACGGGACAAAAGAACATCCTCATAAGACGAACTTATCCGACGACGTGGTATGTAGGTACTGGTAATCAGAAGCCGGGACCATGAGTCACGTAATATGCACTTGCAATCCACTGGCCATGGCGAATGGACCTGCTGAGTAAGGCATATACGAAACCAGAGGACTACAAGCTCTTCCCCATGGGCAAGATTTGCTGGCTTGTTCAGGGAGTATTTGAGCCGAAAGAAGATAAGATTATGTAAGAAACTAAACGCTTGACCTGTACCCCTATCACGGGCTTGGAACCGTTTTGTAATCTACACTCGCTAGCGTCTCCACCGAATATTAGTATGAGAAATTGTGCAGCGACTCCCAGCGGTGACGTGAACAACTGAAATATATCATACAAATATTGCGAGTGACGCTAGCGAGTATATATTACGAAAACGGTGGCAAACCCGTGATAGAGGTACTGTTAATGACTCAGCAGTTAGGTTGCGCTCAATATGCTAGAGGCATATGTTTTAAATATTTTTTTATTCTTAATTTCTAGCTTCACCAGCACCTAAAAGAATGCCACCACAGCCCATTACGAAAGGTAATTAAAATCGAATTCTTTTTTATATCCAGTACGAAAGCTCATCGAGCCAAACCCGTCGAGATCTTGTCAAAGTGTAAAAAATAAAAACAACTTACCTAGATAGTATTATTGTATTTTTTTAAATAATATTAATAGTATTTATCAGAAAGGTCAAATTCGGAGCACTCGTAACCGAAGAAAGTGTATGAAGAGATGCATGAATGTGGATGAAGCGAAAGAAGTATGTAAGGATCGTAGCATGTGGCAAACGGTGGTCACTGCCTACCCCCATGGGATACAGGCGTGAGCATATGTATGTATGTTAAATAATATTATACGAATGTCGAAAAGTACAGTAGTATGTTCCATCAATCAATGGTACTTCTGACAAAATCTATGTCTATATATATAAAAAAAAGTCGTGTTAGTTACACTATGTGTAACTCAAGAACGGCTCAACCGATTTGGCTGAAAATTGGTTGGGAGGTAGGTTAGACCCAGGAGAAAGCGAGGCTCAGGCAGTCCTGTATATTTTCCTATTATCCTGACAAATCCCAAGTGGGTGCCTAATTTTTTTTAAGTAATATAATCAAATACTTAGTACCTATACTATTTTGTTTATCTATTAGTAATTTAATTTTTATTATTATTTATTTTATGTAAAGTATACTTTTTTCATTTTGATTACACATGCTTTACGGTGAAGGAAAACATTGTGAGAAAACCTGCATGTCTGAGAAGTAATTCAAAGACGTTTGTATAGTACCTGAGACGGCGATGTACTCACCATCTGTCACGTTGGCACTTGGTGAAAAGTGGGTGTTGTTATTACAACACCTCTGCCTACCCCTTCGGGAAATACAGGCGTGAGCATATGTATGTATGTAGACTACATTATGGTGTGCAATAAAGGATATATTATTATTACAATTCAATGTAATTTGAACTTTATTTACCAAACTACCATCGAGGATAAATCACCATCAACAAATCATACCTACTAATGGTTTATAATAACCAGTTGGTAGTTGTCACACTGAACGATGTGATATGTGTATGTTCAATATGTTACTACTGTGCTTAATAATACAGTGGCTATAGTATAGTGGCTGAGACGACGATAGACTCACCACCTGTCACTGTCACGTAGGAACGTAATCATCTCCGATGAAAAGTGAGTGTTGTTATTACAATACTTCTGCCTACCTCTTCGGGGAATACAGGCGTGAGGATATGTTACTTAGTATTGTATTAATTTACAGGATTACCGCCGGCACCAATACCTCAATTAATCCCGCCTGCACACCAAATACGAGGTAAGCAACTTTATTTTTCACTTCTACTATACTGGCTGTTCCCGCGGTTTTACCCGCGTAGATTTAATTGCATGGGTGACCAGCGGAACCCAAGTCAATCCTTGTTACATTAGCTGTCTGTCAGTGAAAATACCGTTAAAATCGGTCCAACTGTTTCGGAGATAAGCCGGAACAAACAGACAGAGAGACAGAGAATTAAAATAAGTTGCTTTTTATATAAGTATAGTATATGCATATAATGAAAAGCTGTTGGAGAATCACAAACAGACACTGCAATTGCATTTATCTGTATAGATATAGATTTGAGTAGTATTTATAGGACATTAATATTTCGCCTCGCCAGATCGCTTATGTTATAGGGGACGATAGAGCCCTGCCATTATTCACTAAGGTTTCTCAGCGTGGCACACGTCGTCGAGTTTTGGTTATAAATAAACGAGATTAAACCTTATCTTCTATGTATTATGTATCTATTTCCTATGATTGAAAACAACGCTCGTCGTCGAGTTCAATGCTAAGAAACATTACAGAATAACGCAGCTGTTGCCACTAACCGAGCACTTATCCTAACTCTGGGCTGTTACTAATTGAAAAGCCGAATTGTTGTAAACAAGATGACGTCAGCTTGTTAAACATTTCTTTTGCAGTATCAACACAGAACAATGAACCAAATTCATCCGACGAAGAGTGGACTTATGAGGAGTTGCCTGAAATTAATCTGAACAAACCGGCTCCAAGACCCATAGGGGCCCAAGGTAATCTTTACTGTACCCGGCGGTATATAATGCACATCGACATCAGTAAAGAGACAATCGGCTAATTTCGTTTCGTGGAGCTTTGTCTCAGTCACACAACTCGCACATTATGGGAAGACCTAGATAAACAAACAGACATTGCTATGTCATTGCAATTAAAAAAAAAACGAATACAGTAAAGGTGCAACCACATGCAGCCGCCCGACGCTCGTTTCCAGCGACAAATGTGGTCACGTGACCCCATTTTCCGCGACTCAAAAAGGAACTACGTCATGCAGCATCTCCTATCACGTATCGCTACATATCACGTGACCACATTTGTCGCTGGAATCGAGCGTCGAGCGGCTTATATCAGGTTGCTCCTTAAAATGTACATACAAACCATAGGTATACAATATTATCGAAATTAGTTTATCCCAAAAGAGATTGTTGAGCGGAAACGATAAATGAAAAAACTCATTCAAATATTTTCATGAAAATTGTTTAAAAATTTTTTTTTCGCATAATTAGTTTTCGATATACTTTTCTTCATTAACTTGTTATTTGTAACAGCGTTACCCGCTCCTCAAATTATTCCTCCAGCACATCAAATACCAGGTAAATATTGATCTACAAGTACTTACTAACATACAAAATTCAAAGCCCAGAAGGGTCCCCAAAGGGGTAAGCAGAGGTATTGTAACGACAACACCCACCTTTCAACGAATATGATTACCTAAGTGCCAACGTGACAGAGGGCGAGTCTATCGCCGTCTCAGTCACTATACCTACGTCTTTGAATTACTTCTCAGACATAAGTATGTAGGTTTCCTCACGAAGTTTTTGTTCACCGTAAAGCACGTGGTGTGATATCATAGCACATAAGTTATTTTTTATTCACGAGGGGGAAACCTTCAAAAGGTCCCCGACCGCTCTAGAAGAGGCAGGTCGGGTTATATGGGATTTTTACCGAGCTTAGCGGGGACTCCGGGTACTCTGATAGATTGCATCAGTGTTCCCCACGCTTTTCCGGGGCACATCCTCGGGGCAGCTATTGGAAACCTCGAAACCACCTTCCCGGGCCCGCGACTCGGTGGTCAAAGCTCCCACCCCGACCACCGCCAGCAGGCCCTCCGGTCTCCTTTTAATCGCCTCTTACGACAGGCAGGGGATACCATAGCGAAATTCTTAGACCCTGGCTATTAGATGACGCGAGTGAAACTCAGGGGCAAAATTATCACGTGTTTTCAGAATCGTACGAAGACGAGATTTATAACGACCCTAATAATTCGGATGAAGAGTGGACTTATGAAGAACTGCCTGAGATTAAGCTGAACAAGCCAGTGACGAGATGGAATAAGAAATGAGGTATTCTTCCCGTCTCGTGTTCCTATTTTTTTACCATTTCTAAGAATTTAGAAGGTATTCTTAAGGAGGAGCTCGTGGCACAGTTGCTATTGCGCATATCATTCGAGCAGCGAAGTTAAGCAACCCTAAGCCTAGCCAGTAATTGGATGGGTGACCGCCCGAGTTCCCTCCGTGCCTCGGAGAGCACGTTAAGCCGTCGGTCCCGGTTGCCAATTTATCATCTTTGGCAATCGTTACAGGTCAGTCGGAGGCCTAAAATAGTCTGACAACTGGTTTAACCCAGATCACAGATTTTCCTCGTTAGAGGGGTTGCGAAGGTCAGATGGCAGTCGTTTCGTATAAAAATCTGATGATCAGCCACATCGGGTTGAATCAAGTGCCGACCCCAACAATGTATGGGATAAGGCCAGGGACGATGATAGAAGGTATTCTTTCTTCATCTCCTTACCTTCCTTTCTTTACCGAATAATTCTTCTTTCTTCATCTGATTAAGTAGTAACATCTCTTGGCTTAACGGTATACCTTATATTTATAGCCAAGTAGCGGACGTCCCACGTTTTCACCTGCGTAGTTCCCGTTCCCGTGAGAGTACGGGCATAAAATATAGCCTGTGCTACTCGCTGATAATGTAGCTATCCATTGCTGGAAGAATTTTTCAAATCGGTCCTACTTTTTAAGTTTATTAGTAACATACAAATATATTTTTTTTTCTATATATATTAGTATGCATATAGAAGATCTTTTATTATAAGAATAGATGCATTTAGAAGAAGAATAATGTATATTTTAATTTAAATGTAACTATTTTATGTTAAATTGTGGAATGCTGTTAATAATCACACAAATAAAAAAATATCAGTGAATTCTTTATTATTTTATTAATTATAATAAATATGCCTTAAATAAAATACATTCGTGTTGAAAACTGTTTTCGTTTTTCACTTTTTATCCTCATCTGTGATGGGAATAGTTTTGGTATCTTTGATAATTTCATCAATTCTATGTAAATCCTTGAGGGAGACTTCACCACTGCCTCTCTCCACTGGTGCAGGCTGGGAGGGATCTGGTTTCCAACCCAGGAAGTTTATTATCTCAAATGTTGCTGGTACTCCTCTGGACTTCTGTTCTGGGACATCCTGAAAGAAATTTTGTTCAGTAACATAATTTTCTTTCTTTCATTTATTTATTTAATGGCGATGAGCTTAAGTAAGACTATTCCGCCAATGTCAAGTGATTGTTGAGAAAATAATCTTGTAAATTGTTAAAAATATGTGGTAACCCATTGGATTCCTCGCTGCCAAATTCCATCGATCAACATAATTTTAGATCGATATTAAAAAAAACTATCACGTCGACTCTTAACCATCTTCGGTGCAAAGTGGGTGTTCCTTACCCCTTCGGGGATCTTTCTGAGCTTATATACCTACCATTTTTTTTATATGTTCATGCCACTCAAAAGGATCCCCGAAAGGGTAAGGAAAGGTGTTGTAATAACAACACCCACTTTTCATGAATGTGAGTCCATCACCGGCAGGCGCCAGGCACTATACAGACGTATTTTTAAATTACTTCTCAGACGTATGCATGTTTCCTCACGTTTTCCTTCACCGTAAAGCACGTGGCGTGAAATCATAGTTATATATATAAGTTTTTAGAAGAACTCATTGGTACAGGCCGCTGGGCCTGAGACGACGATAGACTAACCATCTGTCACATTGGGACTTAATCATCTTCGGTAAAATGTGGGTGTCGTGATTACAACACCTCTGCCTAACCCTTCGGGGAATACAGGCGTGAGCATATGTAAAAAAAAATCCTTAGGATATGGCCTGGCTTTTAGGCGTGTATGGTGCGCGAACCTCTTTTGTTGTTGCTCTTCCGGTTAATGTTTGGAGCTGGAGCTGACATTGACATTGACAAGGTATAAGATCCCTGTTCTAAAATGTCAATGTTAATTATTGTAATTGGTATGTCCGTAATAATTAACTATAAATAAATAAATTGTCTATGAAAGAAATTAATTAAACTTAAAAAACGAACCTTGCCATACATTTCGTCGTAAATAGCAGCGGCTGCGAACTGCACGTCCCTGGGGAGCGTGAGAGGCCTGGTGAAGGCCGCGTTGCCCTCTCCCAGGGCGCGCACGTCGTGCATCACGTGCCACGCGCTGGGGTACCACACGGTTATACTGTCCACGTCCACTGTTTGAAGAGTGAACCCGCTCCTGTCACCATTTCTAACATTATTGGCAATATTTCTACATTTATACCTACAATCTATAATTCAACATTCATTCATCATCATCATCTCCCTGGCCTTATCTCATACACTGTTGGGGTCGGCACTTGATTCAACCCGATGTGGCTCCATGTTAGTCGCAATCAACTTTGTTAACTCCTTGTCCGTTATGTGCGCCTGGTACTTCGTGTACCATATCATCATCTCCCTGGCCTTATCCCATACATTGTTGGGGTCGGCACTTGATTCAACCCGATGTGGCTCCATGTTAGTCGCAATCAACTTATTAACTCCTTGTCCGTTATGTGCGCCTGGTACTTCGTGTACCATATCATCATCGTCCCTGGCCTTATCCCATACATTGTTGGGGTCGGCACTTGATTCAACGCGATGTGGAATAAAGATATTTTGAATTTTAAATAACACCTATTCACCAAATGCATACATGTGATGTCACGAGTTAGGAGCGTCCAGCTTATAGACAGAGACAGACTGATAATATAAAGGTACGCACTCATAGCTCGTGACGGGACCTGTATGAATGTATGACGGTATTTACATATAAAAACATTTTTAAATCCTGTCTATCTACTTTCTTTATTGTGTATACTTTCATATGCATTTAATAAAAAGTTGTTAATTTAGAATCACAAACAGACACTTCAATTTTATGTATCTACTAGCGGACGTCACGCGGTTTCACCCGCGTAGTTCCCGTTCCCGTGGGAGTAATGGGATAAAATATAGTCTTTGCGACTATAATTTGAGATTTAAACTATCCTATCTCTCAAGTTGGATCGAACTGCACATGGTGTGCGAATTTTATTATAATCGGTTAAGTAGTTTAGGAGTCCATTGAGGACAAACATTGTGACACGAGATTTATATATATTAAGATAGATGAATAGTCCAATTATTAATAACTTACGCAGTAAGTAGCCCGCCAATGTCCCTGACTCTGGTGAATGGGGAGATACGGGGAGACATGCCTCCACACCGCTCCGTCTCCGCTAATTGCAACGACTGCCTCAACTCCATCAGTGTATCACCGCCGAAGACACATGCCATGAATACCTTGGAAAAATAAAATATTTGCATCCAAAAGATCCGTGGTGGCCTCGGCGTTAGAGCAGTCGCCTGCTACGCAAGCGACGCAAGTTCGAATCCCAGCGGGGCCTGTACCAATGAGTTTTTCTTAAAAAAACTAATGTACAGTGATTTCACACCACGTGCTTTACGGTGAAGGAAAACATCGTAAGGAAACCTGCATATATCTGAGAAGTAATTCAAAGACGTATGTATAGTGCCTGAGACGGCGATAGACTCACCATCTGTCACGTTGGCACTTAATCAAATTCGGTGAAACGTGGGTGTTGTGATAACAACACCTCTGCCTACCCCTTCGGGGAATACAGGCGGGAGCATATGTATGTATGTATTTGTATTACGTTTTTTTAATTTTTTTTTTCTTTAAATTGTATAATATTTGAAATTAAAAAATGAAAAGAGTAATTACTGAGTTTCTTGCCAGGTTCTTCTCAGTAAAAGCAACCTTCCGAACCTAGCGGTAGCATGTATAATCCTGTATAATTATGTCATTCTGACGATTTGAAAGTAATTTGTAAAAAGTTTTATCGAATAAAGATACTTTTGACTTTGACTTTGACTTTGACTATGCATCCGACTGCGGCGAAGCAAAAGGGAGGGTAATGATTTTTACCGATATGTATTTCAATTTTTTAAGGCGTTCTTCTCGAAATAAATCATATTTAAATTAGAAAGTTACATGTTGGATAAGCAAATGAAGAACCTGAATAAATAAATAAATATTTCGTGACACGGTAATATACATAGATATGTCAAAACCATGGGAGATTACTATCATCGTTATATCAGTTACGTCTTGCTAACTTCTTAGCTTTGAATAGAACCTCAGAAGTTCATGATATCTACTCGCTGCTAACCGATTATGGTAAGCCTCCTGCAGGTGTAAAAACCACTTTGGGAGAATCATAATGTGATCCGAATATGATTCATCATCGAAATGACAAAATGGTCACTTAGGTGCAATTCATATGACTCACAAATGATTAATATTTCGCAATTCACCTGTTTCACACTTTTCTGTGAAGATTCCTAAAATAATCCAGAGAATATCAATTGCTTTTGTGACAAATAACATCATAAAAAGTTAGTTAGAGACTAACATCTACAATTATTGTAATCATTCGTGAATCATAATATGAATTTCACCTAAGTGACCATTTTGTCATAACGATGATGAATCATATTCGGATCACATTATGATTCTCCCAAAGTGGCCTTTTTAGACCTACTGTTCTAGGCACACTATATAAGACTATGATCCATCTAATAGTAAACGGATACAGCAATGGATGCAATAGGTCCAAAATTTGTCAAAATAAAATCTTACCCCATCAGGCTGCAAGCACTTCATGACTCTGTCGAAGCAGCCAGGAAGGTCGTTGACCCAGTGAAGCGATAAGGAGGACACCAGCAAGTCTATACTGTTGTGCGGAAACTGCAATAGAAAATTATTTTGATACAAACATATACAGGATGTCTACTCTCACGACGAAATACAAAGTTTCAGTTGAAAGTTCGCAAAGTTGATTCTAACCTTTACAGATAAATAAAATTTAAGTGTTTGTTTGTAATGCATATGAAATATGGTATATACACAATTGTCTTTGTTCTTTGTCTTTTTATCCTGGCTGATCTCTGAAGCCGAAAAATATGCAGGTTTCCTCACAATGTTTTCCTTTACCATAAAGCATGGGGTATGAAATAACTGTATGTAAGTTTTGTAGAAAATCTCACTGGTACAGGCCCCGTTGGGATTCGAATTTGCTTGCATAACAGCCGACTGCTCAAGCCCTATGGCCATCACAGCATATTCACCATATTCATTTACCAATTTTATCTACATGCTTACATCAATGCTCTCTTCGTCCATAATCATCTTTTCTACAGTCACTCCATCACCAACAATGGCTTTGTCCAAATGTGTCTGTGACGTGTCACAAAGTGTCACTTTTTCAACACTGTCTGGCATGAAGTGTCTGGATACATAGCCGCGGCAGGCTCCTGGAAGTGAAGTAACAAACTTTGATGCATTAAAACAGATACCATGTGGGATATAGGGGGATTGTTCTATACATATATACAGATAAATAAATTGAAGGTGTCTTTTTGTAATTCCAAATTAAAATATAAATCCCTGAGTTCATATGGTAGGTACTGTAGGTCTAAAAAGGCCACTCGTGGTGTGAAATCACTGTACACACAAAATCTTATGTACAGTGATTTCACACCACGTGCGTTACGGTGAAGGAAAACATCGTGAGGAAACCTGCATATTTCTAGTATAGTGCCTGAGACGGCGATAGACTCACCATCTATCACGTTGGCACTTAATCAAATTCGGTGAAAAGTGGGTGTTGAGATAACAACGCCTCTGCCTACCCCTTCGGGGAATACAGGCATGAGTATATGTAAGTATATTCTCAGTATATTGAAGTGAATCTGTATACCTTTACTTGATGTGATGCATATAAAAAAGAAGACCTACTTACCAAGCTCTACAGCATTTTTGAACGTTCTTTTTATGTCAAAAATTCTATCAGCTGTTCGCCAACCAACCTCTTCCTTGATATATTCAGATAAATGGTAATCTTCTCTCAAAGCAGACCGCTCTCTCTGTAATAACTTCGCTTTTCTATCAAATATATTCATAGTACGATACACTGAGCTAGCAGTTTTTTGTTTTGTTGCTTTCGAACTGTTACTTCGAGAGAAAATTTGGTTATTACGTAAATATTTTACGTCGTTTATAAGCTTCTTTAAAAGGCAAACGCTTGACGGGTAGTAGAAGAGTTTTGTTTGAGACATAATTCAGTGAAAATTATTTGCTTTGCATGTGTTTGAAATATATATATTAGATTATTTTGGTTACCCTGTTAACACTTCAGAAAATTAGGTTATGTTTATTTATTTATAATGACACTATTTGACTTTGAAGACTTTGACATTGCCTAACTGTCAAATTTAGGGAGCGACTTGGAATAAGGAGTTGAACGGATAGAATCGATGCTTTTATATCGATATTAAGATCTTGAAAAGCATACTATGATATTTTTGTGCTGATCACTTTTTTAATTCAAGTGATTACATACCACGACTTTGCAGTGAAGAAAACCTGCAGATGTCTGAGAAATATAATTGAGGAGTGGATCAACTTATCACCTGTGACGTTGTCACTTAATCTTGTTGGGTAAAAAGTTTATACTATTCCACTATAGAATCCCTTCTGGGATGCTGTGATCATATTTTATATTTATTTCTTTATCGGAGAGATATTTTATATTTTATAAGCCATACCTAAAAGTACTACCTGTACTTTTAGGTATGGCTTATAAAATATCGATATCTATTTCAAATCGATGCTTTTATCTTCAGCTAATTAGGAACATTAAAATATTATACCTTCGTTTAGAAACCTTGCTTTTAATGTGCTAAAATTCTCTGCTTTCGATTTATAGCTACAAAGATTCGATATTCGCTTCCAAAGCATCCTTCAGTATTGTTGCAAAAGCACGCTATTTATTTCTTAGTAAATACTTTTTAAATTAATTATTATTATAAAAATCATAGTTCAAAACGAAATCCAGTAATTAAACAAACTTGTCAACGACAAACAACAGTGTGTGTCAGTCAACTGTCAATAAAACTCAGCTGTGAATTGTATAATTATTTATTTCTCCTAATTGAATATAAAATTGGACGTCCGCTATTTCATCGCAAATTTACTGTGAGTTCGAAGTACATAGAATAGACAAACGTAAGTACACACATTTTCTGCAGCTCTCGTAAGTGAATTTTATTTACGTATACTTTGCACGTAACCTATTAGGTTATCTCTTCACCCGGCAAGATATCTTGCAATTGTCCGCTATATCACTTGACTTTCAATAAAGGTAGGAGGGAATATAGCAAAGTGTATTATTTTAACACATTCACTGCTAACATTTCAACTTCTTCGTAAATTCTCGAACAGTTGGACGCACATACGCGTCGTTAGCAGTGAACGCGTTAATGCAACTGGGGTTCAACTATGATAGTTTTAAGCAGAAATAGAAATAGAAATAACATTTATTCACATGATATATGGTACAAAAGGTAGGTGTTATTAAAGGTTACAAGAATCACATATTTCACCCAATTTAAGGGCATGTAAATATTAACTTAATTATCTAATTAAGTACTGCAGTTACATTTTAACCACATATTAAACATATCAGCATTTATTTTTCATTATATACATCATTCTTTATTGCACACTTCAAAATATACTACGTAATTAAGTACTAGAATTTATAATTATTTTTCTAAATGTTCACATATATATACACTAGCTGTGCCCGGCAAACATTGTATTGCCATATATTTTTTTGGGGTGGACTACCCCTAACATTTAGGGGGATGAAAAATAGATGTTGGCCGATTCTCCTAGATACCGTATAAGCACAACGAAAACTGTGACACGAGAATTTTATATATCAGATATTTGATCTGCATGAGATTGTCCATAAAATCATGTATTGTGTAAAAACATTTTTTAACTAGCCATTTAAACAATGTACTTTTAAATGTATGTAGATTCTCTGTACCATGTAATTTTACGTCAAAACTAAGATATTCTTAAACCAAACAGTTCCAAACAATGTCTGTTAATTTTTTTACTATGTCCATCCTTTTTGAAAGCTATCTATATACAAATTTCAGCTAAATCTTCAGGGGATAGACACACAGATGGTAACAGACAAACAGAGCGATATTTTCGCTTTATTATATTAGTGCCTACAGGTAAAAGAGTGTGTAGATGCTGATGCACCTCGGCATGGCGCCGATGATTAATATTTCAGAGTATATAGTATATTACCTTAAGACACATAATTTCCTAAGTCCTTATTAAATTTGATAAAAATTTTCCTAAAAAAGAGCCGTGGTGACCAATGAGTTTTTCTAAAAGACTTATGTACAGTGATTTCACACCACATGCTTTATGGTGAAGGAAAACATAGTGAGGAAAGCTGCATATTTCTGAGAAGTAATTTAATGACGTGTGAATGAATCTTCGGTGAAAAGTGGGTGTTGTGATTACAACACCTCTGCCTACCCCTTTGGGGAATACAGGCGTGAGCATATGTATGTATGTAATTTTCCTCTCTTCTCCATTGTAACTTCTTGAAATGACTTATCAATTGATACATTATCCTCATGCATAATGCAGTATTTTCACACCATCTGCATCATGGTGAAGGAAACCTGCATGTCTGAAAATAATTCGAAGATATACATAATGTATAGTGCCTTGAGGTCGCAATAGACTCACCATCTGTCATGCTGGCAGTTTATCATCTTTGGTGATATGTGGGTGTTGTTATTTCAACACTTCTGCCTAACCCTTGGGGAATATGTATGTGTAAATTATCCTTTTCCAGATGTGGCCGATTCTAATGCAGTTTCTACGCAGCAATGCTGCATACCTGACATTGCCTGTGGCAGCAGTGGTCGGCGTCATCGGCTACAATCTTGAAAGTCTCCTGTCGGACAGATATACACCTTATAATAGTTAGTATAAGGTTCATTTCACACTGTTTGGACTGGTAACAATTTTTTTTAACATCTTTAAGAAAAAATAAATATTAAAATTGATATCGTAAAAAGTTCCAAACAATTATATAATAATGTTTTGAGTTTGGATACACCGACCAACAGATGGCGTAAGGCGGCCGCTATACCGCAAAAACAAGGGAAGGAAAATTTGACGCATGAGGTAGGATCACGAGTAGCTCAGTTGGAAGAGCAACTGCACGGTTTGCAGAGGTCGTGGGTTCGAGTCCCGCCTTGTGTTAATATTTTTCATTAATGTTTTAAGAATTTAGAATTTAAACATGTATGTCACGAATATCAACTCTAATATTAATTAAATATTTTTTTTTAGAACCCGTCCAGGATCAGCGATTTGACCGGCTAGTTGAAGAAAACATCCTCAAAGACCCCACTGATGTGAAGAAGCTTAAATACCACGAGAATGTGCTGGGGAGGAATGTATCCCCATCCTTGCAGGAGAAAGTATAAATACCGGAAGCAAATCACTCAGTACCCAGATTCATGTAAATTCAAACCCCTTATTACAAAACATAGACAACAATAATCCTTGGTTTAAAAAGTAGTTCCATCTCTTTTTGTGATACTGATTTTTAAAGATATCAATATAGTTTTAGTCCAATTTGCTTAATCTGTGATGATAGCTCGTGATCATTGTCATCCCCAGCAAAGACAGGATCTTCCATTGAGGTGGGTGTCATGCCTGGGGAGCATCGGCTCCAACTGTTCTAGTTGGACACTGGTATATATACTGTGTGGAGAGTGAGTGATCAGTGTCATCCCCAGTAAAGAGAAGATCTTCCATTGAGGCGGGTGGCATGCCTGGGGAGCACCGGCTCCAACTGTTCTAGTTGGACACTTGTATATATACTATGTGGAGAGCGAGTGATCAGTGTCATCCCCAGTAAAGACAAGATCTTCCATTGAGGTGGGTGTCATGTCTGGGGAGCACCAGCCCCAACTGTTCTAGTTGGACACTTGTATATATACTGTGTGGAGAGCGAGTGATCAGTGTCATCCCCAGCAAAGACAAGACCTTCCATTGACACCGGCTCCAACTGTTCTAGTTGGACACTTGTATATATACTGTGTGGAGAGCGAGTGATCAGTGTCATCCCCAGCAAAGACAAGATCTTCCAGCCAGATTGGTGTCATGTCTGGGAAACACTAGCTCCAACTGCTCTAGTTGGAATCTTGCACTCGAAAACTCTTATTGCGCGATTCAGGTTCTCGTGTATTTGTACTCAAACTTCGCATTTGTTAGCGAGTAGCGCCATCTATGTAGCGAGTGGAGAAACGCTGTTACAAATCCATGTTTTATAATAAGGGGGTTAGTTTAAATTATAAATGTTATACAGGGTGTCGGGGAAAATAGGACAGCTGTTAAAATATGTGATAGGGTATAATTAAAGGAAGCAAATAAAATAATTATGACAAAAATATCTTCTTCCGATTTAGAGTAATTGACGTTCAAAGTTGACCATATCAAGACCTTATTTTGGCATAAAAATCAACGGTAACGTAGCTATTTACGTGAAATATAACTACGTTTTTATTTTTTTTCTCCCACTAATAGTTCCTAAAATAATCCCATTAATCATTTTTCGAAACCATTAACCTTCTCCTTAATTTAACTTAATCACCGCGTACGTAATGAAGGTAAACGCGGCCGCGCGTTCATTCAATCACTTAAAGGTGCAACCACATGCACCCGTCCGACGCTCGTTTCCATTTTAAGTTTCCCGCGACTCAAAAAGGAACTATGTCATGCAGCCGCTCCAATCACGTATCATATCACGTCACCACATTTGTCGCTGGACACGAGCATCGAACGGCTTACATCAGGTTGCACCTTAAGGCCGCGAGCTCTTCGGCCCTTAGCAACCATAGCCTATAACTACGTTATCGTTGGAGCTAGATATTTTACGACTTCAACATAGTGATAAATTCATAAAACCCTACAACTTCTAGAAGACAACTGTTCCTTTTTCTCCGATACCCTGTATATATGAAGGTTGCTTTATCTGAATTTCATTCTTAGCGTTGTAATAATAGTATGGATATTTTAATAGTGTTGTTAGGAACCACAAAATAAGGGACACACACACCTAGTCAAAATGTTATCCTTACCATATGTGTAATCACCTCAGAGCGTCCGTCGAACAAATCGGAGCTAGTCCGAGAAAAAAATTCTTTTTCGATAAATCATCGATCCTCTTGGAATAAACGATTTCTATACTAATATTATAAATTCTTAAAAATGGTCAAGATGTATATTTATAACATTTTATTTTGGGCCTCGGGGTCCAGATGCTCATCAACATTTCAAAGAGGTTGCACGTCGTCTGGTAGAAGCCTCTCGTGACAAGCGGGCTGGGGTTACCTCGCTCAGTGAATCAGCATTGCTATTCAACGTGGCAATGCTGCCAGCCTTCTTGGCACGATCCCGAGAGACACCGATTTGGGACAAATTTTCTACTTGTAATTAGTTTTTAGTAGAGTTAATAAAAATGGTCAAGATAAATACTAACATAAGGCGGGATACATCAACAGATGGTGTAAAGCAGCCCCTAAACCGCAAAACAAGGGCCTTCTCTTCTCTAACGAAAAAGGTTTCAAGGTTCCCGCCTGGTTTCATACTTTTCTTGACCATAAGAATTTAGAATACATGTGTGTTATGCAAAAACATTCAAATATTTATATTATAAAGAGGATTTTTTTGGTTGCCAATTTATCATCTTTGGCAATCGTTACAGGTCAGTCCGAGGCCTAAAATAGTCTGACAAATGGTTTAACCCTGATCACAGATTTTCCTCGTGAAAAGGGGTTGCGAAGGTCAGATAGCAGTCGCTTCGTATAAAAATCAGGTGATCAGCCTCATCGGGTTAAATCAAGTGCCGACCCCTACAATGTATGGGATAAGGCCAGGAAGATGTTGACCTCACAAACAATACATTGCCTATGTGTACGACAGAAATAATGCTCTACGAAGCCGAATTTAGCCGACTTTCTCTTTCCTGAGGTCGATGTGCAATATTAGCGCATAGCTATTACTTTACAGTCTAACCCTACGGTAGATGTGTTTGATGACGGATGGAACAAGCTATTGTTAGAGTGTATGATGTTCTGCGAGAAAGGATGAACGTTCATATTTTATTTTTAGTTTTTATATTATATTTTATGTGTATATTGCATTACCTTTGTCTGATTAGTGTAATTGGCATTGTATGCCGTTCTAATTATTGAATAAATAAATAAATAAATAAATTACTTTGCATAATAATAGGATTTATATCTATTTCTTTTACCTTAGCTTACATACTTTCTTGTTGGTAATTATTATGTTGTAACTAATATAAATAAATAAATATATAGAATAGTTAGATGCATTTTTTGTTACTAAAATATAAATGTGCGATTAGAAATTGTAAATAGATAGATAGGTTTCTGAATATATTGATTACATTTTATTCGTGTCTGGCTTTTATTTGCGTTCACTAAATGAGGATGTCAGAGGTCAAACAGCGTCGTTTACACATGTATACAGATAAATAAAATTGAAGTGTCTGTTTTTAATTTAATATTAACAGCATTTCACTAAATACAAATGAAAGTACTAGGTATGCCCCGCAGTTTTACCCCTGTAGAGTTAATTTTGTGGGTGACCGGCGGAACATTTATAGTTTTTTTAACAAATGCAGCTTAAGTTACTCCTTGTAACATTAGGTATCTGCCAGTGAAAGTCTAGTTAAAATAGATAAAGCCGTTTTGGAGATTAGCCGGAACAGACAGACCAAGAAAAGATTATAAAATAGCATTTTTTGAATAGTCGTTATTTTGGACTTCAATTTTGTTTTATTTATCTGTATAGAGTGTAGATATACGATTTCTTTCTTGCGGCTAATCTCTGATACGGTTTGACCGATTTTGACAGACTTTCACTGTCAGATAGCTCATGTCACATGTAGTAACTTAAACTATACTTAGATTAAAAAAAATAGGGATTCGCGTAATAATGTAAGACATCAAGGATGTATAGTATATATTATAGTTATATATAGTATTATGTATTTATTTATGTCATATATTATTTATTCTATGAAGACAATATGTAAGTATACTAGCTGTGCCCGGCAAACGTTGTATTGCCATATATTTTTTGGGGTGGACTACCCCTAACATTTTGGGGGATGAATTATTTGGAGTTAACAGATAATTGCGACTGTCAAATAATAACAGACAAATAATTAGCAATAAATTAAAATTGCGACTATAATTTGAGATTTAAACTATCCTATCTCTCAAGTTGGATCGAACTGCACATGGTGTGCGAATTTTATTATAATCGGTTAAGTGGTTTAGGAGTCCATTGAGGACAAACATTGTGACACGAGATTTATATATATTAAGATAGGTGCTTTATATTTAGTTTATTTTTTATTTATATAGTTTATGTACTATTATTATTTTATATGTAAAATGAGTATTTACATGTTCTTTTCATTAATTTTTTCTTCGAATTAACACCAGCCATGTCTGTCTCTGCATATAATATATATATATATATATATATATATATATATAGATAATATAAAGATGGACATGTATAATAGGATCTTAACTTTTTATATTGTATTATAACAGATAAGGCAGTGTGCGTTGTCTGTTGTAATAAAGTGTAGGAAATAATAGCTATTACGTTGTTGTTTATTAATACATAATTTTATACATATTAGGTACTTGTTGATAAATATATTAATAGCTCTAGTAGTGCCTCTCACCTTGCTGTGCCCTAACAGGGTTTATGTTAGCTTTACTTGGGACACTATTATAATTAAGATTAGTATGTATCGTACATGTAACTAACATAAATGCAATAAATGAATAAATAGTAAAAAAAAAATACACTACCACAGTATAGATATAAGATTGTTACAAGTAGTATGGCAACTAAGAGCAAATCGTTTAGATCGACACACTCACATAGTACGCATCTTCGTCGCCATGCGTCGCAATAAGTGGCGGGTTGAAATTAAATTCAAAATATCTTCAATTGGTAAGACTTCTTAAGCCGTGGTGGCCTTGAGGTTTGAGCAGTCGCCTGCTACGCAAGCGACGCGAGTTCGAATCCCAGCGGGGCCTGTACCAATGAGTTTTTCTAAAAAACTTATGTACAATGATTTCACACCACGTGCTTTACGGTGAAGGAAAACATCGTGACGAAACCTGCATATGTCTGAGAAGTAATTCAATGACGTATGTATAGTGTCTGAGACGGCGATGGACTCACCATCTGTCATGTTGGCACTTCATCATCTTCGGTGAAAAGTGGGTGTTGTGATTACAACACCTCTGCCTACCCCTTCGGGGAATACAGGCGTGAGCATATGTATGTATGTAAGGTAAGACTTCTTACAAAGTACTTTTAAGTTGTCAGAAAGACACATACATACAGATAATTAAAATTTAAGTCTCTGATTGCAATTCCAAAGTCACAACTATCCACTAAATCTTTTATCTTTAAACGAGCAATTCTTGTATATAATCGGAATCTCGGCTTCAACGATTTTCAAGAAATTATGCATGTAGGGGGTTCCAGGGGCAAAAAATAGATCTAGCTAAGTTTCATTTATGGAAAACATCGTTTTAACCATGTCTTCAGGCACTGAAAAACTCTTTCCTTTCCTTTCCTTTATTTATTTAATGGCGATGAGCTTAAGTAAAACCGCCAATGTCAAGTGATTGTTGAGAAAAATATCTTGTAAATTGTTAAAAATATGTGGAGGAACCCATTGGATTCCTCGCTGTCCTTGTAAATTGTTAAAATTTCCACTGAAAAACTCATAAAATATCATTACAATACGACAGGAAATTTCGCCGACATCTGTCAAGTTATGGTAGCTCAAAGGTGAGGCTTCCAGAGACTGACGTTCACCGTTCACGTTTATTATCCTTTTTTTTTGTGTGAAGAAGAAACCGAGCACAGCTCGGTCAACCAGATACTGCATATTATAAAAGCAAGTAAGTATATACGATACTGACATTGAAAAACCAATTTTTCTCCGTACGTCTGTCTGTCGGTCTCTCTGTCTTGTTTGTTCCGGCTCATCTCGGAAACGGCTAGACCGATAATAACGGGACTTTCTTTGGCAGATAGCTGATGTTCCTCCTAGTAAGTTACTCCTTGTAATATTAGCTGGTATTTAAAAAAAATATTCTATTTTGTAACAAGGGTAGACAATGGAAAAGTGCCCCTCTGGCAGTTTATTTTTTACGATATGGTCTCTCACAGTTAGTAGGGGAGAGTTACCTCCACTGTTTAACTAGACTATAGGGCGAGACCCAAGGGCCTCCAGCCAAGCTTCAACTTAAAAACTAAGCAACACAGCTAAGGGCGCCCCGGTGTGGGGCTCGGACCTCGGCTTAGGGCGTGAGGGATGAGCTAGGGAACTGGATCTGAGTGGTATTATATAGGGACATGTTTAAGGCTAGACGCTCAGCGTGCGCCGGCTCTATCAAGGGACGGGGGGGGACGTCTGGATGAGGGTTGTTCACTTCCCTCTATGATAGTTGTGGAGGTCAATGGCTGTCATTCACGTCATACTTGTGAACAGGTGCTGCTTGGGGGCTTGTCATCTCAAGCTACGCATTTAGTTATAAGTACGGACTTTTATTTATGTTAATTTTTTTCGACATTAGTGGATTGGAACTTTGCATTTGCATTGCATAATATTTTTGAAAATTGCTGGGGGATGAGCTCGGGACCTGGATCTGAATGGTATTATTTATGGACATGTTTAAGAGACGGGGAGTTCGATGACGTAGAGTTCGCGGCGAGGCCTGTCAGCTGTCAGATGGGGATAGTATTTACAGATTCTTTCTAACTGACGTGTGGCGACATCTGTGGGGAAAATACACAAGTACTGATGCCGTCACAAATAATACCATTTTATGAGTCTCTCTGTCTGTCTGTGCTACCGTGTAAGAACCGTGGTGGCCTTGGGGTTTTTGCAGGGATTTCACACCACGTGCTTTGCGGTGAAGGAAAACATCGTAAGGAAACCTGCATATTGCCTGAGACGGCGATACACTCACCATCTGTCACGTTGGCACTTAATCATCTTCGGTGAAAAGTGGGTGTTGTTATAACAACATCTCTGTTTACCTCTTCAGGGAATACAGGCGTGACCACATTGTATGTATGTAATGTCTGTCTGTATGACGCGTCGCGAATAAATTATAATTCATGACCGCACCTGAATCTAGGTGGAGCTAAGAATGTATTCCATCCTCTTCTTAGCTTCCTAGTAACTCTGTTAAAAGCCACTAGAAGCCTTCAGAGCTCACTTTCTCCCCGTGAAAATCGTAGATTTAAGGGCAGTATAAAAAGGGTATAGGTATTGTATATAGTTTTGAATATCGTAGAATACAGTAACACTTTTATTGCCCACCATTTATGTAAATAAAACAACACGAACAATATAAAAGTTCAGGGTTAAAAATTGCGGTTTTTTCGCTAAGGCGATCTCTCCCAGCCAGCGAATATAAGAGATTTTTTTTAAATAAATTAAAAAAAAAAATGTTTGACGTTTGGTATGTGAACGAATTCCGTGATTGTACAATGTCTGTTAGATAGCTGGACTAGACGATCGGGCGGCACTCCCCGCGCATGCGCGGTCAAGCATCCAACTATCCCAGCCAGAAGCAAAATGGCTACGCACTGACGCGGCTTCGAATTGATTTTCTTCCATACACTTGATTTAAAACACCGTTACCAATATATAACTAAGACTCACAGTGTTTCTGCTCTAATTAAACGTATCAGCTTCAAACGTTCAAGCCAGCCCGCCGCGTTAAAAATATAACACTCATATCATAACCTGTGTCAAGTGCCGCCTCTCTCAATAATTCGACGGGTTTTCATCAATAATTATTATTACTAGCTACAAAACGTTGCGTTGACAAATGATTTACAGACTAATGATATATGTGGTTTTCGGTTGGACTATGATATAACCGGGAGGGGAACATCTGCAACCGTAAGTATTATATGCAGTGTTACATGTCATTTTTACAGCCTAGGTTAACACGGTTTGTGTGACCTAATAATCTAGGTCTTAATGCAGTTAGTAACAATGACGCCTGTTGTAGTTATGCATACTTTTTCCACCTAGCCTCATTTTAGAATTACCTTGAAGTGAAAAAAAACTAAAAAAAGTATTTAAAAAAAGATGTGACATTTTTTCCATTACGCGACGTTTAAATGTAGTATGTGTATATGACATAACGTTCGTAATAGATCAAGTTTTGGGAGAAGTGGGTTTCCCTGATTTTTATAAGTCCTGGTTCTGTCTCACTCTCTCTCGCGTGCCTTGTCTCTTTCCACAGTTGTTCCTGAATGGGTGTTAGGCATGCGCTCTCGATTTTCTGGGCTCGCGGTTGGTATTAGGGGTTCCTGTGATTTTCCTCTACTGTTCCTGTAACCTAATTGTAATTTTTTGGATATACATTATACTTGTCAAAATCAAAATCATTATAATTATTATAAATATAAACATTTTGCTTCCAAAGGGAAACTTGGAACGCTCATTTAACGTAATTTTAGGGGTCCATACCGAAAGTTTAAAAATGGGACTATTATCAACACTTCGATGTCTGTCCGTCTGTCACCAGGCTGTGTTTTATAAACCGTGATAGACAGCTGAAATTTTCACAGATGTGTTTCCGTAGCCGCAGTAACAGTAAATCTATATCTATTATACAAATAAATAAAATTGTCAATTCCAAAATAACAGCTTTTCACTAAATGCATATGAAAGTGTATACTCGCTACAGCCATAGAAAAAAACAATTTAATAAGAATTACCTGACTATCTGTCTGTTTGTCCCGGCTAATCTCCGAAACGGTTGGACCGATTTTAATGGGACTTTCACAGACGCTAGTATTGGATATTTCAGATTTACGTCCATGGAGCAACATTGTTTTTCCACCCCTTTTATTATAATAAAAGCTACTGTTTTCCTGTTTCCAGTTAGGTACTCTCGGATAGGTACCGTTTCTTAAAAACTCAAAATTATAGTACCTACATAAATAATGCTCACGCCTGTATTCCCCGAAGGGGTAGGCAGAGGTGTTGTAACAACAACACCCACTTCACCGAACATGATTAAGTACCAACGTGACAGATTTTGAGTCCATCGCATCTCAGATACAATACATACGACTTTGAATTACTTCTCAGACATTACAGGTTTCGTCACGATGTTTTCCTTCACCGTAAAGCACGTGGTGTTAAATCACTGTACATAAGTGTTTAGAAAAACTCACTGGCCACGGAAGGATTCGAACTTGCGTCGCTTACGTAGCAGGCTGCTCCAACCCCAAGGCCACCACGGCTCTCAAACGTAATACGTAATTTAAGAGATCTTTTTGCAGTTGTATGTTTTGTAATGATACACTTAATGCTAGTATCGAACACGGAATTGTTAAAAGAACATTATATGTACGCTGGACTGAATTGTAATGGCGTTATTATTTCGTAGAGGTGGCGTGGATGTCAACATGGTTTGTAGGTACCTACCGATGAGTTTCAAAACATATTTAGGTCTATGTGCTGTTACCGGATTTGAGCACTCAACGAAAATAGTGACTACAACTTACACCGAATATGATTATGTGCCAACGTGCCATTGAGTCCATCGCCGTCTCAGGCACTATACATACGCCTTTGAATTACTTCTCAGTCATATGCAGGTTTCCTCACGATGTTTTCCTTCATCGTAAAGCGTGGTGTGAAATTACTGCACTTAAGTTTTTAGAACAAAATCATTGGTGTAGGCCACTGAGATTCGAACCTACGTCGCTTGCATAGCTGGCGACTGTTCCAACCCCATGGCCTTCACGTTATTTGCACGTGTTTTTTATTTGCATCGCGCCATACAGCCGACAGACACGGACTCATGAAATGACGGACATACAAGGTCAGCGATCATAGCTCGTGACGGCACCTGGGGTCCTAGTTTAACACTTATTATGAGAGGGATGTATATGATGTTTATAAGTCTGTCATTGTCCCAATTCCTTTTAACAATAGGTTAATATTGCCTAGGTGAAACACAAACATGATAGGCGTGTATGACAAGCGACCTTATTAACAATGTGCTAGCTCAAATTGAGGATATCCTATCTATTTGGGGCTATGAACTCACTATGGTTAGGTTATAAGGTCGAAAGTTCAACGAACGGTGCCTAAAAATCACAAGGGACGCCGGGGATAGGGTTCCCATCGTATTGGAATTACTGGCTCTGTAGTTACCACGATGAATTTATCAAAAAATGTACGTGCAGTGATTTCACACCACGTAATGGCTGGCATTCACGTCATACTTTGTGAACAGGTGCTGCTTGTGGGGGCTGGTCATCTCAAGCTACGCATTGAGTTATAAGTAGATGTACTAGATTTGTAGTTATGTTATTTTTTATCGACATTTGTGCATTGGAACATTGTCCATGAGCTTACGTTTCTTAAATTATTTATTTTGTATTCTTTAAATTGTATAATATTTTTGAAAGGAGTAATTACTGAGCTTCTTGCCAGGTTCTTCTCAGTAAAAGCAACCTTCCGAACCTGGCGGTAGCATGTATAATCCTGTATAATTATGTCATTCGGACGATTTGAAAGTACTTTGTAAAAAGTCTAATCGAACTTTTGACTTTGACTTTGACGTGCTTTACGGTGAAGGAAAACATCGTGAGGAAACCTGCATATTATGTTGAGCTGCCGAAGAAATGGTGTGTTATCTAGCAGTGACACAACGTAAAAGATCTTATCTTATACCCTTAAACGAGCAATTGTTCTGAATCTCGGAAACGGCTCCAACTATTTTCATGAAATTTTGTATGTAGGGGGTTTCAGGGGCAAAATATTGATCTAGCTAGGTTTCATCTTCAGAAAACACCGTTCGCCTGAGCGGGGCCTTTACGAAGTTTTTCTAAAAAACTTATGTGCAGTGATTTCACACCACGTGCTTTACAGTGAAGGAAAACATCGTGAGGAAACCTGCATATGTTTGAGAAGTAATTCAAAGACGTATGTATAGTGCCTGAGACGGCGATGGACTCACCCTTTGTCACATTGGCACTTAATCATATTCGGTGAAATGTGAGTGTTGTTGTTACAACACCTGCTGACCCCTTCGGGGACCTTTGTGGGATGGCGTGAAGGTTAATTTCGCCTACATCTGTCAAGTTATGATAGCTCAGACGGGAGGGTCCCAACTGATCGGGTGATAACGAACATAGACTACACCCTCCCCCACCCACCCCCAAATGACACCGGTTTGGATTTTTCCCTTTTTTTTTTTTTTTCCAACTTGCGATTTTTATGAGAGAACGTCAAGTATTTTTTTGTGAGATAAAGAAACCGAGCATCAGGTACTGATCTACACTACTATTATAAAGAGGAAGGATTTATATTTTTGTGTGCATATTTGTAATTAATAAACTCAAACTCTAATGTGACGTTTTCAAAAATTTCTTCACCATTGGAAAGCTACATCATCAACGTGTAACATAGGCTTAAATTTATCCCCGCACTCCCACGGGAACGGGAACTATGCGGGTGGAAACCGCGTGACGCCCGCTAGTTCATTTATATGCTAAAAAAATAATTTCATTCTCGCGGAACCCTAAAATATGTTTTTTTTTTATTAATGTAAAGCCTAAGTTACTCCTTGTATCATTAGCTATCTGCCAGTGAAAGTCCCGTTAAAATCGTCCAAACAGACGGACAGATAAAAAAAAGGTATTTCTATGTCTGTACCGTATATACTTTCATATGCATTTAGGCAAAAGGTGTAATTTTAGAATTACAAATAGGCACTTCAATTTTATTTATCTGTATAGATATAGATCTCAAAGTCAAAGTCAAAGTCAAAAGTATCTTTATTCGATTAGACTTTTTACAAAGTACTTTCAAATCGTCAGAATGACATAATTATACAGGATTATACATGCTACCGCCAGGTTCGGAAGGTTGCTTTTACTGAGAAGAACCTGACAAGAAACTCGGTAATTACTCTTTTCATTTTTTCATTTCAAATATTATACAATTGAAAGAATTCAAAATAAATAATTTTAAAAACGTGAGCTCATGGACAATGTTCCAATGCACAAATGTCGATAAAAATTAACATAACTAAAAATCTAGTACATCTACTTATAACTAAATGCGTAGCTTGAGATGACCACCGTTACAAAGGATTCCTTCCAGCGGTAGTTGTTTCTTCCACTGGTAGGTACATAGTTAAAAGTATGTACCTACCAGTGGAATGAATTGACTATATATACTATTAGGTATTGTAAACGTAAAATGTACATTACAATGTACATAATATACATTGACGCACCCGCAGTCAAAGGTTAAATAGAACAATTACGTACAGAGCACAATTTGGTAACAAACCTAATTAGTAAGTCATGGAAAGTAGTTTTTTCATATTTGCTTTGTAATTTATTTGTTATTCAACATGCCGCACCTTCATGATAGGCGCTAAACTCAAAAATTTTGAGAAAATTATTTATTATGTTAAGATACGACAGACTTCAAAATGTTCACGGAGGTGAACCTAAACAAAGAGAAAATTTTAATTCAATAAATTGAATCAATTGTATTAAAAACTGTGGTTATTGTGTTAAGGTTCAATTTTCTTTGTAGGGACGGAGTGAATTGATTACACGTCTTTTGCGACCGACTGTTTATTGTGTACTAATTTACATAGGCACATGCATTTCTTTAAATTTGTATCTGACATACCGCCCACCAAAAACCTAGTTTTTTAAACAATTCTATAAATTAAGTATACTTAGAACAATGGACTGTATTAATTTGTATTAAGTAAAGTAAAATTATACATCAATTTAATTTTGTATATTGCTATTTGAAACCCGCCCACCGTACTCAATCAGTGAGATTCCTTCGGAAGTGGTATAAGCTTCGACAACGGTCTCTTTAACTCGTGGTTACCCTTGCATTGCACTGTGGCTACTCTTACTAAGTTGTCCGCACCAGGGTGAAGATGTTTGATTTTTCCCAATAACCATTTCGTAGGAGGTGTTTCATCATCCTTTATAATCACCACATCACCAATAGCAGGCGATGGTACTGTCACTTGCCATTTATATCTTTGTTGCAGGGTATTGAGATATTCAGTTTGCCATCGATGCCAAAAATCTTGTATCATCTTCTGTAACAATTGCCACCTTGTCAACATACTTATTTTCATGTTGTCGTAATGTAAATCAGGAACGCTTATGAGAGGCTCCCCCACTAGGAAATGTCCCGGAGTTAAAGGTGTATCTGTGGTATTGTCTAACTGGCAGAGAGGGCGAGAATTCAGACATGCTTCAATCTGAGCAAGAAGTGTTGTCATTTCCTCAAAGGTAAGTTTTGTATCCTTATTCACTCTGGTAAGATGTCTTTTTGCTGATTGAATTCCTGCTTCCCATAAACCTCCACATGATGGCATTCTTGGCGGAATAAAGTGCCATGTTGTTCCTTCATTTGCCACAAGTTCAGCTACTTCCTTCGCTAAGTTATCCTTATTAATTTTAAACATATCTTCTAGCTCCTTAGCAGCACCTTTAAAATTGGTGCCGTTGTCGCTCCACAAATGCAAGCAACGGCCTCTGCGTGCAACAAATCTCCGAAATGCTACTATGAATGCTTGAGAAGTGAGGTCTGTTACCGCTTCTAGGTGAATGGCTCTAGTCGCCATACAAACAAACAAGCATATGTAGCCCTTTGTGGCTTGGTGTCCTCGACCCTTGGATGTTCTGATCCATACGGGTCCAGCATAATCGACTCCACTGTTAATAAAGGCTCGATTCTGATTGACTCTTACAGCAGGTAATTGCCCCATGAACTGATTTCTCACTTTAGCCTTATCAACTACACATGTTTTGCATTGATGTATGCATCTCTTAACAGCAGATTTCAATCCAATCACCCAGTACTTCGATCTAATGTATGCCATCATTAACTGTATACCACCATGGAGTGTCTTCGTGTGGGCTTCACTGATTATCAACTTAGTGATATGCTGATTCCCGGGTATTATAATAGGATGCTTAGTTATGTCTGGTATCGAAGCATTTTGCAGGCGACCTCCTAATCTCATGATTCCAGATTCATCTAATAATGGTGATAGTGTTATAAGTGAACTTCTTTTCTTGACCCTTCCTTCTTTCTTGAGTTCTTCAATTTCTCTTTCATAAACTAAGCCTTGATAATATTTAATGCAATCTTCTAAAATTCCTTCTATTTCATTAGCTGTTAGATATTTCTCATTATATTCTGTCCCCTTCTTCTTGAAAAATCTTTTACAATATGCTAAGACTCTTTTCATTCTTGACATCGTTGAAAATCTCTCCCAGATCGGTTTGTCTTCTATGGATGTGTGAAATGAACCCTTGATCTCCAGTTCTGTTTGCGGAATGCTGCACTTATTCACTTCAAATTCGTATTGACTTAGCCACCTTGGTCCAGTCCACCATTTGTCTTGTTCTACTAGATCAAATGCTCGAATGCCTCTAGTTGCGATGTCTGCGGCATTTTCCATGGATTGAACAAATCCCCACTGATCATAATCAATAACTCGTGTTATCTCTGCTACTCTGTTTGCAACAAACGTGCGCCAACGACTAGGTTGAGATTGCAACCATGACAACACTACCATTGAATCAGTCCAGGCGAAAATTTTGTTTTTCGGAATTTTCAGTATGTCCATCAGATCACTGATAAGTTCTGCTAGTAATGTTGCAGCGCAAAGCTCTAGCTTTGGAACTGATAGCTGTTTCAGAGGGGCAACCTTGGTGCGAGATGAAATCAGTGTAACGTGTACGGCGTTATCTTCAATTACTCTAAGGTAAGCTACAGCAGAATAGCCCAATGTTGATGCATCAGCAAATCCATGAATTTCAACTGCGTCTGTGTTGTCTGCTGTCGTTTTCAACCATCTTGGTATCTTAATATTCTGTAAATAAATTAACTCATTTCTGAACTCAATCCATTCTGCACTCAAGCTGGAAGGAAGTTCGTCGTCCCAACCCAGATTATTCAACCACAATTTCTGTATCAATATCTTGGCTATGATAATAACTGGTGACAGCCATCCGAACGGGTCGAAGAGACGAGCAACATCTGAAAGAACTGACCTTTTCGTTACAGGGTGTCTCATTTCCGGTAAGTTCACAGTGATTTTAAATGTGTCGTCTATTCTATCCCATGTTAACCCAAGAATTCTGATAATCTTATCTAGTTTAATGTCTATTGTGTTCCTTGTATCATTATCTCCTTGTAGAAAATCTAGTATTTCCTTAGAGTTACTTGACCATTTTTGCATCTTAAATCCACCTCTTGTGAGTATTGTTTTGATTTCTTCACACATCTTCTTTGTTACTTCTATATCATCATTGCCCGTCATCAGATCATCCATATAAAATGAATCTTTAAGAAGCGATGCAGTTTGAGGAAACTCGTGTGCCTCGTCGTCAAACAACTGGTTTAATGTCCGTACGGCTAGATATGGAGCTGCTGCTGTACCGAACGTGACCGTATTGAGTTCAAAGATTTCCAGTTCATCCTCCGGGTTATCTCGCCAAACAATACGTTGCAAGGTTGTGTGTTCTTCAGCCATTAGGATCATTCGATACATTTTCACAATATCTCCAACGACACATATTTTGTGCCTTCGCCAAGCTATGATAAGGCTTCTGAGATCAGGTTGCAGTACAGGTCCGACCAACATTGTATCATTTAGAGAATTATTGTTGGAACCTTTAGCACTAGCGTCAAAAACTACGCGAACCCGACTAGTGTCCTTATCTTCGCGTATTACTGCATGATGAGGTAAATAAATTGCGTTTTCATTATCAGGTGTTTCAGATTTTCTCATATGTCCCATATCTTTATATTCGTGAATAACCTTGGTATACTCCATTTTTAATTGTGGGTCCCTTTGAAATTTCCTTTCTAAATATTTGAATCTGTGTATAGCTTGTTTTTTCGTATCTCCACACATATTAACCGTTTCTTCGATGCTTTTCTTCAATGGTAAATGTACTGTATATCTTCCACTTTCCTCTCTTTTAGTTGTTTTCTTATATATCTCTTCACAAATTTCTTCCTCTCTTGTAAGTATCTTCTCCTTTTTGTATGAATTTGTTTCTATCTCCCAGAACCTTCTTAACATGTCATTGTCTTCTGCTACCATTCCTGTGACATGTAGTGTGATTAATTTGTGCTCCTTTCTCATTATATTATTTTCTCTTTGACCTGAAAGAATCCATCCTAAACTAGTTTTTTGCGCCACTACACCATCAGGCATTTTAACCAATCCATCTTCTATTATTTTACAGAAAACATTGGCTCCAAGCAAAATATCAACCTTGCTTGGTGTGTCATATGTAGGGTCAGCTAGTTCTAAAGTTTGGAGTTGTGGCCAGTTCATCGTGATGTGCTTCGAAGGAAGGTTTGTCGAGATTTTCTTCAAAATGTAAGCCTTCACCTGAAGTGGTTCCGTGTTATTAAATCGCGATGTAACTGTGAGGTCAACTAAATGTTTGATAGGTACTTGGGTTCCTTCTCCCACTCCAGAGACTACACCGTTGATATTCGTTTTAGGTAGGCCTAATATACTAGCAATGCTCGCTGAAACGAATGAAGCCTCAGATCCTTGGTCAATCAAAGCACGAAGTATGTGTGTATCTCCATTCTTCGATGTAACTCGTACCTGTGCTGTGGCTAACAATACTTCATGACCAGTTTGTTTTTGAGAGAGGTGTGCAGTTGTAATTGTGTTTTCTGGCAGTGTATGTTGCGGTGGTGTAACTTTCTCTCCACTTGTTTCTTTCAATTCGTGTAAAAGAGAATGATGTCTTCTTCTGCAGACTCGGCATGTCGTTCTTTGTTTACATGTGTACACGTTGTGGTTTGGTACGAGGCAATTGTAACATAAATTATTCATCTTGACAAAATCTCTTCTTTTTTCAACAGATTGTTTTGTAAATTCCTTGCAGTTAAATATGTAATGACTACCCTGGCAGTAGCTACATGACCTTGAACTTGCGTGAGTATTCTCCATCTCTTCTGACTTCATGTGAAACGATTTATGAGCTTGGGGCCTTTGGTGCGAGCATGCTGTAATCGGGGCGACTAGTTCTAGTGTACGGAATTTGGATTCAAGAAATCCCTTCATCTGCTTCCACGTTGCCAACTCGTCGCTATTCTCGCTGTGTGCGTATTCTTCCCAGTCCTTAAGTGACTCTGTGTCCAATTTCTGAGATATCAGAAATATTATAACAGGATCCCAAGAGTCAGTATTTATATTCAAATTATTCAAACTGCTGATACATTCTGTAGTGGTATCTAAAATTGATTTAATTTGACCAGCTGACTGGTTTATCACTCTCTTTTGTCCCCATAATCGTTTTAGAAGCGAGGTCACAATCATCTTCTTATTTCCGAAGCGTCCCTTAAGAAGGTTCCATGCTTGAGTATAGTTTTTCTCAGTAATTTGTATGTGTCGTAATAACGCTTCCGCTTCCCCGCAAACACTTGTTTTCAAATAGTGTAATTTTTGAACATTACTCAATTTCGTGTCATGTACGAGGGCTGTGAATAAATCTTGAAAGGTAGGCCAATCTTCGTATTTTCCTGAGAACGTGGGCAACTGTATTCTAGGTAGCTTAGCAAGTGATAAATGACCGTCTTGTGTTTCGATCGACATATTACACGTATTTTCACCTCTCTGGTGCGATGTTATTGTTGTTATCAGATCGATTAAATCACCTTGTAAGCACAGAAACAATTCTTCATACTTATAAAATTCCTCGTTTAGAAAATACGTTAAGACTCCCTTTTGTTCCCGAGGTGTACACTTATTGAGAGCATTATGTGCGTTTTTAAATGTTTCCCAGTAATCTTCAACAGTTTTTAATCTTGCTTTCACATAACCTTCTGTAAGCCGTACCTTCGGACACTTCTTCAAATTTGCATTTGCCTTTTGTATCATATTAGCCATATCTTCTAAAGTAGATATCCACTCTGTTCTGCCGTTGGTGCCGTCATTTTTGTACGAAAACAATCCAATTTTATACACTAACAATGTCAATCACTGCACGTAATTATTACTTATTGCTTGCTATTTTTCTAATAAACTGCACTCGTCCGACGTTGTCTTATCTAAGGAATGCGATCCTTTTGTTCTCGAGTCGCTGTCGGGTCTGCCGGCCGTCCCATTCATAAATCCGGTTCGTTTGGACCATATGGTTATTGTGTTAAGGTTCAATTTTCTTTGTAGGGACGGAGTGAATTGATTACACGTCTTTTGCGACCGACTGTTTATTGTGTACTAATTTACATAGGCACATGCATTTCTTTAAATTTGTATCTGACAAACTGGTACAATAATTACTGGCTACGTTATAAATTAAAACATGCCGATTTTTGATTACGAATTCAATAAATATATATTTTTGAATTGGGCCCCTATTGTTATATGGGTACGATACATTCTTAAGTATTTGGAGTTAAATTAAAAACTTTTTTCTTAATCAGAATTTAATGTTTAATTTCAGTTTAGTACTTAGTACAATGAAATAATATAAATAAACAACACTCTTACTTAGGCACCATTAATGGACAGTAAAAATCCAGTGTTGTGTTTTAGGGCTAAAATTATAATTTGTATTATGGGTTGATAAATATTTTTTAATTATAATTGCACAGTACTAAAAACTAATTACAAGTAGAAAACTTGGCCCAAATCGGTGTCTCTCGGGATCGTGCCAAGAAGGCTGGCAGCATTGCCACGTTGAATAGCAATGCTGATTCTCTGAGCGAGAAAAGCCCCAGCCCGCTTGTCACGAGAAGCTTCTACCAGACGACGCAACCTCTTTGAAAAGTTTATGAGCATCTGGACCCCAAGGCCCCAGAGTTTCAACCGCAATCGCAGCAAATATGTATCCTTGACCAATGCAAGCATGGGTTATATTATAAGATTTATACATTTCTATTGATAAATCATTAAATCATATTAATTTTGAACAACTAATATGTTTTCTAATTATAAGTACCATGTGTTTAGGGGCGTGTATTCCATATAAGCAGGTAAGCAATGCTTACCATTTGTGATGACACACACGACACGAGTGAATTCAACACTCGTGTCGTGTGTGTGTATACCATAACTTATGTACCTACGCGCCACATTGGTATGTAATTAACCTACCTACCCTACTTATTGTTTATGCTTACCCCTCTGAAAATCCAATGCAAGCCCCTGCCTCTGTTAATTCTTGAAACATCAGCTACCTATCTACCAGTGAAAGTCCCGTTTAAATCGGTTCAGCCGGAACAAACAGACAGACCGACAGATTTTTTTTTCAAATTAGTTTTTCTGTGCCAGTACCGTGTATACTTTCATATACATTTAGTGAATAGCTGTTATTTTTTTAATTTAAAACGGACTTATTTATTTTGTTTTTTAGATGTGCAGTAATCCGTACGTTTTGTTATTTAGTAAATTAGGCAAATATTGTAAAAAAAATCGGGAATTAAGCGAAATACTTAAGAAATAAATCGTGTATCATCATCATATCTCCCTGGGCCCTGGCCTTATTCCATACATTGTTGGGGTCGGCACTTGATTCAACCCGATGTGGCTCCATGTTAGTCGCAATCAACTTATTAACTCCTTGTCCGTTATGTGCGCCTGGTACTTCGTGTACCATATCATCATCTCCCTGACCTTATCCCATACATTGTTGTGGTCGGCACTTGATTCAACCCGATGTGGCTCCATGTTAGTCGCAATCAACTTATTAACTCCTTGTCCGTTATGTGCGCCTGGTACTTCGTGTACCATATCATCATCTCCCTGGCCTTATCCCATACATTGTTGGGGTCGGCACTTGATTCAACCCGATGTGGCTCATTAGTGGCAACATATTTCGTATTTCGGTAATATAGTCAGTATTTTATTGGTAGGTAACTGCATTATGAAATAAATAGCCACCGCTGGAAATAATGCTTTCGAAAGGTTCATTACACTCGATTTACTATTAAATCTGTTTATATACATATATATCTATATAGAGATAAATAAAATTGAAGTGTCTGTTTGTAATTCCAAAATTACACCTTTTGACTACATGCATATGAAAGCGTACTCGGTACCTACTAATATAGAAAAAACTATTTATTAAAAATATGTCTGTCTATCCGTCTGTTTGTCCCGGCTAATCTCCAAAACGGCTGGACCGATTTTCACAGGCATATAGTTAATTTTACAAGAAGTAACTTAAACAATTTAAAAAAAACTACAAAATTATTTATTCATTAACCAGGTTGTTTACAGTATCTTTAAAGTGGATGGGGTTACCTATTAAGTATAAAAATACCTGTGTTAGGGACCCCGCTCTTTCATAACAATATCATGTTAACTTATATAATTATCTATTACTAGTTTACAGTTTAGTACTCTAAGATTAAAATATCAAATTATATGTGTGCGGTGAAAGTATGTGTGTGTGAGAGAGAGTGTGTGTGTGTGTGTGTGTGTGTGTGTGTATGCATGTGTTTTTATCTGTATTCATTACATAAAGCTTCAGTCTCGACATAGCTGATTGATTTAAGGTGTATTGTAACAATTTTTTTGCAGACATGGTTGGAATTTGGGTAAATACTGAGTGTTCTATTTAGTATGTTATATAAGTAGGCGGATTGACTTAAACAGCTTTTATTTAAATAAAAATACCTTATAGTCCCGCGGGTCATCCATGAAATTAACTCTACGCGGGTAATACCGCGGGGCACAGCTAGTCGTACATATCTTTGTATATTATGTACAATAATGTACATTCCCTGTATATATTTTTAGAATATAAATTATGTCAACGCTAGATAGCATGATTCTCTATGTAACATTACGATTTGTTTTTTAACTTGACCGGGGGAAATCTTCAAAAGGTCCCCGACCGGGGTATTTGGGATTTTTACCGCACTAAAACCCCCCCGGTAGCCATCCTCAGTGCTCAGGGGGGACTCCGGGTACTCTGATAGATCGCACCGGTGTCCCCCCACACTTTGCACATCCTCGAGGCAGCTGTGTCGCCGCCCCTGGAGACATCGCTGTGCAAGGCAGCCACCTTCCCGGGCCCGCGGCTCGGTGGTCAAAGCTCCCACCCCGACCACCGCCAGCAGGCCCTCCGGCCCCCTTTTAGTCGCCTCTTACGACAGGCAGGGGATACCATAGCCTAATTCTTAGACCCGCTATTGGGGGCTGCACTGTAACCGATCGCTGAGATTGGAACTTACATCTCCTGATTATCAGGCGTCTACTCAGACCACTAGGCGACCACGGCTCTCTACTAGTTACAAATAAACTTAAAACGAAACAAAATAAGCGTATGGTCTAACTACAAGCTTTAAGCGTTTCTTAATAAACTTTATTCTTAACAAGCTGTGCCCGCAGTTTTTCCCTATTAGAGTTAATTTCATGGGTGACACGCAGAACCCTAATTTTTTTTTAATAAAAGCAGCCTAAGTTACTCCTTATAACATTTACTATCAGCCTGTGAAAGTACAAAAAAAATTTGAATAGTTTATTATATACACGTATACTTTCATATGCATTTAGTGAAAAGCTGCTATTTTGGAATTACAAACCGACGCTTCAATTTCATTTATCTGTATAGATGTATAGTACCTGGTTGACCGAGCTGTGCCCGGTTTCTTCTTCACACAAAAAAAGGAAAAACAAATCCGGTGAACGTCATTCCTTAACCGGGGTACTCTAGTTTCTTTATCGCCCCGTAAGCTGGAAGCCTCACCTTTGAGTTACCATAACTTGACAGATGTCGGCGAAATTTACTGTCGTATTGTAATGATATTTTATGAGTTTTTCAGTGCCTGAAAACATGCTAAAAACGATGTTTCTCAAAAATGAAACCTAGCTCGATCAATTTTTTTCCCCTGAAAACCCCTAAATGCAAAATTTCATGAAAATCGTTGCAGCCTTTTTCCGACATTCCGATTATACAAGAATTGCTCATTTAAAGATATAAACATTATTTCCTTCATACGGAAAAAAACGCTAAATCTTATCACTTACCATCACGTCCTACTTACTACAAAACGCTCTTTCTAATTTTACCATCGGTCATTCAGTCACCATCCGAGTCGCGTTGATGTCGGTACTCGTTCGATAAAAATCGATAAAAAATCGATATCGTATTAACTGTGATAACGATTTTCGATTGCAGTGTCCTAATATCTCTTTGCAAGTGAAGTGTGTGCTTAATAAGGAAGGATTTAAAATTTTGGTACGTTTTTTTTTTCAATTAATTTATTTTGTAACTTTTTTCCAATTTGTCACGTCGAGTTCGGTGGCTGAACTTCGTGGTCGAAGGTTCGATCCCGGAACTAATGTGAATATTGACCGACACATGTTATAATTAATATTTTTTATTAAAATAATGGTTATGAAAAAAGTTTATGATCATTGCGTGGTTAAATTTGGATTTTTTTTAAATAATTTTTTATAAATTGCGCGACCAAAAACTTCTCATTATTTCGAAATTTTATTTTACATATATTTTTACATAAACATGAATTACTCATAAAAATTTTTTTTTAATTTTTAATCCCACGAAGAAATGTAGCTGGTCTTAAAGGAAACGAAAATCTGAACAATTCTCAATTAAACCAGTTTACAGAAACTTCTGAAAACTGTTATATAATTTTATCTAGGTTAAACTAATAGTCGGAATTTTTTCAAGACCGTCCCAACCTTTTTAATATACTTAAAGAAATCTAATTAGCAATATGAAATTGTTTTAAGGTGGTAACCTATAACATGACTGACCTTAACGTATTTGCTTCGTCTAGAAGTATTATATCAAGTCTGTTTTGCCAAAATATTATCATTGTTGACTCAACGGTTACAAGAAGTGCACAGTAGATATGACACACTTTCGATTATATTTACACTTTCTTTTCTTTATATACATCCTGGTATGCGTACATTATAAAGGTACAAACTCATATACATTATGATTAAATTTATTTATATATTTAGTTGCATCAACAAGGTGTACATTAACAAATTCTTCGAGGGCAATAGACAGAATAGTTACATGACAAATGACACCTCAATTTTATTATAAATACAAACGGCAACGCCATAGAAAAAGAGGGTATGATATGAATAAAAAAAAGGATTAATTAATTACTTTAAAATGAGTATAAGCTAACTTTAGTTTAAGATATTAATTAAATTATGTTGCAATGGTGGCCTCGGGGTTTGATTAGTGGTCTGCTACGCAAGCGACGCAAGTTCGAATCCCAGCGGGGCCTGTACCAATGAGTTTTTCTAAAAAAATTATGTACAGTGATTTCACACCACGTGCTTTACGGTGAAGGAAAACATCGTGAGGAAACCTGCATATTTCTGAGAAGTAATTCAAAGACGTATGTATAGTGCCTGAGACGGCGATAGACTCACCATCTGTCACGTTGGCACTTAATCAAATTCGGTGAAAAGTGGGTGTTGTGATTACATCACCTCTGCCTACCCCATCGGGGAATACAGGCGTGGGCATATGTATGTATGTATGTATGTTAAATTATGTTGAGAGCACTTGTTCAATGCTGGCCCTGAACCTGCCGATACGATTTCAGAAGACATCAATTTCGTGATGTCTTGCCAACCCGTCCGCATCATCATTATGGTCGGCAGTGGGAATACTGCGGTTTTATTTCCGTATATTGTTGCCGCGTATTAAAACTAAGGATATTGCCTTCCTTCCTTGATTATTTTATAAATAGATCGGGGAAAAAGTATTCCTCTTATTTTGAATGTATGGAATTCCCATTAAATAATATTCCTTCACTCTTTGGTTACTTTGGATTATCATCAACCTCCTGTCGAAAAAAGGATCTAATTGAAAATATATTAAGGAGAAATGGAAATATTTGAACATTTAAAGTTTAGTTCTGTAGCAGCGTTTATCCACTCGTTACATAAATGGCGCTAGCTAACAAATGCAAAGTTTGAGTACGAATACATGAGCACCTAAATCGCGCAATGAGAGTTTTCAAGCGCATTACAGTATAAATATACAAGTTCCCTACTAGAATAATTGGATCTCAAATATAAGTAAATTCATTGTTATTAATTATGATCTCAAATACAACATATAAAATAGGTAAAAGTTTGCAAACAAAATATAATAAAAAATAGGTAATAGAATTTATTAGTATTGTAAGAATAACTAAAACAGAAATTATATAATTAAATATATAAATATATAGGTACCTATAAGAAGTAACCATATAATATAATAATATATATAAATCTTGTAGTCACAATGTTTGTCCTCAATGGACTCCTAAACCACTTAACCGATTATAATAAAATTCGCACACCATGTGCAGTTCGATCCAACTTGAGAGATAGGATAGTTTAAATCTCAAATTATAGTCGCAATTTTAATTTATTGCTAAAGAAACCGCGGGGCCACAGCTAGTAATAATATAAAATGTAAATATAATATACCTAATTTAAGCCCTCACTCAAAAAATAGCTATGCCCAACAGGGTCCATATTGTTAATTTATAGTGTTACCATTCAGTAGCTGTAAGTGCTAAATTAAGAATATGTTATGAAGCAATAAATTTAAATTGAAATTGAGTCGCGGTTTCCCAGGCATGCCACCCGCTTGCTCTCCTCACAGTTCCATCATTAAACTTCTCTGTGGTAGTTACAAAAAATATATTGTGTTTAATTTCGTAGTTTTCTCGTACTTCTATTGGATCAGACTTCAATTAATAATTATGTATGAAATAATGAAATGATTATACAAATAAAATAAAATAAAATGATAATTTCTACTGGTAGAAGCTTCTCATGACAAGCAGGCTGGGGCTTTTCTCGCTCAGAGAATCAGCATTGCTATTCAATGTGGCAATGCTGCCAGCCTTCTTGGCACGATCCTGAGAGACATTTGGGAGATTTGGGCCAAGTTTTCTACTTGTAATTAGTTTTTAGTTATATTAATAATTATATACAAAAAAACACATTTCTACTTGTTATTCATATTCCTTGTAAATATATAAATAAATAAGTTTTTTTTTCAATAAATCAAGTGTGATACAAATTATCGAAACCATTTGACCGGATACTGTACAGGTCAAATGGTTTCGTAAAGGATTGAATTTTACATTGTGTGTTTGATTAATGCAATTATTGTATTAATGTAAATCTCGCGCACTAAAGATGACGCGTCCGCAAGCCTGAAATCACACTAGGCAGATTTATCGGTAAGTACTTGCTGGAAATACGCGAATAATCGTTCAGATAATATCAAATATATATGACTCATTTATAGACCTAAGTATGTATGAATAGTTTACAAAGATAGGTAATTTTGTTAAGTCAAGTAACGTACTCATGATTCATATCGATTACTGACTATTCCAGTAAAATAAATCATTAACGTGAAATGATTAGGTTTTATTGGCATAACGATTTGACCTATACATACATACAGATAAATAAAATTGAAGTGTCTGTCTGTAATTCCAAATTTACAGCTTTTTACTGAATGCATAATACGAAAGTATATATTTAACAATTTTTCTCTGTCTGTCAGAAACGGCTGGACTTTTGCTGACTGTTAGCTGATATTAGGGTACTTTTTTTAAATTAGGGTTCCGAGATAAAAAGTCATCCATGAAATTAACTCTACACGGGCGAAACTACAGGGCACAGCTAGTGATATTATAAGATCTTTATAATTATTATTTGTATAGATTTTAATAGATTCAAGCAGAGCGTATTGACAACATCTGAGCTTTGACGTTTCATTTTGGTACCGTGAAATTGAACTTCAAAGCTAAGAAGTTCTTAATACGCACTGCTTAAACGACACTTAGATAACTTTAATAAACTTAATACGGGCTGCTTAGACGATCATAGTTGCCCCTAGTACAGTCATTACTTTTTCTTAAGTTTCTGGGGCTAAAATTTCTTAGATGGCGTACCTAATTATTTTAATTAAGTGCTTGTGTATTGGAACTGTGTCCGTGAGCTTATGTTCCTTAAGTGATTTATTTTGTATTCTTAAAATTGTATAACATTTTTGAAAAGAGTAATTACTGAGTTTCATGCCAGATTCTTCTCAGTAAAAGCAACCTTCCGAACCTGGCGGTAGCATGTATAATCCAGAATAATTATATCGTTCTGACGATTTTAACGTACTTTGTAAAAAGTCTAATCGAATAAAGATATTTTTTACTTTGACTTTGACTAAGTCTTAGGCTTTTTAAAGAAATAACAAGGTTAGTCGACATCACAGGAGACCGAAGAGCTGGCAGCTACCTCGGTCAAAGAATTAGCCTTGCCATCCAAAGGGGCAATGCTGCCAGTATTATCGGAACCTTGCCTACAGGGAATTCTTATAATAATATATTTTAGTTATAAAATTATATTTTTTAAGGAAGAGCCGTGGTGGCCTTGAGGTTTGAGCAGTCGCCTGCTACGCAAGCGACGCAAGTTCGAATCCCAGCGGGGCCTGTACCAATTAGTTTTTCTAAAAAACTTATGTCCAGTGATTTAACACCACGTGCTTTACGGTGAAGGAAAACATCGTGAGGAAACCTGCATATTTCTGAGAAGCAATTCAAAGACGTATGTATAGTGCCTGAGACGGCGATAGACTCACCATCTGTCACGTTGGCACTTAATCAAATTCGGTGAAAAGTGGGTGTTGTGATAACAACACCTCTGCCTACCCCTTTGGGGAATACAGGCGTGAGCATATGTATGTACAATTCACTTAATATACCTAAATGACTAAGTATTTAATGGTTTCTTTTAGGTCACTTGTACATACTGACATTATATCAAAATTGATGACAAAAGTCGAGGCTGAGTATGGAATAATCTTATCAGATTGATAACACCAATGTTGATAATATCTATATGTACATAGTCGCGAAAGTAATGTGTGTAATAACGTGGAAAAAGCTTCCAGTTTCGTAATAAATAAAAAAAAATGCTCACGCCATCCCAGGGTCCCCGAAGGGGTCAGCAGAGGTGTTGTAACAATAACACTCACATATTACCGAATATGATTAAGTGCCAACGTGACAGAGGATGAGTCCATCGCTGTCTCAGGCAGAACATATGTTTTTTTTAGAAAAACTCATTGGTACAGGCTCCGCTGAGATTCGAACTTATGTCGCTTGCGTAGCAGGACACAAAGATCAAAAGTAATATTAAGAATTATAGCATAAGTTCAGTGTCCATGAGACTACTTACATACAATCCGCTTATTTTCTTGTTGATGCGCGCGTCTGTGTGTATGTCATTTCGAACGCTTTATTCGCAGATTCCTAACTGTATGTAAAGTGTATATTTAAATGCGCCATCCCAGAAGGGTCCCCGAAGGGGTAATCAGAGGTGTTGTAACAACAACACCCACTTTACACCGAAGATGACCAAGTGCCACGTGACAGATTGTGAGGCCATCACCGTCTCACTATACATACGTCTTTAATTACTTCTCAAACATATGCAGGTTACCTCACGATGTTTTCCTTCACCGTGAAGCACGTGGGGTGAAATCACAGAATTTAAGTTTTTTAGAAAAACTCATTGGTACAGGCCCCGCTGGGATTCGAACTTGTATAATTAAACTGTGCCAATGGGCAAACGAAATCGTCGACGTTAACCATGTCAACACTTGTGGCACAGAATGGATTGCGCCGTTCGTAAGATTACCTGAAATCTGCTATAACTGTTATAAAAGTGAAAGTTATTCTGCCTCAAGTTTGTTTTCGTTATATAATAACACATTCAGATTGATTACACACAACCTGTATTTACGCATCTCGTTAATTCAATCTCAAAATGTTTTTTTAACATTGCTCACGCCTGTATTCCCCGAAGGGGTAGGCAGAGGTGTTTATTACAACACCTCTGCCTTCCTTTTCGGGGAATACAGGCGTGAGCACATGTATGTATTACTTTTAAAAAAATACATAGTTTTTATTGTTAATCCTTAATTATATAGGAACAGTACTTAAAAATAATTACAAGTAGAAAACTTGTCCCAAATCGGTGTCTCTCGGGATCGTGCCAAGAAGGCTGGCAGCATTGCCACGTTGAATAGCAATGCTGATTCTATGAGCGAGGTAACCCCAGCCCGCTTGTCACGAGAGGCTCCTACCAGACGACGTGCAACCTCTTTGAAAAGTTGATGAGCATCCGGACCCCAAGGCCTTTTTGTTAATCCTAAGTGAGTAAAGCCGCAGGGCACCGCTAGCTTTTTAATTAACCTCAACCCTTATGAATCAAACTTGCTTCTCATTCGGTATTCACTTCATAACAATGGCAACAGTCAATATTGTACCTATTTAGGTGTCCAGCAATCTCGATCAATATGCATGAAGTCGGTGAAAGTCGTGAGTCACGTTATGTTGTCACAGTATAATATACTGCGCAGTACTCAAACACATTTTTTTGTAGATGATATAAAATATCATGAAATCACGTCGATCAGGGGTCTACCATAATCGGTTTCAAAAATTCAAAATACAAAATATCTTTATTTGATCAACTCTAGAACCGATTGGTATTGCACGAGACGATGGCAAAAGACCTGACGGGATGACGTTAGTTCCCTGGAGTGTCGGGAAGCCCCTTGTGTGGGACGCGACCTGCGTGGACACACTTGCTCGCTGCCACTTAAACTCGACATCGAAGCAAGCAGGGGCGGCGGCAGTGTGTGCAGAAAACCTCAAGCGGCGGAAATATGCAGATATCAGTCATAATTGTATATTTCTGCCGTTTGGGGTTGAGACTTTGGGGCCATGGGGGCCAAATGCGAAGGTCCTTTTTAAGGACCTTTCAAAACGCCTGGTTGACGTCTCTGGTGACCGTCGAGCTGGTTCTTACCTCGGTCAGAGGATTAGCTTAGCGATCCAGCGAGGTAACGCAGCCAGCTTACTGGGCACCATTCCCGCAGACACTAATTTAAATTCCGTGTTTTATTTATAATTTTTATTTTTATTATATTTTTCTTTTTCATTGCTAGCAATAAGTTACTCAAAAATGTTACGTTTATTTGATTAGATTTCTTACAAAGTACTTTCAAATCGTCAGAAGGACACAAAAATACATTATACATGATTATAAATGTTACCACCGGGTTCGGAAGGTTGCTTGAGAAGAGCGTAGGTATTGAGAGAGTGAAATTAAACGTCAAAGCTAAGAAGTTCTTCATACGCGCTGCTTAAACAATCAAAGATAGTCCCTGTTTCCCCTTTTCGTAAACACAAGGCACAAAAACAAAATTGTAGTGCCTGCGCATCGCTTACAGAAAGTACATGGCTCATTTTTAGGACAGTGCACACGCTTCTATAATAAATTACCAACAGAAATTGTAAACTTGCCCTTCAATAAATTTAAAGAGACCATCAAAGCAGTTTTGCTCAAAAAAGGATATTATACTGTAAGTGATTATATTTGTGATAAGGAAGCCTGGGATGTATCTTTGTCGGAAAATTATTGTAAATAATCCCATTGGCACTGTACTTTTGCTTCAATTAATTATTATTAGTTTGATCTTTGCTTTGACTGGCTGGAATTTGCCATGCTCACAAATATTTGTAATATTTTAGTTATAATATTTGACAATTGAGCATTTGAACTGTGTCCATGGGCTTATGTTCATGAGATATAAATACTGTAACCAAAAACATTATATAATACATGTATTTTTTTAAAAGAGTAATTCTTGAGTTTCTTGCCGGGTTCTTCTCAACAAAAGCTACCTTCAGAACCCGGTGGTAACATTTATTATCATGTATAATGTATTTTTGTGTCCTGGCGATTTGAAAGTACTTTGTAAAAATTCTAATCAAATAATGATATTTTGAATTTTGAATTTCATAAAAAAGTGAAAAATACGGTTATTATATTGTTATAAGATAACTTACATTCCCTTATCAGATAACTTACATTGCCCAGGGAAATCACAGGCGTTTCTATGGAGGGGTCGGCACTGACTGTAATGTTAAATGCTGATTAGCACTATTAGCTTATAAGAACAATATAAAAAATAAAATGGGATTTTTTTTACATTGCAACATAGAAAAAAAAAACAAATTGCAGCGTGGCTTTTTGGCACGCTAGCCAAAAACATAAACTAGCTGATTTTTATATGTGTATATTACCTAATTTAAGATTCAAACACGAATGGGTAAACTTATACCAAGTTAAAGTTGATCGTTTTGCAATTCACGTAACTAGATATTCAAATCGCTCAAATCTATCTCAAAAAATTTTTTTTTTCTCAATTTGTTTTCATTCTTTACTTTAAAGATTTCTAATTCATGGGCTTATATATCTATATCTATACACATAAAGATCAGTAAAATTGAAGTGTCTGTACGTAATTCCAAAATTACACCTTTTGACAAATTTTTTTTTTTTTTTTATTTATTTTAAGAAAGCTTACAGACAAATTACATTAATAGAAAATAAAATATACTTATATAATACCGATTGCTATTAACAAGCCTCCACAGATACATAATTATCTGAGTCAAGGAATTTAAAGCGAAACATACTAGAAATACTAATGAATAGCATAAAATTTATAATTTGACAGTTCAAATTTGGAACAACCCTATACATAGCCAATAACTTTCTGACAGGACAAAATGAAAATAATAAAGAAAGAAAGAAAACCAACCTACAAAAGATACTGCTGTTTAAGATCTTCATCAAACAGAGCCTTTGTTATTACGCGTATTTGAAATACATATTATGAAAGTATAGACGGTACTGAGTACTGCTACTGACATGGAAAATCCAATTTTTTATATGTTTCTCTGCCTTTCTGTCTGTTTGTTCCAGCTGAAACGGCTGAACCGATTTTAATGGGATTTTACTGGCGGACAGCTAGGAAAATTTTATTTGAAAAAAAATTGTGAATCCTACGGGTCCTAAGTGGCTCCAAATATTCTTAATTTTCGTTTAATATGACACATACGTCCCGTCACGAGCTAAGAGCGCTCAGCGAAAGTAACTGCACATGTATTTATTCGCTTCACGTCAAACAGACATACAGAGACAGGCTCATAAAATGACTACTGCGTATTCAAGGTCAGCGGTCAAAGTTCGTGACGGCACATACCTAATAGATGCGTCACCAGGGACCCAACCATAAGCTCTTAAGGTGCAACCTGATGTAAGCCGCTCGACGCTCGATTCCAGCGACAAATGCGGTCACGTGACCCCATTTTAAATTTCCCGCGACTCAAAAAGGAACTACGTCATACAGTCGCTCGTCGCTCGTTTGGTGATGGTGACATTTTTCGTGATTCGAAGTTGGGCCAACAGTTCAAGTAGAGAGAAATGAGTGTATCCGATCCAGAAAAGATAACGGTAGATGGAATGTCTTCACCATATGTGGTAGTTGGTGACGAGGCATTCCAATTAACATACTACTTACACTCTCGATACTTGCCAGCGATAAAGCTCAACATTTTCAGCTTTGTCGCTACAAATCACGTGACCACATTTGTCTCTAGAAACGAGCGTCGGGCGGCTGCATGTGGTTGCACCTTTATTGCAATAATAGTTCAGCTGTGTGACAGTGACAGATGTATGCACGTCATATACATCTGTCTCATAATAAGAGTAAAACTATCATGGCAATAGGAGGTCATGGTAAGGACCAAGTTCCGAAACCAACTGACTACAAGCTCTTCCCCGTGGGCAAGATCTGCCGGCTTGTTCAGGGAGTATTTGAGGAGTCAGGTACGGACAGCAAAAGGCCAAGGGCGGCACAAAAGATCCCAAGGGTCTACGTGCTTCCGGGCAACCGGACCCAATAATGCCCAGTTCCTTTTTCTCAAACATGGCTTGACACGGTCCACGTGTCTCGATAAACTTTCACATGAATTCATTAGATGTTAGTATTATGTCATAAAATAAATCGGATACTTTACCCACTAGACTACTTACATAAGTTATGTAAATGATTATTGTCACAAAAAAACTAGCTATATATAAATATGCTCACACCATTCCAGAAGGGTCCCCGAAGGGGTAAGCAGATGTGTTGTAACAAAAACATCCACATTTCACCGAATATGATGAAGTACCAATGTGATAGGGGGTGAGTCCATCGCCGTCTCAGGCACTATACATACGCCTTTGATTTTCTTCTCGGACACGGTTTCCTCACGATGTTTTTCACTGCATATAAGTTTTTAGAGAAACTCATTGGTACGGACTCCACTGGGATTCGATCTTGCGTCGCTTACGTATCAGGCGACTGCTCAAGCCCCGAGGCTATCACGGCTCTCTTATTTATTTTTAAAAAATAGCTAATATACTGAGTCGAGACGTTTTCGCGCACATCTTCAACACAGAGTCTCGGTTGGTGACATATCAATCTATATCTATACAGTTCAATTAAATTGGAGCGTCTGTTTGGAATTCCAAAATAACAGCTTTTCACTTAATGGTATATCTTTAAACGCGCAATTCTTGTACACACATATATATTATATATATTTGTTGAAGTCGTTTCTCCAACGATTAGCATGAAATTTTGCACGTAGGGGGTTTCAGGGGCAAAAAATAGATCTAGCTAGGTTTAATTTATGAAAAACATCGTTTTGACCATGTTTTCGGGCACTGAAAAACTCATAAAATATTACACAAAAATACAAATATTTCCTCTTTATATAATTCCATACTGCTTAGTAAGCTCATATCAATGTATACTATGAGACGTGACATAGGAAGTTCAAAATGCCACATTCCTATGTATCTGTTACGTTTCATATACAAGCGGAAATGTCGTAACACTTAAGATATCATCGTAACGCTTCACCTACTAATATCTATGATTAAGTCATCATCTCATCTCAGATGTACATCTTTACATCTATATAGATAAATAAAATAGAAGTGTCTATTTGTGAAGGAAGCCGTGGTGGCCTTGGGGTTAGAGCAGTCGCCTACGCAAGCGACGCAAGTTCGAATCCCAGCAGTTTTTTAGAAAAGCTCATTGGTACAGTACCAATGAGTTTTTCTAAAAAACTTACGTGCAGCGATTTCACACCACGTACTTTACGGTGAAAGAAAAAACCAGTGAGGAAACCTGCATATGTCTGAGAAGTAATTCAAAGACCCTCTGTCACGTTAGCACTTGATCATATTCGGTGAAATGTGGGTGTTGTTACAGCACCTCTGCTTACCCCCTCGGGGGCCCTTCTGGGATCGCGTGAGCATATTTATTTTATGTCTATTTGTAATTCTAAAATAACAGTTTTTCACAAAATACATATGAAAATATATACGATACTGACATTAAAAAACATTTACTTAAATTTTTCTCTGTCTGTCCGTCTGTCAGTCTGTCTACCTGTTTGTTCCGGCTAATCTCCGAAACTGGGGGACTGATTTTAAGGCGTTACATGTTCAAAATTGGTCATCTTCTAAGAGAAAAAAAAGTACTAGCCAAAGCTTCTGTCAGGTTTCTCTCGATAGATTTTCGTTTTGGAAACCAATCCTTTCTGAATTTTCAACGAAAATTTCAAAGCGAAACGAACTTTAAACGGAACAGTTTGACTTCTGAATGATAGCTTATGAAATTATCAAGGTGCTCACCTGATATGAGCTTTTTTTAATTAACCTAATACTTTTTACTTTCGGGACTTTCACTGGCAGGTAGCAAATTTTACAAGGAGTGCCACCCATTAGTATCTATATATATAAAAATGAATTGCTGTTCGTTAGTCTCGCTAAAACTTGAGAATGGCTGAACTGATTCGGGTGATTTTGGTATTGATAAATTTGTTGAAGTTCAGGGAAGGTTTAAACGGTGAGAAATATGATGTGACTAACTGACTGACTGACATAGTGATCTATCAACGCACAGCCCAAACCACTGGACGGATCGGGCTGACATTTGTCATGCAGGTAGATGTTATGACGTAGGCATCCGCTAAGAAAGGATTTTGATTAATTCTGTCCCTAAGGGGATAAAATAGGGGATGAAATTTTGTATGAAACTTTGTCAATTTTAAACCGATTTATTATATAAAACTAAAATTACGCGGGTAAAACCGCGGGGCACAGCTAGTATACATATAAAATTAAGTCTTCGCGGGTGAAACCGCAGGGCATAGCTAGTAATTAATAATTAACAATGGTTGCCGTATAAGTACCGTATTTCCTTTCATACGCATATAGTAAAAATCTATTACTTTCCAATTACAAACAGACACTTAAATTTTACTAATCTGTTTAGAATGCATAGATATACTCGTAGATGTATAGTTATCTTAACTTGTTTTGTGGCATTATTGGGTCCGGTTGCCCGGAAGCACGTCGACCCTTGGGATGTTTTGTGCCGCCCTCGCCCTTTCGCTCCACGTACCTGACTCCTCAAATACTCCCTGAACAAGCCGGCAGATCTTGCCCATGGGGAAGAGCTTGTAGTCCTCTGGTTTCGGATACGCCTTACCCAGTAGGTCCATTCGCCATCTGGCCAGTGCGTCGCAATTGCATATTAGGTGACTCATGGTTTCGGCTTCTGATTGACAGTAGCTACACACCACATCGTTAGATAAGTTCATCTTATGAAGATGTTCTTTTGTGCCATAATGACCTGTTATTTATCCCGCGAGTTGCCTAATGATGAGATGATGTTAGAGATATATTAATTTTGCGAGCACGTTTACTTTATATTACTTAGAAACTTATATTACTTAGAACGTTTCTGATATGCTATCCCTACCTTTCAGCAAAAATAAAAGGTATCACTTTGTAACTAATGATGTTTGCGATGAATGAATGGTAGAAACGATTATTCATACTAACGTTCTTCTCAGTAAAAGCAACCTTCCCAACCTGGCAGTAGTATGTATAATCCTGTGTAATCGTGTCGTTCTGACGATTTTAAAGTACTTTCTTAAAAGTCTAATCAAAAATATATTTTCAATTTCTGATATTTTATTACTCACCAGCGTAGTTCCCGTTCCCGTGGGAGTACGGGGATAAAATATAGCCTATATTAATCAGTGATAATGTAGCATTCAAATGGTGAAAGTATTTTCAAGATCGCTTGAGTCCTATTTACGCCAATTCGTTATAAACATTCATACAAGTCTTTTCTCTTTATAATATTAGTATAGATCACTAGCGGACGTCACGCGGTTTCACCCGCGTAGTTCGCGTTCCCGTGGGAGTACGGGGATAAAATATATCGTATATTAATCAGTGATAATGTAGCATTCCAATGGTGTAAGTATTTTCAAGATCAGTCCAGTACTTTTTGTGCCAATTCGTCACAAACATGCTTACATACAAATCTTTCCTGTTTATAATATTAGTATAGACTACGAATTTTTTTTTACCAGAGTACATAACGAAGTTTTGCATGAATTTTTTACCATTTGTGCAAAAAGTGATGCAACTCATTTCTGAAATCATTATTCAAAGTGACTAAACGTGACTTGATAATTATATTTAAAATTATGACAATATTATATTTCAGTTATGATAACGTGACTTGATAATTACATTTAGTGACTTTATTGTTATATTTTATGAATAATAATTTTGTACCTGGTTGACCGAGCTGTGCTCGGTTTCTTCTTCACACAAAAAAAGGAAAAAAAAATCCTCGATCCGGGGTACTCTAGTTACGTTATCGCCCCGTAAGCTGGAAGCCTCAGCTTTGAGCTACCATAACTTGACAGATGTCGGCGAAATTTGCTGTCGTATTATTTCCATAAATAAAACCTGAGTAGATCTATTTTTTTCCCTGAAAATCGTTGGTGCTGTTTCCGAGATAAGAGAGAGAGGTAAGTTCCTTGTATACTTTCATTAAATATGGCACTTAAGGATTAGCAAAAAACTCATTATTAGGAACCAATTCTTTGCGTCTTTATACTCGTGATAATTTCTCAACGAAATGTCCGATTGGACATACATACATACATACGCTCACGCCTGTATTCCCCGAAGGGGTAGGCAGAGGTGTTATAATCACAACACCCACTTTTCACCGAATTTGATTAAGTGCCAACGTGACAGATGGTGTGTCTATCGCCGTCTCAGACACTATACATACGTCTTTGAATTACTTTCAGAAATATGCAGGTTTCCTCACGATGTTTTCCTTCACCGTAAAGCACGTGGTGTGAAATCACTGAACGTAAGTTTTTTTAGAAAAACTCATTGGTACAGGCCCCGCTGGGATTCGAACTTGCGTGGCTTGCGTGCGTCTGAGAAGTAATTCAAAGACGTATGTATAGTCCTTGGGACATCAACGGACTCACCATCTGTCTCGTTGGTCATATTCCGTGAAATGTGGCTGTTGTTGTTCGTCACGCTTGGTCACGTGACAGATTTATGTTATTTAAATACATTTACATACATACATATTCTCACGCCTGTATTCCCCGAAGGGGTAGGTAGAGGTGCTGTAATCACAATACCCACTTTTCACTGAAGATGATTAAATACCAACGTGACAGATGGTGAGTCCATCGCCGTCTCAGACACTTTACATACATCATTGAATTACTGGTGTGAAATCACTGTACATAAGTTTTTATACAAAAACTCATTGGTATACCCGCTGGGATTCGAACTTGCGTCGCTTGCGTAGCAGGCGGCTGCTCAAACCTCGAGGCCACCACGGCACGCGCGAGATAATGTTAATTGTATAAGCTGTAGGCTTTTCTTACTATTCTCTCATATACGTACAACCATAATCTACAAATTACAAAGAAATAAAAATCAGTTGTAGCACTTCTGTCATCTCTACACACAACTACTTTCACCGCAAGGTCATTGACAAAGGTTTTTACTTTAGATCTTACTTATCATGCTCCATTGGCTTCAGAATCGACTTAACTAACACGTTATAAGACTCAAAATGACTTAACAGATGGTGATATGCTCCCGGGAGAGTCGAATTAGGTCGACGAGTAACTTCATAGACGACGCTATATAAGTGATTTCATGAAAAAATAAGTATAAGGTAAACTAACCAGTCATGGACAGTATAAGCGATTTTTTTTTCATATTTACTCTGTAATTTTTTTGTCTGTAATTTGGAGGTAAATTAAAAGGTATTTTCTTAATCAGAATTTAATGTTTAATTTCAGTTTAGTACTTAGTACAATTAAATAATATTAAATAAACAACACTCCTACTTAGATACCATTAATGGACAGTAAAAATCCAGTGTTGTGTTTTAGGGCTAAAATTATAATTTATGGTATGGGTTATATTTTAAAATTGATGCATTTCTATTGATAAATAATTAAATAATAATAATGTCAACAACGACGATACACCGGATACAAAATAAGATGATAAGTGTACCTACATCGCGATTCTAGTAAGAAATTACGATTCCCGACACCAAATGACACCGCGAAACTAACAACCGTTATGGCCGCAATTAAAATGGGTGTCAAAAACAGTTGTTACGATAGCTAAAATACTGGCACAACTGATTGGTATTGACATTTGAAAAAAAATACTACGCGTTTGCTTAATTTTGGTAAAAAAAAACAAAAAATGTCCATCACTGGTCCGCGTCCAACATAGGTGCCGTTACCTACGTAATTTGTTTCACATAATTTATTTTTCTCTTTTTGAAAGCCGTGGTGGCCTCGAGGTTTGACCAGTCGCCTGCTACGCAAGGGACGCAAGTTCGAATTCCAGCAGGGCCTGTACCAATGAGTTTTTCTAAAAAAATATGTGCGGTTATTACATACCATGTACTTTACGGTGAAGGAAAACATCATCTCCCTGGTCTTATACATTATCTTATACATTGTTGGGGTCAGCACTTGATTGAACCCAATACGGCTGATCACCTGATTTTATACGAAGCGACTGCCATCTGACCTTCTTAGCCCCTTTTACGAGGAAAATCTGTGATCTGGGTTAAATCAGTTATCAGACTATTTTAGGCCTCCGACTGACCTGTAACGACTGCCAAAGATGATAAATTGGCAACCGGGACCGAAGGCTTAACATGCTCTCCGAGGCACGGAGGGAACTCAGGCGGTCACCCCTCAAATTACTGGCTAGGGTTAGAGTTGCTTAACTTTGCTGATCAAATGATATGCGCAATAGCAACTGTGCCACGAGCTCCTCTACGGTGAAACCTGGTTATACCTGAGAAGTCATTCAATATGTATTGTACCTGAGACGGCGATGGACTCATCCTCTGTCACCCTTCGGGCACCCTTCTCGGATGGCGTGAGCATATTTATTCTATCTATTTGAAGTCCGTTTATTTTTACTCATAATAAGACCCTTATACGAAGGTGTAGACATACGTGTTTCCTTTCTAATGAAGTTTCTCCTTTACAAACACACGACTTACGTCTTAAGCTTTCTAAGTAAACATCTAAGTCCTTACTTTCACTTGATATTAGTATAAACATTGCTCGTGGCGGTAACGCGATAATCTAGATCCCTAGGTCGATTCAATAAGCCTGGTTGACCGAGCAGTAGGTCTAAAAAGGCCACTTTGGGAAAATCATAATGTGATCCGAATCTCATTATCGAAATGACAAAATGGTCACTGAGGTGCAATTCACATATGTTTCACGAATGATTAATATTTCGCAATTCACCTGTTTCACACTTTCCTATGAAGATTCCCAAAATGGTCCACAAAATATGGATTGCTTTTGTGACAAATAGCATCATAAAAAGTTAGTTAGAGACTAACATCTACAATTATTGTAATCATTCGTCAATCTGTTGAATTTTTTCACAAAAGAGAATTTGACATGTAGCATGTGGCAAACGGTGGTTACTGCCTACCCCCATGGGATACAGGCTGTATGTATGTTGAAAAGAAAAAAGTAAAAAAATCGGGCCGGTAACATTAGGACTCGAACCGGGGTATTCTAGTTTTGTTACCGCCCCATAGACTGGAAGCTTCACGTCTGAGCTATAATGATAGATTGAACTTGACAGATGTCTAAAAATCATTCGAGCCGTTTCCGAGATTCAGATTCCATATTTATAATTATATACAAGAACTGATCGTGAAAATAGACCTTAAAAAAATTAAATTTAAAAAAAAAACTTGCTAAATGTTGGTGAAGGGGTAGGCAGAGTACAACTCTGCCTCCCTCTTCGTGGAATACACACGCGAGCATTATGTGTGTAGTTGGTTAGCCTTTGTCCCTTTTGAAAGCACGTGCGTATCATTTTGTGAATATCATTATATTCCCAAAGGACATAATAGGATTTAGTGTCCATTGTCTATGCTAAGCCGAGCGGGATTAATGTTTGATAGGAAGGAGGATAAACAAATTATCCTTGACTAGCAGTCTGGACTTTGAATGTTATATGTGTACTAGCTGTGTCCGGCAAACGTTGTATTGCCATTTTTTTTTGGGGTGAACTACCCCTGACATTTAGGGGGATGAAAAATAGATGTTGGCCGATTCTCAGACCTACCCGATCTGCACACAAAATTTCATACAAATCGGTCCAGCCGTTTCGGAGGAGTATGGCAACGAAAACTGTGACACGAGAATTTTATATATTAGACTAGCTGTGACCCGTGGTTTCACTCGCTTAGACTTAATTTCATGGGTAGCCATTAAGTTTTTTCAAAAAAAGTTGCCTATGTTACTCCTTGTGACAATAGCTATCTATCTGTCTGTGAAAGACCCGTTTAAATCGGTACAGTTGCTTCGGAGATTAGCCGCATTTTTCACCAAACCCATACACATGTGACTATGGATAACCTTCAAATGTTCATCATCATCATCGCCCTGGCCTTATTCCATACATTGTTGGGGTCGGCACTTGATTCAACCCGATGTGGCTGATCACCAGATTTTAATACGAAGCGACTGCCATCTGACTTTCGCAACCCCTTTAAGGAGGAAAATCTGTGATCTGGGTTAAACCAGTTGTCAGACTATTTTAGGCCTCTGACTGACCTGTAACGATTGCCAAAGATGATTAATTGGCAACCGGGACTGACGGCTTAACGTGCTCACCGAGGCACGGAGGAAACTCAGGCGGTCACCCATCCAATTACTGGCTAGGCTTAGGGTTGCTTAACTTCGCTGATCGAATGATATGCGCAATAGCAACTGTGCCACGAGCTCCTCCAAATGTTATATTGACGTTTTTCTAAACTGAATTGTTTGTGCGAGACCCACTTCCAAAGTGGTAAATAAAATATCATCATGGAAACTTCCACCTAAATTCAAAATATCTTTATTTGATTAGACTTCTTACAAAGTACTTTCAAATCGTCAGAAGGACACAAAATACATTATACATGATTATAAATGTTACCACCGGGTTCGGAAGGTAGCTTTTGTTGAGAAGAAGCCGGCAAGAAACTCGACAATTACTCTTTTAAAAAAATATATATTATACAATGTTTTTGGTTACAGTATACAGATCTATTAGGAAGTTTTTTTAATACGTTTTTAAATCGTAAATTGCTACGGAACCCTCCTTGGTAGAGTCCGACTCGCACTAGGCCGATTTTACTGCTGTATAAAGTTTTACTATGCTTTCGTGTGCTTACAGTCAATCAATAACAGAGGTTAAGGTCGTTTGTTGGCCTCTAGAGGGCTAGTTAATGCCCTCAGAGGGCAGTTTAGCTTAGTTTGGTGAAGGAACGAGGCATGTTTCGATATGTTACAACACCAACGCGTTGATCTTAAATAAGAAATCTATATACAGGATGTCGGGGAAAATAGGACAGCTGTTAAAATATGTGATAGGGTATAATTTTGGGATGCAAATAAAATAATTATGACATAAAATTATTCGTCCGTTTTCGAATAATTGACGTACAAAGTTGACCATATCAAGGCCTTATTTTGGCATAAAATTCAGCGGTAACGTAGAGTGAAATCTAACTACATTTTTATTTTCCCACAAATAGTTCCTAAAATAATCCCATAAAACCATTTTTCAAAACCATTAATCTTTAATTACCTCGTACGTTATGTAAACGCGGTCGCGCGTTCATTCAATCTCTTCGGCCCTTAGCAACCATAGCCTATAACTACGTTATCGTTGGAGCTAGATATTTTACGACTTCAACATAGTGATATATTCATAAAACCCTACAACTTCTAGAAGACAACTGTTCCTTTTTCTCCGACATTTCCCTTGGTCACGCCATCACGCATGAAATGCTGGACCGATTTCGCTAATTCTTGTTTTTTGTTGTTTATGTTACTGTCAGGAGAACTGTCAGGTTCTTATGAAAGAAAAAAATAAGGAATACGTGCGGAATATTTTAAAATTTAAGAATACTTAACTAATATATAAAATTATTTCTAATCTATCCTTAGCGCTTTAGACAATATAAACTTTTTAATGTAACTTCATGACGTTTGACATAGAATTACCAGAATGCGTGCTGCAAATATCGTTAAAGATGATGTGTATAAACTGAGTATTATTAAAAACAGATGACGGAGTTATCTCATTGATAAATACCTAAGGCAGGAGGTCTGTCGGGTCAGTTAAGACAATAATTTTGAAGCAGAAATCCGCTCATGGTAGACAAAGTTAGAAGCGAATATATTTTAAAAATAGAGCGATGTTGCATGTTGAGTGTAGCAGATTATAAAGTCAAAATCATGACTGATTATGATAATGGCGACGTTTACACTCGAGTGCATTGTGCTCAGGTAACTATAAAAACTTTAATATTTCGCTAAGATATTTTTTCCCAATCTTAGTAAAGTGTGTCTGTGGAAACACAGAAAAGCGCAAAAATCATACAATTCTCATCTATTGCATATGCGACTACTTGGGTACCAATTTGAAACCTATGTAATTCCGACAGCTAATTTGATCGAATGAAAATATTTGCCAGGCCATCGTATAGTTTTTGTAGTATACATTATAGTAGAGGTGATGTAACATAAAAACATTCACATTTCACCGGCAATAATTAAGTGCCAACGTGACAGAGGGTGAGTTCATCGCCGTCTCAGGCGCTATACATACGTCTTTGATTTACTTCTCAGACATATGCAGGTTTCCTCACGATGTTTTCCTTCACCGTAAAGCACGTGGTGTGAAATCATTGCACGTAAGGTTTTTAGAAAAACTCATTGGTACAGACCTTCGCTGAGATCCAAACTTGCGTCACTTGCGTAGCAGGTCATTGCTCAAACCCTGAGGCCACCACGGCTCATGTTCGGTTCGTATGTCATGCCTTGCATTGGATTTTCAGAGGGGTAAGCATAAACAATAAGTAGGTAGGTAGGTTAATTACATACCAATGTGGCGCGTAGGTACATACGTGGTATACGTATATGGTATAGACACGAGTGTATTCAGTCATCACAGATGGTAAGCACTGCTTATCTGCTTATATGGAATGCATGACCTCATGAAAAAAAAAATATTCCATTGAAAGTTCTAAAGTTAAAAAACTTTCCTTTTTTCAACACTTTAATTTAAATTGTGATCCGTTTTTATTGCACCCAACTGTATTGTAACTGTTAGCTTTATGTAACCAAATTTTTTATCGCCTAATAAAACACAAATATTTACTAGTCGCACCCAATGTGATAACATTTAGTTCTACTTCAACGCTGTTTGGAGTTAAATCCTTTTTAGGAACAAAATACAGGGGCCCAACCATGAGCTCTTATTCCAATGTTAGTTCAGCTGTGTGACAGTGACAGATGTATACACGTCAAATAAGAGTAAAATTATCAAGGCAATAAGATGTCATGGTAAGGCTCCTGAGCTCAGCTAAGAAAAGCTGCGCGTGTGCTTTGTTGGCAGCGTGTCATAGACGGACAGACATACTCATAAAATGACTACTGCTCATTCAAGGTCAGCGGTCATAGCTCATGACGGGACCTGGGGGTCTACTCTCTTTCTCCGAAAACGAAACTTTGGAAGCGATCGAAAATCAAACGTACGTTTCAGTATCGCTTTGCCTACGCTCACGCCCCGAAGAGGTAGGCAGAGATGTTTTCACCGAACATGATTAAGAGCCAACGTGATAGATGGTGAGTCCATCGCCGTCTCAGACACTTTACATACGTTATTGAATTACTTCTCAGAAATATGCAGGTTTCCTCACGATGTTTTCCTTCGCCATGGTGTGAAATCACTGTACATAAGTTTTAAAAAAAACTCATTGGTACAGGCCCCGTAGGGATTTGAACTTGCGTCACTTGCGTAGCAGGCTACCGCTCAAACCTCAAGTCCACCACGGCTCAATATCACTTAGCAGTATCGCTTTACAATTTAATAAAGGTAGGTCTTTCGTAGAATTTTCTAGAAGACCATGTTTGGATTTTAGAACTAATAGATCCGCGGTAGCTTTTTTCTGAGAAAGAGATTAAGTCCCCTGTATGCAACTTAAAGTTACGGTGCCAGTCTGGTTTGAGTAATACCTTACTCAACACAGCTAGATGAATACATAATATATAGTAATATTTTTTGTTAAGTCTAACGAACGACATGGTTAGAAAAAAAATTGATCAGATTGTGATCTTTGTTTAGTTCTCAGGACGCCTCATAGAGTTACTGGCCAAAAATTTTTTTATTTTAATTTTAATTATCCCATGGACGAAGTCACGAATTAAAACTAGTAAATTTCTAAAATATGTTCTGAATTTCCTAATTACTAGATGTGCCTGGCGGTTCTGCCTGCATAGGATTTTTTTGTAATATTTTTTCCATTTTTCGTAGCATTTTACAGTCATGTTTCGCTCCTGTTGGTTTCAGCGTGATGTTAAAAAGCCTAAAGCCTTTGTCGATGAATGAACTATCCAACACGAAAATATCTTACCAATTAAAACCTTATTTCTTGAGATTAGCACGTTCAAACAATAAAACTCTTCTAGGTCTACACTACTATTATAAACAGAAAAAAATTGTATGTTTGTAATGAATGAACCTGAAAAACTACTGTGCCGATTTCAAAAATTCTTTCACAATTGGAAAGCTAGATCATCAGCGAGTAACATAGGCTTTATTTCATCCCCGTACTCCTACGGGAACGGGAACTATGCGGGCGTAACCGCATGACGTCCGCTAATCAGCTATAAAGTATTAGTTTACACAGAAAGCCCATAATTATAACCAAACTCATTCATAACTGACATTTTGTTTCTTGGTTATTTGTTAAAAAATATATAAAAATGGCAGAATGATTGTGTGAGCGTGATTGTCACGATATGTCAACGCATAATCTATGCGTATCGTAACGTTTATCGATGAAATAAAAGTGTTAATTTATAAACTTTAATATCTACACACTTCTAAAGACTGTTCCCAAGATTTTAAGCTTTCTAAAATGTATTTGCCATCGAAGTACACATATTTTGGGCGTGTGATGTGATTGATCTATGATCGTTCGTTTTGATGTGGAATTGTGATTTTATTCTAATTATATTTTCTGGTAAGGTTGTAAAAATATTCGCTCCACTGTCTTCTTTAAAAAAAATATAGAAATAACGAATTTTGCAGCCTCATTAGGCAAAGTGTTATTGAGTTTTTTCCCAGTAACAGCCCGGAGTCTGGATTAGGCTCACCTCGTACCTTACATGGAACTTAACATAACTGGCGAAATGTGGGTCTACTTTTTACATAGCTAGCAATGAAATAGGACAAATAGACACCACATTGAACAATGCTACGGAGATCTCATAATAAGTGCCTCACCAGGCCCCAAACCACTCCCGTTTCCCTATAAAACCTGATAATAATTGCTTATAAGAAAATTCCGCTTTAGTCACTATTTAACCTAAGACTATGAACATTGTAGTGAGAGCAAAAACTTGCAGTAAACCCGTTGAAGAATTTGATTTGTCGAATTTTAACGTCGGAACCGAATCGATCGACCCCATAAAATTTGAAGAATCTCAAATCCTTTATCGGAATGGATGTCATTGAACTCGATAACAGTTAAACCCCATTGTTTGTATATCCCATCAGTGCCGCGGTGGTCGTGGGGATTGAGCAGTCGTCTGCTACGCAAGCGATGCAAGTTCGATTCCCTGAACCAATGAGTTTCTCTAAAAACTTAAGGGCAGTAATTTCACCCCATGTGCTTTGCGGTGAACGAAACCTGCATATGTCTAAAAAGTAATTCAAAGACGTATGTATAGTGCCTGAGACGGCGATGGACTCGCCCTGTTTTACATTGGCACTTAATCATCTTCAGTGAAATGCGGGTATTGTTGTTGCAATGCCTCTGATTACGGAGAACCTTCTGTGACGCCGTGAGCATATTTATCAAATTTGATTGTTTTTTTTTCTTTCAGGTGTATCTAAACAACCATGTTAAGCCAAAAACCAGCAACCTGGTGATCATAATAACATCATCCAAGTAGCATCGGACCCGAACAGAGGCACATGAGCGGTTCTGGAACCAAATTTACATGATAGCAAACATTGTTGAGTGTTCCCGTTAATAAGTCCATGATTGTTGAATATATCAGGAAAAGATAGAAATACAACATGGCATCGTGCTTGAGTGGTGGTCATTTTGTGCCTGGGAGTCAGGAGTATGTGCCTGTTGCCGAGTTTTACGCTGACAAGACCATCTTTGTCACCGGCGGTACTGGATTCATGGGAAAGGTTTGTAAGATTGTATTTATTGAGTTTTAATTGAATTGAGAGCCGTCGTGGCCTTGAGGTTTGAGCAGACGCCTGCTAGTTGCCGCGAGTTCGAATCCCAGCGGGGCCTGCACCAATGAGTTTTTCTAAAAAACTTATGTACAGTGATTTCACACCACGTGCTTTACGGTGAAGGAAAAATCGTGAGGAAACCTGCATATTTCTGAGAAGTAATTCAATGACGTATGTAAAGTGTCTGAGACGGAAATTGGTCTTGTGATTACAACACCTCTACCTACCCCTTCGGGGAATACAGGCGTAACTAGCATGTTTCAAGATAAGGTATTGAGTGATAGAGAGAGACGTATTTCGAGAGTAGAGAAAGACCTTTTGTCCAAGACCTAAAAACTCGTGCGTTAGTGGAATGGAATATAATTGCAATATTTCGATCGGTGAGGGGATAGGCTTAAGGCATAGACAAATCCAAAAGTTTTAAGACTTGTCAGTCAATAAAGTCCATAAAATATTCCTTACACCTTAAGGCATAGACCAATTCACAAGTTTTAAGAATTCTCAGCCTAGTTAATCCATCACCCCTTACATTTTTTTTTATTGACGAGAGGGAAATCTTCAAAAGGTCCCCGACCGCCCTGGGAGAGGTAGATCTGGGTATGTGGGATTTTTACCATATAAAACCCCCCCTGTGGCCATCCTCAGTGCTCAGGGTACTCTGATAGATCGCACCGGTGTCCCCCCACACTTTGCCGGGGCACATCCTCGGGGCAACTGTATTGCCGCCCTTGATCACCTATCCTAATATTGCAATTTTATTATGCCTTAAGCCTTCAGGCATATAAGATAAGACTTGGATCGGGTTAGGCGTTCAAGCCGATCCAACTCACATGACGTGATAAGGATTTATTTGACGAGTGCCGATTCATGCCCTATTTTGTATACCGTTGGTGACAAATGTACACAACCCGTTTTATGGCATTCTTAAGAGCGCTTGCATCACGCACATGAGTGTCATAACAATATGACAAATATGACTATTACGTACGTGAGCGTGCATAGGAACGATCTTCTTTGGAGACATACCTTTCCCATGACATTTAAGTTGGTTGTTTAGTATTTGTGAATTTATCATGGATGTCTTTTAGAACTTCATTAAAAATCGTAAGGTCTTCTATTTTAAGGATAAATTTTGTTTAAGTAAAAAAAGTTAAGATCGTCACCATCTTCCTAGCCTTATCCCACATATTTTTTAGACCTGTATCGATTGTCAAAGTTCTTAATATGGCAACCGGGGCCGATGAGTTAACGTGATTTGTGGGTTAAAACAAAGATGACGATAGTAATAAAATCATTTTTGTACAAACTCCTGGAGCTAGGTCGAACGCACTGATTATAAAAACAACTAACCATATAGATCGACATGATATCTGAAGGTAAAATGACCATGTATTGGTTTCAGGTCCTCGTAGAGAAGCTGTTGAGGAGTTGTCCCAAAATCAAGAAGATCTACCTCCTGATGCGGCCGAAACGCGGGCAAGACGTCGCGTCCAGACTCACCGAGCTCACACAGTCCCCGGTAAGACATGCACATGTCTTTGGTACCTTAGTGCACCTAGAGTTCCATATCACTTCCTTCACCTATTCTAGCGTGAGAGCTATTAGAGCCGCGGTGGCCTTGAGGTTTGAGCAGTCTCTGCTACGCAAGCAACGCAAGTTCGAATCCCAGCGGGGCCTGTACTAATGAGTTTTTCTAAAAAACTTTTGTGTAGTGATTTCACACCACGTCCTTTACAGTGAAAGAAAACATCGTGAGGAAACCTGCATATTTCTGAGAAGTAATTCAATGACGTATGTAAAGTGTCCGAGACGGCGATGGACTCACCATCTGTCACGTTGGCACTTAATCATCTCCGGTGAAAAGTGGGTGTTGTGATTACAACACCTCTTCCTACCCCTTCGGGGAATACAGGCGTGAGCATATGTATATACCTATTCTAGCACAGGCAAATGAGAAAGTTGTATAGAGAGACATTTTGCAAGGGCATCCCTTTTAATGTAAGACACACATTTGGGTATCGTACGAGTAACTTCTTTTCTACTTGAACTAGTGATCCATGTCCATGACTGCCTCGTTGGTCCTGCGGAAACACGAAAGATCGGGGAATACTGCGGGTCACATAAAATGTTATTGGGATATCCATTTGTAATTTACCAGTGGCAACCTGGAGTTTGGATTAGTGCCCGGTTAATGTCAATAGGCTCTCTATTAAAAGAGACTTATACATGCTTGCCCCTTCAGGGAATATACACTAGAGTATATAGTACGTATGTAAATCTATTAAAGGTTATTTAAATTTAACACAGATTTCCCTATCTTCTGATTCACAAAACCACTTACCATTACGCTTCTGCAGTCTATTCGTATTAAACGTTTGCAACACCAAGAGTGTCACTCGCGTAATGCCTTCCTTATTAAGATTGGGATCACTATGTCAATATCGTAAAGAGGTCCCGCTATGGCTAGCACACACCTCAGCAGGAACATTGCTCTATGGTAACGTTACCGACTGCAAGTTTCTAACTGTAGTTCTACATACATACATACAGACATATGCTCACACCTGTATTCCCCGAAGGGGTAGGCAGAGATGCTGTCATAACAACACCCTCTATTCACCGTAGATTATTAAGTTCCAACGTGACAGATTGTGAGTCTATCGCCGTCTCAGGTACTATACATACGTCTTTGAATTACTTCTCAGACATATGAAGGTTTCCTCATGATGTTATCCTTCACCGTAAAATACGTGGTGTGCACTGCACATAAGTTTTTTAGAAAAACTCATTGGTACAGGCCTCGCTGGGATTTTAACTTGCGTCGCTAGTGTAGCATGCGACTGCTCAAACTCCACGGTCACCACGGCTTTTCATGTCCATTCAAATTTCTTTTTTGTGATTAATAGTTGTTCGAGACGCTGCGGAAAGAACGGCCTCAGGAGCTGAACAAGATTGTTCCTATAGTGGGAGATATCACCGAGCCGGAACTCGGCATCAGCCCAGCTGATCAAGCCATGCTGTGTCAGAAGGTAAATGAATACACAAAAATATCTTTACTATGACTTTTAAAAAAGTTCTTTCAAATCGTCAATGACAGGATAATACATGCTACCGCCAGTTTCTGAAGGTTGCTTTCACTGAGAAAAGCCTGGTAAGAAGCTCAGAAATCCCTCTTCTCAATAATATTACACAATTTTTATAAATAAAAAATAAATCACATGTGAAATGTAAGCCCGTGGAAACAGTTTCAATGCAGAGAATAATGTCGTTAATAGTGTTACAATATAATAAAAATCTAATATTCTACTTATACATATATGATACCAGCCCCTAAAAGCACCTACCTATTCACAAGTATGAAGCTAATGCCAGCCATCCCACCCCAACCTCGACCAACACCAGTATTTCACTCACGCATAGCCCCCCAAATAAAGAATGTAATCGCTGTGCCAACAAAGTTAAAGATAAAAGAGTGCCGCTATGGCTATGCTAGCATGAATCTATTCTTCGCCTCTCCCCCGTGGAGCCCTGGCGATCTTTATTTCCGCAGGAGCATAACACTTTGCCAGTACTCCAAAAGCTCCAGTAGCTTAGTCTGCGATCCTCTGTAAGGTGGCGGTACAATCCCTAGACGCTCTACTCCGAATTTCGAACGGGAAACCTGTACCCTACTGTTCTTAAGATCTGATTAGACACTCTTCTTTATTAACTCTATTCCGAAGATTACAAGGATATTACCTTTTTTTTGGGTGGATCATCCTTATCGTTCAGGGGTATAAAAAATAGATATTGACCGATATGTACACAAAATTTCATATAAATCGTTCCAGTCTTGGTTCGGAGGAGTTTTGCAACAAACACAGCGACACGACAATTTAATATTTTAGATTACTATTCTTCTAAAGAATTTCTCAATATTTTTGACATTTAGATTATTTCACACAAGCCTTTCCTCTCATGATTAACTATGACATTTGCACGAATACTCGCGTGAGTGTTTTCACGCACGCATAGGGCCAGTTTCAAGATTGTGTAAAAGGCTTCTTTTTGTTTATGGACTTCCTAAAGCTTGAATTCGGTATATCTTTACATCTGATAGTCATCAAAGAAGAAAGAAAATTGGTATTGTCAAAACTGTTGATGAAGATAATAGCCCAGATTCTTTTATCTCAGGTATCGGTTGTGTTCCACTCAGCGGCGACGGTGAAGTTCGACGAGAAACTGAAATTGTCCGTCACCATCAACATGCTGGGCACCCAGCAACTGGTGCAGCTGTGCCATCGTATGCTGGGGTTGGAGGTAAGGTCATAGGTCATACAATTTCGCTCGGTTTTCGATGAGTGGCAACAACGTGCGAGTCAGATTCGCTACCATCGACTGCGACTTAAAAACAATTGCAATGCATCAATGTTTGAAAAAATCGCTTTCGCTTGCCATCGCGCACCGCTATGGACTCTACTTCCACGTGAATTAAGCTTTAATTTTGTTTTGTTGGCAGGCGTTAGTCCATGTATCTACAGCGTACTGCAACTGCGAGCGGGAACGCGTGGAGGAGACGGTGTACGCGCCGCCTGCACACCCTGAACACGTGGTCACACTCGTGCAGACGTTGCCTGATGACCTTGTGGATCGGATTACACCAGATTTAGTTGGTAAGTTCAATTATCTTTTGCCAACTTGCTTGTGAACGTGACCAACGCCAGTGTCACTCGCGCATTACCTGCCTTATAAATAATGGTATCGGAAAGTCATTCTATAGGTAAAACGGGGTGACTACTCATCATGGAACACTTACGGCGAGTCACCTAATGAGTATAATTATTACCCGAAAATTTGATTTGACTGAGTTCTTCTGTAAGATGGAACAGTCCCAAGTTGGAAAGCTTGAACAACTGGAGGTCCTGTCATGCCTTACTACTCTTATCATCTTCAACATAGGCCACTTCATCTTGTCAGATGATTGTTGCATTAATGTGTTCTGTTATAGCGTTAGCTGTATACCTACTAGAGAAGCTACATTCTTAAGCATTGATTTAAATAATTAAACTCTGGGAACCTAGTTTTCAAACCATCTATGTTACTCCGTTTTGTTTGTACATGTCATTTAATTTCGCCTAATGTTAACAATTCCAGGTGACAGGCCTAACACTTACACGTTCACAAAGGCGTTGGCAGAAGACATGCTTATAAAGGAATGTGGGAATCTACCCGTCGCTATCGTTAGACCATCCATCGGTGAGTACTTCTAACGATGAAATATCAGGAGGCCTATTCAATGAAATACGCAGTTCAGAAAGTTCACAATGTTTCTATGGAGGTTCTAAATTTCTTAATCGTTATACAATTATGAGCCGTAGTGGCCTTGAGGTTTGAGCAGTCGGCTGCTACGCAAGTGCGAATCCCAGCGGGGCCTGCACCAGTGAGTTTTTCTAAAACACAGATTTATCACCACGTGCTTTACGGTGAAGGAAAACATCGTGAGGAACCTATTTCTGAGAATTCAAAGACGTACGTAAAGTGTCTGAGACGGCGATAGACTCACCATCTGTCACGTTGGCACTTGGATGAAAAGTGGGTGTTGTTATTACAACACCTGTGCCTACCCCTTCGGGGAATATAGGCGTCAGCATATGTGTGTGTTCTAAATGTGGTCCTTAAGGAATTTCTATGGTGATATTTCTATGCCTAATTTGATGAAATATTGAAAGAAAATTTGAGTTGGATTCGATACTGACACTTCATTTTCTTTTTGTATAGGTATAAATTATTGTTTCAGGCAGTGGTAGGTACGGTAGTAGTTTAAAATAATTAAACAAACGGACTGACGCAATAAGCTACTTTCATTATTACTATTCGAGGTTGTTGGTTTGTGTCAATCTCAGCCAGTAGTGTAAGTCTGCATTTAAAGTAAAATGGACCTTAAACATAGCTTTGGAGAATCCCATTTCAAAGATGTATGACTAACGCTGATAATTTGAATAAGATAAAATGTCGAGGCAATTCTTGTGATATTATTAAGTATTATATAATAGGATACGTTACAGATAGTCTAATCTTAGATTACCGTTGTGCCTACATTGATATAAATAATCTTACACAGAATTGCATTCAATGATATGTTGTCTTATCAGATTATTTATATTATTGTGTTACAATAGTACATTTACCGAATTAATTTTATGTAATTATTATAATTCTCAATGTGTACTATGATACTGAATATAATACTTACAGCTATTGCCGAAGTCCTTTTATATAAAACTAAAAGACAATTATAATAAAGATAATTTACAAAAATATCTCTAACTATGTATGAGCGACGGCAGAGAATCTGCAAATACGTCAGCATCTTGGATTATGGTGACAAAGTCGCTGAGAAAAATTAATTAAATTTAATATAATTTGTTTCAATTTAACGGTTAAGGTTACGGTTTTATAGGTTTAGTATTTTACCAATGGCACACACTACACATTAAACATGCGTTTGTTATAGTCCTATGAACTTGTTTTAATTAAATAATCTACCGTCGTTAAGGAAAAATAATCTAATTACAAGTAGAAAACCTGGCCCAAATAGGTGTCCCTCGGGATTGTGCCAAGAAGGCATGTTGAATAGCAATGCTGATTCTCTGAGCAACAACCTGTTTGTAACGAGCTCTACTTTAAATATATAGCTCTTACGGCTTAGCCTCTGTATTGTAGACACATATATCTGTATTGAAATTAATGATTTAATCTGAAGTTAAATGTTCGTTCCAAGTGCTCTCATCGCTCCGAGAGCCGGTGAAGGGATGGGTGGACAACTGGAATGGACCGAACGGTATCATCGCGGCGGTGGGCAAGGGCATCTTCCGCACGATGCTGGGCACCGGGACCAGGGTCGCTGACCTCGTGCCAGTCGACACAGTCATCAATCTAATGATTGTGTGCGCGTGGCGGACGCATCTCAGACGGTGAGTGATTCAGAATTACTCAGAGTGCTACCCAATTTTGATGATACGGAATTTCTGGATATGTTCTTTACCTGGAGGCTGTAAATTAAGCTCCCTGGCGTGGTTTTCGTAAGCGTTTAGAGTAAGCGTGGTAAAGAACCGTTTCATAGAAGGTAAGTGATTCAGAGCTCCTCAATTGTAATGCCATCTAAAAGTATATGGTAATTAAATACGGTGTTGTGATTGAGTCCTACTTTATTTACAACCGATCAACATAAAACGTAAAAATCTTTTTCCCCTAAGTTCTTCTGACAGCTTGTGTCAGAACCCCCTTTGACAATATTTATAAACTAAAAAACATTTTAGTAAAAGAGGTGCGTTACTGCTACAAGTATAATTGAAAGCTTACTTGGAATAAATCCCTTAACTGATCTGTTCTGCCCGCTAATTATGTTTTACAGGAATATAATATACATTCAACTCTCGACACAAACTTGTTACACAGCAAAGAAGGTTACGTTACATCATAACGAGAATTTGAGAAATTTGTGCAAATGGCTCAGTAAATCATAAACAATAATTTAAGTACCACAAAATCATTCTCGTCATTCTCGTCATACTTGTGAACAGGTGCTGCTAGCTGCTTTTTTATATCGACTTTTGTGCACTGGAACTGTGTCCATGGGATTTATATATATTTTTTATGATTTATATTGTATTACTCAAAGCTGTAAATGTATTTTTTTTAAAAGAGTAATTACTGAGTTTTTTTGCCAGGTTTTTCTCAGTAAAAGCAACCTTCCGAACCTGGCGGTAGCATGTATAATCCTATGTAATTGTGTCTTTCTGACGATTTGAAAGTACTTTGTAAAAAGTCTAATCGAATAAAGATATTTTTGATTTCATTTGATTTGAAGTTGCTATATGAAACACACCTTTGATTCCAGAGGCGAGGGTGTTGTGGTCTACAACTGCTGCACTGGCCAACAGAATCCTATCACGTGGCAGCGGTTTGTCAAGACCAGTTTTAAGTACATGCGGAAACATCCGTTCAGTAAGTATCTCTACTAAACTCATAGCAGCTCTAACAAAAATAGCTCAAATACCATTTAGTTCATGATTACCTGTAGCTAAAGCAGTTTATAAGGGCAAGTCTGAAAGAAGCACCAGAAACTGAGAAGCTGAAGAATAAAAATTTTTCGTGGTATGGACATGTTATGCGGAGGGATGAGGATAATGTTGACAAAAGAGTTTTGTTTATGAATGTGGATAGATACAAGGGGTAAGACCTAAGAAACGATGGATGGATTGTGTGACAGATGATATGGCTAAGGGAGTGAATTCAGATAAGACGGCTGATAGAGAGGAATGTGGATAGTTACAAGGGGTGAGAGAGACCTAAGAAACGATGGATGGATTGAGTGAATGACTAGAATGGGAGTGAATACAGATATGACGGTTGATAGAGAGAAATGGAAGAACACATTTCGCCGACCACAAATAACATGGGATAAGGGCAGGAGGATTACGATGATGATGATTATACCTGTAGCTAAAGCAGCATCTACAGCAGTTTCAGCTTTAGTTAATAAGCTCGTTAGCTGATTTATGATTTATGACATTTGTATTGTTAGTTTCTAGATTTTCTATCCCAGATTAACGTGCCCAGAATCCCCATGGGATACAGGCGTGAACATATGTTTGTATGTATGTATGTAGAATCCAGAAATATGTGTCAAACAGCAGATTCCATACAAACGTCATCACAGCACGTTTTTGACGTTGGGGGCACATATGATCGTATAAACAGCACGTATAGTCAATATATATACATAATATACTCAAGTCAAAGCTAACGAGACCTGATAAAGACTTCTTAGCTTTGATATTACATTTTGTGGTACTGAACAAATTGCAGGCAGGTATCGATTTACCTGCCTGCAATTTGGTGTATCTACCTATAACTACATTCAATATATTTATTATTTTGAAAAAATATACGTGACGCCTGTTTGAGTTTCTTGCGGTTCATCTCTGTAGGCTTCTTCCCGAATCAGTGGTAATTAATCGACGTTAATTAAAAGTGCCTAAAATAGGCCTGTACTAAATAAATCGTTAACATTTTCATCAGCAGTTTTGCTATTTTTTAACTCTAGTGCCACATAGGTGAAGCCACGAGCGCTAGTCCACGTATTTCTTCTTTTGCTTTACGTAGTCGATGAATGAAAGCCAACTAAAATAATAAATATGCTCACGCCATCCCAGAAGGGTCCCCGAAGGGGTAAGCGAAGGTGTTGTAACAACAACACCCACATTTCACCGAATATGATAAAGTGCCAACGTGGCAGAGTATAAGTTCATCGCCGTCGCAGGCACTTTACATACGTCTTTGAATAACTTCTCAGACAAGTACAGGCCCCGCTGGGATTCAACCCCCGATGGCACTACGGCTCAACTCCCAACTTATAAATTGATGAATACTATTCGTTCCACAGGCGAGGTGGTATGGTATCCCGGTGGAGACATCACCGGTAATCGTTTGAAGCATAGCACTCTCTCGTTGCTACAGCATCGTGCGCCTGCGACCCTCATGGACTTTGTAGCCAGTATGTCTGGAAAGAAACCTATGTGAGTCTGTTCAGTTATATAGCATATAAAAAACAGTACAGTGATATCGCTTGCGTATTTACCTCATATTGTATGGGAACGTTAAAAAATATCCCCAAGCGACGAGTTTGCATACAAAAACAGCGCAAAACGCTAGACCAAGCGACGACTTTCGAACGCGTTCTAGGAGCACAGTAGTCCAATTCAATTTATAACGATTTATTCGTTGTATTGAATCAAAAACATTATGAATTTATGTCGTTGTAAGTTTCGATCTCATTTAGTAACTGAGATTACGTTATAAAATTATGCTACGTTATATTTTAAAGCAGTAACATTTACCTTGTTACCTTAAGGAACTTAAACATGAAACATTTAAGTCAGAGCTGTACAATATCAATATCTTAAATAAAAAAAATGTATATAGTCTACAGAAGTTTATGTGATGACGCCAGTCAAACATTCGCATGCTATAATATAAGTTAGCTAAACATGTATGTTCTATTATACCTCACACCACCTTTATACCATGTTTTTAGCGAATAAATTTATTATTATTATTTAAAGCTCAAATCCCAGCGGGGCCTGTACCAATGAAGTTTTCCAAAAAAACTTATGTACAGTGATTTCACACATCACGCATATATTTTTTTTAGATTAGTCCAGTTATAAGGATAAAGCATTGAGTGAAATTGGTTCTAGTGGTATTCGTCCTTAATCAAACCGATATAAATGAATTTTATAGGATGGTAAGAGTTCAAAACAAGTTGGAAAAGGCGGCCGCATGCTTGGAATACTTCACCACTCGTCAGTGGGCGTTTGCAGACGACAACGTGCAAGCACTGTGCACCCATTTGTCACCAGAAGACCGCAACACTTTTGATTTCGACGTCAAGAATATCAATTGGGATGCGTACATCGAATCCTACGTCCTGGGTATTAGAAGGTTCCTCTTCAAGGAGAGTCCTGACTCGTTGCCCAAATCCAGGGCAGTTTTGCGGAGGTAAGAATTCGTATAATAGAATAAGTATATTAGTATATTATTCGCATTTTTTTCCAATTGAGCCGTGGTGGCCTCGGGGTTAGAGAAGTGGCCTGCAGTGTAGTTCGAATCCCAGCGGGGCCTCTACCAATGAGTTTTTCTAAAAAACTTATGTACCTACAGTGATTTCGCACCACGTGCTTTACGGTGAAGGAAAACATCGTGAGGAAACCCGCATATTTCTGAGAAGTAATTCAATGACGTATGCAAAGTGTCTGAGACGCCGATGGACTCACCATCTGTCACGTTGGCACTTAATCATGTTCCGTGAAAAGAGGATTTGTGATTACAACACCTCTGCCTACCCCTTCGGAAAATACAGGCGTGAGCATATGTATGTTTTTCCAATTTATTAAACTAGTTGTGCCCCGCGGTTTCATCCGCGTAGATTAAGTGCTATTTTATTCTACATAAAAGTAGTCTTAATTGAAACATCAGCTATCTGCCAGTGAAAGTCCCTTCAAAATCGGTCTAGAAGTTTCTGAGATTTAGCCGGAACAAACAGACAGTCAGTGAGAAAGATGGAGATCATTTTAAAAAAAGTGTGTTTTTATGTCAGTAGTTATGAATTTTGTGAGGATAATGCTGCCAAAAAAGTTTTGTTTATGAATGTGGATGGTTACAAGGGGAAAGGAAGACCTAACAAACGATGGAATGTGTGAAAGATGATATGGCTAAAATAGGAGTCAATACAGATATGACGGCTGATAGAGAGAAATGGAAGAGAAGAACACATTGCGCCGACCACAAATAACATGGGAAAACGGCAGGAGGATGATGATGAGTTATGAATTTAGTGAAAAGCTGTGAATTTTGTATAGATTATGGATGGTTCCATCATCGATCCTTACGATGAATATTTGTTTCCCTTTCAGATTACACATAGTGCACATTCTAACTCAAGTGGCAGCGGTGTTCTTCCTTTGGAGATTTCTATTCTCGCGCTCGAACGCACTCCGCAATATGTGGCGGCATATTTTAGATTTCCTAACGCGGGCCGCCCGCCTCTTAGCCATCGCCTGATGTCGCGCGCTTCCTGACACGACATTCTCGTTAACAACGCCCCTATCAAACAGATTAGGTAAGCTTTCATCGCTACGATAAAGAGCCCTTGTTTCAACACATGCTGGGTTGACTCCTGCGCTGACAGCTGTCAAAATGGCGGCTAATTGACACCAATAGTTTAAGTACACAAAGGCAAATAAAGCTTAGACATTTTCAACTCAATTCAAGCTTAAAGGGGCTACTGCTTCTTAAATGATAGCGTGCGATATAAAAAGGTGTTCTGGTGTTTTTATATCGTGTGACGTCGTTTTGATTTTACTTCCAGCGCTAGTTTTTCTGTTATCGATACAGTAAGTAATTCCAAATAATTTTGTACCTATATTAACAGCTCAATGGTATTTAAAAAGTTAAACGTTCAAAACTAGTAATGTACCGTATTTAATATATTGTACTGTTATAGGTCAGCTGAAGCAGTAAACCACCTAAATAATACTTATATATTGAAATACTAGTAAATATTTATATATTATACAGTGTAATTTATTCAAAAATCCAGTTTAGCCAGCATATAATGTACTCAGATATTGCTAGACTTTGTAGCTAATTAATAGTAATTAGTTTCCAATCAGAATGTGGTTCATTTCGTCCATTTTTTTTTCATAATTTATTCAAAGCTCAATGTTAAAATGTTATTGAATAGACAATTACGAAACTAGACAAAGAAAATTATATAAAATTACATCCATGTAAAAATACAATGAAAACAAATCTAAATTGTTAAACGGTTATTAGGGAGAAATATTCTAAATACTGTTGCGTCATTTTTGCATAGAAAACACAAATTTTATATGATGTAATCAAGTGGCACTCATTAAAAGATGGCGTAACAGGTAATAATTGGTTTTGGATTTGTAAAAAAGAGCGCGCAATCGGTTAGTGGCTAGGAGTGTAGCTATTGGTAAGTTCGCTGACAATCGTTAATGAAGTAGGTGCGCACTTAAAACATAATGTTCATCTTATATTTAAATGATTCCATTGTAAATTACTTTTAAGGCATCCCATTTTTGCTTCAGTGACCACGTTTTGGTAGATCATGATCTGTCCGAAAGTATCCATGATACAAATGATCCATGACAAACAATGTTTCCCCGAAGACTAATAAAAACTTTAATTGTAAAGACAGACCTTTAAGATCCAAAGCTCAACTTAAATCTTCCTTAATTAATATTGTATTGGATAGCTTTATAAAATAATTTGACGTATATTAAAAAATTAGCTTCCATTTCCCAACATTTATTAAAATTTACGTTACTAAATTCATAAGCGCACTTCCATCAGATAGTTATGATACGTATTATTTCATAATTTTAAATATTTTATTCCGTAAAATATCATCAATGCTTTCAGCACTGATTTGATATTTATGGTGATTGAATCTAATGATGTAAACATAAAAATAATTATTGGTGAAAACCATAACATGAAAATGTGACTCAAGTATATATGGATGATATCATTACTTATACGTCATACATTTTTCTTCATTGAGATTACCTCAAGAATCAAAACATGGGATATTGCATATTCTAAACACTTCTAAGTACACGTTTCATTCATTTAAGATTTATTCCAAGATATCACTTAATAAGAATTCCTAAACGCCGAACTGTTGAATGTTCACAAATCTTTCGATTAGCAAGACGTGCCGAAATTTTGATACCCTTTGCTAGGAAATTTGTCAAGTCTTTAGATTGTTAGTCCTCCAATTTAGGCTTTGTATGATGATTGTAGTGCACTTTAGTCCATCGATGAAATCTAAAATTGGCATGATTTCAGGCGAAATCAACTAACAAAGTCAAATTTGGAAGGCATTAGAAGATAATTAAATGTATTGAACAAACGTTGGATGAAGGATAGTGCGTAATGGGCAAGCCTTTGTGACTTTGAATACAAACTCAAATTATTATCTCGGCGCCATAATGATACACGTGACCAAGTCATTGCATTTGCCCAATGCGGTGTTGACTAAATGTATCGACGCATGAATCCTTCGCTTTATTATTAGGAAATATTCAATACAGAACACTGTTATTATAAAAAAACTTTTGTTCCAAACATCATGACGCTTCCCTAGTATAATTATTATAATGTAGTTATTATTGTTTCTTTTCGTCTATGCTAGTACCTATTGTTAGAATGTAAAGGTCTCAAATTGTTTTGAGTCAACCAACGTCTTCATCCACACACTGTAAGTTACGTATTAAGTGAATGCCTAAGTTTATACGAACTGTTATATAAGTGTTAGCATTTTTTCTTAATATTTAAGCCTAACGCAAAATGCTTTCGCTCTCACTATATATGAATATTGTTTATATCACAGCAATGTACGTAATACATATTACATAGAATGGATGTTTACTAAGTTGGACTAGTCTTTGCGTTACTGTCTTCATTACACGCGATTGTTAATTGTTACAGCATTATTTCAGTAGGTAGTTGATTTTGCCTGTTTGTCCAACTAAGACCCACGTTACTTAAAAATGCATTTAGAACTTTAATATCCAGCTTATTGAGTCCATTCTTATATCTTCCAGTGTTAAAAATAATTGTTTAAGTTTTCTTTAGTGTAAATTTGAGAAAATTCCTGATATTGAAGGTGGGTTTAGTGGATGAGAGTGGATTTATATCGATTTTTACGAATTAAGGCGATTAAATTTGTAATTTTACTCGACAAATTCGTTGAAAATCTAAGTTTGCCAGAAATAAAATTTGTTTTGCTTGTAAGTATATTATATGTACATTTTGAACAATAACCCTCGATAATATAAAAAATGTTATTATGTTAGCAGGCTTGTAAAGATTTTTGCGTTCTGTGAGTGCTGTTTTTGTATTTAATTGTATTTTAAGGTATTCTTTGGATTAAAAACGGGAAAAATGTTTGTGCGTAATGTTTAATATTTATTATTGTGTATATAGAATTTAGTAACCCAAAGTTAAATCCAAATACATTGATGCGAAAGTAAAATATTTTAATTTTTTCGCTATATGTAATAATGTAGACAAATAATGGAGTGGTATAAGATACTTGCGGTTTCCGAACAAACTATAGATATACGTAAAATACCTAATTGACTAACTCAAGAGGTTCTCACACTAAAATTAATATACAATCACTTATCTTAAATGAAATAAATAAATACTTGTTATTAATAAAAATATACCGATAGATAGAAAAGTTATTATAATATAACACGTATTTTTCTCTGTTGAAAATTATGTGACTGTCATAATTATACATATTGAAACAATGACCCTAAGGCCTCATAGATTGCACAACATGGGCAACAAGCAGTTGAATTTAACTGCTCAAGCTGCAACTGATAAATTGCTGCCTATTCAGAAGATTGTTGTTCACTATGCATTTACAACATGAAACAAACGATCTTTATTACTTCAAGGTGTATATCTAGGCCTTTAGAGAGTTATTGGGCATTCAACAAATATGGAACAAGTTTGATGATTTGTAAAATTAGGACAGTTTCGACGTGTTAGGGTATGAAGCCCTAGATGCGTTCGTCTTTCAACTCTACCAGTTTTTATATTTGGTTCTTTGCACTCTGGGTGACAGGCATCTAAGCACTATTTATTTTATTTTCCTTATAGAACGGCTTTATGCCAATTAATCTAAAAGAAAAAAGGAGATAATTGTATGAAATCTTCTCACAAAACTTCTGCCATTCATCCGCAAATTACATTAACGATGCCTGTCTGAGAATGCGTTGAATGCGAATGCGCTGGACAAACGAGCGGCTCGTGGGCAGAGAATCAGTTGTATTTTCGGTTGCGCACATAATTGTTTGCTATGTCACTAAGTCAAACACATCACGTATAATATTACACACGTGATGTGCTTTGGAATATTATGCTCACAACAAAATCTTTGGAATATTATGCTCACAACAAAAGCTCCCAAGTAAAAACATCAACATAAAATTTAATGTCATTATAAACATAAGTACAATATTATTATCGTTCCTTACTTCGTGAATTGTTAACTAAGTGTAAATTAAAAAAAAAAATAGCGAAAATCTTTCAAAGTTCATTTAAATCAACTCACTGTTAAACCTATGCATAATTTTATCCAATTAGTATTAGATACTCTCTAGCCATATTTTGACAGCTAATGTAAGATGGCCGCCGTAATAGAATAGAACGTTCGGAAACCGCAAATAAAAATATGCTTTAAATCACATTTTGTTTGCTTAGAGGCCAGTGGTGATTGGTATAAGACAAGAAACCATGAATAACCATGAAAGTTGAATGTGACGGTTGATAATGCTCAATGGTTGATGTCTTTGTTCCGGTTTAGTCAAGCTATGAATGTATAATATAAAAAAAAGCAATAAAATGGCTCCGAAGAGAGCATTGGTTTCACGTTTGCCTTGTGTTGGTATTATTTAGGGAATCTATTATTTAGTTTAGGATTCAGGTTAGTTTGGTGTGATTTTTATGTAAATTATGACGAATATAGTTTCATTGCAAGAGTACCTAAGAATAATTGGTTGAACTCAATATAAAAAAATATTGAAATCAAAATTTGAAATTCGTTTGAATATCGAGCAATTTATTTAAAATTGTAGGTACTGCCATCTATTGGTGATGGATCGTGCGGGATGTATCATTGATGCCATAAAATACAGCATCAGCTTGGCTAGAGCGAGACGGAGATAGTCTGTAGGCAGCCATCGTGTCTCGGTGATAGGTCGGTATATACACGGGGGTTTATTTATTATTCCATATATTAAAATAAAAAAGATGTAAAGTTTAAGATGTTTCATTAACATACCAAATTCCTAAAATCCCTAATCTAATATTACCACGTGCTTTAGGGTGAAGGAAAACATCGTGAGGAAACCTGCATATGTCTGAGAAGTAATTCAAAGACGTATGTATAGTGCTTGAGACGGCGATATACTCACCATCTGTCACGTTGGCACTTAATCAAATTCGGTGAAAAGTGGGTGTTGTGATTACAACACCTCTGCCTACCCCTTCGGGGAATACAGGCGTGAGCATATGTATGTAATATTATCAGGATTCCCCCTTCCCAACTTTCAGCAAACAATTTCAATTTATGTCCAATAAATAGCAAGTAATTTGCTACTTAAAGGGCTAAGTGAGGCTTGGCACAAGATATTATAAAAAATATATTCACGCCATTCTAGAATGGTTCTAGATGTGGTAAGCAGCGAAGATGATTAAGTGCCAACGATGATCCATCGCCCTCCCAGGCACTATAAATATCTTCAGTAAAGTGCTGTGCATGGGCCCACGAAGGCTTCAGACCAATCTTCGTCAGATGGCGCCACTAGCATTACAATGAATTTCATATATTGCCGTGACAGAAATCTACGCGGGTAGTATTTATTTCAGATATTTATTTATTTGAAATATACATTTTGAACGACCAGTAACCTATTACACAATACGTTGCAATTTTACACAATATATATACAGTACACAATACATTGAATTATATACACAGCATATTATAAAAATACAAACACAATCAAACATTCGCCTCGCAATACTCCAGACATGCCGACATGATCGTCTGCCATTCATCCGCAAACAAATCCCACTCAGAGTTGGACTCCAAGAGAGCGTTGAGCGCAGAGAGAGTGCGAGGGACAGGAGAGTATCCAAGAGAGCTTTGAGCGCAGAGAGAGTGCGAGGGACAGGAAAGTATCCAAGAGAGCTTTGAGCGCAGAGAGAGTGCGAGGGACAGGAGAGTATCCAAGAGAGCTTTGAGCGCAGAGAGAGTGCGAGGGACAAGAGAGTATCCAAGAGAGCTTTGAGCGCAGAGAGAGTGCGAGGGACAGAAGAGTATCCAAGAGAGCTTTGAGCGCAGAGAGAGTGCGAGGGACAGGAGAGTATCCAAGAGAGCTTTGAGCGCAGAGAGAGTGCGAGGGACAGGAGGGTATCCAAGAGAGCTTTGAGCGCAGAGAGAGTGCGAGGGACAGGAGAGTATCCAAGAGAGCTTTGAGCGCAGAGAGAGTGCGAGGGACAGGAGAGTATCCAAGAGAGCGTTGAGCGCAGAGAGAGTGCGAGGGACAGGAGAGTATCCAAGAGAGCTTTGAGCGCAGAGAGAGTGCGAGGGACAGGAGGGTATCCAAGAGAGCTTTGAGCGCAGAGAGAGTGCGAGGGACAGGAGAGTATCCAAGAGAGCTTTGAGCGCAGAGAGAGTGCGAGGGACAGGAGAGTATCCAAGAGAGCGTTGAGCGCAGAGAGAGTGCGAGGGCCAGGAGAGCATGATCGCGACTTAGTACGACCAGCCGATATTGAAAACAGCCTGTGTTTCCTAGCGCGTGTTTTCAATATAATTATATTTGTCTAAACGTTATAAATGTGTATATCCTGCAAAGGTTCGTAGGTCCACTCTTCATCTGATGAGTTTGGATCGCTGTGCGTTGGAACTGCAAGAGGAAAACATTTTTGTTGTTGTATATAGGTTTGTAGCGGTAACGCACCTCTTTTACTGAAATGCTTCTTATTTCATAAATATTGTAAAAGAGAGTTTTGACAAGCTGTCAGAACGACTTAAGGAAAAAATAGATTTATACGTTTTTATGTATATAGTATTTTTATTAAAGTAGAATTGAATTACAATTCCGAATTTAATTACTACAGGTTCGAACAGTCAGAATGATGTTGGCATCGAAGTTATTAAAAAAATATATACTTACCTCACACCTTCTCAGACGAATAAATCTATACATCTATACAGATAATTAAAATTGATGTGTCTGTTTGTAATTCCTAAATAACAGCTTTTAACTAAATGATTATAAAAGTACGTAAGGTACTGGAATGAAAAAACATTTTTTTTTTAAATTTCTCTGTCTTTCTGTTTGTTTGTTCCGGGTAATCTTCGCAATGGCTGGACCGATTTTCACGGGACTTTCACTGGTAGGTAGCTAATGTTACAAGGAGTAACCTACACTACTATTATTTATTGGTTTCAGCCATGTAGACTTAATTTCATTCCCTGCTGAACGCTAAATGTTTTTTTTAAATAAAAGTAACTCCTCGTAACATTAGCTATCTACCCGTGAGTCACGTTTAATCGGTCCAGCCGTTTCAGATATTACTCGCAACAAACAGACGTGACCCAATTTTAAATTTCCCGCGACTCTAAAAGGAACTACGTCATGCAGCCGCTCCAACATGTATCGCTACATATCACGTGACCACATTTGTCGCTGGAAACGAGCGTCGGGCGGCTGCATGTGCACCTTTAGCACAAGCGCGAGAGAATGTTACTTTGTCGAAGCCTACTGACCAGTAAAATGCAAGACTAGAGTAAGAAAAAAATAAATTGGTTACCTGCAGTCGGGTATCCTTTAGCTTTTTTGGTCGGTGGTGGTGCTGTAAGGAAAATAAAAAAATATTTAGAGTTGACTAGTTGTGCCCCGCAGTTTCACTCGCGTCGACTTCAATTCACAGATTTTGTTTTTTAAGAGCCGTGGTGGCCTTGAGGTTTGAGCTGTCGCCTGCTACGCAAGTGACATTGAGTTTTTCGAAAATACTTATATGCAGTGATTTCACACCACGTGCTTTACGGTGAAGGAAAACATCGTGAGGAAACCTGCATATTTCTGAGAAGTAATTCTATGACATATGTAAAGTGTCTGAGACGGTGATGGATTCACCATCTGTCACGTTGGCACTTAATCATCTTTGGTGAAATGTGGTTGTTGTGTTTACAAAACCTCTGCCTACCCCTTCGAGGAATATAGGCGTGAGCATATGTCACAAACTCCTCCTTAATTACAGTTACTTACGTAATGGTTTCATAAACACTGATTCGTGTAGATTGTCCTCCTTGGTGACTGGAGTTCTTGCTTTTGGTTGTATATGTTGAAGTCTATTAGTTGCAGTGATCAGACTAAGACCTTGATTCTCATGAGGCCTTGGAATTGAGGGTCCAGCTGGAAATAAATGAAGTTATGTAAAACCTCAATATTTCTGGTCCAAATAATTATATTCTTGAAATATTAATATGACTGCTACGCAATTTAAGCGACGCAAGTTCGAATGATATTTTCTAAAAACTTATGTAAGGTGATTTCACACCACTTGCTTTACGGTGAAGGAAAACATCGTGAGGAAACCTGTATGTATCGGAGAAATAGTTAAAAGACGTATGTATGGTGCCTGAGACGACCATAGGCTCACCATCTATCGTCGGTATGCAAGTTTCCAACTAGAAAGTTGGAGCCGAAGTTCCCCAGACATGACACCCGCCTGGCTGGAGGATCTTCCCTTTGCTGGGGATTAGCATAATCACTCACTCTCCCCACATAAGAGTATATATTAAGAAGTACATTAATTTACCTTGCTGTTGTTTAGGCATTACAGGAGACATTGGAGTATAGCCTCCAGGGACTGCAGTATTTTGGGGAAGTTTTCTCCCAGTGTTGGGGATATCTGGAGGAATCACTTCGTGTCTCCGCGTTTTAAGGGTAGGCAGCGAAAGTGGCATCGGTTGCATTGTAGCAGGATATCCTCTACCTAGAGAAAACACTTATAGAATGCTTTATTTGTAATTCAAATGACGTATATATAATGTCAGAGACGGCGATAGACTCACCATCTGTCACGTTGGCACTTAATCATGATCAGTGAAACACTTTTCACTGATCATGATGTTGTTAGAACACCTGTGCTTACCACTTTGGGGAATATAGGGGTGAGCGATATGAATAAAGTAATACACTATTGTGATAATACTTGAAAAAATAAAAATTTATTTACCCGGTCTTGTAAATTCAGGCTCGTACTGGTCACTCCTGATTTCTGTAATCAAAACGTTATTGGACCCATCAGTTCTATGAAGAGTTCCTGAAATATTGTTCCAGAATTCTTTACCTTCATATTCCTCGGCAGGCAGAGGTTGCTGTGGTCTATTCCTTATTCGCTGGTCTTCAGAACATTCTGCATCTGAAAATATATAGAAGTTTTGTAACGCCGTCTATAGTAGACGTCAATTTAAATGTATTTATTTATTTTATTGCATTTATGTTAGTTACATGTACGATACATACTAATCTTAATTATAATAGTAACCCAAGTAAATCTAACATTAACCCTGTTAGGGCACAGCAAGGTGAGAGGCACTACTAGAGCTATTAATATATTTATCAACAAGTACCTAATATGTATAAAATTATTTATTAATAAACAACAACGTAATATCTATTATTTCCTACACTTTATTACAACAGACAACGCACACTGCCTTATCTGTTATAATACAATATAAAAAGTTAAGATCCTATTATACATATCCTTCTTTATATTATCTACTTACTATATTTAATATTAAATTCTTCTTTACATTTGTTATTATTTAGTTACAACATAACTTTAAATATTTAACTTATTTTTACATGGTTATATTTAAACTAAACCTATTAGTAGTAAGTAATTACCAATGCTTGTATTAAAAATTTACTTAAATGTATCTTCTAAATAATCCTGTACAGTATAGTAGCTTTTATTTATGAATAGTTGCTTAACTAGTTTGTTGTATCTATTTACATTATATTCCTCTCTTATATATTTAGGTAGTTTATTATATATTTTTATACACATTTTGAAGGGGCTTGTGGAATGTAACTTAAGATTAGAACTGGGGAATACTAATTTATTCTTATGTCTTAAGGTATATCTTTTTTGTATGTCTTCGCATTTGGTAAATAAGTTGGGGTATTTGCGCACATAGTTGCATACTTCCAGTATATATATACATGCTAATGTAAGGATTTCATGTTTTATGAAATATGGTTTACAGCTTGTTGTGTTGTGTGTATTTGTTAGTATTCGGATTAGTCTTTTTTGTAGTGTAAATAATGATGGTGCATCTGTACTATTGCCCCACATAATGATGCCATAACTTAGCCATGAGTAAGCATAAGCATAATATAGTGTGAGTGCGGAAGTAAGGTTTGTTGTTTTCTTTATTTCTCTCAGTGCATATGTTAACTTAGAAAGTTTTGTTTTTAGTTTTAGTATATGGGGTTTCCAGTTTATATGGGTGTCTATCTCAAGACCCAGGAGCGAAAACTCTTTGACGTTGTCTAATGGTATTTGGTCCATATTTAATTGGATGGTTATGGGTTATTTTTGGTATGGATAGAAAGTCATTATTTTAGTTTTAGTTAAATTTATTTCAAGACAGTGTTCATGTAGCCAGTTTTTTGTTTTATTGAGAATTATTTGCAATTTATTATCGATATTGTTATTATTTTCGCAAGAAGTAAGTATGAATATGTCATCGGCAAACAAGACACATGTGTTGTCCATTATTTTAGGTAAGTCATTGATGTAGATGATGAAAAGCAGACAGCCTATAACGCTGCCCTGGGGTATGGAAGCGTTAACGGGCTAGCGTTCTGATTGTATGTTTGATACCTCACCAGTCTTTTGGTTGGTGTATTCTATCTCGACATGTTGCTCTCTGTTATGGAGGTAGGAGGCAAACCATTTGTGTGCGATCCCTCGGACTCCTATTCCATATAACTTATTTAATAATATGTTATATTGTACCCTGTCATATGCCTTAGTCATATCGGATCGTATTTTTATAGTTCTCTTTTGTTTCATTCTGCAATTGTGTCATGTGATGTCGTGTACTACGCTCACGTGTCTAATAAAATAAACGTGAAAAGATGTGAGAACTTAATTTATTGCAAGGGGGTTCAAATCCCCAATAAAGTCTTTCATAAAACTTAACAGCAGTGATTACCCCACATCCACAACCTTATGTCGAACCGAATTTTAAGTGCTAAGCGACCAAACGGAGTCGTGATTTTAAAAATAAAATTAGGTAAATTGAGTATAGCTTACGTAAGACATTACCTATTTTCCTTGGTATCGTGCTTATGGCAGGAGGTTCAGGTGGTACCGTACCTGAAAGAGCATAATAATCAGTCATTATTCAGTTTACTGGCGATTTAGACCAAGAGAGGAGCTCATGCCCCTAACCCTAGCCAGTAATTGAATGGGTGACCGCCCGAGTTCCCTCCGTGCCAAGGAGAGCACGTTAAGCCGTCGGTCCCGGTTGCCAATTTATCATCTTTGGCAATCGTTACAGGTCAGTCGGAGGCCTAAAATAGTCTGACAACTGGTTTAACCCAGATCACAGATTTTCCTCGTAAAAGGGGTTGCGAAGGTCAATAATAAGAGTTTCAGAAGGTCAGGCAATAAGAGTTTCAGAAGGTCAGGCAATAAGAGTTTCAAGTAAGACCCCTGTTCTAGTAGGAAACTTGTTTATACGGCAATGCGCTTAAAAACTCTCATAGCGCGATTAAGGTTCTCGAGTATTTGTACTCTAACTAGCTATTGTTAGAGAGTGGCGCCATCTATGGAGCGAGCGGAGAAACGTTATTACAATTATAATTTCTTTACTTACGCTGCATGTTAATTTCTTCTAATGTTTCATAATGGCCATTGTCTTTCGGTGGTTTCCGTGCGAAGCTCACGCTGTAACGTTCTATAAAAAAATTAAATAAATATATTCACGCCATCCCAGAAGGCTCCCCTAAGGGGTAATAAGAGGTGTTGTAACAACAACACCCACATTTTACCGAATAAGATTAAGTGCTAACGTGACAGAGGGTGAATGCATCGCCGTCTCAGGCACTATACCATATGTATCTTCGAATTACTTCTCAGACATATTTACGCAGGTTTCCTCACGATGTTTTCAACTGCACATAGGTTTTTTTAGAAAAACTTTTTGGCACAGGCCTCGCTGGGTTTCGAACTTGCGTCGCTTGCATAGCAGGCGACTGCTAAAAAGCCCAAGGCCACAACGGCCCTAATATATTACGCTAATCTCAGGAACATGGTCTTGCGATTAAATTCCAAGGACGCCTCGGAAAAATATTAACTACACAAGTGATTAATTTAAAATCTTTATGTTTGACAACCCTCACGCTCAAAGGAACAAAAGTCCTTATTTAAAAATAAGTCTAGGATTACTGGAAATGTATTGCTTCTAAAGAATATATTCGCATTATGCCGAAAGAATTACCTTCATCGTTTAGTTTTCGCCTCACTGACAAATTGCGATGAATGTCCGCTCGACGTGCTAAACAAAAAATTAAGTGATCAAACGAACTTTTTTAATTTCCTTTTCCACCTTTCTTCCTTGGATTCTTCCCGCTTCCTCTTAGGCATTTTCACAAATGAATAATTAAATTAAATAAAACGGTCCGTAGTTTTTCTTTTGACTGCGTGCGAATGCCGCGCGCACACAGCACAGAATGAGGTTACTGAGCGGGTCCGGCGACTACTTGGAAGGGATGAATAGACAAGTTGTTTTGTTCATTCATTCTAACAACTCTAAATACTGTGTGCGGGAAGGTCCAAGCGTAGCAGAGCTAACTACATGGTCAGTATAAATCTCGGAGTACGAAGACAAGATTAATTATTACTATTTAGTAATCATCATTTGATCCATAAAACAAACTTCCCAACTCGGTGGTGACATCCTGTATATTTCATGTCTTTTACTTTCATTCATATGCTCACGCCATCCCAGAAGGGTCCCCGAAAGGGTAAGCAAAGGTGTTATAGCAACAACACCCACATTTCACCGAATTTGACCTGCCAACGTGGCAGAGTGGGAGTCCGTCGCCGTCTCTGGCACTATACATTTTTGAATTACTTCTCAGACATATGCAGGTTTCCTCACGATGTTTTCCTTCACCGTAAAGCACGTGGTGTGAAATAAATACACATATGTTTTTAGAAAAACTCTTTGGTACAGGCCCCGCTGGGATACGAACTTGCGTCGCTTGCGTAGGAGCCGACTGCTCAAACCCCGAGGCTACCACGGCTCATCTTATATATCAATTAAGTTTATATATTAATCAAAATAGCTTTATCCTCGACTTGCTCTGTGTAATGTTATTTATGTACCGTATATCGTATCAAAGGGTATCAAAGCTGCCCATGAAATTAAGTCGACGTGAGTGAAGCCGCTGGCCACAGCTAGGTATGATAAAAAAATATGTAAATTACCTTTCGACTTGTAATACATGATGATACTCGTCTGAATGACGACAAGGAATAGGATGACCAAGGTGATGCCGCCGCCGAAATAAATATACTTCTCCATCCCGGACATATTGCCTGAGAAAATATTATTCTTCACACAAAAAAAAAAGGAAGAAAAAATACGATGAAAGTCAGTCTCGAAGCGAGGTACTCTAGGTTCATTATCGCCCCGTAAGCTAGAAGCTACCATAACTTGACAGATGTCGGCGAAATTTGCTGTCGTATTATAATGATATTTTATGAGTTTTTCAGTTCCTGAAAACATGGTAAAAACGATGTTTTCCATAAATGAAACCTAGTTAGATCTATTTTTTGCCCCTGAAACCCCCTTGAAAATTTTATATGTATTATATGTATTATGTATGTGTGTGTCATGCATAAAAAATCTAATATCTTATCTTATATCTTGAAGCAAGCAAAATTTCATGAAAATCGTTGTAGTCGTTTCCGAGATTCCCATTATACATATATAAGAATTGCTTGTTTAAAGATATAAGATAAGATATTAGATTTTTTATGCATGATACACATACATAATACATATAATACATATACAATTTTGCACGGTTTGCAGAGGTAGTGGGTTCGGGTCCCGCCTCGTGTTTTTCCTAAAAATTTTTAAGATTTCAGAATAATATTATTCTTCTTTACTAATATTACTACGATACCTGTCTTAGGAATCAAGATTCTAGCTGCACCTATCCCAAATTTCATCTAGATTACTAACGGTGCGTTAAAAAATTTACAACAGACACACATTATCATTTTTATTTAGAAAATGTATGGATATAATGAAGATTCTCAAAACTGAAATTAATACATTTTGGTCTTTATTTTCCCAGAAGCATCTCCGTAGAGGTGAGCCGAAGTTGCAACTCCTACTAATCACTGAAGAACAGATGATACTCAAACACTATACATATAACGTCTGGAATTACTTCCCAGACATATGCAGGTTTCCTCACACTGTTTACCTACACTGTAAACACAGGCTAAGGGATAACAGAAATGTATTTACTCAAAGGGGATTTATTACTTACTTTTCTGAAATCCGCTAAATGCTGAAACAAAATATTATTACGTGTGATGTATTTTAGCAATCTTTTCTTCTTTAAAAACATAATAGAAGGAAAGATAGAAGGGAAGAGAGCAAGAGGAAGACCAAGGTTATACATGAGACAAGTTAAAAATAGGTGTATGTCATGACGTATAAGGAGGTCAAAGAGATGGCACTGGACTGGAAGCAATCTCTGTATCAAATATCAGTTCAATCGGCAGATACCTAATTATGTCTTTGGGTGATTCACACTTGATCCTGTAGAGTTCGAGTGTAGGCCGTAGCGCGGTCAACTAAATAAAAATTCACGTTCTACCGAGCGGTTACAGCCACGGACTTCGGCTGTAGCTTCGGCTGAAGCTCGGTTCGAACCCGAAATGGTCTAGGGTGAGACAATCCTTTAAATTGTTATTTCTCCCCTCTACTGACAACTGCATACATACATATACTCACACCTTTATCCCCCGAAAGGATAGGCAGAGGTGTTGTAATAACAACACTCACTTTTCACCGAAGATGATTATGTGCCAACGTGACAGATGGTGAGTATATCGCCGTCCCGTCTTTGAATTACTTCTCAGACATATGCAGGTTTCCTCACGATGATTTCCTTCACTGTAAAGCACGTTGTTTGAAATCACTGCACGAAAGTTTTTGAAAAGCTCATCGGTGCAGGCCGCTGGGATTTGAACTCGTGTTGCTTACGTAACAAGCGACTGCTCAAAATCTACGGCCACCATGGCTTTTTCATACTTCAATATTATAAATGGAAGGATTTAGTAAATAATACTTACGTATTACGTTAATGTCAATAATGCAATAGGTCACCGCGTAATTTTCATCTTTGTACCTTTCAATGGCTTGAATATTAGAATTTTTGTGACTGAGTATCTTGAATCGCCAATATCCATCGTAATGAGGTTTGATCTGAAACTCCTGAAAATAATCAACTGTTACATGATGATGAATCCGTCGACGGCGACACAGAAGCCGTGGTGGCCGTGGGGTTCGAGAAGTCAGCTGCTACACAAACAACACAATGAAACCCAGCGGGGCCTGTACCAATGAGTTTTTACATACATACATACATATGCTCACGCCTGTATTCCCCGAAGGGGTAGGCAGAGGTGTTGTAATCACAACACCCACTTTTACCGAAAATGATTAAGTGCCAACGTGACAGATGGTGAGTCCATCGCCGTCTCAGACACTTTACATATGTCATTGAATTACTTCTCATAAATATGCAGGTTTCCTCACGATGTTTTCCTTCACCGTAAAGCACGTGGTGTGGAAATCACTGTACATAAGTTTTTTAGAAAAACTCATTGGTACAGGCCCCGCTGGGATTCGAACTTGCGTCGCTTGCGTAGCAGGCGACTGCTCAAACCCCGAGGCCACCGCGGCTCTCAGTGATTTTTGAGTTTTTCTAAAAACATATGTGCAGTGATTTCACACAACGTGCTTTACTGTGAAGGAAAACATCGTTAGGAAACCTGCATATGTGTGAGAAGTAATTCAAAGACGTATATATCTGAGACGGCGATAGATCTGTCTCGTTGGCACTTAATCAACTTCGGTGAAAAATGAGTGTTGTTATTACCACACCTTTGCCTATCCTTTTGGGGAATATAGGCTTGAGCATGTGTATGTATGTAAGTTAAAACTCATTGGTACAAGCCCCGCTGGGATTCATTGTGTTGTTTGTGTAGCAGCTGACTTCTCGAACCCCACGGCCACCACGGCTTCTGTGTCGCCGTCGACGGATTCATCACAACACTTGAAGTCGAGTGAGACGCTGATAAACCTTACTAAATAACGCGACTGCTCTCGCTTCACTCCCTAATAGCCTCGGCCCAAAGCTTCCTTTGTGCATATCCAGGGTCTAATAATTTGGCTATGGTATCCCACACTTTCTATACTTACTTCTTCCAGTACTATTTTCTTATGTTCTCCTGGAGATACTCGTACTGTTACTGGTCTGTTATTCCCATGACGGTATGTGAAAGTTTTCCTGTAACAACACATTTTTTTAGGTTATCATAATTTACGGCAATGAAGAGATTTTACACGAGCAAAAGCCAGCGATTACCTTGGTTATGCAAGCGTCATACTAAGTAGATATTAGCATCTAAACATTTGGTGGCCGTGATGCCACGCAAGTTCGAATCCCAGCGGGGCCTGTACCAATGAGTTTTTCTAAAAACTCATGTGTAACTTCACACCACGTGGTTTACGGTGAAGGACAACATCGTGAAGAAATCTGCATATGTCTGAGTAGTCAATGATGTATGTATAGTGCCTGAGACGGCGATGGACTGACCTCTGTCACGTTGGCACTTAATTATATTCGGTGAAAAGTGTCGTTGTTACAACACCCACTGCTTGTGCTTACCCCTTCGGGGACTGTTTTTATATTATATTTGAATAGTGGAATAGTTTCGTTGAGCTAACGCTTACTTTGATAATATAGCCTTATAGTCTTCCTCAATGAGCGAGCTATCTTACACTGAAATTATTTTTAGAATTGGTCAATAGTTCCTGAGATTAGCGCGTTTCAGCAAACAAACTCTGCAGCATTGTATATTAGTATAGAAGCATAGATCGTCTTCCTTTCCGTCAGACTCTATGTTCTTCTCCCTCTCTATCTCTTTAAGTATGTTAATAGAAAAAGACTTACCAAGCATAGTTGATATACTCTGTGGAGTTGATAACAAATTGAACCATAGTTCCCTCCTTTATGACGTATTTATTTTGAACATAACATACACTTGTATCATCATCGTTGATTGAAATGTTCATTTGAATCTTTAGGCGCTCCACTGAAAAGCAATTAAATGAAAAATTTATGTAGATAATACATGCTCAGGCCTGTATCCCCCAAAAGGGTTGGCAGAGTTTGAACTTTGCTTTAGCTGGCTGGAACTTACCATGCTCACAAATATTTGTTTGTGAGCATAGCAAATCGGTTTAGGAATTTGAGCAGTCGCCCAAATCCCAGTGGGTCCTGTGCCAATGAGTTTTCTTAAAACTTATGTAATTTCACACCACGTTCTTTACGGTGGAGGAACGTATGAGGTATGTGAGGAAACCTGCTTATGTTTGGGAAGTAATTCAAGTATATATCTGAGACGGCGATAGATTCACCATCTGCCACGTTGGCACTTCATCATGTGAATTGTGGGTGTTGTTATTACGACACCTCTGCCTACCCCTTCCTGAAACCAACACTTGAAGTCGAGTGAGACGCTGAGAAACCTAACTAAATAACGCGACTGCTCTCGCTTCACTCCCTAATAGCCTCGACCGAAAGCTTTTTTTGTGTATAGCCAGGGTCTAAGAATTTGGCTATGGTATCCCCTGCCTGTCGTAAGAGGCGACTAAAAGGGGGCCGGAGGGCCTGCTGGCGGTGGACGGGGTGGGAGCTTTGACCACCGAGTCGCGGGCCCGGGAAGGTGGTCCTTGCACAGAGAGGTCTCCAGGGGCGGCGTCACAGCTGCCTCGGGTATGTGCCCAGGCAAAGTGTGGGGGGACAGCGGTGTGATCTATCAGAGTACCCGGAGTCCCCCTGAGCACTGAGGATGGTTACCCCGACCTACCTCTCCCAGGGCGATCGGGGACCTTTTGAAGGTTTCCCCAAAAAAAGGTACTTACATTGACGTGTTTTCACTACAATAACTTGGCTTACAAATATACATAATGTTATAAATAAATACATATTTCACAAACACCTAACACTACATTTCAGTTACTATGATTACATTGAATAATTAATTGTCATTGACGTATTATAACTAGGTTGACAATATATTTCTGTTTTATATCGGAACTAGCTGTGCCCCGCGGTTTCACCCGCATGGACTTAATTTCATGGGTGACCCTCAGAACACTGTTTTTTTTTAAGAAATAAATAAAAGTAGCCTAAGATACTCCTTGTAATATGACCTTTCTGTCCGTTACGTCCCGTTAAAATCGATCCAGCAGTTTTGTAGATTAGCCGAAACAGATAGACAGAGATTTTTTTTATATGAGTACAGTATAAACCTTATTATACATTTACTTAATAGCTATTAAATTAGATTTACAATCTGCAGTCGGACAGACAGACTGTAAACTTATTTGCTACTTTTATTGTATAAGAGCCGTGGTGGGCTCGGGGTTAGAGCAGTCACCTGCTACGCAAGCGACGCAAGTTCGAATCCCAGCGGGGCCTGTACCAATGAGATTTTCTAAAAAAACTTATGTACAGTGATTTCACACCACGTGCTTTACGGTGAAGGAAAACATCGTGAGGAAACCTGCATATTTCTGAGAAGTAATTCAAAGACGTATGTATAGTGCCTGAGACGGCGATAGACTCACCATCTGTCACGTTGGCACTTAATCAAATTCGGTGAGAAGTGGGTGTTGTAATAACAACACCTCTGCCTACCCCTTCGGGGAATACAGGCGTGAGTATATGTATGTATGTATTGTATAAAAAAATGTACTTAAGGCAATACACAAAAACATAAGCGTATGGTCACCGTACTTTAACTTAGCTCAATGTAAACAGGATAAAACGTGAATTATCCTGATGCATCCTGTGTTTATTTTAATCCAACGAGAGGAAGGGCTAAACGAAAATTCCCAAGCGTGTCATAATGTTTAATTCTATCATATTTATAATCAACCGCTTACAAGGGTCTCCGTGTGATCGATTGATTCTCCGAATGATTTGATCCTAGATTCCTACCCAACGATGTCTGGTCTAGACATCACAGTCCATCTCATCCAAAGGAGCAGATTTATTAGATAACATCGGATCATAGAATAAGTAACATAACTAAAAACCTTAAAAATATATTCTTATAACTAAAATATATTATTAAAAGGAGTCCCTGTAGGCAAGGTTCTGAAGATACTGGCAGCATTCTCCCTTTGGATGGCAAGACTAATTCTTTGTCCGAGGTAGCTGCCAGCTCGTCGGTCTCCTGTGATGTCGACTAACTTTTTAGTTGTTTCTTTAAACAGCCTAATGGTGCTAGGACCTCACGGACCAAGGGTCCCGATTCCGAATGGGACCAAGTCATATTCGGAGCCCAGACCCCTGTATTTGCAGGGTTTGGCTTTTTCAGCCGCTTAAAATGCCGCACCAACTCTGTTGTTGGTTCCATGTAGATGGGAAGGGACCAGCGTGTCTGGACTGGTTGCATCCCATACCAGCACCCGCCCCATCTTCCATGGAATCAAGCTCATACCGTCCGGTCTCTTGCCAAATATATCTATAGATCTATACAGATAAATAAAATTGAAGTGACTGTTTGTAATTCCAAAATAACAGATTTTTACTAAACGTATGTGAAAGTATAGACGGTTGATATTGACAAACCAAGTTTCAACATTTTTCACTGTCTCCTGGCATTATGTTGATTTGAAGCCTTTTTGAGGATTTTTTTATTCAACTTTTAGTTTTGTAATTTATTCTATGTTCCACAGGGGGAGTTGCTCCACAGGGGGAGAATTGGGACTCTTCATTCTAATAGCAGAGTGATAAAGTATCATGAATTATTTTCGAAGTCACGAGAAAATAAAAAGAATACCAATTTTTTTAATACTCTTTATTGAAAAGACAAAATACATTATATTACTAACAATATCACAAGACACAAAAATAAAACATGTATTTACATACTACGTAATATAAATACTACATCATGATTTTATCTTTCGCTTCTGACTAGAATTATTGAACTACCTTCGAATCCAATTTTAAGAAAAGCGCTCCAATTAGCGAAGAAAATTAAGAAAAATATTGAAGGAACTGTTATCATCATCTGCAATCATCAGCAAGCGATACAAAACCTTAATATTTATATATTAAGCCTTATATTTGATTACGTATCACATTCTGAAGAACAAGAAAAATTGCCTGCAGATTTATAGTTCTTTCAGCGATAATAGAGCTTAAATAAAAAGATATAAGGTTTAATTTCGCTCGTGTTGATTGTGTGATAGCCTATACTATCTGAAGACACGTTAGTCCGTGAGAACACCACCAGTAGGTATTTCTTCTTTCTTCTTCTCAACTGGCTTTTCATCATCATATTTATATTCTTCATATCTAAATAGAACAAGATTTAAACAGGTGAGATAATTTAAGTGTTCATCCTACTAAGACCATGGTCATGATATATAGACAATGAATATGAGACTGTTGTACGTAACTTGTAAATGTACACACCAACACACCAACCTCCTGCCCTTATCCCATGTTATTCATGGTTGGCGCAATGTGTTCTTCTCTTCCATTTCTCTCTATCAACCGTCATATCTGTATTCGCTCCCATTCTAGCCATATCATCATAATCCTCCTGTTCTTATCCCATGTTATTCATGGTTGGTGCAATGTGTTCTTCTCTTCCATTTCTCTCTATCAACCGCCATATCTGTATTCGCTCCCATTCTAGCCATATCATCATAATCCTCCTGTCCTTATCCCATATTATTTGTGTTCGGCGCAATGTGTTCTTCTCTTCCATTTCTCTCTATCAACCGTCATATCTGTATTCACTCCAATTCTAGCCATATCATCATAATCCTCCTGTTCTTATCCCATGTTATTTGTGGTCGGCGCAATGTGTTCTTCTCTTCCATTTCTCTCTATCAACCGTCATATCTGTATTCACTCCAATTCTAGCCATATCATCATAATCCTCCTGCCCTTATCCCATGTTATTCATGGTTGGCGCAATGTGTTCTTCTCTTCCATTTCTCTCTATCAACCGTCATATCTGTATTCACTCCAATTCTAGCCATATCATCATAATCCTCCTGCCCTTATCCCATGTTATTCATGGTTGACGCAATGTGTTCTTTTCTTCCATTTCTCTCTATCAACCGTCATATCTGTATTCACTCCCATTCTAGCCATATCATCATAATCCTCCTGTCCTTATCCCATGTTATTTGTGGTCGGCGCAATGTTTTCTTCTCTTCCATTTATCTCTATCAACAGTCATATCTGTATTCACTCCCATTCTAGTCATACTATCTTTTAGACAATCCATCCATCGTTTCTTAGGTCTTTCTCTCCCCATGTCAATAATTACATTCCTCTCTATCAGCCGTCATATCTGTATTCACTCCCTTAGCCATAATATCATCTTTCACACAATCCATCCATCGTTTTTTAGGTCTTCCTTTTCCCTTATAACAGTCAGGGCAATAATGACAAAACATAGACTAACAATAACAATAACCTATGAAAGTTTACAGACGGCTATATACCCAGTTATCTGTCAGATTTGATCACAGATATATATAGATCAGTGCATATCACGGGTTTGCCACAGTTTTCGTAATCTATACTTGCTAGCGTCTCCGCCGAATATAAGTATGAGAAATTGTGCAGCGACTCCCAGCGGTGACGTGAAGAACTAAACTATCCCATACAAATATTGCGAGTGACGCTAGCGAGCATAGATTACGAAAACGGAGGCAAACTCGTGATAGGGGTACAGAGTAGTGATTAGACTTAAGGTTTCCCCACCATGTTTTCCTTCACCGTAAATCACGTGGCGTGAAATCACTGCACACAAGTTTATTTAGAAATCTCATTGGAACTGGCCCCTCTGGGATTGAAATTTCAATCAAAGCCCCCTACCACGGCCCCTTATTTGAGATTTTCTCTTTCCTAATGCGATTGGTCTATAGCATGGAGAGACGTCCTTACTTCTCCAAAGGCGGGCACATAAAGTGCCTTAAGTTCCTCGGCATCACCATATCTGCCTGGACTTGAGTAGATTCTTCAATGTACTCCACAAAGTCTCTTATTATCTCCTTGTCTACTGGTCCTCCTATACCAGGCACCGCGTATACAACTATGATCTGTAAGTAAACATTATCGCTTTTGTTACAAAACAGATGCACTCTTTATTATCGACTGCCTGTAGCAACCTGCCTGGGCAGAAGAACTTACCAACCACTAGAGTAATGAGTGGTTTACGACATCACGAGGTCCGGGTTCGATTTCTGGAACTTATTGATGTACTGATAACAAAATATGCTCTGTGACAAATAAGTTCGCCTTTAAATTCTTGTCCCATCTCATGAATAATTATATTTCGTGCTAATCTATATATACATACAGATGATACAGATAAATAAACTTGAAGTGTCTCATTGTAATTCCAAATATACAGTTTTTCACTAAAAGCATATGAAAGTACATAAGAAATACCTAGAACTATTTTTAAATTCTTCTCTGTCTGTCTGTTTGTTCCGGGTAATCTCTGAAACGGCTGATCTTATTTTAACGGTTCTTTCACTGACAGATAGCTGATGTTATAAGGAGTAAGAGCTGTAGTAAGAGTTCCGTGTAAGCACGCCTTCCATGGAATTAAGTCTACGTAAGCGGGGCACAGCTAGCTAGTTAGTAAATTTATAAACACAATATGGTTACAAATAGATTCGTGAACAAACCTCTGGTATAGGCAGTTCCTCTTCCTCCACTTCCTCAATCTCAGGCACGATCACATCCATGTTCTCATCCAGGAAATTATCTAAAATATCCCTTATCATTGCCACTTCCTCTGGTTTTGCCTGCAAAAAGAGTAATTACTGAGTTTCTTGGTGGGTACAAGTCGCATAGTGGCGTGCGCTCCCTCCCCAGTCCCCCACACTCTCTCCGCTCTCAACGCTCTCTTGGTCGCCAAGCCTGCCTGTGATGTGGAGCGGATGAATGGCAGACGATAATGTCAGCATGCCTGGAGTATTCTGAGGGGAACGAATGAATGGATATTGTATATATTACTCTTAATTAGTGTAATTGGCTTTTAGCCGTTCTAATTAATACATGTATAAATAAAAACATACATATGCTCACGCCTGTATTCCCCGAAGGGGTAGGCAGAGGTGTTGTAATAACAACACCCACAATTCACCGAAGATGTTTTCCTTTACCGTAAAGCACGTGGTGTGAAATCACTGTACAAAAGTTTAAAAGCAATACAGCGTTGCCAACTCTTCTTATTTTTAAGTAAATACGCAGATTTTTTTTTTAGGCCTTTCCTGCAATGCTACTAACTTCAGTCCAGAATCTACGTATTTTTAAATAAATTCAGTAAAGTATGATATGTATCATTAGAATTTCGATCAGTGGCACGAGGAGGAAATTAAAATTCATTCTCGTTACACTGGTGGCATAAAATGGTGGTACGACGAGGATGTACCTTCTTTTTCTTCAAATCCGGGTCGGGTAAGATTGCAATCTGCTCGTCAATGTACGCCATTATTTCCTTCTCGATATGCTGAACTACGAATTCTCCACTTGTTGTCGACATTTGACGACCAGCCACCATTCCTGAAAAAGAAAGTACTCTCGTAATATTAAAACGTACTAACGTCAAGTTAAGAGATAGAGTCAAAGTCAAAGTATCGGATGCAGTTAAAGGCAACGGTCAAATTGAAAGTCATAGGTAAAATTTATAAAAGTTACTTTTTGGAAAGAGTAATTGCTGAGTTTCTTGCCGGGTTCTTCTCAGCAAGAGCGAACTTCCAAATCTGGTGGTAACATTTATTGTACAGTGTAATTTTTGCGACCTTCGAAAGTACTTTGTAAGAAGTCTTATCAAATAAAGATATTTTTAGTTTGAGTTTGAATTGTTAAGGTCAAATTTAAAGACAAAGTTAAACTCTAAAATATTATTTTTTCGATAAGACTTTTAACGAAGTACTTCCAAATCGTTGCTTTTACTGAGTAGAAACTGGCAAGAAACTCAGTATTTACTCTTTTCAAAATTAATCACTTAAGAAATGTAACACCATGGACAAAATATGTCGATTAAAATTAACATAAAGTAAAAGTCTAGTAGTTCTCATTATATCTAAATTAGTTGCTTGAGATGACCAGCCCCTACAAGCAGCACCTGTTCACAAGTATGACGCGAATGCAGCCATTGACCTCCTCAACCAATATAGCAACAGTAGCAGTCGAATTCAGAATCGGAGTCAAAGTAATTTTTTTTTATCTTTGTTAGAAATCAAGCGTCTTTGACAAACGGGCCTAATAATAGATTCCAACTACGTAACCAACATTTAAAAAATTAAATAATCTAACCAAGATCGTAATTAGCAGACATGAATCTGTTCACAAGGCCAGCTATATCATCGATGGTTCGTTCCATGTCTTCGATGCGTCGATCACGATTAGCTTGATGCTGGATATGACAGGATGGGATGTTAGGACAGTAAGGGTTGAGGAGCTTTGGGGAGTCCTAAACGCCATCTTAGATTTAATAATTCTTTGTGAGGAAAATAATACCGTTAGTGGTCACCAACGGCGTTTTGGAATTTTTTAATGGTGCTTACAATTGGACGCTCGTGGTTTTATTTCCCCCACGAAAAATGCTTCTTAAATCCAAAATAGCGTTGAGAACCACGGTCATAATATAACATATGCTCACGCCTGTATTCCCCGAAGGGGTAGGCAGGGGTGTTTTTATCACAACACCCACTTTTCACCGAATTTGATTAAGTGCCAACGTGACAGATGGTGAGTCTATCGCCGTCTCAGGCACTATACATACATCTTTGAATTACTTCTCAGAAATATGCAGGTTTCCTCACGATGTTTTCCTTTACCGTAAAGCACGTGGTGTGAAATCACTTTACATAAGTTTTTTAGAAAAACTCATTTGTACAGGCCCCGCTGGGATTCGAACTTGCGTCGCTTGCGTAGCAGGCGACTGCTCAAACCACGGCTCTCATATAATCTCACGGTCATAATATAAATATAAGCTTTATAAGCAGTAAGGAATGAAGGCCTATTTAAAATTAAGGAACGTTTGCTAATTTGAGAGTGAAATTTATAAATTTACTCGTTTATTTATCGTCAAAATAATGTAGATTTGTCGTATTTTTTAATCTTATTTTTATACTGTCCAGCACTCAAAAGTCCCCCGTCAGCAAAAAGGATCATTATACAACAGTATTTACTTGAGCAAGCAACAAAGCAACTCTTTGCTTCTCCCTTTCTTCTGGAGACGGTTCATCTTTCGGCTCCTCTGTTTCAGCATCATCAGGCGGTAGCATATATCCTGCTGCCTCCTCATCTGGAGCCAGAGCTTTTTCGACCGGAGGCTCACCTAATTTCCGTGGTCAAGTTAAGGATGGATTATTTTGAGATTGCATAGCGTATTACTTATAAGATCATTGGTGACGGCCGAACATAGGATCATGGCCTAAGCTACAGCTGAAGCTCGACTCGGCTTGAACGCGGTATAGCTTGTATTTTGGTCACAGTGTAACAATTTTTTCTTCATATATTCTGCCAATTTTTCGCAATCATCTTGAGCTACTTTTATGATTTTTATCTACTGATTTACAATGGTTTTTTCACAGAATTTTTGTCTTATTTTAAAGTGCATATACAGAATACCAAATTTCTGTGAAATTCCGCAACATGTACTAGCTACATGAACTAATTCAAATCACATTGACTTCGTGATTCAATACTACACATAAATAAAATAAAATTGTAATGCTTGTAACAGCTTTATACTAAATTCATGAAAGTCTCATACCTTGATCTGAGCTGAAAGTATACCCGAATCTTATATGTCAGTCTGTTTGTTTCGTTATTATCGGCAATTGCCTGAACTTAATTTGTCGGGACTTTAACTGGCAGTTAGCAGTACCCCTATCACGGGTTTGCGACCGTTTTCGTAATCTATACTCGCTAGCGTCACTCGCAATATTTGTATGAGATATTTTAGTTCTTCACGTCACCGCTGGGAGTCGCTGCACAATTTCTCATAAAAATATTCGTGGAAGACGCTAGCGAGTATAGATAACGAAAACGGGGGCCAATTCTGTGATAGGGGTACTGCTGTTGCAAGGAATAACTTAAATATTTTATTTATAAAAAAATACTGCGCTAAAAAAATATTATGAAATGACATCTAACTATAACGTAATACTGTGAATTAAACCATAAAATTCAAAAGGTATTTGAATCTCATCCTCGTTGAACACGTATATCTCCAACTCATCTGATTTCTTCTCTTCCTTCTCCTGCTTCTCTATTTCTTCTTTTACTTCTAACAAAATTGAGAAATACAATAGTGACGTAGGCCTAGAAATTATCCCAATGGGATAGGCAGAGGTGTGATAACATCATCCATCAAGACAGATAGCGAGTCCATCGCCGTCTCAGGCTTTTGAGTCGAATTTTAATGCATAGTGCGAACTTTCTTAAAATCCCACGTTTCAAGTCATCGCGTTGACGTACACAGATTATGGGATCCAAATAGTGCCACCTATGGGCCGACAGATGGCGCTGTTTCGGTCTGCGTTTGCGTCAGCGCGGTGACTTGTGACGGTGTCAGTGAAAAACTCGCAACATTAACATTCTCACGCGATAAGAAATGTATGGGAATGTCATAAATCAGTCACGTGACATATGTCATTACCGTACATTTGGTATCGTTGCTACTAGCGAAGCGTGAGGATAATGTTACTTTGTCTATGGACCCAGGGCGTTTACAGTGAAGAAATGTAAATGGAACTATGTTTTAAGCCCGCCAGTCGCCACGGCTTATTGTTCATATAATACAATACAAGTTAATTAACTTAGTTCCCGGATATTTTCTGGATAAATAACACTTTGGCAAGGGAATAGGAGGGGAGTCAAGAGTAGTGTAGGAAGGCAAGGATAAGTTATTGGCTGCAAAATTTGATAAATACCTGGTTTTTCCATTTCAAGTGTGCTCAAAGCTGCACTCATCTCGCGAAGTTTTTTCTGAAAAATTAAAAAAAGCTGTACTTACTCCACATATTATATTATAAAGAGGAAATATTTATTTGTATTGAATAGGCTCCAATTCATATACATACATAACACAAATGTCTGTGTGTTACTTTCATTCAATGTTAAGTCTGTACAGGATATATAATAAATAGCTAAAATCACAGGTTGTTACAATAACTATTATTTATAAGTAACTAAAAACTAATTACAAGTAGAAAACTTGTCCCAAATCGGTGTCTCTCGGGATCGTGCCAAGAAGGCTGGCAGCATTGCCACGTTGAATAGCAATGCTGATTCTCTGAGCGAGAAAAGCCCCAGCCCGCTTGTCACCAGAAGCTTCTACCAGACGAAGTGCAACCTCTTTTATTTTAAAAGTTGATGAGCATCTGGACCCCAAGGCCCCAGAGTTTCAACCGCAAACGCAGAAAATATGTATCCTTGACTAATGCAAGCATATTTCCGGCGCTTGAGGCACTCCTGCTGAACAGCAGCAGCACCGGCCGCCAAAGCAGTGCCGGGGAGACGGGACGGAGCCATCGTAATTAGCGATAGCTAATATTACGAGGAGACACTTGCATTTTTGAGAATGATTTTTAATAAGGTGATAATCATGACCAAAGTTACTTCCATAAAGCTAAGAGGTAACCAATTTATACATCAACAAACTAACTTCAACATCAGCTCTCGGCATCGGTGCTCCTGTAAAGAAAGGGGTTGGGATAAGGGAATAGGACAGAAGGCTCTTAGAAAAATTGGCCTCAAAATTCAATTATGAGGAATTAGACTTTCTAAATCTATAATTTTTAACGATTCTCTGATCAAAAAATATCATGCAATATGCGTTGGAAATCCGAAGCAAAGAATTAGTAACCTTACCATTTAGAAGGGTTATACAGGTTGTCGGGGAAAATAGGACAGCTGTAAAAATATGTGATAGGGTATAATTTTAGGAAGTAAATTAAATTATTATGACAAAAATATCTTCTTCCGTTTAAGAGTAATTAACGTTCAAATTTTACCATATCAAGAGCTTATTTTCACATAAAAATAGTTCCTGAAATAATCCCATAAAACCATTTTTCGAAACCACTAACCTTCTCCTTAATTTAACAAGTTTAATGACCGCGTACGTAATGTAGGTAAACGCGGCCGCGCGTTCATTCAATCGCTTAAGGCCCGATCTCTTCGGCCCTTAGCAACCATAGCCTATAACTACGTTATCGTTGGAGCTAGATATTTTACGACTTCAACATAGTCATATATTCATAAAATCCTACAACTTCTAGAAGACAACTGTTCCTTTTTCTCCGACTCCCTTTTTTATGGACAAAATGGGAACGTTAAGAAATAATATTTAAAAAAATCTGCATCATTCACCTTTCCTCTCCCTTAAGTAGTTTTCCCTCTCAATCTGTCCTGCTCTTTCTACGGAAGGAGATCTCTCAATGTTGCCTACCGCCGGCATATTCAGTTTGATACTCAGCCTCGCAGTTCTGGCTACGTGGTCATTGATCAGGCTTACTCTCTGAAGATCTGTGTCATCCCAGTATACGTCGGAAATGGTCTGTTTGAATAAGGATTTAAATTGGATGGGTAGGGGTTGAGGTGAGGCAAGGAGGTCTCTGCTCGATGCGTGTTTTCATACCCTGTTGTATTTTTTTCAAACGACCAATGCTTTCTAAGAATAATTTTCCATTGGTTATCTCCCATGTTTCCATCTCTTTAGATTTGATGCGTACATACCTAGTCTAGAATCCACGCCGGGTTTGGAATCAATACAGATAAATAAAATTGAAGTGTCTGTAATTCAAAAATAACAGCTTTTCACTTTTATCATTCTCATTTATGAAAATATATACGGTACTGACACAAAAAAACACATATATTTTTTTTTCTCCCTTGTCTGTTTGTTTGCTCCGGCTAATCTCTGGAACGGCTGGACCGATTTCAATGGCTTATTCCCAGAAATCCATGATTTGATTATCACCACCTCCACGGCAATGAATATACAAATGAATTCTCACGACATCCAAAAAAATTAATTGTCGTGGAGGTCGCGGGAAATAATATATGAATGTTCATTTTTCAAAATCTATCTAGGTTGTGGATGTCAATAAGGGATGGAAATAAGGGTTTGGGTCTGGGAATAATTTTAACGGGTTTTTACTGGCAGATAGGAAATGTTAAACGGAGTAACTTAGGTTACGTAGAAAAAAGCTCACGTTTCCCATGAGATTAACTCTAGGCGGGTAAAAAAAAATTCTCGGGTAGATCTATATTTCAACCCCTTTAACAATAGGCCATTTTATTACAAATCCGTTGCGAAGTATAAAGTCTAGCCTCTCTAGATACGTATTGATAGACAACAGTAGGTCTAAGAAGGCCACTTTGGGAGAATCATAATGTGATCCGAATATGATTCATCATCGAAATAACAAAATGGTCACATAGGTGCAATTCAATATTCACGAATGATTACAATAACTGTATATGTTAGTCCGTAACTAACTTTTTATGATGATATTTGTCACAAAAGCAATTCATATTTTGTGGACCATTTTAGGAATCTTCTTTGGAAAGTGTGAAATATTAATCATTCGTGAATCATAATATGAATTGCACGTGACGTGACCATTGTGATGAATCATATTAGGTTCACATTATGATTCTCACAAAGTGATACTAGACTTTTTCAGTGTAAGTACTTACATCCTCGTGAGTAGTGGCTGTTGACTCTTCTGTTGCTTCTTCTTCCACTTCTTCCGGGACCTGTTCCTTTTCCCCTGTTAACAATGAATGTATTTGAATGTCTATTACATCCTTTAATGAATAATTTTATATGAAGTATATAATTGTATAATCGGAATCTCGGAAACGGATCCAACGATTTTCATGGGCAAAAAATAGATCTACTTAGGTTTCATTTATGGAAAACATCGCTTTTGACCATGTTTTCAGGCACTGAAAAACACATAAAATATAATTATAATACCACAGCAAATTTCGCCGACATCTGTTAAGTTATGGTAGCTCAGACGTGAGGCTTCCAGCATACGGGGCGATAACGAAAGTAGAGTGCCACGGTTCGAGACTTCACCGAAATTAATTTTTCCTTTTTCTTGTGTGAAGAAAAAACCGAGCACAGTTCGGTCAACCAGATATTAATTATTAATTATGTGACATGACACCAGCTGAGTTTCTTGCCGGTTCTTCTCAGAAGGCTAGTTTCCGAACCAGTGGCCTATTCTTCGGCGTTCATAAGGATCCAAACTGAATAAATCATTTTCTATTAACAGGATTACTCAAGTAAAACCGCGTCAGGTCCCTTAGCTGTTGTCGTTCCTAAGCCGTCACTCGATATAGCGTGAGCCTACACAAAATATGTGCTACTGTACAAAATACTTGCCCCGCGGTTTTATTGCTTGTAATTTCACGGGAAGGTAGTTGAGTCGATTCAGCCATTATTCGGAACAAAAAGACAGACAGATTGACAGACGAAGAAAACAAAATTGATCTATTATGTTAGATCCATGTTTACTTTCTTATGCATTGACTGTATTGACACTTCAATGTATGTATCTGTTTGGGTGTATGAATATGATTTAGATGACCGTGCTACGGCCGATACTCGGCTCGGAACTAACACGGTCCAACGTGAATTATTCTTTAATCGAATGGTGAAATATATTTAGTCAATTACTGTCAGTAGATCTTTCTGCTAAACCAACGGCATACCTTCTCTGAATCCGTTCAGATAACGTACATCCCTCGAAGCATCCATTTTAGCCAAGAAACAGTACATAGTCAGGAAGTCATTGACAGGTATCGCTGCGGAGCCTCCGTCTGGCTCTTTGGTCAAAGATTCACAGAGGAGTATCATTGTGTGGGTTAAGCTCTGGAATAGACAATATTATGACAGACTGGATTTTTTCTGATGTTTCATTGTCGTAAAGGTAGATTTTAGTTTGCACTACCACGCTATTCAGGATTTAGGCTTGCCTTCAATGATCTGAATAAAAAATTTAAAAAAATCGTACGCCATCTCAAAGTTTCCGAAGGGGTTGTTGCAAAAACGCCACATTTCACCGAAGATGATTAAAGTCAACGTGACAAATTGGGTCCATCGCCGTCTCAGGTACTATACACATGTCTTTGAATAAATTTTCAGACATATGCAGGTTTCCTCACGATGTTTTTCTTCACTGTGAAGCACGCGGGATGAAATAACTGTACTTACGTTTTTGGAAAAACTCATTGGTCGCTTGCGCAGCATAGTGGGAGTTTTTCACTGCCGCCGTCACAAGTTGCCCTTAAGCGCTGATTTGTGGCGGACCAAAATAGTGCCACCAGTGAGCCGACAGATGGCGCTGTTGCGATAATTTGAAGATAACTAGACACGCACTACTCCTATCACGGGCTTGCCACCTTTTTCGTAATCTTTACTCGCTAGCGTCACTCGCAATATTTGTATGAGATATTTAATCATCACCGTTGGGAGTCGCTGCACTATTATCTCATACTAATATCTGGAGTATAGATTACGAAAACGATGGCAAACCCGTGATAGGGGTACTGTGTGCCTAGTGCGAGAATTTCACTGCCGCCGTCACAAGTCACCGCGTCGACGTAAACGCAGATTTATATAGGATCAAAACAGCGCCGTCTGTCGGCCTACGGATGGCACTATTTTGATCCAATACAAATTTGGCTTTACGTCAACACGATGACTGATGACGGTGATTTTAAGAACACTCCCACTAGGCGCTCTGGTGACTGTCCGAACCCGGTACTGCTATACTCCGAAAACATTTTTAATCACCTTCGTGAGCAGTCCACAAGCAACTGCGACGAAGTGGAGGAAAGGAACAGTTTCAGCTCTCATGTAGACCTCACAGAGACACATGATCCTCTTCAGCTCGTCAGGGTCCAGGCAGAAGCCTTGCCACACTGCCTTCAGGGTCGGCAGGGGCACATCTTGCATGCTTAGGAGCTATGAGACAAACAAATAGGCAAATTAGTGTATATTAGGTTAGCAAGGAAGTGTATCCTAGTGAGATCCTGTGCCAAAAATCTGACCTTCCAAAGCCGGCTTTATCACTTACAATGCCGTACAGTAAATTTTTGGGTCCCCTTGACGATTGGAAAGTACTTTCTAAGAAGTCTTATCAAATAAAGATATTTTGATTTATTTGACGTGTACGTTACCCAAGCGAGAAATTGACTCTTAGAGAGATGTGAATGACACCAATAATTACAGCGCCATCTGCTGTAAATATGCGCCAAATAAAAAAATTTGCGTCTTGTAGTTTTGAAAAAAAAACGATTTTACAAAAAAATCTCTCTCGGACCTTGAGACTTTTCTTGCTGTAAGAGCGTTTCCGTAGCAGAAAGCGTTATTTTTTCCAAAAGACGCACACATTTTTTATTTGGGCACATTTACAGCAGATGGCGCTGTAATTATTGGTGTCATTCACATCTCTCTTAGAGTCAATTTCTCGCTTGGGTAACGTACACGTTGAACAAATCAAAATATCTTTATTTGATAAGACTTCTTAGAAAGTTCTTTCCAATCATTAAAGGGATCCAAAAATGTACTGTATGGCATTTTAAGTGCTACCGCCAGATTTTAAGGTTGCAAAGACTAAGCTAGTGTTTGGTTTAAAAGTAGGCTCATCTCTTTCTGAGATACTCATTTAGAAAGGGATGGACATATTTTTAGACCTCATCTTTGTTATGAAGTATGTTAAAAAAATTAAACCAAGAATAGACCGAAGTCCTTCTAAATCAAACTCTCTCTCTCTCGGACAAAAAAGGTATGCACATATCCCTCTTTAAAACCGTAGCACAAAAAGAGATAGAACTACTCTAACCCACGGCAATATTAATAAATTTTTATATACCTGATTAGCCAATACTTTGAGACATCCCCTGGTAAGACCACCTTCTGTACTGTAAACAGGGTATTCCAATCTCAACTTTACAGGCGGGGGCCGATGCTGGGCCAGCGCTTTGAAGTATTCATAGGACCAACGGAGTAGATCGTAAGGTTGAGTTTTGATTGCCGCTGAAAAAGGGGTGTTTGTTATAAATACTGCAGTTTGTGGGCAGGGGTGTAAATGCATCGACTTTTCTCTAAATAATAGGCCGTGCCGCACTGGTCTAGAATGGGCCGCGCGCGCCGAGTCACTAGCCTTAAACATATCCCTAATGAATACCACTCAGATCCAGCTCCCTAGCTCATCCCCCAGCAACGCCCTAAGCCGAGGTCCGAGCCCCGCACCGGGGTGCCCTTAGCTGCGTTACTTAGTTTTTAAGTTTAAGCTCGGGTGGAGGCCCTTGGGTCTCGCCCTTTAGTCCGGTTAAGCAGTGGAGGTAACTCCTCCCTACCAACTGCGAGAGACCATATCTTAAAAAAAATCTCGTCTAGAAGTCGAAAGCGCTATTCTAAAACACGAGTCTGGATTCCGATTAATGGCAACAGGCTCGTCCCTATTACATGGGACTTCATGACTGGAGAAATGTGGGAGGTCATTATATTCACCTCTGCCTTCACCTTCAGGGATTACAGGCGTGAGGATTTGTATGATAATAATAATTTTAGCGCAAGCGCGAGAGAATGTTACTTTGTCTGTGCCTACAGAAGTTCTTAATACGCTTTGCTTAAACCGATGATGGTAGGCCTAGCAAGTCAACACTCTCCACCTACAGTATTCTTACTTAGGAGTCGTGGTGGCCTTCAGGTTTTTCCAAGTTTGAATCCCAGCGGGGCCTGTACCAATAAAATTTTCTTAAAAAATAAAATTATGTGCAGTGATTTCACACCACGCGCTTAGCGATGAAGGAAAACATCCTGAGAAAACTTGCATATGTCTGAGAAGTAATTCAATGACGTATGTATAGTGCCTGAGATGGCGATGGACTCATGGTGAATAGTGGGTGTTGTTATTACAACACCTCTGCTTACCCCTTCAGGGAATACAGGCGTGAGCATATATGTATATATCTCACCTTTACAAAATCTTTTAAGTATGTATGGAAACTTCGGAGGTATCACAATTTGTTGGGAGCAGTACATCTGCTCCACTAGCTCAGGCATTTTGACGTTTACTTACAACCGTTTTGTCTGAAACAAACAGAGTATCCATGAAATTAATTTATGTAAACCCTGCAAATTTTATAGCACTGAATCTGCCCATGAGGCCGTGGGGTTAGGGCAGTCGCCTGCTACGCACGTGACGCAAGTTTGAATTCAAGCGCGGCCAATATCTGAATGAGTTTGAAAACTTATGTGCAGTGATTTCACACAACGTGCTTTATGGTGAAAGAAAACATCGTGAGGAAACCTGCATATTAAAAATACCTTAAAAATATAATCTAATAATTAAAATATATTTTTATAAAGAGTCCCTGTACTGCATAGTGTCTGAGAAGTATTTAAAGGACGTATTTATAATGCCTGCACATCATCGGCCTTATCCCCTACATTGTTGGGGTCAGCACTTGATTCAACCCGATGTGGCTGATCACCTGATTTTTATACGAAGCGACTGTCATCTGACCTTCGCAACCCCTTTAACGAGGAAAATCTGTGATCTGGGTTAAACCAGTTGTCAGACTATTTTAGGCCTCCGACTGACCTGTAACGATTGCCAAAGATGATAAATTGGCATCCGGGAACGACTGCTTAACGTGCTCTGCGAGGCACGCATCCAATTACTGGCTAGGCTTAGGGTTGCTTAACTTCGCTGATCGAATGATATGCGCAATAGCAACTTAATGATCTTCGGTGAAAAGTGGGTGTTGCTACCACAGCACCTCTACCTTCCCTTTCAAAGAATACGGGCGTGAGCATATGTATGTACATTCCATAAGAAAAGCTTACCTGAATTGTAACTCCGTTCACGAATTTGCTTAAAAGATTCACATTTCCATACAAACTCTTCAATTTTGTATCAATATTTATATATTCTTTGTGTTTTTTTAATGATTCTTCGTGACTTGGTTTGACTTCAGTAACTAAAATAGCTTGGCGTTTGTTGTGCGGACCTGTCAGATTCCGTTGCCATGACAACTGCCATTGACTTTCCAGTCTTTGAACTTCTAACCTTGAAAGAGGGCACCTAACCTTTTTGTGTAGGTGAATTATTTATTTATTTATAACTAGCTGTGCCCCGCGGTTTCACCCGCGTAGGCTTAATTTTATGGGTGGATTTTTTCACGGAGCCCTAATGTAATAAAGTATACTAAGTTACTCCTTGTAACATCTACTACCTGTCAGTGAAAGTCCCGTAGAAATCGTTCCAGACATTTCAGAGATTACCCGGAACAAACAGACAGACAAACAGACGGACAGAGAAAATGTTAAGAATTTGTTTATTTATGTACTTACATTATATACTTTCATATGCATTAAGTGAAAAACTGTTAATTTAAAATAACAAACAGACACTTAATTTTTATTTATCTGTATGTATAGTTCGGGATTTAGTCCTATGTCCTTCTCTTGGTTCTAAGCTACCTCCCCACCAATTTTCAGCCAAATCGGTTCAGCCGTTGTTGAGTTATAAATAGTGTAACTAACACGACTTTCTTTTATATATATAGATTTGAATATATAACCTTACAGCTATTGCCAAAGCGCTTATATATAAAACCAAAAGAAAATTATAATAGACACAATTTACAAATATACATTCTCAAACTCTGTATGAGTGACGGCAGCGAATCTGCGAATACGTGAGCATTTTTTTTTTTTTTTTGTTGACGGGGGAAACCTTCAAAAGGTCCCCGAACGCCCTGGGAGAAGCAGATCGGGGTATGTGGGATTTTTACCGCACTAAAACCCCCCCGGTGGCCATCCTCAGTGCTCAGGGGGGACTCCGGGTACTCTGATAGAACGCACCGGTGTCCCCCCACACTTTGCCGGGGCACATCCCCGGGGCAGCTGTGACGCCGCCTCTTGAGACCTCGCTGTGCAAGGCAGCGCGAGCCACATCGCTTGGCCACCTTCCCGGGCCCGCGCCGGTGGTCAAAGCTCCCACCCCGACCACCGCCAGCAGGCCCTCCGGCCCCCTTTTAGTCGCCTCTTACGACAGGCAGGGGATACCATAGCCATATTCTTAGACCCTGGCTATTGGGTGGACGTCAGCATCTTGGATCATGGCGACAAAGTCATTGAGAAAACTTAGCGCCCGAGCAGTGGGACAACCCAAACTGAAAAATATCTTTGCTTCTTAACTTTTAACAAAGTAAGTACTTACTTCCAAACTGTCGGAATGACATTATAAAACAAACATAGCGCACACTGATCAAGCCGGGGGCAAGATAATAGTTGGAATCCAATAGGTTCCTCTACATATTTTTAACAATTTACATGATATTTTTCTCAACAATCACTTGACATTGGCGGAATAGTTTTACTTAAGCTCATCGCCATTAAATAAATAAAGGGAAGGAAAGGATAGCGGACACTATCACCTATCGTTCTGGATAGGGGTTCTGCGAATTCTGCGAGTTCTGGAATTTTGCGAAAACGTAGATCATAGACATACCAAAATGTTTAAAAGGTTTAAAAAAAACCAGATTTTTTTTTTTATCGAATGGTCACAACTTCAAGTCTCATTGTACTCAAGCCTAATAAAATCATTACTGTCAAAGTTATGAATCTAAACTTGCCGACCGATCTATGATTGAGATTTCCAAGAACATTTTGAGTGACAAATGTCAATAAAAGTTAAATGAGGTAAAAGTCTATTAGTTCCACTTATATATAAATGTGTAGCTGGAGGTGCCCAGCCCTCGCAGCACCTGTTCACAAGTCACTTGGTACAACGATCGACCTCCCGAGTATGCCCTTTACACGATTGGGTTCACGTGTAATCATCTGTAATCGACGATAATGTAAAGCCCATGGCGCTTTCTTTAAAACAAACAGTAAAAAGTGTTAGTTAAAACTGCTGTATATAATGTTTCTGTCGGCACATTATCAGTATTCTTCAATCAACATAAAAATACAATTCATTCCGTAAAGAATTTATTTATGCCAATAAAATTGTCACGGTTATTTTGACGCGCAATCTGCCCAATGCCAGAGGAGAGTTAATTATAATTCCCGCTAAAAAGCACGTGCTAGCGCCATCTTCCGGTACACATGTGAACTACGTGCGTGGAGATCGAAGTGTCACGTGGTATAGGAACTCGCCGGAGGAGAAAAAAAGAACCTGTTTAGTTCAGTGACGTTTGTACGACACTGTTTTTGTGTCGTGTGTATTTCGAGAAGAAGGCAACTTTATCATGTCATATTTACTGTGATTTGATTTGGTACATATTTCACCGTTATCGTAATGCGTGTTAATCAATGTTTTAGTATTGTTTAATGTCAGTCTCGTAGTGGCTGGCCGAATGTGAATAAGCCCGACTTTGTTTGACTGTGATAGTTCGAGTTGGAGTGATTGTATCATAAACACGGAAAAATGCACGGTCAGATTTGACCTGACTGTGGATTAATAAGCGTTCGTGTGTGCTAATTATTAATAATGTATCCAAATAACTCGCAAATCGTATGTAAAGTTAAAAAATAGTGTTTGAGAAATGGGTGACATATCTAAACATCGATTTAAAGTGAAAATAAAAACTTTGAGCGTGATTTTTTTAGTGGTTCCGAGAAAATGGATGTAATAACTGATTTATCGCCATTTAGTGAGTAACTTTCATTTATTAATCTAGTGTTTACCATTCATTTATAAATAGTTTATATTATATAAATAGTTAATAGTTACTAAAAATTACATTTATCATTAGAAATTAGATCAGAAACAGTCCCAAGGACTATGTACAAAAAAATATATATATATAAAAAAAAATAGTTTATAAGTGCAATAAAATTTAATAGAATCACAAAAATTTCCGAAGAAAAAATTCCAATTTAAAAATATTGAATACAGTTCTCAAAAATACATTGACAGTGTTATGTAAACAATATCAATGAATGCTCTACGGACCTTGACACAAAGTTCACTTTCGCATGACACCGTTACGTCAGAGGGCAAACTTAACTCAGGTGTTAGGTTCATGAAGATTGTTATGCTAATGTTAAGGAGACGTACACGTCCCGTCATGAATTATGAGCGCGCTGCGAAATAGCGGGGTAATGACTCGTGTTATTATCTCCATACATACCTACATAGTTTTAAATTCATTCGTAAATCGCACAGGTCTTCAAAATAAATCTCATAACTTTTTAGTTTTTTTTCAACAGTAGTTGAAAAGGCTTATTAAAGGTTCAATGATTAATGGATGCTATGTGGAACATAGGACAATACGAAAATTTGCGACAATTTTTTTTTAATGTTAAGGAAATTTTTATACATTTTAAATTGACGGCAAAAATCTACATCCTGTATAAATAGAGACAGACTCATCAAATTATAGGTACAAGTAACAGTAGGCGGCGCAGGGATGAAGAAGGAAACATTTTTTTCCTATTCACCCCCTATGGGGTGGAATTTCATGAAAAACTTTCCTTATCAAATCAAGTCAACAAGTAAAGTATCATTCGATGGCATAATTAATATTATATTTAAAAATTAAATAAAAATATGCTCACGCCATCCCAGAAGGGTCCCCGAAGGGGTAAGCAGAGGTGTAGTAACAACACCTACATTTAACCGAATATGATCAAGTGCCAACGTGACAGAGGGTGAGTCCATCGCCGTCTCAGGCACTATACATACGTCTTTGAATTACTTCTCAGACATATGCAGGTTTCCGACTCGATGTTTTCCTTCACCGTAAAGCACGTGGTGTGAAATCACTGCACATAAGTTTTTTAGAAAAACTCATTGGTACAGGCCCCGCTGGGATTCGAACTTGCGTCGCTTGCGTAGCAGGCGACTGCTCTAACCTAAAGGCCACCACGGCTTTTTTATCGGCTTATATTATATTTAAATTAATATTATATATACAGTACCTGGGGCCCAACCTCTCTTATTGCAATGATAGTTGTATACACGTCATATTCATCTGTCTCATAATAAGAGTAAAAATATGGTAAAGCCCCAGGTTGAAATGTTTACACAAAAGAAAAACACTTGACGCTTAAACAAAAAAATAATTTAAAAAAAAAATTTACGAAATAAAGGAATAAAAACAGAATCGGTGTCATTAGGATTCGAACCGGGGTGTAGCCTGATTTCGTTAGCACTCGATAGGCTGGAAGCCTACCGTCTGAGCTATCATAACTTGACCAAGGAACAACTACTATGACCGAATTAATAGTATTTTTCAGAAAGGTCAAATTCAGAGCATTCGTAACCGAATGAAGAGACGCATGAATGTGGATGAAGCGAAAGAAGTATGTAAGGATCCGACCCCCATGGGATACAGGCGTGAGCATATGTGTGGTTAAAATCTATACATTATACAGATATTTTCCAAATTAACAGCTTTTCACTAAATGTATGCAGTATCACAAAAAAATATATGCAGAACTCGCATCAAAATTTTTTTTTTAACTTATTTCTCTGTCTGTCTGTTTGTCTGTTCCCGCTTATCTCCACGTCTGGGGCGATATTAACGGGACTTTCTCTGGCAGATAGATAAGGGTTCTGAGGGCACATGAAATTCAGACTACGCAGGTGAAATCGCGAGGCACAGTTCGTCCAACAATAAATAACGATTTATATCTCTATGCGAGATCTGCGTCGTGACTTGGGTTCTGAACTATTCGATTTGAAATGGCAGGTATTAACCAGTGACCTTATTACGAGTTTAGCACGGTTCTCGTAATCTATACTCGCTAGCGTCACTCGCAATATTTGTATGAGATATTTTAGTTCTTCACGTCACCGCTGGGAGTCGCTGCACAATTTCTCATACAAATGTTCCGAGAAGACGCTAGCGAGTATAGATAATGAAAACGATGGCAAACCCATAGGGGTACAGTTTTAATCATATCAAATTAATACATAATACAAAGAAGATAAAGTTCAATTTCGTTTCTGTAAACCCGGTACTCGAAGAAGAGTGCGGCGCTGAGAAACCTTAGTGAGCTGTGAGAGCTGTACCCCTATCACGAGTTTGTCACCGTTTGCGCAAACTATACTCGCTAGCGTCACTCGCAATATTTGTATGAGATATTTTAGTTCTTCACGTCACCGCTGGGAGTCGCTGCTCAATTTCTCATACAAATGTTCCGAGAAGACGCTAGCGAGTATAGATAATGAAAACGATGGCAAACCCATAGGGGTACAGTTTTAATCATATCAAATTAATACATAATACAAAGAAGATAAAGTTCAATTTCGTTTCTGTAAACCCGGTACTCGAAGAAGAGTGCGGCGCTGAGAAACCTTAGTGAGCTGTGAGAGCTGTACCCCTATCACGAGTTTGTCACCTTGATAGGGGGACTGAGCAAAAATTGTGGTAATGCTATGCGTATGTATGTTAATCGCTCCGCAATATACAGACAGAGACAGACTCATAACCTACTGCGCATTCAAGGTCAGCGCTCATAACTTGTGACGTGGCCTGGACCAGAGCCTAAACTGAATAAGGTTTAATATATTTATCTGAACTTTCTAATTATCTGTGTTCTGATACTGTTTTACTGACAGGTAGCTGATGTTACAAAGAGTAGTAATTCTGAGTTTCTTACCATGCTCTTCTCAGCAAAGCAACCTTCCGAACCTGGCGGTATCATGTATAATCCTATGTAATCGTGTCTTTCTGAAGATTTGAAAGTACTTTGTAAAAAGTCTAATCGAATAAAGATATTTTTGAATTTGAGTAACATAGGATATTTTTTTCTTAAGATAAGGTTCCGTGCAAAAAATCCACACATAAAATTAAGGCGACGCGGGTGAAGCCGCGGGGCATAGTTAATTATAGATAGATCTCTCTCCGGTCGTGTCTGATTGCCTCCCATCGGACTATTGGTATGTCCGTAATAAAACTATAAATAAATAAATAAATGAGAGTGAGGGAATAAAGAGTGCACCTGTGTTAGCACTATAGCTCCTGTGCAGATGGCTTAACTCATTGAGATTAGCTGCCGTAGCCAAAAAATCGTTTAGGAGATCATCATTATTGACATAGAAAAAAATGTCTACTGCGTATTCAAGGTACGCGCTCAAAACTTGTGACGGGGCCTGTAAAATTCGATACAATCTTTACTTCTATACGAATATTATAAAGAGGTTAGATTTGTTAGTATGTTTGTGTTGAATAGGCTCCGAAACTACTGGCCCGATTAGAAAAAGTCTTTCAGCAATGGATAGCAACATTATCAGCAAATAACACAGGCTATATTTTATCCCCGTACTCCCACGGGAACGGGAACTACGCGGGTGAAACCGCGTGACGTCCGCTAGTGATCAATAATGTAAAGCGATGGGCGTAAACCGAAACTGGACAATGTGTCACTTGTATATTGCTAGTATAACGACCTTTTGTGGCTTTTAGGAGGTGAGTCAGGACTTGTACATGCAGCTTGTTACGGCAATCAATAATCATAGATACAGGTAATATTTTCAACTCGATGGGGTTTGACTAGCTCTGCCCCGTAGCTTCACCCGCGCAGATTTAGTTTCCTAATATGACGCATCTGTTCAGCATCTTTTATACGCATATACATACAGATAAATAAAATTGAAGTGTCTGTTTGTATATATATGCTCACGCCATCCCAGAAGGGTCCCCGAAGGGGTAAGCAGAGGTGTTGTAACATCAACAGCCACATTTCACCGAAGATGATTAAGTGCCAACGCGACAGATGGTGAGTCCATCGCCGTCTCAGACACTTTACATACGTCATTGAATTACTTCTCAGAAATGTGCAGGTTTCCTCACGATGTTTTCCTTCGCCGTAAAGCACATGGTGTGAAATCACTACATAAGTTTTTAGAAAAACTCATTGGTACAGGCCCCGCTGGGATTCGAACTTGCGTCGCTTGTGTAGCAGGCGACTGCTCTAACCCCGAGGCCACCACGGCTGTCTGTTTGTAATTCTAAAATAACACCTTTTGACTAAATGCATATATAAAAAACCAGTCTGACGAAACAAACAGACAGAAAACAAATGTTAAGTTGGAATTACAAACAGATACTTCAATTTTATTTATCTGTATAGACTCCATTCGGCAATGCGGGAGCTTGTGGCACAGTTCCTATTGCGATATCATTCGATCAGTTAGGCAAGCCTGTCCCAAGCCAGGTAGATGGATGGGGGACCGAGTTCCCCCTGTGTCTCGGAGAGCACGTTAAGCATCTTTGGCAATCTTAACATATTAGTTGGAGGCCTAAGATCAAAGAAAAATCGGTTATCTGGGTTAAGCCAATTGTCAAACTCAATTATATTTTAAACATCCGAAACCAGATGACTACAAGCTCCCCTTGGGCAAGATCTGCCGGTTTGTTCAGGGAGTATTTGAAGAGTCAGGTACGCAGAGCATATAAGATAAGATTAGGCGGTCTGCATTGTCAGTATGAAGTTCATTCTAATGTGAAGTGGAGTAGACAGATGAAGGGATCCGAAGACGGGTCACATAATGCTTACAAAATAATCAATTACTTCCTTTCGGTTCAAACCGACACACAATAAGACAACTAGATAAACGGTTGTCCATTTGTCCATTGCGGAGGGATAAAGATCATCGCCTGTGCCTTGACATCCTTTTAAGTATTTGGGACAGTGTAGGGAACTATTGGTTGGAACGTCAAACTCAAAATAACTTTAAAGATAGATAGATAAACGTTTATTTGCCACACACTAATAAGTTAAACAAAACTACAATGATGAAGACCTACAAAATACATATTAACAGTAAATGAGTAAACGAATACAAGGAACTTAGGTCTAGTAATATGACAGTGCGCTGCAGTGGTGCAAATAGGCCATGGCTCAGTGTATCGGTTTGCTCTTACGAACAAAACACTCGTATTCTGCCACCACCCAAATTCAACTATAATTATGCATATATTGTGGAAGAGAAAGTTTAGCATACATACATACATATGCTCACGCCTGTATTCCCCGAAGGGGTAGGCAGAGGTGTTGTAATCACAACACCCACTTTTCACCGAATTTGATTAAGTGCCAACGTGACAGATGGTGAGTCTATCGCCGTCTCAGGCACTATACATACGTCTTTGAATTACTTCTCAGTAATATGCAGGTTTCCTCACGATGTTTTCCTTCACCGTAAAGCACGTGGCGTGAAATCACTGTACATAAGTTTTTAGAAACACTCATTGGTACAGGCTCCGCTGGGATTGCGTCGCTTGCGTAGCAGGCGACTGCTCAAACCCCGAGGCCACCACGGCTCTTCAAAGTTGTGCATGTGTGTGTAATAATGTACAAGGAATCAAGACTGAGCCTGAGTGTATGTTTGATATGAACAAGCTATCAGGTAGCCTGTTTACAAAGGCAATAATAATAAAATAAAATATTTACCAAAAAATAAAAATTCAAATCGGAATTTATATAGACTTCTTCCAAAGAACTTGCAAATAGGACGCAGAATGACACTATGTAGGTTAAAAAATGCTACCAGGTTCGGAAGGTTGCTTTTGCTGAGAAGAATCCGACAACACGAACATGTCATGAATAGTTTCAATGTTTCAATAAAAACTAAATTATATTTTTTTTTGTCTGAAAAGACATCTAAATGTGTAACCTGGGGCCTTACCACAAGGTCTTATTGCCATCATAGTTCCACTGTATGACAGTGACAGATGTATATACGTCATATACATCTGTCGCATAATGAGAGCAAAACTCATCATCATCTCCCTGGCCTTATCCCATACATTGTTGTGGTCGGCACTTGATTCAACCCGATGTGGCTGATCACATGATTTTTATTCGAAGCGACTGTCATCTGACCTTCGCAACCCCTTTAACGAGGAAAATCTGTGAGCTTCTCGTGACAAGCGGGCTGGGGCTTTTCTCGCTCAGAGAATCAGCATTGCTATTCAACGTGGCAATGCTGCCAGTCTTCTTGGCACGATCCCGAGAGACACCGATTTGGGCCAAGTTTTCTACTTGTAATTAGTTTTTAGTTACTTATTTATTATTTGTTCAAAATAAATAATAAAAGAATAAAAAATCAAACCGGTGTACGTCAGACTCGAACCGAGGTACTCTAAATTCGTTATCGCCCCGTAAGGCACCATCACACTGAGCTATCGTATCTTGACAGATGACGGCGAAATTTACTGTCGTATTGTAATGATATTGTATGAGTTTTTCAGTGCCTGAAAACATGGACCAAACAATTTTTACAAACATTAAACTTCATGAAAATAATTGGAGCCATTTCCGAGATTCAGATTCTATATATATATATACAAACAAGGATTGCTCGTTTAAAGGTATAAAATGTACGAGAAACACGGTTTACATAAAAAATATACCGAGTAAAGTTAATAATATATACCTATAAGGTGAAGCCACGAACGGAAGCCTGTAGTTAATATCGTCAACGAACAATAATTATTACCTCGAGTTTCTCACGAATGAGAAAATAAGACAATGGTTTTGTCCATTGTGCTCGTTAACGTATGATTGTGAGTTCGAAACACCTGGTTTAGTTGCGTGATGTATACTTACTAAATACTCCTATATTTCTCTTATTACACCTGCACTTAAGAAACGGTGGTCTCTGCCTACCCCCATGGGATTCAGGCGTGAGCATATGTATGTATGTATGTACTTAAGAAACTTGCATATGTACGAGAAGAAATCCAAAGTTCCAACGTGACAGATGGTGAGTCTATCGCCGTCTCAGGCACTATACATACGTCTCTTTGAATTACTTCTCAGACATATGCAGGTTTCCTCACGATGTTTTCCTTCACCGTAAAGCACGTGGTGTGAAATCATTGTACGTAAGTTTTTTAGAAAAACTCATTGGTACAGGCCCCGCTGGGATTCGAACTTGCGTCGCTTGCGTAGCAGGCGACTGCTCTAACCCCGAGGCCACCACGGCTCCTTATTATTGTCTTATTATTATGTTTATTGTATTAAATCTCATAAAATCATGGTAATACACGAGACGATTAGTTATGAGCGCTTAGCGAAAATAGTATGAATTACTGCGTACATGCGCATTTATTCGTGTCGCGCCATACAGACAGACTCGTAAAACTATTACTGCGCATTCAAGGTCAGCGCTCATAGCCCCTGACGGCACCTGCACCTGTATGTATAAGTGATTGTATGATTACATGAATTAAGATTCATGTTCGCAAGTTTTTGCATGAAATACAAACACCATTGCAAATAGGTATCTTATATCTTTTAACGAACAATTCTTGTATATATAATCGGAATCTCGGAAACCGCTCCAACGATTTTCATGAAATTTTGCATGTAAGAGGTTCCAAGGGCAATAAATAGATCTAGCTAGGTTTCATTTATGGAAAACATCGTTTTGACCTTGTTTTCAGGCACTGAAAAACTCATAAAATATCATTACAATACGACAGAAAATTTTACCGATAGCTGTCAAGTTATGGTAGCTCAAAGGTGAGGCTTCCAACTTACGGGGTGATAACGAAACTAGAGTACCACGGGAGAGACTGACGTTCAACGGAATTTTTTTTTCTTTTTTTTGTGTGAAGAAGAAACCGGGCACAGCTCGGTCAACCAGGTACTAGTTCTTTTAGTTGGTAATGTATGGCAAATTACAGGTTCACCAACATAAACTATGAACTTGGCACAAAAAATACTAGGTGTGTCCATGGGCTTACATTTCTCATATAATTCATTTTGTATAATTTTCATGAAAATTACTGAGTTTCTTGCCAGGCCTCTTCTCAGCAAAGCAGCCTTCCGAATGCATATGCAAAAAATCTTGAATAATCATGTCACTCTGACGATTTGAAAGTACCTTGTTAAAATTAGATATCCATCCGCAGTTTGCCTGCTGCTTTTTTCATACCTTTCATACCTTTTTGCACCCATAGGGATGGAATTTAGGAAAGCCCTTTTTTGAAACTCTAAGACCAGCGTTTAGGCAGTGCGATGATGATTTCAGTCAGGCCTTTGAATTTTATATTAAATAACATTGGCTCCAGGGTTCGATAAATTGTGCTGAAAATATCATTACACTTAGGAAGTCGAGAGTAAAAAATAAGGTTCACTAAGAGTATAATTTTCTACTATAATAATTCACAAAATCTATTATTTTCAACGGCTTTAAAATAGTAATAATAAATGATATTTATTGGTGTGAATATTTATCAGATTGAGACGTATTTTCAGCCAACTTCATAAAAGGTGCTATGTAGATACGTCACGCATATTTTTCAGAACATTTTGAAATTATAAACAGAAACTTAATGTTTATAAGTATAAATAATACCACTTCTTTAATTCTTTCCTCAATAATATTGATTACCACTTTGACCCATCACAACAAGAATCCTTTTTTATAAAATTTGGTCCATTGTATTTTGCCGCTCAAGCATTGCAGACGCAGTATTTAGTATTGACTGCACCAGCGGCTTATCAAACTAATGTGAACCTTGTGCCTATTTTCGGCGGAAATTTTAACTTCAACCTCCAAGAATAAATACATTTTTTTTTCTTTTTCACGCAAAAAACAACCTTCTATCAGATCGCATCGGAAAAAATCTAATTTTCTGCTTAACCGGTCTTCTAGTTTTGGACAAGTCCACAGTTTACGTGGTTACGGAATTTAATTGAAGGTTGTACAATGCCAAGGTCGGTACAATCGGTCCGATGCGTCTGTGAAGAGCGAATTGACAAATATTTGAATTGACCCGTATACGTGTAAAAAAGTTTTTAAGTATAACCAAAAAAATTTACAAAAAAAAATCCAATTATAAAAAAAAAATACATACTAGAGCCGTGGTGACCGTGGGGATTGGGCTGTCACCTGCGACACAAGCGACGCAAGTTCAAGTCCCAGCGGGGCCTGCACCAATGAGTTTTGATAACACGTATGTGCAGTGATTTACATAGTGCGTACGGTGAAGGAAAACATCGTGAGGAAACCTGCATATGTGTAAGACGTATGTTAGTGCCAGAGACGGAGATAGACTCACCATCTGTCACGTTGCCATTTAAACGTCTTCGGTGAAAAGTGGGTGTTGTTATTACAACATCCGGGAATGACATATGTCACGTGACTGGTTTATGTCATTTCCATGCATTTTTCAAGTTACGGTGTTTCATGCAAACCAACCAAGGTCTACTCTGATTGATCCTGGCTTCCAGGCCTAATTTGTCATACAATACAGGTGTGTGAATGTTATGGGATACATGAGGTATATAAATGTTATGACATACATCCTTAGGTATCTATAAGCGCACTTATGGGTACTATCAATTTCTTTAACCCACAAATTTCCTGCTGGGTGCCTGAATTATAATTCCCTTAAAGTCAGAAGGGAGGTTGACCAGATTGCTACGTCATGTAAGGTTCTCCGCGGGATGATCGACGCCTCCGAACTGATTGGTGAACTGTTTAGACTCTTCGTTCCTGACAGGTACCTGCGTAGTAGGAAACACAAGCGGTTCGCTGTCCCCAACAGTCGAACAGTAGCTCGTGCCAAGTGCCCCATACCTCGCTCGTTGACTGCACTCAATGCTCTCCTGGAGTCTAACCCTACTGTGGATGTGTTTGATGACGGATGGAACAAGCTATTGTTAGAGTGCATGGTGTTCTGCGAGAAAGGATGAATGTTAATATTTTATTTTTAGTTTTTATATTATATTTTATGTGTATATTACCTGTGTCTGATTAGTGTAATTGGGATTGTATGCCGTTCTAATTATTGAATAAATAAATAAATAAGTTTAGTACATTATACATGGAAAAACCAATTATACTTTGACCAATTGGTGATCGAACCCACGACCTCGTGTTCCCAAGCTAAAAAGCAGCTGAAAAATTACAATTCATGTACAGACTTGGACTTGCGGGCGACTGCTCTAACCCCGAGGACACCACGGCTCTCACAATAAATGTATTTAAAGTATAATAATAATACCTCTACCCATCGCCATAGGACTAGCGTCTCAGAGTCCGTTTAACAATTGCCAAAACCTCTTATTGCCATAATAGTTTTACTTTTATTATGAGACAGATGTACTTGACGTGTATAGATCTGTCAGTGTCACACAGCTGAACTATCATTGCAATAAGAGCTCATGGTCGGGCCTCATCTCATATGCGCAGTATTTGTATAACTACAGCAACTTACTAACTACTTTTGCAGCTTGTGGATCTAAACACCCGAAAATAACAAAGAATTCCAAGATTTATTCCTACCGTGAAGTTGAATAATGAACGTAAAGATTTACAAATTGATAAAAAAATAACAAAAGGTAAAGTTGAGAAATGTCTCGGTAGGTAATTAAAAATCATAAATTGGCAACATTCTTTCGTGGGAAGCAGTTATTTAAGTACATATTTATGGTAACATTATATTATTCTAATCTAATATCGCGACGACCCACGCAACTGAAAATTTTCGTGATGTCATCGCTCTATATAGGATGCGCCCATGCCGTGAAAGCAGTATTATTGCAATATTATTTATTGACTGCTATTGAAGGAGCTCGTGGCACAGTTGCTATTGCGCATATCATTCGATCAGCGAAGTTAAGCAACCCTAACCCTAGCCAGTAATTGCCTCGGAGAGCACGTTAAACCGTTGGTCCCGGTTGCCAATTTATCATCTTTGGCACTCGTTACAGGTCAGTAGGAGGCCTAAAACAGTCTGACAATTGGTTTAACCCAGACCACAGATTTTCCTTATCAAAGGGGTTACGAAGGTCAGATGGCATTCGCTTTGTATAAAAATCAGATGATCAGCCACATCAGGTTGAATCAAGTGCCAACCCCAACGATCAGTAAGAAATTACGATTCCCGACACCAAATGACACCGCGAAACATACAACCGTTATGGCTGCAATCAAAATGGGTGTCAGTTGTCAAAAACATTTGTTATGACAGCTAAAATACTGGCACAACTGATCGGTATTGACATTTGAAAAAAAAATACTGTGCGTTTGCTTAATTTTGGTAGAAAAAACAAAAAATGTCCATCACTGGTCCGCGTCCAACATAGGTGCCGTTACCTTATGCCAAAAAAAAATTGGGAGCTGCAAAATAAAAGTTACATACATATGCTCACGCCTGTATTCCCCGAAGGGGTAGGCAGAGGTGTTGTTATCACAACACCCACTTTTCACCGAATTTGATTAAGTGCCAACGTGACAGATGGAGAGTCTATCGCCGTCTCAGGCACTATACATACGTCTTTGAATTACTTCTCAGAAATATGCAGGTTTCCACACGATGTTTTCCTTCACCATAAAGCACGTGGTGAAAAATTACTGTACATAAGTTTTTTAAAAAAACTCATTGGTACAGGCCCCGCTGGGATTCGAACTTGCGTCGCTTGCGTAGCAGGCGACTGCTCATCTAATAACTAAAACAGGTACCTGCGTAGTAGGAAACACAAGCTGTTAGCTGTCCCCAACAGTCGAACAGTAGCTCGTGCGAAGTCCCCCATACCTCGTTCGTTGACTGCACTCAATGCTCTCCTGGAGTCTAACCCTACGGTAGATGTGTTTGATGACGGATGGAACAAGCTATTGTTAGAGTGCATGATGTTCTGCGAGAAAGGATGAACGTTCATATTTTATTTTTAGTTTTAATTAAACTAAAATCATTTATTATATTAATAATAAATAGGTAACTAAAAACTAATTACAAGTAGAAAACTTGGCCCAAATCGGTGTCTCTCGGGATCGTGCCAAGAAGGCTGGCAGCATTGCCACGTTGAATAGCAATGCTGATTCTCTGAGCGAGAAAAGCCCCAGCCCGCTTGTCACGAGAAGCTTCTACCAGACGACGTGCAACCTCTTTGAAAAGTTGATGAGTTTTTAGTTTTTATATTATATTTTATGTGTATATTGCATTACCTGTGTCTGATTAGTGTAATTGGCATTGTATGCCGTTCTAATTATTGAATAAATAAATAAATAAATATAAATTACCCAAGAAATGAAGTCTACGCGGTCGAAACCGCAGGTCACAGCTAGTTTCAATAGGCACATCTAAACTTCTTGCTTTATTTGTCACATATATTTACTTTAGTAGCTCACCTTGACTTTTACTGGGAAATTTGGTACCTATTAATTTAAATTTGAGTAACATGCTAATTATATTAATGCGAAACGGTTTGTACGAAAGGCTTTGCTCATATCCATGGGTGCGCTTACATAATGATACGCTAATATCACAAAGCTGGAGAGTTTGTTTGGATGAACAAGCTCATCTCAGAAACACCCATTATCACCGAATATGATTAACCACCGACGAGTCTATCGCCGTCTCAGGCACTATACACACGTCATTGAATTACTTCTCAGACATATGTAGGTTTCCTCGTGATGTTTTCCTTCAACGTAAAGCGCGTGAGGTGAAATTACTGCTCTTAAGTATTTATTTGGAAAACTCAAGACCGCTGGGGTTTGAACATGCTGTGCTTGCGTAGCGGGTTATTGCTCAAGCCCCACGGCCACTACGCCTCTAACTAATACTCTTCTGTAAGGCTGTGACCTCGTCAGAAATCTTAAAATCAACCTGTATAATTAATGTTGGTAGACGATACGTCAAGTTGACGTTGCGTTTAGGGACGCATAAGCACGCGTTGTCGATTAAACCGCATCGCTGTGATTGGTCGCCGAGTTGCTTTGTATATGCCGCCCCTTTGCCATAAAGTAGAAACGAGCCAGATGGACTACCCTCTTTTAGTTTTGGCTTGAAATGTCACATTTCGCCTGATAGAGCCAAAGTACATGTATACTTTTCCGGAGACGCAAACGTTAGCGAGTATATTATATAACTTCTGAATTGCTGCTTACATATAAGTTGTATTTGGTCCCGTGGGGATGAAAACAAAATCAATGACACTAACACTTGTCAAACTTTCTTAAGCTTCGGGGTGACCGGTAACTTTCTTAAGCTTCGGGGTGACCGGTAACTTTCTTAAGCTTCGGGGTGACCGGTAACTTTCTTAAGCTTCGGGGTGACCGGTAACTTTCTTAAGCTTCGGGGTGACCGGTAACTTTCTTAAGCTTCGGGGTGACCGGTAACTTTCTTAAGCTTCGGGGTGACCGGTAACTTTCTTAAGCTTCGGGGTGACCGGTAACTTTCTTAAGCTTCGGGGTGACCGGTAACACTTGTCAAAGAATTTCATCAGTTAAACAAGCAAAAATTGAGATTCAGAAATGGCTGGCAACCTTAAGCTACGACAAGACTGAGGAAATGTATAAACCTAAATCATAACATAATATGCTTCTTACCCCCCTACTTTTGCTTTATTATTATTTTATTTTTATTTTTTATTATATAATGCTGTGTGTGTATAACATGTATTGCTGAAAATGCCAAAACTGAATGTATTGATAATAGTAAACGACGACCTACGTGTCAATAAATGAATTAGGAAAATCAAACAGGTTTCAATTTAATTCAAATTCCTTAATTAAAAGCCGACGTGCTATTGCCCACGTAAGAGATGGTGAGTTCATCGCCGTCCCACTAGATATAAAATAAATAAAACAAAATAAAAAGCCTCTTAATTTCCTACAAACTACATAATTTTTTTTACATTGTTTTAGGAGTATTAGCTAAATTTGTATGCCATTAAACACTTCACTAATTATTTTGTTAATTTCAACTTATTATTTAGTTAGTGTATTCCTATATCTTAACAACAAATTATTAACTTCGCCGCCCCACTAGATATAGGTCTATGAATTTCTTCTGTGACATGCAGGTTTTCTTCATCGCATAGCTTGAGGTTCAAGCTCTACTCCACTAAAGGTTTCAGGAAAAGACAAATTAAGAATGACTCACGCCCGACCTAGTCTGAGTCTAGAATGACGCTTGGTTGTACCAAGCGGCACCTGAATGACGGCAGAGAAACGACGACAGTCAAAACTCGGCTCGGGCTCGACTCGGGCCCGACACAGCGTGAATTCGTTAAAGACAACTGGTGTAGCAGCGCTTCTTCACTCACTATGTTTACTTACAAAGTTTGAGTACAAATACACAAGAACCTAAATCGCGCAATAAGAGTATTCGAGAGCATTCTAATAACACACAAATTTCCATCTATTTATTTATTTGAAATATACATTTTGAACGGCCAGTAACCAATTACACAAAACGTAGCAATATTACACAATATATATACAGTACACAATACATTGAATTATATACACAGCACATTATAAAAGTACAAACACAATCAAACATTCGCCTCGCAATACTCCAGACATGCCACCATGATCGTCTGCCATTCATCCGCAAACAAATCACACTCAGAGTGTGACTCCAAGAGAGCGTTGAGCGCAGAGAGAGTGCGAGGGCCAGGAGAGTATGATCGCGACTTAGTAAGACCAGCCGATATCGAAAACAGCCTGTGTTTCCTAGCGCGTGTGTAGTTGTCAGGCACAAATATTTTAGTCAGCTCTTCAAGTAATTACAGTAAATTCAAGTAATTACTAGAACAGTTCGAGCCAGTGTTCCCCAGACATGACATGCAGCTGGAAGATCTTCCCTTTGCTATGACACTGATCACTCGCTCTCCCCGCACAAACCTTAAAGCGTGACGTTCGTATGCGTCTGTGTGAGGGAGTAGACCTTGTGTATGTTATAAATGTATACCTTTGTGTGTTCCGCTGTGGTTTCTAACCATGTTTGGTCGATGGGTTACTACGAGAGGGGGGAGGTAAGGTTTACCCATAAGAAAGGGAACTGAATTTTCTCGTAATGTCGTCATCCTTTTATCGATTTTTATTATAAGAATAATGTCTTCTAGCAACTCCATACTAAGATTGTGAACGCGGTAGCTTTTAACTATAGCTTGTCTGTCCGTCTCTCTGTTTGCTTTACCCTAAACCAATGTTGTATGACGGGTCGCTCACTTCCCTCTATAATGGTTGAGGAGGGCTGGCATTCTCGTCATACTTGTGAACAGGTGCTGCTAGTGGGGGCTGGTCATCTCAAGCTATACAATTATTCGTAGTACTTATTTTTAGTTTTTAAATTTTTATATCGACTTTTGTGCACTGGAACTGTGTCCATGGGCTTATATATATTTTATATGATGTATACTCAAAACAGTAATTTTTTTTAAAAGAGTAATTACTGAGTTTCTTGCCAGGTTCTTCTCAGTAAAAGCAACCTTCCGAACCTGGCGGTAGTATGTATAATCCTATGTAATCGTGTCTTTCTGACGATTTGAAAGTACTTTGTAAAAAGTCTAATCGAATAAAGATATTTTTGAATTTGTATATATAAATATATAAAGAGAGAGAGAGAGAGAGAGAGAGAGAGAGAGAGAGAGGGTGAAGGTAAAGTACGCGCCTGTTACAGTGCCTATTCCCCGATGCGATAAGTAGAGTTGTACTAATGTTTAAGTCCCATGGGGGCCTGTTGACATTAACTGGGAATTATAATCTTGGCTCCAGGCTGCAACTAAAATTACAGATAAACCCCATAGCACTTTGCCCGACCCGGGATCGAACCACCGAGCTATCGGACCTCTAAACCATGTTAGCATATTTTCTGTATATATATAAAATTCACACTTGACTGAAATCAACGCAAAGCGCAGCATTTCCATGTCACAATGTTAGTTACCGTACTCCTCCGAAACGGCTGGACCGATTTGTATGAAATTTTGTGTGCAGATCTGGTAGGTCTGAGAATCGGCCAACAACTATTTTTCATACCCCTAAAGATAAGGGTGAACCAAAAAAATATATGGCAATATAACGTTTGCAAATTTTTTCACAGCTAGTATTATATAAAACTATATATATAATATCATATATTTTTTCGCTTTTTGATGGCGGTTTTACGTTTTTTTTGAAGTCGGTTAGTGCGTGATGCAGCGTTATACACTCCGCCCTTTCGTCGCTATGTCTTCGTTGGTTCGATATCCTTCGTATAATTTTCCCATTTAAGTATGTATTCAAGTTCCGCCTTGTTGGTAGTCCATACAAATATTATAAAGAGGAAAGATTTGTATGTAGGTATGTTTGTAACGGATTGGCTCAAAAAGTACTAAGCCGATCTTGAAAATTATTTCTGAAATAGATAGCTACAAAAAAACTTATGTACAGTGATTTCACACCACGTGCCTTACGGTGAATGAAAACATCGTGAGGAAACCTGCATATTTTTGAGAAGTAATTCAATGAAGTATGTAAAGTGTCTGAGACGGCGATGGACTCACCATCTGTCACGTTGGCACTTAATCATATTCGGTGAAAAGTTGGTGTTGTTATTACAACACCTCTGCCTACCCCTTCGGGGAATACAGGCGTGCACCAACATAACATCTATATATATATTACTAGCTGTGCCCGGCAAACGTTGTATTGCCATTTTTTTTTGGGGGTGGACTACCCCTAACATTTAGGGGGATGAAAAATAGATGTTGGCCGATTCTCATAGATACCGGATAAGCACAAAAAAATTCATCAAAATCGGTCAAGTCGTTTCCGAGGAGTATGGCAACGAAAACTGTGACAAGAGAATTTTATATATTTGATATACTAGCGGCCCGGTACGTGCTTCGCTACGTATAAGGCATAGTAATAAAAAAATTATTATTAAGCTAATTTATTCAAACAAAAAAAAATTTTAAATTGCTAAAATGAAATGACATATGATGACAATGAATGTGTTTGACAGAACTATCGTCACATCTTCTGTCTTCGATAGTTTTGCCTTCCCGAAATCTCTTCACTAATACCTACTTGAACTTTACCGTATGGTATTATGGGAGTATAGAAAAATGTTGATTTTACACTTTTTCAAGACTTTTTTAAAATTTTCTCTACGTACGAACCTTCCCTGGACTTCCACGAATAATTCAAGACCAAAATTTGCCAAATCGATTCGTGCGTTCTGGAGTTATAGCGTCAGGAAGGAAAACCCGACTTATTTTTATATAGACTTAAAGGTAGCGCCTCTACGAGGCAAAGCCAATGCGGGTGACACCGTGGGCACAGCTTACTTGTGATATAATTTTCCTTGACCATATCGAATTATCCCCCGTGTGCCCCGCCATGGTAAAATATGAAAAGGTTATTCTCAGGACCTGTGTAATGTGAACTTCCTGTTGTTTATAAATACGTTTGGTTCTGCCTATCTATATCTATACAGATAAAAAAATTGAAGTGTCTGTTTGTAATTCCAAAATTACAGCTTTTCAATAAATCCATATGAAAATATACAAGGTACTGACATAGAAAAACTAATTTTTAAAACGCAAGTTGTGACGCAAGTTCGAATCCCAGGGGAGCCTGTACCAATGAGTTTTTGTAAAAAACTTATGTGAAGTGATTTCACACCACGTGCTTTACGGCGAAGGAAAACATCGTGAGGAAACCTGCATATGTCTGAGAAATAATTCAAAGACGTATGTATAGTGCCTGAGTCGGCGATACACTCACCCTCTGTCATGTTGGCACTTAATCATATTCGGTGAAATGTGGGTGTTGTTGTTACGACACCTATGCTTACACCTTCGGGAACCCTTCTGGGATGGCGTGAGCATATAATTTTTTTTATTTTATTTAAAAAAACATAACCTTGCCATAAGTTTGACTTGATAGGGTCCTTAAATCTAACGGTAATTTTTACCCTAAACAGGTGTGTCCATCAGCCCTAGACAGCTGCCCTTATCAATATTCAGTGCTATACCGTTTTTGAGCAATCAAGCGTGAAAAGGGCGATCGAGTGTCAGGTGCTGATCAATGTTAGTGTAGCGGAACTATTGGCACCTGGTTTTAATGGAAATATCCTTACATGAGCCGTGGTGGCCTCGGGGTTTGAGCAGTCGCCTGCTACGCAAGCGACGCAAGTTCGAATCCCAGCGGGGCCGGTACCAATGAGTTTTTCTAAAAAAACTTATGTACAGTGATTTCACACCACGTGCTTTACGGTGAAGGAAAACATCGTGAGGAAACCTGCATATTTCTGAGAAGTAATTCAAAGACGTATGTATAGTGTCTGAGACGGCGATAGACTCACCATCTGTCACGTTGGCACTTAATCAAATTCGGTGAAAAGTGGGTGTTGTTGTTACAACACCTCTCCTTACACCATTGGCGACCCTTCTGGGGTGGCGTAAGCATATTTTTTTTATATTTATTTCGTTAGGACTGAGGTCAAATTTTCCGTGTCAAAAGTTGCTTCAACCCCGCAGTAGCTAACTTTATACAACGTTTACATAATATTATAATTTAACATTAAGAGTTGATTTATGATGCTGTCATCGCCAAGACATTTCAGGCTGTATACATATTTACCAAGGCTTATTCTATAGATATAATTCAACACAACCCAGCCCTCAATAACCGCGCTCTCTGATTGGTCAACATTTACCCCGAAACCGCCAATATTTTTCGTGGAAACCGTGGAAAGTCGAATATATACGTCTCTTTCTGACTCGTGATTCGTTCCATTCAATGCCTCGCTCGCACGCAAGGGGTGAAATGATGCTATAGTGTTAGCTGTCAGTACCTTCCAAGTTTAAACAATTGTCGGACGCTTTATTGAACAAATAAATGTTTTTTTAATAAATAATGCGTTGCCAGTGTTTTTAAACAAAAATTTAATCGATAAATAAATAAATGAATTGATGCGTTGAGAGAATAATCGATTAAAGAAATCGATTGGACTTATTAAGAATTTACTAAGCGAACTCGATTGTACAGTGACGGTTCGCCGAACATAGTAATTCCTTGTGTAATGTGATTCAAAAGTGAAAACGCATCGGTATAGACAGCGTGCTACTGCCCAAAAGGCCTAGTTTCAAAAAAGACCAATTATAGTTTTTTTTTAATTTTTCCGCGCCATGTGCTTTTTTGGTTTCGTAATCGATGCGACGTAATTTTGCAAATAATGTTCGTGTTCTTGCTATAAGATGGAATATACTTGGCATATGGAGGACTCAGGGCCAGAAAACAGCGTGAGGGCTAGTAGATCTCGGGGACAAGGTAAGGATACACATTCAAGGTAGTTTCTATCTTCAGATGATTAAATTTTTTAATGAACATAAAAGCGGTTATTGTGACTAAACTATAATAGTTA